>OV049855.1:32151382-33401382 GCA_920104075.1 Melanargia galathea | reverse complement strand
TATCCAATGTTAATATGTATTTTTCTTCCATATTAACGCACTGTTCCGACTTGCGCGAAAACTGTAATTATACTGGTGCAGTTGTTTTATTACCAAACAATATAGGACTTGCGCGAAAACTGTAATCAGGGTCATTTCACTTCATACATTTTATCTTGCAGTACAAAATCGCCAGTGGACCGGTTTAAGGGTTAACTCGGACGTAGCTCGACAGATGGCACTACTAGTAATCAACTAATCTGACACATAGTAATTATATTCTGTGGACAGCCATAAATCAAGTAGAGGTGAAGATTTAACGTTATAAAGTTTAATCCTCACCTCTACTTGATTAAACGTTATAACGTTTAATAATACATTATTAGCATTAAATTTAACATAAAATTAACGTATAACAACTAAAAAATTATTATTAAACTTTAGTTGAGTGAAAAGTGTAAAAGTTTCATTTATTACTTTAGTAATGAAAGTTAAGTTAAAAAGTTTAGATAAATAAGTATACAAGTTTTTACAATTTTAAGTAACGTAAAACTAGGTAACAAACTTCAGTTGTGAATTTTAAATATCTGTTAACCCAGATAAAATTATATGCTTATAAATTTTAATGCTTCTAATATATCATATTATTTTTTAATAAATTTAACGTTCAGTTAGATTTTTTTATCCAATCACATCATAATCAAGTGTGTTGGCGTTGAAAAACCAGAATCCAGGCCGATGAACAAAAAGTAAAAAAAAAAATATTGTGGTCCACTACCGTAAACAGAGTAGGTAGGTATTCCACTACAGTGCGACCAATCTATCTGTGAACTGAGGGAGGTCGTTAGTGTCGATTAAGTGTTGCCATGCAATCATTTATTTGACAAATTTACGGAAATTCCATAGCAGTACGTATGAGATGCGACAAGTCGCCCGCGACTAGTAATCCCAATCTGGGACTTACTGCGAGTTGCGACTCATCGCATCACATGCGTTCCCGCCAAGACGCATTACTATAATGTTTATATTTTACATACCTATTACGTAGATATACTGATGGTAAATTTAGTTTTAAATTGTTTTTAATAGATCGCTAACCGGTTGTACTTGATAACATTGACCTGTACCGGTAGATACTCGCTTGTATATTTGATTTCATGAAATGATCAGAGCCTGAAAAAATTTATTAAAAAATGGATGTCGAATGACATTATCACCATGAACTGTCTGTCAGGCATTTGTCATATCTACATGCGGCAGTTGATTTGTATTTTTATCTTTTTTGTGGGAATTGTTTTATCTCTGGTAACATTACGAAACGTCAGAATTCCACGGAATTAGTAATTCGGATATGAGATGGCGGCCGTATACTGTAATCATTAATTCAGTGGAGTAAGCAGACAGTTGCTAATGTCACTTTGTAAAATAATGTTGCCATATTTATTGTACTAGTGATGTTCCAGCTTAGTAGTGATTCAGGTCACCGACACAAAGGTAATAAGAAAATATCTAACATTTGTAATAATTCTTTAAAGATATTTAAGTGTCAATAGATAATAACTATTAATAACGTATTGCACTATAATATTATAGTATTTTTAAAATGAATATTTTAAGTACTAAAACTTTTGTTATCTCAGTATATTAACGAGATCATTACAAAAATTTCCCGTATGATCATCAATACTATTTATTTAAATTGTTTTTATATCGATTATAATAAATACAATTGGGAAATTTCTAAGTAATAAAAAAATATGTGTTTGGATTCACGACGTTATGAGTGACCCATTGATGTCAACTTATTGATGTCGATTGAGTCACAACACTATTTTTTTTTTCATTAAAAACTGTTAACACTGCAAATATCAATTTACTCCAGTGAATTAATGATTCCATATAGTTTAATTTTTCGCCATTTTACAGAAATGTTGGTCGCACTATACATATTTTTCGTGGTCTATGGTCCACTAGTTATTCCTTTCCTAGTCTGTGGTATGACATTTATTTTTAATTTTCATTCTGTGATTTTCATAATTTCATGGCGTGATTTTCATTGTTTACTTTTAAACTTTATCCTTTAGTTTTTCGTGTTTTAAAGTGTTTCTTGCTTTCTGAGCTATTCCATTGTTCTCATGATGTTTTTTCTTGTGACTTTTCGTTAAAGTGTTCCGTGTTCCCGACGACTTGGCTTTGGCTTTGATAATTACGGGATTTTCGGAGCTCTTTTGTACATTCTATTGAACTGTGCTTTGTTTTGAACTCTTTATAATTTGACTTCGGCTAAGTTTTTAAGACTAAACAACGGCAGAAGAAAAGTGTTGTGTGACTTTTTGCATAAAGGTGATAATAATGCAAAGACTGACTTGCAAGACAACATTCAAGAAGAAGCTTTTATTTATTTTATTGGAAAAATAAATGATTATTAACTCATTTGTGAATTGTGTGTTTTATTGAAGTTAAGTAAATGATTAATGAAACCTAGAAAATTTTAAACCTATATGTATATACTATAGATACGTAGGTATACTATAGGTACGGTATGTATAGTAGGGATAGGTATATTATATATAATAGATGATGTAGTTTGAACGTTGCTCAATAGATGGCGTTTATGGGAGCTGTAGACTGATCACTCTTAGGTAGTTATATTCAATATTCTTTCTGACTGTAATTATACTGGTGCAGTTGTTTTATTACCAAACAATATACCTATTAGCACCACAAAATTCTGAGATTTTGTGGAACTTCAGTCTTGAACACAGACCAATAACATATAGGATAGTCTTGAATACATTTTTTTTCGAATTGTTATGACAATAAAAGTCACCTAATTATTGACATGATTGACAGTAACAATTGACAGCATATTGCACAGATAACAAAATCACAGAGTAATTATCAAGAAGGAATATTCAATGTAGACACTGGAAACTGCGCCTAAAACATTGTATACCCGAATTACTAATTTCCCGGAATTCTGATGGCTGTCATTGTCATTTGCAGATGAGTTATTTGTATCTAAGAGAAATTATACCCCACCCCCTCTTCTTATTTGTATGGAGAACAGGGTTAACATCTATGAAGTATGATTTTACTCCAAACTACTTTAATTCCCTGTCATCATAAAAAGCCATATGCCGAGTAATAATATTAGTCGTTTCGCCCTAAAATAGAAAACACCAAGAGTGGAAACTAGAAAGTGCACACTAACAGCAATAGAAAACAAAAGAAGCACATTGAAAAAATTCATTCAAAAATGGATGTTGAATGACATTCTCACCATGAAGTGTCTGTTAGGCATTTGTCATATCTACATGCGGCAGTTGATTTTTATTTGCATACGTTTTGAATTTTTTATCTTTTTTGTGGGAATTGTTTTATTTCTGGTAACATTACGAAACGTCAGAATTCCGGGTAATCAGTAATTCGGGTTTAGTGAAGATAATTCTACTGGAGGTCAGGGTCAGGGTCCAATTTAAAAAGTCATTTTATACCGACTGAAAATTTTAACAATAATAGTTCAGACCTAACCCATCACAGCTCCGAACTTCAGCAGCCGCACCAGTGGTGGAGTTAAGAGTGAGAGCATGTGAAAGTGCTTGAAAATCAAAGCGCTCCGAGTGATTTTATCCCTGACAAAAATCGTCTTAAATCATTGTTTCAATCATTTTTGATACATAAACAATCTTCAGCTGCACTGCCGAGGGTGGGTTATACGCCCGCTACGCGCATGAAGTGCATTAAAATTTTGAAAAAAAAAAAGTTATTTTATACCTTATGAAATTTATGCAGCAGAATTTTCACTTTTAAAATAATAAAGAAAATCTTCAGCTACACTTCTGGTGGGGGAAAGACCGTCAGTCAGCGTGATAAACATTTTGCGCGCTCAGTGCATTTAGCCTAGTAAATCTAGGAAAAATATCCTATAGTTTTAAAAATTAGCCAAATGTATTCTTTGGGCCTTCCTCTCGAATACATTTTTAATTTTGTCTCTTTTTTCGGTTTTTTCTCATATCACGAAAGTCTTTACGAATAGCATTATAATTAATTAACAAAAGTTTGTATGTACAATTTGCTACAAATTTGGTCTCTTTCATTTTTACGCTAAGTTTATAACTTTAGGAGCTATAGGGTGTTTAAGGGTATTTTAGGTCCCTTTTTAGTTTTTTTTTGCTCATTTCTCGAAAACCTCTGCGTATAGTATTATAATTACTTTTGACAAAAGTTTTTGTATAAAATTTTCTACAAATTTGGTTCTGATCATTTTTACTCTAAGTTTACTAAACTTTAAGAGCTTCTATTATGTAGATTTTATACAAATATGCAGATATATCTGCATATTTGTATAAAATCTACATAATTATAGTGCAATAAGTTATTAATAGTTATTATCTATTGACACTTAAATCTTTAAAGAATTATTATAAATGTTAGATATTTTTCCGTTACCTTTGTGTCAGTGAATTGAATCACTACTGAACTGGAATATCACTAGTACTATAAACATGGCAACATTATTTTACAAAGTGACACTAGCAACTGTCATTTTACTCCACTGAATTATTGCTACACTATAGCTCATTGACAAATTAATAATAGTGTCGCCATCTCTGTTAGGGGGTTAAGACTATCAACTCAGTCTTCTAGATGGTGAAACAGAATGCCTGAATTCTATATATATTAGTTATTATGAATCCCATATTACAACATGTTACTCTCACCTTATATTCAGCCACTTGCATCGTCCACTGCACCCATTGTTGTAGTCTCCTGCCTTTAAAGGTCTATCGTGCTAATGCTTCGCCATCTGTAATAGTTATTCCAGTATGATTCAACTGTGGGAATCATTAAGTGCCTAAAGTTTATACATATATAGAACACTACCAATGTGTTATGTTGTTTACTTTACTGTCGTTAACTTACATACAATCTGTACTTTATAAATAGCGATATCGAGATCTTTTACCTCTCGGTCTTGTTTGTCTGGTGTCTTGGACCCGAGCTCCAAGCCACACCAGACACCGAATGGGGCATGGTATTGTTATATGTACCACGGCAAGCTACCCTACAGGCACTATACCGCTCTCGCGGTACATGGTTACATGCACCGCCTGAGAAACCCTAAATCCTGCCGGCAGGTGTCCCAAGCGTTTGGTGGGACAGGCTCAGCATACTGTGGCTGAGCGAGGTCACGATCGGTTCGCTCACGTGGCTAATGGCTATGCGTCAGGGCCAGCCGTATATCTCATTGTTACACTTTGAGATGCTGTTTTAATGGCGTTAACAAGTAAACCTGAGGCACTTGGCTTTCATCATCGGCGCGGATGGTACTGCTTTGTCGGCAACCGTCCCGTACATATCACTGACTCTAATATTAACCACGATACTACTTGAGATTGGTACGTATAAACATTTAAATAACTAGAACAAACTTTACCGCGCATTTGGCGGCCATATTTCGAACAAGCACAAACTTGACCATAATTAACTTAGCGTCAACCACTATAGATAGAAACCATAGATATACTCACTCTATAGTGCCAGTGTTGCTATGTGTAATATTTACATTCGCGGACGTGTCGCGACACTCCCGCCGAGACGATGGCTTACAGCAAGGTAAGTAAATTGCTTGTCCATTCCCTTATCTTCTCAAGGGCTCGAACAGCTGCAATTCGCTTGGGTCTAGTTTCTCCGGATTGTTCTTCAACAGTATCATCATTAGCTGTCGTCGAATCTTTGTCCTTTACATTAGAATCATCTCTCAGATTATTTGTATCTATATCTCTATCAATGCTCTCAGTCTCTATGTTTGCTTCATTATCGGTAGCATCTACTGTTTTTTCTGTCTCGTCTATGTTTTCAACTTGTCTCATTTCGATATCATGATCAGTTAATGTTTCCTCTTGTGCGTTCTCCGTTTCTATTGTAACGGTATCTGGGAAAGTTGCTGATTCTTTAGAAGCTTCATCAGGTAATTTTTGAATTTCAGAATATTGTTTAACATCTTGAGGTATCGGTTCCCATTGGGAATCGTCTTCCACTTCCAGTGGATACAAGTGAGCAATAGATCGAGTAAATATTGTGTTTCCTACTTTCACTTGAGCCACTCTCGTTAAACCGTCTGAACTCTTAACTAAAGAAACTATTTTGCCTACTTTCCAGCCTTCACGATTCTTATCTCCTTTCATCTGGACTAACTGACCTTCTCTTGGGATCAGCTTTGAAGTCACACATGGTTGTCTGAGTGAGTGACTATATCTCTCGCGCAAACTCAATAAGTATCGATTACGAAACATTTCTTTAAATTCTTCTAGTAGTATACGAGCTCTTCTCCAGCTCTGAACTAGGTTAGTCTTTGTCGATGTACCTTGCAGTGGAATGTTACTTTGTGCTGTTTCCAAACTCTTTTGAACTTCACGTTTGCCTTGTGGTATCCAGTACTTCTGACGAATCAGGCTCAGAGTATGATTGACACCTACGTGATAATTCTTTTCATGTGTTTTTCTGATAATTTTAGTAGTGAACTCACAGCCTTTAGGTATAATTATGGGATACTTTTCGTCGAAAGACCATTCAGCGTATTGAAGTCTACCTTTACATCGTAAAATGCCGTCAATGTCCTTGAACAATCCTAAATTACGACTGAGACTTGTTTCTTTACCATTCACTTCTTCTTTGAAGTATTCAGCTTGTATTTTCTTAACTTCTTTTAAGGTGTTATCCTGACATTCAGTCTCTACTTCTTGTTCTATAGATGTCTTGTCTTGTATATTATCATCTATAGTATTTTCCAATTCCATTACCTCTGGAATTTGTTCTTGAACCTCATTGTTGTTCATTTGGTCTTGCGTATCATTGGTCTTCGTCAGACCTTCCCCAACTAAAAGAGTATTGACCCTGAATTCCGCTGGCCAATTATCAGGTTTTTGAAGCAAAAAATCAGGTCCATTCAACCATTTCTCCTTTTCTTCCTTCACGCTTGT
Organism: Melanargia galathea; assembly: GCA_920104075.1. Taxonomy (NCBI): domain Eukaryota; kingdom Metazoa; phylum Arthropoda; class Insecta; order Lepidoptera; family Nymphalidae; genus Melanargia; species Melanargia galathea. Next base: position 33,394,417 of record OV049855.1, on the reverse strand, counting down.
TGGTCGGGTAGCTACATCAGCAGGATTCAGCTCTGACGGTACGTATCTGACAACTAAGTTTTTATTTTGTTTGATCTCATTGATCCTTCTGGCAACAAATGGTGTTAGTAATTTATTTGAGTTAATCCAGTCAATAACGATCTGACTGTCTGTCCACAACATTTGTTTAGTTATGTTCAAATTAATGAATTTGAGAATATATTTTATTAATCGGCTTCCAATTAATACACCTAGCAATTCTAAGCGAGGTATCTTCAGGTCGTCTTGATCTTTGATTGGTACCAATCTTGACTTTCCAATAACAAAACTTTTTTGATCATTCCCAACGATGTAGACTACTGCTGCGTAGGCTCTTGTAGAAGAGTCCGTGAAACAATGAATTTCAAAATTGTTATACTGAGGATTCTTCATATAGCATCTAGCTAAACTTACTTCTTTGACTTCTTTTAAGTCTTCTTGAATGTCTTTCCATTTTTCAACGATATCCTTGGGTAATGGTGAGTCCCATTTTATTTTCATTTTCCACAGGTCCTGCAGTAAGAGTTTTGCAGCTAATAGAGTTGGAACTATATATCCACATGGATCGAAATAAGACGCAACGCTTTTCAGAATACCTCTTTTGGTATTAGCATTGTTCGTGAGTTTGTTTGTCCTCAAGTGTAGTGTATCTTCCTTTATATTCCAGTCTAGGCCCAATACCTTTACTATCTCATCTAAACAACCATCGGGAATTCGTTGTATAAAGTCCGTTGAATTAGAACTCCATTGTCTCAAATTCATTGAGATTTCTTGGAATGCTTCTTTTGAATTTGTGTATAAATCTTCGAATTCCTTGGCAGTGTTAGCTCCAGTCACAACGTTGTCTACATATATATCATTAGCTAATTTTCTAACGCTTTTATTTCTAGTGTTCATCAGGTGATGTTTGACTGTAGCATTTAATATAAATGGGCTAGATATGATTCCAAATGGAACACGAGTGAATCTGAAGTAAAGAAGATTATCTTCTGTTACTGGTTTCTTGACATCTTTTAACCATAGAAATCTTGTGACATCTCTGTCCTGTTCTTTAAGTCCAATTTGCAAAAATGCCTTTTCAACATCAGCTGTTATTCCAATATTATAACATCTAAATTTAATTAGTAATCCCGTTAAATCTTCTAATAACAGTGGTCCACAATAAAGATATTGATTTAAACTCTTGTTATCTTTAGTCTTTGCTGAAGCGTCGTATACAATTCTCAATGGTTTTCCCGGTATCGAAACTCCATGATGTGGTATGTAGTGTATTGGATGATCCTTTTCCTTTGTGTTTGGGACTTCTTCAATAATTTCATTTTCCAGTTGTTCTCTTAATGTTTGATCATACATTGTTAGAGTGTCAGAGTCTAACCTCTTAACTAAACTTACTAGACGTCCAAACGCTAATCCAAAGTTAGATGGTAAATCCGTTGGATAGTCGTTCCATGGCCAACTAATGTAATATCTGTTATTTCTGTACTCAGTTGTTTCATTGAAGTGCTTGATAGCTTCTTCGTCACGATTTAACTTTGGCGAGTCGGTGATACCTATAGACTCCAAGTCCCATAAACGGTTCAAATCTCCATTGTCTAATGGTGGATCTGGTTGATTCAGTCTGACTTCACATGAAGATTGAAAATATGTCAATACTGACAGTTGTTCAACTGTGTTTTTATTCTCTGATATTCTGCCCGATAATATCCATCCAAATTCTGATTCGACGAGGTATAAGTCTTCTCCAAGACAAATCTTTTTCGTTGACATAATTGTGTAATAGTAGTCATTTCCTATTAAAATGTCTACTTTGTCTGACAATGTACCATCGTCCGCTAAGATGTAATTTTCTTTAATCATGCAGTCAAATATGTCCTTTTCAGGATGTGGAACTCCATGAGATATGGAAGGTACCACGTTGGCACGTATAGTCCTAATTGCCTTACTCTGTGTGACTAATTCTAGTTTAACTAGTGGACTTTCTAGTTCCTTAGGTTTCTCTGCTCCAAACGTAAATATTGAAAGATTGTTTTGTTCTTCAGCTTGAAGATTCAAATCCTTGGCAATCCTTTCAGTGACATAACTCTTTTGACTACCACAATCCATTAGAATTCGACATGTTATCTTTGTATTGTTACCATATCCTCGGACTTCAACTATAGCAGTCTGCAATAAAGTAGATCCCTTTCTGCTTATGTGCATTACACTAGTGCTGGTGGATTCTTTCTGTTCCTCCCTTTGTTGAAATTTGCTAGGACATAATGATCGGTGATGAAATCCTCGTTTCTCACAGAATTCACAATTTCTTTTTACTGTGCATGCCCGTATCATGTGTCCTACTCTAAGACAATTAAAACATCTACCTCTCAATTTCGCTTTCCTTTCTTCAATAGTTTTTGCTTTAGTACAGTCTTTGTTCTTATGGTATCCCCCACAGAAAATGCATATGGTCATGTATTTTCTTCTTTTTTCTCTAATAAACTTGTTATAACCATTTCTCTCTGGTTCAAATTTTCTCTTTGTTGGTAAGTTTTTCTCTTTCTGATTCCTATTATTCAATCTAGGTTTAAAATTGTTCCAACGACCTTTATTATGTTTGAATCCGCTAGTATTATTCATCTTAGAAGAATGTCCTTTGTCTTGAGGGGTAATTTCTTTTACATGTAAAGTTTCTACAGTATATTGTGAAGCTCCGTCCATAGTGCTTTCTTGAGTTATCATTCGTGCTTCCTCTTTAACCGAGATAACTCTTGAGAGCTGCTTCAGTATGTCCTCGACTGACTCTGTCTGATCGGAGTCCAATCTTATCTTCATTTCATAGATAATATCAGTTGGAAACTTTTCCATAATAAGAAATCGCATTTGATTGGAATTTGTATTTTCACCCATAGATTGAAGTACCCGAAGATGTCGTTCTATTTCATCTAAAGTTCCTTTACAATCCTCCATCCTTTCCGCTCGCTTGATTTTCTTTAGAGCGTTATGATGCGCATATACAATTTCATTTTCTTTCCCATATCTTGCTTTTAAAGTGTCAACAGCAATCTGATAATTTCGGTTTGTTGTATCAAGTCCATCTATAAGTCTAGCCGCATCTCCTTTGAGAGAACTCTTGAGATAAAGCAGCTTATCGACATCATTCAATTTTCTTCGGTTCATGTTTGATGTGAACTGGTCCCAGAATTGGTGCCATTCCAGCAAATTACCACTAAACTCTGGTAAATGCAAATCTGGTAGTTTGCTGTATGATGAATAGTCATTTTGCAGAGGTTCCATCGCTGGCCTCTGACTCTTCATGGCTAATCTTGCATCTAGCTCTGCTAAATTTTCTTCACCTTGAAGTTGGTAAGTAGTAAATTCTGATATCTCATCTGGATTAGGATCGTTACAAAGTTTGAAATAATTATATAGTTCAGTGGTGAACCGAGACAAAATTGTCGTCAATTTAGACTTCACAATCCTTGCTGATTCCAAGTTTTCATTCTTTTCGTTTAGGGTTTGACATAAATTGAGAGCTTGATCTGAGAGAGATTTCACTTCTTTGGCAAATGTGGACAAACGACTTAAAAGTATTTCTTCCATTTTGTGATTAAATTTTCTGGAAATACAATTTAGACTATGTATACTAACCTACAATAAACATTCATATATCATAACCTACCATTAGGTATATTCACTTCCACACATTAAAAAAGTTACCTAAGCCACACGGCATTCAATCTTATCTCCACGGCACAAGTACTTTGAAAAATTAAAATATTTCTCATACATGAGCTAAATAAAATTCTACTCTATGTCAATGGCACAAGTGCTTTGTCAAGTAAGAATTTTTTAAAACTTCAACTATAGTAGTTGTTATCATTAACATAATTTATTAATAAAGAGTTAATTTATTTCCATATTACTGAAATTTGCTTCAACTTGTTGTTTCAACCTTCAGGTATGTTATTACTGTCACAACACTGAAGATATATAGGTACAATGTACATAAACAACTTCTACTATCACATATCAACAACAACCACAGATCTATGCAGGCATGTACCTGTCATCATTAAATTATAATCAAAACAATGAAAAAAAAACAAAATATAAAAATATTTTAATAATTTGTTATAAATAATTTATGCCAACTGTACACAATAGTTAAACTTGGATTTAAATCATTTTGTAAATATTACTTTGGAAATATTGGTTTATTGCATGGAGTCTGCGAGCAATAATACTAAACAATAGCATATATTTATTCAAAATCACTCATGGACATTGTATCTATGAGCCTAAAACTTCAAATAAATTCTACAGGTTAATTTGAAACTATTTTTTAAATCAGATAAAATTGTTCTTGTAAATATATCACAAAGTTGATAAAATTTTGGAATTATTTGACTTTAATAAATAAAGTAGAACATACTTTATTTTACTATTTACTATATACATACAAACAATTATTCTTACAGAACCGTGGGTCAAAGTTATACCTCTGAATATTATCTGACACATAGATAATTAGATAATTATAATTTAACCGTAACATACCTTTTACTATTTTGGGTGAGTACTTAGGAGTAAAATACTGAACGTGTCTTCGTATGTTTGCCTAAAACAAGTATATACTCACGTTTAATTATACATATACTGTGACTTGTAAATTCATGGTAAGTCTCACAAAGAAATTTCTGGTAGGCCCGACTTCAAACGTGTAATCGGATCATTTTGTTAACTTGCTAGACCATAGTCAACCTTATTAAAATGAATTAATGTCTATACACACTCCACACTCGACGCTCACCACTCAATACTGGCTATCGAGTTGGTAGTTTCAATTTTAACGGTAATAGGAATTGTCACAAACAAATTTTCATCAAGTACCTAATTAAATTTCTGTTAAATAATATCAATGCAACTCATATAATAATGATCTTATAAGATTGTTTATTATTATTATTATTCTAGCAATATACTTAAATTTCTGGTTGAAGTAATTAAGTGAATAGGTATATTATAATAGGTGCATAATAGATACCAATTGCGAGCCAATCTTTTCTCTTTTGTTACGATCGTTATAAAACTTACATTGTTGAAATGAACAATAATAATCACGTATTCCTAGTTGTTATTATTCTTTTAACTTCGTACGTAGTTCAAATCTTTGATTTGACCGGTGCAACTAAAATTTTTCATCACAGAATTCAAAATGCTACCCATTTTGAATCCACGTGCTCAAATTATCAAAGCACTAAAAAATGGAAATACAATAGTATTCTTATGAAATACAAAACGAATGCGCTTACCCGAGAGTAATGCAACAAATGCACGACACAATACAGCTATTTATATTCACTTTTCACCCTTTTAGCCCTTTACCAACGAACTCGTTTCGTTCACTTTGCAAGTAATGGCGGATAGTTGGTATAGAGTCGGATTTTTGGAGTGGCAATTTTACGCGGCAAGATTGAAATGTGAAACTTAAATCTTTTATCTTTACGTAAGGATCCAGAAATTTATCTCAAAATTAGTCTTATAATTAATCCTTATTATTGAACTAGCATATTATATATATCGCTTAAATATTAAATGGTTTAACACATTTATTGAATGCTTAAATGACTATAGCTCAACGGAAATCATACGCCTACCACGCTTTAGACGCCATGTTCTATTTTTCACATCCGGGACGCCAAGTCAATAGATTGGTCGATCTATTTCTAAAAATTGCATTAAAATGGTTTTCTATACGTAATACCTGTGTAAGAGTTCAAAATATTCTCATAATAATATTACAACGTGACCAATCTCAATTTTTCAAGAAAATAGCTCGTTTTACTATAAAAATAATTATGATTTGACAACATTAGTTTCGTCAGTGAACGATAGATGGCAGGATGGAAAGAGTAACAAGTTGCAAGCTTTTTAACGAACAAATTATATTCTGGACTCTTAGAATTGGCAAATTCTTGGATTGTCATAATCCCAGAGCGTCTCCACCATCCCAGCACCTCCACCATGTCGCCATCTCTGTTAGGGGGTTAAGACTATCAACTCAGTCTTCTAGATGGTGAAACAGAATGCCTGAATTCTATATATATTAGTTATTATGAATCCCATATTACAACATGTTACTCTCACCTTATATTCAGCCACTTGCATCGTCCACTGCACCCATTGTTGTAGTCTCCTGCCTTTAAAGGTCTATCGTGCTAATGCTTCGCCATCTGTAATAGTTATTCCAGTATGATTCAACTGTGGGAATCATTAAGTGCCTAAAGTTTATACATATATAGAACACTACCAATGTGTTATGTTGTTTACTTTACTGTCGTTAACTTACATACAATCTGTACTTTATAAATAGCGATATCGAGATCTTTTACCTCTCGGTCTTGTTTGTCTGGTGTCTTGGACCCGAGCTCCAAGCCACACCAGACACCGAATGGGGCATGGTATTGTTATATGTACCACGGCAAGCTACCCTACAGGCACTATACCACTCTCGCGGTACATGGTTACATGCACCGCCTGAGAAGCCCTAAATCCTGCCGGCAGGTGTCCCAAGCGTTTGGTGGGACAGGCTCAGCATACTGTGGCTGAGCGAGGTCACGATCGGTTCGCTCACGTGGCTAATGGCTATGCGTCAGGGCCAGCCGTATATCTCATTGTTACACTTTGAGATGCTGTTTTAATGGCGTTAACAAGTAAACCTGAGGCACTTAGCTTTCATCATCGGCGCGGATGGTACTGCTTTGTCGGCAACCGTCCCGTACATATCACTGACTCTAATATTAACCACGATACTACTTGAGATTGGTACGTATAAACATTTAAATAACTAGAACAAACTTTACCGCGCATTTGGCGGCCATATTTCGAACAAGCACAAACTTGACCATAATGAACTTAGCGTCAACCACTATAGATAGAAACCATAGATATACTCACTCTATAGTGCCAGTGTTGCTATGTGTAATATTTACATTCGCGGACGTGTCGCGACAAATAGAGGCGCTCTGATGTCCTATAGGATCGGAAAATAGCTCAAACTTATTAAAATTTTCATAAGTGTGTAAGAGACAACACTACATTTTTAACATAACAATAAAACAGTTTGTGGCAGACTCAAGGCACAAGATGGCCTCCCTAAAATTTACACACGCACAACTTGAGACATCATAATGAACACGCGCCATTTTGTTTGTGTCTTCGGATTGTGCGTGTATGATACCTAATCTAAGCGCGTATGAGTGTATTTTTGACACGTTTTTATGGTAAGTATGGCGCCTCCAAAATATTATTAATTTCTCAATGTTATAGCTCTATGGTCTACCAGGCTGTATGGTCAACGATCTTGGCCTGTCCCGAAAGGGACGAACCGAAAAAGAAGAAGAAGAAGCTCTATGGTCTAAGGTCTGACACTTGACAGATGAGACAGGCGCGTTTTGAGTTTTGACAATGAAGTTTTGGTAGTTCTAGATCTGTGATTTTGGTTTTGAGTGTAAGAAAATTGTGATGTAAAAAGAGAAGAATAAATGTTTGTTGACCATCATGGCGAATCCTAGGAAATTTAGTGAAAAAATAGCCCTCCACAATCAAAAGCAGGCCGAGGAAACGGCCGCCTTTGAAAAAATTATGCGTGAGGTTTCCGACGCAACCAATAAGGTATGTCGCGACTTGCCTATTTATTCAGGCAATCGTTTCCTGGCCGTCAAATGTGCTGGCCGACATAAACAATAATCATTTCAATATGCCTATTGCGCCTCAATTACTGACTGAATATTAATCTCTTACGAACAAGTAACAATTATGTTTCCGCGTATAAAGTTCTCGTAATAATTAACAAGTGGCATTGTCGAAATTGTTTTATTATTGTACATATTATCCTCTGCACGCTCCAAACAAAACGAGATTTAAGAATATGATCAATTGAAGGTTACTGTTCATAAATGATCTAATATTTGTTCTAAGCACCCATTTCTATCAAATATTTCATTCACATTGTAGGCTTGAAATGTGCAGGCTTTTGAGTTTGTACCTATTTACTGTATTGTGTACCTACTATGTGTATATTATATTCATATTAACAATGCAAAACCAATCTTGTGATTATTATTAATTTGCATGATTTGTTAAAGTTTTATCATAAAACTATGAAATTATTGTTTCCGCTAATGCTTAGGTATAAAAAATTGATTATTTACATTACAAAAGGAGGTATATATTATATGTACCAGTTAGTAACTTATGAGAAGTTGTAAATATTCTAGTTCATACCCCTGTAGGTATTACCATAAACAAATATGAATGATTGTTTTGGTGCCTATTAAACAGTAGCTCTCTTAAATAATCATAAATCACAGAGTTTCAGTTTTAATATTATATTGTACTGTAAATTTTATGGGTAGCTCTAAAAAACTAATATTTTAATTTTGCAAACAAATAAAATTTTAGCGCATTTCATTGAAAGAAAGTGGTTTAACAGGTGAACACTAGTAGTCGTCGTGCAAAAATCAAACCCCCAGAAACAAAGATCATTGAGATCTTAGTGCCAACGCAACAGAGCTTGGGAACATTCCGGAGTGGCTCTCTGCCTAATGTTGCAGCACCCCAGCCACCCACAACAGAGCCAGAAGCCACTAAGGTTCCACATTTAGGATTCTGCCTGTTGAATTTCCTATATTCTTTTCGAGACCCTGCTATATTTAACGAGCTGGTGAACAAACGTGGACGTCTCCATACAATTAATATATAGGGATTTTTTTTACATTTTTGGGCTCACAAAGCACATCTATAGACTCCTGGATTATGGTCAGTTGTAACTGGTTCAATGTGTATAGCAAAATAAACATCAAAAAACATCTTTTCAAACAGAAATGGACTTGTTCGATTGGTCACAAGTCTGCTTTTGTTTGCCAGCTCCTCTGTTTTGTTTATATTAGTGGGCTGTGGTGTATAGCGTAATAATTTTGTTATGCTAGATTTGTAGTGGTTTATTTTCATTTCAGCCATTATTTTTGTCTCATTATTTCCTCAAAAGGCTCAAAGATCCAAATTTTTTGCAAAAATGTGAGAAGAATAGATTTATCTTCATACAGAAAAAGAGATGGCACTAATTCAAGGCAGCAGCAAAACAAGCTAAAAATAAACTCACTTGGCTATTTATTAATAAACTATTTAAAAAACAAACAAAAAATTCCAATGATTTGAAAATAATAATCATAAATTTAAAAAAATTAACAAAAAACCAGCCAAGTTCGAGTCGGACTCGCGCACAAAGAGTTATGTACCATTATCTATAAAAATGGCAAAAATATCACATTTATTGTATGGGAGCCCCTTTAAATATTTATTTTATTCTGTTTTTTAGTATTTGTTGTTATAGCGGCAACAGAAATACATCATCTGTGAAAATTTCAATTGTCTAACTATCACGGTTCATGAGATACAGCCTGGTAACGGACAGCTGGACAGACAAACGGAAAGCAGAGTCTTAGTTATAGGGTCCCGTTTTACCCTTTGGGTGTGGAACCCTAAAAACCAATTCCCATTTAGGATAAAAAACAAGATTGGGAAAATTATTTGTTGACAAAATAGTTTATGATAATTTTCTATTTAAAGATTCATAAAGCAATTATATAGAAGCAGATATTTCCAATTCAAGTAAGCTGTTACAAAGCACTAGGTACTTAGTGAAATGAATTTAAAGTTTATTTGGATAAAGTGTTTTCACTATAAAAGAATAATCATGAATCATCCTTTACTGTGATGTTAACTTTAATAAATAATATTATGTTTTCAAAAGTAAAAAGTTATTACTTTCACAAAAGTTACACTGTAAACTTTTTGAATGTCAACCAATTTTATTGGTAAATGGAAGTGAGAGTTAATGTGATAATAGTTAAAGTAAATGATCTATGTCCAGAATAAATATTTCGCAGACTTTGATCTGTAAAACCAGTTTAAAACCAGTTCTTGAGTTTTAAAAGAACTTTTGTGTATGAATAAATCACAGCCTTTAGAAAATACTTACAAATATTATATAGTACCTGTATGTTATATATTATTAACAGTTACTGTATTTTGTGGCCCTAAACAGGTTGAGATATACATACATAAATTAAATTGATTAAAATAAACCAAGCCACTGTTGTATGTCCGCTGCTAATCAAACCTTGAAGTACTTATAGTTTGTGGATAGTGTATTTGGGTTCTTTTATATGTATTATGTTTTCTTATTACAGGCCTACCTTTAAATTCAAATTCAAAATCATTTATTAAAAATTGGTACACTGTACACTTTGTGAACGTCAATTTAAGAAGTAGGTACGTGAGGTAATGGTGATAATTACTACCAAAACGTAAAAGTTAAACTAAGAGGGTTCCAAGTGCGCCCTGGTCTGAAAAGAGCCCACAACAAACTCAGCCAGGTTTTTTTTGTTTTATTATCACCATCTTACAATATGGTACATTAACTGAGACGGTTCGTGAGGTAGCAGCGCAGTGCGGGAGGGGTGATGGTTTGGTGTGGAAGGAAGGATTGACTCTGGTTGACTCCTCCCATACCTACCTCGCAGCTACCTCAAGAACCGTCACAATGAAACGGTACTTAGGTCTTAAAGTATGCTTTTAGAATAGAATAGAATACTTAAGTTATTTATTCAAATAAACTTTTACAAGTGCATTCGAATAGCTGGGTCCACACCAGACGATCCGTCGCGCTCCGATCGCACGCGGCAGGAGCGCGATCCAAATGTGCAGGCGGTGTGGACGTGCCGCGCGCGATCCATGCGCTTGTATTGTATTGTACACCGCCTGCACATTTGGATCGCGCTCCTGCCGCGTGCGATCCGAGCGCGACGGATCGTCTGGTGTGGACCCAGCTATTCGTCTAGCGAATCTGTCACTTGTTCGAAATGCAGTTCCTAATGAGATGAACCAGCAAGGAATTTGATGGTTGCTCTTTTTTAAATAAAAAAAAAAAAACAAAGTTTAATGTTTTATACATGATTAATTTGTCGTCACGCGATTGCTGGAGCGAGTCAAATCCACGCTTTTTTATCATTTGTTTAATCTTCAATTGTATAATATGATTTTGTATGAAAATACCTTATATAGGCGAATCTAAAATTGATTGTGGAATTTTATTATAGATCGTCACGCCCATTCCCACAACGGTTTTCGGACATTCTTGAAGTGTAGTTGAGGAATCGCGAGCCTATTTCTTATTTGCCTGTTATGTTGTTTTTTTTTTGTGACTATGAATGTTTTCTAAAGAGCTTGAGGTTTTGGACACCTAATTCAGTGAATAATCTATTTTATTTTATTAAAGCTAGTTCCTTTATAGTTATACAGAGTACTCCCGAAGTGGTAATGTGGTAACAGTTTGTTTGTTTGTGGCAATCTAGATGTGAAACACAATGAATTTAATGATACTTGCAGCGGTAAATATTCTTGTTGTTTTATGTGTGAACTTTATTATTACGATATATAATTTAATAAGATGAACTAACTATTCATTGCTATTGCTACATTTACAAAATTCACATCATATTATAATCAAAGATTCACAAAAATACAGGAGTAATTAATCGAGTAAAGCTATAAAATTATATTATAGTAAGTAGGTATGTACATATAAGCAATAACTGTTCCTTTTTATAGCATGTAGTTGTAAAAACGAACATGATTTTTCTACACATGATACATAATATTTTTCCTAGTAGAGCAGTGCTTCGGTAATTTAGTATAATTATTTATTTAAAATTCTGCTATTGATAAATTACTCCAGCGCTAGTTCTTGTAGCATGAATAGCCTGTTTTGTTTTTCGTAGAACACCATTGACCTCTTTCTGTCTTAAGTAATTTTGCATTGTTGGTAATTTATATACGTAGATGAGAACAACGCCATGTGGTAATAATTATGACTTATGAACACACATCAGTGGCATGCTTGCTGTAGAGACAAACATATACAGCCTTAATCTAATAATAGGGGAATATTTATTCATATTATTATTATTATTATGCATCTTACTCTCACGCCTGTATACAAAATAAATACATATATACATATAAAAGAAATTTACCTAAAGTTGAGTATATACTCAACTACATAAATTTAATAAACTTACATACACATTACATAAAACATTTATACAAATAAAAAAATCAGAATACTAAAAAAAATAATCTTAGGATTTTTAATATTGTCGTTAGAATTAAGATGTTTCGTATTCGGTCGTAAGAATGTTATTTGCTCTGTATGAATGAGGAAACAATATATTATTATGGTATACGGTTTTTTTTAGGAAATACTTAGTCATAAATAATTCAATATATTGTTATGATTATTCAAAAATATGGTTATTTGTAAAATACTGGTATTAACAATCAATCTAAGAGATTAGATTAGAGAGGCTGTGTATCTATCAAGCTTGAAATTAATTAAAACACTGTTTTACTTATTTTAAAAACAGTAACACAGTAAAGGGCTTTCTCGTCCAAAAAAAAAATGTAAAAAAAAAATATTATGTACAATTTTTTCCGAGATAATTTAATGTTAAAAATTCAACTATAGTTATTATGCGAATTCAGATGCAGTAACTTGTAATTAATATTATCTATAGGTATGTAATGGTTATAGTCTTTGAACACGGCGACGCATGTACGCGTTAAGTTATTCTGGGGGGTTATTCTGTAACTTAGTTAGCAACTGAAAATAGTTGCCAACGAATTATTTCGATATACATTGCTGCTTTACTGTGGGAAATTATGAAAACACTTTATAATTTCCCACAGTAAAGCAGCAATGTATATCAAACTTATTCGTTGGCAACTATTTTCAGTTGGTAACTAAGTTACAGAATAACCCAGCTGATGACGCTCATAAACGGGCTAGTTAGTTTTTTTTGTGATTCGTAGACCCGAACGTATAGCCATTAAAGTCTGGAACACACAACACGTGATAGTCATTGAATAATTCCTCAAAGGTGATAGTAGAGCGGCGTGACAGAGGGAAGTCACTGAACGCGCGCGTACGCGTGGTTTGAGGCACGTCGAACTGCAGCGCGTGACGCTGTCCGCGCGCGGCTGTATGGACCGTTGTCCTAGACCTAGGTGAAGGAGACATAATAGGTACTTCTTGACGCCAAAATATCAAACAGTAGCTGAGCCTTCGCGTGGCCTACGTTGTCATTTTCTATGGAGTCGTATCGCGTCGCGTCGTATTGGACACGTTTCAATCGCGCCGCGCTGCCATCGCGCGTTCTATTTGACACAAGGCATGCTAATGAGGTGGAGTGCCGCCGCACAACATATCGCCTGAACCAGGGCCGGATTATCCATAAGGCGGATTAGGCAACTGCCTAGGGGCCCCGCACCGACTAGGGGCCCACGGGGGCCCCGTGAGCGCCTAGTCGATGGGGGCTCTAGTCGAAGCGGGCCACGCAACAAGAAAAAAAAGTTTCATCTAACAAATTTTTTTTGAGAAAATTCTGAATGGAGGAAGTATACAAATGTAAAAAGGAAAGGGGCCCCGAGAATTGCATTGCCTAGGGTCCCCGATTGGGTTAATCCGGCCCTGGCCTGAACACCAACTCTATTCAAAGTAAAGCAGACTCAACATTAAATTAAAGGTAAAGATTGCCATCTTTAGCTTTAATTTAATGTTGAGTCTGCTCCAAAATACTCTTATTCCGCGCCAAAATACTCTTATTCTGATGATCTACATTTCCGTCGTATTTCGAGAATTTTTGCACTGATTTATTAATTTTGACATAGTCCACACTATGGAAACTTCTCCAGTATCATCACTGCAAGTATAAGTTATAGCGCGAAGAAGCTGAAGTGGCAATGAGCGGGGCACATTGCACGAAGAACCGATGGACGTTGGGGTCCCAAGGTGCTTGAATGGCGACCTCGCACCAGTAAACGAAGCGTAGGTAGACCCCCCACTCGATGGACAGACGATCTCAAGCGAGTCGCTGGTAGCCGCTGGAATCAGGCGGCACAAGATCGTGTGCTGTGGCGATCCTTGCAAGAGACCTATGTCCAGCAGTGGACGTCCAACAAACGAAGTTGTTATTTTCGAGTCATTCGTACTAACCGCTACGATTGTTTGTCAACAGCCAGAGGAGAGCACGCTAGCGTCACAGTACGGGCTCGGCGGCAGGAGCGGGGGCGCGTCGCCGACCCCGCGCTCGCCGGGCCAGAGGGGCAGGGCCTCGTCGTCGGTGGGCCCCATGCGGCGCCCGGCGGACCGGAAACACGACACCAGCCCTTACGGAAGCAATGTTTATCTCAGGTGAGGATCTTTAAGCCCGATTCGCACATCAGTTCTTAAGGAAGCAATGTTTATCTCAGGTGAGGATCTTTAAACCCGATTTGCACATATCAGTGAAGCATCAGTTCCGGCAACACTTCTGCCTTTTTTAACGTCCCATTGCTGGGCACTGGCCTCCTCTCTTGTATATATAGAGCTTAGACCCGCCACGCTGTTCCAATTGTTGTTGGTGAGTTCCCGCCCGAGTTCCGGCACTGTGAAAAGAATCTTTCATACATTCTCTATGAACGCGTGAACCCGTCCGTATCAGTGATGAGTGACGACGCAGTGTTTCGGTGTCAGTTCATAGAGAATGACATATTTTTCACTGTGCCGGAACTGCGCCGGCCGCGGCCCTGATGCTTCACTGACTTGTGCAAATGGACCTTTAACAATCTATGTATAATCCTCTAAACGGAATACACACCCTATTCAAATGCCAATAGACCCTTTGACAGCTTCTGCAAATACGAATGTAGCTTTCTCTTCTCGACAGAATTTTTCCCTCGGTAACCCTAAGTCTAACTTGAGCAGTATTATTATACTTGCTATGATTAACTATAGTTTTTTTTAATAATTACGTACTATGTGAACGTACATAGCCTATTGAACATACATAGAATAATATAAAAAGGAAGCTATAAGTCAAAATATATTGCCAAGACAAGTAACTTAAAGGTGGATTTTATTTATCTATTTGCGTCAAAACTAAGATAAGAACTCATTGTCTAAATTAAGTACGAGTTAAAAATTATAATATGTTTTAAATTTGAATCAACATAATCAACGAACGATGAAAGATACTATAATGTTCTCTCCTGACCGGATTTCGACCAAGGCAGCCAATCTCACGGAGACTAGCAAATACGCAGGGAATATTATATGGCACAAGAGTGTAAATGAAATGAATTAATGAATGGCACAAGAGTGTATGCAATAATTTGAGCGTTGTGAGGCAAACATTGTGAGGCCTTCCGACACGGTCGGAGAGAGATAAGACGCAGAACCGACAACTTTACGTTTAACTCCCGGCACGTAAGTCGAGCGGTGACCTTCAAGTGCGCGCAGCGTCGTACGAATGAGCGGGACACACTACGATTGGAGAGCCGATCAGCGCTTACGAGGGATCCGCGAAAGCTAATCAGCAGGGCTATTCTGTAAAGCCATTTTCGAATTATAGAGAGTGAATTCGAGATGAGTTTGCTAATTTGTATTCTGTAAAACTCGGTAGTACAGGTCTTCTCACTCAAACTCACTTCACTTCGCAAGTGCGTAGCAGATGTTTACAGAATATCAAACCAAGGTGAAGTGAGTTTGCTTTCGAAGCGAGTTATCTCACTTGAGTGAGCTTCGATATCGAGATGGTATTTTAGAGAATAGCCCTACAGTGCTTACGAACGATCCCCACGCCCTCCCCGCGACCCCCACACCACCCCGAGATACCTCATTTTAAACTTCTGCGCATTAAAGGTCACCGCTCGACTTATTTGCCGTGACTTGTACTGTCTGAGGCACAAGGGTTTCACACTTGGCTACTCCCAACTCAGAATTGCTACTGCTTTATAGCATAAATATTTCTGCATAAAATATGTTTGTGGGTATTTTGCTTGACCCGGGCTCGAACCTGCGACCTCATGATCCGCAGCCGAATAAGCTAAACCACTACACCAAAGAGGCCGTCACTATAATATGCATCATTTCAGTCAGACCGTGACGTCACTAAGTAAAATATATTATTTGAGGATACTTACCTAATGAGTAATGAGAATGACGAATGACGGTTTTATATGAATATCCCTATAGATAAATTCAAGATGGCTGAGAAGTTTTAATGAATGGATGATAGTAAAACTATTACGTGATTGAAAAGATTGCGGCAAAATGGTTAATTATTGTAATGTACATTATCAATCGCACCCCACAGCCCACTCAAACATATTTCTTACTTCTGACCGCGGCTTCGCCCGCGTGATTTTCGATTTTTCATAAATCCCGAGGGAATCGTGGATTTACAGTTCCCGTTCCCGCTCCCTTTTCCAACCTTTTTACCTACTTTTAAGGAAGTTTGCTATATTAATTTACCTATAGCTGTAGCTATAGATTTCTGATTTTTCAAAATCCCGTTGAGAACTGTGAAATTTTCCAGGATTAAATGTAACCTATGTGTTAAATCAGGGCATGACCTGTCTCCATTCAAATTTCAGCTCAATCGGTTCAGCAGTTGCGGCGTTAAAGAGTAACAAACATACACACACACACACACACAAACTTTTGCCTTTATAATATTAGTGTGATTCTTCGTTCGAACAACGGATATGATGTCATTTGCACGTCCATCAGGCCCGGATCTAGGGGGGGGGCAGGCCGGGGCCCGTGCCCCGGGCGGCAGAATCAGAGGGCGGCAAATTCAAATGCTGAGTACAGCATTATCGAAACTTTGCGATGATTGAACGCGCAGTATAGTAGTAAAATAATCTATAGGTCAATTATGGCGGATTATCCTTAAGGCAAACTAGGCACGTGCCTAGGGGCGCGAGATTACAAGGGGCGCCAAAATTAAGTAAGCTGCAAAGTTAGCACAGGTCTTTCGAAGCTGCAAATTTGGATTAGTACCTAGGTACTTATATCTACACGACTTTTATTGGTCCTAACAACATATTAAAAAATCAGAACTAGCCGTTAGTTCAGCAAATCAGGGGCGCCGATGAGTTGCTGCCTAGAGCGCTGTCGACATCTAATCCGCCAAATCAGGAATTCTTTGGTATCAGATAAGTACATATTTCAAACTGTTACAGGTCCAATTTTGTATTGACATATGTAACATTGAAAATATTTTGAAAATTCTTTTGGATGGCACTGTATAATCGATACTGGACCTAAAACTGTAATTTTTCATTTTTGTCTGTCTGTCTATTAATCTTGGCCACGAATCACGCCGAATCTACTAGGCCAGTCAAATCTTACATTAAAATCGCAATCAAACGGCAAGTTTTGATATTTTAATATGATGTTAGGACTATGTACTACCAGTAGTACCTATTAATCTAAGTTTGCAGCACTCGAAAAACCGCGAAATTTTTGGCACTTTTTTGGATTTTTCAATATAAGTCCTAAACTATGCGTTTTTAAAAAAATGTAAAATGTCAATACTTTTTTAAAGTAAACTAAAATTGCTACAATTTAAGACAAGAACCAGCTCTGAAAATTCAATATTTACTGAGATACAGCTCTTCAAAACTTGACAATTATTTCCAAAAAAGTTAAATTTTAAGGTTTGGTCAATTTTAAACTCCGATATCGGGGAAAATACTCATTCTACAGGTTTAGTTATATGAAAAGATGTTGTAGTAAATATAATTAACTTTAATTTAAACATAAAACGAAATTTTTAGGCCATATATTTTATTTACAAATCCTGAAAATTAAAAAAATAAGAAAACTGCATTTTTCACTTTAGTTTGTTTTGAAGATAGTTTGAAAGAAAAAAACCATATATATCCACGAAATATATGTATGTATGTTTAAACTACTATTAAGTATTTATAATGTTATTTATTTATAAAAAAAATAATTAGATTATTATTTATGAAACAAACCTGCATTACAAGAACATTATAGAGTGCCGAGCAAAAAGCTGCTCTTTCTCTGTGTAGCCTATATTTTTTCCAAAAATACATTGACGTGTATAGACGTAGAAGAGCTGTGATAGCCTAGTGGTTAGGACGACCGACTTCTAATCGGAGGTCGTGGGTTCGATCCCGGGCACGCACCTCTAACTTTTCGGAGTTATGTGCGTTTTAAATATTTAAATATCACTTGCTTTAACGGTGAAGGAAAACATCGTGAGGAAACCTGCATGCCTGAGAGTTCTCCATAACGTTCTCAAAGGTGTGTGAAGTCTGCCAATCCGCTTGGCCAGCGTGGTAGACTATGGCCAAAACCCTTCTCACTCTGAGAGGAGACCCGTGCTCTGTAGTGAGCCGGTAATGGGTTGATCATGATGTATAGACGTTAAGACGAGCAGTTGAACCCCAACCCCCCCTAGAGATTAATGTAATGTAAAAAAGTATACTTTTCCCTCCGCACACTTTAAACTAAGTATATGGCCTAGAGACATCGTTTTGTCCTTAAAATAAAGCTAATTAGATTTGGGACACCATTTTTTCTATAATTCTACCCGTAAAATGAGTAATATCCCTAACATCGCGGTCAAAAATTGTCCAAATCTTAAAATTTCACTTTTTTAGGAAAAAAAATACAATTTTAGTCTGCTTTCAAAATGTAACTTTAGAAAATATTTTAAAAAATGCATAGTTTATACTGGTGACCGATACCTACTGGAGTATACCGAAAATATTGGTGGGGGCGGCATTTTTCAGTTTTTGCCCCGCCTCGAAAAAACTGAAGATCCGGGGCTGACGTCCATTACAAACCTTGCCCTAAACAGACTGTCGTCCTGCTATTGTAAACAAGTATAAATTAAAAATTTAAAAAACCCCCGACATTCGCCATTTTGTGGTGGCGGCCATTTTGGATTTGCATAGTGATATTTTACTAGTCAAGCCCTGTCATTTGATACCCATATTAAGGGAGTTGTGAAAAAATATGTAATCCGCCATTTTGTAGCGGCTATCTTGGATCGATTTTCATCAAACATAGCTAACAACACTCTCGACTAATTCACCTTTCAAACAAAAAAAAACCGCATTCAAATCGGTCCACCCGTTTGAGCGCTACAGGGGAACAGACAGACACACACACACACAGGCACGTCAAACTTAGGTTTAAAGGTCTGTCTATTTAGACTTCGACGTCGTCTACGTTACTGGTGGCAGTCCACTGCTGCACATAGATCTTTGTAGATATTTCCGCAATGGGTCTAACTATCTATTTTATCTAGAGACTAGCGTACCAGACATCGCGGTCCTGCTCGGTGACATACCGACATCAGAGCCACTTACCGAGACCCGGTAGTATACCTGTACCTACCCGGTAATTGTGTTTTCAAACCATCCAGGAACATATTGAAATATACACAGAAAATTTCATCCAAATCGGTCCAGCCGTTTAGGTGGAGTTCGGTGACAAACACACGTACAGAACATTTATATAGTAGTTAGTAGTAGTAGTTATTCAGCTATTCGGGACGGAGACAAATACGGGGAAAATCGGTCCAGCCGTTCTGGAGTTATAAGTGTTCGAACAAACCCGACTTTGATTTATATATTAAAGATATCAAAATGATCCAGGGAAAAAACTGTATTATACTTATGGTATAAATGAGCGAGGTAATGAAGATCAAAGCACACCATTTGATATTGTCAGCCACGGTGATGTCAACAAGTTGTTTATTCGGGCGAAAACAGCCTGTTACCTTTTCTCGGCGTAACCGCTCAATCGATCTTAATGTTTGGCACAGCGATGGCTTGCATCCTGGATGGGAGGTACTTTTTCATCACAGAAAAATAACATGGCACGCATTAAGGTCAAATTAGACGGTTCATTTTTCGAGATTCAGAAGAAATTAAATTACATGAATTGAATAAAACTATTGTTTAGACTACAGTCTTTTTATTAACCCCCGACGAAAAACGACTGGGTGTTATAAGTTTGACGTGTCTGTGTGTGTGGGTGTGTGTGTGTGTGTGTGTGTGTGTGTGTGTGTGTGTGTGTGTGTGTGTGTGTGTGTGTGTGTGTGTGTGTGTGTCTCTGTCTGTCTGTTCCCCTGTGGCGCTCAAACGGGTGGACCGATTTGAACGCGGTTTTTTTGTTTGAAAAGTGAATTAGTCCAGTGTTGTTAGCTATGTTTGATGAAAATTGGTCCAAGATGGCCGCCGCTACAAAATGGCGGATTACATATTTTTTCACAACTCCCTTAATATGGCTATCAAATGAAAGGGCTTGACTATTAGAATAGAATTATGCAAATCCAAGATGGCTGCCACCACAAAATGGCGAATGTCGGGGGTTTTTAAATTTTTAATTTATACTTGTAAAAACAATAGTTTTATTCAATTCATTATTTAAATAGGAGTAAGTAGGTAGGTCGTGTAACTTTTTAAAACTCGGAAGTTAGATCAATAAAATTATTTTGCGGTTATCGCGTGCCGTGAGCAAAGGGACTGCTGATAAGTCAATTGCTTAATATATTAAAACTGTGAACACTACGTTCATGAACTAAATAAATTCTACAAATGAGTTTTAAAAATGAGCACTTTAGATTTCGGAGCTTTTAAATTTTTAATATTTAAAATTCTACTTCTAAAATGAATTTTAATAATGGTAGATTTTTAATGGAAATAATGGCTCGGGATGATTTTGTTTTTTTGATGATTTTGTTTATTTGATGATATTGTTTAAAAGGCTCTCCATGTTTATTGAGACAGATGGCTTTAATGTGTTCTCTGACACACGGATTAAAGATAAAGGTAAAAGAACCTTGCTGTCTAGTTAGCAACACGGTCAACCCAGCACAATTATTGGCTGTTATTTAAATGGACCTTTTCAATCGTTAAGTGGACGAGGAATGATTTATGTCAAATCCGCGAAAAGTGAAATCCCAAAATTGCACTTATTATTAATACAATAATCGAATCGAAGAATTGTATTGTATTATATATGTAAATATTTATCGAAGTAAATATTTATTGCACTTATTAAATGCTTGCCTCGATGACTCAATGACTAAGATCATCTTGGCCTGAACAACTGGAAGCTGCCATTTATGCCTGTCCTGCGGCACTTCACGCCGGTCGTGCGTTTTGAGGGCTGCAGACAGTGAGGTGTAATAAATATAGAGTAGAAGCGTCATATACATATACTGTTCTCAGAAAAACGTAACCACTTTTGAGTTTCAAAGACGTAGCTTTGAAACTAACAAATACGCAAAGTAAACTTTGAGTAAACTATATTTGTCTCGTTTCTTCTGCCCTCAAACTAATCACGTTAGAATAGGACAAGACATTGCAATTAGACAAACGATTAGAGTTACCAGTATCAGGAATAATTTCCCACAAAAGAACGATTTCCCCCAAAAAAATATTTGAGTTTATGAGATTTAATAATTATATTAGATTTAATAAAATTTTCAACATAAACCATATAGAACTAAATAAGGATTACTAATAGGAAAAAAATATTTAAATGCGTGAACGTAAATAACTTTATTTAAATCTCTCATCTATCTATCTATACTACAGTGTGTCCGGGATCGAATTAGCGATATTTTAGGGACATATTCTACAACTCATTACCTCTCTGAAAATACCACTTATTAGGGCCTGCCCCCCTCCCCCTCCCAGTGACAGCCATTTCAATTTGGTGTGCGTTTTTGTGGGTATGTGCGCACAAAAAATGTAATAACTCGAAAGTCTGCTGATGCACAGGTCTTCAAATGACCTTATTCGATTGGATACAATATTCTCCATCACTAAATACTAAACAATAGAACAAAATGTTAAAATAACTCGATCAAAAATACTTCGGAAAAAAAATATTTTTTCAAAAATATTTAAAACTACAAGTTTTTGCTGCATTTTGCAAAAACGAGGTCGTTAAGATTACATTGTTAAGTATTAAATCGACAGTTTTTGAGATAAACAACAAAACGACATAAAAATTTTGACTGTAAGTTATTTACTTTTGGAGATATTATTGCTTAAACATAACTTAACCGCGAGCGCGTAATTTCTTATGTTATTCGAATGTGGGTTTCCATCGCATACCTCGGGCGATCAGGTAATAATAATATTGTTTTTGATTAGTCAGTGAATGAGGTTAAAACTAAGGATCAGACCCCTACTTCAACTGATTAAATATTCGTATAAAAAATTGAAATATCTGAAATTTTATTTTGTTGTTCCTGGCGAGGAGGCGTTATGATCGCTACTTAAGTTATTACTCATTTTTGTTTGTAATTCAGGTTTGTGAAGTTTGCTAAGTTTAAAGACATGCCTACTCGGTATTATTATAGCCATAAGAGAGCATTTAGATGTCAACTATTCGCCATGGATCGGACGTGGCAGCAATTCAATGGAATGGCCACCTCATTCTCCAGACCTTACACCTTTGGACTTCTTTTTATGAGGACCTATGAAGCAGAAGGTATTTTATGTATATGGTACCAAATACCAGAAAAGAATTATTGGAGATAAAATAAGATTGTATTTGGACATGATCCAACGATCCTCCCAACATGAAGTAACTAGCTAACAGAACAGAAGTGGTAATTTCGGTTTGTGGCGGAAATAACCTAGTTTTTAGGATATCTAATTTGTGTCACATACCCAAATCAGAGTTATTGAGTTATTGAGTTTATAACTAACAAAAATTAAATTATAAAGTTAAGATTTTTTACCTTATGTGTAGTAAAAAAATGATGAATCTTAAATTTGGGTTCAATACTCGTAATTCATGTTTGGGGACGAAGTACTTACAATTACCAATATCTCCAGAAGTAAGTAACTTACAGTCAAATTTTTTATGTCGTTTTGTTGCTTATCTCAAAAGCTGTCGATTTAATACTTAATAATGTGGTCTTAATGACCTCGTTTTTGCAAAATCTAGCAAAAACTTGTACTTTTCAATATTTTTGACCAATTTCTTTTTATTCCAAAGCATTTTTGATCGAGTTATTTTAACATTTTACACTATCGTTTGGTATTAAGTGATGGAGAATATTTTATCCAATCGAATAAGGTCATTTGAAGACCTGTGCATCAGCAGACTTTCGAGTTATTACATTTTTTGTGCGCACATACCCACAAAAACGCACACCAAATTGAAATGGCTGTCACTGGGAGGGGGAGGGGGGCAGGCCCTAATAAGTGGTATTTTCAGAGAGGTAATGAGTTGTAGAATATGTCCCTAAAATATCGCTAGTTC
The DNA here is from genome assembly GCA_920104075.1 of Melanargia galathea. NCBI lineage: Eukaryota > Metazoa > Arthropoda > Insecta > Lepidoptera > Nymphalidae > Melanargia > Melanargia galathea. The sequence goes on along the minus strand of OV049855.1, from coordinate 33,371,205 downwards.
GATCCCGGACACACTGTATACTATTACTATACTTTACTATACTAATGAATAAAATTGAAGTGTCTGTCTGTAATTTCGAAATAACTACCTCATATTAAGCTCATATGGTTATTTGAACGGTACCATAACCGAATCATACGTTTTTAAAATTTTTGTCTGTCTGTCTGTCTGTTTGAACGGGCTAATCTTCGGAACGGCTGAACCGATTTTGACGGGACTTTCACATACAAGTAGAGAATTAACCAGGGAGTAACATAGGCTACTTTTTTAACCGACTTTCAAAAAAGGAGGAGTTGTGTTTTTCTACCTATGTACACCGATATCTCCGAGATTTCTGAACCGATTTGCGTAATTTCTTTTTTAATCAATAGAAAAATATTGCGACAATGTCCTATACAACATTTGAATTCCAATTCCTCAATCCTGATGCTGTAGGGGACCAGCAGGGCGATTCAGAACACTTCGATTCGGTTTCGGTTTCGACAACTACCCTGTCGATACGGTTATTCTGAATTAAAAATACATCTTATCGTATGGTAAGTAATTCAAAACACTTCGATAACGTAACTATCGATCGATTCGGTAAGTTATCGTACGATAAGATGTATTTTCAATTCAGAATAACCGTATCGACAGGGTAGTTGTCGAAACCGAAACCGAATCGAAGTGTTCTGAATCGCCCTGCTGATCCCCAAAACTAATGGGATTTAGGAACTGTCGTTAATTATATTGATATTGGGGGTACCAATTAAAGACTTTATCGTTGAATGAACTCGAGTATGTACATATCCAACTCCTCAACCCTGATGCTGTAAGGAATTGCATTCCGAAATCGTAGGGATCCCACGGAATTTTTCCGTTTTCAGGATGGGTTACTACAGATAGGCTACTTTTTGTTCTGGAAAATCAAAAGTTCCCACGGGATTTTTAAAAACCTAAATCCACACGGGCGAAGCCGTGGGCATCATTTAGTACTAATAATAAAACTGTAACTGGTCCAATTCTGTACATTAAAGATATTTTAAAATTTTTTGAACCAAGCAAAAATATTAGTTACATATGGGTACGTTTATGTTAGTAACTTCATACATAAGAATGATCACTAGGTATGTATTTCATTCACTAATTTCCCAACAATGTAGGGAAAATCAAAATAGTTTTTACTGGCAACACTTATAGTAAAAAAAATAATGCGCGGTAAATTTATGTTTTTATTACGTGTTGTTTTGGATAATCGGAATTAAATAAAACAAACTTACTTGTGAAAAGTAACACCAGTTGCTTTATTATCTTTTTCTGACCGTGACAAACAAATTTTAACAACACATTTCACCATTTTGACAAATTGTGTGGCAAGTAACAGTTACGTTCGTGTTCACTCGGACGTCGGGCTGGCAACTGAAGTCGTAGATGTCATCGGACATCAGCGAAGTAGCAATGAGTCGGTGCTTTAGAATGCTGATCTTGTTAAGGTAATACATCATTGGCTGCAGATCTTTGCTTCGTCCAATCAGCGGTACCTGGGAATTGGGATATTCAACAGGGTATTTTCCTATTGGACCATGACGATAATATTCTCTTCCTATACGCTTCTTACAGCGCCATCTTTTCCCATACCTTCTAGGTGCCCAAACCAGTGGAGTTGCCGATTTGATCTCTCCAATTTTACATGTACCTGTATGGTATGTACTTATGTAGGGTTCGGCCCCGAGTACTTCAATCTTCAGCCTCTTCCTCTGCCTCTCAAAATTATGAATAATTCACTATGATTATTTGTCATGGTTATGTTTCGGAAAATATTAATAACCTCATATTTTTCCCTATCCCTGCTTCGACTGCCTACGCAATATGATGGCTGTACGAGGCTCGGTGTTATTACATACTAGCTTATGCCCGCGGCTTCGCCCGCGTGAATTTCGGTTTTTCACAAATCCCGAGGGAATCCTGGATTTCCGGTTCCCGTTCCCGCTCCCTTTTCCAACCTTTATACCTATTTTCAAGGAAGTTTGCTATAATAATGTACCTATAGCTGTAGCTATAGATTTCGGTGTTTTCAAAATCCCGTGGGAACTGTGGGTTTTTCCAGGATAAAAAGGATAAAAATTTTAAATGGAGATAGAATATTATGTCGTGACTTAATACAAAGTAGCCTTATGTCAGGACATAACTTCAAACAACGGTTAACAAACAACGGTAACAAATCGGTTCAGTAGTTGCGGCGTTAAAGAGTAATAAACATACACACACAAACTTTCGCTTTTATAATATTAGTGTGATAGTGTGATTGATGGCTATTGCTAAAGCCAAAATTCTCAAAACAAAACCGGAATGAAGAATAACGAAATTAAATTCATGAAGGTTGGAAATTCATCATCTACTTACCTTTCGAAGAATTTAATCGGTTAAAAAAATATGTTCGACCAAAACAGAATGAAACGAATTTTCTTGATAAAATATTTCATCTTCGCAATTCTTATTTTTGTATGAATTAGGAATTTACTGGGCTCTATGGAAATGAGTCTTGAATAGGTTACGTCTATAATTAGTTTTATATTAGTAGTAGTAGTATCTATAAATAATATAGTTGTTTAAATGCGGTGTGTGTGTCATCGACAACACATTAATTCAGTTCTTATTATGATCCGTGCTGGGAAACCTCATTCATAATTAATAAATATATTGTTCGATACAAAAAGGTACCAAACAACGTACAAACTGGTTTTCGTCGACATTGGGCAGGCCCTTTTGAACGTTGGCATGTAGTGGCGGTTTTTAATCATTTTTTATACCTATAATACTAACTTTTGCCCGCGAATTCGCCCGCGTGAATTTCGGTTTTTCACAAATCCCGAGGGAATCGTAGATTTCCGGTTCCCGTTCCCGCTCCCTTTTCCAACCTTTACACCTACATTTAAGGAAGTTTTCTATACTAATCTACCTCTAACTGTAGCTGTAGATAGCTACAACTTTCGATTGTTTTCAAATCCCGTGGGAACAGTGTTTTTCAGGATAAAAGTAGCCTATGTGTTAACACACACATAAACATACACAAATTTTCGCCTTTATAATATTATGACGTAGAAATCCGCTTCGAATTTTTTTTTTAAATTCAACCCCTAATCGGGTTAAATATTTATAGTGCGAACCATTAAATTAGTTTCGGATGTTTTTATTTTCAACTTTGGTATTTGACCTTCGCGAATTAAAGATGAACTAGTTTTTCGACGGCAATAAATTATATCGAGACCCTGACAGACAACTTTACTTGGCCTCGGAGGCCCGAAAGGAAAGTTGTGATTTGATTATTTATTATTGTTGTATGTACCTTCTTACTACTCGTTACACAGTCATATGGTCAGGTCAACTATCCGGTTATTGACATAGGTCAACTGTATCGAAAGTAGCGCAGCACAACTATATCATTCGTACAATTTATTAGCCGTTTTGTATATTTCACTACAAAAAACAATTGTCTATATGAAGCCTCCTCTTCACAATCGGCGACTATAGACGATTACACACGTGCGCGATCGTGTGGAGGGCTTATCGCTTGTAGTCGTCGATCATCGTTGTCACATTCGTCAGTAATCGTGGCGATCGGCGACTTGTCGGTTTTTGGACACGCATCAAAGGGAATCCGCGCAATTCGCGCTTGCCGCTTGCACGATGATTGCTGACGATGGCATCGGCGATGGTTGAAGAGCAGGCATTAAATGACAATATTTCTAAAATTATTTTACATGAGCAACTTAACTCTCATGAAGTTTTGGTCGTCGTTGTCAGCCTATAGACATATGAGTCTGGACATAGGTCTATAGTTGGTACTTTCTTCTGCCGTGGTCTAGACGTCCATTGATGGACATAGGTATCTACTTGGTACTTTCACTCGCCGCGATCTTGCACCGATTGTATCCAGCGGCTCCCTGCGAGTCATCCGATGTCGTTGTTCCACGTCCACCTAGTTGGGGGTCGGCCAACATTGCGCTTTCCGGTGCGACATCACCATTCTAGCACCTTGAGACTTGTCGTTTCAGCTTATCAAGTCGCAGTCCCGTTTAGCTATGTCGGTGACTCGATGAACCTCCTTAAGTATCAAGGAGTATCGGAGTATCAAGTTTTGTTTGAATGTGTGAATAAATTTACGGTCGAGTTTAATATCGTGACCTATAATGGTCGACCATAGACCATTTATAGGCTAAGAACTCACGAAGCTATTTTTTCATCCGCGCCCGCTGGGCAGCTGTTATATTTCAAAATCAAGGCACCTTACGTTTGTGTGGTTACATAACCGCTATGCGGCTGCGGAAAACCCCGCAACCTTGGTTTCTGTAACCGCGGCACATGATCGAAATTTTTTTTGTTATTTTTTTTTGTTAAAAAAATCAAAGACCATACTGCCTATCCTACTTCCTACTAATATTATAAAATATTAATATTATAAATATGAAAGTGTGGATGTTTGGATATTTGGATGTTTGTTATTCAATCACGCCGCAACTACTGAACCGATTTGGCTGAAATAGATAAATTATGCCCTGACTTAAAACATAGGCTACTTTTTATCTCGAAAAATCAAAAAGTTCCCACGGGATTTTGAAAAAACCGAAATCTATAGCTACAGCTATAGGTAGATTACTATAGCAAACTTCCTTGAAAGTAGGTATAAAGGTTGGAAAAGGGAGCGGGAACGGGAACCGGAAGTCCACGATTCCCTCGGGACTTGTGCAATATCGAAATTGACGCGGGCGAAGCCGCGGGCATTCTCTAGTTTAGTATATTTTTGTGGTGTAGCCCGCCACCGGACAGCAGCTGGCGGCGCACGAACTCGGACTCGGCGCTGCACCAGTCGTGCGGCGAGCAGCAGGCGGCCGCGCAGCCGCTGTCGCCGCACCACCCGCACCACCCGCTGCACTCGCACGGACACCCGCACCTGCATCCACATCAGAATCACCGGCGAAGTAACGCATTCTTTTTTAACCTTTTTTAACCCCCGACGCAAAAACGACGGGGTGTTATAAGTTTGACGTGTCTGTGTGTGTGTGTGTGTGTATGTGTCTGTCTGTTCCCCTGTAGCGCTCAACCGGGTGAACCGATTTGAATGCGGTTTTATTTTGTTTGAAAGGTGAATCAGTGTTGTTAGCTATGTTTGATGAAAATCGATCCAAGATGGCCGCCGCTACAATATGGCGGATTACATATTTTCTCACAAATGCCTTAATCATCAACCCATTACCGGCTCACTACAGAGCACGGGTCTCCTCTCCGAGTGAGAAGGGTTTTGGCCATAGTCTACCACGCTGGCCAAGCGAATTCCCTTATATCCAATCCCTTAATATGGGTATCAAATGAAAGGGCTTGACTAGTAGAATAGCACTGTGCAAATTCAAGATGGCCGCCACCACAAAATGGCGAATGTCGGGGGTTTTAAATTTTTACTTTATACTTGTATTACTTTCAGGTGCAAATATTAATATGGACGTGCTGACCACGTTAGGGATGAACCCAACGACCCGTCCGCGGTCATCGTGCGAAATACCGAGAATACCCAACAATAACAAGTGAGTGACTCACACTAACTCCAGTGCGACGTAATGCAATAATGAAACAGTCCTACTGTACAGTACTCTGATTTTTAGTTCCGTGGAATTCTGACATTTCTTAATGTCACCAGAGATAAAACAGTTCCCACAAAAAGATAATAAATTCAAAACTTACATATGAACAAAAATCAATTGCGTCGCGTAGATATGACAAATGCCTGACAGATACTTCATGTACTTTAGTTTGGGGTAAAATTGAAGTTCAGGTGGTAAGCCTGTTTTTCATACAAATAATTCATTCTATTTTTAAATGACAACTGTCAGAATTCCACCGAATTAAAAATCAGACTATAAACACTGTATGGGACAGTACATTCTCTTTTTGGGTCGTTTTTCCCATTGCTGATCGCCTTGACCCCTTTATATTAATCACATAATGGTAGGGGCTTTCTTGGGGTGTAATAATGCAGTTTCCAGACCCTTACATATACGACTCTATCATGAGTTTTATGCAGTTTAATAATGCAGTTCACTGACCCTTAATATACGACTCTATCATGCAGTTTAATAATGCAGTTCCCAGACCCTTACATATACGACTCTATCATGAGTTTTATGCAGTTTAATAATGCAGTTCACTGACCCTTAATATACGACTCTATCATGCAGTTTAATAATGCAGTTCCCAGACCCTTACATATACGACTCTATCATGAGTTTTATGCAGTTTAATAATGCAGTTCACTGACCCTTAATATACGACTCTATCATGCAGTTTAATAATGCAGTTCCCAGACCCTTACATATACGACTCTATCATGAGTTTTATGCAGTTTAATAATGCAGTTCACTGACCCTTAATATACGACTCTATCATGCAGTTTAATAATGCAGTTCCCAGACCCTTACATATACGACTCTATCATGAGTTTTATGCAGTTTAATAATGCAGTTCACTGACCCTTCATATACGACTCTATCATGCAGTTTAATAATGCAGTCCCCAGACCCTTACATATACGACTCTATCATGAGTTTTATGCAGTTTAATAATGCAGTTCACTGACCCTTAATATATGACTCTATCATGCAGTTTAATAATGCAGTTCCCAGACCCTTACATATACGACTCTATCATGAGTTTTATGCAGTTTAATAATGCAGTTCACTGACCCTTAATATACGACTCTATCATGCAGTTTAATAATGCAGTTCCCAGACCCTTACATATACGACTCTATCATGAGTTTTATGCAGTTTAATAATGCAGTTCACTGACCCTTAATATACGACTCTATCATGCAGTTTAATAATGCAGTTCCCAGACCCTTACATATACGACTCTATCATGAGTTTTATGCAGTTTAATAATGCAGTTCACTGACCCTTAATATACGACTCTATCATGCAGTTTAATAATGCAGTTCCCAGACCCTTACATATACGACTCTATCATGAGTTTTATGCAGTTTAATAATGCAGTTCACTGACCCTTAATATACGACTCTATCATGCAGTTTAATAATGCAGTTCCCAGACCCTTACATATACGACTCTATCATGAGTTTTATGCAGTTTAATAATGCAGTTCACTGACCCTTAATATACGACTCTATCATGCAGTTTAATAATGCAGTTCCCAGACCCTTACATATACGACTCTATCATGAGTTTTATGCAGTTTAATAATGCAGTTCACTGACCCTTAATATACGACTCTATCATGCAGTTTAATAATGCAGTTCCCAGACCCTTACATATACGACTCTATCATGAGTTTTATGCAGTTTAATAATGCAGTTCACTGACCCTTAATATACGACTCTATCATGCAGTTTAATAATGCAGTTCCCAGACCCTTACATATACGACTCTATCATGAGTTTTATGCAGTTTAATAATGCAGTTCCCAGACCCTTACATATACGACTCTATCATGAGTTTTATGCAGTTTAATAATGCAGTTCCCAGACCCTTACATATACGACTCTATCATGAGTTTTATGCAGTTTAATAATGCAGTTCCCAGACCCTTACATATACTACTCTATCATGAGTTTTATGCAGTTTAATAATGCAGTTCACTGACCCTTAATATACGACTCTATCATGAGTTTTATGCAGTTTAATAATGCAGTTCCCAGACCCTTACATATACTACTCTATCATGAGTTTTATGCAGTTTAATAATGCAGTTCACTGACCCTTAATATACGACTCTATCATGAGTTTTATGCAGTTTAATAATGCAGTTCCCAGACCCTTACATATACGACTCTATCATGAGTTTTATGCAGTTTAATAATGCAGTTCCCAGACCCTTACATATACGACTCTATCATGAGTTTTATGCAGTTTAATAATGCAGTTCCCAGACCCTTACATATACGACTCTATCATGAGTTTTATGCAGTTTAATAATGCAGTTCCCAGACCCTTACATATACGACTCTATCATGAGTTTTATGCAGTTTAATAATGCAGTTCCCAGACCCTTACATATACGACTCTATCATGAGTTTTATGCAGTTTAATAATGCAGTTCCCAGACCCTTACATATACGACTCTATCATGAGTTTTATGCAGTTTAATAATGCAGTTCCCAGACCCTTACATTTCGACTCTTATGTTTAACGAGTTTTATCTAATGTTGAGGTTATACAGCCGGTATTGAGACACATGATACACCGAGGTTGGTTCTACATTTGTGATCACTTTCATTGAGTCGCAAATTCTTAATTCAGTACTACCGATTTTTATTTCGCTTATTTTCCGCTTGGCACGCTCACTAGCTGTCGATGTATGGATGAACTTGGAGCTTAAAGCAGAGCAGTGAAGGTCCATTTTACTTTGACGTTATAGTGTTTCGTTACTCGAATGTATCAATTTTGTTGATATGTGCAAGTCGTACTATAGTTGGAACATTACAAACGTGCGAACCGAGTCATAAATTATTTTTATCGGACTTCTCCCTCGCACTTACAGGCCTTATGGAACTGGAATCTGTTTCTCTGGTGTTGTGTGTAACAGTAAAAATCAGCCAAGTGCAAGTCGGGCCTCGCTCTTTCAGGGTTCCGTACATAATTATGAACAATATAATATTTTGGGTCTAAGAAATATTTAATTTCCGAGCTAGACATCGCAACAAACCGTGAAAGAAAAACCCAAAAAAATGTTCGTTTATTTTGGTCACAGCTTATAAACTATTTAATAAATCGTTGTTTTCAGTATTTGTTGTTTAAATAGAGCATATAGTACATAATATACTGAAATATCATATTCCCAACTAGTTTAGTTTTTGAGATAGCCCCCGTCACAAAAATGGTCTAAAACTGATAACTTTGATGGCCTCCCATTCCCTTATTTTTTGAAATAAAAATTAAAAAAATATAATATATTTGTACTCTACTTAATGAGCTCTAAACAATGATACCCCACAAGCTAGGGTAAAGAAAAAATTTTTTTTTCCGGCTCCTTTTTCATGTATGGGAGCCCCCCTGAAAAATAATTTAATTCAATTTCTAATTCAATATTTGATTTTGGGTTAACGTTTTACACTAAATACCAAAATTTCAGGTTTGTAACTCATTTCGTCTGCGAGCTAGAGACCTGTGACCGGCGGACAGACGGACAGACAGACAGACAGACAGCCGAGTGACATTAATAGGGCTCCGTTTTTTACCCTTCGGGTACGGAACCCTAAAAAAGGATTTGTCGATAGTCGATAACAAGTTATAAAGAGGGAAGGAGACGACCTACAACCCTATGATCGTACTGTTTTATTGCTCAGTTTGCACATTTGTAATGTCCCAACCAACTATAAGTATTTAAACTTACGAGTCGAAATGCTGTACTCATAATACACTCTTATATGTAGTTCTTGGAACTGCATTATACCAAAAAACCCATACGATTATGTGATTAATGGAAAGTGGTCAAGGCAATCAGCAATTGGGAAAACGAAGCAAAAATAGAATGTATTAACCAAAATGAAACAAATGTGGACCCAGCCTTATACATGGAAACATAGGTCATCATTTGATTGTTTGCTTGTTTCGAAAATAAGTAATCATATTCGTATGACGCATTTTTATCTGAGTTGTGGTTTTAATTAACTAACGTTTTAGCGATTTTATATTTTGTATGGAACAATATAAGGTAAAAGGTCGAAATGGATTACTCTTCTTGAAAAACACTACCACGAGCGATCGGAAAATTATAAATTTAAATAAATAAGTAAATAAAAAAAAATATATAAATAAATTTAAAAAATTATAGATTATATATTTTCGGAATCTTCTCATTGAGTCCTTTCATTTGTTACCAATTTCTTATATATTGTTTGTCGTAATATCCGGCATGTTATTCGATTTGTCATATAATGTAATTGAATATTTGTCATTATCATAATATACAGAGTTATGCTAAAACCCTTTAGGGGACCAACTCTCATCTGGTTATATCAAAAAGTTTTTTGTAACTACCCCAAATAAACACTTAATTCTTTCTCCATTTTCTCTCTCTCTCTCTCTTTCTCTCGCTCTCTCTCTCTCTATCTATCTCTATCTCTCTCACTCTTTCTCCCTCTTTTTTTTCTCTCTTTCATATAAGGTTCGAAAAAGGGTTTTGCTATTTCCCGCGAGTTCTTTAAGGGCCTTTGTTGACACGCCGTGGAAACTCACGTTTTGTATGGATAAAACGAATGTATGTTTTGTATGGATAAAAAATGTATCCATGTAAAACGAGGGTAAAACTTGACGTGTTAACAAAGGCTCTAAGGGTTGATGATATTGAATGGATGTTTAACGCGGATAGTTATCTGTTCGGCAGCGTATACGAGAGCGGAGGGGACGGCGGGGGCGGCGGCGGCGGCGGCGGCGGGCTGGCGTGCGGCGAGCTGCAGGTGCCGGGCGGCTCGCTGCCCGACCTCACCTCCGTGCACTTCCCCCCGCCCCACTACCTGCCGCACCGGACCTCGCCCGACTACCATCAGCCCAGATACGTACGTGCCTCCGTGGTGTAGCCCAGATACGTACGTGCCTCCGTGGTGTAGCCCAGATACGTACGTGCCTCCGTGGTGTAGCCCAGATACGTACGTGCCTCCGTGGTGTAGCCCAGATACGTATGTACGTGCCTCCGTGGTGTAGCCCAGATACGTACGTGCCTCCGTGGTGTAGCCCAGATACGTACGTGCCTCCGTGGTGTAGTCCAGATACGTACGTGCCTCCGTGGTGTAGCCCAGATACGTATGTACGTGCCTCCGTGGTGTAGCCCAGATACGTACGTGCCTCCGTGGTGTAGCCCAGATACGTACGTGCTTCCGTGGTGTAGCCCAGATACATACGTACGTGCCTCCGTGGTGTAGCCCAGATACGTACGTGCCTCCGTGGTGTAGCCCAGATACGTATGTGCCTCCGTGGTGCAAGTGACAGCTGCGGGTGTCGTCCTCGCCTCCGTGAACTTCCCCCGCCATACTACCGCCGCACCAGTGACCGGGCTCGATATAGTTCATAATATATCAATAGCAAAAAAGTACTCTTATGTGAGAAAAAGACGAAAGTTACGTCTGTCTGCAGAGTCCCACGTCGCCGGGCGCGGTGTCCCCCGGTGGGGGCAGTGTGTCCCCCGCGACGGGGGGCCTCTCCCCCGCCTCGGGCTCGCCGGTGGGGGCAACGGTTCCACTGGCGACGATACACCACGACCACACTCTCTACGACACACAAGTACGCTTAGATGCATATATAGTAGTAGTTGTATTAGAATAAGTATTAGTCGTTAGAATTAAAAAAATATATTGTAGCAAGCTTTCATATAACATAGTGGAAACAAATATAATCTATCTTTATTTCGAATATTAGAACCTATTACCGTCTAAAAAAGTGAGTTAAGTTAACAATTATTTTATTGACGCTAAGTTCGGTGCAATATTGTCGACTTTTGGTTTTTAACTTGTGAAAAAAAAATGTCTTTCACTCTTTTATAGGCATAAATTATACCACACGCATAACATATTTCTGATTAAGAAATTTATTGAAAAAATATTTTTATGTCTTTATTAAATGTTGAAACTTCTTGAGAAAGGGAGGGCATTTTGAAAAGAAAGATGCAAAGAAGTAAATCAAACAAATTAAAGATCAGAGAAAGCCGCAAGAGCCTTGAGTTACAATGCGCGCCACGTGGTGCGTATTTATTGCGCGTAAACTTTTTGAGCATTCAATTTAAAGCTACTAAGGGCCCATTTCACCACTTTCTGATAAGTGTCTGACAGCCTAAACGTAAGTTTTATCACTTTCTTACTTTATGTCAAGTGACAAAGACAAAAGTTGTGAATAAGCTATCCGACACTTATTAGAAAGTGGTGAAACAGGCCCTAAAAAAAAGTAAAATAATAAAATGAAAAACTTGAAATTTTATTTTCGCATTCATGTATTTAGACTAGATGCTTTCAACGATAGATCCTAAAACGCAGTCTTCGTAACATCCGTGTTCTTTTTGGATGTTTAACATTTCCGTTGATCCAATAACACGATCTTCCTTAGCATCCCTGTTTCCTTTTACATGTTTTAACATTTCCGTGTATCCAAAATCTTCCTAGTTTCCTTTTACATGTTTTAAGTGTTAAAACATGTAAAAGGAAACAGGGGTGCTTGATGCAAAATTATCCTCCGAAGCATCCCTCTTTCCTTTTAGATGTTTTAACATTTCCGTTGACACAAACAAGTTTATCCTCCGAAGCATCCGTCTTTCCTGTTAGATGTTTTAACATTTCCGTTGACGCAAGGTTATCCTCCGAAGCATCCCTCTTTCCTTTCAGATGTTTTAACATTTCCGTTGACACAAACAAGTTTATCCTCCGAAGCATCCGTCTTTCCTGTTAGATGTTTTAACATTTCCGTTGACGCAAGGTTATCCTCCGAAGCATCCCTCTTTCCTTTCAGATGTTTTAACATTTCCGTTGACACAAACAAGTTTATCCTCCGAAGCATCCCTCTTTCCTTTTAAATGTTTTAACACTTCCGTTGACACAAACAAGGTTATCCTCCGAAGCATCCCTCTTTCCTTTTAAATGTTTTAACATTTCCGTTGACACAAACAAGGTTATCCTCCGAAGCATCCCTTTTTCCTTTTAAATGTTTATTAACATTTCCGTTGTTATATTTTTGTTGTGTTTATTTGCTTCCAACACCAGTCATTTGTTTTTTGTTTATTTCAGAATCACTTATCTGTACCAAACACAAATAATTATCTCCATCATAATAAGGTTCGTTTTCTTTTATAACCTTCTTTTAATACTTTTCTTCGATTACTTTTCCATCAAACTCGTAAACTTCCGCTTTCGTGCTTATAATACCATCACGTTTCAAAAAATAAAGTTAACCGGTACCATTTTTCGCTAACAATTTTCGCTAAGCAATAACTTTTCCATATACTTACAGTAAATTTTTTTCGTGAATCTTAAATTGCTTAAAATTTGCATGTTTTCAACGTATTGAAAATACTGTTTTAAATAACACTTAAATACCTACAAGAAGATTTGCTTAATTTTATCTCGCATACATATATATCGTTATTGCATAAAAAATCATTTTATATGTTTTTTCTACAAGAACCTACTCCTAAACTATAAGATATTGATGGTAATTCTGTTGTACACAATCTCTGAACTAAAATAAACGACAGATTTTAGAACCGTCCTGTCCTTTTACAATGGTTGTTACGTTCCCTCGAATATGGTTGAGCGAAGCAATGGCTGGAGCATGCGTCATGCTCGGGCTACTTTTGTCTGCCCATCTTAACATGTGTAGAATTGTAAGCACCATTCCGAACCAGTGGTAGATTCATTTGTCGATTCGAAAGCACTTGTAACAGTTTATCTGAATAAAAAAAATAAGATAGTTAAACTACTTCTTGTAACATTTTGTTTTGAAAAGAGCAACTGCTGAGTTTCTTGCCGGCTCTTCTCAGCAGAACCAGCATTCCGAACCGGTGGTAGATTTTTGATGTGTCATAAGAGCCACACGTTGACCTACTTGAAATAAACGATTTTGAATTTTTGAATGTTCGATACGGAAAAAGATAGCACTACTTATAGGCCTTGTCAATTCAGTTCATTAGAACTAATTTCTTTCGTACCTTTTCATACTGTTAGGTAATATGTAAATCAAAAACCTTATTAACCATGAGCGTTCATCTAATCCAGCTTCTAATAATATTTTAGTTCGAAGAACAAACTAGTTTGTGCTTCGAACTAATCCATCAGTTATGGGTTTTCTATAAATTTTGAGAATTGTTGTATATTTGATCAATAAGTTTTTTTTAATCTTCGTCATAAATAAGCATGTATTATATTATCTCATCATCATCCTGCTGTCATAAAATAAACCAAATCCAGCATTTTTTTAAATAACTGTTTATTTTACTCGTAAAAATGAAGCTTTATCTGCGATTCTTATTGCATGCGAAACAGCTGTTGTGAAGGTTTATTTATTACTAGAGATAAGATTAATTAAGTATAGTCTATAAGAACTTGAAATGGTTGTAAACTATTAGGCAACTAGAAAAAAAATGATAACAAAGTTTGTATATTTTTTGACAAATCATCATTGAGCATGTTGGGTTTCGGATAAGTCTGTAGTTATTATTGTAATAAAAACTTCTGTGTTGAGAAAAATAAAAATTACAAATTGCTTCCGAATAGTCAAGTGAATCTACCACTCATTCGGAATATTTAAGTCTATTTAATATTGTCTCTTCACACTTATGGCACTTTCCCAAACTCACTGAGGCTCAAGGCATGTTGTCTTTTCTAAATATTTTTGCAATATATACCGTTAATTTTCATATCTAGGAGGAACAATTTTAACACAACCCTTATCAACAATTTTATCCCAGCATTTTGTTTCTGGAATTTTTTGTAGCAACATGAATTATATTTAAAAAAAAAATAGTGGAGTTACTTTATGATCGTTTTCAGGTGATTATCGTATCGTATCCTGTCGTATATATCATGTCGTATCGTTAAAACGGTGTGGTAAAAAGATAATTTAAAAAAATAAAGTGCCGCCATTTTACCTGTTTCCAGAACATGTCGTCGCTGGACCACGGCTGGATCACGTCGAGTCAGTACCAGTCGCAGTGCAGTCCGCCCTCGCAATATTCATCCACGTCCAATATCAACGTACCTTCGCCCACGGTGAGACCCACTATGAATATCATCATCATCATCATCATCATGATCAACCCATTACCGGCTCACTACAGAGCACGGGTCTCCTCTCAGAGTGAGAAGGGTTTTGGCCATAGTCTGCCACGCTGGCCAAGCGGATTGGCAGACTTCACACACCTTTGAGAACGTTATGGAGAACTCTCAGGCATGCAGGTTTCCTCACGATGTTTTCCTTCACCGTTAAAGCAAGTGATATTTAAATGTACTTAAAACGCACATAACTCCGAAAAGTTAGAGGTGCGTGCCCGGGATCGAACCCACGACCTCCGATTAGAAGTCGGTCGTCCTCACCACTAGGCTATCACAGCTTTTTACAATAATTAAGATGCGATTAATCACACTAATGTTATAAAGACGAAAGTTTGTCTGTGCGTGTGCGTGTGTGTATGTATGTTTGTTACTCTTTAACGCCGCAACTACTGAACCGATTTGGCTGTAGTTTTGAATGGAGATAGATTATGCCCTGACTACTTTGCTTCTATATATTATCTACCCTCGTGTGTAGATGGCGCACAGTCCGGGCAGCCCCGCGGAGTCGCCGCAGACCGACTACAGCAACCTGCACCAAGCCCTCTTACAACCGTTCGAGCAAATCACAATGGTAAGGTAACTTTTTTTTTTTTATTATTAAAAATGTTACTATAAAAATACCTATAGCCTAATCTAATTACTGCACGAGTCGTGCAGCCGTGGATTGGTGCCGAGAATACTTTGTGTGATTCCGCACTGCACAGCCAGGCTGATTCTTTGCGCAAAATATGAGCCAGCCCTTCTGTCGCTAAACGAGGCAATTGACCCAGTGTAAAATATCTCGTACGAATTTTTGTTACACTAAGATTAACTAGTTATAACTAGATAACATTCCAATAAATCATACACACTAATTAGAACACAGACCATAGACACAACTTAAGTGAAAATTAAAAAAATCAAACATCTGGAGAAGATTGTGTTTTTCTGGATGAGAGCAAATCATCTTCTTTTCTTTTTCTATTGAAAAATATTCGATTTTATGAAATTCATTTCAACTCCGGAAGTAGGTAAATCAGCTTTTTTTCATTCCCAAAAATTTTCACTGTTATTTTTTTAACGCGTATCTTCTTCATTCAGATCTTAAAATTACTAACGTCGTATTTCATACAAATCCACTTTAATTTTATAAATATTATTTATTTTTATTCGACTATCCATTTATTTTACTTTATTTTATTATTTAAAATACAAGTACAAAATACGTGGATACAAACATTTGTATGTCAATCATGAAATCATAAATCTTACCATTTCAATGCTTCAATGGAATAGCAAGGAGTTGTGAGTAAATTTAGCTATAAGAAATGAACGTGGCTTTACCTCGATAACCGAACTAGTTTGGTTGCTGTAATTAATATATAAAAGATTCGGGAAACATATATATTTATATACGTATAATATATTATACAAAAATCTAGTGAATTATACAGCACTCGCAGTGAAATATCAGCGAACACTTGAGATAAATAGATATCAGCACTTTGAATATATCGTAAAAAAATGCACTGTTTAGTGAAATACAATGAAATATACGCAATGTATTTTAAAATAGGAAACACATGTGGAATTAGGTAAATAAATCCAAAACACACTAATAATTATAATTAATTTATTGTCGATAAAATAAGTTGTGCACTTAATATAAATGTATCGTTATGACGTAAAATCGATTTATATACCTAGTTAATTAATAAGGGTAGTAATAAAACGAGTGACTGTAAATTACAGTTCTAAGTGTCAAAATTAATTAATTTGGGTTATAGAATTACAAAGTGAGCGACTGACTGCGAGTGACGAGAAATCAACAAAACAGCAACTTACAAACATTAATTTGAGTTACTTAAAATACAAAATGAGCAGCTTCATAATATTTGAGCGACCTAATATTTGTTTGAGTGTCAACGTTACGTCCTGCATTTTTTTCAATATTTGGCAAATGTATTTTTTATACTGAGCGGCATTTTATCTTAAATGAAGTGTTTCGAATACAAAAACCACTTTGAAAAATACACTAATGAGCAGAGTATAATGAGCTCACATTTAAAAAATAAAAATAATATGAAATAACTATTTGAAGAAACACTATTCTATTAGTTGAGAAATTTTATTATTGAAATATAAGGGTAATTAAATAAAACAATGTACTCCGTAAAAAATTTGGATCTGGCACTTCGCCGGCCGCTGCCGCGGCACGCTCGCTTCGCTCGCTCGGCTCGTGCGTTGTGGTAACTGTTCTAACCTAACCTAACCTAGCTGGTGTTTTTGGAATCCTGGTGTTTTTTAACCTGGTATTTTCATTAAAAAAGCGTATCAAAATAAAAAACATAAGCCCTCAAATAGAATATCAGTAACCAATAATCATTAATAATGCAGCTTACAAAACTTTGCTCAAAGTGAACTTTTTAGTAGTTCGCTAAGTATAACCTCACTTAGAAAAATCGAATCTATCTTAATATTGAAGTTGCCCTCTCTGTATTTCCAGTCGCTCACTTAGTAATGAAGTCGCTCAGATAAAATTTTAATATCTGAAATGGATTTATCACAATCCACTTTTTGTAAGCTCGTTCTGGATTTTATTATAAATCAATATTCGTCGTCAGTTTAGTTAATTTTTCGCTTACTCAAATTCATACCGCTCAAGTTATTAAAACAGTATGTCATCATCAGTCGCAAAGTTTTTTTTTGTTCGCTCGTTTTATAATTCCCCAATTAATAATATCTGTGCTATCAACCACTGTTTGAGGTTACTATTTGTCCAACGAAATTTATTGAGAGCATGCCTGAGAGAAATGTTCCATTAACTATAATATGACTACATAGTATAAAACAAAGTCGCTTTCTCTGTCCCTATGTCCCTATGTATGCTTAAATCTTTAAAACTACGCAACGGATTTTGATGCCGTTTTTTTTAATAGATAGAATGACTCAAGAGGAAGGTTTGTAAGTAGAAAAATTGGACCCGGTTGGTGGCGCTAATAGCGGACAGGACGACGTCTGCCGGGTCCGCTAGTAGTCAATAAAACGCTCGGAGTTTCTCCCTATGTGAATCAAATTAGAAATGAGGAGATTCACGGACATCGCTCAACGGGTTGCTAAGCTGAAGGGACCGAAGGAAATGAAATGGTGACCTCGCGCCGGAAAACGCAGACCCTCTCACTAGGTGGACCGACTTCTTCGAACAAGGCGCCGGGAGCCGCTCGATACAATCGACACAAAATGGCGACTGTATACGTCTATAGATTGATGACAACGAGACGAATAATTATCAGAGTTGGCCAAATTGGCGGCATTGCACCCCCTCCTCGGAGAGCAAATTATGGTGTGGTCCTTCGCCTGATCTTTCTCCGGTTGTGTTGGATTAGAGGAAGCACCTGAGCTGTGTTTGCGCTCACTATAATATCGCTATCCTCTGGTAGGGCAAAAAAGTAGGGCTTTTCTTTCAAGAACTTCTCAAAGAACTTCTCAGTAGCTGCCCGGAATTGGAAAGTTGGTGTTAGATACGTTGGTGTCTCGGAGAGTACGTAAATGCACGTGTATTTGCGCACAACCTGTGCACTATAACACCTCCTGCGTAGTTCCGCAGCCTAGTCTCCGTCTCCATTGATATTCGCCCCCGTGGCCAAAATTCGGTCCACCACCTCCGTTACAGCTTTTAACGTCCCCCTTCTGGACAACAGGCTTACGGCCTGTTTCACCACCTTCTGATAAGTGTTGGATAGCCTAAACGTAAGTTTTGTCACTTTCTTACTTTATGTCAAGTGACAAAGACAAAAGTTGTAGATAGCTATCTAATACATATCAGAAGGTGGTGAAATAGGCACTTACTCTTACAGGAGAGAAAGATTTAAGAGCTTAGTTCCGCCACGCTGGCGACGCTCCAATGCGGGTTGACGGGCTTTAACGACTATTGCCACATGAAGCAGTGGCGTGCACACTGCACAGGGTTTGAAACAAGGGCATGCAATAGGTGTTGTTGAAACATATTTTTTAACCCCCGATGCAAAAACGACGGGGTGTGATAAGTTTGACGTGTCTGTGTGTGTGCGTTGGATGTGCACTATTGCAAATCCAAGATGGCCGCTTCCACAAAATGACGA
Source organism: Melanargia galathea (assembly GCA_920104075.1). Classification (NCBI taxonomy): domain Eukaryota; kingdom Metazoa; phylum Arthropoda; class Insecta; order Lepidoptera; family Nymphalidae; genus Melanargia; species Melanargia galathea. Next base: position 33,352,308 of record OV049855.1, on the reverse strand, counting down.
ATGTCGGGGGTTTTTTAATTTGTAATTTATACTTGTCATCACTATCTCTAAATAGTGCGTGCATGCTTTTTTCAGGCAGTGTTTTTCTGCCATTATGAAGTGCACGCCACTGCGTGATAGTGATTATAACCAGGACCGACGGCTTAATGTGCTCACCGAAGTACGGGGGTGGAACACCGCCAACTGTCAACTGCAGGCTGGCACAGAATTTCTTGACAGAAAAACCCATTACTTAACCCGAAAGGATTCCGGTCGGCAGGACCTGACTGTGAGGCAAATAGTAACCTAATGTAGTGGTTGTGTGTGCCTCCGTATATGTGTGTAACGTTGGTGGATGTTGGCCAAGGACTGGGCGCAGCTGGTGCAGAGTCTCGTGGAGTCGGGCTGGACCGCGCACGTTGAGGTCGCGGAAAACGTACGGCACCACATACACACCATACTGTTTCCATATACGTGTATATACAGTTTGGTAGACGCACGTCTGATCGCGAGCGACAACCGACCCTCACTGGCGCCTGGAGACAAGAGCGTCGCCAGCTGATGGGCAGGAGGGGGGCTCTTGACTTGACTGAAAACTTTTACACATAGTTAATTCTAAGTCAAGTGAGTGAATTTAGGACTTTGATTGCGTTTAGCCATATTTTTCAAATCTCTAGGGGGGGGGCAGCTGCCCCTACTTGCACCCCCTTGGCGACGCCCTTGCCTGTAGCACACCTCAGCCGCTCAACCGTAGCGGCGAAACCGCTCCAGCTCCGCCTGACATGCGAAACGGGAGCGCAATTGACAGTTCTAACGCAGAGATTTTTCTATGAGTTCTATGATCTACCATTTTTCTACGCAATTCATATTTTCAGACGTCGCGTTCCTGGCGTGAATAGCGAACCGAACGTGAAAATGTAACTGAGATCTGAGTACACGACGGACATCTCGTGGGAGAAATCTCGTAGTATTTGATGTTTCATAGAAATTTAATCACAGTCAAATATTATGTGCGGTAGAACAGGCAGTTTAGCTTTTGTTTTGTATGTCACACAACAGAAAAGTCATGTCGGAGCTTTAGCGATTTCGCTGCTATGGTTTCGCGGCGGGGGGTGTGCTAGGGGCCTGAAAGCTTAAACAGCCACAACGCACTATCTCGGCAGGGTGATACGCTAAATGTGTGCACTAAAGGGAATATGCGTATGGTGTAAATTGGGATCTAATATTTTTTCCGTATGTTTCATCGACCGAAAATCATAATATCTAAAATTCTAAACCATCATTTTTTTTTATGTAACTTTAGAAATAATAAATAAACAAAAGAGCGCGCCGCACAGTCAAATTGCAAAACGCACACCATTTATGGTTTAGAACGAAACGTGACGTCACCATATACGTAAATAAACAACAGTTTTCAACCAATCACGATGTGAAAGCGCGCCAAAATAGCGGCGTTTAAACCGTATTCGAATTATTCGAATCGAATAATTTTTTGTGATAATACTTTTTCTTGAGTTATATGTTTTTTTCAATGTATAAGATAATAAAAATATTTAAAAAAAAATACATGCATAAACCCTATTTGTAATACAAGAAACTTGATGAACACAACGCTGTATAGCGCGGCGTCGCAGTTTACACGCCTTCGTACGGATAGTTATTCTGAGTTTGCGCACCTCCAAAACTTTACCAAATAAGTACTACGTATCGAAAAATTGTAACATGTAATGCAAAATGAACCCAAAAAGTCTTATTTTAAAGTCGTAATTCAATACCTCGAATATTTATGTTACAACACTTCTTTTTGGCTTTGGCGAACTCAATCCTTAAAATAAGCCAAGCCTCCCATTTTACTCTGAAGTCATTGTGTTTCGATCAGTAGTATTTACTAAAGTTTTCGTTCCAATTTGACGAGTTGAACATGTTTTAATAGTGCGGTGTGGCTGTCCAAGCTTAGGCCAGGGGCAAATGTAACGGACTAACGCGCGCGGAGGTTCTCTTCGGCATGTCTTCCGTGCAGATATGGCGCGTCCCTAACAAACAATAAATTGTGGTTTAGTCGATTCGTGAATGATGATTGATGAATTATTTAAGAGGAGGCAGGCAGGCAGTGTTCCAGATAATGGTTTTTCAATTACATCAATCATAGTATTATTTGATAGCGTGCAATGGACGCTTTAAATTTCAAAATAAAATTATGTTACACTAACTGAAATGTTCACGACGACTTCTTCCGCATGGATTTATGTTAAAAAAAATTGGTTGTCTGTAAAGTCGGTTTACGGACGATAATTATTTTACGTGATAACGTCATAATAAAACATTGTAGAACACATATATAGGCCGATCGTGCCCCTCTATCGCTTGTTCCGCGCTCTCGCCTGTACGCTCGGCTCAAGCTCAACTTTTTCGTGCGTGCAGCCGGTGTTCATCGATTTATAAGACGTTATCACGTCAAAAAAAATGTTTGTTGTTTTTTGTACAAACTTTACCACCTCTTTTCACCCCGTCCGTCATGGATCCCCGGGATGGAATTTCATGAAATCTCTTCGTAGACCTTTAGGGTACTCAAGAAATATTTCCTCGTTTCAAACCTCTACCCGTGTAGTCTATGTGTATGTTTGATACGATGCTGTGATAAAAGTTATAGATTACAGAGGAATTCCGCTTGCGTTTTTCCGTTAGATTTGACCCTGACCTAAAATAAATAAAGGCGACAACACTTAACATTAACCGATTTTTAAGAAGTAGGTACGAAAATAGTCCAACAGAATGTTTACTTTGTATATTTGTTTCCGCCTTAACTTAGTAATTTTTGCGTTATAATATAAAACATAACTCGTACAGCGTTTGTCGTTCGCAATCAGATTATACGAAAACATAGAACGTCGCACCATTTCTTTATAATTTTTTAATTAGCTGTCATAATCGTAAGCGCACAGTTACCTTGTTGCAAGTAAAAGGAAATTAAGCTCTTTGGTACAAAATGATGTCAAAAGCGTTTCGTTTTACGTGCTGCTTAAAATAGTACTATAATTATACTCTGATTTTTTTATTCCGTGTAATTCTAATATTTCTTAATGTTACCAGAGATAAAATAGTTTCCACAAAAAAAGGTAACAAATTCAAAACTTACATATAAATAAAAATCAATTGCCTCATGTATTATAGATATGACAAATGCCTGACTTCAGGTAGGTACTCTAGTTTCGGGTAAAATCGAACTTCAGGTGGTAACCCGTGTTTTCATACAAATAACTATCTCATTCTATTTTTAAATGACAACTGTCAAAATTCTGCCGAATTAAAAATCAGACTGTAGTAGTATACTAATTTTATAAATTTGTCATAATTCATTTTTTTAAATCTTAATCGATAAAATTTGTAACTCATAATCACTTTAATAATTGTTTATCTATGGTACTATTTATAGTAGCTTTAAGAATTCTAGGTTTCTTATATAATTAATTTATAGAAATAAAAATATTTTGTGAGCGTCATTTTCTCTAGCATGCTTCGCACGACTTATTTTTACTCGCTTTTCGGTCGTTATTTTACGTTGATTAAAGGAAATTATTACATGTGATTACAGGAAAAACTATAGTTTTAATTTTAATTTAACGGAAAGCACAAGCATGGCTTCAAGTTTAGGTTATTTAAGAGCATGTTACGTTTTATTATTTAGAACATGGTTTTCTTTGTCATCAGTAACAATTTTGGTGCTAAGTTTTGTTTGTATTCAATACTTAAATTGAACAAAATAGACAGGTTTAAAAGTGGTGGATTTATTTGATGATGTAATGCAAATACCTAATTTTAGACCTATTAACTTGAGAATTTGGATACAACAGAACTAGCTTCATTGGTTACATTTTTTTTTAAATATTTTTAGTCGTTATGCCTACGTTGTAAGCGTCGCTTAAGTTCTTCTAAATTCAGATTTTAGTTGATGTTTCACGTGTCAAGTGGTAATTTCAGGTTTAGCATATTATTATATCCTTTTCTTAGCTTTACTTTTTTTCATACAATTGGACCAAGAGAGCTGTATCATTTAACGTGTGTTTCCTTGTGTCAGCTGGACCCCCCCACGTCGAACTACAACGCGACGTATATGAATCACAGTTCGCCGCATTCACAGCAGACAACGAATTCAACGCACACATACTCTCAGGTAATGCACTCATACTATCAGGTAACGCACTCACACACTCAGACATCAGACTCATACTCTCAGATAACGTATTCATACTCTCCGGAGTCCGGTAACACACTTACACACTCAGACAACACACTCATACTCTCAGGTAACGCACTCATACTCTTAGGTAACGCATTCATACTTTCAGGTAACACACTCACACACTCAGATAACACACTCATAATATCAGGTAACGCACTCACACTCAGACAACGCACTCATACTCTCCGGTAACATACTAACACACTCAGACAACACACTCATACTCTCACGTAACACACTCATACTCGTAAGTAACGCATTCATATTCTCGGTTAACACACTCACACACTCAGATAACACACTCATAATATCAGGTAACGCACTCACACTCAGATAACGCACTCATACTCTCCGGTAACATACTAACACACTCAGACAACACACTCATACTCTCAGGTAACGCACTCATACTCTTAGGTAACGCATTCATACTTTCAGGTAACACTCACACACTCAGATAACACACTCATAATATCAGGTAACGCACTCACACTCAGACAACGCACTCATACTCTCCGGTAACATACTAACACACTCAGACAACACACTCATACTCTCACGTAACACACTCATACTCGTAAGTAACGCATTCATATTCTCGGTTAACACACTCACACACTCAGATAACACACTCAAAATATCAGGTAACGCACTCACACTCAGATAACGCACTCATACTCTCCGGTAACATACTAACACACTCAGACAACACACTCATACTCTCAGGTAACGCACTCATACTCTTAGGTAACGCATTCATACTCTCGGATAACACACACTCACACACTCAGATAACACTCATAATATCAGGCAATGCACTCACACTCAGATAACAATAGGGGCCTGTGTATTTATGTGGTGTCGTTCTGTTTGTAGGCTTATCACCACAGCGATGCATCGTTGCAGTCGCCGCACGGGCACGGGCACGGGCACATGGCCTACGGCGCGCACGGGCACGCGCACGGGCACGCGGAGCACGCGCAGGGCCAGCCGGCGCCGGAGCCGCGGCGCGCGCGCGACCCCGTGGCGGGCGGCGGCGCGTACTCCGCGCTGCAGCCGCTCGCCTCGCCCTCGCAGCCCGCCACCCCCGCCACGCCCGCCTCCATACCGGACATCATACTGACAGGTACCTACTGACTACAGACACCGGCAAAGCCGTGCCGCCAAGCGATTTAGCGTTCCGGTACAATGCCGTGTAGAAACCGATCAGGGGTATGCAATATGCATACCTCTTCCTATTTAGCCAGCTTACATCTTAGACTGTATCATCACTTACCATCAGGTGAGATTGCAGTCAAGGGCTAACTTGTAGTTGAATAAAAAATAAATAAAAAGAAAAACATTTTTTAATCGACTTCAAAAAAGGAAGTTCTGTATTCGACCCGTATGTATGTTCGCGATTATTTCAAAAACTAATTACCCGATTTTGATGTTTGTTTTTTTTTTTTTCAATATCGTGATCTATACCCGTACTTTTAATTCCCCGGAATTCTGACGTTTCGTAATGTTACCAGAGATAAAACAATTCCCACAAAAAAGATAAAATATTCAAAACTTATGCAAATACAAATCAACTGCTGCATGTAGATATGACAAATGCCTGACAGACACTTTATGGTGATAATGTCATTCGACATCCATTTTTCAATAATTTTTTTCAATGTGCTTCTTTTGTTTTCTATTGCTGTTAGTGTGCACTTTCTAGTTTCCACTCTTGGTGTTTTCTATTTTAAGGCGAAACGAGTAATATTATTACGCGGCATATGACTTTTTATGATGACAGGGAATTAAAGTAGTTTGGGGTAAAATCCTACTTCGTAGATGTTAACCCTGTTCTCCATACAAATAACTCATCTGTAAATGACAATGACAGCTGTCAGAATTCCGGGGAATTAGTAATACGGGTATACATACTTTCAGGAAGAACACATCCAGTTATCATTCTCAAGTACGAAGTTAGACGCATAAACGTATGGACTGAGGTGTAATTGAATTGCAGACTACTCGGGTGAGCTGGACGGGGGTATATTCGGCGGCGAGGAGGCGCAGCTGCGCGCGGGGCTCGACCTCGACGACCTCACGCTGCTGGAAGAGCCGGGCGCGCTGCTGCCCGACTCCGCCGTCGAGCACGAGTTCCGGCTCGACCGGCTCGACCGGCTCGACGGCTTGTAGTAGTGCGCCCCCACACCCAGCCGCGCTCCGGCTCTGCACGTCTCCGCGACGCCGATACACTTCGACTATAGAAACACTACAACGTCAATGTAAAATGGACCTTGACCACATGTTGTTTTAAGCCCCAAGTTCATCTGTACAAGTTGGGTGTACATATACCGCCGAGCGGAAATATAAGCGAAATAAAAATCGGTATTACAGAGCCACTTAAAGTAAGGGGCTTAGAGTCCTGTTTACGTTGTCGCTGTAGTGTTTCGAAATTCGAAGTGTATGGACGTTGTCGAGATGTGTGAAGTCGTACTGACCTAGGAGGGAGGGGCGAGCGCGGCGACTCCCTATTTATACTTCATGACAATTTCTATCGTCTCAAGTCTGAGTTAGTGAATATAGGACTCGGTGTAGCCGTCGTTTAGTTTATCGAGGGATTGAACAGTGGCGGTGAGAAACATTGAAATGATATAAACTTTGAAACGGCAACGGTCGTGAGCAATCGGTCCGCCCGTTGAAATGCTAATGCTAAGGGCTCTATCTCACTAGGACACCAGTGGTGGCGCAGCCAGTCGCAACCAACAAATACAGCGCTATGGAAGGTAACCTCGTCTGGTGTTCGCTTGGTTACGAAACCGTGGTGTCCTATAGTTGGGACATTACAAACGTGCGAACTGAGTCATAAAGCATTACGATCATACGTTAGTGTTGTGGGGACTCTGTCTCTCTCTTTATAACCTGTTATCGACTATATCGACAGATCCTTTATTATTGTTACACACGACACAACCGAATCAGGTTCCAGTTCCATAATTCGCCTTACAGGCGTAAGTGTGAGCGAGAGGTCCGACGAAAATGATTTATGACTCTGTTCGCACGTATGGTGTCCCAGTGAGATGTAGCCGCGGCGGCGACGCGACTCACACATTCCCGCGTATGATCGGTGTGAACGTGTACCAAGTTAAGTGAACTGTAACAATTTGTGAGTGCAAGTGTTCATTGTGGTTTTTTAATTAATGTTTTACTCATGTTTTTTTTTTAATTCGGTGGGATAGCGGTACGATATACCTAGATTTAGATTTTCTAAAATTGTGATCGATCGATTCGTCGGCGATACGTGTACAGAACGATTATTTTTTCATAAGTGACGTATGTGTTTGGGAATGATATGTACTCGAATATGATCGGTGGATTTAGTTCGGATTCGATTCAGAGAATTTCGTAGGCTCGGTCCGGGTTTATATATCTCGACGGCTTGCTTAGATTTCGAAACACTGTAACGACACAATAAAATGGACCTAAACGTCCTAGTTTTAAGGTTCGAATTCGTTCATACGCATACAGACAGCGCTCCGAGCGGATACTTTGTGAAACAAACTTTGCAGTGTTTCGATATTCGAATATTGTTGAAATGTATAAACTGGCGCCAAGAATATTATATTGTAAATAAAACTCGAAAGTGTTCACTTTATAAAGTTGCATTTAAATCGCTAACGTTGCATGCTAGTTTGAAAAGCGATCGTGTCGTTTAAACAATCGTTAAATTTTTCTAAAAAGTTTTTTAATAATAAAAATATCTCTCGACATTTTTTATATTAATTACCGTCTCAGCGATTGCTCAAGCGTTGACTGAAACTTTATCCGAATAAAATTCTTATCCTAGATATTTCCAAGATTTACCACAGTTTTTTAATAATAATAATAATTAAAATTCGTCAGCACACTTGGCTTACCAAAACTTTACTTGACATTTTGAATGCCCCTGTGCTCCTTTTTTTATAATAATTATGTATTCGAATTAAATGTCCTTCTTGTAAATAAAAAATATCCTCGTTAAATTGATTAAAAAAAAACGAAATTTACTAAGCTTTTGTCGCAAAACATATCTATGTATGTAAGTGCGTGTGATTGCGAAGCTGCGATTGGTCAATTTTTTCGGTGAGGTCAGTCGTTTGTTGTATTGTATACTCGACATTGTATACAAACTCTCTTTTCATTGTCTATTACATATAATAGATGTTGACGAATATTTTTGCATTTGCACAGTTATAGTAGGACTATACTCTGATTTTTAATTCCGTGGAATTGGAACGTTTCTTAATGTTACCAGATATAAAACAGTTCCCACAAAAAAGATAATAAATTCAAAAGTTTAATTCAAAAATAAAAATCAATTGCCTCATGTAGATATGACAAATGCCTGACAGATACATCAGGTACTTTAGTTTGGGGTAAAATCGAACTTCAGGTGGTAACCCTGTTTTTCATACAAATAACTCATTCTATTTTTAAATGACAACTGTCAGAATTCCACCGAATTAAAAATCAGACTAATCTGTGGAATTCTGACAGTTCTCATTCAAAAATAGAATAAGTTTATTTATATGAAAAACAGGGATACCACCTGAAGTTTGATTTTACCCCAAACTAAATTACCTGAAGTATCTGTCATATCTACAAGTAGGCAATTGACTTTTTGTTGAATTTATCATTATGAAGTTTTGAGTTTATTATCTTTTTTGTGGGAACTGTTTTATCTGTGGTAACATTAAGAAACGTCAGAATTCCACGGAATTAACAATCGAGAGTATACATACATCTGAAGTTAAACTTTATAGCGTATAAGTTTCGAAATATTTTAGTTTTAAGGTTTCGCAGTGTATATATACTCGTTTCGTATCTTTGCGCGCGACGTATTTTTTATCCTCCTAACATGTTTTTGTACAAATTATCTAAGTAATAATATATTGCGATTACCTTGAAGATCGAACCGCGACATGTATTTTTTTTTTCTCTTTTGTTAATGCTCATTTTATTGTGTTTTAAGAGTCTAGTCATCGAGTTATATGTGTTTCAATGGAAATAGATCCTGTTTTGCGCCTCTGTTGGAATCGGAAAATGTTCATTTATATGTGTACAGATTTTATTTGTCTCTCCGGACAATGTTGGTGTGAGGCTGTTGTTTATTTTTAAATATGTTATACTCAGTTTCACTTGAAGGCTCTTTATTGTAAAAGTGGATGATTTACATTGTATTTTTATTACTTACATCTTACTGATAAATATTATAAAATATGTAAAGATCGTTTTCTAGATTAACTCGTAGTAACTTAACTCGGATTAACTTTTCATAAAAAATATTATGGTTATGAAGTGGTGGGCAGTAGATAGTTTTGATAAAATACTATATATCCATGATTGTGCTACAAAATAAACTGATTTAAAAAAACATACTTTTATGAGTGAAGAGAGAGAAAAATAAGACAAGTCAAACATACATATATATATGTATAAATATGTAAATAGAAAAGGCCCGACTCACTCAGCCCAACTCATTTTGCAAAGTGGTTCTCTTTATAATGTAGACAAGGAAAACGGTTGGATTTTTTCAACGGAAAATTTCAACGGAATAGGTGTCTTATTCCACGCGAGCAAAGCCGCAGGCGGTCGCTCGTTCATTATGAGCGGGTGGAAAGTATTAGTGGCAATATTACCTCACATTGTTAAGGTGGGTCCAAATATGTATCACTTGCCCGATCCGATCACCGTATCCGTATCAGCGTATCACGTATCAAGCCCCGTACAAGTTGTGGACGCCTCGATTTGCTCTGTATCCGTATCTTTACAATAGTACAGTTTACAGTAGTATCACCTTTGATGATCGGACAAAAACCGACGCAAAATGGGTCGGGCTGTATCATAACGGCGTATCGAGATCGCGTGTCATGATACACGTATCATCACCCGTCCACATATGCGATCATGATACGCGTCGGCGATACGGATACGGTGATCGGATCGGGCAAGTGATACATATCTGGACCCACCTTTAGGAAGTAATAGTCGAAGGTATAGTTTTGTATGGAACTGAATCCTACATATTTTTGAATAAACATTCAGCCGCATCTTATACTTAATGCCAAATTGTTGAATCGATTTTATCATTCGTAAACTTTGTTCAATTATTACAGATGTTTATAAGCTATGCAGTGGCGTAGCGTACCTTGGCGGGGCCCCGTATACAAATTTGTTTGGGGGCCCTTAGGAAGGATAAAGATTTCTCACAAAAGAAAAAAAAATGTTTGCATAAAATTAAAAGCAATATTTATTGATCATAATTATTTATCTGTCACTTTTTCTAAAATTTTTACAAACAATTCAAATTAAATATATACTCTCCTTGCCTTTTTTTCGGCTTAACTGATTTATTAAATCATTAATTATAGCTGAAGAGTGTTGCCAACTCTTGAACGCACGCTTTACGCGGAAAAAAAAAACGAAATTGTTTTTTTTTTACTTTTGTCATTTCTGAAATAAACAAAAATTTGGGAAGTTTTTGTTAATTTTTGCTTACGCACGTCGGGGGCCCCCGTGGCTTGGGGGCCCCGTATAATTGATACGGCAGATACGGCGGTAGCTACGCCCCTGAAGCTATGAGAGATGTGCCGTCGCTTTTCACGCAGAACGTTATAATATAATTATTTTAAACGTTACTTTCTTGATGTCGACTACGTTAGTTTCGGGATCCACCAGTGATAGTTGAGACTTATTTGTTTAACTTTAGGTACTGGTCGTTATTTTTTTAACCAATTTTTGTTCGGCAAATGTTAAAAAATTATATTAAACGACAACGTTATTTTTAAGCAATATCAAGTATTTAGAAATATTTGACTGGTGGCCCTTGTTTGTACTTCATCAAAAATTCTTGAATAGCTCCTGTAAATATCTGTGTTATATATAGCGATATAATATTATATAATTATTTTGTGTTATAATTGTGTTGTGAAGCGACGGTATAGGATTTTGCGCACACAGCCAGAACCAAACAGGTGAAAAAAAAAAATATAGTATATATATACGAAAAAATGTTATTTTTCTGGACATGCTCTACTTGTTAAGCGTACATTGTAACAATATCGCCTCCAATGTTGGTATATTTTGAATATTATTTTATATTCCACCTAGAGTGTACTGTATGACAGATGTAGAATGTATATAATAATTGTACTATATTATGTGATAAAGGAAATAAGCACAAGATAAATCATAGTGAAGCCTAAATGAAATAGAAGTTTTTATTTCTCAACACAATCATGTCCGACAATTGATTACTTATAACCCCCGTAAACCGCACGTAAGTCGAGCGCTGACCTTTAAGTGCGCGCAGCGTCGTACGAGTGAGCGGGACACAAAACGATTGGAGAGCCAATCAGCGCTTACGAGAGATCCGCGAGAGCTAATCAGTGCTTACGAACGATCCCCACGCCCTCCCTGCGATCCCCTCACCACCCGAGATACCTCATTTTCGACTTCTGCGCATTGAAGGTCAACGCTAGACTTATTTGCCGTGACTTGTACCCACAAGCTCTTGCGGCATAAAGCTGCCATTCCACTATAGACAAGGTAGATAAAGCTGCCATTCCATGAATATGCGGGTATGAGAGTGAAACCCATAGGATTGCTCCTTTTTCATACCTCAACTCATGAATAGGTTTCAGTAACCTATACTATAAACAACATAATGGTGGTTTTACACAAACATCCTTCATATGCAGGATGCATACATCTCTGGTGGAATTAATGCAGTCTAAGACCAGGGACAAATGTAAAGGAAAAATGCACATAATCGGCTCCAAGGCTTCGTATTAATTTCTAAAGAAACAAGGCGTTGCTTCCGTAAGCCCCTTCTTTCCTGGCATAAGGCGTCTTGACTCTTGACCATAGGAGCAACATCGGTAGACTACCGACGGTAGTTAGACTAGTTTTCTGGACACGTAACAAGAGCTTATACATACACTAGCGGTCCGCCCCGGCTTCGCCCGTGGTACATAATATATAGCCTATAGCAGTCAGGGATCACGTACATATCCAACGGTGAAAGAATTTTTGAAATCGGTCCAGTAGTTTCTGAGATTAGCGCGTTCAAACAAACTCTTCCGCTTTATTATATTAGTATAGATTACGAGTATAGGTATAACTTTTTGATTTTACTATCTGAACTCAGTCTCCATAACTCCAAGTGTTTGTTTGTGGCTTTATCTGGATTCATTCAGGGTTAACAAGAAAAAGTTCGTAAACTAAAACACGACTACGCTTAATAATTTAATTTAATATAAAATAATAATTTAATGCGAAAGCGTGGGGCAAGCTGCTAGTGGCGCCATCTGTTATGTCTATCCGAGACTATAATTTCATAATCTAGAAAACCGCGCGAAGGTCACTTCTCGATTTTTTCGTAAATAAAATGTAGCCTATGTCAGCCGGACCATAACAACGAATCAATAGACACCTCATTCATCAAAATCGGTCCAGTAGTGTAGGCGCTACAGTGGTACACACAGAATCTCATATGAAAATCGGCCACATACATAGACTGCTAAAATCATAACCCTTCCTCTTGGCTTCGCCGTAGTCGGGTAAAAATATATTTTTTTTATTTAGTTTAGTTTTATTGATATACTATATTATTCAAAACGATAAAACATGTATTGTATTGGGTTCAAAAAAAAGTTTCAGCCAGTTGAACATTTTGGATGTGAAACTTCTTTATCTGTTAAGGAAGACAAAATGTAGGTACATATGCATACAAACACTCGCAGCAGGAAAGTGACTACAAAACGGAAAACTACTATAAAACGGAAAACTATTATGAAACGGAAGTAACTACGGAAGTAGATACTTCCACTTCGCGTTTAAACAATCTTTTTTTCCCCGACTATGGCAAAGTCAAAAGGAAAGGTTATGTTTTTAGCAGTCTATATTGTATGTATGTATGTACGTTTGTTTGTATCCGATTTTTTACCATACCGCCTAAACTACTGGACCTATTTTGATGAGTAAAGTGTCCATTGATTTGTTGTTATATATATATTACAATATCTTATGTTGTTATGGTCCGGGTGACAGGCTACATTTTATATGCGAAAAAATCATAAAAATCGAGAAGTTACGTTCGCGCGGCTAAGCTACAGCAACAAAACAGATGGCGCCACTAGCTACTTGCTCCGCGCTTTCTTCCAGTACGCAGTTGAATACCTACACGTTTATCTGCACAATAAATTATTATTTTATACTATTCATTATTCGTCGCGGGTATCCGCTTGTATAATTCATAAGTAGGTATTTAAAATGTAAAATGAAAATGATGCAGGAGGATTTTGTACAGCAATGCGTCGCGGCGCGGCTTGCCCTAATTTGTGCGAAAAAAGTAAGTAGGCAAATATTAAAAGATTATTGAAAATATTAAATGTAAGAAACTTTTTTCTTTTTTTGAAAGAAAAAAGATATTGGTGTCATAACATAGGTCACATTTGTTTAGTGATAATTTTACCAAGTATTTTTGTTCTGTGAATTTTACTGTCATGTACAGAAACAGTGCAGAGATGCAATTTTTCATAGTTCTACTGCTACTCGGATCCTGCGTGTTGGTGACCAGGAGTAGACCTACGCGTCTGGAGGAAGGAAACGACAGGTGTACCTATTTAGCATTCTATTCCTGCTATCTCACAACTTCGTTACTTTACCAATACCTACCTATTATTTCATTTGTGTGTGAAGCCAGCTGGAGGTGTCGAGCCGTTTCTGTTAGCATTTAAATAGGGTACCTACTTATTCCCTCGTCGGACAAATTACCTAGGTTATTAAGCTTTTCCGTCTATAAATAGGTAGGTACTCAGTACTTATGGCCGCCAGAAGTTAGAAACCTGACTGTGTTACACCTCCACGGTCCTGCATCCAGTCATTGTAAGGCCTGTATTTCATTGATGCATGATGTTTAAAATCGTAGTCGCACTCGCATCCAGTAGCTATACCTACGTTGAATGTACAACCTGCTTATAACATATCGAATATCGAAATCGACTTAACTTTATATTAAAGCGTAAAGTAAAAAAAATGTGATTTTTTTAAGTGAGACGGCAGAAGCGGAGTACGAAGGGAACGACGACACGGCTGCTGACGATTACCTTCGCGAGGACCAAGACCCTGTCGTGGAGGAAGTTTGTATCTACTGTGTATTTAAATCAATCTCACTGCAGCCAGCACGCTAGATAGTGCCGTCCTTGAGGTCATGCGCAGACGAGGGGCAGTCCTCGCCCCTCGGGGACCTTGGGGTACTTTAGTCCCTCAAAAGTGATGTAGTTTTGCAGGCTTGTAGTCCGTCTGTCTAGACGCTTAAAAATACGGTAGGTAGCGGTATTTATGAGATAAGGAGACGGATTCTCGATAAATCGCTATCCGCACTAAGATAACAACTGTTGTATCTAAGCCTATTTGGTCGATATTTTGTCTACCTCTGGACTGAAATAAAAACTTGGCATTGAGTCTAGTCACTTAATATCTACTATGTAGGAACTATAGGTACTACGTAATGTCATGATGCTGCTTTATTCTCACTGGGATATATGCTTTAGGGGATGGATGGTGGACATATCTATAGATTAAAAACGAAACAAACGTTTTAGGCCCGACAAAAGAATGAGAGACCCGAAGATGTTCAGCAGGAATCCCAAGAACAAGGTGACGCTCGTGACTTTGAAGTTGCCTCCGATCAACAGTCTGCCCAGGATAAATATGCATATGAATCCGTTAGTATTTAAAAAAAACATAACATAGGTAGGTACACATCGTTTTAATATAAATCTAGGTGCATAATAATTTAAGCGCAATTCTGGCTGGCCAGAAATTAAGTGGGTCTCATTTTGATGAATATTTTGCAATTTCATTATATCCCTAACTACCTACATAAATCAAGGATTACGGGCTCTTTTATGGAATCCCAGCGCGTTTTTCATCGCTATTTAGGGTAGGTACTAGGTAAGTATATAATATTATAACAAACGCTTCTTAAAAGAACGCTCCACGATGATTGAGTTGATAGCACGCTGCGCGACGCGTCACGCATCACGCAAGGCGCGTACCTACTTGCCAAAAGATCTTAGTCCTTTACCACAGTCTTATTAGTTTTTGTATACCCTATAAGTAGCACCTACTTAAACTTAATCATTTATAGGTTTCAGACAATAATTCGGGCTCCCGAAAAGAAACAGAACGTCATGGAATTACAGATTTAAACAGTGAAAGTGAAAAGGACTATCTATCAGATAAGGCACGCTTAAGAAAATCCCAGCAAATTGATGAAGCCGGTAATGTAGCACCTGATGAGTTTTACTCTCGTGCCCACTTTAACCGACCACACAATGACTTATCCATATCAAGAAGGTCTGGACCTAAGAATCCTGAATATGGTGAAATGTTGTTTAAAATGAAACCCGCGCAGACAAGCGGACAACAAAATAATATAGCTGAAGAAGCGGGTGAACAATCTAATATGCTTAAACAATATTATAACAATATGCATTCAAAACCTAGAGACCAAGAGAGTGAAAATACACTAAATTATGAAAGAGATCGACGTCATGCACAAAATGTTGAAAAACAAAATTCTGATTCCACTTGTACTCCTATTGAAAAAGAGGAAGTAACGGAGAGCAGTGAAAATGCTATCTTAAGAAATATAAAAACACTCTCAGAACAGGACCTAGAAGAATTACTTAATTCTCTTCCTGATGACAAAAAAGCGCTCTTAAAGAAAATAATGGATAAAAGAGAAATCACTAAAAAAGCCGGTGCTGTAGATGAAAATAGCTATATAGAAGGAGGTTTATCTGACACAAGTAAACTAGAAGGAGGATATTCAGTTGATTCTAACACAGATCCTACAGTCACTACTGATACTTCTGAAACTAGTAAACAACCTGAAAATAGCGATAATTTTAGCTCTAAATCTTCCGACAATGAAAGTGGCTCGAGGGGATCTGGAAGTCAATCTGAAATTAATAATAACAATGATATAAAAAACAATGAACCTGGTATCCGAAAAGAAAGTGAAAATTATAATACAGACTCAAAAAATGATGTAAACATTCATTCTGAAGACGAGGAAATTTCTAAAAACGAGAGTAAGCGTGAAACAAATAATAAAGATTTGAAAAATGAAAACATATCTTTAGAGGATTCTAATATGTCAGATTATCAATCCGAAGGTAAGAATTCTAATGATTTTTTAGTTAATCAAGAAGAACTTTGTTCTGAGAATGAAGACGGGATTGACACTAATCCGAATGAACCGGAAGAAAGTAACGCTCGTAGTGAAACATATAAAAGAGAGGTTTCCCAGAAAGACCCGTTAGCATTGCAGGATTGTGTTAAATCATTAGAGGAATCATTTCCTGCTGTCAACTCCTATGATAATAATAATTTAGAATCGGAAACCGCACCTTTAATAAGAGTGAAAAGGACGGAAAAGGATCATCATGTAAGAAAAAGAGATTCGTCACTTTTAACTAACGTTAATGTCCATTTTTCACCTGGAGCAGAAAGTGAAGACTGTGAAAATGAAGAGAAAAGTGAATTCGAGGATTACGGGGCGTTCGATAGAGCATCCAATTTTGTAAGAGACGATCAGGAAGTTAAATCAAAGAAATACACTGTTTCAACCAATGGCAACACACGACGCCAAAGCCCACAATTTAATCGAAGAAATTACGAATTACATCCAGCTATCCTCTCTGAATCTCAACAGAATGATAAAAATAGTCTCGGTACAGATACTGACAGCGTCCTCTCAGGTGTAGAGGGAGTTGACGATAACATAATGTATAATAGTGGATCACGTGGAAAGAGGACTCTAGAAAGCTCGGATGATAGTGCGGATAAAATAAACTTGAAACGAGGTGGACGTACAGCAGGACCAATGAATGATGCCTTATCTGAAAACTCCATTAATGTATCTCAATACCAAGACGATGGAGCTTTTGGGCCACTTCCAAGTAATTCTGAAGATGTTGGCAGGTTTAAAAGAGTAAGGCAAGTTAAACAAAAATAATCTCGTAGGAATATTATCAAGTCCTTGATGTTTATTAGTAGACTTTTAATTATAATTTTGATTGTATAAGCATTTTAAAACTATTTGAGATAAATACATAATAGATTTTAATTCGATTTTATAATTAAATATACATTTGTTGCACATTTAAATTATTTTTATTCTCATTTAATTCCATATCTATGTACTAAGTATTTGTACTCAAACTGGATTGGTGATCAACGAGCGAATTAAGATAATTTCTGATGAATCACATTTTAAACGAAGTGTATTTACTCATAGTCCTAGCAAATGTATGGTATCATCAAAGTTACCCAACTCAGTATGTCCCCTTTACATTGTTTCATATGTAAAATAGACTGCTAAAATCATAACCTTTTGACTTTGCCGTAGTCGGGTAGTAAAAAATAAAAATAAAACGATTTTATTTTATAAAAAATTTTATTACATGGCAATGTTTGACAAACTAAAAATACAATATAATTGTCATTGTTAAAATATAAAAGAATTATTATGCGTTTATAATTATTATTAAAAGGCACATTAAAATAATGCATAATGCAAGACTAGCGATGTTAGCAAGTATGTGTCGAAATTATAAAATAAAACTGTTAGGTATTCTAAAGAAACATAATATTTCAAAGCGCCAGTAAATAGGGAATGATTGATTCATGTTAGTTTACATAAAGTTATATCTTATTTGGACGTTTGTTGAGTTATTTTCGATGTATAGAATTGGTGCTCGCGGGAATCGCGAGTGTGTTTGAATGGTGTCCGGGGAGATTCGATCATAGTGGCTGGACATTTCCCATGAACGTGAGTTGTAAATTCACGTTTGTAACTTGTTCCACCATCACCTAAAACAAAGTGCGAAGTGTTGCCATGTCTGGCATGACGTTCCACTCTTTCTACACGCTCATTCCGTTCAGACCGGTCCACCTGGTTGGATCTCGAGAAGCTTCCGTAACGAGCTTCGGAGTGACCATAAAACTCGCCTCCAACTCGAAGATTATCTCGTACAACCACACGGGGTTGACGTTCTATAATCAATGTAGATTGGCCATCTCTTTTTTCTTGGCGTCGGGTATCAATATTTTCGCTATGTTGCGATATTACAGCCACATTATCGCGAGTGGAACGATGCATAGAGCTGATGCTCTTTCTATCAGCACTTTGTGTCGAGTTGCTTATGTATTCGCCACGTTCATTGAGATTGGTAATGCTTTTTCGTTGCGCGGCTGCAGTGGAACTTGTTGAATGTTGGGCCTCAGTTGTCGACGTAACACCCTTGCGATGAAGAACGGCGTTGGTGCTTGACGCATCGGACACTAAGTCTGAAGTTCGCTTGTGGTGGCCAGTACGTGATGCGCTCGAAGTATCTGGAACATCGCCACCACCGTGCATAGCCCGCTGAAATTCAATGCTCGTTTTCGTAACGCTGTCACTTAATTGATTTCTATTGACGGTGTGCGATTGATTCACCGATGATGTCCTTGAAACATTTTGCTCCAAATGATTAGATGACGCTATATTCGATGATGAACCCATTGTACGTTGAATGTGGTCGGATGAATGGGTAGTGTGACGTTGCTGAGAATTTTGGTCCGGAACCACACGAGGTCCGAGTGCCTTGTCATCAATTAGATGTTTTTGTGTTTGTCTATCATTTATAATTTGTTGTTTCGAAGATATATTTTGTTCACTGCGACTCGTTCCTGTCGTATATTGAGTTGTACTGTATACATTTTCTTGGGAACGAACATCGGATGATGTGTGGCTGTGTCGTTGGGACTGAGTTTGATTTTCTGAAGTGGATATATGCTGTTCCGATCCCACAGTTTTGTGAGGTGTTTCACTCCTTCTAATAAATTGTTGTGTTGACCGATCTCTGTTCTGATCGTCGTGTTTCTCCCTTACTATAAATGTAGTATTACAGGCATTTCGTTCAGAGTGATCATCGAACGCATCACGCTTACGTGAGATGTTATTGCTAGTTACATGATCGGATACAATGTTTTCTGTTGTACTTCCAACTTGCTTATAACGGACTCCATTGCGATCTTCAGGAATGTTTTTGACTGTAGGACTTCTTACGTCACCATCGGAAATTGTAGTAACTTCAACATTCCTTGTTACGTTGACCCATTTTCCAGCGATCAATTTTTTTTCAGTTATCTGCTTAACCGTCTTATGTGTAGAAGATGAAACACTCTTGACATTTCTTGAGTCAATTTTATTTTGAATATTTCTATCCGTGGAATGTCTAGATGTCGAACGATCAGTTATAGAACGGTCAGTTACGTCTTGAGAGCGGTCGATCTTTTGTTTTGAAGTTGCGTCAATGTTCTTTTGCATTTCACTTCGACTATGACTTGAGGTGGATTGTTGGATAAAAGTTCCCGATTGAACGTGTTTAGATTCCTCAGTGGTAGTACTGCGCTGGTCAATGTGTTTAGCCGTTTGGATATGAGATTTTTGCAAATTACTGTCGTGATGCACGTCAGTTGTCGATTTAGTAATATGCGATTTAGTAACATCGCGATCTGATTGAGATTTTATTATGTCTGTACTGTCTGTACGTTTGTCTGTAGAAGTAACTGTTGAACCATATCGTGAGCTAGACACATCAATACTTTTGTCCACAGGTCCACCATGTGGGCCTTTATCGCCAGGACCCATATGACGAGGTGAATAACGATCAGTGTCATAATCAGGCCTCGGGCTATCCTTATGATGAGCACCAGGTTTACTTAGAGGTCCTGGATGCAGTTTACTGTCGCTTTCAACAAAAAGATTGTCTTTAGGTCGGATGGGGCTTGGGCGCTCACTTGATTGCCATTGTGTTCGCTGAGAGCGATCAAAGTCGCCTTCTGGTCTAAGATTATCTTTCGGCCGAACTTGCTCAGGCGTACTGCCTCGTTGCCAATGTGGTTGCTTAGGCCGATCAAAGTCACCTTCTGGTTTTAAATTATCTTTAGGACGGACTTGCTCGGGTGTTTGGCCGGGTTGCCACTGTGTTTTTTTAGGGCGGTCAAAGTCACCCTCGGGCCTAAGATTATCTTTTGGCCGAGTTTGCTCTGGCGTACTGCCTCGTTGCCAGTGTTGTTGCTTAGGCCGATCAAAGTCACCTTCTGGTCTTAAATTATCTTTAGGGCGGACTTGCTCGGGTGTTTCTCCGGGTTGCCATTGTGGTCTTTTAGGGCGGTCGAAGTCACCCTCCGGTCTAAGATTATCTTTCGGCCTAGTTTGCTCTGGCGTACTGCCTGCTTGCCAATGTGGTTGCTTAGGCCGATCAAAGTCACCTTCTGGTCTTAAATTATCTTTAGGACGGATTTGCTCGGGTGTTTGTCCGGGTTGCCATTGTGTTCTTTTAGGGCGGTCGAAATCACCCTCCGGCCTAAGATTATCTTTCGGCCGAGTTTGCTCTGGAGTTTCGCCTGGCTGCCAGTGTGATTGCTTAGGCCGATCAAACTCACCTTCTGGTCTTAAATTATCTTTAGGACGGACTTGCTCGGGTGTTTCCCCTGGTTGCCAATGTGGTTTTTTAGGGCGGTCAAAGTCACCTTCTGGCCTAAGATTATCTTTCGGCCGAATTTGCTCTGGAGTTTCGCCTGGTTGCCAGTGTGATTGTTTAGGCCGATCAAAGTCACCTTCTGGTCTTAAATTATCTTTAGGCCGGACTTGCTCGGGTGTTTCCCCTGGTTGCCATTTCGTTTTTGGTCGACTTTGCATTTCACCATCAGGGTATAAATTATCTTGAGGCTTTGCCCATTTTGGCCTACCAGTTTTATCGACTTCATCAGTGGGACTTCTGTAAGGTTTGCCAGAATGAGACAAAGGCTGCTCTTCAGGTTTACTACCCTCCTCAGGACGATAAGTCTTAGGCCCATCATATGATTTACCAGGTGTTGATGTACGATGAATCACGTAACGTGTAGACTCATCTTGTGTAGTTTTAGTAGTATTATCTGTATCTATGATTTCATTTATTACGTAAGTCGTTTGCTTCGAAACAGGTGATTTTTCTTGTGGACGTCTGTCATGATAACTCTTTGGTGTTTCTCCGTTAACGTCTTGGGGTAATTTATCCTGTTGTTCTTTTGGTTGCTTACTGTCTGGATAAGTGATAGCTGTTTTAACTTGTTTGTAGTCATCTCTACGAGTATGGTCTTCAAATACCCCCTCGATCTTAAGGTTATCTTCCCTACGAGTTAGTTTTACTCTTTGCCCTTTAACGACGCGATAGGTATCCGAAGTACGAACAGTGTCCATTTTTCCTTCCAATTTAAGATTATCTTCGTGTTTAACAATAGGCATTCTGTCTCCAGTTACAACACTATAATCATTTCTCTGTTTCATATCTATAAATTCACCTTCTATCTTCAGATTATCTTCTCTACGGATAATATCAAGTCTTTCTATTTTTTGTCTCTGACGCAGATCTACATCTCTTTCGATTGTAATATTATCAACTTGTTTAAAAGGCTTTCGTCTTTCTGCTGGTTGAGACGGAACAACTTCAGGCTTATAAAATTTACCATCTGGTTTAAGGTTATCTTGTGGTTTGACCACAGGTGCCCTCTCTCCTTTAGTTGCACTGTAATCATTGCGTGTTCGTAGATCTATAAATTCACCCTCAGTTTTCAAATTGTCTTCATGTTTTTTTATTACTATCTTCTCTGTTTTTTCTATTCTCTTGTAATCATCTCTTGAACGATGGACATCTATAACACCTTCCATTTTGAGATGATCTTCATGTTTCACTACATCCGCACGATCACCTCGTGTTGCTGTATAATCGGTACGTCTTACGACAGTCATATCACCTTCTGGTTTAAGGTTATCTTGAGGTTTCTTCTGTACAGGTCTTTCACCTGTAGGAGAGGATCTCGGCTTTTCAGGACGAACAAACTCACCTTCAGGCTTAAGATTATCTTTAGGTTTCTTTACTTCTGGCCGTTCAGCTGGACGCCAGTCGTCACGCTTAGGCATATCCATTTTACCCTCTGGTTTCAAATTGTCTTGTGGCTTTTTTGGTGTCTGTCTTTCAGCTGGTTTCCATTTATCTTGTTTAGGTTTCTCAAATTCTCCTTCAGGTCTTAAATTATCTTTTGGTTTTTTAACTTCAGGCTTTTCGGCAGGACGCCATTTTTCTTGTTTTGGTGTTTCAAACTCGCCTTCCGGTTTGAGATTATCTTTTGGTTTTGTAGGAGCCTGCCTTTCAGCAGGACGCCATTTTTCAGGCTTAGTGTGTTCAAAATCACCTTCAGGTTTAAGATTGTCTTCAGGTTTCTTTTGTTTAGGTCGCTCAGCTGGTCTCCATCTTTCCTTTTCAGGGGTTTCAAAGTCACCCTCTGGTTTAAGATTATCTTCAGGTTTCTTTTGCTCACGCCGTTCAGCAGGTCTCCATCTTTCTTTTTCAGGGGTTTCAAAGTCACCTTCTGGCTTAAGATTGTCTTGAGGTTTCTTTTGCTTTGGACGTTCAGCTGGGTGCCATTCATCTGGTTTTCGTTGTTCAAAGTCTCCTTCAGGTCGCAAGTTATCTTGTGGTTTTGTCGCTTTAGGACGCTCAGCAGGCCTCCATCTTTCTTTATCAGGGGTTTCAAAATCACCTTCTGGCTTGAGATTGTCTTCGGGTTTCTTTTGTTCGCGCCGCTCAGCAGGTCTCCATCTCTCTTTTTCAGGGGTTTCAAAGTCACCTTCTGGCTTAAGATTGTCTTGAGGTTTCTTTTGCTTTGGACGTTCAGCTGGGTGCCATTCATCTGGTTTTCGTTGTTCAAAGTCTCCTTCAGGTCGCAAGTTATCTTGCGGTTTTGTCGCTTTCGGACGATCAGCAGGCCTCCATCTTTCTTTATCAGGGGTTTCAAAATCACCTTCTGGCTTGAGATTGTCTTCGGGTTTCTTTTGTTCGCGGCGCTCAGCAGGTCTCCATCTTTCTTTTTCAGGGGTTTCAAAATCACCTTCTGGCTTGAGATTGTCTTCGGGTTTCTTTTGTTCGCGCCGCTCAGCAGGTCTCCATCTTTCTTTTTCAGGGGTTTCAAAGTCACCTTCTGGCTTAAGATTGTCTTGAGGTTTCTTTTGCTTTGGACGTTCGGCTGGGTGCCATTCATCTGGTTTTCGTTGCTCAAAGTCTCCTTCAGGTCGCAAGTTATCTTGTGGCTTTGTCGCTTTAGGACGCTCAGCAGGTCGCCATCTTTCTTTTTCAGGGGATTCAAAGTCACCTTCTGGTTTAAGATTGTCTTCAGGTTTCTTTTGCTCACGCCGCTCAGCAGGTCTCCATCTTTCTTTTTCAGGGGTTTCAAAGTCACCCTCTGGCTTAAGATTGTCTTCGGGTTTCTTTTGTTCGCGCCGCTCAGCAGGTCTCCATCTCTCTTTTTCAGGGGTTTCAAAGTCACCTTCTGGCTTAAGATTGTCTTGAGGTTTCTTTTGCTTTGGACGTTCAGCTGGGTGCCATTCATCTGGTTTTCGTTGTTCAAAGTCTCCTTCAGGTCGCAAGTTATCTTGCGGTTTTGTCGCTTTCGGACGATCAGCAGGCCTCCATCTTTCTTTATCAGGGGTTTCAAAATCACCTTCTGGCTTGAGATTGTCTTCGGGTTTCTTTTGCTCACGCCGCTCAGCAGGTCTCCATCTTTCTTTTTCAGGGGTTTCAAAGTCACCCTCTGGCTTAAGATTGTCTTCAGGTTTCTTTTGCTCACGCCGCTCAGCAGGTCTCCATCTTTCTTTTTCAGGGGTTTCAAATTCACCTTCTGGCTTAAGATTGTCTTGAGGTTTCTTTTGCTTTGGACGTTCGGCTGGGTGCCATTCATCTGGTTTTCGTTGCTCAAAGTCTCCTTCAGGTCGCAAGTTATCTTGCGGCTTTGTCGCTTTAGGACGCTCAGCAGGTCGCCATCTTTCTTTTTCAGGGGATTCAAAGTCACCTTCTGGTTTAAGATTGTCTTCAGGTTTCTTTTGCTCACGCCGCTCAGCAGGTCTCCATCTTTCTTTTTCAGGGGTTTCAAAGTCACCCTCTGGCTTAAGATTGTCTTCGGGTTTCTTTTGTTCGCGCCGCTCAGCAGGTCTCCATCTCTCTTTTTCAGGGGTTTCAAAGTCACCTTCTGGCTTAAGATTGTCTTGAGGTTTCTTTTGCTTTGGACGTTCAGCTGGGTGCCATTCATCTGGTTTTCGTTGTTCAAAGTCTCCTTCAGGTCGCAAGTTATCTTGCGGTTTTGTCGCTTTCGGACGATCAGCAGGCCTCCATCTTTCTTTATCAGGGGTTTCAAAATCACCTTCTGGCTTGAGATTGTCTTCGGGTTTCTTTTGCTCACGCCGCTCAGCAGGTCTCCATCTTTCTTTTTCAGGGGTTTCAAAGTCACCTTCAGGTCGCAAGTTATCTTGCGGCTTTGTCGCTTTAGGACGCTCAGCAGGTCTCCATCTTTCTTTTTCAGGGGTCTCAAAGTCACCTTCTGGTTTAAGATTGTCTTCGGGTTTCTTTTGCTTGGGACGTTCTGCCGGTTGCCACTCATCAGGTTTTCGCTGTTCAAAGTCACCTTCTGGTTTCAGATTGTCTTCAGGTTTCTTTTGCTCACGCCGCTCAGCAGGTCTCCATCTTTCTTTTTCAGGGGTTTCAAAGTCACCTTCTGGCTTGAGATTGTCTTTGGGTTTCATTTGCTTTGGACGTTCTGCCGGTTGCCATTCATCAGGTTTTCGCTGTTCAAAGTCACCTTCTGGTTTCAGATTGTCTTCAGGTTTCTTTTGCTCACGCCGCTCAGCAGGCCTCCATCTTTCTTTATCAGGGGTTTCAAAATCACCTTCTGGCTTGAGATTATCTTCGGGTTTCTTTTGTTCGCGCCGCTCAGCAGGTCTCCATCTCTCTTTTTCAGGGGTTTCAAAGTCACCTTCTGGCTTAAGATTGTCTTGAGGTTTCTTTTGCTTTGGACGTTCAGCTGGGTGCCATTCATCTGGTTTTCGTTGTTCAAAGTCTCCTTCAGGTCGCAAGTTATCTTGCGGTTTTGTCGCTTTCGGACGATCAGCAGGCCTCCATCTTTCTTTATCAGGGGTTTCAAAATCACCTTCTGGCTTGAGATTGTCTTCAGGTTTCTTTTGCTCACGCCGCTCAGCAGGTCTCCATCTTTCTTTTTCAGGGGTTTCAAAGTCACCCTCTGGCTTAAGATTGTCTTCAGGTTTCTTTTGCTCACGCTGCTCAGCAGGTCTCCATCTTTCTTTTTCAGGGGTTTCAAAGTCACCTTCAGGTCGCAAGTTATCTTGCGGCTTTGTCGCTTTAGGACGCTCAGCAGGTCGCCACTTTTCTTTTTCAGGGGATTCGAAATCACCTTCTGGTTTAAGATTGTCTTCAGGTTTCTTTTGCCCACGCCGTTCAGCAGGTCTCCATCTTTCTTTTTCAGGGGTTTCAAAGTCACCCTCTGGTTTAAGATTGTCTTCAGGTTTCTTTTGCTCACGCCGCTCAGCAGGTCTCCATCTTTCTTTTTCAGGGGTCTCAAAGTCACCTTCTGGCTTAAGATTGTCTTCGGGTTTCTTTTGTTTGGGACGTTCTGCCGGTTGCCATTTTTGTTTTTCAGGAGTCGTAAATTCACCTTCAGGACGCAAATTATCCTCAGGTTTCTTTTGCTTTGGACGTTCTGCTGGACGCCATTCTTCGTGCTTCGGAGTTTCAAAGTCACCCTCTGGTTTAAGATTGTCTTTAGGTTTTTTAACATCCGGGCGTTTCGGCCTTCTTTCTTCATAAGTCTGATATTCTTCCTGTGTTGTAGTAATAGTTTCAACGTCTTCTGTAGAGTAAAACTTTTCAAAATCTTCCTTTGTCCAAGTTCGACGTCTGTGTGGGCGTTCAACTGTTGTGGTTTTCTCGGGAAAATCTTTTTGATTTGAAGTAACAAAATCTATTTCACCTTCACGTATTAAGTTATCAGTTTTCTTTTTAATCAAAGTTGTTCTTTCTACAGTATCAGTGTAGTCAATAAATTCTGACATCGATGTAGTTTCCGTAGTCATATCACCCTCTATTTTAGTCCAAGTATTACGACGAACTGGTTTTGGTCTTTCAACAGGTTTTACGGTGAACTCGGAGCGACTAGTTGTTGTGTCTGCAAAAAATAGAAAATAATGTTATTTACCTTTTTGAATATTGTACATGGCAAAAATGGCAACGATGAACGACTAGTGTGAAGTTATTAATTTGTCAAAAAAATAATGATCTTCAATATTGTAATTATGTTGTTACCTGTGAACTCTCCTTCGGTGATAATATTATCAATGCGTCGTACTATTTCAGCTCTTTTGCCGGTCACAGCCCTGTAATCTCCAGTTATTGTTCTCGTAGTCGTGAAGTCTCCTTCTGGACGCAAATTATCTTGAGGTTTCTTCTGTAGAGGTCTTTCGGCTGGTTTCCATTCCTCTTTTTTAGGAGTTGTGAAATCTCCTTCGGGTTTCAAATTATCTTCTGGACGTTTCATAGGCTCTCTTTCACCTGGTTGCCATTTTTCAGGTTTTGTTACTTCAAAATCGCCCTCAGGCTTAAGATTGTCCTCTGGTTTCTTTTGTTTTGGTCGTTCTGCTGGTTTCCATTGCTCTTTCTTTGGCGTTGTAAATTCTCCTTCAGGGTACAAATTATCTTCTGGTTTTTTAGGTTTTGGGCGTTCAGCCGGCCGCCAAGGCTCTTTTTCAGGAGTTGTAAACTCTCCTTCTGATCTGAGGTTATCTGCAGGGCGTCTAACGGGAGCTCGGTCTCCAGGTTGCCACACTTCCGGTCTTCTATGCTCAAACTCACCTTCAGGTTTCAAATTGTCCTCAGGTCTACGTATAGGAGCTCTATCTCCGGGACGCCATTCCTCAGGTTTATGTCTTTCAAAATCTCCTTCCGGATGTAAATTGTCTTCTGGTTTTTTAGGTTTTGGGCGTTCAGCCGGCCGCCAAGGCTCTTTTTCAGGAGTTGTAAACTCTCCTTCTGATCTGAGGTTATCTGCAGGGCGTCGGACGGGAGCTCGGTCTCCAGGTTGCCACATTTCCGGTCTTCTGTGATCAAAATCACCTTCAGGTTTCAAATTGTCCTCAGGTTTACGTATAGGAGCTCTATCTCCGGGACGCCATTCCTCAGGTTTATGTCTTTCAAAATCTCCTTCAGGAAATAAATTGTCCTCTGGTTTTCTAGGCTTCGGACGCTCAGCTGGCCGCCAGGGCTCCTTATCAGGAGAAGTGAATTCGCCTTCAGGCCTGAGGTTATCTTCGGGGCGGCGAGTCGGAGCTCTGTCGCCGGGACGCCATTCTTCAGGTTTTCGTCTCTCAAAGTCACCTTCGGGCTTAAGATTGTCCTCGGGTTTTTTCACGGGGGCCCTTTCGCCAGGCCGCCATTCCTCTGGGCGTCTCTTTTCGAACTCTCCCTCAGGTTTGAGGTTATCTTCAGGTTTGGTGGGTTTGGGTCGCTCGGCAGGTTGCCAGCGAGGACGCTCCGGTTCCTGGAAGTCGCCTTCAAGCCGCAAATGGTCTTCGTGGTGGACGGCCGTGGTGCGACTGACGTGTTTCTCGTCGTAGTCTTGCTTGTATGCGGAGACCACGCTCGTGTGCTCCACATCGAACAATGGCTCCGGGACATCGTTGTGTAGGCAGCGGTGGCGCCTGGAAACAATATATTGCTTTCTATTAGACATAGGAACATTTATACTTAACTTATATTACTATACGAAAAACAACACTATCCTAATTTGATATGATATATTTGAGGTAAATATGAAAATAACAGCTCTGCCATATCGATATCATAGGAGTAGTCACATAAAATTTGTGCATAAGTAAAATATAGCCTCAATAGTGCAACGGTCGTCGGGCGCGGATCGAAAACCGTAACGTCGAAGGTTCAAACCCCACCCGTTACACTATTGTCGTACCCACTCCTAGTACAAGTTTATGCTTACTTTGTTTGTAATTGGAGGGGAAAGGGCAATATTAGTCATGTTGATCATGGCTAATATTCTTTAAAAAAGTATATGAAGCTATAAACAGGTAAGTATAAACATCGGCACGTAGATCGAACACTGAAGGAAAGTGGAGGGGGTAAGCTATTGTATTACGTGCGTGACAGTTCCCATACGCAGCTATCCCCTCCGCGTTACGTTCAGTGTTCGATCTATGTGCCGATGTTTATAAGGTATTCGTACCATTTGACACGATATGGATGCAAGTATAAAGGGAACCGTCGCGGCGGCGGCAGAGGCGGCAGCATCAGCGGTTCGGCCATCGCCCGCGTCCATCGCGTCTAGTACTACACTCACTCTATTGCTGTCACTTGATCACAATTGCAAATAGTAAGGTTTCTTTGAATTAGCATTTTCCACTTTCCTTGAGCGTTTCGCTTTGAGGTACCTATTCATGCTTTACCTACTTATAAACTTACTAGCTGATGCCCGCAACTTCGTCCGCGTGGACTTAGATTTTCAAAAATCCCGTGGGAGTTCTATGTTTTCCGGGATTAAAAGTATGCCCACCTCCTTCTCCGGCCTATGTCCTTCTCCAAGGACTAAGTCTATCTTTGTACGAAATTTCGTCAAAATCGGTTTAGGCGTGAAAGCGTAACACACAGACAGAATTTCTTTCGCATTTATAATATTAAGCATATATACCTACCTAGTGTGGAGTGTGGACTGTGGATTAGTATGGATTGAGCAGCTACGTTTTACCTAGTTAATATAATAGATAGTAGGGTCGTCCTACTATATATGCTACGAAGTCCTATAAGACATCCTACAAGAATTCTAATAGTACTTAGAAGAATATACGTCAATCACATGACCAGTGGCGTAACTATACTATTTGAGGCCCGTGGCAAATTGATCGGATGGGGCCCCTCCTGCCCAATATTTAAAGAAGCTCGGCCAACGTTAAAGTTTATATTTTCGGGTCGGGGGCCCCTTCCGACTGGGGGCCCGTGGCATTTTGCCGAAATGCCACCCTATAGTTACGCCACTATTCACATCCAACTGTAATCCTGAGTATTTAATAGAATGCGCCAACCAAGTAAAACCAATTAGGTATTTATATTTTTCTATATAAATTGATATGCGTAACATTGATTTACTTTAACTGCCGTTGTACAAAACCTATAGATGTATTTCCCACACACTTCAAGGCGAAACATTGGCTAGAAATTCAGTTATCAGATTAAATCGTAGTAACAATATTTCAGTTACATGAGAAATCGTTAACGCGACGCCCGCTCCGCCGCGTAATGTATTACAGACTGCCGTGAAGCCTTTGTTTCCATCGAAGCTGAAAATCAACCATGGAAAACGGAGAGACATTCCTACAAGAGTTTTGTTAAATAAATTGACCTGAAGTTGATCCCAAAAAAGCATTCTCAAATGTCTAAATATAGTTTAATATTACGTACAACAATTTACGTAATTAGATTGAACTAGTAAGATACCTACCTTTATTTTTGTATTAACCTTTCTTTTGTAGTTTCAACTTTTTAGTTCCTTGTTTAAGTATATTCATTTATACTTACTTAAGTACCTCATAAGTCTACACGGTACCTATAGCTATCAATCATGGTCTTGGAATTGGGAGGAAGTCAATGTGCAACTGGCACAATCTAAGCAACAATTGCAACAGGCATGAATGCCGTCTTCGCCGAGACACCAAAGGCTATTTGTAAATATAACCATTTGTAAATAATGTACCTACCAGATATATAAATACCTACCTAGGTAGGTATATATTATGCATTTTTCTAACCTGCCATTTCAAATTCTATCCCCTAATACCATTAGTATTTCCGATGGACCCCACTATCTTCATTATGAATCCCCATTCATTGTTGGAAAAACCCACTAGGAATACCCATTCACCATAATATTATAGCACCAATACAAAATTAATGTTTATGTAATGAATAATTATTATTCTTCTAGACATAGTTAGGTAGGTATGATAAATAAATGTAATAAACTTACTATCATTTAATTTGGGCGATAAAATAGATTCATGTATTAATACTTATGAAGATAATAATTTATTATTTTATTTATGCTGTCTTTTAATGACATTTATATCGCGTCGTTTAATTTTGCATCCAAATTTTTCAAACGTAAGCAAACTATTCCCGAGTGACCTTATCTTACCAAACAATTAGCTTGCCAGCATTGTTAGCGAAAATTCGAAGGGGACAGTGGGAATATTTTCTTTTAGGAAACTAATTTAAATATTTTCCCATTATTCCCATTGAGATTCGCAATGAGGATAATGGGTTTTTTCTTATGTAAGTAACTTAATTAAATTAAGCTGAAACGCATCTAGAATTAATAAGGTTTGTATTAGTTATGTCAGAGATGAGGTAATGTAGGTATATAGGTTTCAACTTTCATAAAATAAGATGCTCTATCTATTCTGCAGAACAAAGAAGCTTTAGAAAATCAGTGGGTGGTTGTTCGGCTTCGGGCTTGCGCGGTCAAACCTCCGAATATAGCGATGACTCAATACACATGCAATCCTCTTAACTCGGAGTATCCGTTCTGGGAAATGCTTCTCCAACTCGCAAAGTAGCAAATAGAGGCAATGCATTGAAAAATTGTGCATAGCATTAACTAAATACTTAGTTAATATTAATTTAGTTACTTAATTAATTAATTTACTAATTTAGTTACATTTTTTCGCTCAATTACATCATGGGGGAGTATGTAAGTCCACGTGCTAACAGGCTCACATTATGTACGATAATCATACATCACCCATAATCGACTTTTAATTTCAATACAATCATACATACTGCTACATCCTTGATCCTACAAGTACTAATTAGTCGCCTAGCGATAAGAATCAAACATTGAGAGAATTGTTGGTCGATCAATATCTATTTACAGCCCTAAAATTACTTCAGGCGTTCCGTCATACTTTTGAAAATGTATAAGTGGGCGTAGGTACAATTGCACATGGCTGAGTAATTGTACAAAAATGTAATTTTTAGTTTAGAACGAATTTCTTCTTCTTTAATCGAATTTGTAATTTTGCTTTAAATGATGTTGATAGGACTAAAGATTTACCATAAAATAGTTAACATGACACCCATGTTCTCTATTTACTGACATAAAATTACTTACGTAAAATATAAGTATATATAATAAAATTACCTACCTAACTATAGTTATGATAAACAAGCTCCATCTAATACTGACTGGATTATTAATATAAACAAGATATTTGTCTCGAAACTTATTTTAGTTTGTTACTTATATATTAGTTTGTATAAAATAGCGAAACTGCATAATAAAATATAACAGTAACAACAGTCAACACATACTTATCTCATAAAGTTTTTACCTACTCGATTACCCAGAACAATCGTTATCGACCCTTGCATTTACGATGGTTATAGGTACCCTACCTACCTACGTACTTGCAGTAAGCTGTAACTTGTATCTAAGTATTTTCACTTGTCTGAAAATCTGAAACCTATGAAATTCTTTCAGCTAAGTATTATGCTACTGTGCTGCTGTTGCTAGCACTCTTGCCATTCCTAAGAAATAAGTATTTAATTACGTCGCGCTGTTAACTACGTACAGATTTACGTACGTAAAGTACTGTTAAAATCAATTTTAATTTAGACCTGTCATTTAAGTGTGTTTGTAGAATAGCACATCTCTCTAAGTCTAATATTAGCGATTTTAAATTTAGAAAAATGCCAAGAGAATCGCCACCATAACTAACCAAGTTTAATGTTAGCTCTTTGAATATTACAAAATCATTTTTTTTAAATTATGAATTGCGGGCAAACGAGAAAGCGGCGGCGGTAATCACGTAACCTGATGTTAAGTGATTACCGCCGCCCATGAACATTTGCAGCACCAGAGGAACCACTTTATTCGTTGCCGGCTTTTGAGGAATTTGTTGATTCGCCCCTTGAATAACCCCATATCAAAGTTATATGGAAACACCACCGCAGGGATCATCACGCGGCAATTAAATACCTATCTCTTTGTTAAAAGGTGAAGAAAGTCATCGTGAGGAAACCTGCACACCTGAGAGCTCTACATAATGTTCTCAAAGGCGTGTGAAGTGCACCAATCCGCACGTAGCCACTAGAATAGAATAGAAAAGTTTTTTATTCAAATAAACTTTTACAAGTACTTCTGAATCGTCAATTGAATCTATCACTGCAGCCTGAACCCTTCTCATTTTGACAGGAGACGCGTGCCCCGTAGTAGTC
Source organism: Melanargia galathea (assembly GCA_920104075.1). Lineage (NCBI taxonomy): Eukaryota > Metazoa > Arthropoda > Insecta > Lepidoptera > Nymphalidae > Melanargia > Melanargia galathea. The sequence goes on along the minus strand of OV049855.1, from coordinate 33,319,854 downwards.
CGGTAATGATTTGATAATGATGAATTATGTTACAAAAGGAGATATTGTTACGAAAGGAGATATTGTTACAAAAGGAGATATTGTTAAACATTGGTGCGGCGTTAAAAATTGCAGTCGATTTACCCATTAATTATTGTGTAAGCTCTAATCGATTTATTGGTACACAGGCAACGCTAAAATCGTGATTCGTGACTACGGTCTATAGAGCTAGTTACATACGTGTTAATATAGTTACATATAATATAGTAGGTATATAGTAACTACCGAGTGAATAAAATGATTCAGGATAAATGCCGCAACCGCAGATAGGTCACAAGCAAGTAACGCTTTACTGCGAACAGGCTGACCGTGACACGATTTTTATATCTTTGCTTGAAAATAAATCTTGTTGTCCTTACCTTATTGGATTTAAACATTTTTTATTTTATACCTACTGAGTATTGAGTACTACATCAAATGGTAAAAATTAATTAATATTGTTTTCCTCCTACCTATTCACTTTATGTATTCAATTTGAATTTGAGATGAACTTCCTTAGAATATTTTGCCGTCAAGTTGTTACATAAGTAAATAATACATTCATGGCATCACAGAATTCTAAAAAAAATTTTTGAATGAGAGTTGTATGGGAATGCATAATATCTAGAATGGGTCTGTTTCACCACTTTCTAATAAGTGTCGGGTAGCGTAAACGTAATTTTTGTCACTTTCTTATTTTATGTCAAGTGACAAAGACAAAAGTTGTGAATAAGCTATCTGACACTTATCAGAAGGTGGTGAAACAGGCGCGAGTCAAAGACTATACTCGAAAATTGCGCGATTACTACAGAGTTCAATGTCCAGTATAGCGAACTGCAGTTCAGCAATAGCACTTAGCTAAAGACTACTTAAGATTTAAGAGTCATCTAAACCCAAATGGCCATCGTCTGGTTTTGCAAGAGAACAGATGCGCGCCTGTTCGCGCTGCAGCCTGACTCAGCGCGGGGTGACGAGATCTTGAGACTTGACTATATTGGGCGCATTACTCAACAGCACGCAAGGCCTGGCTCCAGTGACTGAGCGGGCGCGATTACTAATTTGTTTTTAAGTATTTGTTTGGGTATTGAATAACTGAGTACCTATACAGGATCCATTAGATGGTAGGATCTGTACCAGTAATTTGCTTCAATCGTAAGGTGATGAATGCCCCACGACACGACGTCATCGTTGTTTGACATTTGACGTCGGCTCCATAATAGGTATCTACTACTCTACCAAGCCAACTAAACACCTAGAGTATAGGGGGCCGCATTCTAATCAGGTGCCGACTTCACTTGGTTGAGTAGTAGGTACATGAATGATGGAACAGGGAATGTTCCTGATGGGTAATGTCTTGCAAACATCAGTCATGACGGTGGGTTATCATCAGCCCAGCCCGGAACTAGAAAGCTGAAATGTTGCATAGAGGTGCCCTTAATAATATAGACAACGAATAAGGCCGGATTTTTCCCACGACAAAAACACCTACTAAGTAATAGGTACTACGCGAAAAACACCGCGGGCGGTTGCAAGTCTTGTTATAAAATTACAAGTTAGTAATAATACTTGTCCAAATGAGGTGAAAACATTCGCAGTTTGAAAGCATATTGTTATGATATAATCAGATCCATATGCAATTTGCAAAAAGTAGAACAATAATAAAGTCATAATATAGGTAGGTACCTACTTAAAATGCTTATGCAGTTTTACGTATTTCGTAACCAAGCCGCGAACGAAGCCTTTCTGATCCAATAACTAAATCTCAAAATATTGTGATGCTTTAAGAAAGTAGGTTACATGTATTCAAATTGTTTTTTTAATGCTTCCGAATATATATGCATGTCTGTTAATACCACCGAAAAGCACATTCCGAACTTTTACGCTTTTTTTACGGAAAAGATTAAGAAAAATTGACTCTTGACTGCTTGAAGCAATGTAAATCGGGAAAGATTTTCCCAACCAGAACCAATAATTCCAAATGAGCCAAACGGGAATCGAATTTAGAAGCCTCGATAGCGCAGCAGTCAGGGCGTGGGCTGGAAACCGAAAGTACGACAGCTCAAATTCCACCCGTTGCTCTATTGAGGTACCTACTCCTAGCAAAAGCTTCACGCATAGTTAGAGGGGACAGGGGTATATAAGTCACGTTCAGCATGGTAAATATTCATTAAGGACTTCTAGGGCATTGAATTATATTGTACTAACGTATTTGAATCATATAGTACCTCAATGTTCTAGGGAGACATTTTTCAGACGTTGTCCGACCATTAAGAAATTAATGCAGTCCTCTCTTCGCCGCTCGTCTCCATATTTATTATTTCGGCGAATTGGAAATCCCAAATTAGCATTTTCGTATGGCGGAGTAGCCACCTCGGCGCGGCGCGGGCGCGCGCAGCGACGCGGAACCCACGACGACCCGCGGGCCACGACGTGAGAAGCACTCGCCGAGACCAACACGTAACGGGTTCAAAATGTACATAAGCACCGGAGCACACTCTTAATTATATCGCTCTGATGTCTGTCAGTCCATCCGTATGTCATGCATCTCTAGCTCAAAAACGGAATGACTTAGCTACCTATGTACCTTATTGATTTTTATTGGTAAGTAATTCAACCACGGACCATTTGCCAGGTACTAGACCTAGTTATAGTAAAATAAGAAATCTGCCCAAAATAATATAGGTACATTGAATTATATTGTACTAAGTACCTCAATGTATAGGTATTCTTTCTTTAGTAAAATAACTAGGGGCGGTGAAAACTTGACGCGACTTTCTTCAACTAGAACTTTCTCAAAAATTCTCAGCTTGAAATTTTGTGGAAAGTTGGTAATATGCCAGCTTAATAGGTCCTGAAACCCACTCATGGCAGGTACATAGCTGACAGTTCAATAAGTCTGAACGATGCCTAAGGCAAGTAGGAGGCACCCGTTGTTTTTTATCGGCTTAAAAAGAAGACGCCGTAAAAAACAAGTTCTGTTTATGGATTTTATGTCTTGCAATTTTGTTGGTGGTATTTTTAAAGGCTCTCGGAAACATCGAATCGAAATCCATTAATTATTTAAGAGATTCACAAAGGTAGTCAAAATGTTAAAGTTGGTATGAAATTCAATAATAATATGTATTTCTATACCGTCTATTTGTAAAACTGAAGCATAGTACCTAGGTAGGTTTTGAACGATACATTCTACGATTTTGAACAACTTAGATAATTTCTATATTAAGTCACATCTTACCACCTAACCTATAATTGAACGCAATGTAAAAATTACATCGGTACCAGGCTATCATTCCAGAAACCAGAATAAAACAATAAGAAATTCACAGACTGTCTGATCTATCATCCGTCCACAAGTAAAACCAAAAGCCGTAGAAAGCGCACTTTGAGCAGATTTCTGTTGGTAGGTTATAGGTATTATTTTGTTTTAAAGGCGTTATTGTTGTTGCCCACGCGGTGTTTTAGCCAAGGTGACCCATTGTGTTCAAGTGCAAAATGATCACACGGCGGAAATAATTTAGCCGTCATGTTGATGATTACATCAGCTACCGAAAATAATCAAAATCGCATCATTGCAGTTATGCAAATTAGTGCCACGTCGAAGAAAACACTGTAGGGTGGACAGCTGCTGTGAAGCCATTATGAAGAAAAATTTGTAGAGTTTTTTAAAATGTTTTTATACCTAATAACTTTTATTGTAATGACATAAAAAATGTACCTAATCAAAATTAAACCTACCTAAAAGACCTAGTTAAAAAGAGATTTCTTTCAAGTAACTACATTGCAGACGGTGATGCAATTCTCCTGTCTCCATAAAAAAGAGCTAGGTACCTAGTTTTAAGGTCAGGTTCTATCCGCATGTTCTATACCTACATACATCGCGGTAGTGAAATTATGTATTTTAAATAGGTAAGTATGAAGAAATGCAACTGTGATAGCCTAGTGGTTAGGACGACCGACTTCTAATCGGAAGTCGTGGGTTCGATCCCGGGCACTCACCTCTAACTTTTCGGAGTTATGTGCGTTTTAAGTATTTAAATATCACTTGCTTTAACGATGAAGGAAAACATCGTGAGGAAACCTGCATGCCTGAGAGTTCTCCATAACGTTCTCAAAGGTGTGTGAAGTCTGCCAATCCGCTTGACCAGCGTGGTAGACTATATGGCCAAAACCCTTCTCACTCTGAGAGGAGACCCGTGCTCTGTAGTGAGCCGGTAATGGGTTGATCATGATGAAGAAATGCAACAGAGTGAACATAAACGTATTATGTCTACCTATGATAAAGATCAAAATATGAAATCTAAAACTTTCTTCTGAAGTTACTAGCAATTAACGGTATTATCATCTAAAAATGATTATTTTACCTACCAAGGCAACAAAAAACTAGCACATCTGTCAGCTTACAGTTGATCGTACCAAATATCTAAAATACTGTCGTTAAAAAATCAATCATGATATTAAATCCACAGTTGTTTTCGGATTTGGCTTGCGCGGTTCGAGACAGACAGACCATATGGTCGACGACCTTCTGTTGCTGTGATTGGTTCGCGAACAGCTTTATACACCCACACACCTATACCCAGCTAGTGTATACTTAGCTCTTACCTAGCCTAAATGTACATATTGTTTTATATTTCCTATCTACGAGTGCTACGAGCTAGAGTTTAATATTTCAATAGGATATTTTTCCTGTTTCATCACACTGTTTCATTCATATTTCTGAGGAATCATCCTTCATTGGTTCATTTATGTCATACCTACCTAAATGTTGATTTGTTTCCAAATTATGCTTTAAACAGAATTTATATGGTTCAAAACTATACTTACAACTAACCTAAATGCAACAATACTTATTTCTTGCGAAACAATATTTATCAGCGACACTGTGTGAAAATTGCACTTATCAGCATTTTTATGGTTTTAAAATACCTTAAGTATTTACCCACATAATCTTATCTCAGGGTATCTCTGACATTTTTAGAAAGATAACCTTATTGCAGAATTTAAGCCGTGATGATTTTGCAACACTAAAATTCAACAGACAAACAAATTCAACACAGGTCTTATGCAGGTGTAGGTACGTACGAATAAAATAGTAAGAATAGCTTCATTCATTCAAACTCATTCACTGGAAAACGTGTATCCGGTATTCACTCAATGAAACAGTCCGCGGTGAATATAAAAGGAGAATATTGGTTATTTTTTTCATTCGTACCAACCTTTTCTGTCTCACAAGATAATGTACTGGAAAATCTGACATTTAGAAGAATACCATGTACCTACTGAAGAAAAAACTATACCTAGTCTCGACCTATATAGCCAGCGTTATGTTCAGGCTATAACTATTTCCTGAACTGAACGCTGTACAACAAGATGGGAAATCCTAGAATCTGCAAATAGGACCTAAAAAAATGTAGGTATGTACCTAGTCTATCTATCAAGTCTCAACATCTCCACCCTAGAACTAAGTACATACAATAAAATAATACAAAGAATTTGTACATCATCATTTTAACTTGTGGATTTTGATGGTTGGATATCCACCAGGGAACTGGGTGAAAAAGAACCTATGATCTCTTCCTTAGCCTTAGGACCATTCCATATAATTTTGTTAGATATTTAGATTGCTTAAAGGTATCAATAGAACACTGAAATATGAATAGAGACGCTCTAGTTATTACATAATTACATAAAGGATATAAAGTTCAAAACCGCCCGTGGTTAGCAGTTAGTGTGTTACCGCTATTAATAGATCAAAATCTCAACTATAATAGGTGGCACACCGCACAGTGTAGGACTACGTTTGTTAACTTCCTGTAAACACGACAAGGTGAAGTGTCTTGTGATGGAATGAATTTAGCTTCAATTGGAGTCACAATATTCATTAATTTATTACAGAGAATCCAACATCGCAGATGTAATATGTATAATAAACCTATTTCTATTTCTCCCATGGGTTTACAGATCATCTTTCCATCATATTATTTTTATATTATTGTAGTTTAAATAATATCAAAGATGGAGCACATTTCAAGTGTAAAAGGAAAACAGTAGACTCGAAAATTGCGTATGTCCCCTATATAATTATCCTAACCTATGTGGTAGATGCCTAACCTATTGTCTCAAACAATCCAGTGGAAAGCATTTGTAACCTATTTCTTAGTATTTGTTCTTTTTTCTTGTTGTTTGTTTAAGTACTACAAACATTATTATATTTGTATACAAATAAATACAGTACGGTCTATGTTTTATAATTTTACAATTTAGTAGAGAAAATATGACTTGATGAAATTCTTCATTTCTAAAAACTAAATAGGTAGTTTATTGAAAGATTTTCCAGTAAAGCATATACTTAGTTTTGTCTTGATTGCACAAATATGTGATTGAATGTACAATTAAAACAAACCTAAATACTTACTTCTTTCAGTATTACGACCATTTTTGGATTGTCTCCTGCAGCAACTTTCCATGTTCAGAATTGGGGTCGATCTTTTTACCGTCTTTATGCGAGTTACATGAAGACAAGCCTACATTCGAACCTGTTCTTTATTGCTAACATTATAAAGGTTATTTGTTTTGACTTTTGAATCGCATCGCGTTTGGAAGAGCTATAGTAGGTAGGTATAACAGACATTTTTTTTGATAACACATTCGATTTAAATGAAAAACGCATTGTTCCTTATATAGCTCTACATTTTAAAATGAAAAATCGAACTGGCTGTAAAAAGACAAAGGCGAGTTATACTTACAGCTACCTGTTGAAATAAGAAGTAAGAGGAATAGGTACCATATTTCTGCAGACGAAATTCATAAGAAAATTTCAGCATTATAACGTTAATAAGCGTTATTTTCCCTCTCGTAAAATACGGCTAGATTTGTCCCTAGCATAAAGAAGAATATTTATTCCGTTAGTTTTGGTGGTAGTTTGTTAGAAAAGCAATATTTACCACGGAGTGTTACGGCATTAGGTTCGAATTTCGAATTCAGGAACAAAAGATTAAACACACAGGAATACCTGCCAAAAATCCTTCAATCTTTTGAGGGAATTTCGTTATCAGAAAATGAATGGTTCTTTTGGTTTTACACAATAAAAATATAGCTGCTAGATAAACAGTATTAGATAAGACAGCTGTTGCATAAACAAATTCGCCTCTTATCATTTGTACACCTACACTCCCAAAATATGTTTTATTATTATGCTACAGTATACAGTATATTATTATGTTAAGTATGATTACAATGATAATAATTGAAATCATTAGCCTAATAACTTTCTTATCAACAAAAGTATCTTTTTAACAACATTTAGTAGCTGTGTGCTTAGTCTAAAACGGAGCACTCGAAAACGAACTCGAAAACTATTGATCGATTTCAGAGTAAAATAGACCTAAAATGTCTTGTATTAAGGTTTGAGTTCGCCAATACATTCAGCATTGTTCGAATGCTGAATGTATTGGCGAACTCAAACCTTAATACAAGCCAGTTTAGGTCTATTTTACTCTGAAATCGATCAATAGTTTTCGAGTTCGTTTTCGAGTGCTCCGCTTTAGACTAAGCACACTGCAGCGGATTAGCATTACGTAATTTTATTTTTGTTAATCGTAGGTACTTAAATCAAGTGTATTACTTTCGGGTAGTTACTAACTACAAAAGATATTAATATTACTATTAGGTACATTAAAATTAGATAAAGGCCAAGGCAGGAGTTATCCAAAAAATTCAGAAAACCACAAATTATTTTCAAATTAAGTAGTAGTAGGCACCAATTTCTGCTAAACTCAGTTTTGTTTCTGTTGAAACAATAACATATAACTTTCCCAATGATGTGTATACCAAATGCAAGAAATGATTACGAAAATATATTCTTGCAACTGCAATTTGACACGGCATGAAACTAATTTAAACGTTCAGCACACCATCGTTTATTTTCCTTCTATATTTACAAATGTTACTTCCTACTTTCGTTCTATACTTAGGTTCTATTTTATGATTTTCTTAAAAGAGAATCTTGTTAGGTTTGAACAAACGTATCATTACTTGATTCGGATAAGTTGTGAGTAAATAACTACCTACCTACTGTATAAACGATAAATTGTAAATAGGTAACGTAACTAAGTACCTACCTACTATAAACTCCGTGTGAAATGTCATCGATAGCGTCAATCTTTAGACCTAGACCAAGTCATGATATTGTGACTAGTGACATCAAGAGTCAAGATATTATGACATCATGATTCATGACCAGTGACGGACTGGTTAAAAAATAAAAATCAGCCCGGTTTTTGTTGGAAATGCATCCAGGAGGTAGGTACCTATTCTTGGCACCATTACACGCAGGCATGACTTGCGCAATAATAACCATAATTTGATAGTAGGATAGCTAGGTTTTATTGTATTTTCACTAAACGGATGACTGGCGGTTAGTTACCAAAAAGCTCTTAGCCAATAATTATTTCATTTGTCATATTATTATGTAATGTAGGTAGTACAAAATATAGAAAATTTTCATTAAAATAGTCAATCAGAGTTTTCCAACTATGACTAAGATTATAAAATTGTTGATTAATATTCAAAATTGTTTCGGTATATATCGTCGATAATATTAATTAAAGCGCCAATATTTGCACGCAGGAACATAGGTAGATCGTGGCCTGATCTTAAAAAAAGCGAAACTTAATGTAATCATTGACCATTTAAGACGAAGCTGCTGCACTCCTTAAAGAGAAATTATATAATTTGAATGCAAAAAAGTCCTACATTTAAGTCTCCGTACAGGCAAAAGAGATGACGTAAGGCTGCATAGCTGGCCGAGTTGAAACGTTAAGTTGTACGAAGTAAACAAGTGAGAAACGAGTTTAAGCGAGGACGTGGTTACGATGAGATCACCGACGCGAATAACTCAGACTGAGGTCGCGTCGGGGCAACGTCATGTCTTTCTAATTGAGCTGCCGATTTTACTGATGACAAGAAATAAGATTGATATAATATAAATACCTACCTACCAACTATTCATTCATCAAAAGATTCACAGAAAAGCTGTGATAGCCGAGTGGTTAGGACGACCGACTTCTAATCGGAGGTCGTGGGTTCGATCCCGGGCACGCACCTCTAACTTTTCAAAGTTATGTGCGTTTTAAGTATTTAAATATCACTTGCTTTAACGGTGAAGGAAAACATCGTGAGGAAACCTGAATGCCTGAGAGTTCTCCAAAACGTTCTCAGGTGTGTGAAGTCTGCCAATCCGCTTGGCCAGCGTGGTAGACTATGGCCAAAACCCTTCTCACTCTGAGAGCAGACCCGTGCTCTGTAGTGAGCCGGTAATGGGTTGATGATGATGATGATGAAGATTCACAAGGGTATGCGCTTTGGCAGCAATGAGTAGCTCTGATCATACGTCATAAACTCATAAGCTTACTCTATTGTGACACAGTATACGCGGTTGTGAATTATCCTAGTACGTACGTACTTAGGTACCTACCTCCCAATCTGATTTTGCAGTGAGGGTTTGGGTAGTGATTGCAGCAGAGTCACAATACATACTGAGATTTGGAGAGAAAACTCCCAAAAGGTCTCTACAATTTAAAATGTTTTATTATTTGTTTATATACATAAATTATATATTACTAGCGGACCCGCCTGACGTCGTCCTGCCCGCTATTAGCGCCACCGACCGGGTCCAATTTTTCTACTTATAAACCTTCCTCTTGAATCACTCTATCTATTAAAAAAAACCGCATCAAAATCCGTTGCGTAGTTTTAAAGATTTAAGCATACATAGGGACATAGGGATATAGGGACAGAAAAAGCGACTTTGTTTTATACTATGTGGTGATTATAGATTACAAAGAAACTTAAACTATTGAATAATATGTATAATGATATTGTTTTTTTTTTCCTATTCAAACAGTCCGCCCCTGGTTGCCCCTGGGCCAAAGGTGCCCATCAAACTGGCAGCATTACCACGCTGAATGGCGATGGACAACCTTTGGACCAGGTAGGCCCCAGAGCGCAGATCACAACCTCTTTCCTTTAGGCGACGGCCGATGCCACGCACGAAAACCCTCGCTTCCTCGCCCCAGCAGCCCATTGTCTCCACCGCCAGTGGGACAAAAAGGTACTTGCCCAAAATTTAAAAAGGTTACCAATAACCAAATGTCCCTAATGATAATGTAGAGCATATTGTCTGCAGATAAACTCTAGGGGGACGAACGTTCGAAAAATTCCTATACCCATCTATTAGTAACATAAACGCGTTTTGTCTGACTTTTAAAGCTCGGAAACTGGAAACTTTTAGATAAGTACACGTTTTTACATATCATTATAATTTAGGTAGGTACTTCTTTTTTATATTTAAAACAATAAACCGCTTTCTGGCGATAAATGAGGAGTTATAACATTTTGTACAGTTATCGCGCTACGTAACGACAGGTATCTCTATCTACCAAGCTACCTACACAATTAGACTTAACATTCCTTGGTGTCAGTTATCAGCTAAATTTTGTTGCCTTTAGGAGAAGGAGACACGTGAAAAGTGAACGTCCGACGTATTAATATCTTACACAATGTCTTTACATAATATTTTTCCACTCTACCATTTCGATTTTAGATATCCATTTCGGAGAGAGTAACTAAATTGATATTAATTTTAAATTTTTAAGTACTAAAAACAAATAAGAATAACATTGAAGTGACGATTCAAAAGTACTTGTAAAAGTTTATTTGAATAAAAAACTTTTCTATTCTATTCTATACTTATGTGGTTTTGAAATTACTGTATGTTTATTTGAATGAGATCAAACACAACACGTTTCTAAAAGTCTTCGGGATAATCTTCGGAATGACTGAACCAATTTTGACGGGACTCTCACACGCAGGTAGAGCATTGTACAAGGAGTAATCTAGGTTACTTTTAATCCCGGAACTTTTAAGGGTTCCTGCATACAAAAATTAAAAATATTGATATGTATTAGGGACCATATTATTATGTTGGTTAAATACATTTTAACCGGTCTTGACGTTTGGCACAGAGATACTCATATCTTGCATCCCCAAGGCGGGCATGGGATATTTTTTATCCCGGTAAATCCCGCGGGATTTTTAAACACATAAATCAAAGCGAGCGAATTCTCGGACATCAGCTACTCTGTAATACGAATCATCCGAATCTATAAGTTACATGTAACTTAATCCCCCACAAACAATAATAATTAATTAATTTCAGTATTTGATGATGTGATGCTGTTACTAGTTTACCTAGGTAGATGATAGTTTACGCTTTCTTTCTGTATTAATCCCACTTGTGTGCAGTTCCCATTCCCACTGTAGTCTATAGCTATAACTAACAATTTTTATTGTTTGTTCCCACCTTTTCTTTCAGTTAAGTCGAGAGTAGACCATGTGATTTGTTGAAAACTTGAAATTGTCTAATAGCCACAAACACGCTAAGGTCAATTCAGTAAGAGTTGTCTCAATTGAGCAGACGTGGGCGTAGTATCCCACTTTGCTTATTACAATTTATAACCGTCCACTGGCGGAACGATCCTATCACTCTTGGCTTGGACTTGTTAAAATGCCATAAACGCTGATTGTGAATATGGGTGTAAACTACATACCTACTCAGTAGGTATGTAGTTTACACGTAGGTTTTGTGCAACGAACGTTTATATTGGTTTAATCTGCAGTCTGGACAATGTGGGTCACAATGCATTTTATGTAGAGTTCTCACGTAAGAGTTCGTGGTATAGGTGTGAGATATCCATTAAGATTTAGAGCCTGTTTCACCACCTTCTGATAAGTGTCGGGTAGCCTAAACGTAAGTTTTCTCACTTTCTTACTTTATGTCAAGTGACAAAGACAAAATATGTGAATAAGTTATCTGACATTTATCAGAAGGTGGTGAAACAGGCCCTTAACCATTTTAATTTGCAAGAGAATATAGATTAACCCGTGTTTTTTTAGGATTCCATACCCCAACAAGGCCCCTATAAGCCTCCACTGTCTTTCTGTGCATCCATACCTACGTCACAGAACATATAATATGCCTACGTCCGTGCGCGAGTCGACTCGCAACTTGGTTGGTTTTATTATTCACTGTTTTGTTTGACGATCTCAAGAAAGTCACTGGCAGCCGCTCGTCTATCCTTGCACTGCCTAGAACTGCCCAGCGGTGGACGTCTATCGAGCGAGATGATGATTATGATAATATCCACCAACACCACCACCACTACAGCCTTTTAACGTCTCACTGCTGGGCACTGACAGGCCTCCTCTATCGTAGGAGAAAGGGATTTAGAATTTAGGGCCACCACGCTGCTCCAATGCGGGTTGGCGGGCTTTAACGACTATTTTCACATTATAGTGATAATAACCGGGACCGACTGCTTAACGTGCTCTCCGAGGCACGGGACTGAAACACCGCCAACTACCAACTTCGGGCTGGCACTGAGAATTTCTTGACAGAAAACCCCAATAATACCTAACAATTATTTGGCCGACCCGGGAATCGAACCCGGGACCTCGTGATCTGCACTCGAATATGCTAACCACTAGACCAACGAGGCAAGTGATGATATGAGATATCCAAGCATTACCTACCTACTATAGCTACCGGCGCGCGGCGCGGTGAGTTGTATGATGTATCTCGGTGATAGCCTAGTCACTAGTGGCACAGAGGTTAAGACTTCCACATGCCTTTTGGGGTGACCGAGATCCATCCCCGGCACGCACCTCTAACTTTTCGGGGTTATAACAATGAGGTTTTACCAATCATTGGGTTATAATATTATGTGCGTAATGCGTATTAAGCAATTAAATATCACTTGCTTCAACGGTGAAGGAAAACATCATGAGGAAACCTGCATACCAGACAGTTCTCCATAGTCTTCTCGAAGGCGTGTGAAGTCTACCAATCCGCAATTGGTCAGCGTGGTGGACTACGGCCTAAGCCCTTGACCCTTCTCATTCTGAGAGGAGATCCGTGACTTGTAGTAGGCTGGTAATGGGTTGATGATGAAATTGAATTCATAATGATGACTAGGTATAGCTCTATGGTCTATCAAACTAAATAGATACATACACGTAGGTACCTACCTACTTTGTATTTTATCATAGGTAGTTATTAAATTATACTGCAAAATATGATAATGAGGTGATCTGAAGCTTTATCACAGCGTTATCTTAACTTCAATAATAACAATGTCATGATTAGGTGCGTACCTACTTATTCTAGACTAAGAAACAATATCGGCCGATTATTTTCCACTTCATTTTATAGGTGTACGAGTTTTATATTTACACCTAGGTAGGTATACTTACCTTAGTTACCTACCTAGGTAGTTACTATAAATGCGAAAGGTGTTTGATTGTTGGTTTTCCTTCAATTTCAAAGCAACAAATAAACGTGATTTTTTGCTTGGGTATTATAGTTGAGTACTTATGTACCGAGTACCGACCCAGGGGGCTATTCTCTAACTTAGTTATCAACAGTAAATGATAGCCACCGAATAAGTTCGATATACATTGCAGCTTTACTATGTGAAATATAAACAGTGATTTCATTTCACAAGGTAAAACAGCAATGTACTTATATCGAACTAATTCGGTGACTTTCATTTACTGTTGGTAACTAAGTTAGAGAATAGCCCTCTGAAAGGAAAGTAACATAAGACAATTTTTATCCCGGGAAAACAAAACGTTTCCAACGGATTTTCAGAAATCTAAAAATTCGCGGATATCGGCTGGTGGAAAATACAGTAAAGTATTCACAACTGAACAGCTATAACGTGAATCGAAATATGTATATGTTACAGCCAAAGTAATTAATTAGCTTTTATTCATAATGACTGGCAATTATAAATAATATCTAAATTGTCCAGATATTATTCATAATATCATGTCAAACCGGACATTATTCATAATAGCAGGTGAACGTTGGTCAAAATGATAAATACGGCCCGACTTGCTCCCCCTCCCGCATCTCATTCCTTTGTGGTGTGGCGTGATCACCACGATCTCTTAATCTAAACTACCCTATCCTAACCTAACCTAGCCTAAAATTCCTGACGTAGACCGTGCCAAAGCTGATGATAGAAACATTATAGGCATAGCTGTTGTAATTTCTCCGGAGACACCTCAGGAGATAAGTACTTCAGGAAAATAAGTAATATTAATGAACTAGTGGATGCCTGCCACTTCGCCCGCGTGGATTTATGTTTTTAATAATCCCGCAGGAACTCTTTGTTTTTCCTTAGCTCCTTTAAGCTCATACTGTTAAAAGTGGTGCATTAAAATGGAACTAAAATGGATCGCATTAAAATGGAATTAAAATGGATCGGTCCAGCATTTTGGAGACAGACAAACACAAATTTAAATGCACCCCAAATAATAATCCAGACGTTTAAAGGTTCCTGTGCAATCCGGGTTCCAAGTTATATGGAATACTGAGGATTGTGATGGCTGTAATTTCTAAACTACAAAACTGATGACCTTGAAATATTTACAGAATAATTTCTAAATTATTTCCTTTCTAACAAAAAAATAATAAATGAAATCGAACTACCCGTTAATAAATTACAGCTAAGTACACATGTTCACTTTCATCCCCTCTCCAAAGGGAACCGTGCTGAATTTCAGGATGAAAAGTATCCTATAAGTTACTCAGTAGTAATAACTTAAATCATGCTAAGTTTCATTTCACAGACCATGCAGTTTTGTCTGCCCTGCCCCCAGAGTGTTTTTATAAAGCCGTAGGCGCGAAGGGAGAGTAGCCCCCGCCCGCCATACAACCAAAATCGCAGGCACCCATGCGAGCCGTAGCGGATGAGGCAGGTCGCCGAAGGTGACCAGAAAGCTGAAGCTGCGATGGTGAAGTGGCTTTGCTACGCAGGGCCGATGGGGCTGCACTTCCCGCAGCGCCGAAGCCGTTGAAGAAGTAATTAAGTATGTTTTTGGGTGATATAAACCATTTATTTGACATTATATTTTGCAATATCTGGTGATCAGTTAAACATAAGTCCTTGTTTTGTTACTTTATCCAAGTCTTCCAAGATATTATATAAAATAGCTGAATATTATTTATAATAGCTAGATAATTTTAATAATTCTGTGTCAATTATTACTTTATCCAAATTGAGTTGATATTATTTATAATAGCTGGATAGTATACATAATATCCTTATTTATTACTTTGGCTGTAACATATATAATGTTTAAATAAACGGCTTAAATCATTGCTACACATTACCATTCACGATTGTGTACGCTATTGAAAAGTTGGTCATGTCTCACTAAACTCCCACCGCGCAATTATCATACAATGCATGTAAGTCGCGAAATATTTTCTTGGAAAGGCCGTCATTACCATTTACCATACATCACGAATGTGAGATCAGTGTTATAGTATGATGTTTATAGTTAAGTTAAACAATAAAATAATTTTTAGTAAATAGTGGTACCTACAACGTTCTCTAAAAATTACATTCTAATTTTTAGAGAACGTTGTAGGTACCACTATTACTATCGACATATCTAAGTACACTTTGGCTACTGAATTTCAGAGTACTTATTATTTTTCAGATTTCAGAGTAATTTCAGAGTATTTAGTACAATATTAATAAACAACAATGTTACAAAAACATGATGACTATTATTTAACACCATGATTTGTGAAAGCATGATATAATAAAAATCCTCTTTAATTATATAATTTCCTTTAATTATTATTATTCCATTCTCTTAATACCATTTTACATTTTATTAGTCTTTCCAAACATTCTCTTTTTCGCTTACATCTCATGTCTGCCATTTCCACTCCTGTCTAAACCTCTTTTTTTCGAATTGTCAGATCAATAATCATAAAAATACCTTAAATCAACAAAAGGAGGTCCTATTGCAATACTGAATTTGCAACGAACCTTACATTCGTCCATCCTGACAACGTGTATGTCCTCATACACATCCGGTAAACACCTTACATTCGTCATGTTAAAGTAGGAGTATACACCGCGATACTTGCTATTATCATTAATACTTCAGTATTCAATGTGATACAACTATACTATATAGTAAACCATGCTTAAATGCAACACATTTACATGATTAGAAAGACAATGACATGTTCGATACTTGATATGACAACAACATCATCCATTTTATTCTCTTTACCGAAACCAAACGAACCTCACTCTAAAACATCTCCTTTCAGTTCAGTATCAGTATCATAATATTTATGTTCAAGTAACTAAATAACACTGTATTCCCTGTCTCTAGCCACTTTGCTTCCATCAGTTAAACATTGTATCCAATTTTTGTGAGTTGTCAGCTCTGTATAAGCTCTTTCAAACTTCGATGTGTTAAAAAATTTCATTCAATGACTGTTCTTCTAAAGCTATCATAATCTGATGGCTCTGTTAGTCTTTTTGAATATCTGTTTAAGTTATTCTTACATAAGAAGACAGTAAAATGTGCAACGGCCTTCTATTCAGATCTATACAGAAAACCACAACAAGAAATAGGTAGCACAAGAGAAACAAAATAGAACTAGGAACAGAGAAAGGTCAACAGAAATTATCCACAATTATAAACTCTTTTCATCAATAATTCTGTGTAGAATAGCACCAGAAATAGACAAAAACCAACGAATAGAACAGGCCGGTTTCCGACCACATTACTCCACAATCATTGACCACATATATGTCATAGAACATATAATTGAAAAATCTAAAGAATTCAACAAACCACTTTATATAACATTCGATATCCAAAACTTTCGATAGCATAACACACTCAGCTATATGGAATGCTTTGAGAAGTAATAATATCAACGGAAAATACATAAACATTATAAAGAACTTCAAAAGTTCAACTAACAAATTTTGTTCCATGGGTGTTTCAAACCTCTCCGAATCCTTTATTCTGCTAAACCTTCTATACACCTACAATGAACCAAAGTAATTTTATTCAGTTCTGGACAACAATCAATATCAATTCCCAACTACTGTTTCACTTTTCCTAAGTCTTTCATACGAAATTTCTTACTGAGTACCTATTTGCTTTATATTTTAAATCATATATTCATTTTAAGCATATTAAATTATGATCCACATATAAACTCACTATAACACTCGTACCAATCTCTCGGGCTCTTCCTCAACCCAAACAAAGCCCTTCTCAACTTGTAGACCTTATCTCAATTTCATAACCATCTGGTGAAACTTCAGATTTAATAGTTCCATTTAAAAAAAAAAACGGTTTCTACATCCATACTTTCTAAATGCCAACCTCCCACACATGCAATTGACATTGACAACTTTCATAGTTATCACTCTTCCTCCTCTTCTATTACTATCTTGTTCCACGAGCAAATACATTTCTTCATTTCACATCATAAATTTGTTTAAAACATTTTGCCACTTTCCGCTTTGTATCTCCCATTTGACCCTATCCTAAAAATCCGTTTTGCTTCGCACATTTTCATCCATTGGTTCCTCAACAATTTCCCACGTTTCATTTTATTTCAAACTATTTATCTCATCGCATTTTTCCATTTTTTTGCTTCTGAACTTTCATTGCTTCTTCTCCGGCACACATTCACATAAACAACATGATCATTAAATTTTTAAAGCACTCTTTTTTCTCCCTTAGGTCAACTTGTTTCCTTTACTTCCTCAACTCTAAGTTTCATTCTCTCATCTTCTTTCTTCTTCTTTTCAAGTGCCGTCTCTAGGAACGAAGGCTATTTTAATCTTTGATGCCGCCGCTCGGAACAATAATCGCGTGCTCATCCCGTACCACTCGCGGAGATTCTTGAGCCAGGAAGAACGTCGTCTGCCAGGTTTTCGGTGTCCCTGAATCTTGCCCTGTATTAGTAATTGCAATAATCGGTACTTCTCGTGACGCGTGATATGCCCAAGATATTGCAGCTTCCTACATTTGATTGCAGTGAGAACTTCTAACTCCTTGTTCATTCTCTGCAAGACCGTCATCATCACAGATCATCTTCTTTATTATCTTCAATACTGTCATAAAATTCTTCATTATCATAATCATTTGCATCTCTTACTTTATTTACTATTTTCATCACTCTAAATTCCTTCAACTTATGAAATTTAACGTGACCAATCTCTCCTTTTCCTTCACTGATACGTCTAATTCGTTTACATATACACTTCTACTGCTAACCACTATCCAGCGACCAGTTCATTGTTGTCACTTCATCCAATTCGTTCAATGAACTCACCATTTCTACGATGAGATCTCTATCCTCGCTATTACCTCTGAAACTTCTATTCTGACCTACAAATTTTAGACCAGCAAAATTAAAATTAAGTTAATGTCAGTTATTTCCAGTTTAAGTTGGTTCCAATTATCTTCGACTGACTGTGTTTATCTCTGTTTTTTCATCTGCCCACTCATTAATTTCATTTGATACTAGAGCTTTGATGGCCATAGTTTTGACCTTTCTGATTTTAAATTGTAATACTTTTAATCCAATCCATCAGCCTGTAGACGTCCACCGCCACTGATCCTCTGAGCTATGTCGGTCACTTTGGTTCTCCTATGAATCTCCTCGTTTCGGATTTTATCCCTGAGAAAAACGCCCAACATAGCTCGCTCCATAGCGCGCTAGGGACTTTTAATTTATGGACAAGGCCCACCGTCAGTGTCCACGTTTCTGCTCCATACGTCATCACAGTAATACAACAAACAGTGTTATACTTATTATAAATAAACCTGAATATCGTATGCTTGTTAGAAGTAGACTGTCTCTACTGTAGGTACTTAATTTTAAAATCTTTTATTGTAACAGTCAAACCATTGAAATAAAATGAAATTCTATTGGCATCAACCCATCTATGGATGATCAATCTTGAAAAACTCTGTATATATTTATTTCACTAGTATCAACCCGTCTATTGATGCTCAATTTTTAAAACTCTGTATAGTACCTATATTTATTCCACTAACATCAACCCGTCTATTGATGCTCGATCTTGTAAAACTCTGTATAGTATATTTGTTCTACTAACATCAACCATTTATTGATGATTCATCTTTTAAAAGTTTCTATACACTTATTTCACAGAAATTCTTTTAAAACTCTCTATGTATTTATTTCACTCACATCAACCATTTATTTATGTTTTATCTTTTAAAACTTTCTATACATTTATTTCACAGACATCAACCATTTATTGATGTTTTATCTTTTAAAACTCTCTATGTATTTATTTCACTCACATCAACCATTTATTTTATGTTTTATCTTTTAAAACTCTCTATACATTTATTACACTGAAATCAACCTGTATATTGATGATCTATCTTGTAAAACTTTCTACATAATATTTATTTCAATAACATCAACTCGTCTATTGATGACTTATAAAACTCTTTATATATTTATTTTACTAACATCAACTCGTCTGTTGATGACTTGTAAAACTCTTTATATATTTATTTCACTAACATCAACTCGTCTATTGATGACTTGTAAAACTCTTTATATAATATTTATTTCAATAACATCAACTCGTCTATTGATGACTTGTAAAACTCTTTATATAATATTTATTTCAATAACATCAACTCGTCTATTGATGATCTATCTTTTATAACTCTATATATTTACTTCACTAACATCAACTCGTCTATTGATGACTTGTAAAACTATATAATATTTATTTCAATAACATCAACTCGTCTATTGATGATCTATCTTTTATAACTCTATATATTTACTTCACTAACATCAACTCGTCTATTGATGACTTGTAAAACTCTTTATATAATATTTATTTCAATAACATCAACTCGTCTATTGATGATCTATCTTTTATAACTCTCTATATATTTATTGCACTAACATCAACCCGTCTATTGACGCCAAATGCAATAAACATATCTACTTTCATTGACATCAACACGTCTAGTGATGTTCAATCTATCTTTTATAACTCTCTATATACATTTATTGTACTGACATCACCACGTCTAGTGATGTTCAATCTATCTTTTATACCTCTCTATATATTTATTGCACTGATATCAACCCATCTATTGGCACCAAATGCAACAAACATAATCTTTTATTGACATCAACACGTCTAGTGATGTTCAATCTATCTTTTATATCTCTCTATATATTTATTGCACTGATATCAACCCATCTATTGACACCAAATGCAACAAACATAATCTTTCATTGACATCAACACGTCTAGTGATGTTCAATCTATCTTTTATAACTCTCTATATACATTTATTGTACTGACATCACCACGTCTAGTGATGTTCAATCTATCTTTTATACCTCTCTATATATTTATCTATTGCACTGACATCAACCCCTCTATTGACGCCAAATGCAACAATCATATGTAACAACCTTTCAAACCAATCTATGTAAATGACCTTACTGTGTATTTCAATGGTAATATAGATATGCTTATCAATCTTATCATTCCACATCAATCGTGTCACGAAGCTAATCCATCTTATTTAATGCTCACCATTTAAATTCACTAAATCATCATAAAATCAATAGAATATCAATAGAACATCAATAGAATCAATATAATAAAATCAATATTACATACATCATTATCGAGAACATACGAGATACCTACGTTTCAATTCTTAAAAATGTACCTTAGGAATATTTCATATTATGAACCATTAATTAATATTATCAACCATTAAAGAAATTGAGAAGCCACCACTCAATAATATAACAAATTAAATGTAAAAACGTTTGCTACTAATCTCTAGTATTCCTTTTTGTCAAACTATACATTTTATCATCTCATCACTCTTATAATAACAACAACAAAAAAAAAATGGCGTAATAAACTCAAACTCTAAAGTAAAAATTCGAAGTCAACTAAACCGAACTTAACCAGTGATAACATTACGTAATATTTTAACTTCAACAAGGAAAAAAAAAAAAAAAAAAAAAAAAAATAGACAAAAACTTTAACTAGTCCAACTCTCATCCTTGTCATCTTCATCCATGCTAGTATCATCGACATTTAAGCCATGTTAAGTCAAGTCAAATAAACTTAATTCAAAATTGGTACACTGTATACTTTAACCCTTAATTTGGCAAAGTATAAAATGCACTAAAAACCGTTTTTTTTTTGTTGTAATTGTAATTGATACACATAAAACTATTATAGAAAAATAATAAAAAAAATCTGAAAAGCTTAGTTTTCCTGAAAACTTATGTATGCCACAACATACATTGCCAATTTCTCAATATTACATCTTACTGATTTGTTGTATGCTGGGACATACATTGCCAATAACTTTAAGAACTAAGTATGAAATAAAAGACACGATTTTTACACTTAGAATTTAATATTAGTACAATTATACTTAAACCCACCCATTATTATAATTATGTATTGCTAAAAAATCTCGCAATTCGTCTTCAGTCAAACCAATGGTACGTCCAGTTTTAGAAATTGCATACGCGTTTGTTAGTTCAACAATATCTGCTAAAATGTCAGGGGAAAAAAACTTGTAGAAATACTCCAGTGGAAACAGGATTTGAACACCGCCTGTAGGATCTGCTTCCTCTTCCGTGGTTGCCATATGTCGAAATACAGCTTTTTTCCAGCGATAAGACGTTATAGTGAATTTTTGAACTCGCCTTTGTTTAGAAATATAAACCGTGAGACGTTGTGACCGGAGTTTCCTGGAACTTGATGCAGAGGAAGCATTGGTAATCATGCGTGGTGTTGCCAAACCAGGTGCAGGGGGTGCAAGAGATGTAGGAGTTGAGGGAGTTGCAGGTGTTGCGGAAAATGATATAATGTCACTTAATACCGGTACTGTATTGCAATTTGGTTCTAGAGATGAACTTGGATAAACAGTTTGGAAAATTGGCGTAAGGCAAACGTTTTTGATAGCAGGGTATTGTTCATCGTATAATAGGTTTAGCCTTTCTAAAGAGCTATCAATAGAGGGTGCAGAGGAACTTGACGACAAAGAAAGCGAAGGGCGCATACATATCTCGTCTTTAATATCTGGACGTTGACTATCGTCAGAAGGTGCATTCTGAATAGGAATTAGCGCTAAACTTCTACCACCACGTGTTTGAAGCTTTTGCTGCCGACAAAGAAAAAAATGCTAAAACACCAAATAAGCAAAGTAAACCCCCTAATTTGGCAATGTATGCCATGACATACAAATGAAATAAAGGGTCATTTATTATGAACTTGGCAATGTATGTCACCGCATACATAATGTTAGTACCCCAAATAGAACCATTTTATGTAAGTAAAGATTCAAAATTATTACCAAAATTATAGTATCATAATGTCATGCATAGAATTTAGTAATAATACATGCCCTAAATCGCGAAATAAATACAATTTAAATTTATTTACCTTGGATAGCACAGCTGACAGCCGCTGGGTCGCAATTTTTGTCGACTAATGTCAAAACTAGTATTGTCAGACATCTGTTTTATATTTTTTTCTAAAAATAAATAGTGTTTCAGATAGACAAAATTATTAAACCACGTTATTTTTGCAATTTTTTAAACAAAATATTTTTTCAAATTTCATGTATGTCAGGGCATACGTTGTCAAATTAAGGGTTAATGGTGATAATTATTTACGAAAACTTAAAACTAAAACTACGAGGGTTCCAACGCGCCCTGGTCTGAGAAGAGCCCACAACAAACTCAGCTGGGTTTTCTTTTTATATTATCACCATCTTACAAAATGGCTTTAAAATGATTTTAACTGTTGACTTTTAGAGCAAATTATTTTCATGGTTTTTGTCAAAAAAAATAAAAGTCAAAAAGTCCGAAATTGGACAATAGTAGTTGTAAAGAGACACAACAATGAATTGCTCTAATTCAACTGCCGCTAGTTCTATTGTCCGTACAACAGATAGACTTACAATGTCATTTCGATTTTTTAATTTAATTTTTTTGGCCAACAATATTAATCAGCCCCCATGAATAGCATTGGTTCTGATGAACGAACCACCAACCTAAAGATCACCAAAATTGAACATGATTGTATTCATTGTTTTAGTCAATGTTCAGTTATACATAAAAATAAAAATAAATCTTTAAAAACAACTCTATCTCCAAATCCTTCTTTGTTACTAATCAAAAATTCTAATTAATTTATTTAGATGTTCACAACGTAGTGCAAGTGCACTAGATCTAATCGTTTTGTCGTTAATGAGTGCCATGTATAATATAATCTGCGGCACGCTTACCATCGCATTGATTTATAAGTGCTAAGTAGTTTTCATAAAAGTAATTCTGGGTTCATTATATCTGCTTTTCCATCTCAGCATGTCCTCCAAAGATTGAGCAAAATTTAAAAAAAATAATAATTTAAGCTAGGTACATGATCTTGTACTTAGTCCTATCTTCAGGTCTGTCCCTTCTAAGCCTTCGGTTCTGATGACTGGAACCAGAAATTCTACATTCCCGAGATTCTTCACGAGAATAACGTCGTCGTTCTGCTGAATATTGTCCACGAGCTATGTACGTCTAAGTCCTTTTCAATCCTCAAAAATCGCTCGCGTTGTTGCTCCTGTTCGCAGTCCTGTACTCCTCCTATAGCTACTAGTACGCTCCCGAGAACGACTTCTCACATGACCGCGGCTACGGCTGCGACTACGGCTGCGGTAACCACTTCGCGGAGGACTCGGTCTCACTGCTGTGTTAGAATCATCCACCGCGAGACGTCCGTCTACATGCTGCAGGCGTTTGTAAACGTCGAGACTCCTTATTCCCATCACCCGGCATTATTTAGAGCTCGAACAGAAAACATAAAATTTGTATTAGTAATTCGACAAATCGAATAAAATGAATTTTGAGATCGAACAAAATAATAAAGTCGGCGTTGTCTTACCACTTCTGAGATATAATAAAAATCCTCTTTAATTATATAATTTCCTTTAATTATTATTATTCCATTCTCTTAATACCATTTTACATTTTATTAGTCTTTCCAAACATTCTCTTTTTCGCTTACATCTCATGTCTGCCATTTCCACTCCTGTCTAAACCTCTTTTTTTCGAATTGTCAGATCAATAATCATAAAAATACCTTAAATCAACAAAAGGAGGTCCTATTGCAATACTGAATTTGCAACGAACCTTACAATCACGTAGCAAGCAAATGGGAGCTTGGTGAAGCCCCCATTGAAAATTACCATACAATACAATACCTACACACTTTAGTATCGAAATAAATACTAGCATCGATCGTGATTTTTATCGCGAAATTCGCGACACTTCGCGAACTTAAATACATATTAATGGCTGTGTGATATACGTACTACAAAGTTATACTGTAAACATAAAATAGCCACACAGATCTAGGTTTCGTTAGAAATACATATCTACCTAGTACCTACCTATGTGAATGTTGCGAACATTTTAACATAGCTTAAAGACAATGTCCGTTTTCAAGGACATCGCAAAATGACTGCCACCTGTATTCAAAAAATATAGAGCGTAATCTTGTAACGTCATCTAAAATATTATGTTCATGACTACCGGCAGTTAGGGTTGTCATAAATAAATAATTATGTTTAGTTGTGTTTTAATTATTTCAGCTTAGTCTTTCTTCTTTTCTAAATTTAATAAATAATAAATTTCTTCGACTACTTACTTATTGCCAAATAAATTGAATAGTTACGTATTGCCAAATAAATAACTAGGTTGGTAAGTACTCAATCGCCTTTTTTCAGGAACGTCTGATTAATGAACAACGTCTGGTGACTTGGTAGTTTTAAGTTGCACCTTCTAGGTATTTCAATAGGCTATACCTAGAAGTTACTCACATTTAAATGTATGTATTGCTATCTAGCATGTCAAATCGACAGGTTAGCACCTACTGCACGTGTCGCGAATGCCTAGTGCCCAATATAAGGCCTAACCGTCAACCTAGTCACGTACAGCTACAGCTTGTAACAAAGGCGATACCATTTATTAATAGTACGATGGGAAAGTAACGGTTCTCTTTAAATACACGGAAAGATCTTAAGTATTTTTTACACGATGCTTAGCTATAAATTATCATCGCTAGTTAGTTTAGATATAGGTAGGCCTACTTATTATTTACAAGCAGACACCCGCGACTTCGTTCGCGTGGATATCGGTTTTTAAAAATCCCGCGGGAACTTTTTGTTTTTCTTAATGTCTTTTGAGCTCATACCTTGCTAAAAACTGTTAAAAGTTCACTGGTGGATGTTTAGGTAGATAAAAATATAAATATCCACCACTGAAAGTCCCATCAAAATCGATACAGCCTTTAAGAGATTACCCGGTAATCTTTAAACTATCTCCTTTCTAACAAAAAAAGAATGAATGAAATCGGACCACGGGTTAATGAATTACAACTAAGTACACATTTTGACTTTCATCCCCTCTCCTAAGGAAACCGTGCTGAATTTCGGGATAAAAAGTATCCTATATGTTACTCCGTAGTATAAACTTAAATCCTGCCAAGTTTCATTTCAATCCGTTCAGTAGTTTTTGCGTGATGCGCGCACAAACATACAGACAAACAGACAAACAGATAAACAAACAAACAGACAAATTTTTTAAAAATAGCTTTTTTACGTTCTATTACTTATCCCTAACATCCCCCAGTTATTATTTTGCAAAAATCTTCAATGTACAGATACGGCAAGTCTACGATTTTATTATATGTATAGAAGATGTATAGATTTTGTAAGATTTTCCAGTTTTGAATAAGGTAGGTGTTCCTCTAGTCCTGTATTCAAAATTATTATAATTGCATACCTACGCTAACATTACATTGATTTATAGCATCAGGTCTCATTTAAGACCAGGTCATAAATAATACCTTCCTACGGATTAAGTCCAAGTCCTCTTATTTTACTATTTCGTATTTAACTTTTAATCTTAGGGAAAAGTACTAAGAAATTGAATTGGGTGCGTAATGTTCATAGCTACCTACAACTGGCAAAGCCTTAATTCACCTTAAGTTTTATCTCACACTAAGTAAGTACTAGGAAACTGTGTTCAAACTCAAAAAACCAGTCGAAATAATTTATGTCCATCATGGGTACGGTCTTTGATCATTGATACATGGGACATAATATAGTATGGGCTCATCAATCGCTCAATTACTCTATGCAGCCATGGAATCTCACAATACGAGTACAAAGACCTTTTTGCATTATGGCGTGTCGCAACCCACTGTCACGATGAGCGCACACTAACCTCTTGTCACGCTCGAGTACCGAAACTAGTACATCTGCTTGCTTTGCGGTATAAATTGTTAATGTCATTTGTGCATTTGTGCAAATTCCTTGTTCTTCCGATTAAGATTTGCTTGTTACTTCTCTACTATACGTCCTTAATTTTACCTTAATGATAGAACTGTCAATGTCCTTTCTGAAGGACAGTCATTTTGCAAAGTAATAGATTCGTTATTAAAACCTTCATTGCTTGGATTATGACTATTTTTAAACATATTTCTAATTTCGATATAAATCCAACGTCCCTACAATAAGGTAAAATAAAAACAAAAAAACGTGTTTCATTCCGTCCGATATTTTTTTAAATAATAGTTCACCATTAAAGTAGGTACATTCACGTGAAAATTCCACTGTTCATATCGCGATTCGCGATTTATCATGCCTAGTTTCCTCGGCGTAGTCACGTGCCGCACGAAATATTCCTATCTATGTAAACAGACTAATGCGCTTTTATTTTTACCTAGTTACAGAAAATGTAAAGTGTGAAACTGTAAAACGTGATTAAAGCAAAGCAAACGTAACCGAAAATTTCATTTCTTACGTCCGTTCTACGGTACATACCTACCTACACCTTACACCCCTTAAATTTTTTAAAGTACCTACTTAAGTACATTTTTAAATAGTTGTCAAGTAGTTGGGAAACAAAAAGGAAACTATTTTCTCGATTTATTATTCTATTACCGTGTAAAGTGTAAACTAAGTTCAGGTGAAGGAATGAAAAATAAACATGACACGTAACGTACACGATAAGTAAGGCAGAACATCAGTTTAACGTTAAACGGAACTGCCAACCCCTTGTTACCTATGTACCTACATCCTCTGTCGGTACTGTTCAATTTATTGATTTGATCTAACTAGTGTTTGTTAACATTTTAGACCTAATAAGTTTTTGTTGCATTAAATACATAATATTATTATATAAAATTCATATTATGAATTTTCATTTATCATGTCCGCCATATTGAATTTGTCATGACGTCATAATAGCTTATGAGACGCGGAAAGCTCAGACGAAACCGACGACATTTTATCGAAAACTAGTCATTTAGCAATAAGGAGAAAACCTGGTAATTTTTTCTCAAAATTAAAGATTCCAAGTTTCTCTGGACTTAAAACTTAGAAGAATATGTACTTAGGTACCTACTTTGTCATATTATCTTAAGCGTAAATTACTACGTTCCATACACATGATGTACAGGCACGTCAGGGTCAGGTCAGACTATACTCTTAGTCTATAGTCTATACCATAATATTACACATGTACCTAGCTCTGTCATGCAAATGTCATTAGGCGACGTTTATTTAGTGGCTCTAAAAATAGAACAGAATTTACAATTTCTAATATATTGTGTAGGGCATAGGTACCTAGTTATACAAAATATCTACAAATAGCAGAGGAGTTTCACAACTTTGGTATAATGTCCCTATAGGACATAATAATATTAGAGTTAAGTATGTTGAATTTTCCAATTTGAAAAATTTACTTACTTTGTAAGATTTTAGGATTTTTTTTAAAAGGCTAACTAAAATTAAAAACTATAAATTAAATTGTACAGGTACTTACATAGAAAAAATAATATAATTCATAACTTCATTATTAAAATTTAATTTAACAATATAAACTAGGTACATAATATATTACATAGATATACCTATAGGTATGTACCTTCCCTAGTAGCAATTTGCGTTGGCTGTTGGTTGGGCCTCTGTCCCTAGTTTGGTTGGCCAACAGTTAGGCTTGTCATCCCTAAAAAACGTGGTTCCAACCGTTGAAAAGCGGTTGGCCCACTTGACCCGAGCCAACGACTTTCAACCAACGACTAGCCAACAACGTAGGCTAGTCGTTGCTTTTCTCATGATGGCCCAACAAAAGAATTCATACTATATACCTACGTTGGCTAGTCGTTGCTTTTCTTATAATGGCCCAACAAAAGAATTCATACTATATACCTACGTTGGCTAGTCGTTGCTTTTCTTATAATGGCCCAACAAAAGAATTCCTACTGTATGCCCACGTTGGCTGGTAGTTTATTTTCTTACAATGGCCCAATGACAAAATTCATACTGTATACCTACGTTGGATAGTAGTTGATTTGCTTACAATGGCCCAACAAAGGAATTCATACTGTATGCCTACGTTGGCTAGTAGTTGACTTGCTTACAATGGCCCAATGAAAAAATTCTTTTTATAAAATTATTGGGAATATATTTTCGTATACTGTTTACTATCTAGTTACAATATTATACGTTCGTAGGTTTCCAGAACGCCCTGTCCCAGCAGATGTGGATGCAAGGGTTCATGCCACCTATATAGTTTGGTACTAAAACTAGCGTTAAACTCTGTCCCAGCAGGTGTGGATGCAGAGTTCGTTACCCGTTTAAGTACCGAGTAAGGATTAGAATGATTTACCAACATAAGCCGGCCGATATATATACGCGGACCCGCGGTCAATTGTAGCGCGACTTAACGTACTACTAGCGCCATCTAGTTTCACAGGTCAAGTACTAAAATCGGTGTTACAATGGATATTATGGCTTTATGATGAAGCAGATGTTGTAGTAGTAGTGTAGTGATAGCCTAGTGGTTAGGACGACCGACATCTAATCGGAGGTCGTGGGTTCGATCCCGGGCACGCACCTCTTAACTTTTCGGAGTTTTGTGCGTTTTAATTATTTAAATATCACTTGCTTTAACGGTGAAGGAAAACATCGTGAGGAAACCTGCACGCCTGAGTGTTCTCCATAACGTTCTCAAAAGTATGTGAAGTCTGCCAATCCGCTTGGCCAGCGTGGTAGACTATGGCCAAAACCCTTCTCACTCTGAGAGGAGACCCGTGCTCTGTAGTGAGCCGGTAATGGGTTGATCATGATGATGATGATGATGATGAGATGTTGTAGGAGTAAGTTTTTTACTTAGGTAAGTCAATTCGTTAAGCTTTATTATGAATAGGAAGGTGTAACTTCATATCGATCGATTTTTTTTTGTAATTTATTGTATAGAAATCTATACGAATATAATAAAGCGGAAGAGTTTGTTTGTTTGAACGCGCTAATCACGGAAACTACTGGACCATTTTCAAAAATTCTTTCCTTGAGTGCTATAGGCTATATAATATTATGTACCACGGGCAAAGCCGGGGCGGACCGGGTGGTTGAGATGCCAACTAAGTCCCTCTGTAAGGCCAACTGCATGAAATGTTACGTTACGTCATGCAATATTGCCAACAATCTTGTAACGTTGGGCCAACCTTCGCCATAGTTGGCTTAACAACAAGGTATAATCATACTGTTGGTCCAACGTTGGCCTAACTACAGACTACAGCGTTGTAATATATGCAAATTATGTAACGTTGGGCCAACCTTCGCTATAGTTGGTTGAACAACAAGGTATAATCATACTGTTGGTCCAACGTTGGCCTAACTACAGACTACAGCGTTGTAATATATGCAAAATATGTAACGTTGGGCCAACGTTCGCTATAGTTGGTTGAATAACAAGGTATAATCATACTGTTGGTGCAACGTTGGCCTAACTACAGACTACAGCGTTGTAATATATGCAATATATGTAACGTTGGGCCAACGTTCGCTATAGTTGGTTGAACAACAAGGTATAATCATACTGTTGGTCCAACGTTGGCCTAACTACAGACTACAGCGTTGTAATATATGCAAATTATGTAACGTTGGGCCAACGTTCGCTATAGTTGGTTGAATAACAAGGTATAATCATACTGTTGGTGCAACGTTGGCCTAACTACAGACTACAGCGTTGTAATATATGCAAATTATGTAACGTTGGGCCAACCTTCGCTATAGTTGGTTGAACAACAAGGTATAATCATACTGTTGGTCCAACGTTGGCCTAACTACAGACTACAGCGTTGTAATATATGCAAAATATGTAACGTTGGGCCAACGTTCGCTATAGTTGGTTGAATAACAAGGTATAATCATACTGTTGGTGTAACGTTGGCCTAACTACAGACTTCGGCGTTGTAATATATGCAATATATGTAATGTTGGGCCAAAGTTCGCTATAGTTGGTTGAACAACAAGGTATGATCATACTGTTGGTCCAACGTTGGCCTAACTACAGACTACAGCGTTGTAATATATGCAAATGATGTAACGTGGGGCCAACGTTCGCTATAGTTGGTTGAACCTACCTTGTTGTTCCTTATACCTTGTTGTTCAACCAACTATAGCGAAGGTTGGCCCAACGTTACATATTTTGCATATATTACAACGCTGTAGTCTGTAGTTAGGCCAACGTTGGACCAACAGTATGATTATACCTTGTTGTTCAACCAACTATAGCGAACGTTAACCCAACGTTACATATATTGCATATATTACAACGCCGAAGTCTGTAGTTAGGCCAACGTTGCACCAACAGTATGATTATACCTTGTTGTTCAACCAACTATAGCGAACGTTGGCCCAACGTTACATATTCTGCATATATTACAACGCTGTAGTCTGTAGTTAGGCCAACGTTGGACCAACAGTATGATTATACCTTGTTGTTCAACCAACTATAGTGAACGTTGGCCCAACGTTACATATATTGCAAATATTACAGCGCCGAAGTCTGTAGTTAGGCCAACGTTGCACCAACAGTATGATTATACCTTGTTGTTCAACCAACTATAGCGAAGGTTGGCCCAACGTTACATATTTTGCATATATTACAACGCTGTAGTCTGTAGTTAGGCCAACGTTGCACCAACAGTATGATTATACCTTGTTGTTCAACCAACTATAGCGAAGGTTGGCCCAACGTTACATAGTTTGCATATATTACAACGCTGTAGTCTGTAGTTAGGCCAACGTTGGACCGACAGTATGATTATACCTTGTTGTTCAACCAACTATAGCGAAGGTTGGCCCAACGTTACATAATTTGCATATATTACAACGCTGTAGTCTGTAGTTAGGCCAACGTTGGACCAACAGTATGATTATACCTTGTTGTTCAACCAACTATAGCGAAGGTTGGCCCAACGTTACATAATTTGCATATATTACAACGCTGTAGTCTGTAGTTAGGCCAACGTTGGACCAACAGTATGATTATACCTTGTTGTTAAACCAACTATGGCGAAGGTTGGCCCAACGTTACAAGATTGTTGGCAATATTGCATGACGTAACGTAACATTTCATGCAGTTGGCCTTACTGAGGGACTTAGTTGGCATCTCAACCACCATCTCCCAACATGTTACCAACCGTTGGCTACCGTTGGCAACAAACCCCCAACGAAAATTGCTACTAGGGTTCCTACATATTGAAATGACTCTACCTTCATTCCTATCATTTACCTACCTCCCTATCTTAAATCGAGTAAATTACAATGACAAATGATTATTACAATAGTTTTTTTGCTCATTTTTTATATAGGTAATTAAGTAAATTATACATAATATTCTGATTGTGAGATGAGAAGGTCACGGTCAAAGAGAATAGGTACCTACTTAACCACAATATACTGCACAGGAATGGTAATAAACCTTGGCTTACTCATCGATTACTGCATATTTATTAATAGTATTGC
Organism: Melanargia galathea; assembly: GCA_920104075.1. Taxonomy (NCBI): domain Eukaryota; kingdom Metazoa; phylum Arthropoda; class Insecta; order Lepidoptera; family Nymphalidae; genus Melanargia; species Melanargia galathea. Next base: position 33,288,021 of record OV049855.1, on the reverse strand, counting down.
AATGAACATTATAGTCATGCCGAAGACCATCACACATACAGTGATCACAACAAATAGATAAACAAATGGATTTATTGTGAATAATTATTATTTACTGTAAATAATTACAATCAGCTCATAACTCATTATAGCGTCGTCTTAATTAAACGGCGACGAAGTTGTTATCGCTAGAGACATAAAAATATAAACATTACTAAATATAGCATTAAAATAAATGAAAATTAGCTTTTCATATTTTCTTCTGTTCCTAAAAAAAAGCCTAGTGTTGATAGGAGAGCAGACCAAAATATGTATAAACTCGACTATCATACTCGTATAGGTACTTAATAATATGTTATGAGCAGCTGATGGTTACGTTAAAAAGAAATTCCTAAGTAATCAAGCGGAGAGTAAATTAATTAATTAATAATTTGCTGTCCCATTTTAACACAAATAATAAAACAGTAGATTCATACAATTAAAACCTCTATCACACGAGTAGATATTATACAGAGAGAAAGCTACCTAGAAGCGGCCCGCTGTAGGTACACGCACACATAGCGCCGCTCACGCACACACGAGCTCTCTCCAACGGTTCACGTACGCTCCGCTGGTAGGACAGTTGGTAGACAAACGACAGGGCTGTGGGTCGTGCGCACTTTTCCAATCTCTTTTTTTGTGTACCCTAGAGATCAAGTGAAGTAAGTATACCTACCTTTACATATCTATACAATAAAATTAATGAAATGAAATTAATTGAAATGACATGAATTTATTTATTGTAGGATAGTATGTGCCACTTATGATACTATGTCAAGACTCTACTACTGGTTCAAAAAGCAGATTCTACTGAATAGAATTGAGTAATAACATTGCCAGGTACAACCCGTTTACTAAAAGATTGGACCTGGCGTCGATGACGCTACTGCGACGCATGGGTAGGGTGTGCAAAAAAGCATCATTAAGAATATTTAGGTATTGTATGAAACTTAAATGTTTGTGAAAAACTGACAATACTAACACTGCATACCCAGGTATGCTGTGTTAGTATTGTCTTGCGAGCGAGCGAGTCAAAGCAACTTGTCAGCGAGGTCCTATCTTTTAGTAAACGGGTTGTAAGTTAAAATGTGTTATAGATCCTCTATGCAATGGGCCATCGCGATGGGCCTATCTAAGGTACCTATCTAAAGAAATAATTAAATAAATAAATAAATACTCACACATACGCACACGGCCGTCTATTCCTAAAGTAGGCAACTTCATGCCTGTGTTATAGGTAATAGCCGACTGATAGACATATTTACATATAAATACATATATATATTTTATATAAAGGTATATATACATTATACATACATATTATAAATACACCCAGACTCGGAGCGGGAATCGAACCCGCGACCCTGGAGCGGAAGGCAGGGTCACTGCCAACCGCGCTAACGGGTCATTCTAAGTAACTAGGTACTTAATTCATTCAATTTACTAAAGTAAGTAAGTATCTAGATTCTAGGTACTGTCACTAGGGATATCTACGCATGTGCTATTACACTTATTTTTAGTAGGTATCTGTTCATAAAAATGTCTACGGTTTTATAATCTACTACCTACCTAAGTAATTAGGTATTTAATTCATTTATTTTACTAAAGTAAGTATCTAAATACTATCACTGGGACATCTACGCATGTGCTATTACACTGACTTTTAGTAGGTACCTACTACCTACCTAAGTAACTAGGTACTCAATTCATTCATTTTACTAAAGTAAGTAAGTATCTAGTTCTGTCACTAGGGATATCTATGCATGTGCTATCACACTTAGTTTTAGTAAGTACCTACTACCTACCTAAGTAACTATATAACTTATATATAGTATAGTAATGTAATATAAAAAACATATTTTTCCAATCATTATTACATATCTTGCTATAATATGTATACTAGTATATAATATTTTTATTTTTACCCATAATTTTTCACATGCAACAGGTGACAACCCTATCAGAATAGGTATAAATTTTGGACGTTCTTAGGTAGCTTTTCCTCTGTATAATATCTACTCGTGTGCCTCTATATTACTTTCGACTTCTGCGCCTGTGATTATCTTTTATTTCATTTCTTTAACTTATTTAATTCGTACAGGTATCCGGGTACATTGTAATTGTAAGTGCTTCTGACCAATACCTAATAATAAGGAATGTGCGATACGGTAGTTTAACACCTGTCTCTCGAGGCTAAGTCTAAACAGTTGAAAAAACTGATAAAATTTCTGTTGTTTCTGTTTCCCATAGCGTGGTCTTAGGACGAGAACGTAAAGAAGACAGGTAACTAATCAAGGTAGGAAAGAATCAGAGGCGTCTCAAGCCCATGTAGCGCCCGTGTGCAATCATTTCCCTAGCGCCCTAGTAAGCGCGCGGTCAAAATGGAATAAAATATGCAAATGGAGGCTGGCGGGCGTGCCTTAACACCGCTGCGCCCGTGTGCAAAGCACACCCTGCACCATAGTAAAGCCGCCTCTGGAAATAATCTTTCTGACGGAACTCTAAACATATTTTATCATTGCTTTTCCAAGTGATCCAAGTACATAGGTAGGTACGAGTTTTAGAAACTAGTTTCGCGATTTCTTCTGATTTCTATAAAAGGCTGCTATAAAACCAGAATGAGATATTTAACGAGTGTAAGTTGTTAGCAAAATATTTCCTACATCTCTCTAGATGACATTTACTGACTGACATCTTTAAAATAAAATGACTAGAATTTGTCCTCCTCTACCAATTTCGCGTATACTAGTTTGATTATTTTACTCTCAAAGTAAATAATCAAAGATAGAGAGACATTGTGAAAAATATTTTATACCTAGTTACCTACCTACTGTACAAAACAGTCAAGCTACACGTTTTTCTGGTTAATTAAAATTCCTAACAAATTGCTATACATAATATTATGTACGCATGTATACCGATAGGTTCAAGTTATTGCTTCTTGCCTAAAACTCTCTGTAAAATTCATATATACCTAGCTTGGAAGTTGAAAATATATTTCGTCCCATAGGTACATCATCATCTAGTTTTTACGACTCTAATTTACGTGTCATAGCCAATTTAACAATGCGAATAATCATGATGTCATATAAAATGATAGTAACAATAATAAAATCGTTTGCGCAAGGACTTGTGGAAGTAGGTAATTTGAACAGTTGGCGCGGAGGCTGCTGGCTGGTACAGTTGAGTAGGCGCCGCACGCCACCCACCAGGCGATTGGAAGTAACAATATATGAATGAAAATCATAATCAATACTTAAGAACATAGTATAGAGATAATCTATACTTCTATACTAATATAATAAAGCGGAAGAGTTTGTTTGTTTGAACGCGCTAATCTCAGGAACTACTGGACCGATTTCAAAAATTCTTTCACTGTTGGATATGTACGTGATCCCTGAGTGCTATAGGCTATTATATATTATGTACCACGGGCAAAGCCGGAGCGGACCGCTAGTATACCTATAAATAGAAAAATCTAAGGACCGTATCGAAAAATTATGCCACTCTTTGTAACCCATAAGTAGAATAATAACCTATCAAGGTAATGACTTTTTCTTTCTTTGTTAATAATAAACCTAAACTTCCTATAGAAAATTAAAATCCAGACAGATTCAAAAATGTTGATTCCTATTTAGGCGAAACGGTTTTCAGTGTTCCCAATTTAGTGCGCAATTCTTTAAAAAAAAGTACCCACCTAAAAGCATTGTTAAAATTGCCAGACAATCTAAACGAGTCTCCACTTTCCGAATGAGGACACCAAATGACTTTTGGTAAGACACAGCCTACGCTTGTTAATATAAGGAGTCCGACGGGTGTGAGTCATTGGTGTTTTATCGTTACCAAAATAAGGTATTGGCGATAATAGTCGTATTTATTTTGACTTGACTTATGTTTACTAAGCACGTCACCGCATACAATAATATTATATAGAGCATACTTATTTATGAATGGCGGAAAAGGGCGGGTGCGGACTGCCGATTTAAAACGCAGCTTGTAATGTAGTCTTGACACTCAAGACATCGACATAGGATCCGCTTCCCATACTTAACAACTACTCTTGATATTTTTCAGGTTTTCAAAGAACAATTAATTATTATTATTATTGGCACCTGAAAAATTCAATTTATGAAATTTGATGCCGAAAAGCGACATACCGGTCACAGCGACCAATCTCAACGGAGACACATACTGGAGTATTATGAAACGTTTGAAGCATGGAACTTGAATTAGCTGTCGAATGTCTACGTCTATTTCATGAAACAGCTGGCGTTAACGTACTTTTCTATAGTTATCTATGAATTACGAATAAGGAATTTAAAAACATTGAAGGTCATACCTACCATCGGAATGAACACGCTATTCGTATGATATTTAGGCAATTGGCCAAAACGCGTGAACAATAACACTTTAGAGAAAACGATTTTGTAGATTATGTTTACGTCAATTTAAAACTAAAGTTACGAGGGTTCCAAATGCGCCCTGGTATGAATATCTAGTCCTAGTGAAAAAATATTATTTAAGGCAGTTAGTGGGTAAAATAGAAGGGTAATCAATATAGGAAATTAAGTGGGCTTCTTGAAGCTAATGTATTTTCAACTTTTCAACTGATAAAATATGATACGCATATTACATAATAGCCTAACGATATTAACTTATGTGTCACCTGTTGATAGACATATCTATAATTTAGGTACAGATAACTATAATGTACGTAGATTCAATAACAACAAACAAACGTAATCAGCATTCTCCTATAAGGGCGATTAGCATCCTATTTTATTCATCATAGACCTGATCATATGGAGGGAAAAAAGAGTAGAGGAAGACCAAAGAAAAGATAGATCAGTGTGTGAAAGAGCATAATGTACGTGTAAAAGGGGTGAATTGACGTTTACGTATAACAGAAGTCAGTGGAAGAAGAAGTCATGATATGCCGAACTCACATAGCGTGACATAAGGTCCGGAAGAAAAAGAAAACAAAATATTATAATACATTTTACGATCTTACTAGAATCAGATCCATTTACTCATTAAAGCCACAAATTGACCTTCATGAAATAAATCATTTTAAAATTTTTGGAACATCACAAATAAAAATCTATAGATTTTATTTGTGACCAAAATATATCCGTCGATCTTATAATTTTAAAAATGTTTTTACAGACTCGCTATTGATACCGTCTGTTAACAGCCTTATAACTTCAATCGAGCCTTTTAAGGATGTGTTGAGAATGAAAAAGGCAAACATGTCTATATAGGTATCATACGATATAGTTTGTAGATCACGTCATGCTGTATTTTAACGTTTCAGTAAAATATTACCAAGCAAAAGAACTTAGAAGTTTGCAATTTTGCAAGAATTAAGAAGTTTGCAAACTTTTTCTATTTGGTTGGATGTTGGAAGGTACTTACTCATAATAATTATTAACGATGTAATATTCTAACATACCGAACCAATGCAGACATAATATAATAGTCTTCCTATAGATATATGTATATAAAAGGTACTTAATTTTATTTATAATATCTATTCCGAATCGAAATGCCGCAACATTTTGCAACTTGTAAAACTGGTTTTATGCTCTATGTTTATTAAGCTCCAAACCTTATGGTAGAATAATATAATGATGATAAGCGTACCATTTTAGACAACTTTAAATATACGCGGCACGCCTAACCAAACATCTACTTTGAATATTACATGAAAAAATAACAAAAATTACTCACCCACAGGTGCAGATTTCGCAAATGCATTGCTCTTTTTCGACGATTTTTTCTGGTTTCTTGGGGCCCCCTTGTCTCGGCCTGGTCTCGTCGATGTAGACTGTTTCTTCTGTCACTGTCCTGTCGTCTCGCACGGTCTTCCTGTCGTCTATGACGGTCTCATCGTAGACGGTGCTGACGACAGTGTCCTCTCTCGTGGTGTCGGTGATTGCGCGATCGACCACGTCGTATTCGCGTACATCTTTCGTTGTTCGGACATCCTTCTAAAAGATAAAATATTATATACTGTTACTACTAACCTTTAATAGTAATTAAAAAAAATAATGGAGTATTTGCTAGCTAACTTACCAAGTTTCTGATGTCTAACGAGCTGTTATCGACAAAAACATCCGTTTTAATTTTCTCATCTTCTTTAGCGTCTTCGTAAGTGGTTATTTTTCTGGTTACGCCATTTTCGGTTATATAACGAGTTACTTCAATCTGACTGCGTGTTTTATCAATTTCGAAAGCCCTTTTTATAGTATCACCAGATGTAGTGTGTAGCACGGTGGTTTCTTCAGTATCGACTCCTTCGTAAAGGTCTTTAACGTCTTCATTGATTTTAGTTCCAAATGTGACTTTATCGATTCTTTTAAAAGGATATTTATTTACGGTTTCAATAATTTCTTTTAAAACCCTATCGTCAATATTCTTCTTATTAATAACAATATTCTTGTTACTAACAGTAACGTCTTTATTTGTTGACGAAGACTCAATGATTTTTCGCAGATCGCTTATAGATGTAAAGTCTTTTATGTCTCTTGAAGACAATATAATGTTTTCTTCTGTGTCTTGTCTCTTCAAGTGATGCCGTGGCTTCTCGGGCTTTCCAAATGGCGACATCTGCTTAGGACGTTTAGGCCTATCGTCACCGGTTTCATAGGTAAATTTACCATTCCAAGTTCCAGTACTTCGTTCATAAGATGTCAAAGTATCTTTAGTTTGAGATGTAGATGTAGTAGTACTTTCTTTTGTCAAGTTTTGTTTTTCTTTTGTTATAAAGTCCGTAGATTCTTTTACATTTTTAACGTCATGAATATCTGACTGTGTATCGCTAGATGTTGATACAAAAGTATCTGAGTAAATATTTTTGTCACTGGTGGAACTAATACGTTTATTGTGTATGTCTTCTGTATCTGTAATGTGCTCAGTTATTGCAGGCTTGCGAGTAAAATCACCACCATATGTATTATTTGTAGATGCTATTTTCTTTCCATCCTTATACAAGGACGATTCTTCAGTAACATAAGTGCCACTTTTAGGTACACCATCTTTTCCGGTGTCATAAAAAGCTTCTTTATCCAAAACGTGACGTGTATATTCATGTTGTGGTTTAATTCCAGTGCCGCTTATGTTATGGCTCTTTTCATGGGTAGCATGTTCGTTACTATCTCCCCATTCTCTATGAGAACTATCAACTAATTTTTGCTTTCCATCTACTACTTCAAATACGTAAGAAGACGTAGATTCTTGCTGAGCACTGCTCGTGTTACTTTTTAGAATTTTCGTAGAATAATTAATATCTTTCGTATCAGTAACTTGCAAAATGTCACCGACTTTACGAAGTTGGTTTTGTATAGTAGAATCGTAACCATAAAAATTAGATGCATCAGTGTCATTAGCATGGCGTCTTCTACTGTTAATGATTTCATTATTTACTTTGTTGGTCTGTTCTCTAGTTTCTCTAGTTTCAGTAGTATTTTTATCTGTTTGACGATTGTTGAAGTCTTTAGTGGAAGTATAATCAACATGATCTCGAGAAGTGGTAGATTGCATATTATCATCGGAGGTAATCTGTTCTCGCGTTGTGCTTTGTTGTTGTTGAATGGAATTATCTTTTTGTGAAATATAACTATCGTGACTCGTAATTTGACTTCCATCCTTGACAAATTTGGAATTTTCCTTTACAGTCATTTCACTCGTTGGCTTACCATCTTTACCAACCGTATCATATTTTGACTTCATATCATAGTTCTGAATACTATGAACTGACTCTGGCTTGATGCCTGTTCCACTGACGCTTGCATAATCTTCTTTATTAGCATGTTCTTGAGCGTCACCCCATTCTCTCTTTGAGCTGTCAATTATGCGTTCTTTGCCATCAACGATTTCGATGACATACGATGACGATGAAGATTTTTTCACATTACTACTTTTAGATTCACTTGAATGAGATGTGCTACTGAATTCTTTTGTTTTCACATTTTTATCCAAACCGCCTTCTAATCCGTAAAAATTGGAATGATCAGATTTTACTCTCTGAACTCTCCTAGATGAATCAGGCGCATTACTGCGTTCATTCTCGCGAATATTAATATTTTGTGAATCAACTGCAGTACTTCCTTGGCTTGTTGTACGTTCTTGACTTGAACGAGTCTGTTGATTTGATTGGGTATTCATTAAATTTTGACGTTCCGACTGAATGAAAGAATCTGTTGCATTAGCTCCGTGAGATCTTGACATGAATGAATTGCTCGATCCTGTTACATTGTGTGCCGAGTTATCAATAAATGCAGTGTTCAGAGTCTGATTATCAACAGAAGAGTCAGTCGTCCGGTCAAGATGTTGACTGTGGCTTGAGCCCGAATGCTGCACAGATGTCGATGAGGACTGATGCACTGCACTCGTAGAACTCTTCTGATGGGACGTAGAGGAGGACTCTTGTACTACCGAGTTAGATACATATTCGCCGCTGTTCGACTGGGCCATATCGCTCACATGATGTTCATGAGATCTCGTCTGTGATAAATCGGGAATCGATGGAGCCTCCGTTATTATGTAGTGCGGATGGCTGTTGTAAAGCTCGGACACGGTAGATCCGCTAATAGAAGCATGATCAGAGATATCGGTGATCATGAGCGGGTCTTCCTCCTCGACCTTGACTTCAATGTAGCGAACCTTCTTACCGGACGAGCTGACCTTCTGAAGCGTGTTGCTGCTCTTCTGCACGGACGTCGACGTGCTGCTCTTCTGAACACTACTCGACGCACTCTTGGACGTCACCTCGGACGCATTGGATTGCTTAGTCTTTTTATTTTTTATAGTCATTTTGGTCCCACTCTGTTACGTCAATTATTAAATTTAAATACACTTATTTTATAGGAGATTCTTAAATAATATCGATTAAATATTCTTAAACGCGAGTCTTAAATAAAATTATCACATAATAAAGAGTCAAACTTTTGCCATGTAACTATAATGTAAATATACGATAAACAATTCGCGAGAGTCGTTCGGGTCGTGTATCGCATGCGTGCGCGCGCGCTGCTAGCGACTGGCTCGCGGATTCTGCGCGCTGCGCGGCTCTGAGTCTGAGGCGCCGTCCCCCCGCGCGGTCGTGAGTCGCGCGTCGCCCACCAGACCTTCGCGAACGCCACACGTATGCGCGAGCATCTCACTCACCGTTGCGTTGGACTCACACCAAACATGGTATACCTAACAAATCTTAATTATTAAGGATTATGTATAAATACGTAGGTAGGTAAAAATTTACTTAAGTACCTACATTTCTTGGCAGTCGATAACTAATAGTGACTTTCGATTATGATACCTACCTAGCTAGTGTGCTAGTAAATTATTCTTTAACAACGTCATGATTATTTATTTGTACAATGGACATGTTTAAGAGTATGGGTAGGTAGGTAAGCAGGTATCTAATTGTAAAACATGGCTGAGTAAATAGTTATTTTTAAATTATGTTAGCGCGTTTGAACATTTCGTAGAAACGACAAAAATTATTAGATCACTCTACAGTAAATATGTGGTAGGTACCTACTTATGTAGAGTTAAAATAATTTTGTCTTAAGTGCATGAAATGCAGTTTTTCTGCTTTTATTTAGTAGGTAAGTATTTTCCTATCACAATAACTGTACGTCAATTTTAAAAAATAACCCCGCCCTGTGGGAAAACCACCCTCCTGCTCCAAACGTCAGAATCTTGATCACTACGATGATGTGTATACCAAGTAGGTACTTACTCGTCGAGACAAATCTAACTATAAATAAAAATCAGCCAAGTGCGAGTCGGGCCTCGCTCTTTCAGGGTTCCGTACATAATTATGAACAATATAATATTTTGGGTCTAAGAAATATTTAATTTCCGAGCTAGACATCGCAACAAACCGTGAAAGAAAAACCCAAAAAAATGTTCGTTTATTTTGGTCACAGCTTATAAACTATTTAATAAATCGTTGTTTTCAGTATTTGTTGTTTAAATAGAGCATATAGTACATAATATACTGAAATATCATATTCCCAACTAGTTTAGTTTTTGAGATAGCCCCCGTCACAAAAATGGTCTAAAACTGACAACTTTGATGGCCTCCCATTCCCTTATTTTTTGAGATAAAAATTAAAAAAATATATATTTGTACTCTACTTAATGAGCTCTAAACAATGATACCCCACAAGCTAGGGTAAAGAAAATTTTTTTTTTTCCGGCTCCTTTTTCATGTATGGGAGCCCCCCTGAAAAATAATTTAATTCAATTTCTAATTCAATATTTGATTTTGGGTTAACATTTTACACTAAATACCAAAATTTCAGGTTTGTAACTCATTTCGTCTGCGAGCTAGAGACCTGTGACCGGCGGACAGACGGACAGACAGCCGAGTGACATTAATAGGGCTCCGTTTTTTACCCTTCGGGTACGGAACCCTAAAAACCGCATTCAATACCCATAAATACGTCTAAGATGAAAGATCCTTACCGCAGCTAACAAAAGTGCTGTTAACTTTGAAACGGCTGAACCGATTTTGATAAAACATATCTGAAAATCATCGATAGAAAATGTGCTTCCAAATAAAGAAAACATAGTCAAATCCGTTCACCCATTTAAGAGCTACGGGGGGACAGACAAACACAGAGTAAAGACAGGCACACATAGCGGTCAAACTTATAATATTAACATTTAACACCCCTATTTTTGCGTCGGGGGTTAAAAATAAATTAAATAATCAAGTAAGTAGTAAATAACTTACCTATACCAAAATAAGGTAGGTACAAATGTAACTAAATAAAAGTGTCTAGCTATCTGTGACTTAGAAATACTTAGGTAAATCCCTTTTATTAAGTCCCTGCATAAAATCATAAGAATATGGCTATACCACTTTTAGTCTTTGATTAGTGGATAGTGGACACATAGAAATACTGAAGTCCAAAGAAAAATCAGCCAAGTGCGAGTCGGGCCTCGCTCTTTCAGGGTTCCGTACATAATTATGAACAATATAATATTTTGGGTCTAAGAAATATTTAATTTCCGAGCTAGACATCGCAACAAACCGTGAAAGAAAAACCCAAAAAAATGTTCGTTTATTTTGGTCACAGCTTATAAACTATTTAATAAATCGTTGTTTTCAGTATTTGTTGTTTAAATAGAGCATATAGTACATAATATACTGAAATATCATATTCCCAACTAGTTTAGTTTTTGAGATAGCCCCCGTCACAAAAATGGTCTAAAACTGACAACTTTGATGGCCTCCCATTCCCTTATTTTTTGAGATAAAAATTAAAAAAATATATATTTGTACTCTACTTAATGAGCTCTAAACAATAATACCCCACAAGCTAGGGTAAAGAAAAAATTTTTTTTTCCGGCTCCTTTTTCATGTATTGGAGCCCCCCTGAAAAATAATTTAATTCAATTTCTAATTCAATATTTGATTTTGGGTTAACGTTTTACACTAAATACCAAAATTTCAGGTTTGTAACTCATTTCATCTGCGAGCTAGAGACCTGTGACCGGCGGACAGACGGACAGACAGACAGACAGACAGACAGACAGACAGACAGACAGACAGACAGCCGAGTGACATTAATAGGGCTCCGTTTTTTACCCTTCGGGTACGGAACCCTAAAAACCACAAAGTAGCCTTAGCACAGTTTCATTCATTAGAATTTTCTTTGAGGAAAATCTTGAATGCATCTGTTGACAAGTTTTAGAACCTGTCTTCGGTTCTTTATTCATGATGTAGGAAGACTAAAAATGAATGTTCCCGGGATAAAAACGAGACTAGGTCGGTAGGCAGGTTTCGGGGATAATTTAAATTTTAATCTACTTGCAATTACGTATTAACTTTTGTCGTAGGTACCTACACCTAGTAGGTGCAAGCTTTAACACGCTGTACAACGCTTAGTTGGAGGGAAAATAGGAGTAAAAATAATACCACAGAATACCTACAGAGGGGAAGCTTCTAGTAAGCGGCCCGCTGTAGGTACACTCACACATATGCGCATGTTTGTCACCAACTGTACCGGTTAGTGGAACGAGCGCGCGTCCGTGAACCGTTGGTGAGTGTGTTTGTGTGAGTATACCTACAGCAGGCCGCTTGTGGAAGCTTCCCCTCTGTAGATTTACTACTCGTGTGATAATACTCTGTATTTAAATATGTACCTACTTTCCCTATCCATATCGACCGGATAACAATAAACTTGGATAAAAGGGACGATAGCCTTTTAGAGTGACAGGGTACGTGTGTGGTGCATTTACATAAGCCTTTGGTGAGGTTCAATAGGGTATTTGACAACATTGAAAATATACTATTGATTGTGGTCATCTTATCAGATAATAGCCTAAAAAAGACATATTTCACTCAATCACACTAAATTATGTAATTTTACGCGATATTTTGCACGAAATAAAACATTATAATTTTTGAAATTTTATCAGACACGTGAACGCTCTGTGATTGGTTGCTACTCTGGTGACGTCACTTGAAATTATTATACTTGAGAGTACACTTTACTTGGTCGATATAATTGAAGTTTATCAACCAATCGAAAGTAAACTTTAAATTTGAAACAATAAGATTGATATTAAAATAGCATTATTAACCTCTTAATTTCACTTATTTGGTGTGACTTTCTAGCGCATATACTCTACAATACACAATTGTTTTCATACCAATAATTAGATAAACTCTTCCACTAATAAATTATCACTAGATAAACTCATAAGTTTTCTTTATTTCCTCACAAAAACAAAAGATTTGTACCTAAATACACAAGTGTTTTTCGCGCCATCCGTCGTAACTAATCACGCAGCGTGCTCTGTCGCACGCACCGAGAGCGAGCGAGAAAAGTGATGATGCTAATATTTTTGCTATGTATTTATTACATAATTAAAGATTGTTATTTTTCTTGTTTCCTCTCCCGCATTCCATTTATTGCATTTAACTTTGTATTTATTGTATTTAACCTATTTAATTACTTTTAATTTGTATTTAACTATTTAATTATTGTTACTGGATAGCTACGCTGTTTTGTTGTGGTTTCTGGTTATGTAACCCATACTGTGCCCATACATACTCTGACCTCTGTGTGTGAACCTATAAACTTGCTCATTGGTTTGTGACGTCACGCGTATCATGTGATCAGCGCTATTACAGAAATGTCGTTTTTGGCGCGGTTTTCAAAACTTAAACTTTATCATTGATTTAATTCTTAATACTGTAGATATTCCGAAAAATATCAATGTAGTGTGTTTTAATAAGTAATAAAGAATAATTTAAAACAAATTCCAAAAATTAGTCAAATAGCCTATTAAATCCAGTCTTACGGCTCCATACCGCTGTCTACAAGTTATTTACATCACTCGACGTGACCTACTTTTTAAATCTCTTTACGGCCTTCTGTAAGTAGCAACCAGTAACATTATTAAGTAGATACAATAAATATTCAGGTGCCTATGTCCCTACCTACTTTTCAGGATATTTCAGCTACTTATTGTGACCAAGGTGACATAATATTATGAAGAATAGATTGTTTGTGGTAGATCTATACGTACACATGACGATTCAAAATTACGGTCTACCTACTTACCTGTAAAGGCTTATTTTAATAAAAACTTGTCTATTCTAGGGTGAATGATCTATAAGTCGGCACTTTAAGGGTCGTGTCAAGTTTAAAAATTCGTAGACGTGTCAAAAGAATAAATTTCAGTACAATGTTTTTACCTTCTAATACTTGATGCTTTCGACTATTTAAGTCAACGATTAATACCTACCTGCTTTTAGTATAAAGAAGTATTTTTTAATTTATTTAAAAAAAAAGTACTAATTTGCCTAAGCTCGGCACCTTTGTCCCTTCCTCCGGCATTTGTGTTCTCAAAGTCAGCCTCACGTTTTTATTAGAAAATTAGCTTCTACCCTCGACGTCCGCGTAAATTAATGTTTTTTTTAAATATTTATAGAAAATGTTTCCTCGTTTTCATTTTATTTCATTTTCCCGCCAAAAAAATACACCCTTTTCAGAAATTAATAGAATTTTTGAAGAAATAGATATAGATTTTTTTAACAACCTTGGCACACAATCAGACAATTTTTATATAGATAATATCAAGTTTATCCTATAGGGCCGACCTTAAGAACAACCCAAATTCTTAAGTCGGCACCCATGACTGCCGACTTCAGGTACCTCATATCTACTACTGGTTTTCCTTAGTCTGACACCCCAGTTTTTTCTTTAAATACGCAAAATAGTCGATTTAAATCACTATAATACGATGTCAAATATTACGCAAAACAAATTAAATTGCAACAACAAGTCATAAATATTATAATATGTAATTTATTTCTTACCAAAAGACACCCGGAAAGTAGTAATTTTGTAAGAAATTCAGCAATTTACGCACTCGCGCTCGTTCTAAGCGACAATTGAAGGAAAGGGGTGCAAAAAGATGCCTTATTTTAAAATTATATTCCCATTGGGGCAATACTATATAAAAAATACCCAGTGCGACTTAATGGCACCAAAACGCTAATATCGACAGAAATATAACGAAGTGCCGACTTTTGGGGGGATGCCGGCCTAAGGAGCATCCACCCTATTTGGAGACGGTTTTACACGAAATCATTTGGCATGTACCTAGATAGTTAAAAGTCCGTACCGATTTCGAATACGAAAATCAGCAGATCTATACTAAGTATAATATAATAAAGAGTTTGTTTGTTTGAACGCGCTAATCTCAGTAACTACTGGACCGATTTCAAAAATTCTTTCAACGTTGGATATGTACGTGATCCTTGAGTGCTATAGGCTATATATGTACCACGAGCGAAGCCGGGGCGGACTGCTAGTATAACATAAAATTCAGACCTAGCTAACAATTGGGACAATCTTCTAAAAATTAGTAATCATATTACATATGGAAATGATGGTCTATTGCGTACCTAGGCATTGCACCGTGCTCGATTGTCGAGAATATTTTTTCTTATACATGGTTACAAAGAGGTTCTACACTAGGTGGACTGACGAACTCAAGCGAGTCGCTGGCAGCCGCTGAACACAAGCGGCACACGATTGTGTTCCTTGAGAGACCGAAGTCCAGCAGTGGACATCTATCACTTTAGACGACGACAAAGAGGTAGGTGATCGTTATTTGTGTACAGGAACAAGAAGCGAGGATAGAGAGGTTAACATGTTGAAAGGTCGTTGTAATAAAAAAGCAAAAGCCGTTTAATGAATCGATTTCCTGTGATCTCATTCTGGATGTCCTTTTCGACTTAATTCAAGTTTCAAGTTATCAATAACTGGCGTGGGTGTGTGTTTCGTCATTGCAACTGTGTAATTGCCATATACATATAAGTACGAGTAGATATTATGTATGTTGCTTGCGACAACTGTTAAAAGCTAGGTTAAAAGTAGATGAAATTAAAAGTTAAGTATAACTAATTTAATTTGTATGAGGATACCTGCGCTACTAAGTAAATGTTTACGTTATTTAGGTATGTAGCTCAAAGGAAACAGATAGGTGACTGATATAACTGATAATAGATAAGTAGACAAAAAATAGATATTTGATGCCTGCAAATTCGTCTGTGCCCCGACTTACCTACTTACAAGGCGACGGCAAGGGTGTGGGGTCCTCAATCAAACAGAGGTTCCGCGTGTAGTTAGCACTCAGAGAGTGTATTCATGTATACCTACCTACTCAAATACTAGAGCGCACAACTTAGTCATTGCCGAGAAAAAATACCTGAAATTTAAAAAAAAAAATTTGTATTAAAATCTAATAAATCGTTATAAACCAATTTTTTTTGAAAATTATTGAATCGTGAATTTAATAATTTTTATCTTTTTAACGATTAGAACTTATAAAAGACGGAGGAATGTGAATAGATATTTGTGATAAGATATTTTTCAACACACTTGCTCATAAAGTAGCTCTACGTTCACCGCAATTAGGCAGATAATTACACCTATTATTCAAACTGTGACTTTTGTTTTACTATAATTCACAAGTGAATTATAGTTTTATTTTTAATTTATTGGTTGAGTTGGTTCCTTTGTTCTTAAAAAAGTTTCGATACAAAAAAGGTCGTATTCAATAGTACAAATAAATTAATATACCTTTTGCTTGCTCATTTCATGCAACTTCGTATTTAAATAGATAATTTCAACTTGTACGTGTTTAATAAATAAAACTCACTCAAATATAACTTTTGTTTTTTCTGTAATAAAGAAAACTTGAAATTCCCCATTTTGTACGTGGCTAAAACGCTATCCGCGAAAAGACAAATAAAACAAACCTCATTCTATAGTCTATGGCCGATTGCCATTTTAAGAAGCGCGCGCATAGGAAAACTGATTAATTTTTCCCGCCATTGCAAAATGCCATAGAAAACAAACCTCATTCTATATAGTCTATGGCCGATCGCACTTATATGTGTGCGCGCATAGTAAAACTGATTAATTTTTCCCGCCATTGTGAGAAAATTTTCATAACTCGTTTTCACTGTTGAAATTACAGTTATTTATTAATTAAAATTAAAATATCTACAAGTACTAATTATGAAGAAAATGATTTATGTTGTACACCACCCGATATATGTGAAGCCCTTAAAGTTATGGAAAGTTTACTACCTACCTGAAATATCCAAGGAAAAATATCTATTTTAGTGTTATTTTCTTCGCAAGTGTGTTGAAAAACGTCGTATGATACACGTGTGTATTGATGATTACCGTCCTCGGCTATCTTAAGACCCTCACCTAACGGCTCGGGTCTCAATATCGCCTCAGCGGTAATCACCAACATTACACACTTATACCATAATGTACTATTTTTTCAAACTTTAGGATCTTTTTTCTCGGCAATGGCTAAGTAGTGCGCTCTAGGATTTGAGTACCTATATGAATACACTCACTGAGTGCTAACTACACGCGGAACCTCCGTTTGATTTGAGGACCCCACACCCTTGCCATCTCCTTGTTACTTAGTTAGGTTTTTTAAAAATTCCGTTGGATTTGTAAAAACCTAAATCTTTGATTTCTATATTTTAAAAAGAAACCCTAGTACCAGAGCACGTGCCTCGGATATGCAACTTATCTTGACGGATATTATTGCGGACCCGGCAGACGTCGTCCTGCCCGCTATTAGCGCCACCTACCGGGTCCAATTTTTCTACTAGTAAACCTTCCTCTTGAATCACTATCAATGTCACTAATCACTATCTATTAAAAAAAACCGCATCAAAATCCGTTGCGTAGTTTTAAAGATTTAAGCATAGGTACATAGGGACATAGAAAGCGACTTTGTTTTATACTATGTAGTGATACATAAACCTAGGTACGAGTACCCAGATATACTTATGAATGATCGAGAACCTTTAGCTAAATAAATAAAAGTCGTAGGTTGCACAAGGCCCGGTTTTCGATGCCTTTACATGGCAATAGTGGGCGAGACGCTTTGAATCACGTTCACGCGCCCACGGCCTGATTGCATGCACTGCGAATTGGTAGTTAAGTTTATTAATCATTACAGTAATCTCTACAGAGCTAAGACGTAAAAAAACTATTGTAATACAGCTAACTGCCTACCTATAGGCTATAAGGATTCCGAAAAGGCTTCAGCCTTCACCATAGACTGACATTCATACATTGCGGCTAGCATGACCTGCCCGAAGCCCGCAAAGTGTCTATCGGTCACTTTGCTTAGCGTTTTGCCTTTATTTCGGTGGAAACCTGCGCTGCGGAGATTAGGTAACGTGGTGGCACCAGTTATAGACAGGGTTAAGCGCCGAGTCAAACATGAGGAGCTATAATTTTTTTATTATTTAATCCAGAGTGTTATAATTTTACAATGATATACTCAGATATACAGACTGAAATGTATAGTCCCGCGGGAACACTCTGAACTTCAGGGAATCCAAGAAAAAGACGTTACTCACTCCAAACTATTATATATTCAACAACAGGACTCGACTGACAACGGACAAAAGTGCATGACAGATAAAATATGGGCCTACCCTCATTTACATCATACATTACACCCTCACACTTAAACTAATAGGTACATAAGCCCACAGAACAATACAAATTAATAATTAAATACTATAAAGAATATTATCATTAAATCAATAATTTTCTTAGCAATAATTAATACATTCAGATCTATAATAACATATTAATTTAATTAAATATTCGCTTATCACCTTAAACTAACCTAACCTCCTTGATCTAAGCCATATCTAACTACAGGCTTAATTGTACGCCCCCAACGATTGACGCGCGCAGGCGTCGAAACGACCTCTGTCTCCGGTTCTGCGCCCGACCCGTGTTCATGGGTGCGCCCGTCCTCACGCTCTAGGGCTTCGCTTGTCGTCGAAGAAAACGAATTATTTTTCTCTTCCGCTACCCCCACACTCGGATTAGACCACACCGGTTTTGAAATCTTCTTTTTCAATCTCAATTGATCAATGTGTTTTTTTACCATAGTACCATCCGATTTTGTAACTAAATAACGCCGAGACCCCAACGGTTCCTGTACCTGCCCCTGAAGCCACCGATCTGCACTAGCATGTTCGCGAGCCCAAACTTGATCTCCCGCAACGAACGACCTCTCGCCCCCGCCTGCGTTAGCCACCTGTCGCTGCTGAGCCCGCCTAACGTTATCCTCGAGCCCGCGATAACCTCGTAACAAATCCAGACGAGAGCGCAGGACGCGACGTTGCAACAATAGTGCGGGTGTCTCGCCCGTCGTGCTATGAGGTGTATTGCGATATGCCATAAGATAGGCTTGAAGCGCGGCGTCGACGTCCACCTTTAACCGCTTGGCTTTTTTAATAGCTTTCTTGCACAATTTTACGGCATTTTCCGCCGCCCCGTTGGATGCAGGATGATACGGTGGCGAAAACGACTGTTTAATGCCATTTTCCTCTAAAAATTGTTTGAATTCGTTACATGAAAAAGCCCTAAAGTTATCGGAAACCAGCTCTTTAGGCAACCCGAAACGTGCAAAGGTTTCCCGAAGGACCTTAATGACCGCCGCCGACGTCATTCGTTCCATGCGGAAGGCTTCTATCCATTTAGTTGACGAGTCGACCAAAACTAAAAATGTTTCCCCCTCTAACGGCCCCAAGAAGTCAATATGCACTCGAGACCACGGTTCTGGCGAATACGGCCAGGGCTGAGGCGACGCAGCCGGTGGGGCGTCGGCCTCCGCTGCACACGCGCTGCACTCACGACTCGTGTCTTCAATGTCCGAATCTAAACCTGGCCACCAGACATAACTCCGCGCAATACTTTTCATTTTTACTACTCCCATGTGTCCGACATGAAGCTCCTTTAAAATTTTTTCTCTTAAGATCTCTGGTACCACTACCCTATAACCCCATAAGACACAGCCCTGTTCTAAGTATAACTCATTCTTTTTTAAAAAGTACGGTCGTAGTTCAGCGTCATTACACTGTGAAGGCCAACCTGAGTTAAGGTACATAACCACCTTAACTAAAACCTTATCCTTACGTGTGGCATCTCTAACGGCCTCGCACGTTACCGGCAAGAAATCTTGAATAAAGTTTAAGTAAGTTACCTCCGGACGCACTTCCGCTTGCTCCTCCGCAGGCTACCGTGATAATGCGTCAGCCCCGTTACTAGCACTAGCTACGTATTCTATGTCGTAAATATAACCCGAAAGAAGAACTGCCCATCTTTGTAACCTACCCGCCGCCATGACAGGGATGCCATTTTTACTGCCCAGTATTGTGACGAGCGGCTTATGATCCGTACGCAAAGTAAACTTCCTACCATATAAATACTGATGGAATTTTTTTACTCCGTAAATTATCGCCAACGCTTCCTTCTCAATCTGCGAATAATTTTTTTCCGCGTCATTCAACACTCGCGACGCATACGCAATAGGCCGCTCGATGCCGGCCGGCGAGCGGTGCGCGATGACCGCGCCGACCCCCACGCTACTGGCATCTGTCGTCAACACGAGCGGCAGCTCCGGAGAGTAATGCGCCAAGATCTCACTAGAACCCAACAAGGACTTAACTTTAACGAAAGATTCCTGGCACTGCTCTGACCATTCAAACTTCGAATTTTTCTTTAACAGGGCATATAAGGGTGCTAATGTGGCCGTTATGTTATTCACAAACTTCGCGTAATACATAATCATCCCTATGAAAGCCCGTACTTCGGTAGTATTTTTAGGGACCGGAATATTTTGTATTGCTTTTATTTTTTTAGGGCACGTTCCTACTCCCTCCTTATTAATAACATAGCCAAGATAGGTGACCGACTTTTGAAAAAATGCACACTTTTCTTTTTTAACTTTTAAACCGAACTTCTGTAATCTCTGAAAAACTGCATGCAATACCTCTAAATGTTCTCTGTCCGTCCTAGCCGTAATAATAACATCGTCTAAATACACGCCTACAGTAGGTAGGTCCCCAAAAATCTGTTCTAACTTACGTTGAAATATCCCGGGGCTCGAAGCAAGGCCATAAATAAGCCTATTAAATTGAAACAATCCCTTATGCGTATTAATGGTAGTGTATTTCCTAGACTCGTCCAACGGAAACTGAGCGTAGGCCTGGCTAAGATCGATCTTTGAAAACTTTTCCCCTTCATTCAACTTAATAAGTAAATCGTCTATACGCGGAACCGGGTATCTATCGATCTCCAAATATTTATTCAACGTGATCTTATAATCTCCGCAAATACGGATGGTACCGTCCGACTTCACGACGGGTACGATCGGTGTGGCCCAATCCGAGGTCTCGACCGGAGTAATGATTCCTTCACTCACCATTTTGCTCAGAGCGCGCTCGACCGGCTCCCGCATCGCAAATGGAAGGGGACGCGCACGCATGAACACGGCCGGGGCGCCCTCGCGCAACCGCAGGCCTACCGTGCCGCCTGTGTATCGCCCGAGACCGTCCGCAAACACATCAGCATATCTGCAACTGAATTCGTCTATGCTAAAAATTTCACTGCTATTTATAAGCTTATTACACTGTGGCCACATAATTCCCAGTTCCTCTAACCATTCCCTACCGATTAGACAAGTAGCGGCATTATGTATTACATATAAATTCAATTTACGAACAACATTAGCGTATCGTATAACCGGCATTATCTTGCCCATGACCTTGACCTTCTCCCCCGTATAGTAGCGAAGATGCAAGTTACAGTTTTCCAATTTACAATGTTCACTAAACAACTTATCAAAGCTATCGTAACCTATGCAAGAAATAGTGCTGCCGGTATCTATTTCCATAGACAAATGTTTCCCATTTACTTCTAGCGTCATTATATAAGGCTTATACTTGTTAAGATACCGTAAATTATAACATAAGGTTGTTACCTCGCTACTACTCTCATCTGAGTCGTCGCCGACCTCCGCACTTAAGTAATTGTTATCCCGCAATGACGACAACGACAGCCGGGGACAGACCCTTTTTATGTGTCCCCCCTGGTTGCAAATTTTGCAGACATAGGCCTTAAATCTGCAGGTCACCGGGTCATGCAATCCTCCACAAACCCTGCAAGGTCTAACGTGCACTCCCGTCGACGCGCGGTCGGCAACTGCTGTGGCTCCTCGAGCGCTGAATCCCACGGCGCGTGGACTTCGCCCCCTCGACCTGTTGCGCCAGCGCTCGCCGCCTCGGGTGCCCCTCGGAAGGACTGCATACACATTTGCTCCACGCTGCTCTCCCTTATGATCTCCGCCTCCTAACAATGCCTGATAATTAGCGCTTGCCGCCGGTTCACTATTACGATTTAACATGCCTTCGTTCACCGCCGCCGCGTTTTTCTCTGCCGCTTCTAACGCGTGCGCCAATGCCAAGGCTTTTTTAAAATCCAACTCATCCTCTGCAAAGAGACGTTGCCTAGTCGTTTCGCAAGATAGTCCACAAACGAGCTGATCTCTCAAATTCTCGTCTAACATTGCTTTAAACTCGCACTTCATAGCCAACTTTTTTAGTTCTGCTACATACTCCGCTATTGTTTCATTTTCCTTTTGTTTCCGCTGTCTAAATTTGTACCTTTCTGCCAAAATACTCGGTTTCGGCTGTAAATGGTCCGACATGACCTTCACCACCTCCTTGAAAGTCATTCCCGATGGTTTATTTGGAGCACACAACGTCACTAACAATTCGTACGGGGCACTACCCATGACTGTAATTAATGTAGGCACCTTCTTCAGTTCTTGTGTCTCATTAATTAAGAAATACTGTTCCAAACGTTCGGCATATAGCTTCCAATTTCCCGTTTCCAGGTCAAACGCTTCAATTTTTAGACCCGCCATTGTTCTGTTTTACGCACTGTAATTTGTGTTCACTCTCACGTCTCACAAATTATAGATACACTCTGTACTTCGCGTGAGTCATGGAATCCTCGTCGCCACTGAAATGTATAGTCCCGCGAGAACACTCTGAACTTCAGGGAATC
This sequence comes from Melanargia galathea, assembly GCA_920104075.1. NCBI lineage: Eukaryota > Metazoa > Arthropoda > Insecta > Lepidoptera > Nymphalidae > Melanargia > Melanargia galathea. The sequence continues at coordinate 33,265,561 of OV049855.1, read as the reverse complement.
CAAGAAAAAGACGTTACTCACTCCAAACTATTATATATTCAACAACAGGACTCGACTGACAACGGACAAAAGTGCATGACAGATAAAATATGGGCCTACCCTCATTTACATCATACATTACACAGACCTTCTCACTAACTGCTAAAATTTAGAAATAGTCGAACGAGTTTTGAATTATGGAAACCTAAAAACGATCAACTGAAATATGTAAAAATCTTTATGATGGACAGTCTGAATCCAGTTATGGACACCCAGTGATGGACAGTCGTTTTTATCCGATTACTGCAAAGCCAAAAGGAAGGGTTATGATTTTTGTAGTCTATGTATGTATGTTTGTATCCAATTTTTTGTTCTAGCGAAGCACCTAAACTACTGGGTCAATGTTGACGAATGGGGTGTTAATTGATTCGTTCTTATAGTTTGGGGGTGACATAGGCTACATTTTATATGCGAAAAAATCGAGAAGTGACGTTCGCACAGCTAAATTGGAATATTAAGTTAGTTTTAGATAGACATAACAGATGGCGCCACTAGCCGCTTGCCCCGCCTTTTCTTTCATTAGTACACAATTGAATTTCTAAATTATTATTTTTAACCCCCTACGCAAAACGAAGGGGTGTTATAAGTTTGACGTGTCTGTGTGTGTATGTGTGTGTGTGTGTGTCTGTCTGTTCCCCTGTAGTGCTCAAACGGGTGAACCGATTTGAATGCAGTTTTATTTCATTTGAAAGGTGAATTAGTCGACAGTGTTGTTAGCTATGTTTGATGAAAATCGAACCAACTTGGCTGTCGCTACAAAATGGCGGATTACATATTTTATCACAACTGCCTAAATATGGGTATCAAATGAAAGGACTTGACTAGTAGAATAGCACTATGCAAATCCAAGATGGCCGCCGCCATAAAATGGCGAATGTCAGGGGTTTTTAAATTTTTAATTTATACTTGTATTACTATTATGAGTAGTCGGGTTTTAGTTTAAGTATTTAAATATCACTTGCTTTAACGGTGAAGGAAAACATCTTGAGGAAACCTGCATGCCTGAGAGTTCTCCATAACGTTCTCAAAGGTGTGTGAAGTCTGCCAATCCGCTTGGCCAGCGTGGTAGACTATGGCCAAAACCCTTCTCACTCTGAGAGGAGACCCGTGCTCTGTAGTGAGCCGGTAATGGGTTGATCATGATGATGATGATGATGGGTTTTAGTTCACGAACTTTAGCTCTTGTTTTATTTTATATGGATTGTGGGCAAATGAGCAAGCGGGTCACCTGATGTTGAGTGATTACCGCTGCCCATGAACATTTGCATCACCAAAGGAACCACTAATACGTTGCCGGCTTTTAAAGAATTTGTTGATCCGCTCCTTGATTATTTCGAATAATATACAGTATGTAAGAAAAAACCCTGTCAGATCCGTGACGTTGTAATTAGGTATCGTGAGTTGGTTCCATTTATGGTAATCATTTTGAAATACTAAGTAAAAAAATTACCCTTAAAAAAACAAAAATTTAATTTTATCAAATGGGGAAAGTCACATGGTAACACAGACGCGGCGTCAGCGCTCAGTAGGTATCGGGTAAAGTACCTATCGGGTAGGTACCTACCTATCGGGTACAAAGTACTTTAGGTACTTATCGTCTGTACAAAAAGATAATAGGCGTGAGATTTTAAGGGCACAGCTGTACTTAATTACCTTTATTGTTTAACGGGCAATAACTAAACAATACTATGTACTTACTATAGCACATGTTTTATTTTGATCCTTTTAAACATTTCTTTTAGTTTTTGAATCAATACGTCGACAGAAACCAGATCCTAATTATTATCAATCCTAGTTAAAATAAGGTAGGTAATATTGCAAGTTGGAACGGATATTAAATACGACAAAGTAAAAAAATTAAAACAAAGCTTTGGTCAGGTTATGATGAGGTAAAAATGAAACTGCTTTAGAAAGAAGACCGCGCTGGCCACGTACCTACTTAGTTGGTCCACCTCTACCAATCCACCGTTCTCCATACTGCTCGTTTAGGTCTTTGAGGAATTATTATAGGTATTCACGCACGGAACGGGTGAAATGTGGCGGGGCACTATCATGCTGGAACCACATTGACCGATGGGCAGCCACATCCAAGACTTCTAAGGCTTCATCTAGCTAGCACCCAGACACATTAACATATTGAAATACTCTTGATCAGAATAAGACATATCGCAAAAATGACAGAACACAAACACAGCTACGGAACGACCGACCACTCGGAAACAGTTTACGCGCGAAACTGTGTGACTTCAGAGGTGACACGTCCCACCCACCCTCTGTGACGTGCCGCCCAGTCGAGTCTTTGAAGAAGCCGACGCCGCCTTTCGGTATGAACTGGCGGCATTTATGACGGCTTTTAACAAAGCGAAATTTGTGTACCTAAACCAAGGATTCCCAAAGTGGGGGGTCGATATCGACCACAGGGGTCGACATAAATGAAAACTGATTTTGGGGGTCGACGAGGTGTCACACCCTGTTAATTAACACAAGTTCTTAAGTAGGGTTTTCACTTAGACGTATAGCATGTAAACTATCTGATACTGTATCAACTTGCAAGTGGGTACAGCTCGTCCACGGTCGTGTTGCCGTCCACGCGCACATTGTGAGCCGCCTTTGTGTTCGCAGTGATACCGCCACTAGGGGGGACACTACGAACTTATTGCGCTTCACGGGCGAGCGGCTCGTAGCGGGCTCGTGCCTACGTACTCACTTGATACAGTATCAGATACGTTACATGCTACACGGCTAGGTGAGTACCCTGCTTTATTCAAAATTTCAAGTTACCTAAGTTGTGTTACGTGTACCAACTTGTTATAAGAATGATTAATATTTTACCAATTAATGATGTCAAGTTTACTCACTTAACCAATCGCAAAGTTTTTAAATTGGTAAATATTTTGTATCAATAGAGAAAACTAGAGGTAGAATTTTAATGTTATTAGTTTATGGGGGTCTAAGCTATCAGTTCATTTTGGAAAAGGGGTCTCTTGCCCAAAATACTTTGAGAATCCCTGGTGTAAACGAATAGTAATAAAATAAATAAACTTATTTCAAGGTCGGGATAGCTTAAGGCATCTTCACATTATGCTCATTACGCGTTAGGGTCCAATAGTATGGAGGTATGTCTAGTGTTACAGTTTGCTGCTAAACAACTTGTTCTGTCAGCGGCAGTAATTACGCACGCAAATGCATACAGCCGGCTGCGATACGCGCGCTATCTGATTCAATCAGCAGTTTTATTCATAAAATTATTCGATAGTTTTTATTTTGATCACACTAACCAATTCAGTAGGTACGTGAGTCTATGGCTAAGCTTAGGCCACTGACTGAGAGTGTGAGCTGGGTGATTTGTTGCTTCTTAGGGTTCCGTACCCAAAGGGTAAAAAGGGAGCCCTATTAATCTCTCTCTACTGTCTGTCTGTCTGCCTGTCTGTCCGTCTGTCTGTCCGTCCGGCCGTCTGTGCGCCGGTCACACAGGTCTCTAGCTCGTAGTAGTTTGTAAGCTGTGACCGAACAAACGAACATTTTTTGGATTTTTCTTTCACGGTTTGTTGCGATGTCTAGCTCGGAAATTAAATATTTCTTACACCCAAAATATTATGTTGTTCATAATTATGTACGGAACCCTAAAAGAGTGCGGCTATCTCGAGTTAAGGCCGACTCGCACTTGGTTATTTTTTTTTTTATTTTAGTCGGCAAACAATATGCTGCGCCGGTCGATTCTAAGCTTATTGTGAACATGCCTTTACAGGCTTACACGTGCCAGCGGTATTTACAAAAGATGCCGCCCGCGGACTCTGGTGTTGTCACATTTCAAAAATTTGCACAATATTGGGGAATTAGGGCACTAAAAATGTGCATTTTAAATTACAATAACATTTTTATCTTAATGAATAAAATTTTTTAAATATTTTTTTCAGTGATGTCTGTGGGATAACAATCTTTCCCTTTCGGATCTGACAGGGTTTTTTTCTACATACTGTATAAATATCAAAGTTACGTAGAAAAAACCAAGGTTCGTCACATTTCAATTTGACACTTGTCTATTTGAGGACGTTTACAAAATGGTTCCATAATTTTTTATTTGCTTCAACTTCTTAGTCCTGATGCTGTAGGGTACTACCCACCTAAACTAAAAGGATTCGGGAACTGTCCACTATGACTTCATATTTTTGGTACCAAGCTTAGATTGAATCACGGACCTCTGATGCAGCACGATACTGCTCACATAAGCAGCGAGGAATTTTCGCCTGTTTTTTGAAAAGATGAATAAGTGTTTTTCTAGGCCTGTTAACTGTAAAAGGTTTCCTTTCTTCTTGCGTAATAATTACTTGGACACTGTCCAAGAGGGCAAAAGGTGATCCTTAGCTATGGAGAATCTTCTTTCTAGGTGAAAGAAGGTTCCTCATTCATAGCTACTCGTATGACATGTTTTACTATTAACACTTCTTTATTTTGTGTTAATATAGAGCTAGGCCCCATATTGTATACAAGCCTGATGACTGATGCCTGTGACTTCGTCCATGTGGATTTAGGTTTATTATAATCCCGCGGGAACTCTTTGTTTTTTCTAAGCTCCTTTGAGCTCATACCTACATTTCTAAAAAATGTTAAAAGCGGCGCATCTAAATGGAACTACAATAATAGGTATTAATTTTTTAACCCTTTCCCACCTATCAGATTTTTTTTTTGCATGGAAACCATAATTATTTTTTTAAAACAAGTATAATATTGTTAAAAAATAAAAATATCAACTGCGTGATAATTTTTTTTCTCTTTCACTTTTGATCACAATATTTTTTAGTCAAAAAAATTATATTTTCGGAATCACCTTTTCAACCCCTTTAATTTGACACCCCACTTGATAAGATTTGAAGGAAAAAAATTTTTAAGATGCAATCCTTCTACTATACCGAACTGAACCGATTTGGCTGAAATTTTGATGGAGATAGATTATGCCATGACAACACATAGGCTACTTTTTATCCTGAAAAAATCCACAGTTCCCACGGGATTTTGAAAAAACCAAAATCTATAGCTACGGTTATAGGTAGATTACTATAGAAAACCTTGAAAGTAGCTATAAAAGTTGCATAAGGGAGCGGGAACGGGAACCGGAAATCCACGATTCCCTTGGGATTTGTGACAAGTATAAATTAAAAATGTTAAAAACCCCCGACATTCGCCATTTTGTGGTGGCGGCCATCTTGATTTTCATCAAACATGGCTAACAACACTCTCGACTAATTCACCTTGCAAACAAAAAAAACCGCATTCAAATCAGTTCATCGGTTTGAGCGCTACAGGGGAACAGACAGACACACACACACACATAGAGAGAGAGAGAGACACGTCAAACTTATAACGCCCCGTCGTTTTTGCGTCGGGGGTTAAAAAACCGAAATTCACGCGGGCAGAAGCTAGTTAAACTATACAAGTTTAATTTTGACTTGTAATTGTTTTTAAATGATAAGAATAGATAGGTCCATGACTGGATTTTTGATGTGTTTCCGATCCAGTAATGGACATCCCCTCTAAAACTTGATAATAGCTCTATGTCGCATTTATTCCTTCACAAGCATGTTTTAAAGTTTTTATCTAAGTGATTTAATCATTGTAAATTTACATTTTAATCAGAAACGAGAATCCATCGATCAAAACGTTTATTTACCTTCTTAGCGATTTGCTTAAGAAAACTATTGAAATCGAAAGATATTTGCACACGACATTTTGTTCGCCTTGCCATTTTAAAACAAAATGGCCGTTTCATATAATATTTGTCAATATGACAAACAGATCCCTATTCTACACGGTTTAAATGTTGCCAGCGGTAAAACTCTAATCTAGCTCTTATTTTTGTTAAAAACGGTGAAGGTGGTCAGCTACTGGTGCCTGGTCCATACCTGGCGACACCACGTTAGGTAGGGTGGACGCTCCTTAGGCCGGCACCCCCCCTTAAGTCGGCACTTCGTTATATTTCTGTCGATATTATCGTTTTGGTGCCATTTAATCGCAATGGGTATTTTTTTTATTTAGTATTGCTCCAATAGTTCTAAAACAAGGCAGTACTTTTTTGCACCCCTTTCCCTCAATTGTCGCATAGAACGAGCGCGAGTGCGTAAATCTAAATTTCTTACAAAATTGCTACATTCCGAGCGTTGTTTGGTAAGAAATAAATTACGTATTATAATATTTAAGACTTGTTGTTGCGATTTAATTTGTTTTGCGTAATATTTGACATCGTGTTATAGTGATTTAACTCAATTATTTTGCATAGTTAAAGAAAAAACAGGGGTGCCGACTTAAGAATTTGGGTTATTCCTAAGGTCAACCCTATATAAAAATTGCATGATTGTTTGTCAAGGTTGTTACAAAAATTCTATGTCTATTTCTTCAAAAATTCTATTAATTTCGAAAAAGTGTATATTTTTTGGCGGGAAAATGAAATAAAATGAAAATTAGGAAAGAGTTTCTATAAATATATTTAAAAAAACATAAATTTTCGCTAACAAAATAGGGGGTAAAAGCTAATTTTCTAATAAAAACATGAGGGCCGACTTTGAGAACACAAATGCCGGAGGAAGGGACAAAGGTGCCGAGTTTAGGCAAATTAGTATTTTTTTAAATAAATTAAAAAAAATACTTCTTTATGCTAATAGCGGGTATTAACAATTGAATCAAAAAGTCAAAAGCATGAAGTATTCGAAGAAAAAAACATTGTACTGAAATTGCTTCGTTTGACACGTCTACGAATTTTTAAACATGAAATGACCTTTAAAGTGCCGACTTATACAACATTCACCCTATATATACTTAGTATGCTTGCTACCAGTTTATCCAAATGTTGAAATGTTTTAACTAAAAAGCCTCCATGTCAGTCAGTATGCAGGACCAGACTATGAGGCCAATCCGATAGCAGCAAGGAGCATGACAGGTAGATGTTACCTATCTCCCCGAAGCTGTTCACGGCTGAGAAGACGTTCCTCCCTGGCGCAGTGATGAGCGCTGTGGTCTTATAAGTGGGAGGGCTCGGGTTCGATTCCCGGCAGGGGCAATTTAGTATTTTTAACCCCCGACGCAAAAACGATGGGGTGTTATAAGTTTGACGTGTCTGTGTGTGTCTGTCTGTTCCCCTGTAGCGCTAGCGCGCAAAACGGGCGAACCGATTTGAATGCGGTTTTTTTGTTTGAAAGGTGAAATAATCGAGTTGTTAGCTATGTTTGATGAAAATCGATCCAAGATGGCTGCCGCTACAAAATGGCGGATTACATATTTTACCTATCATAACTCCCTCGATGTGGGTATCAAATGAAAGGGCTTGACTATAGTAGAAAAGCACTATGCAAATCCAAGATGACCGCCGCCACAAAATGGCGAATGTCGGGGGTTTTTAAATTTTTAATTTATAAGTAGGTACTTGTATAATTTCTAAATTGTCTCTGGTCTGGTCTGGTGGGAGGCTTTAGCTGTGGCTGGTTACCACCCTACCGGCAAAGCTGTGCCGCCAAGCGATTTAGCGTTCCGGTATGATGCCGTGTAGAAACCGATCAGGGGTGGTTACTGGTTAGTCGCTGATATACCTACCTGTACTTAGTCGTCATGGAAGAGACTCTGGAAGACCTTGACCAAAGTTTCTCAACAGGTGCGCCTAAAAATTAACACGAGTGAGACGAAAACCATGTCATTGCTCATTTATTGTCCCGTTCCACCCAGCTATCGTTGAGAACTCTGCACTCGACGGGACACACGGTCCAGCTAGTTATAATTCGATCAATACTGTCTACTGACTTAATCAATAAATTAGTATTGTATGAGAGTTCGCTACACGGACCTGAGAAAAAGAGCTCTCTTTCCAAACGGCGGAACAGATTTTCACATACCTAACATAGCTGTCAGCTGAGAGCCTGAGAAGTGAGAACCATCCCAGTAAAAACCCACCTTAGAATAAAAAAAACTGCAATCAAATTGGTCCATCTGGTTGAGCGCTACAGCCTACAAGGAGACAGAAAAACACACGACAGACAAAGCAGTCAAACAAACTATAACACCAATAATGAAAATTGTTATATTCAAAAATTTTCCTTTGGCACAAATCACAATTAGGTTTTTATGTATTTTTAAAAACCACTGTCGCCATCTAGTGACATTTCCTTAAATTAAAATAAGCGAGTAGCCTGCCATCTACAATTATATACGCGAAAACATCAACCAAAACTGGGCTTCAATCAAAAGGTGAAAAAGGTAAAAAAATCTCTTTCGTGATAGTATTGTATATCTATTCAATAGATGGCGGTATAAACTTTGATAGTCAATATTGGCGGTGTTTAATGCGTGCGTCATTTCGCTGCGCAATCAAGCACGGAAATAAGTAACAGCTGTTCTACAATCTACAATATTCGGTCGGGCAACTCAGGTAGCAGCTGTATACGAAGAAACACGCAGCCGTTTTCCTTGGAAGTGCGATTGTTTGGATGTTGAATTGTGGCTTTCTCATTGTTATATTTCGCTTCGTGTTTTGGACAACTCCAATTTACAAAATTGAAAAGTCAACGCACGCTTTCTTCAATGCTGGCGATAACAGTGCGCGAATCGTTTTAATATCCGTGAATTCCTGGCAATAATATGTTTACTGAAATACAGACATAAGTTGTTATTGTGACTTTTAAGGCAAGTTGCAATGCCTCGTGAATACGTGGACCGTGAGGAGAGTCCCCCAGTGTTATGTCAATAGAATCTCTAAATAGATAGCAATTTTAATTTTGTCACAATAGAATAAGTGATAATAATAATGTCTAGTACGGTACCAACCAGTTCTGCCCTAAGGGCTTTGGCCTTAGAGTACAAGAGCTTACAAGAGGAGCCCGTGGAGGGGTTCCGGGTGAAGTTACTGGGTGATGACAATTTGTTTGAGTGGGAAGTTGCAATATTCGGACCACCAGACACGCTATACCAAGGTGGATATTTCAAGGTAAGAAGATTTTGCACATTCCTGTAAAAGGTTCGTTAAACAAAGACTTCAATAATGATAATAATTGGAGAAGCCTTTGTTTCTAATTCAAACACTATTTCATCCACAAAGCCACTTGAGCCTTGAATAATTGATAAAATCTCATGTGAAATCTATTATTCTGTATTTTTTGTTTTTCTAAACATTTTTTGTAAGATTTTACATTGATTAAGTTTAGATAACAGCATTATTATTATTTTTCAACCAAAAACATAACCTAAACATACTGCAGCAGACAGTAGACTAAATCAGTCTACTTTGCAATGATCTTGATTTTATACGGTTGGTTTTTTACCTATTTTTATATCTACATGATGTTTTAAATACTTTCGAGATAGCCTCAGAAATTAGCAGGTACAAAATTGAATAAATGAAGTCATAAAATAAAGTCATGAATTACTTATGTGTACTGTTGTTCATAGCTATCTTTAGTTACATAGAAGATAGTAGAAGTAGAATAGTTTACCTGTATCGAAATGAGTTCTTGAAATTATGATTATCATGATGATTGTTTATGATGCAAATATACCCAATACCTATGTGTCATCAAGAAAGGTAATTTTATCAATGAGAAATGTTTATTTAATGGGATAGTAACAGATTTTCAATCAATCAGTTCAATTTGTGCTGCTTTACCCGCTTTAGTACCCGGATGACCTCGCTTTGCACTGTTTTATTTTTTGGTGAATTGTTTTTTGGAAATTATATTTAGATATGAATTACTTCTCATGACATTCTCACAAAAGAACTTGAAAAAAAAAGGGAAAAACTACCCATCTGGACTCGAACCAGGGTGTTCTGGTTTCGGGACCGCCTGATTCCCCAGGTCTGAGCTATTATAACCTTGTAGATGGCGGCAAAATTTACCTTCGTATTCTAATGATATTGCTGCAGTTTTTCATTGACTGAAAACATGTTTAAAACAATGTTTTCTAAGAATGGAACCTAGCTAGATAGATTTATCGCCCCCAAAACCCCCAGCAAACTAAATTTCATGAAAATTGTTGGAGCATTTCCGAGATTCATTATATATTAATATACATACATACCAAGAATTATTTGTTTAAAGGTATTAGATGATTCCAATAGTTATGTTTTGAAAAGACTTTCCGAACCAGTGGTAGTGCCTTAACTTAGTATCATAAGCATCGTAGGTTGGCCTACATGAAATAAATCCTTTTGAATTTTCTTTTGTAAATACTATTTTTGTTGCATTAGTGCATCAACAACTAAAACAATGACCAAATACTGCAACACCCCTTAATGCTGAAAGACCTTTAAATGTCTGATTGTTGTAATTTTGACCCTGCATCACTCTTAGTACCTGCTTTCATTGAGGGACATGTGGCCTAGTTGTGAGAGTACAATCAACAGATTGTACTGAGTATGCAATGCTGACCCAAGTCAGTAACTGGATGGGTGACCGATTCTGGCCATTATGTTCCCTCTGTGCCTCGGATATCATATAGGCATTCTGTCCTGTTATTTTATTAATATCTGATAATAATCATTTATCCCAGTTAATCCTTAGAATTGAAATCCTCCAGTCTTAGTTGTACACAAGGATCTTTGAGCCCACTAAATTAATATCCCCAGACAACTTCTACCTATATGACCTGTATCTGTACTATGTGATTAATGAAAAGAGGTCACAACCTTCAGGAATGAGGAATTTAATGCAGAGAGAAGTACTTACTAGATAAGATAATATATAGGGCCAGATAGACAGGCGGATAACAAAGTGATCCTATATTATATCCCATATATGTATATAGTAGATTCAGAACCCAGGGAAACAAATAATAAGTTTAGTTAGTAGTTAGTACTTGATTACTGTTATGTTTATCTAACATTCTGTCTAAAAATATTAGTCAATTTAGGTTCAGAAATTAAAAGACCTATTTCCAATATTGATTCCAGTTTCTAAGGTCAAAAGGTTCTAAAAGTAGTTTGGTTTCATTGTGCTTCATTCATGACTATAATTTACAGATAGATCACTTTTATAAGTTACAACATTGTACCAAAAAAATAAAACCATATTTTGCCCTATTCAAATGTAATTTTTTTGCTAACACGAAAGTAGCTCATCCACTGTTGGTTGTTTCGTAAGCGTCATGGTAGCGTCCGTTGTTATAAGCGAGATAGCATGACTTTCTTGTTGTTAAAATTATATGAAATCTATAGTATATATAAAAAGAAAATTCTTCACTCACTGACTGACTCATCAACGCCCAGCCCAAGCCCTTGGGAGTTGGGACCTAGTAAGCTGTGCACAGAATTTCTTTTTAAAATGTAGACAAGTGGAATGAGGCCGGATTTTTCTAAATTCCCACGGGATATTGTATTTTGAACTCCACCCGGCCGAAGCCGAGGCTAGTAATCTATACATATAATAAAATCGTAGAATTGCCGTATCTGTACATTGAAGATTTTTGCAAAATAATAACTGGGAGATGTTAGGGATAAGTAATAGAACGTAAAAAAGCTATTTTTGAAATTTTTGTCTGTTTGTCTGTTTGTCTGTTTATCTGTTTGTCTGTATGTTTGTGCGCGCATCACGTAAAAACTACTGAATGGATTGAAATGAAACTCGGCATGATTTAAGTTCATACTATGGAGTAACATATAGGATACTTTTTATCCCGAAATTCAGCACGGTTCCCTTGGGAGAGGGGATGAAAGGCAAAATGTGTACTTAGCTGTAATTCGTTAACGGGTGGTCCGATTTGATTCATTCTTTTTTTGTTAGAAAGTAGATACTTTAAAGACTACTGGCTAATCTCTGAAAGGCTGGACCGATTTTGATGGAACTTTCACTGGCGGATGTTTATATTTTGATGTACCTAAACATCCGCCAGTGAACTTTTTACAGTTTTTAGCAAAGTATAAGCTCAAAAATGCTTAGGAAAAACAAAATGATTCCCACGGGATTATTAAAATCAATATCCACGCGAACGAAGTCGCGGGTATCCGCTCGTATTAAATAATAATAATCAGAACAGGTACGTCTGGGTTTGTAGTTACAGTGAAGAGCGTTATTAAACAGCTCTGCATCTGCACCAATCTCTGTCTCATCAGCTAATAAAATAATAAAATAGAAATAGAAAAGTTTTTTATTCAAATAAACTTTTAAAAGTACTTTTGAATCGTCAATTGAATCTACCACTGGTTCGGAAATCGGAATGCCGTTCCAACCGAGAAGAACCAGTAAGAAACTCGGAATAATTAATACTTTCATAAATGCAAAATTGTGTCTGTCGGTAAGGTAGTTTTTCATGGCTCAACCGCCGAACTATTTTTGACGAGACGCGGCACAAAGATAGCAATTAGCATCCTGAGACTGGAGCTTTTACCTAGGGAAATCAAAGTTGTCATGGGATTTTTAAGAGTCAAAAATTCATGCACTAGAAGACGCGGGTATCGGCTAAAAAGATATTTAAATTTTAAATGTCTTCAAAACTAGTTATAACCCCCGGCACGTAAGTCGAACGCTGACCTTCAAGTGCGCGCAGCGTAGTAAGAGTGAGCGGGACACAGTACGATTGGGGAGCCAATCAACGCTTACGAGGGTTTCGCGAGAGCTAATCAGTGCTTACGAACGATCCACACGCGCTCCCCGCGACCCCCTCAAACCCCGAGATACCTCATTTTCGACTTCTGCGCATTGAAGGTCAACGTTCGACTTATTTTGCGTGACTTGTACCTACCTACCTGGTATCGATTGAATTACAAAAAAAAAAAAAAATATTTTAGGGTAGGAACACCGGTTTCCGGACACGCACCTGTTATCGTCCACCGAGCGGATCACTCTTAAGAAACGCTTAAAAATAGAAACATTATAAGACTCACATAAAAATAATGCATCTATATGCCAACTTGAATGTCTTATCAAGACACAGAGAAAGAAAAAAGTCTATTTCACTTAAGTTTCTTTGAAAACAAAGCGATCGAATTTAGAATATGCAATTAAGGAATGAAAATGTGCCGTGTGGAGCAAAAAAATTAGTGGCATGCTTCAACTATCGCGGGAAGTTATTAATCATTTTACTATAAGATTTAGTTTGATTCTTCTTTGTAGCACTTACTTATGTTTCATAAAATACTGTGAACGTGTTTTTTTACTTTTTATTACATTAGAATACAAATAAAAGGGGTGGACGACAACTAGTTCACTATTTTCTTAAGAAAACCTGTTATCGTCCGGGCGGTCAAACAGAGGTTTAGCGTCTTAATTTTAGGTAGTCTTGTTATCAATCGAGGTGTGCACAAAATTGGAATTAAGTTTATTAATTCGAATCCTATACACATACACTAGTTAGTGACTAGTCTTCGTCCACTTTTTTCTCACTGTATATAAAACTATGGGTCTTCAAAATCACGCGTGGACGATATCTAAATTTGCACTGAATAAATATTCTAAGTTTCGACCACCAAGCTATTATTTGAAAATAAATAGATTTAGTAAAAATATAAATAATTAAACTTGTTTGACAAAAGAATTACCTTATATTTTATGTGTTTCTCCTTGGAACTTTGATATATTTATAAGTTAAGATAGTATTGTCGATCATTATAATTTGTGGACGAAATTTAAAATAGAGAACCTGAAGTGCACCGGTTATCCGTCCACCTATATTTTAAACTGTATGAAAAACATATATTTTTTTAATATTATGTTATTATTTAGGCGAATTTTGATTATTACTCATATCTATAATTTATTTTTTATTCATCTACAAGTTAGTCCTTGACTACGATCTCATCTGATGTTAAGTGACGATGCAGTCTAAGATGGATGCGGGATAATCTGAAAGAGGTACAGCAGAATCCGTACCCTTAAACGCTAAATGACATGGAAGTAAGGCATACTAGACTAGAGACAATTTTGAAATTATTAAATTGAATTTACCAAATTGGTCTGCCGAGAATCAAGTAGAAGACCTTCCACTAATAAGACTTACCCCTGCGCCATGCCAGGGAGGCTGCCAAATTATATGTACCTACTTTTATATAATGTAAGTGCGATGTGGTAAAAGACGATGCAAGATAAATAGGCGCAAAGTTGGTTAAGATATTATGTCATATTGTAGACTCTATAAACCGCGTTTACAAGGCAATAGTTTTTTTATCTGTTTTATTTTAAAACAAGCAGTTGACCACTATTGCGTATGCGTAGAAAGACCACATCACTTTATATAAAGTTCTTTATCACCCTGTGAAAGTTCTGTCAAAATAGGTTCAGCTGTTTTGAAAAGTAAGTACATTAATATGTACTTATAATAATGGACGAAAATGGGCGAATAGACGAAAAACAGAAAACAATTTTTTTATAAACGGTTATGTGGCTTTTTAATAATGTATAAGTAAACATAAGTTCACTAATAAAAACCCATATATTTCGAAACGACGGACAGGAAGTTAATTTTAATTGGTATAGATATTAAATACATATTAAAGTCGTGTTATTATTACATATTCAATTACTTACTCATTACATGCATACTTTTTCATAGTAAATTTCTCATAGAAATCAGTGGACGGATAACAGGTACAAGGGTGGACGATAACTAGATTTAGTGGACGATAACCAGTGAAATTGGCATTTTCAGCTTTTTATTAGGATTAAAAAAAAACTAGTTATCTGACTAAAAAAATACTAACATGCAATGAAAATAGACTATACTAGAAGTATATTATAACAAGTTTTTGTTTAATTTTTTTTATAGAACATATATTTTCACCCTCTCAAACTCAGTAACTCCACTAAATGGACGATAACCGGTAAGAAAACCCTACTTTCCTCCTGTTCTTTTTTGTCCAGCTGTGGACATCTGTCTATTGACACTACGACGACGATAAAGAATATTATAAATGCAAAGTTGTGTCTATTATCTATTAACCAACCTAGACAAAATTTGGCTCTGACATAGCATTGGAGGGTTCCTACTCCTATCCTACTGGAGGGTTATGAAACAAACGCTTACAAAACAATAGTAACTTTAGGGTTAAGATATTTAGGGCCTGTTTCACCACCTTGTGATAAGTGTCGGATAGCCTAAACGTAAGTTTTGTCACTTTCTTGCTTCAAGTGACAAAGATAAAAGTTGTAGATAGCTATCCGGTACTTATCAGAAGGTGGTGAAACAGGCCCTTATTGTTTCATAAAGAATGTACCTACTTACACATTACTTAAATGAAACTTACAAGCTATGCTACATACATATAAAATGCATCTTTGAGCGCACAAAATAATTACTTACATTAATAAAGTACAAGCGGAAACCCGCGACTTCGTTCGCGTGGATATTGGTTTGTAAAAATCCCGTGAGAATAATTTTGTTTTTCCTGAGCTCCTTTGAGCTCATATTTTGCCAAAAACTGTTAAAAGTTCACTGGCAGATGTTTAGGTAGATCAAAATGTAAACATCTGCCAGTGAAAGTCCCATCAAAATCAGTCCAGCCTTTCAGAGATTAGCCAGTAATCTTTAAAGTATTTCCTTTCTAACAAAAAAAAGAATGAATGAAATCGGACCACCCGTTAACAAATTACAGCTAAGTACACATTTTGACTTTCATCCCGTCTCCCAAGGGAACCGTGCTGAATTTCGGGATAAAAAGTATCCTATATGTTACTCCGTAGTATGAACTTAAATCATGCCGAGTTTCATTTCAATCCATTCAGTAGTTTTTACGTGATGCGCGCACAAACATACAGACAGACAGACAAACAGATAAACAGACAAACAGACAAAAATTTCAAAAATAGCTTTTTTACGTTCTATTACTTATCCCTAACATCCCCCAGTTATTATTTTGCAAAAATCTTCAATGTACAGATACGGCAATTCTACGATTTTATTATATGTATAGATTTATTATATGTATAGACAAGTCTACGATTTTATTATATGTATAGATTAAATACGTCTACTTATTACGGGGGTAGTCTAATATTGTAAGCCCTAGATACTAATCATTAATCTGTGGTAAGCCCATCGCAACAAAACAATACCGATGACCGGTCAACGCGGTCCACAACTAACTTAAGTCTTAAAAGTCTCATTTTATGTATGTACTGAATTACATAGACTTTTCTTATTGTTACAGGCACATATGAAATTCCCACCAGACTACCCATATTCACCGCCCACAGTTAGGTTTTTAACTAAAGTATGGCATCCAAATGTTTACGAGGTGAGTAATAAATATTTAAGCTAATATTCATAATTATGTTATTACAAAAATAGAGAACAGTTTTATTTAAATCCATATTATCATTATCATTACAATATCTATAAACTACTTTCTTTAAACTACGCGACGGATTTTAATGCGGTTTTCAGCAATAGATAGAGTGATTCAAGAAGATGTACCCGTATAAGTAGAGAAAAGCTGACAACTTCAAAGATTTCTAACCGCCTGGGAGCTTTCATCGAAAACGCTGGTTCCCTTTGAGATATAACAAAATCCCACCATAGTGGGATAGTAGGGGGTAACTACTAACCGTGCGAATCTCGAGGCGGGTTGCTAGTAATATGTATAAATATAAAAACAGTAACAACCCAGTAACTATACTGACATGTAATAATCACTCTGTGTAATCACTACATGGTAGGTCTAGATAGGTCTTATATTATTATGTACTTATTCATTGAGCTGTTGTTCTAATGTTTATCTTTATTGATGCCCTGTTAACGTTGGTCTAGCTCTAGATAGTAAGGGAAGTTCCATACTGATATAGACATCTCAAATAAATTAGAATATTACCAATAACTCATCAATCAATATTTTGTGGCAATCAAGAACTATTATAGTGTCATTACATTTGAAATTCAACTCCAATTCTTTGTTGTATTTGATGCTTATTGAAACCTCATATTGTGTTCTCATTGGTTTTGAAAGTTTCAGTGATTGTTTGGAAAAGTACCCCAATTGTTTTATAATGGTTTTTATAAATATTTCACTTGGTTTTTTATAGGTTAAACACATAGGTATATTACGAATTGAAGTTGCAATACTGTTACAAAACCCCAAACATAATACATAGTTCCATTATTACTTGGTCTCGTTCTCGACAAACAAAGCCTGTAAAATGCTACGGCCCCAAAAACTTCGGGAAAAATTGAACAATGGCAGCTGCAGTGAATGTACCTAAATGTAAATCTTATGTCCTTTACAATTAGAGTCAACGGTGGTCGATACAATGAATACCTAGGCTAAAATAATTAAATATTCATACGCCAAAAACAGTACACTCCCACGTTTGATCTATCTTGGTTTCCGTTAGTCAAAAAGGATCATTGAGTGGTTTTTCTCACAGACGCGTGCCCGTGTTCCTAAAAAGAAAAACTTAAATAATCACGCGGAATCCGTTCATCATAAATCAATAATCCAAGAATAGCTACAAAAAACCGGCCAAGTGCGTGGCGGGCCACGCGCAGTGTAGGGTTCCGTAGTCACAATCCTCGAAAAACAGATATAACTCCTTAACCTGTGAACCCTACTTAGCCGTGATAGTTTTCCTTTAAAATTGATTATATACCCTACTGCTGTGAATTTTTTCAAGTTCCTATATATCTACTGCCATTTGGCTGATAGAGGGGGGGGGGGACACTTGACTCTAATAAAAATTTGCACTTTAAAACATCATATTTTACAAACGAATCGAGAAATCGAAAAATGATGTTCCCACACCCACAGTATTTTTAAAAGACCTATTCAACGATACCCCACACTATGGGGTAGACGAGAAAAAAAATATTCATCCCCACTTTACATGTAGGGGAGCTACCCTAAAAAAAATATTTATCAAAATTTTATTTCACCACTTTGTCGGCATGATTAATATTTATACTCATGCCAAATTACGGATTTCTAGCACTAATAGTCTCTGAGATTAACCGAGGACGGACGGACAGACGGACGGACATGGCGAAACTATAAGGGTTCCTTGTTTACTACGGAACCCTAAAAATGTTGAAGACTAAAAATACTGCACCTAAATCTCCCAGAATGTTTACACACCGTCGACATTGAATGTATTCAGTGATCTCCTTAACAAACATCAAAATGTCTTCGTGACTCGTGAACCCGTGAAGTGAATCATGTTTATATATCTTCCAGAAATTGCTGATACATACCTACTTACGTTTTGGGAAACATGACTTCAACGTGTTTCCACGCATCGTCCACGTTTGAGCAATAAATAAGAACGTAGATAAGTCTAGCTTATAATAAACAGCCGAGTTTCTCTTTAGCTGGACCAATCTCACTACTTTGTACCTACTACTTCATGGAGAATGGTACAAAAGAACAGTAGATCATTTTTTTTTTATAAAAGAGTATTAGCCATGTTGCATATGACTTATTTCTCTTTCCCCTCCAAATAAGTGTAAAGTTTTTGTTAGGAGTAGGCACGACAATAGTGCAACGGGTGGGATTTGAACCGTTGACATTTCGGTTCTTAGTCCACGTCCGACAACCGTTGCGCTATTGAGGCTACTAGACCATTGGTCCACGCATGTTCCAATCTGTCTTCTTTTTAACTAGAAGTTAAAAGATTTTCTACAAAATTTGAAACTAGCTGATGCCAGCGACTTCGTCCACGTAGATTCATACAAAC
Organism: Melanargia galathea; assembly: GCA_920104075.1. NCBI lineage: Eukaryota > Metazoa > Arthropoda > Insecta > Lepidoptera > Nymphalidae > Melanargia > Melanargia galathea. The sequence continues at coordinate 33,246,896 of OV049855.1, read as the reverse complement.
TTTCATCCCCTATTTTTCATAGGAAAAAGAAAATTATTTTCCAAAATTCCTTAAACACGTAGTTCTTTATTTTTAACCGACAGGCCAAATACCAATTCTCATGGATATAACTTGATAAATAACGGGAATAATGACGGACTCTCATATAAACTTTCATCCCCTATTTAAACCACTTGGGGGTGGAATTTCGAAAAATCCTGAAATATGTTATTCTTTATTTTTAATTGAAAGCCCAAATACCGATTTTTATGGGATATATCTTGAAAAATGACACACTTTCATACAAACTTTCATCCCCTATTTTACCTATTAGGGGTGGAATTAGCAATAATCCTTTCTTAGTGTGCACTTTCTACGTCATAAAATGAAGCTACTATGAAAATTTCAAGTTTCTAGCTTCAGTGGTTTAGGCTGTGCATTGATGATCAGTCAGTCAGTCAGTCAGTCAGTCAGGACAAGCCTCTTTATATTATTATAGATAGATGTTATTCTTTTCGTCCGCTATCATTTTCACGATAGAACCAGTAAAACGTTCCTCGGGTCGAGATTGCCACACAAATTGCGTCTTTGACCTAATGTCACCGCTTTGTCCTAGATTAGGTAGGTACCTACGATCAGATAATAGTCATTGAAATTCGTTTGTAGCAATTATTTTTGTGTATAAGAATATTGGGTAATATAATATAAGCAAATCATAATTTATAAGTAGTATAGTTGTACATTTTATAAAAATAAATGTGTCTGTCTGCTCGTCCTCTAGTTGCGTTTGCGCATCTATCATCCGTATGAGCTGATACTTGACAGAGAGTCTTTGATCCTGGACACGTCACACGGTTCGTGGATACTTTTCATCCCGGAAAAAAGCTTACTTGGCACAGAGTCCTTGATCCTGGAGACGGTTCGAGGATAGGTACTTTTCATCCCGGTAAAAAGTTCCCCGGGAACGAAGTCCCGGGTATCAGCAGGTATGGGATAAAAATGTGTCAAAGAGTTTTGATAGTTCCAAGCGCCTAAGCTTATTGGGATATTAACTTTGAATACAATTATCCCAAATACTTGATTTATATTGTTTTGTTACTTATACATATGAGTATTGTGTCTCTTTGTGACTCTACCCGTTTGATAAACGCTTTCTTGGCATTTTTGTGAAAGGGGAAGTTTGTTATTTTGGCTACTAAATTGTATACGAGAAACAACACCTAAAGCTTCGTAGAAACTTAGTCCGTGGCGGGTGTACCGTTAGCTTTGGTGAAGACCAATCCGTATAACGCCGTGAGTCAGGTCATCAAACTAAGCATGAATCACGCGGTGACACGAACTGTTGCTAGAGGCAAATATACAACATGTAATATTCGTCAAAAATATCGCAAGTTTTCAATTTGATTCGATGACGAGCAACATCAGAACTTCCTGGTTGTATAATCTTCGAGTGCGGACGCTTTGGGCTGACGTGCTGAGAATAAGTTTCAGACTTTATACCCACTCACGCATTTGTCTCACAAATGATTTGCACGCTCTATGATACCTAGTCAGTGACCAAATCCTAACCAAGACTTAGTTCGAATTATTAATGTACATAGTTCCTCGTTCTTTCATTGTATCTTAATTGATAGGTCATCATCATCATCATCATCATGATCAACCCATTACCGGCTCACTACAGAGCACGGGTCTCCTCTCAGAGTGAGAAGGGTTTTGGCCATAGTCTACCACGCTGGCCAAGCGGATTGGCAGACTTCACACACCTTTGAGAACGTTATGGAGAACTCTCAGGCATGCAGGTTTCCTCACGATGTATTCCTTCACCGTTAAAGCAAGTGATATTTAAATACTTAAAACGCACATAACTCCGAAAAGTCAGAGGTGCGTGCCCCGGGATGGAACCCACGACCTCCGATTAGAAGTCGGTCGTCCTCACCACTAGGCTATCACAGCTTGATAGGTATTAAGAACTATATACGTAGGTGTTGTTTAGAATAAACTATATTTATAAGTTGTTTTCTGGTGAAAAATATAACATCTCGAGGATAAATTATTTCTTCTGGAGGAGTTACATATACACCCCCGGGGCTCACAGAGCACGAAAAGCCATCGGTTCCGCGCCTGATTGCTCTCCGATCGTGTCGCATTAGCGTCCAATCGGACTATGTGAATGAAGGAATTGAGTGCATCTGTGTATACCCGTATTACTAATTCCCCGGAATTCTGACGTTTCGTAATGTTACCAGAGATAAAACAATTCCCACAAAAAAGATAAAATATTCAAAACTTATGCAAATATGTACAAATCAACTGCCGCACGTAGATATGTATGACAAATGCCTGACAGACACTTCATGGTGATAATGCCATTCGACATCCATTTTTCAATAAATTTTTTCAATGTGCTTCTTTTGTTTTCTATTGCTGTTAGTGTGCACTTTCTAGTTTCCACTCTTGGTGTTTTCTATTTTAGGGCGAAACGACTAATAGTATTATTCAGCATATGGCTTTTTATGATGACAGGGAATTAAAGTAGTTTGGGGTAAAATCATACTTCGTAGATGTTAATCCCTGTTCTCCATACAAATAACTCATCTGTAAATGAAAATGACAGCTGTCAGAATTCCGGGGAATTAGTAATACGGGTATAGGCGCACACACTTGTGCACTGTATTTCCTGTGTAGTTGGCTAGTTTCCGCCTCGGTTGAAGTTTGGCCGCCGTGGCTGAAATCCCGTCGGGAGACATTATAATATGTTTATCTTTGCTTTATAATAATTATGACAAGAAATATTCCTCCCCATTGAGAACAGAGCCTTACTGCTTTTACCCACAATCGTTTGGTTACAAAACCTTTCGTGGTTCGCCCATCGCACAGGATACAGTGGTTGAATGACCTTTAACTTGTGTCAGTCGCGGTGATTACTAACCAACATACAAACCTACATACAAATTTTCAAGCGTGTGAATCACAAAGTCAACGAACTAGTAGTCTCAATCAAGTTTAAAATCACAGTTACATACAATTGATACAGTATAATCTACATAATTAAGTATTTATACAGGATGGAAATGATAACTGTGCGCGGAGGATAATTTTTTCGAGTTGTTTTATTAAAACTTTAAAATTGTAACCTACTACTAGGTCGCCTAATGAATAAAATTACATAAAACAAGTGTAAATTAAATTTAAAAAACCCCGACATTCGCCATTTTGTGGCGGCGGCCATCTTGGATTTGCATAGTGCTATTCTACTAGTCAAGCCCTTTCATTTGATACCCATATTAAGGGAGTTGTGAAAAAATATTTAATGCACCATTTTGTAGCGGCGGCCATCTTGGATCGATTTTCATCAAACATAGCTAACAACACTCTCCACTAATTCACCTTTCAAAGAAAAAAAAACGGATTCAAATCGGTTCACCCGTTTGAACGCTACAGTGGAACAGACAGACACACGCACACCCACAGACACGTCAAACTGAATATAACACCCCATCGTTTTTGCGTCGGGGGTTAAAAACTAGTTGTCTGTGTAAAGTTGGTTTACAGACGATAATTTTACGTGTTAACGTCATAAGAAAACAAAGAGAGATGCGTCACAAGCCGAACATTTGAGCCGATCGTTCCTTCTCTGTCGCTTGTTTCGCACTCTCGCTTGTACGCGGTACGTGACAATGAGTCATGCTTTTTCGTGCGTGTAACCGGCGTTCATGGATTTATACGTCAAAAACTATCAAAAAAATGAAGGCACGCTCGCAATTTGAATTTAATGCCTCGCTGCCTGTGTTCGAGGAAATCACTTTTTATTGTAAGAGATATCAAGATATTTGACAATACATAGTACCTAATTAAAACATAACGTTCACAAAATCATTAAACAAAACTTGAGAGAACTTCGTTCCAATAACATTAAACATTATAAGTATGAAGAAAACTTATTTATGTCCCAAAAAAATTATCATTGAGATATCAAATGATATAAAACTCAAAATTGCGAGCAGACCAAGTTTGTTATTTTTAAAACTATTCAATTAGTTATGTGATCGAGCATCAATATTGATAATAACCGTTTCAAGCTTTAAAATGTCTCTTAAATTGAGAAAATTATCCTTTGCGCACACTTGTCGTTTTCACCCCGTATAAGATGTTTTTGCGTCGACTGAATAATTTATTTTATGAGGCCTACCTCATTTCTGTTGTTTCTGTTCATGATGCAAACGTTTCTGAAACGTGTAGGTAAGTATATCATAATTCATAAGTTTTGACATACCTACTTATTTCGTACTAGATGATGCCCACGGCTTCGCCCGTGTGGATTTAGGTTTTAAAAATCCCGTGGGAACTTTTGATTTTCCAGAACAAAAAGTAGCTTATCTGTAGAAACCTGTCCCCAAAACGGAAAAATCCCGTGGGATCCCCACGATTTCGGAATACAATTCCTTACAGCATCAGGGTTGAGGAGTTGGATATGTACCTACTCGAGTTCATTCAACGATAAAGTCTTTAATTGGTACCCCCAATATCAATTTAAATAACCGAAAGTTTCTAAAACCCATTAGTTTTGGGGATTAGGTCCCCTACAGCATCAGGATTGAGGAGTTGGAATCCAATTTTTTTATAGAACAGGGTCGCAATGTTTCTCTATCGATTAAAAAAAAAATTACGCAAATCAGTTCAGAAATCTCGGAGATATCGGTGTACATAGGTAGAAAAACACAACTCCTCCTTTTTTGAAAGTCGGTTAAAAAAAGTAGCCTATGTTACTCCCTGATTAATTCTCTACTTGTATGTGAAGGTCCCGTCAAAATCGGTTCAGCCGTTCCGAAGATTAGCCCGTTCAAACAGACAGACAGACGTACAGACAGACAGACAGACAGACAGACAAAAATTTTAAAAGCGTGTGATTCGGTTATGGTAGCGTTCAAATAACCATATGAGCTTAATATGAGGTAGTTATTTCGATATTACACACAGACACTTCAATTTTATTTATTAACCCCCGACGCAAAAACGACGGGGTGTTATAAGTTTGACGTGTCTCTGTGTGTGTGTGTGTGTGTGTGTGTGTGTGTGTGTGTGTGTGTGTGTGTGTGTCTGTCTGTCTGTCTGTCTGTTCCCCTGTGGCGCTCAAACGGGTGGACCGATTTGAATGCGGTTTTTTTTGTTTGAAAGGTGAATTAGTCGAGAGTGTTCTTAGCTATGTTTGATGAAAATCGGTCCAAGATGGCCGCCGCTACAAAATGGCGGATGATATATTTTTTCACAACTCCCTTGATATGGGTATCAAATGAAAGGGCTTGACTAGTAGAATAGCACTATTGCAAATTCAAGATGGCCGCCGCCACTAAATGGCGAATGTCGGGGGTTTTTTAAATTTTCAATTTACACTTGTTAGTATTAGTATAGATTTACTGAGCTTTAACCTATAGGTAGATAATACTACAGTAGAGTAATCCGTTGCCCTTTCAAACTTCTCATTGCATTTGTTAGCTCACAGTTTCAGTATGTTTCACATAGAATTTTATCATAAATTTTATAGTGACGCTTTCTTTCCCAATTTTTAACCGACTTCAAAAAAGCCCTTTCGAAGTTCTCATTGCATTTGTTAGCTCACAGTTTCAGTATATTTATCACATAGAATTTTATAAAGTGACGCTTTCTTTCCCAATTTTTAACCAACTTCAAAAAAGCCCTTTCGAAGTTCTCATTGCATTTGTTAACTCACAGTTTCAGTATGTTTCACACAATTTTATAGAGTGACGTTTTCTTTCCTAATTTTTAACCGACTTCAAAAAAGCCCTTTCGAAGTTCTCATTGCATTTGTTAGCTCATGGTTTCAGTATGTTTCACATAGAATTTTATTGAGTGACGCTTTCTTTCCCAATTTTTAACCGACAAAAAAAGGAGGTTATCAATTTGACATGTATTAATTTGTATGTATGTAATATTATGGAAACTGCAATAATTAGTTGTTTTAAAACTTGAAAATTATACACATAATGTGGTATAGTGTATTAGGGATTCCATACAAATACTTGGTTGTTTTATAGGCATGTATTGGTCCAGCAGCCGCCGTCTTTTTTACCCGACTGGGTTATGTGTTTCACCTGTGTGTATGTATGTCCATTCCTATGTCCGCGTGTAACTAATCAACGGCTCAACGGATTTTGATAAATGATACGTCATTAGATTTGTCTCAATGACGCGAGTGTTATAGGGTACCTAAATTTAAAAAAAAATCAAAATGGCGGACTTTATGCGCTTTAATGTGCGAGCTGAAAAAAAATTTTTTCTTCAAGACCCTCGAGTGGGGTATCAAAATAAAGGGATTCAAAAGGCAAATACGAAAATGTATAAATTTATATATTTGGAAACAATTTGGAGTGATAAATCGTAGAAAATGACCGTTTCCTATGTCAGTTCGTAACTACTTAACGGCTCAACCTATTTTGATAAATTATACGTCATTAGATTTGTCTTGACGGCGCAAATGTTACTGGGTACATAAAATTCATAAAAAATCAAAATGGCGGATTTTATGCACTTTAATGTGCGGGCTGAAAAAATTTTTTTTCTTCAAGACCCTCGAGTGGGGTATCAAAATAAAGGGCTTTAAAAGGCGAGTACGAAAATGTATACAATCTATATGTTTTAAATCAATTTGGAGTGACAAATCATGAAAAACAAAATAAATAACAACTACACTGTAAGTGGTACGGTGGTAGTTTATTAATTTTTTAGTTCGTTTTTAGCATGGCAGTCGGGTTTTTTTAATTTTTAAATTATAGCTTGTTTTGTGATTAATAATTAGTAGCTACCTCCATCGAGAATTTTCAGAAAGGAAAAACTTGGTCCTATCGTTGAAACGAACCTATTCACGAAGATTCAGCCTGTTATTCATCACAAAAAAGAATAGGCGACGGCTGCCTGACTATAGACAGTATATGTAATAACTATGTAGTATGTATTGTCTAAGCATTTCTCGGAAATATTCTTTTTTTATTGGCTTACATTTACTGAAATTAGGGAACAGTGCAAGTTTCGCCAAATCGGTTCTGTAATTTTAAAGATAGGTATGAACAATTTTCCTTTTGCGGTTATTCTTTATTTCGGTATAATTGTAGCTTGTTATCATTGATTTAGGTCATTCATACTCAACTCCTCCAACAATACAGATTATATTATCAGTTATTTGTTTACCTCGGAAATACCCTAGAAACATTGGCAGTGATCGGCCTTGGGGTAATTAACCTTAATCGCGCCGTGCTGCGCCGCGGTGGTCACTCTGAACTTGTGCTACATTCACACGACTCTTTAAATAGCTTCAGAAATCGTTTTCGTCTGTACACCATCGCCCGTGCCAACATTTCAATCGTATTCTTTCTTTGAACACCACGTGGCGGTGATTTAAAAAACCGCGCGTGACGTATGTAATATATATCATTGCGTGGAATTTAACTTGCCAAAACGCAACGAAGCGTCATGCGCAACGCTCCGTCTTTGTTTAAACTAAATTCAACGTCCATCATGATGAACTAAATTATCCATCCAATATCATCCATTCATCAGTCTGCACAGATCCACCACCACTACAGCCCTTTAACGTCCCACTGCTGGGCACAGGCCTCCTGAGAGAGGGATTCAGAGCTTAGACCCGCCACGCTGCACCAATGCGGGTTGGCGGGCTTTAACGACCACTGTCACATGATAGTGATAATAACCGGGACCGACTGCTTAACGTGCTCTCCAAGGCACGGGGGTGGAACACCGACTCAACTACCAACACCGGGCTGGCACTGAGAATTTCTTGACAGAGAAACCCAATACCTTACAATTATTTGCCCGACCCGGAAATCGAACCCGGGACCTCGTGATCTGCAGTCGAATACGCTATCCGCTAGACCAACGAGGCAGTACACTGCACTGCACAGATTTATTCCTCATCTATTCCCTTCTCAATCCCTCTTTGAGGTCGTGTTGGTCCAACGGACTGATCGACCAACACTGCGCTAGCCAATACGCGATCTCCATTCCAGAGCATCCAGCAACCAACCAAACCAACATAGAAAAAAAATTTTGCAAGCAAATAAATCGAAGGAGGTTATTTTTTTTTTTTCATAAAAAATGACGCAAACATACTGCTTTCAAACAGATTTTTTACCCTGTTACAAGATTGATGAGATATCAAATTGTATGGGAATAACACTGAACTTCTTATTCAATCCAAATAAGATACATTTTTATCGTTTCTAACTCTGAACTCTGTAGAGACAAGATTGTGAAATTATGTCTGGCAAAAGCTAAAATTTTCGAATTTAAATTGTTTTGTATCTACGCTTTAGTTATCTGACGACATACTTGTGTCTCACATATCTTTGGTCTTTTGTTTTTTCAGCTAGAAATAGCCCTTGACATGACATCCTGCATGCTGTACGATAAATTGATCCGTGTAATTATTACTTAGAAATCTTTCTGCAAGATAGATACCTACCTGCGATGCGAGATATCTAAGTAGGTATATGTAGGTATAGGTATATACAAGGGCGTCGGAAGGGGGGGGGGGGGGTTGCAACGTTGAGGTTTGAAAAATATAGCCAAATGCAACCCAAAGTCTTAATACACACATTGAGTTATAACATTAGTAACGTCAATACCTGTCAAAGAGCTACACTTGCTTTATAGATTCGATAGCTTCATAACCTCTCGACTGAACTTAAATACATTTCCCATTCTCCATAATATATCAACTTGCCCATCAGCTGGCGACGCTCTTGTGTAACTACCTTCTTTTGTAAAATACGGACACAACTCGACACCCTCGAGTATCGTACGCGTCTACGAGTATGCCTCGCGTCGGTAAAACCGCTTCTCTTCCTCTTGACATACAAAGAGAGCAAAGAGCAATCTTTTAAAGTGAACCACTCTATGCGTAGGTGTGTTTAAATCTTGTGTTATTAGTTTAAATAACCGGCCAACTTCGAGCTCCATACCTCAGTACCATTGGCACCGCTTCAGAGACAAAACAAAGGCTGCTTCTCGACCAGGGATTTGCTAGAGTGCGTAGCGAGGTAAAGGTAAAAGTAAAACCGGCCATTAGGATCACCGTACCCCGGGTAAGATAAATTATGCTATGAAAATGTAACGATCCTATTGGTGCGTTCACATCTCTCGCTACTCATCGACGTCTCGCATTCTTGGTGGTTTTTGAAAAGTCTAATCTAAAACCGCCCATTAATTTACGAGTTAATATTGTGACGTTGCGCGCGTCACGCAGCCTCCAACTGGAGCCATGGCCGCGTCTCCAAGGTTCATCGCTTCTCAAAACGTTCTAGCGCTACGAGAGTACGTCTGTTCCGCAATACGCACATTTCCTTACAACACTTCCGCTATTACTTATTATTTTACAAACACCAAGTAGATAGTAACAACATCTGATGGAAATGATGTTAACACAAAAAGATCATGATTAATGATGATACTCAAATCATTTGCTTACACTAAATACTTAATTGTACATAAAGTATAAATTAAAAATTTAAAAAACCCCCGACATTCGCCATTTTGTGGTGGCAGCCATCTTGAATTTACATAGTGCTATTCTACTAGTCAAGCCCTTTCATTCATACCCATATTGAGCAAGTTGTGATAAAATATGTTATCCGCCATTTCGAGCGGCGGCTATCTTGGATCGATTTTCATCAAACAGCTAACAACACTCGACTAATTCACCTTTCAAACAAAAAAAAAACCGCATTCAAATCGGTTCACCCGTTTGAGCGCTACAGGGGAACAGACAGACAGACACACACACAGACACCAAGGGCGTCGCCAGCCGATGGCCAAGGGGGGGGCAAGTTGATGATATTATATAGTATAGGAAAAGTAAAAAGTATTGTTGGTACAGTCGACAGCTTTTGAAACTGATTGTAGATTTTTTAGGGTTCCGTAGTAAACAAGGAACCCTTATAGTTTCGCCATGTCCGTCCGTCTGTCTGTCCGTCCGTCCTCGGTTAATCTCAGAGACTATTAGTGCTAGAAATCTGTAATTTGGCATGTGTATAAATATTAATCACGCCGACAAAGTGGTGAAATAAAATTTTGATAAATATTTTTTTTTAGGGTAGCTCCCGTACATGTAAAGTGGGGATGATAATTTTTTTTCTCGTCTACCCCATAGTGTGGGGTATCGTTGAATAGGTCTTTTAAAAATACTGTGGGTATGGGAACATCATTTTTCGATTTCTAGACCGGTTTGTAAAATATGATGTTTTAAAGTGTAAATTTTTATTAGAGTCAAGTGTCCCCCCCCTCTATCAGCCAAATGGCAGTATATAGGAACTTGAAAAAATTCACAGCAGTAGTATATATAATCAATTTTAAAGGAAAACTATCATGGCTAAGTAGGGTTCACAGGTTAAGGAGTTATATCTGTTTTTCGAGGATTGTGACTACGGAACCCTACACTGCGCGTGGCCCGCCACGCACTTGGCCGGTTATTTATAGATACTTTTTTAATAAGTTGGTACGAAAATAGTGCAACGGGTGAGGTTTAAACCTTAACGGAGGAAAAAAAATTGAAAAAACCAAAAATGTGCGAAATTTTTGCGGTTTTTTGAGTGCTGAAAAGTTAGCACAGGTCTTTCGAAGCTGCAAACTTGGATTTATACCAACTAGTGGTAGTGATCCTAACAACATATTAAAAAAACACAATTTTCCAGTGACACTGCAATACTACGGGAGCTCGATGACCAATTGAAAAAGTCATTTTATACCGACTGGAAATTTTAACAACAATAGTTTAGACCGAACCCATCACAGCTCCGAACGTCAGCTGCCGCACCAGTGGTGGAGTTAAGAGTGAGAGCATGTGAAAGTGCTTGAAAATCAAAGCGCTCCGAGTGATTTTATCCCGGACAAAAATGGTCTTAAATCATTGTTCCGATCATTTTTGATACAGAAACAATCGTCAGCTGCGGCGCCGAGGGTGGGTTATACGTCCGCTACGCGCATGAAGTGCATTAAAATTTTGGCAAAAAAAGTTATTTTATACCTTATGAAATTTATGCAGCAGAATTTTCACACTTTTAAAATAATAAAGAAAATCGTCAGCTGCACTTCTGGTGGGGGAAAGACCGTCAGTCAGCGTGATAAACATTTTGCGCGCTCAGTACATTTAGCCTGTAAATCTAGGAAGAATATCCTATAGTTTTAAAAATTAGCCAAATGTATTTTTTGGGCCTTCCTCTAGAATATATCCAAAAACCACATATGGGGCGTGCATAACCAGCCGCCATTTTTAATTTTGTCCTTTTTTTCGGTTTTTTTCTCATATCACGAAAATCTCTACGAATAGCATTATAATTACTTCTGACAAAAGTTTTATTATACAATTTGCCACAAATGTAGTCTCTTGCAGTTTTACTCTAAGTTTATTACTTTAGGAGCTTTAGGGTATTTTAGGTCCCTTTTTCGTTTTTTTTGCTCATATCTCGAAAGTCTCTACGAAAAGCATTATAATTACTTCTGATAAAAGTTTTCGTATAAAATTTTCTACAAATTTGGTTCCATGCATTTTTACTCTAAGTTTATTATTTTAAGAGCTATAGGATGTTTAAGTTAATATTTGAGGTCCTTTTTTTAATTTTTTGCTCATATCTCGAAAATCTCTACGAATAGCATTATAATTACTCCTGTAAAAAGTTTTTACATGAAATTTTGTACAAATTCGGTCATGGTAATTTTTACGCTAAGCTTACTACTTTAGGAGTTATAGGGTGTTTAAGTTTATATTTGAGGTCCCTTTTTCAGTTTTTTGCTCATATCTCGAAAATCTCTACGAATACCAATAAAATTACTTCTGACAAAAGTTTTAATATAAAATTTTCTACAAATTTTGTCCTGTTCATTTTTACGCATTTCAAACAAAAAACCGCATTGCGGTTTTTTTTTGTATGAAAGGTGAATTAGTCGGAAGTGTTCTTAGCTATGTTTGATGAAAATTGGTCCAAGATAGCCGCCGCCACAAAATAACGAATGTCAGGGGATTAATCTATACTAGTTTATCTCTCTGTTAAATTTAACACTCTGTAGCTCCTAAAGTAATAAGCTCAGCGTAAATTAAATAGGACCAAATTTGTAGAAAATTTTATGTAAAAACTTTTGCCAGAAGTAATTAAAATGCTATTCGTTGAGATTTTCGAGATATGAGCAAAAAACTGAAAAAGGGACCTCAAATATTAACTTAAACAACCTATAACTCCTAAAGTAGTAAGCTTAGCGTAAAAATTACCATGACCAAATTTGTACAAAATTTTATGTAAAAACTTTTTACAGGAGTAATTATAATGCTATTCGTAGAGATTTTCGAGATATGCGCAAAAAACTAAAAAAAGGACCTCAAATATTAACTTAAACATCCTATAGCTCTTAAAATAATAAACTTAGAGTAAAAATGCATGGAACCAAATTTGTAGAAAATTTTATACGAAAACTTTTATCAGAAGTAATTATAATGCTTTTCGTAGAGACTTTCGAGATATGAGCAAAAAAAACGAAAAAGGGACCTAAAATACCCTAAAGCTCCTAAAGTAATAAACTTAGAGTAAAACTGCAAGAGACTACATTTGTGGCAAATTGTATAATAAAACTTTTGTCAGAAGTAATTATAATGCTATTCGTAGAGATTTTCGTGATATGAGAAAAAAACCGAAAAAAAGGACAAAATTAAAAATGGCGGCTGGTTATGCACGCCCCATATGTGGTTTTTGGATATATTCTAGAGGAAGGCCCAAAAAATACATTTGGCTAATTTTTAAAACTATAGGATATTCTTCCTAGATTTACAGGCTAAATGTACTGAGCGCGCAAAATGTTTATCACGCTGACTGACGGTCTTTCCCCCACCAGAAGTGCAGCTGACGATTTTCTTTATTATTTTAAAAGTGTGAAAATTCTGCTGCATAAATTTCATAAGGTATAAAATAACTTTTTTTGCCAAAATTTTAATGCACTTCATGCGCGTAGCGGACGTATAACCCACCCTCGGCGCCGCAGCTGACGATTGTTTCTGTATCAAAAATGATCGGAACAATGATTTAAGACCATTTTTGTCCGGGATAAAATCACTCGGAGCGCTTTGATTTTCAAGCACTTTCACATGCTCTCACTCTTAACTCCACCACTGGTGCGGCAGCTGACGTTCGGAGCTGTGATGGGTTCGGTCTAAACTATTGTTGTTAAAATTTCCAGTCGGTATGAAATGACTTTTTCAATTGGTCATCGACCTCCCGTAGGCAATGTCTATATTTTTTCAAATCTCTCGGGGGGGGCAGCTGCCCCCCCCTGCCCCTACCTGGCGACGCCCTTGACAGACACGTCAAACTTATAACACGACGGGGTGTTTTGTTTTGCGTCGGGGGTTAAAAATAACTTTGACGCCAAAAGATAAAATAATAGCATAAATCATAATAGCAAATACCTACCTATTGTTTCTAATCACTGGTCACATTATTTTGGCTTCGGTACAAGTATGATGGGTAGTATGATCTGCTTATCTTTTAGGTAGGTATCCTCCAATTTGTCTGTTAAATTATTGACAGGCGAACTGCATTTGGATAGTAAGGTGTCTGCAAAATAAAAGTGCAGTTTTGGTGCAGTTCCCTGTTCCATTGTAATCGAACTGCAACTGCATCGCAACTGTGCAGTGCGTTGTGTTAGAACTGCACGCCACTACACGCCACAAAATCTCGATTTGGAGGTCAGGTCGCGGTTTTCTTTGTGAGGAAGCTCTGGGTGAGCCGCCTTAGTATTTTTAGCCGAGAGCGACGCACCGACAAACTTACCACTTTACGCCCAGTCATCATAATAAAAGTTGTAATAGTCATTTATGCTATAACTAGCGACCCGCCCCGGCTTCGCACGGGTAGTAGAGCATTTTATGCGTAGGTACTACCCGCTCAGGGATTAGGCAGCGTTTTCGATGAAAGCTCCCAGGCGGCTTTTACGACTTTTTACGATATTTTCCACAATGAACTTACTATATCTCACCTTATACCCGAATTACTAATTCCGTGGAATTCTGACGTTTCATAATGTTACCAGAGATAAAACAATTCCCACAAAAAAGATGAAAAATTCAAAACTTATGCAAATACAAATCAACTGCTGCATGTAGATATGACTTTCTAGTTTCCATTCTTAGCAATTTCTATTTTAGGGCGAAACAATTAATATTATTAAGCGGCTTAGAGCTTTATATGTTGACAGGGAATTAAAGTAGTTTGGGGTAAAATCGTACTTCGTAGATGTTAACCCTGTTCTCCATATAAATAACTCATCTGTAAATGAAAATGACAGCTGTCAGAATTAAGTCGATATTAAGTCAAAAATAAGGAGAAAAACTAAATATTTCAAATCAAATAAATTAGTGTATTTGGGACATAAGAAAGTAAGTTTTCACCAGATTCCGTGAAAAAAAAAAAATTATTTTAAAAGATAAAAATAAAGAACCAAAAACTTGGTTTTATGAACTTTTCACATAAATTTTGAGGTTATGTGAAAAAAGTGTAAATATAAAAGTTGTAGATCTTTTTATTACCTACAACTTTGCCATTTAATTTTTTTCCATAGGACTTCTAGTTTTGCCGGAAATCGAGATAAACCGTTTTTTACCCTTAAAACTCCCCCCCTTTTTTCCCGAGCTCAGATCGCCCGTAAATTATTTTTCCTTGTATTTTATAATATTCTCCTCCTTTTCCAATGGGTTTCATCCTACGTACTGTGATTTTTTTTTTGGTTTCAAAAATTATCGACAATGGGCTATAGGGAGAACCGCGGCCGCCGACGCGCTTATAGGCACGCTCCCGCGCCGCCGCAATTTTTAAATCTGTAATATCTTCGAAAGTATTCATTTAAATCATATGCTGTAAAGGACCATATGGATTTATATAAAATCAACAATGCATTTAAGGTATTTAATTAGATAAGGATTAATGCTGTATTGGTTGAAATCGCTTCGAAAATTAGCCATTATTTGTCGTAAAAAGTAAATGACAAAAAAATGTTATTGTGGGATATCCATAAGAGATAGACATATACCATCGCGGACTTTTCTGTAGACCTTTTCAATGTGTACAATACTTAGTACATTATTTTGATAAATCTCGTAGGGTTCAGCCTGCGTTTGCAATGTAAGCGGAAAAAATGTAATTATTTACGACATCACATTAGAAACCTCAAAAATAACAGTATTTCTCCACAATTTAATGGATGTTATTATACATATAAACCTTCCTCTTGAATCACTCTATCTATTAAAAAAAACCGCATCAAAATCCGTTGCGTAGTTTTAAAGATTTAAGCGTACAAAGGGATATAGGGACAGAGAAAACGACTTTGTTTTATACTATGTAGTGATATGCGGAAAGTTGAAAATACAGATATATGTATATAGGTACAGTCGAGACGCAAAGTTTAATAGAAAAGTTTTAAATAGCGCTGAGGGTTAATGCACATTGCACACGTCTAAAATCCATTTTTCGTTTGCTGACTTAAAAGGTAAGCAAATCGCAGAAACTTCTCGGAGAAACGCGTAAGCGACGCGCTTTGCCCGGCGCTTTAGACGTTCTTAGTTCTTATATTTGAATTTTCACTAAATATTTCATTTAAAGTTTAAATTTTAAACAATGAAATCGTGATTTAAGCGAAATTCAAATAGAAGAACATCCTATGAGCGGTGCACAGCACGTCGTTTACGCGTTTTTGTGGGAAGGAACCTTTTTAAGTCAGCTTACGAAAAACAGATTGTCATTTTTTATTTGTACCATAAAGGCACCATAAAAATATTTATTACTAACTTTTGCCCGCGGCTTCGCCCGCGTGTATTTCGGTTTTTCACAAATCCTGAGGGAATCGTGGATTTCTGGTTCCCGTTCCCGCTCCTTTTTCCAACCTTTATTCCTACTTTCAAGGAAGTTTGCTACAGTAATCTACCTACAGTTGTAGCTATAGATTTAAGCTTTTTCAAAATCCCGCGGGAACTGTGGATTTCTCCAGGATAAAAGGCCTATGTGTTAAGTCAGGGTATAATCTATTTCCATTCAAAATTTCAGCCCAATCGGTTTAGTTGTTGTGGCGTTATAGAGTAACAAACATCCACACTTTCACATTTATAATATTAGTATAGGATGTTCCATACAATTTTATCCGATATGTTTGTATATTAGATGATATCATAAAAGACCTCATAAAAATAGCGGCTTCATAAAAATGGCTATCAGTAAGTAGTACGACTGTAACAAATAAACTGAAGATTTCCATGTTATCGGTTAAAAGTTAGTAAATAAAGTGACGCTGAATTAATAGTTGAAAGTGGGGCAGTGGGTCGCACATTACAATCACATTTTGTTTGGATTCGAACATAATCTGGTATAGCATGAGATTTTAGCAAAACCACGGTCTTAGCCGACCGCTGCTTAGAGATAGGTACCTAAGTTTTGCATTCAAAATATATCTTAGCTCGAGTTTTTTTTCAAGGCCTACAAGTCCGCTGTACTGTCTTATTGGTTAATGAGATTTACATACTTTACTAACTAATATAATTTGGAAGACTAATATAATTTGGAAGGAATTTATCCTTTTTTACTTACGTAACGTATTTGGTCCCTTTTCACGGAGCCAGTAGGCGACTAGTTTCAGTGGATATAAATAATATGTATACCTATAGTGGCCTAGAGAGGTTTGTATCTCCTTAGATAGGACCGTTAGTAACCTAGCAGTTTGGTTACTTTCACTACGTCTTTGTTTCGCACCTAACCGTATATTATAATATCTACACGTTAGTACGTTTCGTACCTATTGAATATAATAGAATAGTATAGAAAAGTTTTTATTTAAATAAACTTTTACAAGCACTTTTGAATCGTCAAAAAACGTCAAGTGAATCTACCACGGAAATGCCGTTCCAACCGAGAAGAATCAGCAAGAAACTCGGTGGTTGCTTTTTTAAGAAACATATAAAAAACTAGTAGGGCGCGTGGGTGCGCGGCCCGCAAGCGGACCGCGAGGTTTTGCTTTCGGGTATTTTGGTTTGAGGAGCCTCCACTTATCTTTCCCAAATTCCTAATCCTCGATCATTATCACTCTCTGTTTGTGTTTGTGATGGATGATGTGATTAATAAATGAATGGACTGATGGATGAAATAATTATATTATTAATACAAGCAACAGCACTATTTTAAACAAGTTGGATTGATGTGATGAAGAGCGAATGAAAGTGTATGGTCGAATGTGGAGTCATGGAGTGCCGCGCCGCGCCGAGGCGCCCTGCGCGTCCCCGCGCCGCGTCCCGCCGCGCCACCCGCGGACCGGTTTTCGGCGATGCCGAAACATCCTGCCCGCCCGACGTTGAAAGTTTCAGTGGAGCGGTAGTGGGCAGATATTGTTGAATGATCTTTGGATGACGCCCTTTCTTGTCTTGATGTCAACAACTCGGCTCACTCCATCTGCGCCAGGATACAGTTTCACTACTCTTCCCAGCTGCCATAAGAGTGGTGGCAGATTCTTTTCCCTCACCAGCACCATAGAGCCGAGCTTGAGGGTATCAGAGGTTGTAGCGCGCCACTTGGTTCGCTGTTGAAGTAAAGAAACGTATTCATTTGCGAAGCGTGCCCAAAAATGTTGTCTTAGCTTCTCAATTCGCTCATAACGCTGCAGTCGATTGATGTTGGCGTCGCTGACAGGAGGACGTGGGACTGTCAGTAGTGAGCGTCCAATGAGGAAGTGAGCTGGGGTAAGGACGGTCAGATCGGAAGGATCGGAGGAGAGAGGTGTCAGTGGTCGGGAATTGAGGATCGCCTCTATTTGGATGAGACACGTTGACATCTCTTCGTACGTCAGATGAGTCAAAGATAAAATACGTCTGAGGTGATGTTTTACCGACTTAACTGCAGCCTCCCAAAGTCCTCCAAAATGAGGCGCGTAAGGTGGGATAGTTTTGAAGTCTATTCCAATATTGCTAATTTCAGATTGGATTTCGTTTAAATATTTATTAAAAAATGCGGCAATTTGATTACTAGCGCCAAGAAAGGTCGTCGCATTGTCTGACGTCACGGAAATCGGTTTTCCGTGGCGGGAAATGAATCTAAAAAATGCTGAGAGATACGCTTCTGTAGTTAAATCCGTGACGAGCTCCAGGTGCACTGCTTTGACTGCAAAACAAACAAAAATGCAAATGTATGACTTCGTCAGCCTAGCACCCCTGCCCTTACGGTCCGCTATCAGCACTGGCCCAGCATAATCAACACCAGTGTGTAGAAAGGGAAATTCTAATTGTGTTCTATCAGAAGGTAAATCGCCCATGATCGGTTGTATTGGCTTAGATTTAAATCTAAAGCAACGAACACAACTATGCACGACGCGTTTAGCTAGGTTCCTCCCCCCCAGTGGCCAATATTTTTGTCTTATGCAAGACAAAAGAAGCCGAGGTCCGGCATGCATTAGTGCTATATGCTCTTTGTGAAAAATGATTTGAGTCACATGATGTTTCCCACATAATAATATAGGGTGTTTGACATCAAAGCTGTAGGCGGAGTTATTAAGACGACCGCCAACTCTAATAAGATTATCAGCAGTGTTCATGAAAGGTGATAATGAATTTAATCTATTATTAGTAGGAAGAGGTTTGCCTGCTTTTAATAATTTATATACTTCAGGAAACATTTCCTTTTGAACAAATTGTAATATGTAATTTTCTGAGTTTTTTAACTCTGTTGTAGATAAAAAGTTTGTAAGTTTAGTTTTAGGATTTTTACAATTGTATATAAATCTTTGTATGTAAGCAAATGATCTTATTAATTGTGTATAATTTGATTTCTTATTTATAAATTCATGTAATGTGTTTGTTTGTATTTTTGTGCTATTATTTTGTGTAGATGTATTATGTAAGACTATATTTTCTGAATGTAAGTCTGATTGTGTGTTCGGAATGATTGGGAATTGTATGTTTTTGGACTTTAAAAATTCAGGTCCAAACCACCATAAGGGACTAGAGCTAATATTGTCAGCTATAATCCCACGAGATACTAAATCAGCAGGGTTTTCTTTAGACGGAACGTAGCTCCATCTGTAACCAGCCGTGCAGTCTTGGATCTCACCCACTCGAGTCCGAACAAACATTTTTAATTGATTCGATTGAGTTTTGAGCCATGCCAACACGATAGTGGAATCAGTCCAAAAATAAGAACTATGTATTTTAAGTGTCAATGATGAAATGACTTTTGCATGGAGTCTGGTGGCGAGCAGCGCACCACAAAGCTCCAACCTAGGTATTGTGGTGGGCTTTAAGGGAGCCACTTTATTTCTAGATGCTAATAAACGCACTTGTACTTTGCCATTCTCGTCAACCGCTCGTACGTAAATACACGCGCCATAAGCGCGCTCCGAAGCATCGGAAAACGTATGCAATTCTATTAATGCGTTATCAATAGAAACCCAACGGGAAATGCGAAGCTTATTAAGTGACGTAAGTGAAGCTATGAAATTCAAAAACGATTTTTGGGTTTCTTTTGACACTTCGTCATCCCAACCGTATTTATTTACCCAAAGTTTTTGCATAAGAATTTTTGCTTGCACAGTACATGGTCCTAGAAGGCCAAGGGGATCAAAAATTTGACTTATAAGAGATACAATTTTACGCTTTGTGATTTTTTTTGTATTTGTATCTAGGTTAATTTTAAATAATAAATTGTCTGCATTACAATCCCACTGGAGACCAAGTGTTTTGCAAGGTAATGATTCATCTAGATTTAAGGTTTTATCTGTTGTAAGATTTTCAAGTAAACTATCTTTAGGCAAAGATTTTAAGATTTCTGAACTATTTGACTGCCATTTACGTAACTTAAATTGCGCTGACTGTAAGTTGGTAATAACATTTTTGCATAGTTTAATCACTGACTGTATGGAGTCCCCACCGCTAAGAAAATCATCGACGTAGAAATCTCGAGCGATAGCAACTTTTGCTTCTGGATCCGAACACTGTTCTGCTAGCGAAACTAAGCACTTTGTGGCTAGGTATGGGGCAGAT
Organism: Melanargia galathea; assembly: GCA_920104075.1. NCBI lineage: Eukaryota > Metazoa > Arthropoda > Insecta > Lepidoptera > Nymphalidae > Melanargia > Melanargia galathea. Next base: position 33,226,831 of record OV049855.1, on the reverse strand, counting down.
GCAGTACCGTACGTGACTGTGTTCAAGGTATATGTTTTTATGGTTTCACTAGGATGAAATCTAAACAAGATTTGCTGTAATGAGCGTTGAGATGGTTCTACGAGAATAGCTCTGTACATTTTTTCAATGTCTCCCGATACAACATATTTATGTTGCCGGAAGCGCAATAATATAGAAAGCAAGTCATCTTGGACGACTGGGCCAACCATTTGAAGGTCGTTAAATGATTTTTTATTATTAGATGTGGGGCTCGATCCATTAAAAACGACACGTAATTTTGTAGTCGCAGAAGACTCACGAATAACCCCATGATGAGGTAAATAATAACTTTTTTGGGAATCATTAAATTTTGTGATTTTTGAAGTGTCACTCATGTGACCTAAGTTTTTGTATTCAGTCATAAATTCTAAATATCTACTTTTTAAGACTGGGTCGCGTTCAAATCTACGCTCAAGTGATAATAAACGGCTTTTAGCTGTGTGATAAGAATCGCCGAGAACATCAGGTGACTCTTTTAAAGGTATAGTTACAATAAAACGACCGTCAGTATCGCGCCGAGTGTTCTCTGCGAAGCTTTTCTCACAAGCCTGCTCTTCAAGCGATAAACTATATTTAGAAGGTACTGATTCTAATTCCCAAAATCGTGTTAACAAGGCCTCATCACTCTGACAAAATAAGCACGTCTTCACTCTGACAAAATAAGCCCATAAACTAACAAAGGTGTATGCTCAAGATCGGTTGGATGACGTATATAAGAAGCCAATAATCTGACAAAGATGTTTATGTGTTTGCTGTATACGATAGAAATCTAGTTAACTATGCTCGATTATTACAAAGTAGAATCTGATAAAGAAAGGAAAGCGTTTACAGAATAACTTCCAAATAGGATCAGTGTACTGGCAAGGGTTATAAAAACAAAGTTAATTCTGCTAAACAAATCTAATGATAACTTATTTTTACCCGATTGGGTTATGTGTTTCACCTGTGTGTATGTATGTCCATTCCTATGTCCGCGTGTAACTACTCAACGGCTCAACGGATTTTGATAAATAATACGTCATTAGATTTGTCTTCATGACGCGACTGTCATAGGGTACCTAAATTTAAAAATAAAAAAAATGGCGGACTTTATGCGCTTTAATGTGCGAGCTGAAAAAAAATTTTTTCTTCAAGACCCTCGAGTGGGGTATCAAAATGAAGGGATTTAAAAGGCAAATACAAAAATGTATACAATTATATATTTGAAAATAAGTTGGAGTGATAAATCACAGAAAATGACCGTTTCCTATGTCAGTTCGTAACTACTCAACGACTCAACCTATTTTGATAAATGATACGTCATTAGATTTGTCTTAACAGCGCAAATGTTACTGGGTACATAAAACTGATAAAAATTCAAAATGGCGGATTTTATGCACTTTAATGTGCGAGCTGAAAAAATTTTTTTTCCTCAAGACCCTCGAGTGGGGTATCAAAATAAAGGGCTTTAAAAGGCCAGTACGAAAATGTATACAATCTATATGTTTTAAATCAGTTTGGAGTGACAAATCATGAAAAACAAAATAAATAACAACTACACTGTAAGTGGTAAGGTGGCAGTCGGGTTTTTTAATTTTTAAATTATAGCTTGTTTCAATCACAAATCAACACTTTAATTTAATTTTTATTTTTACAATCATTGTCTACATTGTGCTCTTTCACAATTAAATTGCTAACAACCGCTAATGAATATTGTAAACATTTTGTGCAATTCAAGCCCAATATTTCCCCTTATCCGATGGTAACTTATTTTTTACTGTGATCTATGAAACTGTAACTGGCGGCGATTTCTTTATCTACTATATAAAAATAAGTCGGGTTTTCCTTCCTGACGCTGTAACTCCAGAACGCACGAACCGATTTCCACGGTTTTGCATTCGTTGGAAAGGTCTCGGACTCCGTGAGGTTTACAGCAAAGAAAAAGACGCGAACGAAGTCGCGGGGGTCAGCTAGTATCTATTATATAAATAATTGATATTGTTAATTTTAATTGGAGGCAGTTATAATATCGATAATAGAGCCCAAAACAGTATTTTTTATTATTATTGTCTGTTGCACAGACAATCACGCTGAAACTGCTGAACAGATTTGAATGCAAATTGGTATGTTTTAAATAGCTAATACTCCGGATGAACATTTAAGATATTTTTAACTCTAAAAACAATAAGTTTTCTTCGGGACAGGGGATGAAGTTTTTTTGTCGATATTAGGTAAGTACCTACTCCATAATCAAATCTGAACCGATTTTGACAATTCTTTTGTTTATTTCTTTTTCTTTATGAAATAAAGTTGTTCAAAAAAGGCCAGTTTTACAGATAACAGCATTAAAATTTAGTCTATATAGAAAAGCCCACCCGTGCGAAGCCAGGGCAGGTCTTTGATTAAAGCCATACGAGTAATTCCATTCTCCTTGCTAGTATAATTAACCTTACCTTACCTACTATAATTAATGATGTTCCAGCCGACATGTTATATTATTTAAACGGTTAAACCTTTTCCGTGTGCCTAATTTATTTGTATGGCTTACGTAGACAGGAAACCAGCGAACTACACACACATACACACTCGTAACATAGTATGCGTCGGACACGCATTAATGGACGCGATCAATAAATAATAATATTCAGTTCCGCAGCCTCTTAAAACGTAACGTAGAGGAGTTGAAAGTAACGTTGCGGTTGGCGTTAAAGTTTGACTACCAAAAATAGCAAAAGATGTTTCCATAGTCGGGATCGTTAACTTTCCCACGGGATTTTGAAAAAACCGAAATATATAGGCTACAGCTATATATTTCGGTTTTTATAGGTAGATTACTATAGCAAACTTCCTTGAAAGTATAGGTATCATCATCATCATGATCAACCCATTACCGGCTCACTACAGAGCACGGGTCTCCTCTCAGAGTGAGAAGGGTTTTGGCCATAGTCTACCACGCTGGCCAAGCGGATTGGCAGACTGCACACACCTTTGAGAACGTTATGGAGAACTCTCAGGCATGCAGGTTTCCTCACGATGTTTTCCTTCACCGTTAAAGCAAGTGATATTTAAATACTTAAAACGCACATAACTCCGAAAAGTTAGAGGTGCGTGCCCGGGATCGAACCCACGACCTCCGATTAGAAGTCGGTCGTCCTAACCACTAGGCTATCACAGCTTAAGTATAGGTATAAAGGTTGGAAAAGGGAGCGGGAACGGGAACCGGAAATCCACGATTCCCTCGGGATTTGTGAAAATCGAAATTCACGCGGGCGAAGCCGCGGGCAGAAGCTAGTTTCATAATACCTCATATCACTCACTGAGACGACGTGCACGTGACGTTGAATATGACGATTTAAGGCGGTGCCACACTGCAGCATGAGAATACTGAATTCTAGCAAATCAGTATTCTCATGCTGCTGTGTGGCACCGCCTTAAATCGTACCTGCCACCAAGAAGTTCCAGTGACCAGGGGGGTTATTCTGTAACTTATATAGTTAGCAACTGAAAATAGTTGCCAACGAATTAGTTCGATATACATTGCTGCTTTACTGTGTAAAATTATGAAAACACTTTATATTTGCCACAGTAAAACAGCAATGTATATCAAACTAATTCGTTGGCAACAATTTTCAGTTGCTAACTAAGTTACAGAATAACCCAGCAGCTCCAACCTCCACCTACAGACAGGCTCAATAATGGTACGAGTACCTACCATCATCATCCTTGTCCCCCAACAAACGCGTGTCTGGTTTTCAGGTCGAAGGGAAACTTGGAAATAGCCGAAAAATCAGTAATTAATTCCAATGGAAACAACTTACGTGTTTACGGACAAAGCGAGTTAATATAACGCTTGTAAATATACTGTAAAATAATCTCTAAGTTTCACTATAATTTACCTACTTGACTATTACGTTGTATAATAATTTAATTATTATTAAACTAATCACTAATTTAATCAGTTTAGTGCAGCACACTGCACTGCATAATATTGTTGATTGATAATATAATGTCGATATCATTTATAACGTTGATTTATTATGTAAACATTATTTTTGCATGGAAATAATTATTTAGTGGGTAGGCAGATTTTCATGAAGTTACTTTAGTTACTAGAATTTTACAGTTACCTATTCTCGCACTAAAAGGACTTTGAATTTTGCCTCGCATCTCATTGCTCTCATGCTCATCGTGTGTAAATTACGAGTAATGTATTTCTCTGTAATTTGCTGCATGAGTTTATTGATGTTCAAGAAATACTACTGATATTATGATTCAGCAGTTTTTCTCTCGATAAGGAGATAGCGGAAGAAGCTATAGTAGGTAAGTAAGGTAGGTATTTGCTTGAAGCCGTTTACCTCCATAATTTGCCCTTGGTGTGTCGATGTCATTTTTATAGTACAGTTTATTCTAACGAATACTTTTAGGGTGATGTGGCCTCGATATGACAATGAATATCAATCAACGTATCGATTGGATTGGCAACGCAAAGTTATTCAAAGTCGTTCATTTAGGTAGCCATCAAATTCCATGCAATGATTCCTAGGAAGGAGGAAACTTAAGTAACTACTAATCTGGCTCTAACGGAAATGCGCGTAAAAAAACGCGCACGTAAAAACGGTTGCACTTTCCTTAGAAAATTATGAAGATTTACTAAGGGTCTGTTTCACCACCTTCTGATAAGTATTGGATAACTATCTACAACTTTTGTCTTTGTCACTTAACATTAAGTATGAAAGTGACAAAACATACGTTTAGGCTATCCAACACTTATCCGAAGGTGGTGAAACAGGCCGTTAGAGAGAAGAATTACAACTAGTAGCAGAACTATAGAGTTCTGCTGATAATTTTATAAGGAAAGTGATAAATAAGTAACAAGTATAAAATAAAAATTTAAAAAAACCCCCGACATTCGCCATTTTGTGACAGCGGCCATCTTGGATTTGCAATAGTGCTATTCTACTAGTCAAGCCCTTTCATTTGATACCCATATTAAGGGAGAAAAAATATGTAATCCACCACTTTGTAGCGGTGGCCATCTTGGACCGATTTTCTTCAAACATAGCTAACAACACTCGACTAATTTACCTTTCAAACAAAAAAAACCGCACTCAAATCGGTCCACCCGTTTGATCGCCACAGTGGAACAGACAGACACACACATACAGACACGTCAAACTTATAACACCCCGTCGTTTTTGCGTCGGGGGTTAAAAATAAAGAGATAAAAATTAGTTTTTTGAAAAAAATCTCAAATTTTGACTTGCAGTTTAAATATTTGCAGAGCGCAGTCGTGAAGCACAATGAATTCATATATTTTTATTCAACTTATAAGTAACATGTTAATAAAAAAAGTCTTCATCATTCATAATTGACCTAACCAGGAAACAAACCTATGGTTCTCATCTCATTGCCCTTTGCCTAGGAGACCGTCTAAATACTTACTATACAACCAGTCCGAATAGAAGCTTTACTTGCAAAAGTAGCAGGTCTGCTTAACGAGACGTGAAGGTTAAATAAAACATTCTGAATTAGCAATCTAGAAAAAGCAGCGCACGTTACTAAGAGGCAAAGATCTTGTTTTTGTTACACGCTGACAAGTTTAACGGCAAAAGTTGAGATCGGACATTGGATTCTGTAGTTACACACTCCTACATACTAGTTACTACGTAATTGTAAGATTCTACGGCCAAGGAAAACAAAGGCATCGCGACAATAGGAAGGAACAATAGGGAAATGCTTTAGGTTTAGTCCATTGAAATGTTAGATGAGCTTTTCATTTTTTAGAGGACGCAATTTTATTTTTGGGACATGTGTGGGGGGTCAATAGAAGCTTAACCTCAAGTTTGTGGGGTCGCCACCCTTGTCCCCCGGGCGCCATCTTGGAAAAAGGGGTGAAAACACTTTTTTCGCGATATCTCGGAAACTATGCGTCTCACAAAAAAAACGTAAAGACATAATTTTTAGCAAATTGTTTTGCCTACAAATATGTTAATATAACTTTTTGCCCTAAATTAAAAATTAAAGAAGTTATAAGCAAAAAAGTGAGATTTTTTTATAAAATCTTTTTGCTCTATAATTCGGTCCTTAAATTGTAACATTTCAATGGACTACTTCTAAAGTCCTAAGCGTCAATTTACACCGCGGCGGAATGGAATGGAAGCGACTTTTTGCAACGAAATTGTACATAGCTAAATGAACTTTATGTCAATTGCATAACATACAAATTAAATAGGAGCCAAAAAAGGTCGCGCGTCTTCCGCGGAATTCTCGCGCATTCTCGAGAATTTCCCTATAGCTACTATTTTGTTTGTTATACAATTGACATAAAGTTCACAATGCTTTGTACAAAAAATTCGTTTCCATTCCATTCCGCCGCGGTCTAAATTGGGCCTTACACTTTGTCGAAATTTAAAACTACCATCCTGTCCAAATACTGTTTTAATTTTCTTTTAAGTATATTTTTCTACATTGAAATTATTTGACTTTCTTTAAACCTTTAAATATTTACTGAAACTATCCTTATTCTATATTTCTCAACATTTGAATTTAACATTAACCGCTCTATATTTTTACCAAAAACTTAAATGTTGGAGTTCCGATCATTCCGAATAATATGATCCGTTAGATTTTGTGTTGAATGTTGAAAATTTGATAAACTTAGTGAGCAATTCACGATTCCGGTGTTTCAATCTAGGCATGATTTTACCGTTGGTTAATTCTTTGAGCTTTCTAATTTTTTATACGCCTTGATAAATCTTTTATACCTATCTATTGAATTAACGCTAAGTGTTTTAATCGATAACTGTACAACAGTAGATGTTTACGGTCGTAAACTTTAAAAAAAATTCTAGGACAAGGGATTGGTTAGTGCAATAAGATCGAAAATTGTTGCAACTTTATGTGCTTATGTTTAACACCTATTGAAAAACAAATTAGTAAGAAGGTGACATCCTATTGACTAAATTTTGAAAAAAAAAAATAACTGAGCTGAACTGAAAGATTCAAGTTCAAAATCCAATCACGATATTAAAAAGTAAACTGCCGCGTGTTTATGTCGATCATTACATGACGGTCGTATTTTTAAACAAACCGCGGCACGAAGGCAACAATGGATTTTATGTAACCAGGCAGTTATACACCGCCACGGAATCTGAGCTCGAGCCCGTCTCATCTGAAGCGGTAAATTGTGCCTACATTTGATGACCTAACTAATCAATACCTCCTAGTTACTATGTTATGTTCTTGGGGAATTTTGGGGGAAAGAAGCCTAGAATCCAGATCGTTATTCTTATTTACAACAAGGAATTCATAAATACCAATTGCTAGGTGGTGTTTAACTACAATATAGAACACCAATTCTTGTTTTCGTCGTTGTTTCAACCGAAAAACGCTGGAGATTCCATTGCTTGCTGGCATTGGACGTATCACTCTTAAAGGATTCACAGAACACAGTCTTGTGGCGCATCCTTCGTCACTCGACTACTAGGAAGTCTTCCAACGCTGCGTTTTCTATATCGGGGTCACTATACCAACATCGCTACTTTGTCGTTATGCACTTGAGAGAACGGTCGTGGTCGTCACTGCAGTATTGTGGAACGCATGTTTATCCGTCTGATTTCGTCTCTGACAGCAACCTTCCTTGTTCAGTCCTGTAAAGGGAGGTCCACCTTGGGACTCAGCTTCTATAAATTCTTCAAGCTATGGCTAAACAAGGTGAAAAGGTGCGCGCGCCCTTCAGCTGTCTTCAGCTTCTGGACTGGTATACCTGTTTAATAGGTCCTGTAGGTCAATCAATTAGGTGTTTCAGAAGTTTTATGAACCTGATAAGTAAGCTCGAAGAGTCAAGGTGGCGATTGAGAAAGCTATGCTCGGAATGTCTCTACCTGATCAAATCAGAAATGAAGCGATCCGTAGAAACACCAGAGTGCGTATAGTCCGTTTCAATAGAGTTGAGCTAAAATGTAAACCAAACACACCTTTTTGCTAAAAAACTATAAAATGGATTGAAATGAAACTTGGCACGATTAAAGTTTGTAGTATAAACTTAAATCGTGCCAAGTTTTATTTCAATCCATTCTGTAGTTTTTTAGCAAAAAGGTGTGTTGGTTTACATTTTAGCTCAACTCTATTGAAACGGACTATACGTACAGCGTACTCTGGTGTTTCTACGTATCTCTTCATTTCTGATTTGATCAGGTAGAGACATTCCGAGCATAGCTTTCTCAATCGCCACCTTGACTCTTCGAGCTTACTTATCAGGTTCGTAAAACTTCTGAAACACCTAATTGATTGACCTATTAGCTACTTATTTGAAGAAACAAGAAAAAGATTTGCCCTAAAACATGTCTGTAACTCGTTCTTATTTCAAGGCTATGGTAGGCAGAATTGTCTTTTTAGGTGACTTTTGAAGTGCTCTTTGGCATGAGATGAGACCTCAGTTCAATATTTTATATCGAGACTTGATCCTTTTCAAAAAGTCAGTACTTATCGAAAATTTGTTATTGGACATTCAGGCGTTGCTTGCTATAATAAATTATGTGAATTTATATGTGAGGGTCTGAAATTCTGAATACATCAACGGCCTTTCATGAATCAGTCATCGATATTTTTATTTGAATTCAATAAGCCACGCGCAATATCAGAATTATTGATTCAATCAGCTTGAACAAAGAAAAATATTTCTGATATTTTATATCAACATGCCGCGTGATATACACAAAAGTCAAGTTCTTAGGAAGGCTTCCAATCAAATTGAAACGATCTCATTCCATGTTCGATCGACGTCCCAAAACGTCTATACATTTGTAGCAGTAGAGCGTATTTATTCACATTTTATCATTTATGTAATTAATGAATTACATAAATGACCTACTGACCATAGATCATTGAACTAATTCTAAGTACTACAAATAATTGTATTATTGCAATGATAATGGATATTTCATTCTTGGACTTTTTCTATTTTGATTTTGGACAAGAAAATCTTCACTAGGTAGGTATTCACTGGAAACCTATTGGTAGTATAATATTTGCAGTAAGTACTGTGGACGTTGAATACTTCTAGCTTTCGTATTCCGTGTACTTATTCATATTGGAAATATGGCATAACAATGTACAAGGCTGTTACATACCGTGATGAAGACTTGCTGGAAATGTCGAACTATCGACTCAGTTACATGGATCGTGGTCTCGAAGGGACTTGTCATCTAAAAATTTCTGTAAATTAAGTTCTTTTAGCAATGAATCCACAATATGTCTTGGGACTATTACTTTCAATAACCGCTTTTCTCCATAGAGTTAACTTCAAAATCCCGATTACTCCTTTCTATAATTTTTAAACGTAAAGAGAAGAATTTGCGATATAACGTTAGTTACATCGTTCATTTGCGCCATAATACTGTGCACCATCTTCAAAACCAATTCATTCCCAATGGTAACTGGCAGAATGTAACTGGCAGATTTGAAAGGCAAGTACGTTTTTCTTTCCAGAATGGTGATCTCTGCATATCTATCCTACATCCACCGGTGGACGACCCGCAGTCGGGCGAGCTGCCGTGCGAGCGTTGGAACCCGACGCAGTCTGTGCGCACGGTGCTGCTGTCGGTCATCTCACTGCTCAACGAACCCAACACCTTCAGCCCGGCGAACGTGGACGCCAGCGTCATGTACCGTCGTTGGCGCGAATCCAAGGGCAAAGACAAGGAATACGAGAATATTATAAGGTAAATCAAAACATTATTCATAACCTACATCCCCCGCTGGATGATCACCAGTCGAGCGAGCTGCCGTGCGAGCGTTGGAACCCGGCGCGGTCCGTCCGCACGGTGCTGCTGTCGGTCGTCTCGCTGTTCAACTAACCCAACACTTTTATCTTCTTCAACGTGGGTGCCAGCGACATCTACCGTTGTTGGTGCGATGCGAGGGCAAAAACAACGAATATGACAACTTTGTAAGGTAAATTCAACTATCGCTTATATCAAGTACAAGATCAAGTCCATGAGAATCACGAGCCTTCAGATATTCGCTGAAGGGAGACCAGGATGTTTTTTTTATATATTAGCTGAAAACTGAAACATCATATAATATGCAACTCTTTAAGGTGCTCTGCATACTGTAATGTGCTCCAATAGTGGATACGCGTGCGACCTCGAAGAGTGCAACTTTGCACGTTCCCAGTGTGTTCCGACTTCCGATTCAACTTTGCTGTCGATATGCGCACTTCGTCTCTATTGGAGCAATTGCAAATGCGCGGAGCACAATTTGATGCACGAAATCTATGGATATCCGGCTCAAAGGGTTCAGAATTCCATAGAATAAGATATATCGTCCAGAAGGCTACAGGCTATTCTATAAAACACTTTGTTCGTCTTTGAATTCGCTGTTGCACCGAATTCCATTCTTCATTTCTTTAACTCAGTGAACTTTCCAATTGGTGGGAATTATCGATTCTGTAGGTATCTCCACTGTACTGCTGCTGGCGCATTTCCAAGGACAGAGGTTTGTGAAAAACATTAATGATAACTTTCGCTTTGTTGGCGAGAAATTAAACCTTGATCACATATTTATGTGACATATTTTACGGTCAATATGATCATTTGCGCGGGGGCAGTGGTCGGTGCGTTCACATTTACGTTGCTGTCAATAAACTTATCGCCTTACACAACTATATAAGTCCTACAGCATTTAGATCATTGTCTTTATGATCACCAACGCCTTTATTTCAATCATGCCTACGCAATAGACCTGAATGTTGTTTGTAAGAATTAAGTTTAATAAAAACTTTGAACTTGTCGAGAGACGTATCCAAAATTTCGTTTGGAAGTTTCATTTATGTGCTTTATTATTGTTCAAAAACGTATAGATTAAAATGAATACTTATAGTATTCCTAATTTTATACGTATAGCTTAGAATAATTATTCTTAATAATTCTTAGGTCTTAATAATTCTTAGGTCTGGGATTTGGATATGTTCATCTTTTGACCGAGATACAAAAGCTATTGGACCAAAGGGTTAAAGTTATAATACATATATTTGGTTATTTACAGGAAACAAGCTCAAGTGGCGCGCATCGAAGCAGAAAAGGAGGGAATCGTAGTACCTCTCACATTAGAAGACTATTGCATTAAGACACAAGTTAAGTCGTCAACGCAAGAACCCCAGGTGAGCACTTTAATGTTGATCTTAGTAACTTCCTCCAAAACAGAAATTAAATATTTAAAGATATTCTCCAGACCGAATTTCAACTAAGCAGTATATTATTTTATTAGGGCCTGTTTCACAACCTTCTGATAAGGTCGGATACTTTATTCACATCTTTTGTCCATTGTCATTTGACATAAAGTAAGAAAGTGACAAAACTTACATTTAGGCTATCCGACACTTATCAGAAGATGGTGAAATAGGCCCTTAATCTCTGAATTTCTGAACGGAAAAACAGCTCAGATCGCGTTGTGGGTACTAAACATAATATGGTTATTTAGACTCTAACCGCTCAAACGCAAACGCTGATGCAACCACGGTACGATGAAAGCGGGCCCGAAATCTGGTCTATCCTATCCCCAGAGAATTTTTGTAAAGCCATTTAAACTAGTTTAGCCCTGTCGACTGACATGTAAATAATGAGCAGTGAGTGGAACAAAGTAGTATATTCTTCTGTTTCTGAAATGCCTTTGTGTATGGCTTCTTGTAAGACTAATCTATTGCTTGTATTGCTTCCAGCTGGACATGACAGACTTCTACGACGACGACTACGACGACCTCGACACCGACGACTCGGAGGGCGAGCTCGACGGCGGCGAGGACGCCGACGACAGCGGCAACGGCGAGTCGTGATACTCCCCCGAGATCTCGCGCGACGGACGGACCACACGCGTGTACGGCGGCCTCTAGTGTCGCGCTGGCAGGTCGGCGCCGACCGCCTTCAGTGAGCGGTCGGTGTTATTCTAATACGCTTCTATAGTGTCGTGATTTATTATCGTTACCGTTTTATTTTAAGTCGTGATTTTGTATAGCGTTGCGAACATCACAATATCGCATCCGTTAACGTTAAATATTACTATCTGTAGCGGCATGGCGTGTCGCGTGGCGTTTGTCTTTGACAAGTATTTTGGTGGTGGTGGAATGAGTCATTTTGAAATTAATAATTATATTTTGTATACCTATGCATTGTGTAAAATATGCATGCATCTACCACTTAATAAAACGGTAACGATAATAAATCACGACATTCGTCAAAATGACTCATTTCACCACCACCAAGAAACTTATCAAAAACAAACGCCACGCGACACGCTATGACGCTATAGATAGTAATATTTAACGTTAACGGATGCTATATTATGACGTTCGCAACGCTATACAAATTACAAAATCACGACTTAAAATAAAACGTTAACGATAATAAATCACGACAACATACATTGGCCTGTCAGCGCCGACGATCAGCGTGACACTAAAACCCGCCTAACACACGTTGGACATTAACCCCCGCAGGTTTAGCACCAAACTTTGACAGTGTGATAATCGCAATGTGCTATGTGATAATCGCTTCAGGAGGCCCCTTTATGTACCCCTATCTATGTAGGGCCTAGGCCAATGTACCCCTTAGATACATGGGTCATAGTTGTAAAGCCTGTGCACATTAAGTAACCATTAAATTAAACTAGCATTTAAATCAAATATAATTCCACTTAAAAACTAAGGAAGCAATGATTATCATATTTTGTATTTTTAACATCCGTAAGTGAGGCGATATGGGGCACTGAAAAACTTTGGAAATAATAATAATTTGTAGTTTCTTCGAAAAATACCAATCACTGTCAATCATAAATACAAGTCACGGCAAATAAGTCGAGCGGTGACCTTCAATGCGCAGAAGTCGAAAATGAGGTATCTCGGGGTGTGAGGGGGTCGCGGGGAGGGCGTGGGGATCGTTCGTAAGCACTGATTAGCTCTCGCGGATCCCTCGTAAGCGCTGATTGGCTCTCTAATCGTATTGTGTTTCACTCACTCATACGACGCTGCGCGCACTTGAAGGTCACCGCTCGACTTACGCGCCGAGGGTTATACCCAATATTGAGTCGTAATATGATGATGTGGCTAAAGGGAGGTTCACACTTGACAGGCAGGGACTGGCGACAGTCGGCGCCGCTGGCACGCGAGCACTGGCGTGGTCTAGAGCTCGGATTGGGGATGAAAAATGTTTACTCTGTTGCCAATACGGGTACTTATTTGGTTGTGCACAATCTCTTAAACTAAACTAAATAAAATAAATAACTAAATAAAATAAGATGCGTGATCGTGCTGAAAAATAAGATATTTTTTTCATTACTTTAAGACCTGTTTTAGAGATTGTTTACCACCGAATTAGCACCCACCGTTTTAATTTGAACCTGCCAATATAGAGACTATTGAAAATTGGATTTTTCAAAAGTGAATATAAATAATATCCTTATATATAATTTGTCAGTTTTGGCTATTTTCTCTAATTACTGTGTACAATATTATGATGATATGATCATCAAAATCAAGTCATCAAATTATACTTTGGTCCGTACGTATCGCATAACCTGTATAGCTTAATTCTACTAATATCGTTCAATAAGTCATTTACTATTTTGTAATTTTAATTTTTAGTTTTTAAATACATATATTATAATAATATGAATTTAGGGCCTATAATATAGTAGACCAATATTTTAAATAAGTTTTTATTTTTCATTAGTAAATAAAATTAGTTACGAATTTCTGTGATTATCAATACAATATTGTCGATATTTTTTTAATCAAATATTAGCAGCCTTTGACTTTAACACAGCAATGATTTCGAAATTAATTTTATAAAACAATTTTTTTTAAATATACACACACATTATATTATGTAGTAAAATGTGGGTAGATTAAACTTTACATTGTTCTTTAAGGCCCACTTCTTTATTTAGTTTGAAATCATGTAAAGACCACTTTGAGCTTTGCCTAAAGCTTGACTAGATATAAACAGCGGCACGAAACTCGAGCGCTGACCTTCAATGCGCAGAAGTCGAAAACGAGGTATCTCGGGTGGTGGTCGCGGGGAGGGCGTGGGGATCGTTCGTAAGCACTGATTAGCTCTCGCGGATCTCTCGTAAGCGCTGATTGGCTCTCCAATCGTATTGTGTACCGCTCACTCGTACGACGCTGCGCGCACTTGAAGGTCAGCGCTCGAGTTTCGTGCCGCTGTTTATACACATTCTGCGAAGTGGTGAACGTTTAGTAACAAATTGAAGCTATTTCTGTAATAACTTACAGCAAAGCGGAATCCCTGCTATAAAAGGATTGCAATAATTTTACAATTAGATCTTTAATTTCGAGTTGGCATCTATTTGCTACTTAACTAACGACTTAATCCTTTGCAGAAAGTGTATCGGTATTTAGTTAATAAACATAATTATTTTTATATATAAAAAAGATAACTTTAAACTAAATAAAATGCATCCTAATGTTTTTGTAAAGCGTACACTTAGGTATACCGAGACGATAGTTTACATTCGTGAGAATCGCGACTTGTATTTCAAACCTTCTTTCCGAATGTGTGATTAGATTTGAAGGTTGATATATTTTGTTGGTCGGTAACTCGCTCGCGCAGCAGGGACTTCCCGTATGCGGGAAAATGCTTACTAAAAGCATGAATAAACAAGCTATAATTTAAAAATTAAAAAAACCCGACTGCCATGCTAAAAAATGAACTAAAAAATTAATAAACTACCACCGTAACACTTACAGTGTAGTTGTTATTTATTTTGTTTTTCATGATTTGTCACTCCAAACTGATTTAAAACATATAGATTGTATACATTTTCGTACTCGCCTTTTAAAGCCCTTTATTTTGATACCCCACTCGAGGGTCTTGAAGAAAATTTTTTTTTCAGCCCGCACATTAAAGTGCATAACATTCGCCATTTTGATTTTTTATGAATTTTATGTACCTAGTAACATTTGCGCCGTCAAGACAAATCTAATGACGTATAATTTATCAAATTAGGTTGAGCCGTTAAATAGTTACGAACTGACATAGGAAACGGTCATTTTCTACGATTTATCACTCCAAATTGTTTCCAAATATATAAATTTATACATTTTCGTATTCGCCTTTTAAATCCCTTTATTTTGATACCCCACTCGAGGGTCTTGAAGAAAAAAATTTTTTTCAGCTCGCATATTAAAGCGCATAAAGTCCGCCATTTTGATTTTTTTTTAAATTTAGGTAGCCTATAACACTCGCGTCATTGAGACAAATCTAATGACGTATCATTTATCAAAATCCGTTGAGCCGTTGATTAGTTACAAGCGGACATAGGAATGGACATACATACACACAGGTGAAACACATATTATACCCAGTCGGGTAAAAAAAGGTGAATCCATTTCCTGTCGACCAATAAACTTAATAGACCAAGATCCCAGTGCGATCTGACAACTTATTTTCGGAAAGATGAAACCTTAGGCTCTGAGTAGTGTCTCATATGCTTTGAATAACTGCGTAATTGTGGAGTTCGTAACTGGGATACTTATGGAGATATCATAACTAAAAATAAGAGTAACTTAACTTACTTTCACATTCACAGTTGGGTGCACGCACGTAAATTAAATCGGGATTAAGTGAGCGCTATAAGCATACATAATGTGAAACACATCATTTGTCGAAAAGTACATATGTACCAACCTACTTTATCGTAATATTTAACATTATCATCATATTTTTGATCATCAATAAAACATTGTATATAGACTTACAATAATCCCTGTTGGATAATAATTAATAAAATCAAAATCTATAGTGTACAGAGATTTACTGAGTGGATACGTATCAGATTAAGGACGCTCAAAGCACATGTATGATAATAATAAAAACAAAGCGAATTCATTACATTTAAGATAATAATATACTTAATCAGAGTACATGCATAATTTATATATTATACCGTAGTGATACACGAACGAAATTATTTAAGTGAAATGTAATTAATTTTATTAGTATGACCTACATTAAGCTTTTAAACACTATTCCACAGTTTTAGAATCCTTACTTAATATTATAAATGCGAAAGTAACTCTGTCTGTCTGTCTGTCACGCTTTCACGCCAAAACTACTGAACCGATTTGAATGAAATTTGGTACACAGATACTCTAGAGCCTGAGAAAGGACATAAGCTACTTTTTGATGTGAAAAAAGGGCTGTAAAGGGTTAAAAAGGGGGTTGAAATGTTGTATGGAAGTATCGTCATTTTAAAGCTAAAAGTGAAATTTGTGAAAAATCTAAATTCACGTGGGCGAAGCCGCGGGCAGAAGCTAGTATTTTCATAAAGCCCGCGAATATTGAAATCAACTCTACAAATATTACTTAGTTATCAGAATACCAGATAAGTTAAGCTTTGAACTTATACTGATAAATTAACTATTGTCTATATAACTTGAGTCAAAGATACTCATAATGTAAATAATATATCGGATCTTAGTTGTAGTAAAATTGATTTTCTTATTCATTGGTATATATACAATATACATACCTACATAATTATATCAAGCCAAAAGAATAGTATTTTAGCTTATCTACTTAACTATTAGATATCACTATTTTCTGTCGAATCAAAACAAATGTAAGAATGGATGATACAAATATTTACCTCAGGATTCCAGGTGTGGACTATTCTGTATAAAAAATAACACAATTAAAGCATCATTTGATCAAAAAATACAAATATATTAGAACTAAGGGTGGATTGAGGTGGGCCGTTGCCCGGGCGGTGCACGATCAAATATTACTGTATAGCTTTTGAATCAGCCACATAATATATCACGATGACTCAAATAGTTACTCGACTCGTCGCAAAGTATGTAGCCACAATATTATCATTAATTGCTTAGATTTTATGTGTGTTATGTGGCGCCACATCGACAAAGGCAAATTCAAATTCAAAATCATTTATTTCACGTAGGCCAACGTGTGGCTCTTATGACATGTCAAGAATCTACCACCGGTTCGGAATGCTGATTCTACTGAGAAGAGCCGGCAAGAAACTCAGCAGTTGCTCTTTTCAAAACAAATGTTACAATACCTAAGTGGCTTAACTGTCTTGTGGGCAGCTGAAGCAAAGCCGAATAGAATAGACATATTTTTTATTCAGATAAACTGTTACAAGTGCTTACGAATCGACAAATGAATCTACCACTGGTTCGGAATGGTGCTTACAATTCTACACATGTGAAGAAGGGCAGACAAAAGTAGCCCCATTTCCGACGGTGGCACCCGTCATAGAGAAGGACTATAGTTATAGAGTTATCACTCCCACGAACTAAACGATATATGGAAATCAGCGCTCCAAGCGATTTGAGCACTAACTAACTTTCTCGTGTATATATCTATAACTATCATCGTGTACGTATATAGCCCCCCCCTGCCCTGTACTAAAAATTAAAGGGGAATATTTTTGGCACAAGTTTAACTCTTTCATTGTTAGTTAATTAACAAGATATATTTTAACATGTTTTTATTGTCTTATATTATCTTGTTATATAACTAATAACTAACATAGCTGAAAGAGTTAAACTTGTGTCAAAGCCAAGTCAAAGCTTTAAGACAAATAAAATAAAAACGATTCATTTTTTTCTTTTAATAAAATATTATAAAGAACAATTATTTTGAATAAAATCTTCTTTATCGATATGCTTGATCGTAATTCGTAACACTTATCACAATTACACAGCACTTTTTAATTTTATCAAGCGGAATCGTCGAAATTAATTGATATGCAAATTAGAATCCAAAAGAGATAATATGGGTCATTAAGTAATAGAAAACGGGTCCGTCGGTTTCCAAATAAAGCTTAGTCGCATAAAACTCAACAAAAACACAGAAAACAATGAAATTAAACGAATTAATTATTACGCACAAAAAATATGTCGAAGGAAAATACCATAGACTAATAATTAACACAGATGATTACAAAAAATACGAATGACAAGATTTATTAGTGAAACGAAACGTGACAAGATAACAATATGCTAAAATTAATAGGTAATTAATATAATGTATTTGGGCCAATCGCCCCTGAACGATATTAAGAAATGTTTTTAAATATTATATTTCTTACTATCAAAATTATTTATCAAACAATATACTTTAATTTGTTTTGTTATTTTTTTTTTGTATAAATTACCTGCTGCGTGAAATGAAACGTGTAACGATTGTAGAAAAAAGGACTGCCAACATAAGAAAATTTACTATTTTCAAAATTATTAACGCGGTAACGCCCATTAACGCCGTCTGACGCTTTGTGCACGAACTATATCAGATTGAAGATTCTTCATTGTATAAGATTTTGTTTGAAGTGAAAACACCGTGGCACCCGTTCACGAGCATGACGCATGATCCAGCCATTGCTTCGCTCAACCATATTCGAGGGAACGTATATTCGAGACAGAAGACTACATTAATTTTATCGGACTATGTTTGGTTGGTTCATTAGTTTGAGCTAATTTATGCAAAACCGTGTCAGCCGTGGACATAAAACAATTTATTGACAGTTGTCTTGTCCGGTCTCTTCTCTTCAGTGGTTCGCCTGCGTTCGCGGCGTAGCCTAAATCATCCCTTAATAATAATAAATCCTCTTGTACTTAAACTAACTAATATTTAAATATTATGTGAGTAAAAAACTGAATCTTAGAATCTTGTACGTACATACAACATTTGTACTATAAAAAAATAGTTCAATCTCTAAGAGTTCAATAGATTTTTGAAATGAATACTAAAGTAGAATGTTCGCGCTTTTATTTCATTTATAGTTACATAGAATTTGCAGACTCGTCCGAAAATTATATGATAATTTAGATTAAGTAATAATAAGTGGTTTGGAAAATTACTGTAGGTGGAATCACGACAAAATGTTCAATAAATAATGGTTCTCATTTAATAAACAGCATGTGTTTGGATGCAATATTGATTTTATTATATTTTCATATATCCTAATCATTTAAATACAAAAGACAATTGACATAATATAAATGCATGTAGCATTATTATATATATTGCTGATTGTAGAAAGCAAGTTGTACGGTGGCTGGTTACCACCTTACCGGCAAAAGCCGTGCTGTCAAGCGATTTAGCGTTCCGGTACGATGCTGTGTAGAAACCGATCAGGGATATGCATACCTCTTCCAAGTTAGCCCGCTTCCATCTTAGACTGCATCATCACTTACCATCAGGTGAGATTGCAGTCAAGGGCTAATTTGGCGGTACGGCTTTACCGGTAGGGTGGTAACCAGCCACGGCCGAAGCTTTCCGGCAGACCAGACCACAGACAATTTAGAAATTATAAATCCCCAAAATATCCCTTCCGGGGATCGAACCCGACACCTCCCACTTATAAGACCACAGCGCTCATCACTGCGCCAAGGAGGAGGTCGTCAAAAGGCTCCGAGAACGTGACGCGATGGATCGATCGTCAGTGTGCTAAATAATTGGATGCCGACCATTTCCGTTTGGATGTACCTACCGTCAGCGCCGCGCCTCACACTGCCTTTTAAAAAATACTAGCGGAACTGGCAGACGTCATCCTGACCGGTGACATAACGACATCAACGCCTCCTACCGAGACCCGGTGGGTTACCTGTACCTACCCGGTAATTGTGTTTTCGAACCATCCAGGAACCCATTGATATAAATGAAAAATGTGATAAATGAAGAACCGCTCGACCGATTTTGTGCAAACTTCACATAAACCATCTACTAAATAGTTCGAACAAAGCCTTTGGTTTGGATAGGTGAGCCCGTTCTTTTGAGTTATAAAATTACAACGAAAAGTGGCATTGATTATATATATAAAGCTACTTGAAGTAAGGTACTGATCACCTCTCCTGAACAATTTTGTATGGAACTTTTTCACCATACTTTCCGTGTGTGTAAAATTCAAAAATTCTAGGTCAACAAAATTATAGAGAGAGCTGAAGGTGGAAAACTGACTAGGGTGCCCTAAGGGATCTCAAAAACTATCAGTCGGAGAGGTACCGTCCTGAAACAAAAAATGTTCAAAACCTTGGGCTATTGGGTGAACCGGTGAAAAAAATATGGCCACCAAACAAAAAAAATTTTCGTCTCCATACAAAAATTTCCTAATTTTCAAGAGGCTCTCAAGAACAATTTTGTATGGAACTTTTTTCCCCTTACTATTTATATGCGTAGAACTTATAGGTCTTCCTTCAGGAAAATTATAAAACGTCGTGAATGTGGAAAATTTACCAGAGTACCCCAAAGGATCTCAAAAACTATCAATCATAGAACCATGGTCCTGAAAGCGAAAATGTTCAAGACCTTGGGCCCTTTGGTGAGCCAGTAAAAAAAAGATAGGTACCGAACAAAAAAAATTTTCGCGTCCATACAAATTTTTTTTTTAATTTTCAAGAGGCTCTCCAGAACATTTTTGTATGGAACTTTTTTCTATCTCTAAGCGCATGCATAGAACTCATGAGCGTCCTTTCAGGAAAAATACGAAACGTTATGAATGTGGAATATTTACCAGGGTACCTCATGGGTCCTCCAAAACTACCAGTCATACAGACATGGTCCCAAACAAATGTTATTAAAGACCTTGGGCCATTGGGTAAACCGGTAAAAAAAAGATGGCCGCCGAACAAAAAAAAATTTTCTCCATACAAATTTTTTGGGTTCTTTTCAAGAGGCTCTCCAGAACAATTTTGTATGGAACTTTTTTCCTTTCACTATTTATGTGCGTAGAACTTATGGGTCTTCCTTCAGGAAAATTATGAAACGTCATGAATGTGGAAAATTTACCAGAGTACCCCATGGGTTCTCCAAAACTACCAATCATACAGACATGGTGCCAAACAAATGTTATTAAAGATCTTGGGCCGTTGGGTGAACCGGTAAAAAAAAGATGGCCGCCGAACAAAAAAAAATTTTCTCCATACAAATTTTTTGGGTTCTATTCAAGAGGCTCTCCAGAACAATTTTGTATGGAACTTTTTCCCTTCACTATTTATGTGCATAGAACTTATGGGTCTTCCTTCAGGAAAATTATGAAACGTCATGAATGTGGAAAATTTACCAGAGTACCCCATGGGTTCTCCAAAACTACCAATCATACAGACATGGTGCCAAACAAATGTTATTAAAGATCTTGGGCCGTTGGGTGAACCGGTAAAAAAAAGATGGCCGCCGAACAAAAAAAATTTTTCTCCATACAAATTTTTTGGGTTCTATTCAAGAGGCTCTCCAGAACAATTTTGTATGGAACTTTTTCCCTTCACTATTTATGTGC
The DNA here is from genome assembly GCA_920104075.1 of Melanargia galathea. Taxonomy (NCBI): domain Eukaryota; kingdom Metazoa; phylum Arthropoda; class Insecta; order Lepidoptera; family Nymphalidae; genus Melanargia; species Melanargia galathea. The sequence continues at coordinate 33,205,501 of OV049855.1, read as the reverse complement.
GTAGAACTTATGGGTCTTCCTTCAGGAAAATTATGAAACGTCATGAATGTGGAAAATTTACCAGAGTACCCTAACGGTCCTCAAAAACTATCAGTCATAGAGGCATGGTCCTGAAACTAAAAATATTCAAGACCTTAGGCCCTTTGGTGAGCCAGTAAAAAAAAGATAGCTACGGAACAAAAAAATTCGTGTCCATACAAAATTTATTTTAATTTTCAAGTGGCTTTCCAGAACATTTTTGTATCATTTTGTATAGATCTTTTTTTCCCACTAAACGCATGCATAGAACTCATTAGTGTCCTTTCAGAAAAGATACAAAACGTGATACCAATATTTCTTTCTATCTTTCAAGAGAATCCAGAATATTCTGGTATTTGGTATGGCCTCCCATTTCTTTATTTTACGAATATTGAAGAGACTACAAGGCCCGCGAGCTGCTTGCAGCTCGCGCACCGAGCGCAACACTAGTTTTTATATGTAAATAAATGATCCTTCTAATTTTTTTGTGGGTCTGTGTCATAGAGATAATAATAATAAATTATAATAATAAATAATAAATTGTCTGTTTACTTTATGGTCTGTGTACGGTCTAATTTTTGGTCTTCTTGCAGGGTTGCCAACTTAGGGATTTTCCCCCCAATTTAGGGGACAAACAAATGCGGAGGGGTATTTTAGGGTTTTTTGACCTCTTATATTTTGAAATTACGGTAAAAATATTGGCCGTATAAAAAAATCATAAGACATTTTTTATAGAAAATTAAATTTCCTAGAACTTTTCTTTAAATTTTTTTTTCAAAATTTTTGCTGTAATCACACTAATATTATTAAGGCGAAAGTGTGTGTGTGTGTGTGTGTGTGTGTGTGTGTATGTTTGTTTCTTTTTAACGCCGCAACTACTGAACCAATTTAGCTTAAAGGACAGGTCGCAGTTCAGTATAGACGATGGTTTAAATAATAATTTTAGAAAACCCCACCTTTCTATAATGAATAAAGAAAAATATCGTATAAAGAAAATATTTTTCGATGGATGGCAACACTAAAAACTTTTTCGAATCATTTTATATATCAAATTTGCCACTCTTCATCGTCATTTTAATGTCATTTAAATGCCAAAAGTTCAAAATATTAATGCTATTAAATGTCATTTTGCGTCCATTAACCTCTGTTGACATTAAGCACAGACCTCAAAAATAGGAAATAAGATAAAAATGTCCTAACATTGACGAGTTACCTGACAAGTGATATTTTTGAAGTTTTTTTTTTAAACCGGTGTTTAATCACAAGCATAGATCGATAAATGCGTCAAAACAAAAAAAAAATGTTTTTCTCAATATCAGGGTCTTTAAAAGATCTGTAAATTATGTATATCTCTTTTTAGATCTCTGTCCAAATACATTAAAATTATCCTGATTAATTATACCTATTCAAATTTATAAAACCACTTTTGGACAACTCCATTAATTGAATGGAGATAGTTAGATTATGTCCTGACTTAACACAGATTTTTTATCCTGGAAAAATCCGGAGTTCTCACGGGATTTGGAAAAACCGAAATCCTATAGATTTCGGTTTTTCTAAATCCCGTGATACCTACCTACCTACAGCAGACGTATAGGTAGACTAATATAGCAAACTTTGAAAGTAGGTACAAAGGTTTGAAAAGGGATCGGGAACGGGAACCGGAAATCCGCGATTCCCTCGGGATTTGTGAAAAACCGAAATTCACGCGGGCAAAGCCGCGGGCAGAAGCTAGTATCAAATATTTAAAACATTCATTTCTTTAAGACAAATATCTTAACCCTTTTTATAATTCTATTAATCCTACTAATATTATAAATGTGAAAGTGTGGATGTTTGGATGTTTAGATGTTTGTATGTTTGGATGTTTGGATGTTTGTTACTCAATCACGCCGCAACTACTGAACCGATTTGGCTGAAATTTTGAATGGAGATAGCTTATGCCCTGACTTAAAACATAGGCTACTTTTTATCCCGGAAAAGTATTCCTGTGGGACTAAAATAGATATAATCTTCCAAAAACGCCATAGAGGGCGCTGACTGTTCTTAGGTAAATCACGTTCACATAACACATTATTGCAATAGTTTGCTGTGTTGCATGCATTGGCAACACATAGGCTACTTTTTATCCTGGAAAAAATGCACAGTTCCCATGGGATTTTGAAAAACCCGAAGTCTATATCTACAACTATAGGTAGATTATTATAGCGAACTTCCTTGATAGAAAGTATAAAGGTTGGAAAAGGGATCGGGAACGGGAACCGGGAATCAACGATTCCCTCGGGATTTGTTCAAAACCGAAATTTACGCGAGCGAAGCTGCGGGCAGAAGCTATCACACATAATCACAATACCAATCCTACTAATCCTACTATCCTACTAATCCTCCTACTATCCTACTAATATCATAAATGTGAAAGTGTGGATGTTTGGATGTTTAGATGTTTGGATGTTTGGATGTTTGTTACTCAATCACGCCGCAATTACTAAACCGATTTGGCTGAAATTTTGAAAGGAGATAGATTATACCCTGACTTAAAACATAGGCTACTTTTTATCCCGGAAAAATCTACAGTTCCCACGGGATTTTGAAAAAAACCGAAATCTCTAGCTACAACTATAGGTAGATTACTATAGCAAACTTCCTTGAAAGTAGGTGTAAAGGTTAGAAAAGGGAGCGGGAATGGGAACCGGAAATCCACGACTCCCTCGGGATTTGTGAAAAACCAAAATTCTCGCGGGCGAAGCCGCGGGTATTCTCTAGTTATTTGTAATTTTTTTAACAAAATTGTCAGGTTTTTGACTTAAGCTTTTTTGCTATACTGTGATTTTTAATTCCGTGGAATTCGTGACGTTTCGTAATGTTACCAGAGATAAAACAATTCCCACAAAAAATGTAGTTATGACAAATGCCTGACAGACACTTCATGGTGATGTCATTCGACTTCCATTTTTGAATAAATTTTTATGCTTCTTTTGTTTTCTATTGGTGTGAGTGTGCACTTTCTAGTTTCCTCTCTTAGCGATTTTCTATTTTAGAGCTAAACGACTGTACTGGGACTAAAAGAAATATTTAAAATTAAATTAAATGAAAAATATAAATGAGGCACAGAAAGCACACGGTAAGAGATTTATTATAAGGTTCAAACAATAAAATCGGTACAAATTTTACCGCGGCTAACTAGTCGGTAGGTACACAAGAGAGGGTAGTGGGTTTACGTTGATTCGACCTTGACTTCTGTGGTAGTATAATGATACTCCTCTTGTGTGGGGGCCTGGAGGTGGTGAGTGGCCCTGGAGTCGAGGAGTCCAGCAGGTGTTGCCCGTGGGATCACAAACGGAGCTGGTGCGTGAAGATAAAGGTGGGCGGTGTGGTAAGAGCCCGAGCGCCCGTATGATGATAGTGCGGAGCAGGTGTGAAGCTCGTACAATACTCCTTAAATGCGGGAGATTGGACTTGATGCACTACATTAAATTAGATTTAATATAAAAATTTATAATATTAAAATATTTGACATCGAGTTAAATCGCCCGATCCAAGAAGTCAGCGAAATCACACCCGGCGCTAAGCGGCACGCCGGGCCTGAAATCACGTTGCGTCTTCGATGCAACTTCAGACCGCGGCCGGTTTGTGCTCAACTTCACACAATCGCAGGCGCATAGCCAATCGAAACAATAGTGTTGCTACTTTTTTAATATAATAAATAATGTAAATAATAATCGTTCAAAATCGATACTTCTATACTAATAAATAAAATTGAAGTGTCTGTCTGTAATATCGAAATAACTACCTCATATTAAGCTCATATGGTTATTTGAACGCTACCATAACCAAATCACACGTTTTTAAAATTTTTGTCTGTCTGTCTGTCTGTCTGTCTGTCTGTCTGTCTGTCTGTTTGAACGGGCTAATCTTCGGAACGGCTGAACCGATTTTGACGGGACCTTCACATACAAGTAGAGAATTAACCAGGGAGTAACATAGGCTACTTTTTTAACCGACTTTCAAAAAAGGAGCAGTTGTGTTTTTCTACCTATGTACAACGATATCTCCGAGATTTATGAACCGATTTGCGTAATTTTTTTTTTAATCGATAGAGAAACATTGCGACCCTGTTCTAAAAAAAAATTTGGATTCCAACTCCTCAATCCTGATGCTGTAGGGGACCTGATCCCCAAAACTAATGGGTTTTAGAAACTTTCGGTTATTTAAATTGATATTGGGGGTACCAATTAAAGACTTTATCCTTGAATGAACTCGAGTAGGTACATATCCAACTCCTCAACCCTGATGCTGTAAGGAATTGTTTTCCGAAATCGTGGGGATTCTACGGGATTTTTCCGTTTTGGGGACGGGTTTCTACAGATAAGCTACTTTTTGTTCTGGAAAATCAAAAGTTCCCACGGGATTTTTAAAAACCTAAATCCACACGGGCGAAGCCGTGGGCATCATCTAGTAATATAATAAAGCGGCAGAGTTTGTTTTTTGAACGCGCTAATCTCAGGAACTACTAGACTGATTTCAAAAATTCTTTCACCGTTGGATATGTAAGTGATCCTTGAGTGCTATAGGCTATATATGTACCACGGGCGAAGCCGGGGCGGACCGCTAGTAAAATATAAAATTGTATATAAAACAATAAGTTCATTGTAAATTAAATATGTAATACTTAAATATTATGTATTAAATAAAATATGTAACGCTTCGTTACACGACTGATATTATTACATGGCTTAGGGATTTTTTATGTTGACAGGGAATTAAAGTAGTTTGGGGTAAAATCGTACTTCGTAGATGTTAACCCTGTTTTCCATACAAATAACTCATCTGTAAATGACAATGACAGCTGTCAGAATTCCGAATTCCACCGAATTAAAAATCAGACTTTAAATATAGTACATTCGTGCAGTTGATCGTGCAAGAGCTGTACTGAAGGTGTGCTGCTTCTTACCTCGTCTGTATCCTACAGATATGTTGTATGAGTATTGTCAGGTTCTAACAGTTCGACAATTGTTTATTCTTGCGACTGCTCTCAAACAACATTCTCATATGAATTTCACCCACGAATGCAACCGGCGTAGGCCCCAACTTGCAAAATTTAGTAAACTAAAGACTGCCTTTAGTCGTAGGTTTTTTGTCTTCCTCGGACCTTACCTCTATAATAAATTACATAAAATTCTTTCTCTCCACTCTCTGAATAGTTACAAATACAAAACTACCCTCAAGGATTGGCTTCTTAAACAAACTTACTCGGCTACTGAAGGACTTTTGGAAATTCTAGTGTAACCCGACTTGTACTTACAATTATACACACACGGACAAACACACACTCACGCACACGCAATCACACACACACACACACACATACACACACATACACACACATACACACACACACACACACACACACACGTTCACACAGCCACACACACAATATAATATGTAACATAAACTTACACACGCATGTTCTCTTTATTAGTTGTTTTGTTTTCTCCGAGCTGGAAGCCCTGTTTTCCGAGACACAGTTTCAACTAGTTCGGAAAACAGGAGCACAACAATACTTATTTTGTTTTATAACTAATTCTAAACAATATGTTTGTTTATGTTTTGTTATTTTTGTATTTGTTATATTTGTGGTGCTCAATAAAAAAAAAAAAAAAAAAAAAAAAAAATTTTATCTTTATCTTATCTTATCTTTGATTTGATGTAGTGATGTGCCGATTCGATTATTTTGATAATCGATTAATCGATTATATTAATCGATTATGAAATAATAATCGATTATTAATCGATTATTGATCGATTATGTTATAATTCTTAGAAAGAACTGAAAAAATAATTCTACTTTCTGGAAAAAATTCTGAACCCTTGCATTTAGTAGCAACATCTATATTATAACCTTTTAGACTGTTCTGAAAAAAGAAAAACAAACACTATTTTTTAAATTTTTTGAAATTGAAATTAGAAAATTAAATAGATTAATTAAAAAATAATGTAATTGATCAAAATTAAATATACATACCTATTAGGTACCTATTTATCACACTAAGGCGAAAGTTTGTGTGTGTGTGTGTATGTATGTGTGTATGTTTATTACTTTTTAACGCCGCAACTACTGGACCGATTTGGCTGACATTTGGATTGGAGATAGGTTATGTCCTGGAATAACACATAGGCTACTTTTTATCCCAGAAAAGTGTGCCTGAGGGACTTAAATAGATATAGACTTCCAAAAACGAGATAGGTGCTGTTAAACGCTGATTGTTCTTAGGTGTTCTTACGTGTACAAACTTATTAATCACGGGTAACATCGCGGGGCACAGCTTGTACATATATACCCTAGTAGCAATTTGCGTTGGCTGTTTGTTGGGCCTCTGTCCCTAGTTTGGTTGGCCAACAGTTAGGCTTGTCATCCCTAAAAAACGTGGTGCCAACCGTTGAACAGCGGTTGGCCCACTTGACCCGAGCCAACGACTTTCAACCAACGACTAGCCAACAATGTAGGCTAGTCGTTGCTTTTCTCATGATGGCCCAACAAAAGAATTCATACTATATACCTACGTTGGCTAGTCGTTGCTTTTCTTATAATGGCCCAACAAAAGCATTCATACTGTATACCCACGTTGGCTGGTTTTTGATTTTTTTATAATGGCCCAATGAAAAAATTCATACTGTATAACTACGTTGGCTAGTAGTTGATTTGCTTACAATGGCCCAACAAAAGAACTCCTACAGTATGCCCACGTTGGCTGGTAGTTTATTTTCTTACAATGGCCCAATGAAAAAATTCATACTGTATACCTACGTTGGATAGTAGTTGATTTGCTTACAATGGCCCAACAAAGGAATTCATACTGTATACCTACGTTGGCTGGTAGTTTATTTTCTTACAATGGCCCAATGAAAAAATTCATACTGTATACCTACGTTGGATAGTAGTTGATTTGCTTACAATGGCCCAACAAAGGAATTCATACTGTATGCCTACGTTGGCTAGTAGTTGATTTGCTTACAATGGTCAGAACGCCCTGTCCCAGCAGATGTGGATGCAAGGGTTCATGCCACCTACATAGTTTGGTACTTAAACTAGCGTTAAACTCTGTCCCAGCAGGTGTGGATGCAGAGTTCGTTACCCGTTTATGTACCGAGTAAGGATTAGAATGATTTACCAACATAAGCCAGCCGATATATATACGCGGACTCGCGGTCAATTGTAGCGCGACTTAACGTATTACTAGCGCCATCTAGTTTCACAGGTCAAGTACTAAAATCGGTGTTACAATGGATATTTATTTCGGCTTTACGATGAAGCAGATGTTGTAGTAGTAGTGTAGTGATAGCCTAGTGGTTAGTACGACTGACATCTAATCGGAGGTCGTGGGTTCGATCCCGGGCACGCACCTCTTAACTTTTCGGAGTTATGTGCGTTTTAAGTATTTAAATATCACTTGCTTTAACGGTGAAAGAAAACATCGTGAGGAAACCTGCACGCCTGAGTGTTCTCCATAACGTTCTCAGAAGTGTGTGAAGTCTGCCAATCTGCTTGGCCAGCGTGGTAGACTATGGCCAAAACACTTCTCACTCTGAGAGGAGACCCGTGCTCTGTAGTGAGCCGGTAATGGGTTGATCATGATGATGATGATGATGATGAGATGTTGTAGGAGTAAGTTTTTTACTTAGGTAAGTTAGTTAGTTAAGCTTTATTATGAATAGGAAGGTGTAACTTCATATCGATCAATTTTTTTTTGTAATTTATTGTATAGAAATCTATACTAATATAATAAAGCGGAAGAGTTTGTTTGTTTGAACGCACTAATCTCGGAAACTACTGGACCAATTTCAAAAATTCTTTCCTTGAGTGCTATAGGCTATATAATATTATGTACCACGGGCGAAGCCGGGGCGGACCGCGTGGTTGAGATGCCAACTAAGTCCCTCTGTATGGCCAACTGCATGAAATGTTACGTTACGTCATGCAATATTGCCAACAATCTTGTAACGTTGGGCCAACCTTCGCCATAGTTGGTTTAACAACAAGGTATAATCATACTGTTGGTCCAACGTTGGCCTAACTGCAGACTACAGCGTTGTAATATATGCAAAATATGTAACGTTGAGCCAACGTTCGCTATAGTTGGTTGAACAACAAGGTATAATCATACTCTTGGCGCAACGTAGGCCTAACTACAGACTACAGCGTTGTAATATATTCAAAATAAGTAACGCTGGGCCAACGTTCGCTATAGTTTGTTGAACAACAAGGTATAATCATACTGTTGGTCCAACGTTGGCCTAACTACAGACTACAGCGTTGTAATATATGCAAATTATGTAACGTTGGGCCAACGTTCGCTATAGTTGGTTGAACAACAAGGTATAATCATACTGTTGGTCCAACGTTGGCCTAACTACAGACTACAGCGTTGTAATATATGCAGATTATGTAACGTTGGGCCAACGTTCGCTATAGTTGGTTGAATAACAAGGTATAATCATACTGTTGGTGCAACGTTGGCCTAACTACAGTCTACAGCGTTGTAATATATGCAAAATATGTAACGTTGGGCCAACGTTCGCTATAGTTGGTTGAACAACAAGGTATAATCATACTGTTGGCCCAACTTTGGCCTAACTACAGACTACAGCGTTGTAATATATGCAAATTATGTAACGTAGGGCCAACCTTCGCTATAGTTGGTTGAACAACAAGGTATAATCATACTGTTGGTCCAATGGTAGCCTAACTACAGACTACAGCGTTGTAATATATGCAAAATATGTAACGTTGGGCCGACGTTCGCTATAGTTGATTGAACAACAAGGTATAATCATACTGTTGGTGCAACGTTGCCCTAACTACAGACTTCGGCGTTGTAATATATGCAAAATATGTAACGTTGGGCCAACGTTCGCTATAGTTGGTTTAACAACAAGGTATAATCATACTGTTGGTGCAACGTTGGCCTAACTACAGACTACAGCGTTGTAATATATGCAAAATATGTAACGTTGGGCCAACTTTCGCTATAGTTGGTTTAACAACAAGCTATAATCATACTGTTGGTCCAACGTTGGCCTAACTACAGACTACAGCGTTGTAATATATGCAAATTATGTAACGTTGGGCCAACCATCGCTATAGTTGGTTGAACCTACCTTGTTGTTCCTTATACCTTGTTGTTCAACCAACTATAGCGAAGGTTGGCCCAACGTTACATAATTTGCATATATTATAACGCTGTAGTCTGTAGTTAGGCCAACGTTGCACCAACAGTATGATTATACCTTGTTGTTCAACCAACTATAGCGAACGTTGGCCCAACGTTACATCGTCGTCGTCGTTGTCAACCGATTGACGTCCACTGCTGGACATAGGTCTCTTGAAGGGACTTCCACTTGCCACGGTCTTGTGCCGCTTGTATCCAGCGGCTCCCTGCGATTCGTTTGATGTCGTCGGTCCACCTAGTGGGGGGTCTACCAACACTGCGCTTCCCGGTGCGAGGTCGCCACTCCAGCACCTTGGGACCCCAACGTCCATCAGTTCTCCGAACTATGTGCCCCGCCCATTGCCACTTCAGTTTCGCAACCCGTTGAGTTATGTCGGTGACTTTGGTTCTTCTACGGATCTCCTCATTTCTGATTTGATCGCGTAGAGAAACTCCGAGCATAGCTCTCTCCATCGCTCTCTGAGCGACTCTGAGCTTTCTTATGAGGCCCATAGTTAGCGACCATGTCTCGGATTCGTATGTCATCACTGGCAACACGCACTGTTCGAAGACTTTCGTCTTCAGGCATTGAGGAATTTTGGACGAGAAGACATCGCGAAGCTTCCCGAACGCTGCCCATCCGAGTTGGATTCGGCGGTTGACCTCTTTCTCGAAATTGGACCTACCTAGCTGGACTGTGTGTCCTAGGTATATATACTCGTCTACAATTTCGAGCGCCGAGTTCTCAACGATTATCGGGTGAAGCGGGACATGAGTATTTGACATGATTTTCGTCTTACTCATGTTCATTTTTAGGCCCACCTGTTGAGAAACCCTGCTGAGGTCGTTGAGCATTGTATTGAGATCTTCCAGAGACTCTGCCATCACGACTATATCATCGGCAAACCGCAGGTGAGTGATGTACTTGCCGTTGATGTTGATGCCAAGTTCGTTCCAATTCAGAAGCTTAAAGACGTCCTCCAATGCTGCGGTAAAGAGCTTCGGGGAGATGACGTCTCCCTGTCGCACTCCTCGCTGCAATTGGATTGGTCTTGTCTGATCCTGTATACGGACTGACATAGTGGCGTTTTCGTACAAACACTTTAGCGCTTGGATATACCGATAGTCGATCCGGCATCTCTGTAGTGATCTCAATACAGCCCAAGTTTCCACCGAATCAAAGGCTTTCTCATAGTCCACAAACGCTAAGCAAAGTGGCTTGTTATACTCTTCGGTCTTCTGTATAACCTGCCGCAGCGTATGGATGTGGTCTATGGTACTGAAGCCTTTTCGGAACCCGGCCTGTTCGGGAGGCTGGAAGTCGTCGAACCTACGAGCGAGACGATTCGTAATGACTCTCGAGAACAACTTATAGACATGGCTCAGCAGCGAGATGGGTCTATAATTCTTCAGCAAGGTATTATCACCCTTTTTGAAGAAAAGAACTACCACGCTCCTGTGCCATGCCTCTGGCGTTATACCCTCGTCGATGACGGAATTGAACAATCGCTGAAAGATCTTAAGAACTGGTTTGCCACCTGCTTTCACGAGTTCCGCTGTGATTCCGTCATTGCCTGGCGCCTTGTTGTTCTTCAGTTATTTGAGAGCCATACTAATCTCGTATAGGCTAACGTCCGGGATATCTTCGGTATAGTGTCGGGTCAATCTGGCTCTGGGATCTTTAGCCAAATCTTCAACAGGCTTCTGAGTTGAGGTGTACAACTGTCCGTAAAAGTTCTCTACCTCTCTCAAGATCTCAGGCTTTGATGAAATGAGACTACCGTTGTCGGTCATCAGTCGCGTCAGCCGGCTCTGTCCGATAGACAGATCTCTTGCGAAGACTTTTGAGCCCTTGTTTCGCTCGATCGTATCTTTAATACATTCTGTATTAAAGTTACGCAAGTCTCGCGTTTGCGCCTTAGAGATCTGCCTATTAATCTGCCGGTAAGCAAACGCATCTGCTGAAGACTGCAGTCTCATTTCTTGCCTCTTATTCATTAGCTTGAGAGTCTGGTCTGAGAACTTTTTGGTTCTGATTGCACGGTGGGTCTTAAAGTACTTGGACCCAACCGTATGGACAGTTTCCACCAGCCTGTTGTTTATATATGCAAAATATGTAACGTTGTTGTTAAACAACAACAACGTTACATATTTTGCATATATTACAACGCTGTAGTCTGTAGTTAGGCCAACGTTGGACCAACAGTATGATTATACCTTGTTGTTAAACCAACTATAGCGAACGTTGGCCCAACGTTACATATTTTGCATATATTACAACGCTGTAGTCTGTAGTTAGGCCAACGTTGGACCAACAGTATGATTATACCTTGTTGTTAAACCAACTATAGCGAATGTTGGCCCAACGTTACATATTTTGCATATATTACAACGCCGAAATCTGTAGTTAGGCCAACGTTGCACCAACAGTATGATTATACCTTATTGTTCAACCAACTATAGCGAACGTTGGCCCAACGTTACATATTTTGCATATATTACAACGCTGTAGTCTGTAGTTAGGCCAACGTTGCACCAACAGTATGATTATACTTTGTTGTTCAACCAACTATAGCGAACGTTGGCCCAACGTTACATATTTTGCATATATTACAACGCTGTAGTCTGTAGTTAGACCAACGTTGGACCAACAGTATGATTACACCTTGTTGTTCAACCAACTATAGCGAATGTTGGCCCAACGTTACATATTTTGCATATATTACAACGCTGTAGTCTGTAGTTAGGCCAACGTTGGACCAATAGTATGATTATACCTTGTTGTTCAACCAACTATAGCGAACGTTGGCCCAACGTTACATATTTTGCATATATTACAACGCTGTAGTCTGTAGTTAGGCCAACGTTGCACCAACAGTATGATTATACTTTGTTGTTCAACCAACTATAGCGAACGTTGGCCCAACGTTACATATTTTGCATATATTACAACGCTGTAGTCTGTAGTTAGGCCAACGTTGGACCAACAGTATGATTACACCTTGTTGTTCAACCAACTATAGCGAAGGTTGGCCCAACGTTACATAATTTGCATATATTACAACGCTGTAGTCTGTAGTTAGGCCAACGTTGGACCAACAGTATGATTATACCTTGTTGTTAAACCAACTATGGCGAAGGTTGGCCCAACGTTACAAGATTGTTGGCAATATTGCATGACGTAACGTAACATTTCATGCAGTTGGCCTTACAGAGGGACTTAGTTGGCATCTCAACCACCATCTCCCAACATGTTACCAACCGTTGGCTACCGTTGGCAACAAACCCCCAACGAAAATTGCTACTAGGGTAGATACTCATAGCGGGGGTAATTTCACTACAGTTGGTAAAGGCGTATCGTCGGTTCGGTGTGTTCGAAAAGTTGAGTATGTATGAAAAAGCTGTAAGCTGCATAACGCTCGCTCACAGTCGGCGGCTGACTATCCGTTTGGTGTGAACAAAGCCTAAAACTAACTTTGAGGGAATCCCCTTTTTGCAATGATAGGGTTGCCAAACCATATTATACTTTAGCAAGCAAATTACTTATAACAGAAAGCTGGTAGTAAAGTTTGGTAATTAACGTATATCTTTATAATCGATCATGATCGATTATGCAAAATCATAATCGATTGTAATCGATCATTTTAATAATCGATTAATCGATTATTGATAATCGATTCCGCACATCACTAATTTGATGTCTATTTTAATTAAAAATCGCATATTTTAAAATTTATTTAATTCAAATATGAGCTGTTTGAGTGATTTGTCTCGATCTAGTGAATATTTAAGTTTTAGAAGTAGTATCCCGCTTCGTAAAATAGTTGTTGATTCAGATGGATCCAAGGTAAACAAACAACTTTCAAGTATGTCGTTGAACGATAGTTTTATCTCCTTGAATTTAATTTAATTCATACTTATGCGATTTTATTCAACCGAACGCATTTCTGAGTACTTTGACCCAATGTTTTGCCGTTATTGATCAGGTTCAGCTTGTTTTCCGTGTGGAATTGGTTTCCAATTTAATCACAATCAATTATTATTATAATTATCATAGTCTTCTAGAAAATATATCATTTTTCTACATTAAACCCATTTAATAGTCAATAATGTATGCATACTAATATACAGACTTGTCTGTTGTCCTGATAACCACGTTGGTGGACTATTAATCATAATATTACGATGCATTTATCCCAAGTTGAGTCTACTAAGTATCACAAAAAAAAAATAGTTTAATTTTAAAACAAAATTTAATATAAAGAAATAGTTTAATTTTTGTTCATTTTTCTTTTAAAACTGTTAAATTATTAGAACAATTTTTTGTTAGAGAATAACAGTCGTGTTAACCATGACAAATATTTTCCTTTCCTTAGCTTAATTTAGGAGTACGCATAAGAATAGTGCAAACAGTCACTTCTGTCCATTCTTGACCCATTGAGTTATATAAATTGAGTGAGCAAATTTTACAGGCATGGCGAATATTTGACAGTGGCCCAAAATCTGTGAGTTGTCCCCTAGTATGTCTGCCACCAGTTTCGGGAACTGCAGATATCTTCTTCAAGCAAATAATGGGCCTCACCACGAGAGGGATTAGGGTCATAGCAGCAGAACCTCCACCATATTGGAACCTGAAAGAGTGGTGTGATGGCTTCAAACGACTTATTGACTACCTGGAATTGGATAAAATTCATATTTTTGGAGCTTCTTTGGGTTCGTTTTAAATCTTTATTTAAATACAGTTGTTGCATGTGAGAGCAGAGTGAGTGCGAGTAGGACAGTGTTGCCAGCAATGACTTCAAACATTGTAAGGGCTTCACCCATTGTCGTAGATAAATGACATAACATGTGACGCGATACAACTCCATAGAAAATGACAATCCTACGCGACATTGTAGGCAAAGTAAAGATTCACTGTTTGATATTTTCGCGTCGCGTCATAGTATGTCCTGTCGTCGCGTCGTATTATGTCATGTCGTCGTGTCGCGTCGCGTTTGTCGTTCACCTAGATCAGGGGTGGCGAACCTTTATCTATCAACGTGCCATTTTTTTTAAACAAATGTTTAATGAGGCCATAGACGTGCCGTGAAATAATTTTTGACATTGTGATTATTGGGAAAATAATTTTAAGTACTAAATACCTACTCAAAACTGACAATTATATAATAATAAATGTTTATTCAAATTAAAGAAATATGGTGAAACTTCATGGTGAACTTTGTGATCGATGATGTGCCCAAAATATTGTGGCACGTGCCATCAATGGCACGCGAGCCATTGGTTCGCCATCCCTGACCTAGATCAACGGATAATAAGAAGGCTCAGGTTTCTCACCAGATGATGAAGAGAGCTATGCTCTGAGTAACCCTTACAGGATCAAATCTTACATTTAGTTTTATTAAATGTTAGATGTTGAATTTCTGTCATGTTACTTATCTAAAACATTATTAAAAGTGTGCCTCTAATTAACATAGAGATCATGTTACTTCTATCTGATGATGATAATGAATACCAAGTCTCAAGGCTTTGTTTAAATATAGACACAGCCTTGAGACTTGGTATTCATTATCTATAATATTATCTATACATATTACACTAGCGGCACGCTATGATGGCCGGTTTGACACATTACAATAGTGATGTGGAATGTCAATTTATTCTCGAACAAAAAACAATTAAGTTTTGTTTTTGTACCTGATTAAATAGGTTTAATAAAACAAAAATGTATATGTTTATTTAATTTATTTGAACGAACTGAATATTTGAACGAAAATGAATATACATACTTTATATGCACACAAGAAACATATGAATACAAAAGATACCAAAAAAGGTGCCACAAAAGGCCATAATTAATCAGATTCGTCCATACTACTATTTTCACTGTCGTCACTGCTATCATCACATACATTAATAATTATATGTTCGTTTTCTATAATATTATCTATTTTCACATCTCTTTCATAATCTTCCCTTATTAATTTTTTTTTTTTTTTTTTTTTTTATTTTTTAATTTAACAGTTCTATTCACAACCTTTTCCCAGTCTCCTTTAGTCACATGTTCACAAGCTTCTTCTAATAATTTTAGCATTTTTTTTGTGGTAAATGGGGGTTCTGTATTGTGTCTTGCAGCATATCCCTTAATTTGAGCCCACACCAACTCAATCGCATTATACTCACAATGGTAAGGCGGTAACCGTATAACTCTGTGCCCATGTTCTAATGCTATTTCGTCAATGACGTATCGGATCTTGGTTGGTTTGTTTTCTTTTAAAAGACGTACTAATTCCGCTTTTAACATATTCATGTTTGCATCTACGCCATTTTTACGAAGCCATGCGACGATATCAGCTTTCTTTTGGGATTGGGCAGGTGGCTTGTCAATTTGCATCGAGTGGTATGGGGCGTTGTCCATAATTATAATAGATGGTTCAGGGAGGCTACACAACATTGAGGTAAACCATTCAGTAAACCTTTCTCCATTCATGTCTTCATGATAGTCTCCAGTGGTTTTTGACGCAAAAGCCATGAGAGAACCTTCGACAAACCCGTTGATGGTTCCGGCGTGACAAATTATAAGTCGCGATCCTTTTCCTACAGGAACTTTGGAAGTAGATGCTGCTGTGTCATCGTTCCAAGAACGGCCTACAGTATGGTTAGCATTAAGCCATGTTTCATCCAAGAACACAACATTTTGCCAATTTTTGATTTCTTTCACTTGCCGTAAAAAAGTATACCTTGCCATCGCTATATCAAATCTTTCCATCAATATTTTGCGTTTGTTACATTTTTTGTATCGAAATCCAATGGTCTTCAAAATCTTCGTTAAAGAACTTTCCCCACCGAAGAATAATCCAGCTTCCTTCAGTGAATGCACCAACTTTTTTCTTGTTGGATACTCCTTCTGTAAATAGTAGCCGTAAACATGTCTTCGGATAGCATCGGCATCAAAGCTATCGATGCCTACGACTGGTTTTGCTCGTTTTCTCTTTTTTGGTGTGTGAAGTTTATTTTCTTCTGTGCCAGTCTCGCCATATTTTTTTTTAGTTATCCGTCTAACAGTTCGTTGTCCAATATTAAGCGCATCAGCTACGCGTTCAACCACTGACGTTATAGGTAAAATTGGCCCTCCATTTTGAGCTTCACGATCGAAATAGTTACGAAGGCGTATTACGAACTCACGTGTCTGACTATTTAGAACAGTTCTCTGCGTACGTTCGGTCATATCGACGAAATCCACAACAAAGGGCTTGAACAGAGTCCAAATTAACGAGCAAGGGTCAACAGTAATGCAGTATCAATATTTGAAATCCAAAGCCAGGTCAAAACTATATCACAATCGCATTGCACTGACAGTTTATACTTTTCGAAGCAACGTCAATTCGAAACTGCTTTGTTTTGCATTGAGCATTGACGCGAGTTTGCCGGAGGTAGTAGTTGTGCTAGCCAGCGATCCTATGTGACGATCGTATTAGATTCCATTTTTAAAAATTTATTGATATTTTTTTGCGATTTCAGAGGTTTGTCCACATAGTGAAAATTGTTCATATTCACAAGTACATTCACCCCTTAAATGGTGCAAACTGATTTTTCTACACTTGTATACATTTAAGAAATCAATTTAATAAATAAATTTTGAGTCCTAAACCTAAAACTACATTCGATAAAATTTATGAATCTCTGCACATCACTATCGTCAATAAAGTAATACAATTATTTCCTTCAAAGTCGTTATCAATTAATACGGAACTTCATGAGCGGACAAACGTCAAACCGGCCATCATAGCGTGCCGCTAGAGTAATAAAATCGTAGACTTGCCATATCTGTACATTGAATATTTTTGCTAAATAATAACTGGAGGATGTTAGGGATAAGTAATAGAACGTAAAAAAGCTATTTTTGAAATTTTTGTCTGTTTTTCTGTTTGTCTGTATGTTTGTGCGCGCATCACGCAAAAACTACTGAATGGATTGAAACGAAACTTGGTACGAGTTAAGTTCATACTACGGAGTAACATATAGGATACTTTTATCCTGTAATTCAGCACGGTTCCC
This sequence comes from Melanargia galathea, assembly GCA_920104075.1. Lineage (NCBI taxonomy): Eukaryota > Metazoa > Arthropoda > Insecta > Lepidoptera > Nymphalidae > Melanargia > Melanargia galathea. The sequence goes on along the minus strand of OV049855.1, from coordinate 33,188,222 downwards.
TAGGGTGAGGGGATGAAAGTCAAAAACGTGTATTTAGCTGTAATTCAATAACGCGTGGTCCGATTTCATTCATTCTTTTTTTGTTAGAAAGTAGATACTTTAAAGATAACCGACTAATCTTTAAAAGGCTGGATCGATTTTTATAGGACTTTCACTGGCGGATGTTTACATTTTGATCTACCTAAACATACGCAAGTGAACTTTTAACAGTTTTTAGCATGATATGAGCTCAAAGGAACTTAGGAAAAACAAAATGATTCCTACGGGATTTTTAAAAACCAATATATATCCACGCGAACGAAGTCGCGGGTGTCCGCTTGTCTATAATATACATATATATTCATATCTTGTATGGAAATGCATCATTAATATAATTTTACATTTTTTCATTTTATCATTTGGTATGGTAGGTGAAGAACATGATTTTGTTATAAGATTATCATAAAAAATATCATGTGTTCATAATATATGCACGTATTCTAATTTATTTAATATTTAGATTTACCTGATAAAGATCTACATTATTAAAATTTTATATTTCATATTATATGAGGTATGTTAAGCGAGCAAGTGGAAAGGACTTTCAAAGGCAGAGGTTAGGTAGAGGATTATACAATGAGTGATTTTGAGTATATATCTTGAAAATATTTAGGATTCCTATGTAAAACATGGGATAGCTACAAAAGTTGTGCGGTAAAGTAACATGAATGCACATATGGAGTAAAGTAACGGGTGAGGCTTGTCCACCACCACTACAGGTTTTTTTTAACGTCCCACTGCTGGGCACAGGTCTCTTAGAAGACAGGAATTTAGAGTTTAAAACCGGCACGCTGCTCAAATGCGGGTTGGCGGACTTTAACGACTATTGTCACATGATAGTGATAATAAACGGGACCGATTGCTTAACATGCTCTCCAAGGCATGGGAGTGAGTGGACCCCTACCATGCCATAGTAACTAATCATATAAGTGTTCCATTTTACGCATCACAGTGAAGGTTGGAAATAGAGTATTTTTACATACTTTATTTCTATGCAATATAAAGTATGTTTACCAAAAATAAATAAAGCTGTGATAGCCTAGTTAGTGGTTAGGACGACCGACTTCTAATCGGAGGTCGTGGGTTCGATCCCGGACACGCACCTCTAACTTTTCGGAGTTATGTGCGTTTTAAGTATTTAAATATCACTTGCTTTAACGGTGAAGGAAAACATCGTGAGGAAACTTGCGTGCCTGAGAATTCTCCATAACGTTCTCAAAGGTGTGTGAAGTCTGCCAATCCGCTTGGCCAGCGTGGTAGACTATGGCCAAAACCCTTCTCACTCTGAGAGGAGACCCGTGCTCTGTAGTGAGCCGGTAATGGGTTGATCAGATTACCAAAAATAGAGTAGGATAGGATACGTTATAAAGTATAGTTGGCAACGCTACTTATAGCGTGAACTATTTCAGGTGGGTTTATAGCGCAGAAGTTCACCGAGTCGACGGCGAGCTGTCCGCGCGTCGCGTCGCTGGTGTTGTGCAACACGTTCACCGACACCGCGGTGTTCGAGTACAACGACTCCTCCGCGCTGTTCTGGCTGCTGCCCTCGCTGGTGCTCAAGAGGATGCTGATGGGCAACTTCACAACGGACAAGGTGGACCAGCGCATGGCGGAATCTATTGATTTCATGGTGGAAAGGGTGAGCAACGAGTTTTTTTTATTTATTAAACCTCGATCAGATTAAACATTGTTATGCATTGTACAATTTATTTCTAATTTTTCCCCCTAATCTGTGTGCCTTTTGGCAAAGGCCTTCTCCAACCTCTTCCATTCTCCTCTATCTGCTGCCCTTCTGGTCCATGTTTTTCCTCCCACAGCAGCTATTTCATCTACCCATCTTTTAGTCTGTCGACCTTTCTTCCTCTTTCCTTCCCTGGGGTAGCAACGAGTTTATTAAACTACAATTACCTACGAGCTGATGCCCACGACTTTGACCGATCACAAAAGGAGGAGATCCATAGAAGAACACGTCATTCGACGATTTCACGATGTTAAATGACGTAGTGTTAGATGGAATCTAATCTGAGGCTAACCTGGATGTAGAATGTAGGAATATGGCAGTTTTTACTAAACTCAAAGATACCCCTGATCGGTTTCTACGCGGCATTATTTTTTTTTCATCTACAAGTCAACCCTCGACTGCGAATTCACCTGATGAACGATGCGGGCTAATCTGGAAGAGGTATGGTAATTTTAATTAAACACATACCCCTAATCGGTTTGTATTTATTGTCTGATTTTTAATTTCGTGGAATTCTGATGCATTTTAATGTTACCAGAGATATTTCCCACAAAGAAGTTATGAAAGTTGTAATTTAAAGCTTACATAATATAAAAATTAGCCAAGTGCGAGTCGGGCCTCGCTCTTTCAGGGTTCCGTACATAATTATGAACAATATAATATTTTGGGTCTAAGAAATATTTAATTTCCGAGCTAGACATCGCAACAAACCGTGAAAGAAAAACCCAAAAAAATGTTCGTTTATTTTGGTCACAGCTTATAAACTATTTAATAAATCGTTGTTTTCAGTATTTGTTGTTTAAATAGAGCATATAGTACATAATATACTGAAATATCATATTCCCAACTAGTTTAGTTTTTGAGATAGCCCCCGTCACAAAAATGGTCTAAAACTGACAACTTTGATGGCCTCCCATTCCCTTATTTTTTGAGATAAAAATTAAAAAAATATATATTTGTACTCTACTTAATGAGCTCTAAACAATGATACCCCACAAGCTAGGCTAAAGAAAAAATTTTTTTTTCCGGCTCCTTTTTCATGTATGGGAGCCCCCCTGAAAAATAATTTAATTCAATTTCTAATTCAATATTTGATTTTGGGTTAACGTTTTACACTAAATACCAAAATTTCAGGTTTGTAACTCATTTCGTCTGCGAGCTAGAGACCTGTGACCGGCGGACAGACGGACAGACAGACAGACAGACAGCCGAGTGACATTAATAGGGCTCCGTTTTTTACCCTTCGGGTACGGAACCCTAAAAATCAATTACCACATGTATTTATTGTACATAAATGACATATGCCTGACAGATACGTCAGTCGTCAGGTACTTTAGCAGGTGGGAAACCCTGTTTTGCATACAAATAGCTTATAAAATGACAACTGTCAGGATTCCACCGAATTAAAAATCCGACTATGTTTATATTTAAGTTGTTAATATTTGCAGCTGGAGTCGCTGAACCAAGCGGAGCTAGCGTCGCGGTTAACCCTCAACTGCACGCCGAGCTACGTGCGCGTGCAGGCGCTGGCGCGCGTGCCCGTCACGGTCGTGGACGTGTGGGACGAGAACGCGCTGAGCGCGCGCGTGCGCGAGGACCTCTACAAGTCGTACCCGCACGCCAAGCTCGCGCACCTCAAGAGCGGCGGCAACTTCCCCTACCTCAGCAGGAGCGACGAGGTCAACTTGCATTTATTGGTAAATTGTTTTCTATTTTTTTTTTTATAATTGCGGGCAAACGAGCAAACGGGTCACCTGATGTTAAGTGATTATCGCCACCCATGAACATTAGCAGTACCTGAGGATTGAGGAACCACTAATGCGTTGCCGGCTTTTGAAGAAGGGGACTGACTATTCAGCTCGCTACCGGAACGTATCGGATGCTTTTCGGCAGATTACGTCTGAAGTGTGGTCGCTAGCCAGGCGGATTCGGGGTAGAATCTTACCACAAAGCGATGATACAATCTAGATTGTGTGGTATCAGGCACAACGACCCGTAGAGGGGACTCGTCAGGGCCTCGTTAGCATATTGGCAGGGTGCACCGCGCGCAGGTGAGGTTGACTTTGGCCACATAGGTGGAATTTAGGCCACTTAAACCACAAAAAAAAATTTTGTTCCAGTATTTCACTCTAAGGGCCTGTTTCACCACCTTCTGATAAGTGTCGGATAACTTACAACTTTTGTCTTTGTCTCTTGACATAAAATAAGAAAGTGACAAAACTTACGATTAGGCTATTCGACACTTATCATGAGGTAGTGAAACAGGCCCTTAAGCTTTAGAATATATTATGCAATGAATTAACTTTCATTTCGCAGATACATTTACGACAGTTCGATGGCACAGACGTGTCGCCGTCGTACTTGAGTCTCCACAAGCTGTCCGCGGCGGGCGCGCAGCCGGAGGAAGGGACGGTCAGCTACTTCAATCAGAGGGATAAGTTTGTCAAAATATCGTAGTATCTGTAAATTAATTGTTATTTATGCAACTGTTGTATAATAAGGGATATTAAAACACGAATGTGGGTTATAATAGTGTCACATGAGTGTTTAATACTTAATTATCAACAGTTGCATACAAGACTTATCTACACCCGTAATATGAATCCTTTATAAATGATTCTGAAACAGTTATCTTACTGCTAACATTAAAACAGCCAGTCCTAGGAACCTTAATATCTTCCAAAGGAGTGTTATTACGAAAATGGATGGTATAATGTTGTACTGAATTTCATAACACTCCTTTGGATGTTATTATGGTTATTAGAATATTGGGTGTTTTAATGTTGCCAATAAGCTGTTTCAGAATCTTTTATAGAGGATTTAAAGCAGGGGTTCCCAAACTTTTTTTTCTCATAGACCACTTTCAAAATTTAGCTAGTTTCGGTGGACCCGCTGTTGCTACATTTCTACCAAAACTCGAAAAAAAATGTGAAGATTAGATCTTACTATGGAAATTTGCATTGCGGCTGAGTTCCAACCACGAAATTAATAGTTTTCGAAAAAAGTAAGAATTGATTGGTTAATTGATTGTGCTGTGAGTGGCCGTCAAAAAGTAAAGTTCTGTAAAGTAAAGTTAAGTACTGAATATGGAATATGCAAGTTTTTACAAGTAACAATCGCTGAGCTTCTTAAAATATTATCTGCCTACATTGTTAGGTGAAGTCAATCCAACATTTTAGGTCTTCATTATCGAAAGCAGATAAATTTTCGTGGACCCCCATTTTTCGTCACGCCAACATAGACCCCCGTCGAGTCTCCCGTGGACCCTTGGGGGTCCACCTGGACCACTTTGGGAACTACTGATTTAAAGCATAGGTGTAGATAAACATTTGAATAACCCCCGACTTGTGGGAACCCTGACGTCCCTCTCCTCTTCCAAACGTCAGAACCTTCAAGTATAAACTCATGGAGATAAATCTCAACTATAAAAAAACGCATTCAAATCGATTCACCCGTTAAAGAGCTACGGTCGGACAGACACACACACATAAGGGTCAAACTTATAACACCCCTCTTTTTGCGTTGGGGGTTAAAATGTGTTCAGAATATTTCCACCTTGAAATCCGAATTTAATACATTCCTAAATATGGTTAGTGTGTGTTTTAATTTGTTAGTTCATAAGTTATTATTAGTCATGTTTTTCCAAAAAAGTTTTTTGTATTTGTTATTATAATATACTTATCAATTTATTACATACATAACAATTAACATATAATAAATTAATAATATGACTGAATATTTATTACAATTTTCTTGAATGCATTGCAAAAACATAGCAGATAAGTACTTATTCTAAATAATTTGGGTAGTTATTTTAATTAATTTTAATGATTTTATTATTACCAAAGTGATTGTTCCATTTTTTTTTACGAAGTCATTGAATATAAGTACTTACATAAATTGTGGTTTTGTTTCTAATATTTATTGTATTGACGAATCTGTTATGCAACACCAAAAGAACCGTACTGATTATTATATTAATTACGTAATTTAAATGTATCTAATTGTAAGAATATAATATACTAAGCAGAAAATTGATTATTCAGTCAGTCATTTTGATTAAGGTATTTGTATATTTATAATTATGGTGAATTGACAAATAAAACAAATCGAATTAAATATAATATATTCTTTTATTTTAACAATCTTCTTCACTTAACAGGAGGTCTACGTTTCCCTTTCTAACGTTATTTGTTGTTTCTTATCTTTGTGTTATGTAACTCTTTCTGTCTCTCCTCCGTCATCTTATATGGTGAATTAACAAATAAAACAAATAAGTGAATTTATTCCTTAATTTTAACAAATCTTCACTTAACAGGTCTGCGTATCCCTTTCTACAATATTTGTTGTTTCTTATCTTTCTGCTACGCTTTCTCTCTCCTCGTTATCTGATATTATGGTGAATTGACCAAGGAACTTTTATTACTCTTGAATTGACAAATAAAACAAATCGAATTAAATATATTTAGGGCTTGTTTCACCGCCTGATAAGTGTTGGATAGCCTAAATTTTATCACTTTCTTACTCTGTCAAATGCCAAAGACAAAAGTTGTAGATAGTTATCCGACACTTATCGGAAGGTGGTGAAACAGGCTCTTACTCTTTTATTTTAACAAATCTTCACTTAACAGGAGGTCTACGTTTCCCTTTCTAACGTTATCTGTTGTTTCTTATCTTTCTGCGCCTGCAACGCTTTCTGTCTCTCCTCGTCGTCGGAGTAATATTCCGCTAAGCTGTCGTCTTCACTGGGCACGGGTTGTCCAGTCAGCGTTGAGCCCTTCTCGTTCAGGGTCAGTTTGAACATGGGGTCCTCGGCCATTATGTCGGGGACGATGGGCTCTCCGTGGGGAATTTGTTTGTTGTGAGCCGTCACTGTCGAGTATATTGACATCGCCTGGAATAAAAAAGGAGGCGGTTTTATCATCACTCGGTCATATCTGATTTACAATTACAAAACTTATATTTAACAATCTCTTCCAATCCACTTTAAGAGTATGCATGCTAGCCGTTCGGGGAAAAGTGTCCTTATAAAAAATTATTAAATGTATGTACGCAAAATATTTTTTTAACGAATAAAACAAACGATGTCTAATTTTGTTTCGATACTCGTATGTCATGTATTTACGCGCAAAGTTGCGATCAATTTAGTGACAAAATATGGATCTTTTGAGTATCGCAACTTCCATATTATAGTCATTCCGTTTATCGAGTCACTAAGATATTATACAATACTCAGAAACGTGACTATCCAAAACCTTCACAGTTTGCGTCGGCGTTCATACCTGCCCAGTCAAACTGGGAGACTAAATCTTTATTTTTGATATGTCTGATTTAAGAGCTTATTACACTTTCCTAAAAGTCGTCTAAATGATTCAGTTACTAAATTCAGAAAAGTGTAATCGCATTTAGCAAGTTAGCATCCTAAAAAGTAATCTAATTAGAAAAAAGTATGGTCGCTAATGTAACAATCAGCATCCTAAAGATACTAAATTTAGGCAGGTGTAATAAGCTCTTTGCTGACCATTCTAGAGATAATGATGAGACAAATCGATGTCATTTTCATTTTTAGAAGTGGAGTAATCCACACTTCGATCTTGACGATCCTTAAGCGTGTCCTATGGAAAGCGTGTCCTATGGAAAAAAGTAATTCCATTGTGTTTTAGGCCAATAACTCACTATAGTGTTAGGACATTACAAACGTGCGAACTGTTAAAAAGTTGCCAGATCATAGTGTTGTGAGGGCTCCCCTCGCTCTTTATAACCTGTTGTCGACTATCGACAAATCCTTTTTCACTGTTAACACGCAACACCAGAGAATCAGGTTCCAGTTCCATAAGGCCTGTAAGTGCGAGCGCGAAGTCCAATAAAAATTATTTATGACTTGGTTCGCACGTTTGTAATGTCCCATCTATAGGACACACCAAGATATGTTTACGCCACCAGCGGGTGATCTCGGCCTGGAGATCCTACTGTATACATTTGTGATTTGGTGGCGTGACTGGTAGCGCCACCTAACCTAAGTTGTCCTAGTGAGAGCTAGTGCCCTTATAGTAGTATTATAGTAGTAGCCCTTACCTACTCCTAGCCTTACCCTTACCTAGCTCGGCCACCAGCAGCGAAGATTGTAGTGCCTTTGTAGTTTACCTGAGCGACCAGGGTGGACACATCGCCCGCGTTGGCCGGCAGTATGAGCGTGTTGTTGGTGCGCGCCAGCTTGTTGAACGCGGACACGTACTGCTCGGCCACCAGCAGCGAAGATTGTAGTGCCTTTGTAGTTTACCTGAGCGACCAGGGTGGACACATCGCCCGCGTTGGCCGGCAGTATGAGCGTGTTGTTGGTGCGCGCCAGCTTGTTGAACGCGGACACGTACTGCTCGGCCACCAGCAGCGAAGATTGTAGTGCCTTTGTAGTTTACCTGAGCGACCAGGGTGGACACATCGCCCGCGTTGGCCGGCAGTATGAGCGTGTTGTTGGTGCGCGCCAGCTTGTTGAACGCGGACACGTACTGCTCGGCCACCAGCAGCGAAGATTGTAGTGCCTTTGTAGTTTACCTGAGCGACCAGGGTGGACACATCGCCCGCGTTGGCCGGCAGTATGAGCGTGTTGTTGGTGCGCGCCAGCTTGTTGAACGCGGACACGTACTGCTCGGCCACCAGCAGCGAAGATTGTAGTGCCTTTGTAGTTTACCTGAGCGACCAGGGTGGACACATCGCCCGCGTTGGCCGGCAGTATGAGCGTGTTGTTGGTGCGCGCCAGCTTGTTGAACGCGGACACGTACTGCTCGGCCACCAGCAGCGAAGATTGTAGTGCCTTTGTAGTTTACCTGAGCGACCAGGGTGGACACATCGCCCGCGTTGGCCGGCAGTATGAGCGTGTTGTTGGTGCGCGCCAGCTTGTTGAACGCGGACACGTACTGCTCGGCCACCAGCAGCGAAGATAGTGCCTTTGTAGTTTACCTGAGCGACCAGGGTGGACACATCGCCCGCGTTGGCCGGCAGTATGAGCGTGTTGTTGGTGCGCGCCAGCTTGTTGAACGCGGACACGTACTGCTCGGCCACCAGCAGCGAAGATTGTAGTGCCTTTGTAGTTTACCTGAGCGACCAGGGTGGACACATCGCCCGCGTTGGCCGGCAGTATGAGCGTGTTGTTGGTGCGCGCCAGCTTGTTGAACGCGGACACGTACTGCTCGGCCACCAGCAGCGAAGATTGTAGTGCCTTTGTAGTTTACCTGAGCGACCAGGGTGGACACATCGCCCGCGTTGGCCGGCAGTATGAGCGTGTTGTTGGTGCGCGCCAGCTTGTTGAACGCGGACACGTACTACTCGGCCACCAGCAGCGAAGATTGTAGTGCCTTTGTAGTTTACCTGAGCGACCAGGGTGGACACATCGCCCGCGTTGGCCGGCAGTATGAGCGTGTTGTTGGTGCGCGCCAGCTTGTTGAACGCGGACACGTACTGCTCGGCCACCAGCAGCGAAGATTGTAGTGCCTTTGTAGTTTACCTGAGCGACCAGGGTGGACACATCGCCCGCGTTGGCCGGCAGTATGAGCGTGTTGTTGGTGCGCGCCAGCTTGTTGAACGCGGACACGTACTGCTCGGCCACCAGCAGCGAAGATTGTAGTGCCTTTGTAGTTTACCTGAGCGACCAGGGTGGACACATCGCCCGCGTTGGCCGGCAGTATGAGCGTGTTGTTGGTGCGCGCCAGCTTGTTGAACGCGGACACGTACTGCTCGGCCACCAGCAGCGAAGATTGTAGTGCCTTTGTAGTTTACCTGAGCGACCAGGGTGGACACATCGCCCGCGTTGGCCGGCAGTATGAGCGTGTTGTTGGTGCGCGCCAGCTTGTTGAACGCGGACACGTACTGCTCGGCCACCAGCAGCGAAGATTGTAGTGCCTTTGTAGTTTACCTGAGCGACCAGGGTGGACACATCGCCCGCGTTGGCCGGCAGTATGAGCGTGTTGTTGGTGCGCGCCAGCTTGTTGAACGCGGACACGTACTGCTCGGCCACCAGCAGCGAAGATTGTAGTGCCTTTGTAGTTTACCTGAGCGACCAGGGTGGACACATCGCCCGCGTTGGCCGGCAGTATGAGCGTGTTGTTGGTGCGCGCCAGCTTGTTGAACGCGGACACGTACTGCTCGGCCACCAGCAGCGAAGATTGTAGTGCCTTTGTAGTTTACCTGAGCGACCAGGGTGGACACATCGCCCGCGTTGGCCGGCAGTATGAGCGTGTTGTTGGTGCGCGCCAGCTTGTTGAACGCGGACACGTACTGCTCGGCCACCAGCAGCGAAGATTGTAGTGCCTTTGTAGTTTACCTGAGCGACCAGGGTGGACACATCGCCCGCGTTGGCCGGCAGTATGAGCGTGTTGTTGGTGCGCGCCAGCTTGTTGAACGCGGACACGTACTGCTCGGCCACCATCAGCGATGCCGCGTTTTTACTTTCCTGCCACAACAAACAAGAGGGAAATGGAATCAAAAATAATAGTGACATTTACATTATGCTTGTAACTTTGTACATAAGAATGATAACGTAGCGGTGTTATATACTGAAACTTTCCTGAAAGTATGAAGATTACGATAGTGAAAAAATCAAATAATTGCGAACATACGTAACATGCGGGTCAAATACAAAACCTAATTATTTGAAGTCGGTTAAAAATAATACTCGCTATTCGAGCATCTTGAGACCCCAATGTCTATCGTCTGTATGCATCTTTATGGCGAAGAGGGACGCGGGAGTCATCGGATTGGTCTAATATGAAAAGCGGGGGGACATCGGAATTGGTCAACCAACAAAACCAGAATTCGCGGTTAGTTATTTCGAATAAGGAGCGGTGATTTTGAAAGTGTTCGTTCATTACTGCATTTAGTGTGGGGGAAAACCTAGCTAAACCCCAAAACCCCTGCCTGCGGCCATGTAATTTATATACAAATAGCATTTTAATACAGAACACAGGAACGATAATGAGGAAGTTTCCTGATGTTGAAAATATCATATTTAACACAATTGAATTAAAATATAGATCATAACTAATAAAAGTGAATTTTTTTTAATCGATCAATAAACAGAGAAATTAATTATTCAAGTTTATGTATTATAACGCAAAATGATTGCCGCCTCTCACTCGAGTGTGAAGTCATCGAGACAGTTCCGTCGGGCAAATTATTTCTATGTAAATTTACTTGTTTTTACCAATTTCTCTGACAATGAGATTTCTGAGCCGATTCTTACTTAAATTTTTATGATTAATTAAAAAAACAAAATTGGAAACTTGTCCATTACGGGTTGCGAGAGCGCGCCGGCGACGAGCGTGAGCCCCCGCGCCCGAGCCGCGGCCACCGCCAGCATGCCCTGCGCCTCGCCCGCCGCCTTGTTGATCTGCTCCTGCTTCTCCGCCTCTGTACACGGACACGTACGGGGTATACACAGCGGCACGAAACTCGAGCGGTGACCTTCAAGTGCGCGCAGCGTCGTACGAGTGAGCGGGACACAGCTACTATTGGAGAGCCAATCGGCGCTTACGAGGATCCGCGAGAGCTAATCAGTGCTTATAGTAGGAGATCCCACCTTAGAAATTTCTACCCTCATCTGTTATTTAAACGAATTATATGTCAAATGAAAGATTATTTTATTCTTAATCGAACCGTATTTGGTTGCCTGGTCAAAAGTGGTGCTAAATCATGGTTGCCTGGATTTTAAGATATAAAATGTTCGGTGCGAGTGTTGAAAGTGACAGAAAAGTGTTGCGCGCGCAATTTCATTTGACAGACAAAGATGCAGTGAGGCAGGCGTGCACTCGGCAGGTGCTTAGTCTATACATAGATTAAAACCATAGACTTTCTGTGCCTGTCCATTAAAGATATTTACAAAAAATAAGTGAGTGACGTAAGGGATAAGTAATAAAACGTAAAAAAGCTGTTTTTGAAAATTTTGTCTGTTTGTCTGTATGTTTGTGCATGTATTACGCAAAAACTACTGAATGAATTGAAATGAAACTTGGCATGATTTAAGTTCATACTACATAATAGCATATAGGATACCTTTTATCCCGAAATTCAGCAGAGTTCCCTTGGGAGAGAGGATGAAAGTCAAAATACACATTTTGACTTTCATCCCCTCTTTCAAGGGAACTGTGCTGAATTTCGGGATAAGAAGTATCCTATATGCTATTATGTAGTATGAACTTAAATCATGCCAAGTTTCATTTCAATTCATTCAGTAGTTTTTGCGTAATACATGCACAAACATACAGACAAACAGACAAAATTTTCAAAAACAGCTTTTTTACGTTTTATTACTTATCCCTTACGTCACTCACTTATTTTTTGTAAATATCTTTAATGGACAGGCACAGAAAGTCTATGGTTTTAATCTATGTATAGACTAAGCACCTGCCGAGTGCACGCCTGCCTCACTGCATCTTTGTCTGTCAAATGAAATTGCGCGCGCAACACTTTTCTGTCACTTTCAACACTCGCACCGAACATTTTATATCTTAAAATCCAGGCAACCATGATTTAGCACCACTTTTGACCAGGCAACCAAATACGGTTCGATTAAGAATAAAATAATCTTTCATTTGACATATAATTCGTTTAAATAACAGATGAGGGTAGAAATTTCTAAGGTGGGATCCTAGACCATTACGAACGATCCCCACGCCCTTCCCGCGACTCCCTCACACCCCGAGATACCTCATGTTCGACTTCTGCGCATTGAAGGTCAGTGCTCGAGTTTTGTGCCGCTGGTTATACACGGACACGTACAGGGTACATGGTCACGTATGGGGTACATGGACAGGTACGGGGTACATGGTCACGTATGGGGTACATGGACACAGATACACAATCAATACTGAAGTCAACAAAGTACGTTGAACAAAGATCAAATGAATGAATATATTTTTACTGTACACTTTATCATAGAAGAAAAGTACAGAAAACATTAATGGTACAAGACAGGAGGTACAATTTGGCACACTTATTTCTTCTTCCCATTGAGACATTAATAATATGGAGGCGTCAAATCTACTTCAAAAACGTGTCCACACACGCTATTTAAAATTTTTCGCTTTACGAATTTCGGCGGTTATTTCGAACTTGGCGCGGTAATTTTGAAAGTGTTCATTTCCCTCATTACTATTATCTAGGGCCTATTATTACTATTACCTACGTCCCGTGACATCAACACTAAGGCTAGTTTTAGTGGCACGCTGATCGTCTGCGCTGACAGGCCAATATGTGTGGTTGCTATAGAACCGTTTTAGAATAACACCGACCGCTCAGCGCGACACTAAAACGGTCACTGAAGACAGCGGCGGTCGGCGTTTAACTCTCAGCGCCGACGATCAGCGTGACACTAAAACCAGCCTAACGTGATTGTTATGTACCAGAGGCCAGTATCCTCGCCTGGCGCTTGCCCTCCGCCACGTTGATGTCGGCGGCGCGCACGCCCTCGGACTCCAGGATGGCGGCGCGCTTCCTGCGCTCGGCCTCCACTTGCATCTGCATGGCCTCGTGCACTCTATTCGGTAGCTTTATATCACCTGACATTTGTTTAAACTTTAGTGCCAGTACATTATGTATTGGAACGGTTATCAAAATCATATAATTATAATAATAATATGTAAATGTGTTTGTTTATGTATTGGTTTGTCCTTCAATCACACTGCAAAAGTGCTATGGATCAACATGATTTTATGCATGGGTAATTGGGTATAGAGGTATAGACGAGGTTGCTTCTGGAAATACAATGCATTTGTTCTTCAGTCACACCAGAACTGAGTTACTGATGATTTTTACATGAACACAATTAAAGATCTAGACTTAGAGAGTGACATAGGATATTTTTATCCCAGGTTACCGCAGGATTTGTGACTCGACGAGGATAACTTGCGCGCAAATGCTGGTAAGTAAGTAAATAATACTTACGGATTTCATATCTAAGGCAGGTGATGCCCCATGCTTCGCTCGCCTTATTTATTGAGTGTACAATTGAAACATTGAGTGACTCTCTCTCTCTGAACACTTTATCGAGGGATATTTGTCCCAGCTCAGACCTCATTGTGGTTTGAGCTAATTGTGTAATTGCAAACTCTGGGTCTTCCACACCGTAGGAAGCTGTGGCAAATTAATTGTTAGGGTTGAATGAAAATAGTGATTTATTACAATTTAAATTCTTTAGTTACCTATCATATCTATAGTTTAATCCAAAATATACGACATACTTCAATTTATTTACCTAAATACGGATCAATTATCCTTAAGTACAGCACACCATCAATACTCAATGTGACGTTGTCAGAGGTTATAGCACTTTGCTTTGGCACATCTATGGCGATTTCCTTTAGACTTTGCACATATTTTATCTTATCCAAGATAGGCCATAGCAGGTTCAGACCTGGTTCAAGTATCCTGTGGAATTTTCCCATCCGCTCTACAATCCACGCCTGAAAACAAGAGTTGTAGTAGGCTCATATTATACATATACATACATAATATTATATATTATTACAAATAAATAAAAACGGTCAAGTGCGAGTCAGACTCGCGCACCGAGGGTTTCCGTACTCCAGAAGTATATAAGTACAATCTGTTTTTCATTAGTTTGTCTTAAAAGGTAAGGTGCTAATTAAGCTAGGCCTCTAAATTGTATGAGCGCTCATACAATTCAGAGGTCTTATCTTAATTGGCTCAACTATATATGTATGGGGACCCTTTAAATTCCAACTTTTTTTAGATTTTGGAATTTTTCCTTGATTTGTGCTGTAAGACCTTTTTGCCAAATTTCGTAATTCTAGGTCAACTGGAACAATCATTTAGGTTTTCCATCCAAAACCTATAGGGTACTTCCGGTTGACCTAGATTTGTCAATTTTGGTCAAAAGCAAGGTCTTACAGATCAAGTAAAGGAATAATTCCGAAAAATAAAAAAAAGTTGAAAATTAAGGTAAATTTTGGTACTTACAAGTTTTCGTGAAAATCTAAATTTGCCTATATCTTTTTCTTGTGTGGACTCAGGATCTTAATTTTTATACACCTAATAGGGACTATAGACCTTAGTATCTGGTATAAATTTCAACTTGGATGGTTGGTTCCTGAGAAAATCGGTGGTGACAGACGGACAGACGGACAAGAAAGTGATCTTATAAGGGTTCCTATTTTACCTTTTGAGGTATGGAACCCTAAAAAATATATATATGATATAATTTTATTAAAATGGTGGTGGTGAGGTGAAGTTTTTTAGCCCTATTATAAATAATAGGGCTAAAAAACTTCACCCTAATATCACTCTGCTGTCTATGTGTAATCAGTGGAAATGCATTTCCATTCCAAATCATTAGCGCAAAAGATTGTTTGCACAGGGATTTGCATAACCAACGCAGTTAGTACATCAAAACAAACTATGCACTTTTTGCATTCGTTGTTATGAAAATAGATAGATAGAAAAACATGAAGATAGATTAGCGGGTATTAAAATTGAAAACAAGAAGAGAAAGAAAGAAAGGGCTTAGTTTCACCTGTTTACTATAATGTAATACTAACCTCTTGCTGTGGTACAAACATTATGATTGTATTGAGCGGTGATGTCGAGCGGTGTCTTACTGTAGCGATTCTGTATAAAACACGCGCTTCATTTTGGTATTCTAACTTAAATGCATTCTGCAAAGGTAAATAGTATAGTTACAAATATGTACAACCTTTTTCATATTTAACTTTTTTTCATTATATACATTAAAAACGTACCTTTAAAGGAAGAACTCTCGAAACGAGATATTTGGAACGTGAGAACATTTTTGTGTTTGAAATATAGCAGGTATTTTGTATTTATTCTAAATAATTATACAAAATAAATTAAACAAAATCAATATTTATTTCATTCTTTCAAGAAAAAATTTTAGGTTTTCTGTCAAGTGTCAAGGCGCCTCTACACGTTGGCCAACATGATGGCGGATATGTTGGAAGGTGTTGGACGAGGAGTTGGTGTTAGATCCACACGTTGGAAGGTCGTTCAGTATGCTCCGGTTAGGGCCAATGTGCGGACGTGTACACTTTCACTTAAGCGAATTTACTAAATTGAATATTGAGACGTTAACAGCTGCTGCGGTTTAATTATTCACTGCATACCGCAACTACGTGAATGTGTATACGAAAATTGTATTTTTTTATTTTTGTGATTTTATTTCTTGGGTTCCACAAACAATTTTCGGCTTAGTAGGGCTCTATAAAGCAAAAAGTTTCTTCATTGGTCATTGTCACTGCCATTTTGTGGACATTATACTAGTTACGACGCGTGAATATAAAATTTAAAAGACGTGCATGCGTGCGATCACTCTGAGAGCTCGTAGCAAACTGAACTTGCTTCCAACGTGTGGATGGTGCGGCCAAACTCTGTCCCAAACCCTTTGATGTACCGACACGAAATGGATCTCGCGCCAACTTGCGGGCCATCGTTCCAACACCTTCCAACTCCCGCTCTACACGTTGGGCCAACATATTGGGCCATAAGATGGGCCAGCATGTTGGCGAACGTGTGGATGAACAGTCAAACACAGACCGATACCTAACATATACATAGAGATAATAATAATAAGTAGAGTAGGCATACCTACCTTAAAAACGTGCCAAAAATACACTCACACACGCACAATCCTGTAACATAAAATGGCGCGTGTTCATTGTGATGTCTCAAGTTGTGCGTGTGTGAGTGTTCATGTATACATTTTAGGGAGGCCATCTTAAGTCACGAGTCTGCCACGATTTGTTTTATTGTTATGTTTAAAAATGTAGTGTTGTCTCTTACACACTTAGGAAAATTTTGATAAGCTTGAGCTATTTTCCGATCCACTATTTTCTATAGGACATTATGCCAAGTCCTCTTCCTATAGAGTCAATGAACATATAGGATAGTGTCAAATGTCAATGTCATAATTGTCATAAGTTATTACCATAGATATAATAATAATAATAATACACGGGCGTGAGAGAAAGATATATAGACATAATAATAATAATAATAATGGAGCATCCTTACCTACTTTAAAAACGTGTCAAAAATACACTCACACACGCTTATATTAGGTATCATACATGCACAATCCGAAAACATAAAATGGCGCCTGTTCATTGTGATGTCTCAAGTTGTGCGTGTGTGAGTGTTCATGTATACATTTTAGGGAGGCCATCTTTAGTTTTCAGTCTGCCTCAAACTGTTTTATTAATGTATGTAATGTTGTCTCTTACACACTTATGAAAATTTTGATAAGCTTGAGCTATTTTCCGATCCACTATTTTCTATAGGACATTAGGGCAACTCTATATTATTATTATTATCTCTATGGTTATTACCAAATAATGTCAAAACTCAAAATTACCAAAATATATACTCTGTAGCCCCTGTCGCCCGACGTCTTGGCCCTCTTGTGCGTTTTCTTTACTCTATCCAACTTTATTAGCTAGAATACCTACTCTCATCTCTGCCTATTTTATGCTTGACCCACAGGTGTGCCACAGGCTTGACCAAAACGAGACCACGACCTTGACTTTAGTTGACTATGGACTCGCCATTTCGACCATAGAGTTCCTGAATACAACTTCTTTGACGGATATCCTAGCTAGCTATAGCTGTCAAAATAGCTGTGCTGTGGCTATAGTGACGTGCGTGTTTGATCGATAAATCAACGATTCAAATATATTATTAAAAAACAACATTATTTCTTTTAAAGAACTAAAACACATTATAAAGCTGAAACTAATGTATTCATCGAGCAATAACTCAATCAGTAATGATAATGCGCTCGATAACTGTTTTAGTTCAAAATTTAGAAGATTGAAAATACAGGAAAATGTTTTATCGGCAAATGTAAATAAATGTTTTTTAGTAGATGTAGACAAAAATGACGGTAAAGTTAACTATGACAAAGATATACAAGTCAAAAAATATTTATCTAAACTAAAAGATAAATTTCGAGAAGCAAAACATTTGTTTGATGATATATCATTGAAAACAAACGACCAAGAATACTTAGATAAATCAGGCGAGTAGAACAATGCGACCTACTTCTTCCGGTACCTTTAATTAAAAATTACTAAAGCTGTGTCTTACAGATTTTAATTATTTTTATTGTTTTGTTTTACTTTAGATATTGATGAATTAAAAAGAGATATCCTTGAATTAGAAAATAAAATAAGATCAGCAAAACAATTCCTAATTAACGAATTACAAAATTTACGAAGTGAAGAAATTGCTTTAACGGAAAAGGTAATTTAATTATTTATTAGAATATTTACTTAAGTGTAGCTATGATAAGCATAGATTTGAGTTTTAATATTTAAATTTTATTCAATGTTTTAGCACGAAACTTCGGAAACGCTATCACAGGAAGGAAGAAAAGTAAAGAGGCGTAATGTACCGCAAATAAAAGAATATAAAGAAATTGTTACAAGTCCTGTGCGAGCTATGATTTATTCGCCATTTAAATGTTTAGTGAGTACGCTTCTCTCCTCTGCGGTTGGTCTCATGATTATTTTTCGAAAACTCCCTAGTTATTTCTAAAAAATACTAAACTACTAAAATATAATGTAAGGTGAAAAAAAATTCAGTCACTCTTTTGAGTAACGAGAGCGAAGCCGCGGGTAATAACTAGTTTGAAAAATATTTTCATTTTTAAGGTTCCGTACCCGAAGGGTAAAAACGGAGCCCTATTAATGTCACTCGGCTGTCTGTCTGTCCGTCTGTCCGCCGGTCACAGGTCTCTAGCTCGCAGATGAAATGAGTTACAAACCTGAAATTTTGGTATTTAGTGTAAAACGTTAACCCAAAATCAAATATTGAATTAGAAATTGAATTAAGTTATTTTTCAGGGGGGCTCCCATACATGAAAAAGGAGCCGGAAAAAAAAAATTTTCTTTACCCTAGTTTGTGGGGTATCATTGTTTAGAGCTCATTAAGTAGAGTACAAATATATATTTTTTTAATTTTTATCTCAAAAAATAAGGGAATGGGAGGCCATCAAACTTGTCAGTTTTATACTTTGTCCAAATTATTAATTGCTTTTTGGCAGATGTCAAAAAAACGAATTTAGTGACGCTCTCACAGGTTAACGATTCGATTTGAAATAATAATCGATTTTATTTAAAAAGAACTTTCAATCGATTTAATTAAATATTTTTATTTTTAACCACCGACGCATAAATGACGGGGTGTTATAAAGGAGAATGCCCAAAAATCTATGGGCGAGTAACCCAGTCGTTTATAAGCGTGTTGTATGCAGCATTTATTGCAGATTTATTCCTGATAACCAAACACACCATTTTAATACCTCTAGGACTTGTAGTTTTAAATAAATCTAAGTTTAAGTTTGAAAATGATTCTAGGTTATGTGTAGTTTATAATTGTTAAAGTAGTAAGGAAAGCCGTGTATCTTTCCTGCCGATTTGAACTATTTGTTTGGCGCGCACTATACTTAACATACCTGTCCAACGATATCCAATACAAAAACAATAAACCAAATTAATATTGGTCTCCGCTGTGCTACAATAAACATTCAAAATGTAAACAGAGTAGACGTCACTAGCGTCACACACAACTAAAACAATGACATGTCACATTGACATCTTGAAATAAGTTTCGTTACACAAAATCAAAAAGGTTGTAGTTATATTATATTCCATTGCACAAAACGCAACGAAGTTAAAACAATATTAAAAAAAATAATATTAATTATTACTTATTTACTTTAAGCATATATTGTACGATTTACAACAACTAACAAATAAAATAATGTATTAAAATTATTAATATCCGTTCTATTTTAAATGAAATTATTTTTAAAAAAATAACAAACCTCTTTTTATTTGGGCATGTACCTATGCGTAGAATGTAATGCAAATGGCCGTCAGACTTAAATGGGAAGTTGAAAAGACGGTTTAATTCCTTTTTTATTACATTTTTTTATCGTGAAGTGTAGCATTAATAATTATTAATTTTCAAATTGTCATATATTCGTAAGATAATTTTTAATAAATTACATTTTGTGTAAATGTTTGGGTCAGGGGTGGTCATTCTCCTTTGATGTGTCTGTGTGTGTCTGTGTGTTCCACCGTAGCGCTCAAACGGGTGAACCGATTTGATATCTTTTATATTACTTGCAGTATTGTTGTTACATAGTTTCACTACGCAAACCGGCATTTTAAGTTGATTATGAGCAAAATTTAAGACAACACGCAGCACGTCAACGTCAATCATTGGTTGCAACGAGACTGACCCGTGTACGCCACATAATATGTAGTATGGCGTACATTTTGTTGCCGCACTTTACTTGTACACGCTGCTCCTTCTAGGTCGGAGCGCAGCGGAAACCAATAATTCTATGAAATGAACAGAGTTATTATTCTTTACTCTTGGTATGAACTTAAATTCCAAGATTTCGACTTAATTCCTTGCAAATAATCAATCTTGGAGTCATAAATACTATTTTTATTTCCTTTTATTTATTAAATTTACGGAAACAATATTTACATGAAATAAAATTATTTTTATCATAAGATCGATTTATCGAATTTCAAGAACTGTTTTATAGTCTGTGGTTGTTTGTTATGCACATGGCACTTCACTACACGTCTATAAAGTACGACATTACTGTAGTACATTATTCCGGGAAAAAAATACGGTAATTCATAGGCGTGAGCTGCCAAATATCAACAAATAAAATGGACAGCGTATAGACCATTTTTGTGACGGGGGCTATCTCAAAAACTAAACTAGTTGGGAATATGATATTTCAGTATATTATGTACTATATGCTCTGTTTAAACAACAAATACTGAAAACAACGATTTATTAAATAGTTTATAAGCTGTGACCAAAATAAACGAACATTTTTTTGGGTTTTTCTTTCACGGTTTGTTACGATGTCTAGCTCGGAAATTAAATATTTCTTAGACCCAAAATATTATATTGTTCATAATTATGTACGGAACCCTGAAAGAGCGAGGCCCGACTCGCACTTGGCTGATTTTTAGAGTTCCATACGCAAATAATAAAAATAGTATTTTAGTGTCACTGCAGTCTGTCTGTCAAACTCGTAAACGCGACGCAAAAGTTAGACCTAAAATTTGAATATTCGGTGTAGTAGGTATGTTTGTTTCACTCAAAACCGAATATTGAATCGGAAATTCAATGAAATTATTTTTTAGATCGGTCCCATAAAAAAAAGGAGCCGAAAATTTTTTTTTCTTACTAATTATGCATGTGAGTATCGCGAGTTGCCTAGAACTCGTTGAATATAAGTACATAATATAGTAGAAATATATTTTTCATAATTTTTTATCTCCAAAAATAAATGGGGGGTCATCGAATTTATCAGTTTTAAATTATTTTGTTACAAGATCTATCTCAAAAACTAAACTAGTTGAGATATATTTATTCTGTATATTATGTAAGTAGGTACCATACATAATATTAAACTTACTGCATTTAAACAACAATTACTGAAAACGCCACGAAATAGAAAAAACAGGTGGAAGTGCTAAGTAGGCGTGGCACGCGTGCCACAATAAAGCGTCGTTACGCATATCTGATCCCAGTCGCGTTCTAACATCGCGTGGAGTTGGTAGTCTCGCGACAAATTCATATTGCCCTAGCAATGCCGTACTGTTCCGTTTTGGAGTGTAAAAATGATAGTAGGAGAAAAAATCTTAAAAATGGAGGTGTTTCGTATCATCGGTAAGTACGATTTTCATTGTTTTCCAATAAATCTTAATTTATTTCAATTTGATAATATTTAATAGGACGGTTAGTCAAAATCAACCTTAAGCAATTAAGATAAAGTTTATTTTGGATTGATTCTATTCAATAGAACATTCCGAAAGTACTTCGCTCCGTGTTCGCTACTCATTTAGTGATGTGGCCAAGTCGAATATTGAATTTATCGATTGATATCGATATAAGGAAATAAATAAATAGTAACGTAATAATTATAATTTATTAATGAGTGAGACGTTGCATTGATCACTAAATAGACATCAGTAGTTCCTCTAACCTTCATTTAAAATATTTTTAGGTTTCCCAAAGATGCAAGCATCAAAGAGAAATGGATAGATGCAACGGGTAGAGTTAATTGGATGCCAACCAAATCAAGCACGATATGCTCTGAACACTTTTTAGTAGTAGATTTTATAATCTATACTTCTATACTAATATAATAAAGCGGAAAAGTTTGTTTGTTTGAACGCGCTAATCTCAGGAACTACTGGACCGATTTCAAAAATTATTTCACCGTTGGATATGTACGTGATCCCTGAGTGCTATAGGCTATATATTATGTACCACGGGCGAAGCCGGGGCAGACCGCTAGTATCAAATAAAGGATATAGATATATGAAACCTACTGCGCTTCCATCAATGAAAATCGTTAAGTTTTTTAATCAAGTAAGTAACCTTGTTTTATTTTATCACTTTCAGTAAGTATTGAATATACTTGATATTATAATACTAAACAACACACCTCTAAGTTATATTTTTGTACTAGCTTTTGCCCGCGGCTTCGCCCGCGTGAATTTCGGTTTTTCACAAATCCTGAGGGATAAGTAGATTTCTGGTCCACCCGCCCCCCGCCGCGCGGCGGCGTACCGCGGTACCGCGTACGGCGGGCGCAGGGCGCAGGGGCGCTCGGCGCGGCGCGGCGCCGGGATTCCATGCAGCGCGAGCGTCGGCCGTCGCGCGCAGCGAAAATACATATCAGGGCGTTTTTTACCGATTTCAACACAACTCCTTTTTTGAAAGTCGGTTAAAAAAGTAGCCTATGTTACTCCTTGGTTAATCCTCTACTTGTCTGTGAAAGTCCCGTCAAAATCGGTTCAGGCGTTTCGAAGATTAGCCCGTTCAAACAGACAGACAGACAGACAAAAATTTTAAAAACGTGTGATTCGGTTATGGTATCGTCCAAATAACCATATGAGCTTAATATGTGGTAGTTATTTCGAAATTACAGACAGACACTTCAATTTTATTTATTAGTATAGAAGTATAGATGAAGATTGACTGACTAAATATCAAATTTAATTCGTAAACACACTAAGTAATTTTTCATGAAGGCAAAAGTCGAAAAATATATAAATGTTCGCATACACCATTTATTAAAATTAAAAATAAGACTTTCAAAACGCCAGTTTCTTAACAAATATGTTTTATTTCAAGGGCAATAAATAAAATTGAACTATTTTCATACGTTGCAGTATTTATTGTGCATACTTGTAAAAGGCATGCATACATACCAGCACTTTTATTCAATTTTATAATTACATTTTTTAATTTTATTTTTGCGAATGAACAAAATAACGAGTATCTATCGATATCGATAGATAATTCAATGAGCTATGTGGTGCGTCCCCAAATGAGTAGCCGACCGATCACGCAAATGTCAACCCTATTAGTAACGTAATTAAGTTTATAATTGCTATCACTTAGAATATCGCCATCTATGGTCAAGTAGCGGAATTAATTGGACAATTGAATCTAGTGTGATTATAGCTCTTAAATACGTTCTTCCACTAAAGCAAAATAAATCTTATTTCTAGAACGTCAGGGTTTGTTTCCAAATCTGTGACGTAGGCTAGTTTTGACTGAACTTAAAACGACAAATCAAACGATTTGTTACTATGTAGTGCAATATATCGTCGGTTTAGAGGTAAAATTCATTAAATGCAAAAAACTAGTTTGGAGTTATAAGCGATATTAATTATTTTTTGCAAAAGATTGCATTTTGCTCTAAGTTCTTAAATGCAATCCTGTTGAGTTTGATCTTGTTTTTAGATTATTAGGTTGCTGTAGTAACTGTTTTGTTTTTTTAGAATTAGAGTTGGTAGATTTTTATATTTAAAAAAAATATATGTTTTAATGAGTTATACCTCTTTTGAATTTCAGCTTATATTAGTCAGATAATGAACTGTCATTCCTAAATAAAAATTTATAAGAAAATTAAATAAGTCCTTTTATTAAAATTTTGCTTTACATACAAATAACAAAACATAAATCTCTCATAGAGCGAAAGTTTAGATGTTGGTCAAACCCCGAATTAGACATGGATTAATAGACAGCATGCATTAATAGCAGCAGGCCCGCCAACCCGTATTAGAGCAGCGTGGCGGTTCTATGCTCTAATCCCTCTCTCCTATAGAGAGGAGGCCTGTTCCCAGCAGTGGGACATTAAAAGGCTGTAGTGGTGGTGGTGGTGGATAATAGACAGATCTCGAAATCACAGACACACGATCTGCGATACTTTAACACCGAACGTATCAGAGACCATCGAGCGCAACAAAGGCTCAAAGGTGTTCGCGAGAGATCTGTCTATCGGACAGAGTCAGCTCACGCGACTGAAGACCGACAGCGGTAGTCTCATTTCATCTAAACCTGAGATTTTGAGAGAGGTTGAGAAGTTCTACGGACAGCTGTACACGTCAACACAGAAGCCTGTTGAAGATTTGGCTACAGATCCCAGAGCCAAATTGACCCGACTCTATATAGATATCCCGGACGTCAGCCTATACGAGATGGTTCTCAAACAACTTAAGGACAACAAGGCGCCAGGTGATAATGGAATCACAGTGGAACTCCTGAAAGCAGGTGGAAAACCTGTTCTTAAGATCTTTCAGCGACTGTTCAATTCCGTCATCGAAGAGGGTATAACGCCCGAAGCATGGCACAGAAGCGCGGTGGTTGTTTTCTTCAAAAAGGGCGATAATACCCTGCTGAAGAATTATAGACCCATCTCGCTGCTGAGTCATGCCTACAAGTTGTTCTCGAGAGTCATTACGAACCGTCTTGCTCATAGGTTCGACGACTTCCAGCCTCCCGAACAAGCCGGGTTCCGAAAAGGCTTCAGTACCATAGACCACATCCATAAGCTGCGGCAGGTTATACAGAAGACCGAAGAGTATAACCGGCCACTGTGCTTAATGTTTGTGGACTATGAGAAAGCCTTCGATTCGGTGGAAACTTGGGGTGTATTGAGATCACTGCAGAGATGTTGGATCGACTATCGGTACATCCAAGCGCGAAAATGCCACTATGTCAGTCCGTATACAGGACCAGACTACGAGACCAATCCAATTGCAGCGAGGAGTGCGTCAAGAGATGTTATCTCACCGAAGCTATTAACCGCTGCGCTGGAAGACGTCTAAGCTTCTGGACTGGAATGGACTCGGCATCAACATAAATGGCGAGTACATCGGTTACGGTTGCCGATGATATAGACATTAGTCATTATGGCAGAGACTCTGACCGGACAGAGACCTCAATACAATGCTCAATGATCTCAGCAGAGTTTCTCAACAGGTGGGCCTTAAAATGAAGATGATTAAGACGAAGATCATGTCTAATGCTCATGTTCCGCTTAACCCAGTAATTGTTGAGAATTTATTCGGCACTCGAAATTGTAGACGAGTATATATACCTGGGACACGCGGTCCAGCTAGGTAGGTCCAATTTTGAGAAAGAGATCAACCGCCGAGTTCAACTCCAGCCCAGCCGGGCAGCGTTCGGGAAAATTCGAGATGTCTTTTCGTCCAATATCCCTCAGTGTCTAAAGACGAAAGTCTTTGAACAGTGCATGTTGCCAGTGATGACTTGGTTGCAAACAATGGGCCTCATAAGAAGGCTCACGGTCACCAGCAGGCGATGGAGAGAGCTATGTTCGGAGTATCCCTGCGAGATCAAATAAAACTCACCAAGCACTTACTGAGAATTACTTGACAGCAATTGTTTCATATGTTCTTGTTAATTATGTCAGGTAAAAATCAGTATATAGACTGATGAGTTTTTCCTGCCACGAATATTTTAATGCGTCGCATTTGCGGATTTTTGTTCAACAGGATCTCCAATAAGACTGACAATACACACTTAATGATTTTTTCTTGGCGTAGATATTGCTCTGGTGAGACCGTTTCACGAATTTAATGAATTTGATCAATTATGTCACTTAATGAGTTTTACCTCTAAACCGACGATATGATAATCGGTATATTTGTATGAGTTTGGCGACAGCGGTTCCTATAGTAGTTTTGGTGTATTGCAGTTCCAACCTGTTTTTTCTGTTCCGTGGAAAACGCAGATTCATAATGTAGTTCGTATGAGTTTGTAAGCTGACAATGAGACCAAAACACACTGTGAACATTTTTAGTTAGTCATATGGACGGAATCATATTACAACGAGCCCGATTCACACTTGGCAGATTTATTATATCTATTAAATATTTAGGAGGTGCAACAGTTTCAAGATTTTATGAAAAACAGTTTAAATCGCTATGGCGGCTGGAACGAATACAATCATAACATTTTTGTCCAAATTTGGAACAATTATTACGAAGATAATAATATGTTTGCGGTGAAATCAATTGAAGATACGTTTTCCTATCAAGATTTTAAACAGGAGGTCTTACAGAAAATTCCAGGTGGGTACTAGGTAATTTATATAGCGATTATTTTTTATGAAAGTTTGTCCTGACATCAACTTATTTAATTGAAGAGGAAACACTTCCACTTGACCAATGACGACGAATGACAACATTTTCAGTTTCGTCATATTCATTAAGGTGGTACGTTTTCCATACTAATTTATTATTACCATTTAAGAACGAATGGATTATATATTTACACTGAAATTACATCGCACAGCCTTAATTTAATGTTTAATTTGCGGAAAATTTTATATACATAAAGAAAACATTACATAAGCAGCTAAAGGTGAAGTAAAGCCATCTCGGTCAGCTAGGCAAAACAGCGTTTAATAGATGGCTATTATAATAATTAAGCTGTCTATGTAATGTTTTCTTTATGTAAATATAATTTCGCGCAAATTAAAAATTATATTAAGGCTGTGCGATGTAATTTCAGTGTAAATATACAATGTGTCCGGGATCGAACTAGCGATATTTTAGGGACATATTCTTCAACTCATTACCTCTCTGAAAATACCACTTATTAGGGCCTGCTCCCCTCCCCCTCCCAGGGACAGCCATTTCAATTTGATGTGCGTTTTTTTGGGTATGTGCGCACAAAAAATGTAATAACTCGAAAGTCTGCTGATGCACAGGTCTTCAAATGACCTTATTCGATTGGATACAATATTCTCTATCACTAAATACCAAACAATATAATAAAATGTTAAAATAACTCGATCAAAAATGCTTCGGAAAAAAATTATTTTTTCAAAAATATTGAAAACTGCAAGTTTTTGCTGCATTTTGCAAAAACGAGGTCGTTAAGACCACATTATTAAGTATTAAATCGACAGCTTTTGAGATAAGCAACAAAACGACATAAAAAATTTGACTGTAAGTTACTTACTTCTGGAGATATTGGTAATTGTAAGTACTTCGTCCCCAAGCATGAATTACGAGTATTGAACCCAAATTTAAGATTCATCATTTTTTTACTACAAATAAGGTAAAAAAATCTTAACTTTATAATTTAATTTTCGTTAGTTATAAACTCAATAACTCTGATATCCTACTCAGATATCCTAAAAACTAGGTTATTTCCGCCACAAACCGAAATTACCACCTCTGTTCTGTTAGCTAGTTGCTTCATGTTGGGAGGATCGTTGGATCATGTCCAAATACAATCTTATTTTATCTGCAACGGACAGGATCGTCTCCAATAATTATTTTCTGGTATTTGGTACCATATAAAAGACCTTCTGCTTCATAGGTCCTCATAAAAAGAAGTACAAATGTGTAAAGTCTGGAGAATGAGGTGGCCATTCCATTGAATTGCTGCCACGTCCGATGCAAGGCGAATAGTTGACATCTAAATGCTCTCTTATGGCTATAATAATACCAAGTAGGCATGTCTTTAAACTTAGCAAACTTCACAAACCTGAATCACAAACAAAAATGAGTAATAACTTAAGTAGCGATCATAACGCCTCCTCGCCAGGAACAACAAAATAAAATGTCAGATATTTCAATTTTTTATACGAATTTTTAATCAGTTGAAGTAGTTTTAACCTCATTCACTGACTAATCAAAAACAATATTATTATTACCTGATCGCCCGATGTATGCGATGGAAACCCACATTCGAATAACATAAGAACTTACGCGCTCGCGGTTAAGTTATGTTTAAACAATAATATCTCCAAAAGTAAATAACTTACAGTAAATTTTTTTATGTTGTTTTGTTGTTTATCTCAAAAACTGTCGATTTAATACTTAACAATGTAATCTTAACGACCTCGTTTTTGCAAAATGCAGCAAAAACTTGTAGTTTTCAATATTTTTGAAAAAATATTTTTTTTCCGAAGCATTTTTGATCGAGTTATTTTAACATTTTATTCTATTGTTTGATATTTAGTGATGGATTTGAAGACCTGTGCATCAGCAGGCTTTCGAGTTATTACATTTTTTGTGTGCACATACCCACAAAAACGCACACCAAATTGAAATGGCTGTCCCTGGGAGGGGGAGGGGGGCAGGTCCCAATAAGTGGTATTTGTAGAGAGGTAATGAGTTGTAGAATATGTCCCTAAAATATCGCTAATTCGATCCCGGACACACTGTATAATCCATTCGCTCTTGAATGGTAACATGAAGTTAGTATGGAAAACGTAACACCTTAATCATTCATGTCTGTAATGTTGCTTAATGTAATCTTACTGTTCTGATAAGCCATTGAATAGTTATTATTAAGTACAATCTGCCAGTGAAAGTCCCATCAAAATTGATCCAAGTTCGGAGATTAGCCGGAACAAATAGATAAATAGACAAACACTACGTACGCCAGCTTAAGATGAATAATCCATACGTTCAAAGGTGTACAATCCAGGTTCCAAGTTATATGGAATACTGAGGGTTACGATGGCTGTAATTTCTGAACTATAAAACCGATAACTTTGAAATATTTATGAAAAATTCTTTAAAGTATCTCCTTTCTAACAAAAAAAATGAATAAAATCGGACTACGCGTTAATGAATAATAACTTCATTTTAACTTTCATCCACTCTCTCAAGGGAACCGTGCTGAATTTCGGGATAAAAAGTATCCTATATGGTACTATGAAGTTTAATTTCAATTCATTCAGTAGTTTTTGCGTGATGCACGCACAAACATACAGACAAACAGATAAACAGACAAAAATTTCTAAAATTGTTTTTTACGTTCTAATACTTATCCCTAACAACTTCAAGTCTACGATTTTATTATATGTATGTATAGACAGATAGATCTATCTGCCTACAACGTTAGTTTTACTTTACGCAAAACCTGAAAGTAGTTTGTTCAGAATCAGTAACAAAATCGAATCCAACCATTTTTATATAGTGTTATATTTTTGTCCAAAAATATTTTGAAATCCTTCAAGCTTAGACACAACGATTTACCGTGCATCAGCTGACGGTCGGCACACAGCGGCGGTCATTCAACTCGCGTCGATCGCTAGTCCCTGCGGCGACGGCTTGCGGTGACCATTTTTTTCGAGGACAACGACGCAACATAACAAGCTTATAACTTCGTTACTTTTCGTTATATTTCTTTGAAATTTTGTATAAATATTGTTAATGTAAAAATATTTGACACATATTTCGGTTTTTGCGCAAAGTAAAACTAACGTTGTATATCAAAATATATAAAACAAAGTCATGTTAGTTCTAACACTTATAACTCGAGAACGGCTGGAGCGATTTTCATGGTTTTTGATTTTTTGTATTTGGGACCGTCCTGAATAGCATAATAACTATTAAAAACTTTGTGAAATTGACGAAAAAATAAAATAAAAGAAAAAACATTTTCCCATACAAAATGTTCATGGGTTTCGTAACTGTCAAACATTTAATTGTCATCCTTTCGATACGGTAAGGCCTAGGCCGCACTGCGAAATTAATTCGCGCGAATTTTTTCGCAAAATTCTTCGACATATGGGAATGTATGAAGCTGCACGCACATGCAATTTAAAATTCGCGAGAAAAATATATCAAAATGCGGAATATAAACCGCGCGAATAATTTTCGCAGTGCGGCCCCGTTCTAAAGTCTCACTCTCATACTGTACGTAATATATCTTCTGTGCGTTCAGTCTGTCTGACTCTGTCGGATCCACTAGTTTTATCTAAATTTAAGTATCATGTAAAAAAAAAATATTAAAAGCGAAGTTAATTTTTAGGTTTAAGTTTGGAGAGCATTGAATCACACAGTAAATGGTATTCCGAATATCTTCGTCTTAAATTGAACCAACAAAAAGCTCTCAATAAATGGAAGGAAAATAAAAGAAAAATTAGGCGCACACGAAAAGTAAGTTTCTGAACGCCAACTGCAAAATTTCACTTTGGATGCAACTCTATCGTAGTTGACATACTTAATGTAGGTACTTAACCGCATCGAAACTGCAAACGGTTGGTCGGTAGTTCTAATATTAAGTATTTGCCAAATGTTGTTATTTACTTTACGACGTAGTTTTTAAAATAGGTACTAAAGTATTATTTATTTAAGGCAGCGTCACCGAAAATTGATGAGTTATCATTGCACGAATTGAAATCTCCAGTTAACACTAAACTGTGTAGAAAACAAAACCATGGGAATGATGAGGACGGAAGCATAAGTAACAGAAGGAATCGAGTATCTTTTGGTAGGCTTTATTTTTGGATACTTATTTTATTTCATTTTTTATTCAATAAAATATGTATCATAATCGTAAAAGATCTCCGTCATCTACTATATAAAAATAAGTCGGGTTTTCCTTCCTGACGCTATAACTCCAGAACGCACGAACCGATTTCCACGGTTTTGCATTCGTTGGAAAGGTCTCGAGAAAAACACGCGAACGAAGTCGCGGGGGTCAGCTAGTAACTCATAAATGACCATTATCCAATCCATGAGATATATCTATCTGATCCAGCAGCCAAAACCGTTTAACCAATAAATATTAAAGGATGTAGCAACTTATCTCTGTGAACAGGATGGAACTCATAATATATACCATGCTTTTATTAATTCGACGTTTGCTTTAGAATATTAAAGACTATCTATCCAATCACGAATGAAACGTACCGTTTACGTAAGTAATATTATTAAGGTACATAATTATAAAATATAATCTATATCATATTGACTGTAAAATATTGATTAAGTGACCGTCTAGAATATTTTAAAATTCTCATACTTTTCAGATACGTTTAACGAAAGAACGGTGGGGAATAATATCATTTTTAGGTGAGCACTATTTTTTAACCAACTTCAACAAAAGGAGAAGATTCTCAATTCGACGCGTATTTTTTTTTTTTGGCGATGTTAGTCTATAACTCCATTAAATCTGAACCAATTTTATTAATTTTTTTTTTATTTGAAAGAAAATATTGTCAGGTTGCAATGAATATCTTCGGAGATGTAGAATAGAACCTGTGGATAGAACTCCTCAATAAATAAGAGCAAATCGCTTGCGATCAGAGTATGTAAAGACTTATAACCATACATAGTATGCAGGGTGACAGGAAAAAAGATATATTCCTTGCGAAAATTATTCGCGCGAATTTTATTCGCGCGGTTTATATTCCGCATTTTAATATATTTTTCTCGCGAATTTTAAATCGCATGTGCGTGCAGCTTCATACATTCCCATATGTCACAGAATTTTGCGAAAAAATTCGCGCGAATAAATTTCGCAGTGCGGCCTAGGCCTTAAAGTAGAGCTTATTTGCAGTTTTTAACAAGTAAAGTTTTTAACAAAAAATTCCAGTTCAAAGCAATAGTATTTCTATAAAAATATCGATTATCGACGCAAGAAAACGTATTTGCTGTAAGTAGCCAAAACCCAATTTTTCAGTAGAGCCAAACAATCTTACCAAACCTACCAAACCAAATTTAACAATCATCTTTATCTTTATTCGTTCTCATTGTAGAAATAAGAAGTTGACGTTACTAAAAGACACGACTAAAGAAAGCAAAGGAAGCAATTCTGCAGAAATTCAAAGTCTTAAGTCTCAAAAATTAGATTTAAGAAGATTATTGAGACCAACTAAGCAATGGTTAATAAAACAAGAAAATGAAAAGGAGATTTATGAATGTAATAAAAGTGTTGAAGCTATTTCCAAATTGTAAGTTATTCTGAAGGTCACAAAATGAAATGAATTTCGGATCAATTTGTATTATAATTCCATTTTCTTTGTTTCAGGCGTATACCGACGTGGCGTTTGAATTTGACTACTTACCTAAATAATTAGATACTTAGATCTACTACTACTACTACACTACTTAAATAATTAAATGATCAGATATAGGCTATATTGGGCCGTAATATTCCGACTGCCCTGAGACAAGCCGAAGACAGAGTGGCATGGAGGCAGCTAGTCGACTCTTCAGTAAAGGCATTCCAGGACAAGCACGACCTTCAGTAATGAAGTGCACGAAGAACTTAATAGTAGATTGTATCATAAGGGAGCAAAATAATATTTTTACGGCGAGGGCGCTTTTTTGAATCCAGAGCGAAGCGAGGGATTGTATAGTAGAATCCCGAGCGTAGCGAGGGATTCTTTAGTACAATCCTGAACGTAGCGAGGGATTCAAAGTACGTCGCCCGAG
The DNA here is from genome assembly GCA_920104075.1 of Melanargia galathea. Taxonomy (NCBI): domain Eukaryota; kingdom Metazoa; phylum Arthropoda; class Insecta; order Lepidoptera; family Nymphalidae; genus Melanargia; species Melanargia galathea. The sequence goes on along the minus strand of OV049855.1, from coordinate 33,155,873 downwards.
CCAAAAATATATTGCGCCCGAGTGATACACTCTACTTTTCATCACCCTCTATGAGGAAATAAAAGGCGCCTCATATTTTTAACCCTCGACGCAAAAACGACGGGATGTTATAAGTTTGACGTGTCTGTGTGTGTGTATGTGTATGTCTGTCTGTTCCCCCATAGCTCTCGAACGGATAGACCGATTTGATTGCGGTTTTTTTGTTTGAAAGGTGAATTAGTTCGGGAGTGTTTTAGCTATATTTGATGAAAATCGGTCCAAGATGGCCGCCGCCACAAAATGGCGGAATTCATATTTTTTCACAACTCTCTCAATATGGGTATCAAATGAAAGGTCTTGTTGTCACCTATTATTTTGACGTCTGTGTGTGTATGTCTGTTTGTTCCCCCGTAGCGCTCACACGGCTGAACCAATTTGAATGTGTTTTTTTTTTTGTTTGAAAGATGAATTAATCGGGAGTATTCTTAGCTATGTTCGATGAAAATTGGTCCAAGATGGCCGCCACCACAAAATGGCGGATTAAATATTTTTTCACAACTCCCTCAACATGGGTATCAAATGAAAGGTCTTGTTGTCACGACCTTTCATTTTGACGTCTGTGTGTGTATGTGTGTGTCTGTCTGTTCCCCGCCATTTTGTGGCGGCGGCCATCTTGGACCGATTTTCATCAAATATAGCTAAAACACTCCCGAACTAATTCACCTTTCAAACAAAAAAACCGCAATCAAATCGGTCTATCCGTTCGAGAGCTATGGGGGAACAGACAGACATACACATACACACACACAGACACGTCAAACTTATAACATCCCGTCGTTTTTGCGTCGAGGGTTAAAAATATGAGGCGCCTTTTATTTCCTCATAGAGGGTGATGAAAAGTAGAGTGTATCACTCGGGTGCAATATATTTTTGGCTCGGGCGACGTACTTTGAATCCCTCGCTACGTTCAGGATTGTACTAAAGAATCCCTCGCTACGCTCGGGTTTCTACTATACAATCCCTCACTTCGCTCTGGATTCAAAAAAGCGCCCTCGCCGTAAAAATATTATTTTGCTCCCTTATGATACAATCTACTATATCATGTCCTTATTTTATAGTATACCGAGAGAGTTTAATTTATCAAAGTATACCGAATAATAAAGTAAAAATATTTATCAATAATTAGTGTTGTATTATTAAGTACTAGCTGATCCCCGCAACTTCATTCGCGTAGATATAGGTTTTTATGTAGGATCGGATCGGATCCCATAATTATTTTATGTACCTAAACTAAATGTAGCCTAAATTACTCCTTATAACATTGAAAGTTCCATTAAAATCAATCCAGCCATTTTGGAGATTAGCTGGAACAAACAGACAGACCGACAAACATAAATTTAAACGCACACCAGTTTAAAATAAGCCGTACGTTCAAAGATCCGGGTCCAAAGTTATTTGAACCCAATACTGAGGGTTGTAACACAGAGGTTGTAAATTGTAATGTCTGTCATTTCTGAACTAAAAAACCTATAACCTTGAAATATTTACGGGACAATACATAAACTACTACCATTCTAACAAAAAAAGAATGAGTGAAATCGAACAACGCATTAATGAATTACAGCTAAATACACGTTTTAACTTTCATCCCCTCTCCCAAGGGAACCGTGCTGAATTTCGGGATAAAAAGTATCCTATGTCCTACCTTGGAGTATAAACTCAAATCGTACCAAGTTTTATTCGAATCCATTCCGTAGTTTCGGTGTTATGCGCGGCCATGATACAGACAGAAAGACAGAACAGAAAAAAATTGCAGTTTTGGCTTCAGTATCGATTATAGAGTGCCCTCCAATAGAAATTTTCAAAATATTATCAATGTATAGAATTGGATCTGTTATGGCTAATTCTGTTGTACACAATCTCTAAACTTAAACTAAATTGACAGGTTTAAAAATAGTGCTATCCTTTTCTGCAGGGAGCATTATGAAAGAGATAGCAATCGATTTAGACCTGTCATTTTAGTTTAGATTTAGAGAATGTGTACAACAGAATTGGCCACCTAATTAATCTGTGGGTACGGAATACAGGAAGACCACAGATCAATAATAACATTGATTTAATCTCAAATCTGTGGATTTAAAACGTAGTAACTAATACCTAATCTGTGATAAGATTTAAGATGTTATTGGTCTGTGATTTAAGATATCGAAGACGAGCCAACTATCGTAGATACTATACTTCGACTTTTAATTGTATGCAGTAATGTGAAGTTTCGTGGGTTGTCACTTTTTAACGAAAATAAAATAGGGATGGGGTACAGGTGATTGATTTGAATCATTCAATTATTTTATTTTTATTTTAAGTAATTATTATATTTTATGTACAAAAGTTACATATATATATTTATATATACAGTATATATATAAATACGTATATCTTTAATATATAAAACAAAGTCTCGTTTGTTCGAACACTTATAACTCGAGAACGGCTGGACCGATTTTCATGGTTTTTGATTTGTTGTATTTGTCTTCGTCCCGAATAGCAGAATAACTGTTAAAAATATTGGAAAATTGACGAAAAAATAAAAGAAAAAACATTTTCCCATACAAAATGTTCATGGGTTTCGTAACTGTCAAACATTGAATGTTCATCCTGTCGATACGGAACTCTCTCACCCGTACCGATATAATTCTTCTGTACTTTTTCCTAAAGGGCTGGACTGATTTGGATGAAATTTTGTGTGTATATTTCAATGTTTCTCATTTTCACTTAAATTCTTACGTGGTTTTTTTTAATAGAAGGTAAAAATGTATCCTCAGCATGCGATGTACTTGGCTGAGCATTCATTTTTTTATTTTATTGTGCTTTACAAAACCAAATGGCAAATTTTATAAAAATAATGAAAACCAAACACAACGTTACAAAAACTTAACAATTGGTAACAAATATAACGCGCAGTAGGCAAAATGGAAATAGTCACACTCAGAACGTAGAAATGAAAATGGACAGTGAAAAATGAAAATGTCGAATGACAAACGAGAAAAATGGCGACAAAATAATATTCGCCGAGCGTCAGTGTCAACAGCGTCAACAGCAGCCTGAAAAAGCGTAACCTCGGTCATCGGTATTTAAAAGAATCGACATAAAGAACCTTTTTAAAGGACTGCCTGAAAAAAAGGAGTATATTGTTTTCAGGGTTCATGTATGTTTGTATGTTGTACCATAACTTCTATATATGCCGGAACCGATTTTGATGAATAAGGTAGGTATCGTTAGAATCTTTAGCTTATTCTAGGTGACATAGGCTAGTAAAATTTAAGAAAAAATGATGTGATGACCATGGTCCCGCATTAAAGACTAAAGTTGAAAAAAAATAATTAAAAATCAGATTAAGTTCATAATCATTATCTATTTTTTTTATTCAACTACAAGTTAGCCCTTGACTGCAATCTCACCTGATGGTAAGTGATGATGCTGTCGAAGACGGAAGCGGGCAAACTTGAGAGAGGTATGCATACCCCTGATCGGTTTTTACACGGCATCGTACCGGAACGCTAAATCGTTTGGCGGCCGGCCGGCACAGCTTTGCCGGTCGGGTGCTAACCAGCCACGGCCCACGGTTAAAGCCTGCCACCAGACAGGACCAAAGACAATTTAGAAATTATAAAATCCCAACTTGCCCCTGCCGGGAATCGAACCCGGGACCTCCCACTTATAAGCGCTTACGAGCACGAAGTAATCAATGTAAAAATATTAATATATTGTAAATAAAATAAATTAAAAAAATAAATAAAAAAAAGACCAAAACCACTGCGCCAGGGAGGTCAAAATCATCTAGAAAATTATAAGTAGATTCCAAAAATATGTAAATATGTTATTATAATGTTAAATATATTTTTTTCTGAATAACTAGTAGGTATTCTTTTAAAAATATTTTTTTTTTTTGTAATAAAAGGGCAGTAGCAACTTAGCATGTTAACTATGACAGATATCGTCAACACACATAGGCTGTTATTGCAATAGAAATAGTACTTCTTACTTTTTTTTTTCAATTAAAGCTCATATAATTAATTGTACCAATAGGATGCGTTTGCCACAAAAAGTCAAGATGACAAAATTGTTAATTTGGCTTTTATACGTAGGAGCCATCGATTTACTTAATAGATAAATAAAATTATGATGATAATGAAAGAGTAACTTTGAACGAAACTTTTGTGAATGAAATTGAATGAATTGAACGTATCACATCACTATAGAAATGGGGTTGGCAACATTATTTTACGAAATGACATTAGGAAACGTCAGATTACTGCAGATAATTAAAAGTTTGACTATAATCATTAATCTGTGGAGCCAACTTTTGTATTTCTATTTACCTATTTTGTTATTTTCTTCAGGGGTATGACAGCAGCTGTAGTTCCTTTTTCCTCGTTTTGGCGCTACAATCGTTCGCACACCACAGACTTCAACACAGAAAATAACAGGTCCACAGATTAATGATAGGTTTTCCACCGATTAATGATAAGTATCTAGTATTTTCTGTGTTTAGGTCTGTGGTTTAGGTTTAAGTGATAAGTCTGAGGTCTGTCATTGTCATGAAATTTTCGTTTGATATATCGTATGCAAGGTGCTACTATATCTCCATTGTTATATAATGTATATACATGTCTAATAAATAAGTATATTACAAATAAAAGTATAAACTTTTTGCAATTTGCAGACGATCTGCTTGTACACTAGCGGCACGCTATGATGGCCGGTTTGACACATTACAATAGTGATGTGGAATGTCAATTTATTCTCGAACAAAAAACAATTAAGTTTTGTTTTTGTACCTGATTAAATAGGTTTAATAAAACAAAAATGTATATGTTTATTTAATTTATTTGAACGAACTGAATATTTGAACGAAAATGAATATACATACTTTATATGCACACAAGAAACATTTATGAATACAAAAGATACCAAAAAAGGTGCCACAAAAGGCCATAATTAATCAGATTCGTCCATACTACTATTTTCACTGTCGTCACTGCTATCATCACATACATTAATAATTATATGTTCGTTTTCTATAATATTATCTATTTTCACATCTCTTTCATAATCTTCCCTTATTAATTTAACAGTTCTATTCACAACCTTTTCCCAGTCTCCTTTAGTCACATGTTCACAAGCTTCTTCTAATAATTTTAGCATTTTTTTTGTGGTAAATGGGGGTTCTGTATTGTGTCTTGCAGCATATCCCTTAATTTGAGCCCACACCAACTCAATCGCATTATACTCACAATGGTAAGGCGGTAACCGTATAACTCTGTGCCCATGTTCTAATGCTATTTCGTCAATGACGTATCGGATCTTGGTTGGTTTGTTTTCTTTTAAAAGACGTACTAATTCCGCTTTTAACATATTCATGTTTGCATCTACGCCATTTTTACGAAGCCATGCGACGATATCAGCTTTCTTTTGGGATTGGGCAGGTGGCTTGTCAATTTGCATCGAGTGGTATGGGGCGTTGTCCATAATTATAATAGATGGTTCAGGGAGGCTACACAACATTGAGGTAAACCATTCAGTAAACTTTTCTCCATTCATGTCTTCATGATAGTCTCCAGTGGTTTTTGACGCAAAAGCCATGAGAGAACCTTCGACAAACCCGTTGATGGTTCCGGCGTGACAAATTATAAGTCGCGATCCTTTTCCTACAGGAACTTTGGAAGTAGATGCTGCTGTGTCATCGTTCCAAGAACGGCCTACAGTATGGTTAGCATTAAGCCATGTTTCATCCAAGAACACAACATTTTGCCAATTTTTGATTTCTTTCACTTGCCGTAAAAAAGTATACCTTGCCATCGCTATATCAAATCTTTCCATCAATATTTTGCGTTTGTTACATTTTTTGTATCGAAATCCAATGGTCTTCAAAATCTTCGTTAAAGAACTTTCCCCACCGAAGAATAATCCAGCTTCCTTCAGTGAATGCACCAACTTTTTTCTTGTTGGATACTCCTTCTGTAAATAGTAGCCGTAAACATGTCTTCGGATAGCATCGGCATCAAAGCTATCGATGCCTACGACTGGTTTTGCTCGTTTTCTCTTTTTTGGTGTGTGAAGTTTATTTTCTTCTGTGCCAGTCTCGCCATATTTTTTTTTAGTTATCCGTCTAACAGTTCGTTGTCCAATATTAAGCGCATCAGCTACGCGTTCAACCACTGACGTTATAGGTAAAATTGGCCCTCCATTTTGAGCTTCACGATCGAAATAGTTACGAAGGCGTATTACGAACTCACGTGTCTGACTATTTAGAACAGTTCTCTGCGTACGTTCGGTCATATCGACGAAATCCACAACAAAGGGCTTGAACAGAGTCCAAATTAACGAGCAAGGGTCAACAGTAATGCAGTATCAATATTTGAAATCCAAAGCCAGGTCAAAACTATATCACAATCGCATTGCACTGACAGTTTATACTTTTCGAAGCAACGTCAATTCGAAACTGCTTTGTTTTGCATTGAGCATTGACGCGAGTTTGCCGGAGGTAGTAGTTGTGCTAGCCAGCGATCCTATGTGGCGATCGTATTAGATTCCATTTTTAAAAATTTATTGATATTTTTTTGCGATTTCAGAGGTTTGTCCACATAGTGAAAATTGTTCATATTCACAAGTACATTCACCCCTTAAATGGTGCAAACTGATTTTTCTTCACTTGTATACATTTAAGAAATCAATTTAATAAATAAATTTTGAGTCCTAAACCTAAAACTACATTCGATAAAATTTATGAATCTCTGCACATCACTATCGTCAATAAAGTAATACAATTATTTCCTTCAAAGTCGTTATCAATTAATACGGAACTTCATGAGCGGACAAACGTCAAACCGGCCATCATAGCGTGCCGCTAGAGTATATACTGTAAATAAAGATGTAAATTTAGCTGTAAGTAATTTAAATTTAGCCTTAGAACAAGTCCATGATTATTACTCAAATAAGTTAAAATTAAACATTAGTCCTAGTAAAAGTGGAGCTCTTTTGTTCTCCAAAAAAATAATATCATGTGATACTTCTGTAAAGTATTTTAATACACCGCTGCCTTGGCTATTAAAAAAAAAATTTTTAGGAATACTGTTGGATCAGAAGTTAAATTTTCAGGAACATATAAACAATTTGTGTAAAAATGCCTATAGGGGGCTAAATGTTTTAAAATCCTTAGCAGGTGTACATTGGGGAGCTGACCCAATGATATTATCAATGCTCTATAAAAGTATAGTTCGAAGTCACTTTGACTATAGTAGGGTTTTCTTACCGGTTATCGTCCATTTAGTGGAGTTACTGAGTTTGAGAGGGTGAAAATATATGTTCTATAAAAAAAATTAAACAAAAACTTGTTAAAATATACTTCTAGTATAGTCTATTTTCATTGCATGTTAGTATTTTTTTAGTCAGATAACTAGTTTTTTTTAAATCCTAATAAAAAGCTGAAAATGCCGATTTCACCGGTTATCGTCCACTAAATCTAGTTATCGTCCACCCTTGTACCTGTTATCCGTCCACTGATTTCTATGAGAAATTTACTATGAAAAAGTATGCATGTAATGAGTAAGTAATTGAATATGTAATATTAACACCACTTTAATATGTATTTAATATCTATACCAATTAAAATTAAATTCCTGTCCGTCTTTTCGAAATATATGGGTTTTTATTAGTGAACTTATGTTAACTTATACATTATTAAAAATCCACATAACCGTTTATAAAAAAATTGTTTTCTATTTTTCGTCTATTCGTAATATGTACTTACTTTTCAAAACAGCTGAACCTATTTCGACAGAACTTTCACAGGGTGATAAAGAACTTTATACAAAGTGGTGGTCTTTCTACGCATACGCACGGTCAACTGCTTGTTTTAAAATAAAACAGATAAAAAAACTATTGCCTTGTTAACGCGGTTTTTAGAGTCTACAATATGACATAATATCTTTACCAACTTTGCGCCTATCTATCTTGCATCGTCTTTTACCACATCGCACTTACATTATATAAAAGTAGGTACATATAATTTGGCAGCCTCCCTGGCATGGCGCAGGGGTAAGTCTTATTAGTGGAAGGTCCTCTACTTGATTCTCGGCAGACCAATTTGGTAAATTCAATTTAATAATTTCAAAATTGTCTCTAGTCTAGTATGCCTTACTTCCAAGTCATTAGCGTTTAAGGGTACGGATTCTGCTGTACCTCTTTCAGGTTATCCCGCATCCATCTTAGACTGCATCGTCACTTAACATTAGATGAGATCGCAGTCAAGGACTAACTTGTAGATGAATAATAAATAAATTATAGATATGAGTAATAATCAAAATTCGCCTAAATATTAACATAATATTAAAAAATATATGTTTTTCATACAGTTTAAAATATAGGTGGACGGATAACCGGTGCACTTCAGATTCTCTATTTTAAATTTTGTCCACAAATTATAATGATCGACAATATTATCTTAACTTATAAATATATCAAAGTTCCAAGGAGAAACACATAAAATATAAGGTAATTCTTTTGTCAAACAAGTTTAATTATTTATATTTTTACTAAATCTATTTATTTTCAAATAATAGCTTGGTGGTCGAAACTTAGAATATTTATTCAGTGCAAATTTAGATATCGTCCACGCGTGATTTTGAAGACCCATAGTTTTATATACAATGAGAAAAAAGTGGACGAAGACTAGTCACTAACTAGTGTATGTGTATAGGATTCGAATTAATAAACTTAATTCCAATTTTGTGCACACCTCGATTGATAACAAGACTACCTAAAATGAAGACGCTAAACCTGTGTTTGACCGCCCGGACGATAACAGGTTTTCTTAAGAAAATAGTGAACTAGTTGTCGTCCACCCCTTTTATTTGTATTCTAATGTAATCAAAAGTAAAAAAACACGTTCACAGTATTTTATGAAACATAAGTAAGTGCTACAAAGAAGAATCAAACTAAATCTTATAGTAAAATGATTAATAACTTCCCGCGATAGTTGAAGCATGCCACTAATTTTTTTGCTCCACACGGCTCATTTTCATTCCTTAATTGCATACTCAAAATTCGATCGCTTTGTTTTCAAAGAAACTTAAGTGAAATAGACTTTTTTCTTTCTCTATGTCTTGATAAGACATTCAAGTTGGCATAGAGAGGCATTATTTTTATGTAAGTCTTATAATGTTTCTATTTTTAAGCGTTTCTTAAGAGTGATCCGCTCGGTGGACGATAACAGGTGCGTGTCCGGAAACCGGTGTTCCTACCCTACATTAGCATTCATAAATGCAAATAAATTTGTATTAAAGAAATTAGATATAATTCAGAATAAAGCACTACGTATAATAACTGGAGCTATGTGCTCTACACCTATACATGTTATGGAAGTAGAAAGTTGTATCCCTCCACTTTTGCTAAGGAGACTGCAAATTGCTCAAAGGTTCTGCACTAAATTAATTACATCAAAAAATAATTTTGTTTTAAAAAAAATACTTCCTTATGAAGTGGTTAATTTTGATACTAGCTCATTCATTGACATAAATATGATTATATCCGGACAATTACCAGCAATTCTGAGAATTGTTTTATACTTAGAATCTCAAACAAAAAATATGTATAAAAGTAGGCTATGGCCTTTATATAAAATAGAATATGATGCCTTAGTGAATATTGATGTTTCTATAAGTCAAGAAAAAGTGAATACACAAGTAGACATGTTAAGTTATTTAACTGAAAATCACTTTTATACAATTTATACCGATGGATCAAAATCCAAAGAGTATACCACTTCAGCATTTTATGATTCACAAAAAAAAATAGCGAAAACTTTTAAAATTGACAATATATGTTCTATTTTTACTGCTGAGTGTTATGCAATTTATTTATCTCTTTTGTACATAAATAATATTGAAAATTCACAGTTTCTAATTGTAACTGATTCAAAAAGCGCCCTCCTGGCTTTAGAATCAAACAAAATAAACTATAAAAAAAATTACATTGTATATAATATAAGAAACTTATTACACAATTTAAATAATAGAAATAAGACTATTAGTTTTATGTGGGTCCCTTCACATTCTGGGATAACTGGAAATGAAGAAGCAGACACAGCTACTAGAGATATATTGTCTTCATCGTGCTCAGATCACACCTCAACGCTGGAAATACCATTTACAGACTATTATGCCTTGTTTGATAATAATTTGAAGTCATTGTGGAAGTCATACTGGGAAGAAATAAGCAAATCCAAAGGAAATTGGTATTATGAAATTCAGAAACGCCCGCCAGCCACTCCTTGGTTTAACAAAAAAGGGATTAATCACAGAAAATATATTACAACTATAAATCGAATGAGATTTGGACATAGCAGAGTGCCCACTCACCTGCATCGTTTACGAATGAAAGAAAATGCAGATTGTGAATTCTGTGGTAAAGAGAATGCAGACTTAAATCATCTTGTTTTTCACTGTCCTCAGTTTGGGTTAAATAGATTGCTCCTCATTAGTACCATCCAAGATATCAACGACGGCACAGTTCCTGATACTTTACAAAGTTTATTAGCTGATGAAAAATTCTTCCGACCGCTGTATACTTTTATTTCTGGTGTGCAAGACATTTGAATGACAGATTGTCACAGTCCACAGACTACGAAAAATTTTACTGAATTAAACAACCAGGGAAAAAAGAAGAATATTTAAATAATAGACTACCAGGCTCAAAAGGGCTAGAACCCAGAGCCGTAAAACCAGTTAAAAAAAAAAAAAAAAAAAAATGAAATTTTCGAAATTTCGCGAAATTTAAAGTTTTCTTTTTCCATTTTCACCACTTTTCTTTGCTTTTCGTTGTTCTCATCACAGGTTCTTAATTCTCATGGTGTTTTTTGTGATATGTCCCGATGACTTGGCTTTGTTAAATGGATTTTGGTGGCGATCTTATAATATTGACTTGTGATTTGTTTTGGACTCCGAAAACTCTGTTTTACATTTGACTCCGGCTACGTTTTAGGACTACGATTTGCTATAGGTAAGTATTTTGCTGATTTGAAATCCAAATTCTCTGTTATAAGACAAACTGTGCTACTTTAGAGATTACGATACGAATACGATACGATACGAATACGATATATGAATCGATCGTCATGGGACTATTTAAGTGTTGTGTCGGTACTTGTTACTCAACTTAAAAGACGTTTAAGTTTCCCCAAGAACGATAGTGTACGGTGGATGTCCTACCTAGTACCTACCAACTCTCCCAATCGAACTGCTGTGTGTGGATATGTCTGTCTCACTGTAGCTCTTAAACGGGTGAACCGATTTGAATGCAGGTTTTTTATAGATAAAGCCCTATCATAAAAAAATATCAGTACCATCAACCTACATACTTTACTCACCTGTCTATATTTAATTATTTTCAGATAATTTTCACACTGGAAACATAAGCAGTATGGAGACTACAGCAAGCAGGAAGACGAAGGGATGGAACATGCACAAGTTGGGACTTGTTTTCAATCACAATCCCATGTACTTCATAGGAATGAGAATGTCACAAGTAGTCCAAGTGGGTCTATATAGATCTAGAGATCAGGTTTTATATCAAAAAATTAAAATGCAATGCTCGGCATGTAGGTACACATATTTACATTGTATACATAGCCAGAATGCACCCATAGGATTCTGCTTATGTATACATTGTAATGCTATGTGTCTGGATATGCCTGTCAACTGTAGCTCTAAAACGGGTGAACCAATTTGAATGCGGGTTTTTTATATGTAGTTAGATTTGTCTCAAGGAGTAGGTACTTGGTAGACACTTCATAGTGATAAAGATTCTGATGTTTAGAGCAGGACGTTGAGATGTCATGATTTCCCGGATTTCCGAGGATATTACAGTATGCACGAGTATTTGCATACTACTCTTGTATACATTGTAATCACAAATTGAAAAATTGCATTACAATGTATACATAAGCAGAATCCTATGGTTGCATTCTGGCTATATATAGAATGTAAATTCACGGCATGTACTGTTGGATTCATATGTCTAACAAAACAACCAATATAAGAGTTGCATAAAGCTCTATAGATGCCGATATTTATTCATTTAAAAATATATACAGAGAATATGAAATGTTAAAAAATAATAATTTAGTATATTATCCTAATGAAAATTTTCTAATTACATAGGTACTATTGTATACAGGGAAGCACTTTTATGCACAATTACCTTAATGAAAATGGTTATAAGAAAAATATTGGTAGCAATTTAAACACTGTTTAAGGTTTTCTTGGTTGGGGTGTTGTCCCACCCAGTATTTTTGAAAAAATTGTTTTTGTTATTAAATAATTACTAAATGTAAAATAAATATTTTAGATTAAGAAAGATTTGAATAAATAAGTTTGAAATTAATTTATCTTGTTTGAATTTGAATTTAATTATAAGGTCTCTTGTTAACACGTCGTGAAAACTCACGTTTTGTATGGATATCAATACAAAACGTGAGTTTTCACGGCGTGTTAACAAGAGGCCTTAGTAAGAAAACCCTGTTATTTGGTTATCGATAAAACGAGTACATCACTAGTATCGATAACAAATCATCGACTGGTAAGCCCTAGCCGCAAATCTACAGTGGCGCCAAAACGAGGTAAATGGAACTAGCCCGAAGAAAAGTCACTGTCGCATCTGTTACGTAGTAACTAATACCTAATCTGTGATTTTCTTATTGAAAATGTGAATTAGTAGAAAGATAGGTACTCCTAATCCTCTATTTGAAAGAGTAGCAATTAAAAGTGTAAAAGTAGAATGTTTGGGTTGATAAGTCTAATTCAATAGCAACGTCTAAAAATTAGATTATATAACAGTTTCGTCGTATACAATCACAATTTACAGAATGACATCAAGATACAGGTATTTCTGGAGAAGATTTATGCATATTAAATTGAATTATAAACAAGTATCGCAAGCAACATTGTATAAAACTCAACAAAAAGCAACATTGCCACATACACTCGGATTTTCACTGCTAACCTTACTGGGGTTTGAAAAAAAATTCAACGCAGAAGATGAGCTTATTCTAACGATAAAACATTGCGTACTTTTTGTTCAAAGAGGTGAATTTGATAAAGCAGAGCAACTACTACATGTAGCACTGAAGCAAGCACAGCAAATGAATCATCAACAAGGTATAACATACATTTATGATGTAATGGCTAATTTAGCCCTTGAAAGGGAACAGTACGACAAAGCAAAACAATTATTTATTGCTGTAACACAGAGGATTATGGCTGATGGGGCCCATGATGATGACCCTCGTGTGATTCATATAAGCGTTAAGTTGGCAAGAATTAGTCACATGAAGAAAGAGTACACCACTGCACAACTTGGCTACGATTGGTGCATAGAGAAACTTAATAATATATACCAAAAAGATCCATCCGAAACCAATAGAAAATTATTTGCAATGGCGGAAGATTGGTATGGTCGCCTTTTCATAGATTGTGATAAATGTGAAATAGGTCTCAATTATATGAAAAAAGCATATGAAAGAATGAAGGATTTGGTTGATATTGAGAAGGAACATCTTGTTATACAGCTAAATGACTTGGGTACTGTTTGCGATCGACTAGGCAAGGTAGATGAAAGTATAGAGTATTATTCAAAAGCAATTGATCTTGGAAAAAACTTCCCTGACATGCATGACTTAGGAGCAATGTATGTTAACCTAGGAAGAGCATATATAAAGAAAAACATGTTGGACATAGCAAGGAAGTCATGTGGACACGGTTGGAAGTTAGGTGTCACAACTAAGAATAATGATGTGAAACGTGAGGCTGAACTTTGTATACAAGAAATAAGAGCCATGTCTTGAATACATAGTAGTTTTATTTTACTGTAACCTCTTATTATGTTAATATCAGAAATCAAATGATTGCTATTACAAAATATACATTGTGACCCTGTGAAATATGTATGTTGATTTAATGCAAATATTATACATAATAATTATTATTATTTATTATAGATATAACATCACAAATAAATTGACAAAATAAAGTAGGGATTGCAAAATAATGTTAAAATGATATCCAAATATACACTGATATTCATATTTAAATGCATTTGAAAACAAAATGATTTCTTAGTATATACATCATATTTCTTATTATATTAAAAATTATACATTAATATTATGTTCAGGTTATTTAGCACTTTCTTTTGTAACACTGAATGGTTCTGCGACTTCTTCTACATGAGTATCGGTAATAACAACATCCTTCACTGGTTTGTCATTTTTAGTGACAGTCTTCTCAATTGTACGGACGACATCCTGTTGAAGACACAATTGTTAGTTGTTTTAATTCTTGAAATGTTTCAAATAGTTCAATTGTTTTATTATTAAAGTATTTATACTGTCTTACATCATGCTAAGTTGAATACAAATTAGTTTAGTAGAATTTGAGATGCATCATACAGTAAAAACTAACGAGACAATAAAACCATTGTATTTTAACTTGACTTCCTCTAAGACAAATAATAATGGTATTTAGTAAGTAATACGAAAAATACATACCATTCCTTCAAGAACTTTGCCAAAAACAACATGTCTGCCATCTAACCAGGGAGTCTTGACAGTAGTAATAAAGAATTGGGAACCATTGGTGTCCTTGCCAGCATTAGCCATAGACAACCAGCCAGCTCCATAATGGCTTAGCTTGAAGTTCTCATCTTCAAAACGTTCACCGTAAATGCTGCGACCTAGAAATAGACACAATCAAGTGATGAAATAATGTTCACAAAATTATCATGTTATATTATTAACAACAACATTGCAGAGCTGATAGCCTGTAAATCTTTAATAAATACTAGCTTCTGCCCGTGGCTTCGCCCGCGTGAATTTCGGTTTTAATCTACCTATAGCTGTAGCTGTAGATTTCTGTTTTTTGGAAATCTCGCGGGAACTGGATTTTCCAGGATAAAAAGTAGCCTAAGTATTCAGTCAGGGCATAATCTATTTCCATTCAAAATTTCAGCCAAATCAGTTCAGTAGTCACGGTGTTATAGAGTAACAAACAAACAAACTTTCGCCTTTATAATATTAGTGTGATTTATTAGGTGTGAAACCTAATCAAACCAGATGTCCATAAATTGCATCACTCTGTAATAATTGTTACTTCTTCTCAGGATGATATTCAAGGTTAGACCAAAACAAAAAAGCTTATTGCTTGCAGTTTTATGAACCTGTGTTAAAATATCGCAAGTTTTTCATTACATTTCTGCTTTTGCTATAAACCAATTTTAAAAGTGTATTTTATTGGCTATTATTTTTAACAGGTTCAGTTGATTAAATTGATTTTAAATACATTGAAAATGAAACATTGTTTTTCATCAAACAAAACAGTATAGGTATAATATGTAGGTTGTTTTTATGTCAAGTTATGTATATAATAGATTACTTATCTTCATATTGTAACAGTAGAAGTTATTGATAATTTTAAGTTTAGATTCAGTTATAACATTAATATAATATAAATATAATTATACAATTTTGTTTTGTTTTTAATAATATATATAACTAGATGATGCCCACGGCTTCGCCCGTGTGTATTTAGGTTTGTAATAATCTCGTGGGAACTTTGATTTTCCAGAACAAAAAGTAGCCTATCTGTAGTAAGTAGTAACCCGTCCACAAAACGGAAAAATTCCGTGGGATCCTTACGATTTCGGAATGCAATTCCTTACAGCATCAGGGTTGAGGAGTTGGACATGTACCTACTCGAGGTCATTCAACAATAAAGTCTTTAATTGGTATCCCCAATATTAATTTAAATAACCGACAGTGCCTAAATCCCAGGCCATTAGTTTTGGGGATCAGATCCCCTACAGCATCAGGATTGAGGAGTTGGAATCCAAATTTTTTGTAAGACAGTGTCGCAATGTTTCTCTATCGATTAAAAAAAAAATTACGCAAATCGGTTTAGAAATCTCGGAGATATCGGTGTACATAGGTAGAAAAACACAACTCCTCCTTTTTTGAAAGTCGGTTAAAAAAGTAGCCTATGTTACTCCCTGGTTAATTCTCTACTTGTATGTGAAAGTCCCGTAAAAATCGGTTCAGCCGTTCCAAAGATTACCCCGTTCAAACAGACAGACAGACAGACAGACAGACAGACAGACAGACAGACAGACAGACAGACAAAAATTTTAAAAACGTGTGATTCGGTTATAGTATCGTTCAAATAACCATATGAGCTTAATATGAGGTTGTTATTTCGATATTACAGACAGACACTTCAATTTTATTTATTAGTATAGATAGTATAGATTATATCTATACTAATAAATAAAATTGAAGTGTCTGTTTGTAATTTCGAAATAACTACCTCATATTAAGCTCATATGGTTATTTGAACGATACCATAACCGAATCACGCATTTTTAAAATTTTTGTCTGTCTGTCTGTCTGTCTGTCTGTCTGTCTGTTTGAACGGGCTAATCTTCGGAACGGCTGAACCGATTTTGTCGGGACTTTCATATACAAGTAGAGAATTAACCAGGGAGTAACATAGGCTACTTTTTTAACCGACTTTCAAAAAAGGAGGAGTTGTGTTTTTCTACCTATGTACACAGATATCTCCGAGATTTCTGAACCGATATGCGTAATTTTTTTTTTAATTGATAGAGGAACATTGTGACACTATCCTATAAAAAATTTGGATTTCAACTTCTCAATCCTGATGCTGTAGGGGATCTGATCCCCAAAACTAATGGGAAGTAGGTACTGTCGGTTATTTAAATTGATATTGGCGGTACCAATTAAAGACTTTATCGTTGAATGAACTTGAGTAGGTATATCCAAATCCTCATTGGATATACCTACCTACCGGAATTGCATTCTGAAACCATAAGGATCCCACGGAATTTTTTCCGTTTTGGGGACGGGTTATTACAGATAGGCTACTTTTTGTTCTGGAAAATCTAAAGTTCCCACGGGATTTTTAAAAACCTAAATCCACACGGGCGAAGCCGTGGGCATCATCTAGTAATAAATAATAATGTATTAGTAGCAAAAATATTGTAGGCTTAATGCTTACCGCCAGTACCATCACCCTTGGTAAAGTCACCACCCTGAATCATGAAGTTTTCAATAACTCTGTGGAACCTGCTGCCCTTATAGCCCTCACCCTCAGGTTTCTGTGCCAGTTTGTAGAAGTTCTGAGCAGTTTTGGGTACTGTCTTACCAAACAAACCGATGACAATTTTACCAACATTTTCACCACCAATGCTCACATCAAAAGTGACCTGTTTAAAAGAAATATAACATATTAAATAACTGAATTCTTTATAATAATGATGTTTTAAATGGGATTCTTCAAAGATTTCTAGAATAAATGAAAACTCCTTCAATCATGATTGGAGGCTGAGATGTGAGACTACTTTTGAGTTAAAACAAGACAGAATTACAGCTTAGAGGTATAAATTGGTCTTGCTAATAGCCTTCAAAAAAATATTTTATCAATTTGATAGTATGTATGTATGTAACATTATTGGAACTGTAAAATATTCACTTAATATTATGATAATCTATATGGGCTTCCAAAAAAATATATAAATATATATATATATATATATATATATATATATATATACTAAATTTCATAGGTGTATGCATGTATGTCTGTCCATGGATTTTGCCGAAACAATTAATTGGATTGTGACCATCCTTATAATATTTTATAATAATGATGTGTATTTGTTTAAATTTACTTCAACTTAGGGAACAGTGCAAGTTTCATCAAAATCGGTACAGTAGTTTTCAAGATATGGACTATTAAGTGTGTGAAGTGTCAGTTTAATGTTCAATCTTTTAGGTTATCACTTGTTTTGTGAAGTCACTGCTAAGTTAGCCCTCATACGCATTAGCGGTCAACCGCGCGGCTAGCCGCTTTTATATTTTTATAAGCAACTGCTCATTTTGTACGCACTAAACCGCGACGAAATTCTATGAAGAGGCTAGCCGCGCGGTCAGCCGCGTACGCGGTTGACCGCTAATGCGTATGAGGGCTTTGAGTATGCTCTATACCCAGATCTGTTTTCATCCTTAGTGTAGTCGGAATAGAAACTTCTCTTTTACAAAGAATTTATTCAAATGAAAGTACGTGTATGTGTACATATAAGCTATAAGTACACATTTTATTATTAATGTATCATTTTCGAAATTTGTTCAAATTTTGTTTTTGCGAAAATGAAATTAATAGGTTTGATAGGATTAGGAAATTCAAAGATATGAAAATAAGTCAACTAAAGCAAACGAATTCGACATTTTCCTGTTTTATATAAGTAACTATTTATTTATTAGCTGAAAGCATGCCGCGTGTAAAGTTGATAGGTATTTGAACAAAGAAAACTTGAATAAAAAAGTTGGAGGCGTCACAAGGTCAGTGACCTCATGATCACATCCTGGTGAGATGAGTCTGAAAAGTCGGAAATCTATTAAAGTATAAATTGCTTTGTTGCAATAAGAGTATTTATTACCTTATGAGTCACTTTAGGTCCTTTTGGTGCATCCCCGGAAAAAGCTGTGGATGCAATTAGCAGAATTGCAAACGTTGTTGCGAGAATAGCCATGATTAAAATTAATTTGGTTTTAAATCTTGTAATCTTTAATGATAAATAAGATACGTTCTACAAATAATAATTACGTTTTGATAATTTTAAACAATGAAATGAATCGTCAGTCAGTGCCGGTAAATTGTAAATTTTTAAAGTTAAAAATTGAATGAATTGTAAATTGTAATTGTACACGTCAGACGTCAGAGCCTGAGATCACCACCACAGATTAGGTATTAGTTACTACGATCACCACAGACCAATAACATATAGGATAGAGATCACTATTCACATTTCACATATGCTATTCACTAATATACACAGATTAATGATTAGTATCAACGATACTAATATTACTACCTATAGATCGACCAGAATCTCATGAAAAATAGGGAAATTAAAGTTGTAAGCAACACTAGGTTAACTCGGCTGCCCTAGTGATGAACAAAGTAGTTACATTCAGAACACCTTACCTGGGATCGTTTCACACAACGAAAAATCAAGCAACTGCATTTTAAATACAAAAACAAAGTAATCAACATCCAATTACTTTGTTTTTGTGTTGTGCTTGTTGTTTACTTGGTTTTTGCATTCATATTCCGGGTTAGTGAGTGCAGTTACTTTGTTTGGGCAATTTAAATTTCAGTAAACGGTTCAAGTTATTTGAAATATTAAACTGTGGTAAATACTACTCGACATAAAACTTTTGTTAATGCAAAAAGTCAATTTCACAAAAAATGTCAGTTAATTTGTTTATCGCTAGGGCAGCCGTAGTGTTGCTAACCTTGGAATTTCATTTCCCTATTTTTCATGAGATTTTGGTCGATCTATACTAGCAGATGTGGGAATTGGGAACCATAGAGTTAAGCGGCCTTTAGATTTGACTGAATGAGGAAGTTTCAAGTTTCCTGAAGTTGAAAATATCAAATTGAACACAATAGTATTATAATATAGATTTTAATTAATAAATCAGTGAAAAAAATTTTGAAATCCATCAATAAATGACGGAGAAATTAATTATTTAAGTTTATGTATTTTAACGCAAAATTTTTCACTCGAGTATGACGTCACAGCGTCAATTCGGAGGTAGTTTTTCCATGTAAATTTACTTGTTTTACCAATTTCTTCTAGATTACTGAAGCGATTTGCGTGATTCTTTTTTAATTGACAGCTGATGATGTTTGCAAAATGGTCCCCTATATACCTAAACTAAGATGGTCCCATAGTTTTTCAAAAGTGCTTGTAAAAGTTTATTTGAATAAAAAACTTTTCTATTCTATTCTATTCGAAAAAAAGATTTTTTTTAGTAAACCCCCTGTTTTATTATTTATCGGCAGTTGAGAGTCGATATTAAATCCCTGTCCCAACACTAGTGTACTCGGCACTTTGAGTTTGTTCTAGAAATAACCAATCAGATATCGCTGACTCTCTCCCCACAGCTCGCGCTCTCCGCTAACTTTGGTGACCTAGTAACTATACTAAATTATCAACATGTAGTATCTAAGTAGGTGATCTGTGGTTTACGTTAAATTACTCATAGTAATTATAGAATTGGGTTATTTATATACCTAATAAGTCGCTTTAAATATTATTTATTATAACAATTAAAAATTTAATGAAATCTTTCGTATATCGAGTTTTCACTTCACCACGGAGTTGACTTTATAAGAAAATATATATAATATAAGGATAATTAATCGTTAATAACTGCATTTTATCGGTATTTAACCGTAAATTTGGTTCATCATCATCATCATCATGATCAACCCATTACCCAAAATCGCCAGGACATGATGGGTTGAGTATTGAGCATCTTCAGTATGCTGGTGTGCACTTGCCTAGAGTTTTATGTCTGCTGTATAACATATGCATGGTCCATTCATACTTGCCAAAGGAATTGATGAGGAATGTGGTGGTGCCAGTTGTGAAGGACAGAACGGGGGACGTTACAGATTTGAAAAACTATAGGTCGATTTCTTTAGCTACCATAACAACCAAGGTACTTGACGGCCTCTTGGATAGACAACTGGATCAATATGTAGACCTACATGATGCACAGTTTGGGTTCAGGGCGGGGCTTTCCACAGAGAGTGCCGTGTTGACCCTAAAGGAGACCGTCAACTATTATACGAGCAGGAAAACACCAGTGTACGCCTGCTTCTTGGATCTCTCAAAAGCGTTTGATCTGGTTTCTTACCCGATACTCTGGGACAAGCTCAGACGCACTGGCATGCCTCAGGAACTCATCGGCATCTTTAGGCACTGGTATGCAACGCAGGATAACCAGGTAAGGTGGGCGGGGGTATACTCGGACACGTAAAGGCTGGAATGCGGAGTCAGGCAAGGTGGGCGGAGCTCACCGAAGCTTTTCAGCCTGTACGTGAATGAGCTGATTGAGGGGCTCAGCAGCATGCATGCGGGATGTTCGATTGATAATCAGATGATTAATAACATCAGTTACGCGGATGATATGGTGCTGCTGAGCCCATCGGTCTGTGCGCTGAGAGATTTGCTGCGGGTGTGCGAAGACTATGCTGAAAAGCATGGACTTAAATATAATGTAAAAAAAAGCATGCTCATGGTCTTTGCGGCGGGTAGCATTTCTCCCAGCTATGTACCTCCAGTGAGACTGTACGGTGCAGAGCTGGTTAGGGTGCCCAAGTTCACATACCTGGGACATGTGGTTACAGCAGACATGAAAGATAATTGTGACATTGATAGGGAACGGAGGGCGTTGGCGGTTAGAGGGAATATGATAGCTCGCAGATTTGCACGTTGCACAAAAGAAGTTAAGGTCACTTTGTTCAAGTCCTTTTGTCAGAGCTTCTACACGTGCAGTCTGTGGGTTGACTATACCCAAAAATCTATAAACGCTCTCCGAGTCCAGTATAATAACATCTTCAGAATAATGTTGGGACTGCCTCGGTACTGCAGCGCGTCCGCGTCCGGTATGTTTGCGGATAACTGTGTAGACGGTTTCTTCGCAATCATACGGAAAAGGATCGCCTCAATCAAAAGTAGATTGGAGAGAAGTCCCAACATTATCCTGAAGGTGATAGTAGACAGACAGGACAGCGCTCTCAAAGCACACAATGTGGCTAATTCTGTTGTACACAATCTCTAATTCTAAACTAAAATGACAGGCCTAAATATATTCCTATCTCTTTCACAATGCTCCCTGCAGAAAAGGATAGCACTATTTTTAAAATTGTCAATTTAGTTTAGTTTAGAGAATTGTGTACAACAGAATCGGCCACAATGTCTGCATTAGTTAATAAGTATATTAATTATATTAACTAACATAGAATAAGTTTCTTGCTAACATACATTATATTATATTATAATATAGTTACTAACATAGGTTAAGATGATTACTAACATAATATTGTGGGCCTTTGTTGTCTGAAAAAATAAAGATTATTTATTTATTTATTATTACCGGCTCACTACAGAGCACGGGTCTCCTCTCAGAGTGAGAAGGGTTTTGGCCATAGTCTACCACGCTGGCCAAGCGGATTGGCAGACCTCACACACCTTTGAGAACGTTATGGAAAACTCTCAGGCATGCAGGTTTCCTCACGATGTTTTCCTTCACCGTTAAAGCAAGTGATATTTAAATACTTAAAACGCACATAACTCCGAAAAGTTAGAGGTGCGTGCCCGGGATCGAACCCACGACCTCCGATTAGAAGTCGGTCGTCCTAACCACTAGCCTATCACAGCTTTGGTTAATTAACGGTAAATAACGGGGATTTTACAACTATACTCGTACCGTGATAAAGATAGCCCTCCTGCATTGAAACGGAGCCCTCCCTGCGCCCCGCGCAGCGATTTGTTCATTCATAAGTTCATTGATAAATTCATTGATAAATCGGCTGCCCTAGTGATAAACAAAGTAACTACATTCAGAACAATTTTACAGGACAAGCATAAACATTGAAACTCTTATTTGAAGGCAACCTTTCTACAAAATACCTACTTATTTATCTCTGTAATAAATTGCAAAATAATATATTTTAACTTATAAATAACAGTATTTATTTCTAACGCCTTCGCTTTTAATTTTGTTTAAAATTAAAAATATGGTTTTTCTAATTGCAAATAAAATACAAAAAAATTAATGTTTCAACTTTAAAAAGATGTTAAGTCATTTACTTCGTTTGTATATTGCTTGATAATTTCTTCCAAAAATAATTTTTCAATTTATTACAAAGAGTTTACTATGTTATTCAGATACAAATAGTTACCCCAAAAATTAATGTTCAAATGTGCGTGTGCGTTTGTGTGTGTGTGATATTGTGATTGTGATATCGCGACTAATACAATTGTCCCCCCCCCATTTGCTTTAATGGGCACCCGGGCCCTCCCCAAATAACTCAAATAACTATTTTTATTATTTTTTATGTAATCACCGGCTTTAGGTCGTAATTCTGAATGTTATTCTACATATTATCGGTGAATTTGAAGTAATTCTGTTCATTAAATCAGAAGTTATAAGGCTGTGACAGTCAGACGGACAAAGCATATCCAACCTAGTTCACTCAGAGACTTAAGTTAGAGCTTATTACAACTCAAGAATCTATACCATATCTATACTTACCTACTAATATTATAAATGCGAAAGTATGTCTGTCTACTAAGTCTTCACGCACCAACTGTTCAACCGATCTTAACGAGGTATAAAGATAAGTTTCATTTTTGGAAAGGACATAAGCTACTTTTTTATCCTGGTAAATTAAGAGCTTAGACTAGAATTTCAAAAACCTAAATACACGCGGACGGAGTCGCGGGCATCATAATCAACTATGTTTATCTTGTAAAGTTATAATTTACAGTATTGTGTCTATTTTTAGTTAAACTCCTGTAAAGTAATGTCCCTATTAGTTAATTATGTACGTAGGTATCTAAAATTCTGCACCTACCTTCAGTAGAAATATTTTAAAATAGTAAGTAACCGATAACAATTAAAACGATTATTTATAAGTACATAAAGTAATACCCTAAATTCCAGTCTCAGTGTGCAGTTATTTGTTTGGGCAATTCAAATTTCAGTAAACTGTTCAAGTTATTTGAAATATTATACTGTGGACACTGTGTTAAAAAACTACTCGACATTTTTTAATGTCTTTAATGTCTTTAATGTCTTTTTTAATTAAAACTTTTGTTAATGCAAACAAGTCAATTTCACAAAAAATGTCAGTTACTTTGTTTATATCACTAGGGCAGTCGAAATCTGTCATATTGAAAAGTCACTTTGAAACTTCAAAGTTCATTGTTTACATCGTTACGAAAATTTTGTGAAATACATAGCAGTAACCAGTTCTTATGTGATAAAAAGTTGTGCTAGAAAAATTGTTATGGTAGTGCGTTCGTTTTGTGCTCAAGAATGTGAGAGAAAAGAACAAATATCTCTAAATTATATATCATAATAATAAATATGAGGCTGACGGGCAATGTCAAGTCAGTGTTGTCAGCTTCATGTGAAAAATTTCCATACCCATTGAAGCCATCACGCAAACGGCCTCTCAATTATTATAAAAATACTATAATGTGGACCAATAATTTCAACACAACATTTTTAGTTATTTCGCTGGCGTTTCGAAACAAAAATATTAAATCTGGTGCAAGATGCTTTTCAAGCTGTAACGGAGGCTACGTGAAGTCACATTGTACTTAAGTTCACGTTGAGAGATTGCAGAATGACGACGATGAATTAGTGAATTATAATATAGTTATTGATAGCGACAGTGACACATCATCTGACAGCAATGCATTGAAATTTTAAGATATAGAAGAACACGTCTCGACGAATCCTAATAGTTTTTTTATCTTTGTTTTATTCCATCTCCTAACATCTCCATGCCGTACTAATCTAAACGTCTGGTTTTTTTTTACCCGACTACGGCAAAGCCAAAAGGAAGGGTTATGATTTTAGCAGTCTATGTATTTACGTGTTGTAAATAATTAAGTTGCGATTTGTTTTTATAAAGAATTGTCAACACTGATTTATTATCTGTGACTATTGATGCTACAGATCTGTTGCATAAGTTTTATCTGTGGTGTCAAAACTCGAATTGTACTTTATCTTCTCTGGCTCTCTGCTTGCTCTCTGCCTCGGCGTCCCGTCGGCCATTGGTGTAACAGTGCTAATTAAAATTAAATATATTGATCCACGGAGAATCCTCTTTTATTTCCAAGATTACGTATGTATATATTTATGTATGGATGTTTGTAACCGATTTTTGTATGAGATTCTGTGTGTACTAATGTAGCGCCTAAACTGCTGGACCGATTTTGATGAATGAGGTGTCTATTGATTCGTTGTTATTATCAGGGTGACATAGGCTACATTTTATCTACGAAAAAAATCGAGAAGTCAGCTTTGCGCGGCTTTCTAGATTTTTAACCCCCGACGCAAAAACGACGGGGTGTTATAAGTTTGACGTGTCTGTGTGTGTGTGTGTGTGTGTGTGTGTGTGTCTGTCTGTCTGTCTGTCCGTCTGTTCCCCTGTAGCGCTCAGCTCAAACGGGTGAACTGATTTGAATGCGATTTTTTTTGTTTGAAAGGTGAATTAATCGAGAGTGTTGTTAGCTATGTTTGATGAAAATCGATCCAAGATGGCCGCCGCTACAAAATGGTGGATTACATATTTTTTCACAACTCCCTTAATATGGGTATCAAATGAAAGGGCTTGACTAGTAGAATAGCATTATACAAATCCAAGATCGCTGCCGCCACAAAATGGCGA
Source organism: Melanargia galathea (assembly GCA_920104075.1). Taxonomy (NCBI): domain Eukaryota; kingdom Metazoa; phylum Arthropoda; class Insecta; order Lepidoptera; family Nymphalidae; genus Melanargia; species Melanargia galathea. The sequence continues at coordinate 33,130,506 of OV049855.1, read as the reverse complement.
ATGTCGGGGGTTTTTAAATTTTTAATTTATACTTGTAAAATTAGTTTCGGATAAGAATAACAGATGGCACCACTAGCTCCTTGCCCCGCGCATTTGCCCACTAAATTATTATTAAATTATTAAGCGTAGTCGGGTTTTAGTTCACGAACTTTACTTGTATTTAGTAGATGTATTAAATAAATTATTTTATTATAAGTATAATATGTATAAAATTTAAAAAATGGGGTATAAATTATATTTAATAACGTATCTTCTTCTTTCTTGGTTATGGAAAATCTTTTTTCTATATCCTGAAACGTACCTACTTAACTTTAAATGTATAGTACTAACTACTACTACTATAGAAAAGTATTGAGCAAACTTAAAGAGACACAGATGAAAGACTAAATTGCGATTACGCAAATAATAGAATAACTATGATAATTAAAATTATTATAATTATTATAAAATTTCTTTTTCCCTAATTTAGTGTCATGTCCTTACAGTAGCAATACACACACACACACTCACAGGGGCGTCAAAAATGCTTGTCATACATTATAGTACGAGCACATCCATTGATTATTAATTTATCAATGAGAATTTCCCCCCCTCCCTCGTCCCGCAGATCATGGGAGAGCCAAGTTAATCGTGGTCTTACTATATCATATCTAAAGGTCGCCCAGAATCTCATGAAAAATATGGAAATGAAAATCCAAAGTTAGCAACACTACGGCTGCCCTAGCGATAAACAAAGTAACTGACATTTTTTGTGAAATTGACTTTTTTGCATTAACAAAAGTTTTATGTCGAGTAGTTCTTTACTACAGTTTAATATTTCAAATAACTTGAACCGTTTACTGAAATTTGAATTGCCCAAATAAAGTAACTTCACACACTAAACCGGAATATAAATGCAAAACCAAGTAAACAACAAGCACAACACAAAAACAAAGTATTTGGATGTTGATTACTTTGTTTTTGTATTTAAAATGCAGTTGCTTGATTTTTCGTTTCGTGAAACGATCCCAGGTATGGTGTTCTGAATGTAATTACTTTGTTTATCACTAGGGCAGCCGAGTTAACCTAGTGTTGCTTACTACAAAATTTAATTTCCCTATTTTTCATGAGATTCTGGTCAAACTATACATGCGGCAGTTGATTTTTATTTACATAAGTTTTGAATTTTTTATCTTTTTTGTGGGAATTGTTTTATCTCTGGTAACATTACGAAACGTCAGAATTCCACGGAATTAGTAATTCGGGTATAATCATTAATTTGTATTCTGCATAGAGATTAATAATAATAAGTAGAGTAGGCATACCTACCTTAAAAACGTGCCAAAAATACACTCACACACGCACAATCCCCCAACCTAAAATGGCGCGTGTTCATTGTGATGTCTCAAGTTGTGCGTGTGTGAGTGTTCATGTATACATTTTAGGGAGGCCATCTTAAGGGAAGTGCAATAAAATTTCTGCCACGATCTGTTTTATTGTTATGTTTAAAAATGTAGTGTTGTCTCTTACACACTTATGAAAATTTTGATAAGCTTAAGCTATTTTCCGATCCACTATTTTCTATAGGACATTATGCCAAGTCCTCTTCTATAGGTTCATGGTCTAGGAACAATTATACTATGGAAACGACATATTTTAGACGAAATCAAAGCATCTCTTGACTCATTCACTCGTACCGATTTTAAGCATAAGAAAAAAAGAGAAGTTTGCTACTATCACTTGTTCTACTTTAAACAAAAATAACCACTTTTTCCTATAGTGGGAGATCCCGTCTTAGAAATTTATACCCTCATCTGTTATTTAATTCTGATAGAGATTATATTATGCTAGATAATTCATAGATTGATACATTGCACTTTGGTTGCCTGGCTAAATTTGGTGCCTATGATGTTAAACACAAAAAAATGTAATCAATTTTTTCGATCTGCTTCCCTCATCTGTTATTTAAACGAATTATATGTCAAATGAAAGATTATTTTATTCCCAATCGAACCGTATTTGGTTGCAATCCAAATAATATCAAATAATATATAATAAAAAATAATTTCAATCCATTCAGTACTTTTTGCGTAATACATTCACAAACATACAGACAAACAGACAAAATTTTCAAAAACAGGTTTTTTACGTTTTATTACTTATCCCTTACGTCTCTCACTTATTTTTTTGCAAATATCTTTAATGGACAGGCACAGCAAGTCTATGGTTTTAATCTATGTATAGACTAAGCACCTGCCGAGTGCATGCCTGCCTCACTGCATCTTTGTCTGTCAAATGGAATTGCGCGCGCAACACTTTTCTGTCACTTTCAACACTCGCACAGAAAATTTTATATCTTAAAATCCAGACAACCATGATTTAGCACCACTTTTGACCAGGCAACCAAATACGGTTCGATTGGGAATAAAATAATCTTTCATTTGACATATGTATAATTCGTTTAAATAACAGATGAGGTAAGCAGATCGAAAAAAAATGATTAAATTTTTTTGTGTTTAACATCATAGGCACCAAATTTAGCCAGGCAACCAAAGTGCAATGTATCAATCTATGAATTATCTAGCATATAATCTCTATCAGAATTAAATAACATATGAGGGTATAAATTTCTAAGACGGGATCTCAGACCACTAGAGTTTGACGTAGTTTAGCAGAAAAGATCCAATCCACAAAATGGTAAAAATGAGTTATACAGGGTATAAGGAGACCGCTTCCGAAAACTTGTCGCTATTATTAGACTACCTAAACACAATCCAGAATAACCGCAATAACCTTATAGCGTAGGTATCACGCGCAACAACGTGACTGCGCGAGGTCAAGGTAACGCAAAATTCGCTGTCCTCCAGCGTCAGCTGATTTTATTTGGATTATTTTTAACTTTAAAAAAATACAGGCAATATTTTTTTTATTTCCCAAAAACGGGAATTGCACAAAAAATGAATTTTTTGTAAAAACGACTTTTTTCACATTTTTTTTTATAATATCTTATCAGTAACCTTTGGACACGTCTCCCAACGTGAGAATGACTCCATAGAGCGACTTGTCGTACAGGGCAAAGTAGAGGGCACCAGAGGGCGAGGAAGGTCGCTTATTCAAACCGACCAAATCAAATCAGCTGTGGGCGGTCCCTTGCACGATTGCACCAGACTGTCGGCCAGCACGGAGAAGTGGCGAACACTCGTGTGGCGCATAAATCTGCCCTTAAAGACGTCAATTCTGGATGACCACGACCGCTCTGTTAAGAGTGAAACGAAGAAGAAGATCAGTACTTATCAGTACTATCACCTATCTTCGTTTTCGAGAGCGTTTCGCATACACCTATTCAAAGATATCCTAAAGGTTGTTTCTTTCACTCAGAAAAAAAGATCCCTGATCCTACAATGTTATCATGGTTTTTTATGTTATGTTTAATTATGTGTGCGTTGGGCGTTTGGGCGTGCCTAATAAACTCGTATGTTTGCTACGAGAATTTCTTATAAATCATACCTTCCGTTACCGCCTGGACCAAGAGCGTCACCAGCTGATGGGCAAAGGGGGGGACTAGATAAATAATATATATGGAGGATGGAAAGAAAAATGAATTTTAGGTCCAGTCGAGAGGTTATGAAGGTGTAAAGCAAGTATTACAAGTTCTTGAATTGACCTGAAAGTAGTTATTAATTATAAGTCAAGTGAGTGAATTTAGGACTTTGTTTGCATTTGGCTATACTCTGATTTTTAATTTGGTGGAAATCTGACGTTTCGTAATGTTACCAGAGATAAAACAATTCTCACAAAAGAGATAAAAAAATCAAAACTTATGTTAATAAAAATCAACTGCCTCATGTAGCAAGTACCAAGCGGGAGCAGATAGAATCTCTAGGGGGGGGGGGGAGATGTCCCTATCTGCTCCCACTTGGCAACACCCATGGCCTGGACGGCATCTTATCATCTCCGAGACCACTTGGTGCTTGAGTCCCCCGGCAGTGCTGTGTCCTCTCTTGTATGCGCTATTTACCAGCGACATACATTGCTCCCCAGATGTTATGTTAGCCTAGTTTGCGGACGATAAGATGACATATACGACCAATTCCCAATTCGCGGTCATTCGATCTCGACTCCAAGTTACGGCTAGTCAACGGTGAAAAAACGGAACTGTGCTTTTTACAGGAAAGCGTGGTAGCAAGTACTCCGGCAAACGTGCCGAAATAATTTCTATACGGCGTTCTTTTCCCCTGGCAAGACAAAGCCAAATATCTAGGTGTGAACTTAGACGATAAGATGAACTTTGCCGCTCAAAGACGTAAAGCCCCAAAAGGCAGCATTTGTGCTCAAGTTGTGCATTGTGATCGACCAAATAACCTGTATTCGCTCAATAATGTCCTACACATGCATAGTATTTGCACATAATATCCCTCCCTTCTCGATTAAAGCAGACTAGGTAGTTTTGCAAACACTGCAGAATAAGTTTCTGCACACGGCAATGGGTGCCCCGTGGTTTGTGCGCAATATTGATCTCCAAGATCTCGATCTCCCTGTTCTAGCCCAACACTTTAAGCAGTTTTCAAAGAATTACCTTGAGAAAGCTGCCCGCCGTGACGTGACGTACTTTGACGTGAATCCCTTCCTCTGTTACGGGGACGTATGGATTAGTCTATTGCAAAACTAGCATTCCAACGTCACGTAAGCCGAGTTTCGAGACTCACAGGAGACGCCCTTAAGACGATGTTCTCCTCGATTTTTTTCGAGCCCTTGGGCTCTAGCTCCGCTGGCAGAGTTTCTGCGCTTGCTTCCCCCTAAGGGCCTAAACATTCCGAAATAAATCATTTTTATTTAAAAACAAGCGGACACCCGCGACTTCGTTCGCGTGTTTATAGATTTTATATAGGTTTGGATCGGATCTCATAATTATTTTATGTACCAAACTAAATGTAGCCTAAGTTACTCCTTATAACATCACCAATCTGCCATTTAAAGTTCCGTTAAAATCGATTCAGCCGTTTCGGAGATTAGTTGAAACAAACAGACAGACCGACAAACATAAATTTAATGCACACCAGTTTAAAATAACCCGTACGTTCAAAGATCCGGGTCCCAAGTTATTTGAACCCAATACTGAGAGTTATAATGTCTGTCATTTCGGAACTAAAAAACCTATGACCTTGAAATATTTATAGGGCAATATATAAAGTACTATCTTTCTAACAAAAAAAGAATGAGTGAAATCGAACAACGCGTTAATGAATTACAGCTAAATACACGTTTTAACTTTCTTCCTCTCTCCCAAGGGAACCGTGCTGAATTTCGGGATAAAAAGTATCCTATGTCCTACCTCGGAGTATAAACTCAAATCGTACCAAGTTTCATTCGAATCCATTCAGTAGTTTCGGCGTGATGCGCGGCCAAGATACAGACAGACAGACAGACAGACAGACAGACAGACAGACAGACAGACAAAAATGAAAAAAATTGCAGTTTTGGCTTCAGTATCGATTATAGAGTGCCCTCCAATAAAAAATTTCAAAATATCTTCAATGTACAGAATTGGATCTGTTACAGTTTTATTATATTATAGATATCAATTTGTTTAGAAAGTTTTGTTTTTAGTTCCTTTCTGAGCATTAAGAAAAATACCCCGTAGTGTTAAAACCAATTTAGCAGAAACGACTCAAACCCAAATTTTCTCCGATAACCGTAAGATACGTCAGTCTTTGAAGTACAATAAAAATATTAGTATTTTTGCCCATATTTGACAATATTTTCAACTATTCCAAAGACAATATCATTGCAGCAATTACCATCCAAACTTCAAACCTCGATTACTCAGAATAACTTTTTATGGGTTGGGTCATTTCTACTAAGCTACGTCCAGTTGACTGTCAATTTCTCGTAGGGTAAACGGTAAGTATTAACGACCCCTTTAAGATAATTTTAAAATCGATATCAATTATTAACAGTAGTATATTACTAAGTAAATTACAAAATAGCACTAGCTTTCACATTTTTATTTGTTGTTTATGTTATTTTATGTTACTTACACATTCTATAGTTTATTTGCACTACCTTAAATGCTTTTAAATATAAGATTACCGTATAATAAATATCCATATGCCTATTTTTAGGTACTAACTATAACATGTACTAATTAAAAAGCGGTGATAGCCATCATTTGCTGTAACAGTGAAGAAAAACCTGCATGCCTGAGACTCTGCATAATGTTCTCAAAGGCTACCAATCCACACTTGGTCAGCATGGTGTACTACGGCATAAACCTTTCTCATTCTGAGACGAGACTCGTGCCCTGTAGTGGGCCGTTAAGGCGTTGATAATGATGATGATGATGAATTATAACGTGTCTGAGAAGTAGTCTTTAATAGAATCATATCGCGTTTGAGCATTAGTGAAACTTAACCGCGTGTTATTCTCTCATAATACACCTATTCGACTTTTACAGCGAAGCTGCATAAACCGTGACTAATTAAAAAAGGGATTGTCAGATAAAAAATTTCGCACAACAAAGCACTTAGAACTTAAAAAATTACAAAATAACGTAATTTGACTTAGTTGTGTGGATGCTCTATAAGTCGGCAGTTTAACGTCTGTGTCACGTTTAAAAATTCGTAGACATGTCAAACGAAGTAATTTCAGTACAATATTTTTTCTTCTAATACTTGATTCTTTTGACTTTTTGAGTCAACTAATAGTATTTGCTTTTTGTATAAAGAAGTAATTTTTAATTTATTTAAAAAATAAGTACTAATTTGCCTAAGCTCGGCACCTTTGTGCCTTTTTCCAGCATTTGTGTCCTCAAAGTCGGCCCTCACGTGTCTGAAAGAAAATCATATTTTACCCGCGACTTCGTCCGCGTAAATTAATGTTTTTCTTAATATTTATAGGAACTCTTTTCTCGTTTTCATTTTATTTTATTTTCCCGCCAAATAAATACCCTTCTCCAAAATTAATAGAACTTTTGAAGAAATGGATAGAATTTTTTTCAACAATCAGACAATTTTTTGTATAGACAACATCAAGTTTATCCAATAGGATAAACAGGATACCTCATATTGGATATAGGATACATAGGATAGGATACCTTAGAAATAACCCAAATTCTAAAAGGTGGCACCCCCTGCCGACCCCAGGTACCTCATATTACTGGTTCTCCTTAGTCCACCACCCTTGTTTTTCTTTAAATACGTAAAATAATCGTGTTATACTACTATTACAAGACATCAAATATTATGACAAATTAAATTGCAACAACAAGTCTTAAATATTATTCATACGTAATTTATATCTTGTCAAACGACGCTCGGAAAGCAGAAATTTTATAAGAAATTAAGCGATTTACGCACTTGCACTCGTTCTAAGCGATAATTGAGGGATAGGGATGCAAAAAAATGCTGCCTTATTTTAAAACTATTTTCGCATTAGAGCAAGCTATATGTACACATAAAATACTCAGTGTGCCTAAGCGGCACCAAAATGTTAATATTTACAAACAGTACTGAGTGCCGACTTTTGCTGGGCGGCTTTAGGAGCATCCACCCTATCACCAGACGGTTAGCAAAATACAAATTTCTTATCAATCTGTCTTTCAAGATGACACTGAAATTATATTGCGATCTTTTTTTGGACAGTGCATATTGTCGTAAGCAAAAACGAAAGATATAATAACTATTTCTTCGTTTTAAATACGCGGGGTCTAGGAAGAAGAAGAAGACTGATACTTTGTCTTAGTTCATGGTATTCTGTCTATACTTCGACTTTTAATTGTGTGCAGTAAAGTGAAGTTTCGTGGGTTGTCACTTTTTAATGAAATTAAAATAGGGATGGGGTACAAGTGATTGATTTGAATCATTCAATTATTTTGTTTAAATTAAAGTTTATATTTTAAGTAATTATTATATTTTATATACAAAGTTTACCTATATATATGTATATATAGTATATATATAAATACATATATCTTTAATATTGGTTACGCCAGAATTCATGTATTTTTTAGTTATTTTTAATTTCACGAAAATTCGAATGCGTTCCTTAAATTCCTATCCATCCTATACCCGAACACAGCACTGGATTGCTGCGATACGAAGACGAGCGAGTGGAGCCGAGTTGGTTTTTGGAACTTCAATGTTTGATTCCGATGATTTCACTTCAAACACATATTTTTAAACGTTTCTAATCCAAAGTTTCTCATTGGTACTTATATTCTTACGCGGTTTTTTTTTATTAGGAGGTAAAAATGTATCCTCAGCATGCGATGTGCTTGGCTGAGCATTCATTTCTTTGTTTTATTATGCTTAACTAAACGAAATGGTAAATTTAACAAAAATAGATAATGAAAACCAAACACAATGTTACAAAAACTTAACAATTGGTAACAAATACAACGCGCAGTAGGCAAAATAGAAATATTCATACACTCAGAACGTAAAAATGAAAATGGACAGTGAAAATGAAAATGTCGAATGACTAACGAAGAAAAATGGCGACAAATATTCGCCAAGTAGTTAACAGCGTCAACAGTAGCATGAAAAAGCGTAACCTCGGTGATCGGTATTTAAAAGAAACTAGAACCTTTTTAAAGGACTGCCTGAAAAAAAAGGAGTATGTTGTTTTCAGGGTTCATGTATGTTTGTATGTTGTACCATAACTTCTATATGCCGGAACCAATTTTGATGAATAAGGTATCGTTAGAATTTTATTTCTTATTCTAAGTGGCATAGGCTACTAGTTTTATTTATAAAATTTAAAAAAATGATGGAAAAAAAAATAATCAAAAATCAGATTATGTTCATAATCATCATCTATTTTTTTTATTCAACTACAAGTTAGCCCTTGACTGCAATCATTATACTTTTTACTTTTTTATTCAAATAAAGCTCTAATTATTAATTGTACCAATAGGATGCGTTTGCCACAAAAAAGCCAAGATGACAAAATTGTTAATTTGGCTTTTATACGCAGGTGAGTTTTTAATAGTATTACACGAGTGTTTTAATGCCTAATTATGTAGAGTTTCATACACTACTTTATCTAAACTCATATCTTAAAATCCAAACCATAAAATCTTGGTAATATTTGTAGTGAGTTTTCCTTGATTTTGCTGGCAAAAGATTGTTGGTCGGTGGTCAGGTGGAGTTAAATTCTCTTCAGTATCACTGCTAGACATTTTTCCGCGCAACAAAAATCACTTGCAAAGGTTTGGGTTACAAAAACAATAAATAATAAATTAAAAATTTAAATAATAGGCGCCAAAAACAATACGATTTCCCGCCATAGCTGAAAAAACCAGAATCCAGAGTCGTGACTCGACCAGAAGGCCTACTACAATCTTTAATCTAACGATCCAATTCCGATGCTATTCAATATCGGTGCCTAAAATGAATTGCATTGAATTCGTACCATGAAGTATCTTTTTGTTTCTATATTTTTATACTAGGTTTTTGTTTCGTCTATAATATCGTCTATAATAGACGTCATGACATCTATTGGTTGGATAAAAGAGTTCATGGTACGAAATAGCGATTCAGTTCGGTTTAGGTCTTTAATTGAGTCGCGATTATAGTTGATGGTAGACCCACTGACCTGTCAGTAATGAAATAAAGTATAATGCAGTAGTAGTAATAGGGTAACTTTGATAGCGGGATAATAATAATTATTGTAAGTAACAAAACTAAACACCCGCCATGGCTCAAAAATACCAGAACCCAGTGCCTGTACTATAAATGTAGAAAAAATTATTTTATAACATTACTTTGCAATAATTTCCTAACAAAGTAGTGTTATAATGAACTTTTTTAATTTTTTTTTAATATTATAGATGTATGTGAATAAAGTAGTCCAATATATGACACATTTTGATTTCTTAATCGGGATTTTAAGATATGAGAGTAGATAAATAAAATTATGATGATAATGAAAGAGTAACTTTGAACGAAACTTTTGTGCATCAAATTGAATGAATTGAACGTATCACATCACTATAGAAATATGGTTGGCAACATTATTTTACAGAATGACATTAGGAAACGTCAGATTACTGCAGATAATTAAAAGTGGAACTATAAATATTCTGTGCACATGCAACACAGCCACAGCCAGTATTATGTGTTCTGTGAACACTGAACACTAGTGAACACAGCACACTGCACACAGCAGTGAGCACAGAGACTAGCACAGACTCAACAGAGTACATTATATATACTTTATTAAAGATTGCACTCGCCTGTTCACCTAAAGCGACCTCCACAGGGAAGTGGCTAAACTAAAATATATATAACTACAACGCTATAGTACTATATATATAGGTACTACTGGTACTATAATATATATACTATAATTGGGGAAGGCGGCCATTTTTATCACGCTACCGCACCCCGCCACGCGTCAAGTCTATAAAAGCCAACAAGTACCCGCTCCAGCATTCATTATGTGCCTTGTCTTCGCGGTGTTCATACCTAGTGTTCTTACCTAGTGCTTTTTGTTTATTTGTTTGAATTATTTAATTTTTGAGTAAAGTTTGAATACTTGTTCAATTAAATTAATTGTTGATCGGAATAATTCTTACTTTGTGTTTTTATTTTGTAAAAATAATGCAAATCCGCTTAAATCAGAAGTGGGATAGGCTCCATAGCCTATCCTTGCTCTGGTCATAGCTGAAGTAAATTATTTTAAGGTTAGGAGTGGTTTGCGAATTAATAACCATAGCCATCTGTTCCACCTCTCGAAATAGAGGTAGGAGCAAGCGTGGACTTAATACAGGTGCGAAAGGCGTCCAGACGCCTTAGCGTTATTTTAGCGTGCCATAACACGTTAGAAAATACCAGCCATCCAGCCGCCTGCGCCGAGGTGCCCTCATCTGCGATGTGCGTCGTCTCGGCGCCCGGAGTCGACCTACCCTCAATTCTGACGGTTGATGTGAGACCGTCCACATCACCGTTGCCGGCGCCACCCGAGTCCGTGGCAAGTACATTCACGTTCACCGAGGTGACGGAGCGTTTCACCGGAGCTTTAAACGCATTAACCAAGGTACGATCCACCCATTATTACGTTTCGAATGTTGATGATTGAAAAGTTTCCGTGATATCGATTCTTTGTGTAATGAGGTTGAGAAAGCTCGCGATATACAGATAAATAAATGGGACGACGAGTGTCTGTCCAGGTCCCAGGATCGGGAACTGTCGTAAGAGCGATACGTGTAGTTGGTTAAACGATTGGATAACTTTGCGCACAAAGAGTCGATGTTGCATTTGTTTGACGTTGTGAGTAATAATTCGAATTGCTTTTCCACGTATGCTGAATACGTTAGATGCTCCATTCTGCGACTTAAACATCGTAAAAGTGTTAAGCGATGAGCTAACCGTAGCTCTGTTGTTGTCATACGTGAAATAACCGATTCACAAACTCGCGTTCCATTATATAATGATCGGAGCGCATTCTTTGTCTTGATTTGTAAGATGCTCTCAAAGATAACTACGTCACAACTGCAGTCATACAAGGTGTTTCTACCTACCGATGTATTAATAAACAGTGCATCACGCGTGTTATTATTCAGCGAATCGATCCAAAAACATTTTCAGTATTCGCGACTACCCACTTTTCAAATGTTGTGTAGTATTGATCAATTTCTCTTTTTATGTGTAGCCGCACATATTATGTGTGCATGCAGGGCGTTCTGCTGACCCTAGCAGGTCGCGACAGTAAGTTGTGTGTAACAAATAAGTAATCGTTAATCACTATTTGTAGTGCATATTAAAGAAATTGAAATACCGAGTAGTGAATTACCTACCAAAGATGTACAGTTTAGTGCTATTTGACAGCACTAGACCTAGAAAGAGGAGTCCTTTACAGACTGCCTCACCTACTAATAGTTTCGACAAAATTATAAGATTGCAGGTACTTGAAGAACGGTTACTTGCGGGTACCAACTCGAGCCGCGAGTGAGGCAATCATGGGTGCCGCTCTACGAGCAGCTTCCGTGAATAACCTGGTGTGCGGAGTGCGTTATGGCACACTGTACGTGACCATAAAATATACATTTTTGTTATTCAATTTTTATTATGTCAAATCAAATGTTTTATATTTGTCACCTTGTTGAGATAGCAATTACGTGATTAATTTATGTTACGACGCTCTACTGTTAAATAACTTCCTTGTAAATTTTAGTATATAAGATGTAAATAATTCTGTAAATACATGCTATTACAATACGAGTCGGTGTCTACATTATTCACCTCTCCCTGCTCTTCAAGTTCGCGCCAGCAGCGCAACAGTGGTGACCCCGACGTGATTCTGCCGACGTGATTCTGCCGACGTGATTCTGCCCGTCATAATTCTACGTGAAAGCTATCGTCTCCAAGACAACGTGATCGCCAAGATCGTGGTAAGCCCGACCTAATCGTCAAGATATCGCGGTAAGCCCGATCTGATCACCAACAAGCTATCGTCGTCGCCAACGTGAAGACATCGTCGTCAAGACCAACGTGCTCGACAAGATATCGTGGTCAAGAACTCGACGTGAAACAACATGGCTCTTCCAATGCACACACCTTCAAGAAGCTCCGGCGCGGCCAACACTCCGGACCCATCCGACTCCAGCACCGACCTAGTAGCATCACTGACAATAGCCGAAAGAATACCACAATTCTGGACCGACTCACCGCGTCTATGGTTTTCGCAATTCGAAGCTATTGTCGCCTCGCAAAAACAGGGAGACGAGTACAAATTCAACCATGTGGTATCAAAACTACCCAAGAAGGCCATCCACCAAGTTAGCGACATACTTACCAGCCCACCTACAGAAAATAAGTACCATTGCATCCGAGAAAGGCTGATCGACTGCTATGAAGAGAGTGAACAGCGGCGTTTCCATAAACTACTCTCCGAAATGCACTTGGGGGATCAAAAACCTTCACAACTATTACGGAAAATGAAGGAAGCTGGCTGCGGCAAAATCAACGACGACACACTCCGATTGTTATGGACGAGGCAACTTCCTTCCACGGTAACCACCGTATTGGCTGTTACCGACAATTTGGCGTTAGAAAAATTAAGCGAAATGGCCGACCGTATTTATGAAAATACTCGAGGAAAAAACAATACGCCCGCCGCCGATGTGAACCTCATCACTCAGCTGACATCGCAAATCGCAAGCTTGCAAATAGAAATCGCCGCAATACGCAATGACCGCGCGCGATCCAATTATCGTCGCAGCAATTTTAATCGACGACCGTATTACCGATCGAGGTCAAGATCGCGTCAACATCAGCAAATAATACGAAATAATATGTGCTATTACCATCGAGTTTTCAAAGAAAAGGCGCACAAATGTGAACAACCTTGCTCTTGGGGAAGACAAAAACAGACGTCGGAAAACTAAAGTCAGCACAGAGCACGGCGGGACTCTGCGCTATACATCCTTCAAACCGCCTAACTATAACCGACTCAAACAGTGGTTATACATTTCTGGTGGACACGGGAGCGAACATCTCAGTTATATGCAAAACACAACGGCATACGGGAAGCGCAAGCGAATTCAAATTATTCGCCGCTAATGGAAGCACGATCAATACATATGGTGAAAAAACCTTAACGCTCAATTTGGGTTTACGCCGAGCCTTAACTTGGACTTTCATCATCGCCGATGTCAAGATGCCTATAATAGGAGCTGATTTCCTAGAACACTACCGGTTATTGGTAGACGTACATGGCAAAACTTTGATCGACAACACCACAGATATATCGATACCCGTAACTTCAATGAAAATCAACATGCCGTCAGTTCGTTCCATCGATTCCAGTTTACCAAAAATCATCAAGCAATTACTGGAAAAATATGAAACTATCACAAAGCCGACATCAATGAAAGTACCTACAAAGCACAATGTACAACATCACATCATCACGGAAGGATTTCCGGTATGCGCCCGAGCTCGCCCAATTCCTCCTGACAAATATAAAGCCGCCAAAAAGGAATTTCAGGAGATGATGGAGATGGGAATATGCAGACCGTCCAGTAGCCCATGGGCCAGTCCATTGCACATGGTAAAAAAGAAAAATGGTGAATGGAGACCTTGCGGTGACTACCGCGCATTAAACAAGATTACCGTTCCCGACAGATACCCATTGCCAAGGTTACTGGATTTCACATACATCGCGAGCGAAAAAAACATATTCAGCAAAATCGACGTGCGAAAAGCTTACCATTCAATAACAGTAGCAGAGCCCGAAAAAACCGCAATTATTACTCCGTTTGGACTATTCGAGTTTCCAAGGATGCCTTTTGGATTACGCAACGCTGGACAGACGTTCCAGAGATTCATGGATTCCCTATTTCGAGACTTGGACTATATTTTTATTTTTGTCGACGACATACTAGTCGCAAGCGAGTCCGAAGAACAACATTACAAACATTTGGAAACTGTATTCAAGAGATTGCAAGAAAACGGGATTACAATAAATACGAACAAGTGTGAATTCGCGAAGAAAGAATTAGATTTTCTTGGTTATCATATAACGAGCCAAGGAATGAAACCAACGCAAGAAAAAATTCAAGCAATCATCGATTATCCCAAACCTAAAACGGTCAAGGAACTACGTCGTTTCCTGGGAATGATCAATTTTTACAGAAATTCAATTAAACAAGCCGCCAAACACCAAGCTCCACTCAACATATTTTTAAGGAATTCAAAGAAAAACGATAACACACCTATATTGTGGAATGTAGAAGCCGAACGTGCGTTTCAACAGTGTAAGCAAGATCTACGCAAAGTCACGACCATGGCATTTCCCGGTGCAAATGCAACGATCGCATTAATGTGTGACGCTAGCTCAAAATGCGTAGGAGCCGTATTACAACAGAAGATTGAAAACGAATGGAAACCTATTGCATTTTTCTCAAAAACCTTATCAGAAGCGCAAGTCAAGTATTCCACTTATGATCGTGAACTCTTGGGAATATATATGGCAGTTAAACACTTTCGTCGATTAATAGAAGGTCGTAATTTTACAATATACACCGACCATAAAGCATTGGTCCATGTTTTTGATAAGAAGCCGTCAATTGATGACACACCAAGGAGAATAAGATATTTAGATTACATATCGCAATTAAGCACTGATATACAGCACGTAAGCGGAAAAGACAACATAGTCGCGGATGCTTTATCTCGAGTCGTCGAGACTATCACATTACCCACCGCCATCGATTTCTCTGAACTAGAGAAAAATCAAGAAGGGGACATTGAACTACAGCAACTTAAACAAAATAAATCATTACAGATTACGCGCATTCAAGTACCAAATACAAACAAGAAGATATACTGCGATATTTCTACAGGAATCAATCGACCATATATACCACAGAAACTTAGAAAAACAATCTTTGACAGTTATCACAATCTAAGCCATCCAGGAAAAAATACAACGAGAAAACTAATTGGAACAAATTACATTTGGCCTAACATGAATAAGGAAATAAATAAATGGTGCAATACATGTCTACAATGTCAGAGATCGAAAGTGCATAGACATACAATTTCGCCACTCGGCAAATTTATGCCAGTCCCGCGTTTTTCACATATCCATATTGATATCGTTGGACCATTAACTACCTCACAAAATAAAAGGTATATAGTAACGATGATCGATCGATGTACATCATGGCCAGAAGCTTTTCCTGTTTCGGATATCACAGCTGAAACTGTGGCCAGACTGGTCTACGAAGGATGGATTTGCCGCTTTGGGACGCCGGACTACATAACTACAGATTTGGGACGCCAAATGGACGGGGAAATATTCAGGAATCTCGCGAAATTAATGGGATTCGAAAAATTCCGAACTACACCGTATCACCCACAATCAAACGCAAAAGTAGAGAGATTACACAGAACACTTAAAGCAGCACTAATGGCTCGCGCAAATACAACAAACTGGACAAAAGAATTGCCATCAGTTTTATTCGGTATACGCTCTAGTTATCGACAAGATACTGGATGTAGTGCCGCAGAACTCGTTTATGGCACAACAATCAAGTTACCAGCAAGCTTTTTCTGTGACGATTCGGAAACAACATACCCCGACTTCATTCAAAAAATTAAAGAAAACATAAGCCGAGTCACGAGCATTCCGCAGAGAGAAAATTCGGATCGTAACGTTTTCGTACATCCACGCCTATCAGATTGTACGCACGTATTTTTGAGATGCGATAGACTACGTCCATCTTTAACTCCTCCATATGAAGGACCTTTCCGTGTCATCAGGCGAAATAGCAAAGTATTCACAATCGAACGTGACAACAAGGAGTACAACGTATCAATAGATCGGTTAAAACCAGCATTTCTGTTGAACGAAGAACGCGACGAGAGCACAAATAGAAACAGCAACATAGCAACAGATCACAGTAATTTGAAGAAGCAAAAGATAACACGTTCAGGACGCATATCTCGTCCCACCGTTCGTTTTACAATAGACGATTAATGTAACATTCAATTTATGATCCTTATTTTCAATTTTCGAGGTACAAATCTTTTTCAAGGGGGGAATTCTATGGCACACTGTACGTGACCATAAAATATACATTTTTGTTATTCAATTTTTATTATGTCAAATCAAATGTTTTATATTTGTCACCTTGTTGAGATAGCAATTACGTGATTAATTTATGTTACGACGCTCTACTGTTAAATAACTTCCTTGTAAATTTTAGTATATAAGATGTAAATAATTCTGTAAATACATGCTATTACAATACGAGTCGGTGTCTACATTATTCACCTCTCCCTGCTCTTCAAGTTCGCGCCAGCAGCGCAACATGCGTCACCGCAAGCGCGGTGCTGCATGTATGCGCGACATCTGGCGCGTTCGCTGCCTGAAACAGCGCCCGTTTCGGCGCTTTTGTGCGCGCCGCCTGTTACGTGTCTACAGGCCGCAGCGCTTGTCAGTGTCTGCTATGGGCACCTCGCTGTGCGCCGCCTGTGGCTGCTGACCGCAGTGTCTACCACGGCATATCACCGTGCGCCGCTTGCAGGCTCCGAGCCGCAGCGCCCGCCTGGCGCCTCAACGTGAGCCGCCTACCGTGGGCTGCCGGCCGCAGCGTCTGCCACGGCATCTCACCGTGCACCGCCTGTGACTGCGAGCCGCAGCGCCTGCCTGGCGTCTCATTGTCAGACGCCTACTGTGGGCCGCCGGCCACAGCGTCTGCCACGGCATCTCGCCGAGCGCTGCCTGTGGCTGCGGGCCGCGATGCCCGCCTCGGCGCCTCGCTGCGCCTTCTGAGTGTCTGCTGGCTGCTGCAGCCGCCGCGACGCCTCTGTGCCCCGCCGCTGGTGTGCGCACTGCCTGGTGCGTTTGTGTGCTGCCACGGTGCCTGCCGTGTTGCAGTCTGTGCAATCGCCGCGACGCTGCTTGCGCAGTGTGCCCTCGAGTCGCAAGGTTATCGCCACTGCGACATCGGCGAGTAGCGAGAGCGTGTATATGCACCCTGGACCCATTGGTGAGATCCACTCAAATTATATTTTACTGTCTGAAGGTTTACCAAGTCTGGTAGACACATTTTTGTGCAAAAATTAGAAAGCGTAAAAGTTAAAAAAAAATGTGGGTAGTTTGAGTACAGCTACCTGAGTCATGCAAGATTGGTTTACTAGAAATCACGTTACGAAATTGGGTTCTACTTGATGATAATTCCCTGTCAAACGAAGGTAGAAATTAAAATCATGCCATTATCAGTCTTTAAGCATTGATAGTTTCGTTTGCTAAAGTTTTCAGAGTTAAAATATTGTCAGTTTTGATAAGCGTTTACGTGTTGACAAATAATTAGCTACGAAATGGTGCACGGGTACATTTTCATGTTTGTATGGAACTAATGATGCAGTGCAGATCGTTAGTAAGTGGACAAAGTTACGTGGGTAGTTTAAACGACACGGACGCTTTGGGCGATTTGGTAACGATTCATCAGATCACGTATATCATGCCTGAAATGCATTGATTGTTAGCAGATTAGCTCGACCCCATTCAGCAAAAATGTTAAAACGAATTGAATGTTGATATGACGTACTGAAATGAGGCGAACTGATATGATGATATGACGTACTATTACAGACCAACGCGATTAGAAACAATTTGATACCCTCCTTGCATATTTTTATTTGAAAAAAATGTACTTTTGATGTAATTAATTAATCGTGATCTTACTTTTCTTGACCTTTGAAATCAGGGTTAAGGTCAGGATAAAGACCGAGCGTTTTGTACGTATGTACCTGGCTACGTAGTTAAGATAACTTTCATTTTTGCTTTAGAAAACTGTTGTTTTCCAAAAGGAATGACAGTTTGTTTCTATTTGACCAGTGATTGGTAATCAAATTCTACAATGAGTCGCCCAGTGAATAGTTTTCATACCGAACATTTACATAACTGTTGTGACAACAGTACT
The DNA here is from genome assembly GCA_920104075.1 of Melanargia galathea. Classification (NCBI taxonomy): domain Eukaryota; kingdom Metazoa; phylum Arthropoda; class Insecta; order Lepidoptera; family Nymphalidae; genus Melanargia; species Melanargia galathea. The sequence goes on along the minus strand of OV049855.1, from coordinate 33,112,091 downwards.
GTAACAACAGTACTAGCAGAGCCGATAGTACCTCGCAGAGACAATGTTGAGCGTGGCCAGTGTCATATTTTTGTCACACTTTAATTTTTGTGTAAACGTCATGTTGAGTTACCACGTACGACTGTGATTGTATTGTTCGGTACTTATGATAAGCAGCTGAACCCTATTCATGACTAAACATTCGCAGTACATATTTGAAATGCCTTTCTTGACTAAACAGCTATTGTCGAAGTGGTTAAGTTGATTTTGAACCCTTCTCGTAAACTGTGATCTGTCTGTCCCGTAGTAGTTGTGTTGAGCGTATGCTCCACTGGGTTAAGCGAACTCTGTGCCTCTGTCCCGTAGTAGTTGTGTTGAGCGTATGCTCCACTGGGTTAAGCGAACTCTGTGCCTCTGTCCCGTAGTCGTAGTTGTGTTGAGCGTATGCTCCACTGGGTTAAGCGAACTCTGTGCCTCTGTCCCGTAGTTGTTGTGTTGAGCGTATGCTCCACTGGGTTAAGCGAACTCTGTGCCTCTGTCCCGCAGTTGTTGTTGTGTTGAGCGTATGCTCCACTGGGTTAAGCGAACTCTGTGCCTCTGTCCCGTAGTAGTAGTAGTAGTAGTGTTGAGCATGTGCTCCACTGGTTTATGCAAACTTCTATGTCCAGTAATTGTGTTGAGCTGATGCTCCACAATTGACATTCAAACTCGGTATCTATGTTCTGTGTTTGTGTTGAGCTGACGCTCCACAGTGGATATGCGAACTTGATGCCTATTCCCAACGTATGTTTTGAGTGCAAAGTCCCGTGTTTGTTGTGTTCAGCTGACGCTCCACAATGGATATGCGAACTTTATGCCTATTCCCAACATATGTTACGAATGCAGAGCTAATAGCTACGCTATTTTAACTGCTAAAAAGAAGTGTTTTATTAACATTTTGTTTCTCTTCACATGTTTTAGTCGAAGAGGAAGCTCATGAAGATTCGTCTGCTGGCAGCCCCTCTTCAGGATGCTGAGGGAGGTCATGGTTCATAACCTCTCTGAAATTGCAGCAGCAGTAATATCATGTGGTCGGAACGACCACGTGTCAGGAGAGGCCGAATTGGGGAAGGCGGCCATTTTTATCACGCTACCGCACCCCGCCACGCGTCAAGTCTATAAGCCAACAAGTACCCGCTCCAGCATTCATTATGTGCCTTGTCTTCGCGGTGTTCATACCTAGTGTTCTTACCTAGTGCTTTTTGTTTATTTGTTTGAATTATTTAATTTTTGAGTAAAGTTTGAATACTTGTTCAATTAAATTAATTGTTGATCGGAATAATTCTTACCTACTTTGTGTTTTTATTTTGTAAAAATAATGCAAATCCGCTTAAACTATACTATTGTCCTTGTGTATCGTATAAAATAATTTATCTTAATTATTACAAGATCACTAAAGAATGATGTGACCTTGTAATAATTAAGATAAATTATTATTATACAATACTTACATTAAAATTGTAAGAGGTGGTCTCCAGATGTTAGGAAATGAAACGCATGTTGATAATTTTCTGCTTTTTAATCGAGTCTTTTTTACATGCGTGGGTCACTGTTATTTATGCAAAGATAATCGGAGTCGATCACGTCCACGATCACGAGATGAAATGCACAGATAATTGGAGTCCAAGAATGGCGAAATAGTAATAAAATAAGAAAAAACTAACGAAGCACCATTAACACAATAATTATCCAACTGTCTTAATAGAAAAACTTCAATGTCAAACTAATTATTGTTGTCAATGTTGGTCAAACTGAAATGGCCGTTCGCTACGTTTAGAAATTAAATCATAAATGTTTCATTAAACTTCCAACTTATATAGAAATATTTACAATGACTGTTATGAGTTTTAACTTAGAAATTTATCCTACTAACTCATATTACTCTCAAAAAAATATTTTACATATTATTAGCTGAACTGTTTAATTAAATGACATTAAAATAAATTAGACTAAAACTTAAACTTCTGAACGAACACTTACTTCAGTGGCATCATAGATAAAGAGGCACAGATTATAAATACAAGATAAGCGCCATCTTTAGGGAAGTGGTAACCGGGGTAATTTTCATGCAATGAAAAAATGTTTGAAGTGCAAAGGGGAGACTAGTATATTCTAGGAACAAGTAGCTATGGAAACGAGATATTTTAGACGAAATCAAACATCTCTTTGACTCACTCACTTGTACCGATTTTAAGCATAAGAAAGAAAGAGAAGTCTACTACTATCAGTTGTCCTACTTTAAACAAAAAATAACCAGTTTGATGTAGTTCAACTGTTATACTTATATATACTTAGGCCGAGGCCGCATGGTAAGGCGCAACATCGCGACTCGCGCCTCAAAGACGGCGGCGATGAACAATGGGATCGGGAACATTCACTTAACTTGTGTCAGTTTGTGTTGCGAATAGTAGAAAATGTACCCTACGTGGGCTACGTGTACTTAAGGATTTGTTCAACCCCTATAACATATTTCTCTTTGAGATTTCGTTTCTTATATTATTTAAAAGAAAGTAGGTTTATGTTGGTAATATACGCAATATACGCAAAATGCGAAGCTACCCTCTCAAATTCGCAATTCGGGTTTAGATCCGGACTCGGAACACGTGACGCTCTATTTGGGTATCAAGTGCTAGTACAGAGATGTTGGGACGTCAATCGTGAATTACATATATGTTTCGTCGATTACGAGAAAGCGTTTGATAGAGTAAGACATCAGAAACTCATAGGCGTCCTGCAGAACATTGGCATTGACTTTCGGGATTTAAGGCTCATTAAAAAAATTTGTATTGGCAACAAGTGGCCAATGTAAGAGTAGAAGATCAGCCTTCTTCTTACGTAGAGATAGTGAGGGGTGTAAGACAAGGTTGCATTCTTTCGCCCTTGCTGTTTAATATATACGCTGAAGCTATTTTCTCTGAGGCTCTCCAGGACTTGCAAGAAGGAATAGTCGTCAACGGCCACGTCATCAACAATATTCGATATGCTGATGACACCATCTTAATAGCCGATAGTCTTATAGGTTTGCAAACGCTCTTGGATCGCGTACACGAAACCAGTGCTAAGTATGGTATCAACATAAACTGCAAGAAGTCCAAGTACATGACTGTGGGTCGAACACCAGATCCAGCTTCTTCTTTGAACATCAATGGTAACAACCTGGAACGCGTTAACCGATACAGATACCTTGGTGTGTTAGTGAATGACAAAGGAGATAACAGCCTGGAAATAAAATGCAGAATTGAACAGGCCCGAAATGCATTCCGAAAAATGGAAAAGATTCTCTGCAATCGGAAGTTGAACCTAAAACTGCGCATTAGGATCGCTCGATGCTACGTGTTCTCCGTACTTCTATATGGAGCTGAAGCTTGGACGCTCACAAAGGCCATGAGCGACAAAGTGGAAGCGTTTGAAATGTGGGTGTATCGGAGAATGCTGAAGATCTCGTGGACACAGCAGGTCCGTAACGAAACGGTGTTGCAGAGAATGGGGAAAGATACAGAGATTCTGACCACAATAAAGACTAGGAAACTCCAATATCTCGGACACCTAATGAGAAATAACAAGTATGACCTTCTCCAATTAATCATACAAGGGAAGATCCAGGGCAGGAGAAGGCCTGGTAGAAGGAGAATTTCTTGGTTACGAAATCTGCGGGAATGGTACGGCAAAAGTACTAGATCGCTCTTCCGTGCGGCGGTGTCCAAATTGCAAATAGCCATAATGATTGCCAACCTTCGGAAGGAGACGGCACCATAAGAAGAAGAAGGTTTATGAAATAAATCAAGATGTTAGATTTAAAGTTGGATATCTAAACAGACTATCTAGCTTGAACAAGGTACATAGGTAAATACCTTCACATTTTCAATAGACACTAAAAAGGAACTTGGGCATTAAAATGGAACTATGTACATACAGTAATATTAATGAGTATTAATTTTTTAATATCTCTTTTCCATCACTATGGTTTTCCCAATGAAAGTTCTATCAAATTCGGTCCAGCATTTCGGAGACAGACAAACACAAATTTTAATGCAACACATGATAATCCGGATGTTCAAAGGTACAAGTGCAAGCCAGGTTCCAAGTAATATGGAATACTGAGGGTTGCGATGGCTGTAATTTCTGAACTACAAAACCGATGACCTTGAAATATTTACGGAACAATTTTTAAAGTATTTCCTTTTAACAAAAAAATAATGAATGTAATTGCACCACGCGTTAATGAATTACAGCTAAGTATACATTTTCCAATCTATTCAGCAGTTTTTGCGTGATGCGCACACAAACATACAGACAAACAGATAAACAGACAAAAATTTCAAAAATAGCTTTTTTACGTCCCATTACTTAGGTACCCCCCAGTTAACAAATTTGTTTAACGTACAGACACGGCAAGTCTACGATTTTATTATATGTATAGACAAGCGGAAACCCGCGACTTCGTTCGCGTGGTTCGGATGGTTTTTGAAAATCCAGTGGGAATCATTTTGTTTTTCCTAAGCTCCTTTGAGCTCATACCTTGCTAAAAACTGTTAAAATTTCACTGGCGGATGTTTAGGTAGATCAAAATGTAAACATCCGCCAGAGAAAGTCCCATCAAAATCGATCCAGCCTTTTCAGAGATAAGCCGGTAATCTTTCTAACAAAAAAAGAATGAATGATATCGGACCATGCGTTAATGAATTACAGCTAAGTAAACATTTTAACTTTCATCCCCTCTCTCAAGGAAACCATGCTGAATTTCGAGATAAAAAGTATCCTATATGTTACTCCTTAGTATGAACTTAAATCGTGCCAAGTTTCACTTCAATCCATTCAGTAGTTTTTGCGTGATGCGCGCACAAACATACAGACAAACAGATAAACAGACAGACAAACAGACAAAAATTTGAAAAATAGCTTTTTTATGTTCCATTACTTATCCCTAACATCCCCCAGTTATTATTTTGCAAAAATCTTTAATGTATAAATACGGCAATTCTACGATTTTATTATAATTATGTATAGAATATAGATAACGAATGATTTAAACAAATAAAATATGGCGCACGTCGCTTAAGTTATGTGGCCAGTCCCATAAGTTCATAGGAGTTTGTTTTAACGGAATCGCTGTCGCATCAGCGCATGTTGTCTTACCAGTGCGGTTTTGACCTAAGCAAGTATAAACTAGGGATGACAATTTAAGTAGGTATCGATAATAATTATGGAAATTGACTGGCCCGTTGGCGCGGTTGGCAGTGACCCTGCCTTCCGCTCCGGGGTCGCGGGTTCGATTCCCGCTCCGAGTCTGGGTGTATTTATAATAATATGTATATATGTATACCTTTATTAAAAATATATATGTATTTATGTAATATATAAATATGTCTATCAGTCGGCTGTTACCTATAACACAGGCATTAAGTTGCCTACTTTAGGAACAGACGACCGTGTGTGTATGTGTGAGTATTTATTATTATTATTATTATTATAGAAATAGAAATCACTTTTATTGTAATTTTGTAGGTACAAGAGAGTATTATGAATATGGTAACAGTCGGGTAAATAGTAAAAATTACATTATGGCGTACAATAAGTATATGAACAATATTGACTATGATTTTACTTTTTCATAACTCTTTAAATAATTATTATTTACATATCATACATACAACGTTAGTTTTACTTTGCGCAAAAACCGAAACACGTGTCAAATATTTTTACATTAAAAATATTTATACAAAATTTCAAAAAAATATAATGAAAAGTAACGAAGTTATAAGCTTGTTATGTTGCGTCGTTGTCCTCGAAAAAAATGGTCACCGCAAGCCGTCGCCGCAGCGACTTGCGATCGACGCGAGTTGAATGACCGCCGCTGTGTGCCGACCGTCAGCTGATGCGCGGTAAATCATTGTGTCTAAGCTTGTAGGATTTCAAAATATTTTTGGACAAAAATATAACACGGTATACAGTATGTAAAAAAAAACCCTGTCAGATCCGTGACGTTGTAATTAGGTATCGTGAGTTGGTTCTATATATGGTAATCATTTTGAAATACTAAGTAAAAAAATTACCCTTAAAAAAACTAAAATTTAATTTTATCAAATGGGGAAAGTCACATGGTAACACAGACGCGGCGTCAGCGCTCAGTAGGTATCGGGTAAAGTACCTATCGGGTAGGTACCTACCTATCGGGTACAAAGTATTTTAGGTACTTATCGTCTGTACAAAAAGATAATAGGCGTGAGATTTCAAGGGCACAGCTGTACTTAATTATCTTTATTGTTTAACGGGGCAATACAGAACAATACTATGTACTTACTATAGCACATGTTTTATTTTGATCCTTTTAAACATTTCTTTTAGTTTTTGAATCAATACGTCGACAGAAACCAAATCCTAATTATTATCAATCCTAGTTAAAATAAGGTAGGTAATATTGGAACGGATATTAAATACGACAAATTAAAAAAATTAAAACAAAGCTTTGGTCAGGTTATGATGAGGTAAAAATGAAACTGCTTTAGAAAGAAGACCGCGCTGGCCACGTACCTACTTAGTTGGTCCACCTCTACCAATCCACCGTTCTCCATACTGCTCGTTTAGGTATTCACGCACGGAACGGGTGAAATGTGGCGGGGCACTATCATGCTGGAACCACATTGACCGATGGGCAGCCACATCCAAGACTTCTAAGGCTTCATCTAGCTAGCACCCAGACACATTGACATATTGAAATACTCTTGATTAGAATAAGACATATCGCAGAAATGACAGAACACAAACACAGCTACGGAACGACCACTCGGAAACAGTTTACGCGCGAAACTGTGTGACTTCAGGACTTCAGAGGTGACACGTGACCCACCCTCTGTGACGTGCCGCCCAGTCGAGTCTTTGAAGAAACCGACGCCGCCTTTCGGTATGAACTGGCGGCATTTATGACGGCTTTTAACAAAGCGAAATTTGTGTACCTAAACCAGGGATTCCCAAAGTGGGGGGTCGATATCGACCACAGGGGTCGACATAAATGAAAACTGATTTTGGGGGTCGACGAGGTGTCAAACCCTGTTAATTAACACAAGTTCTTAAGTAGGGTATTCACCTAGACGTATAGCATGTAACGTATCTGATACTGTATCAACTTGCAAGTGGGTACGGCTCGTCCACGGTCGTGTTGCCGTCCACGCGCACATTGGGAGCCGCCTTTGTGTTCGCAGTGATACCGCCACTAGGTGGGACACTACGAACTTATTGCGCTTCACGGGCGAGCGGCTCGCAGCGGGCTCGTGCCTACGTACTCACTTGATACAGTATCAGATACGTTACATGCTACACGGCTAGGTGAGTACCCTGCTTTATTCAAAATTTCAAGTTACCTAAGTTGTGTTACCAACTTGTTATAAGAATGATTAATATTTTACCAATAATTAATGATGTCAAGTTTACTCACTTAACCAACCGCAAAGTTTTTAAATTGGTAAATATTTTGTATCAATAGAGAAAACTAGAGGTAGGATTTTAATGTAATTAGTTTATGGGGGTCTAAGCTATCAGTTCATTTTGGAAAAGGGGTCTCTTGCCCAAAATACTTTGAGAATCCCTGGTGTAAACGAATGGTAATAAAATAAATAAACTTATTTCAAGGTCGGGATAGCTTAAGGCATCTTCACATTATGCTCATTACGCGTTAGGGTCCAATAGTAAGGAGGTATGTCTAGTGTTACAGTTTGCTGCTAAACAACGACTTGTTCTGTCAGCGGCAGTAATTACGCACGCAAATGCATACAGCCGGCTGCGATACGCGCGCTATCTGATTCAATCAGCAGTTTTATTCATAAAATTATTCGATAGTTTTTATTTTGATCACACTAACCAATTCAGTAGGTACGTGAGTCTGTGGCTCAGCTCAGGCCACTGACTGAGAGTGTGAGCTGGGTGATTTGTTGCTTCTTAGGGTTCCGTACCCAAAGGGTAAAAAGGGAGCCCTATTAATCTCTCTCTACTGTCTGTCTGTCTGTCTGTCTGCCTGCCTGCCTGCCTGTCTGTCCGTCTGTCTGTCCGTCCGGCCGTCTGTGCGCCGGTCACACAGGTCTCTAGCTCGTAGTAGTTTGTAAGCTGTGACCGAACAAACGAACATTTTTTGGATTTTTCTTTCACTGTTTGTTGCGATGTCTAGCTCGGAAATTAATTAATATTTCTTACACCCAAAATATTATGTTGTTCATAATTATGTACGGAACCCTAAAAGAGTGCGGCTCTCTCGAGTCAAGGCCGACTCGCACTTGGTTGTTTTTTTTATTTTAGTCGGCAAACAATATGCTGCGCCGGTCGATTCTAAGCTTATTGTGAACACGCCTTTACAGGCTTACACGTGCCAGCGGTATTTACAAAAGATGCCGCCCGCCGACTCTGGTGTTGTCACATTTCAAAAATTTGCGCAATATTGGGGAATTATGGCACTAAAAGTGTGCATTTTAAATTACAATAACATTTTTATCTTAATGAATAAAATTTTTTAAATATTTTTTTCAGTGATGTCTGTGGGATAACAATCTTTCCCTTTCGGATCTGACAGGGTTTTTTTCTACATACTGTATAAATGGTTGGATTAGATTTTGTTACTGATTCTGAACAAACTACTTTCAGGTTTTGCGTAAAGTAAAACTATCGTTGTATATTACAGGTAACTTTATGATTTAATTTAGATACAAATTGTTGAAGGATTGGTTTAGTCAAGATTCATCAAAAAAGCCATGCCAAGCCAGGTGAAGCCATGAGTACCTACTTGAATAGGAGTACATACCTAGGCCAGATTAAGATGACTTCATATAAGAATGCTAACAGATAAAAAGATTAGATTGACTTCTCCAAGCTTGTTTTATTATCTAACTAGCTTTTGCCCGCGGCTTCGCCCGGGTGAATTTCGGTTTTGAACAAATCCAGAGGGAATCGTGGATTTCCGGTTCCCATTCCCGCTCCCTTTTCCAACCTTATAAAGGTTGGAAAAATGGGAACTACTTTCAACCTATGGGAACCTACTTTCAAGAAAGTTTGCTATAGTAATCTACCTATAGCTGTAGATATAGATATCGGGTTTTTCAAAGTCCCGCGGGAACTGTTGATTTTTCCTGATGACTTGTTGATGATGATGATGATGATGATTTATTGTTATTGTGATGTGATTGTAAATGTGAATTATTTCAAAAGATGGTGCTCTAGAGTTTGTTTCGCCATTTCTTCTCTAAGACAAAAGCCCCTTGGAAATGGTGGTAGATTCAATAACAAAGTAATAAGAGATTGAAATATAATACTTTAAAAGAGTGTTTTCTTCTTTTATTTTACTTCATTTGAATTAAGTTTAAATTACTATGCAAGTTATCTCGTCAAAACGCATTAGTTCCACTATTTATATACAATTAATTATATAGATACATAAATACTACACGTTGCTCACACCCGCGACTTCGTCCGCGTGGATTTAGGTTTTTTTAATTTTGTGAAATAAGATATATAATTAAGAACTATTTGCTTTTCCGGGATAAAAGTTGCTTATGTAAATTTCCGGGACGCAAGCTACCTCTGTACCATATTTCGTATAAGCGGATGGACCATTAAGAATCTCGTGGGAACTCTTTAATTTTCCGGGATAAAAAGTAGCTTATGTCCTTGCCCGGGATGTAATCTACCTCTGCACAAAACTTCATCAATATCGGTTACACTGTTGGGCCGTGAAAGGCTAGCAGACAGACAGATAGGCAGACACACTTTCGCATTTATACACGCATTTATACACTGTGATTTTTAATTCCGTGGAATTCTGACAGCTGTCATTGTCATTTGCAGATGAGTTATTTGTATGGAGAACAGGGTAGACGTCTACGAAGTACGATTTTACCTCAAACTACTTTAATTCCCTGTCATCTTTAAAAGCTATATGCCGCGTAATATTAGTCGTTTCGCCCTAAAATAGAAAACACCAAGAGTGGAAACTAGAAAGTGCACACTAACAGCAATAGAAAAAAAAGAAGCACATTGAAAAAAATTATTGAAAAATGGAAGTTGAATGACATTATCACCATGAAGTGTTTGTCAGGCATTTATCATATCTACATGCGGCAGTTGATTTTTATTTACGTAAGTTTTGAATTTTTTATCTTTTTTGTGGGAATTGTTTTATCTCTGGTAACATTACGTCAGAATTCCACGGAAATAAAATTCTAAGTACGGAAGGAACTCACGGAAGTATAGTATGGGTAGTTAATATTTTACTAAAGTGGTTTGAGACCATGCAATTATTGCCATATGTCGGATACTACACGACTATCGATATCGATATGAGATGACAATGCGCTTCACTAGTGGCATGAAATCTCGTATGAAAAATTAAATTTTATCAAAATAAAGAAATATAATTCTAATACGGTCATTATAAATTTATCAAAATGGTTTAATATTGCATTCGTTATGACTACAGCAAAATAATAATAAACTAAACGTGATAACTTATCAGAATTCAATATAATACTTACCGATGCAAAGATATACGCATATTTTTCTCACGTAATACACTGAGTGGACTTTTGTAGCCAATGGCTACACAAATCATGATTACTAAAATATTAAATAGTCAAAATATTTCACACAACAAAGCACTTAGAAGTTAAAAGATCACAAATTATCGCAAGCTGAACTGTTACTACGTTGGTGAACAAAACAAACAAAATTCACAACAATCTGTCTTTCAAGATGACACTGAAATTATATTGCGATCTTTTTTTTGACAGTGCATATTGACATAAGCAAAAACGAAAGATATAATAAGTATTTATTCATTTTAAATAAGCGTTCTCTAGGAAGAAGAGGGTATAATTTCTCTTAGAGTATATTAGTGATCTGTGGTGAGCACTGAGCAGTGATCACAAAAAAAAAAAAATTAGCTTTGTAAATGTAGGCCGAAGGCGTAAGGCGTTTGTATTTATTGTATGTCGTAATTTTTAAATTGGATTAGAAAGTGAGACCAACAGAAGATCTGGATAAAAATTGTGTTTTTATAATGCGACTGCAAAGCTGACGTTATGTGGAACCTACTAATTGGATTACAATAGCTAAGTTATGATTCCCTTTCACGATCCGAAATTAATTTCGTAACATTAAATGCCAGTGAATTAAAACGTATAAACATGGATGGAACAAATGGATCGACCGACTTACCGCCCGTTAAAGAAGAGACGTTTTGTAAATACGTTTTATACTATGAGATGAACAATACAAGGTAACTTACCGTTGTTGTCGGTGTCCTTGTGAAGATGTTTTTGTCACAGTACTGTTGTTTTTGCTCTTACACTGATGTTATTCGCAGGGTTCGCATTTGGGATTTGATAATATTGATACCGAATGCCCTGTTCGTGCTTTTCCTCGTGGTGAGGTTCAACAAAGCGCAGTTAAAGTTGCGGGCTACAAGCAGTCCTATATTCCTAACGTTCTACTCCTTGGTTTGGGGCAACGTGATCATCAGCCTCATACGATGCGTTGTGTCGATGACTGTGAATGCGGCAGTGCCGGTCGGTGGCACTATCGACAAAATATTATGGGTCACAGTGAGATTCTTTTTACTTGCGACCGAAATGAGTGTGGTTATATTTGGACTGGCTTTTGGTAAGTTTTCCCTATATACTAATCTACTATATAAAAATAAGTCGGGTTTTCCTTCCTGACGCTATAACTCCAGAACGCACGAACCGGTTTCCACGGTTTTGCATTCGTTGGAAAGGTCTTGGGCTCCGTGAGGTTTATAGCAAAGAAAAACACGCAAACGAAGTTGCGGGGGTCAGCTAGTTACAAATATTTAGTTTTGCTGTTTAGTGTTTATCGTTTGCACCAGTGGCGTAACTATAACGTTTGAGGCCCATGGCAAATTAATCAGATGAGGCCTCTCATGACCAATATAAACCTCAACCAATATTAAATTAAATAAGGGGGGCCCCTTCGGCTTGAGGGCCTATGACATTTTGCATGCCACCCTATAGTTACGCCACTGGTTTGTACACAAAACATTAAAACACTGGAGTGATTGAGGTAGACTTCCACAGTTCTAAAGCATATCATCACACTAATAAAGGCGAAAGTTTGTGCGTGTGTGCGTGCATGTTATGTATCTTTAACGTCACAACTACTGAACCGATTTGCCTGAAATTCTGAATGGAGATAGACTATGCCCTGACTTAACAAATAGTGATCTGTGAAAACCCGAAATTCACGCGGGCGAAGCAGTGGGCAGTAATAGTAGCTAGTAAAATAATATATACTTAAAATTGGGCTTGCTGCAATTTACCTAAAAACTGCTGACTCATAACATTTCTATTGGTATTGATAAGACACTGTTGCAAATTCTGTTGGACACAATCTCTAAACTTGAAACTAAATTGTCGACTTTAAGAATAGTGCTATCCTTTTCTGCAGGGAGCATTGTGAAAGACATAGGTATAATTTAAGCCCTGTCATTTTAGTTCAGGTTTAGAAATTGTGTGCAACAAAATGAACCACAATGACAATCTGACGGTGAGAATCCTTGTGCACTAGTCCAGTCTGAGTATGGTTCATGTAAATTTAGATTTTAAGCGTTCAGCTTACAATTAAGTCTGATCTCATTCAATCAACTATGTAATGATTTTATACACGACTAGCGGTCCGCCCCTGCTTCACCCATGGTACATAATATATAGCCTATAGCACTCAGGGATCATGTACATATCCAATGGTGAAAGAATTTTTGAAATCGGTCCTGTAGTTCCTGAGATTAGCGTGTTCAAACAAACAAACTATTCCTCTTTATTATATTAGTATAGATTGATTGCAATATGTATACAGGGTTACTGGTAATATGTCGGCAATCCGTTAAGGGGGTGTAGAAGGGGTCATTTGCAACCAAATAACCCCTAATGATCCCTAGGCAAATCTCAACCATTTTCGAGTAATTTGACTTTTTGTGTTTTTTAGAAAAATTTGCGGTATGCAACTTTGAAAATTTATAAAAAAAAAACTCAATGCATGAAATTTTATTTTATTATTATTATCTGCTAGTTAACACTTCAATACATCATTATCAACCATAAAATGGCCATTAACTTCAATAGTTTTTAAATCAGAGCTACAAACAGTTAAAATTTTCATAATTTTGAGCAGGTGGTCGAACTAAAATGATCAATTTGTGAAAAAAACCACTATGGTACTTTATCGGCGGACTATTGTTAAAACATGTACAATTTCTCAGCTATCCATCGAGATAAAATAAGGTACCAGAAATTAGAAATTGGATGAGAAAAATGCAATTAATGTGAAAAAAACGAAATCCCACCCATTCACACGTTTAAAGAAAAACGTCGTTGTGAGCCCTTTTTGCTCTTTTTCTTAAGGTTTTGATTTACCTTAGAGGCCCAGAAGTGTACATTGTGGTAATTCGTGATCCCGCCTTTGTCAAACTTGGACTCATCTGTCCATATTTTTTTTTCTAAGAAACATAGGATCTTCTAGGTCTGCATTCAGCATGATTCTACAGAAATTCATTATTTTTACGGGATCACGGAGACAATCCGATTCTGGGACATGCGTGTATGCTCCAAGCGACGATGAACGAATTCTTGGTTGTTTTGAAGAAAAACCCAGAACGTCAAAAAATATTGTGGCAAACTATCTAGGATTATCTTAGTGGATAGTGTGATTTAGGTACTGTAAGTACTCTGCAGGATCGTACTCATACCACTACATGCCTGTGCATCTAATTTACGAAGGTGATCTCGTAAGACCTAAAAGATCCTATGTTTCTTAGAAAAAAATTATGGACAGATGAGTTCAAATTTGACCAAGGCGGGATCATCAATTACCACAATGCACACTTCTGGGCCTCTAAGGTAGATCAAAACCTTAAGAAAAAGAGAAAAATTGGCTCACAGCGACGTTTTTCTTTAAACGTGTGAATGGGTGGAATTTCGTTTTTTTCACATTAATTGCATTTTTCTCATCCAATTTCTAATTTCTGGTACCTTATTTTATCTCGTTGGATAGCTGAGAAATTGTACATGTTTTAATAATAGTCCGCCGATAAAGTACCATAGTGGTTTTTTTCACAAATTGATCATTTTAGTTCGACCACCTGCTCAAAATTATGAAAATTTTAACTGTTTGTAGCTCTGATTTAAAAACTATTGAAGATAATGGCCATTTTTTGGTTGATTATGATGTATTGAAGTGTTAACTAGCAGATAATAATAATATTAAATTTCATGCATTGAGTTTTTTTTATAAATTTTCAAAGTTGCATACCGCAATTTTTTCTAAAAAACACAAAAAGTCAAATTACTCGAAAATGGTTGAGATTTGCCTAGGGGTCATTAGGGGTCATTTGGTTGCAAATGACCCCTTCTACACCCCCTTAACGGATTGCCGACATATTACCAGTAACCCTGTATATGTTTTATGCATATGTATAATGTATATGCATAAAACTTATTTGATGGGGTGCTGTAGGCAGCAGAACCCAATCTGGCATGAAATAAAGGAGGGCTCTATGAAAAGGACTTATGGCCTTGTAGTTTATTGGTTATTTAAAGCACATCTTGTATACATTTAAAAAATTTCACTCTCAGAGTCAAAAAAAATTCTTTCTCAGAGTCAGTTAATGCTCCATTAATACAGCCAAATGACTTTTGGTTATTATAAACATAACAAAATGTCTTGTTTCCAGGTCACATGGATAGTCGTAGCAGCATCCGATATGTGTTGCTGGCGACGTCATTCATATCTCTCGCGTTCACTGTAACACAGGGGACGCTGGAATTTATGATGCCCAATGAAATGTTCCATGTGGACACGAGGGAATATGACTTGTTTGGACATGGAGGGATGCTGTTCTGGTTTACGTCATCATTGGTGTTTGCTGTAATATATTTTGTTATATTATTGTTACCATGGATACCTCTACGGGAATATTTGGCCTTACCAAGTAAGTGAATCTATATATAGAATAGAATAGAATAGAATAGAATAGAATAGAATAGAAAAGTTTTTTATTCAAATAAACTTTTACAAGTGCTTTTGAATCGTCGATTGAGTCTACCACAGGTTCGGAATGCAGTTCCAGCCTAGAAGAACCTGCAAGAAACTCGGCGGTTGCCTAATGCCTTGTATAATCTTCAATTGTATAATATGCTTTTTTCATGAGCACACTTTTAATAGAATTCTTAAACTTGTGTAAAGGCAAATCTAAGATTTGTTGTGGAATTTTGTTATAGAACATTATGTACGCCCATTCCCACAAACGACCTTTGGACCTTTTTGAGGCGTAATCGAGGAATCACGAGTCTATTTCTATTTCTTAATTGCCTATCGTGTAATTCACACTTTTTATTGTAACTGTGAATGTTTTGCTTAACAAAAATTATGTTGTTATAAATATATTGAGAAGCTACTGTAAGAATACCTATTTCTTTAAATTTCTCTCGAAGGGAATCCCGCGGTTTTAAATTATAAATTGCACGAATTGCCCTTTTTTGTAAAACGAAATTTTTTTCAATATCAGCTGCTTTACCCCATAGTAAGATTCCATATGACATAATACTATGGAAATATGCAAAGTAAACAATTTTTGCAGTTTCAACATCTGTCAACTGTCGAATCTTTCTAACAGCAAAGTAAGCAGCAGAGCTAAGCTTGCCAGCAAGCGTTGCTATATGGGTGCCCCATTGAAGCTTTGCATCCAGGGTTATTCCCAAGAACACAGTTGTGTCCTCAGTTTTCAATGGCTCACCACTTATCTTTAAATTATTACAAGTAACCCTTGTATTGGGCAATAGAAACTCGACACACTTGGTTTTTTTTGCATTTAGAAGTAGATTGTTTATAGTAAACCAGTGTGAAACTTGAGATAAAGTATTATTTACATCGTCAAAATTGTCTTTGGTTCTATTGACTTTAAAAATCAAAGACGTATCATCAGCAAATAGTACAATATCGCAAGCATTTTTGACGAAATGTGGTAAGTCATTAATATAAACCAGAAACATGAATGGACCTAGAATAGAGCCTTGGGGGACACCCATTACTGAGGCTATATAAAACAAAGTCGTGTTAGTTCGACCACTTATAACTCGAGAACGGCTGGAGCGATTTTCATGGTTATTGATTTGTTATATTTGTCTCCGTCCCGAATAGCAGAATAACTATTAAAACCATTGGAAAATTGACGAAAAAATAAAATAAAAGAAAAAACATTTTCCCATACAAAATGTTCACGGGTTTCGTAACTGTCAAACATCCCGTCGCATCGCTTGGATACGGTAAACTCTCTCACCCTCTCACCCGTATTTTTAATTTAAATTCTTCTGTACGTGTGTTTGTCACGTCACGTCTAACTCCTGCTAAACAACTGGACCGATTTGTGACTGGTAGACTCAATCGACGATTCAAAAGCACTTGTAAAAGTTTATTTGAATAAAAAACTTTTCTATTCTATTCTATTCTATTCTATTCTGTATGAAATTTTGTGTGTATATTTCAATGGGTTCCTGGATGGTTTGAAAACACAATTACCGGGTAGGTACGGGTAACCTACCGGGTCTCAGTAGGATGGCGCCTATGTCGGTAACTCGGTATGTCACCGGGCAGGACGAAGTCTGCCGGGTCCACTTGTTATTAATATGCAGGATGGCGTCAGAATTATTACTCTCAGTTACTATCATCACAATGTTCCACGTCTACTTCATTACCACTACCTACCTACCACCTACCTATGACTACACTATCTATTTTGATAGTTTTTCAATACTACCCACCTAGTTACCACCTTAATGGGGAAGATGTGCTGCCAAGCAATCACTGGTATGGGTTTAATAAAATTATATCTTCCAGGTTATATGCACTGATTTTGTACCACTAGCTTGTATTAAAAGCTATAGTTGCAAATACAAAACACGACTTACTAACCATCCTAATAGCCTGGCAGTGCAGTTGACAATGCCACAGGCGATCCGTCGACTAAAGAGAAAGCATATACTGGATATTTAGCTGTGACTCATGGAGTTTTCCCGCTGGGGAAGTTGTCTCCAATCACGCCAATTAGTCCTCCAACCAACCTGCTCATAGTCTACCGACTGATCGCATGATAAGGCACAAAACAAAAAAAATATCTTCCAGGTTAGCCCACTTCCATCTTATACTGCATCATCATATACCATCAAGTAAGATCACAGTCGAGTGTTAACTTGTAGATGAATAAAATAAAAATAAAAGTATCAGTTGCACAATTGCAACTAAAATGACAAAAAATATCTAAGTTAAGGCCATGCAACCCGTCTGACATTGTTAGCTATTACTCATAGTGATGATTTGACTTTTTCCTAAAAACTAGTTTCTATTATGTAGCAGTTGTCACCCAGTGATATATTTTAAAAGTTGATTTAAAAACAAAATCAACCTTGGCTCTAAGTAAATGAACATTACTTATTTTGTTAATTCTTATTGAACTCAACCTTTCATACTTTATATTTATACTTCAACCTTAATAATTCAGTTTTTATTGAGAATCAAGCCTTTGCAATATTTGGCCGGACAGTACAAAAATAGTATTTCCTTGAATGAGTTACACCTTTCTATAACAACAGTTTAATCCTGATATAAAAGGATTTAGTTAGATTCTTTTGTTACTATTTTTATGTCTATAAATATAGTTTTTTAAATATATAAATGCCTAATACTATCAGCCCCCTGATTGTGTAACTTTTGACGATGAAATGGTATTCATTTAATGGCCTAAGGCCATTAAAGTAAAATATACCTTGACTGTATTGACTTAAAGTCACAAATTCAGTACAACTGATTTCAATATGGAGCATTATGGATCGTATGTACATACCTAACCGTATAAGAATGGATACACGAAATTGAGCTCTATTTCAATGACAGTATGGTTTATTTTACTTTGATGCCTTAGGCCATCAAATGAATACCATTTCATCGTCAAAAGTTACACAATCAGGGGGCAGATTATGAGGTGAGGATGCTAGATTCTTTTTATGATCTGTCATCCCATTTCATGCAACGGGAAGTCTAGTGGTTATCTTGGCTTGGAATAATATAAGTTTGGTCATTTGGCAGGGTAAAAGACTAAAGACTAGTAGCACAACCAGTGCTCTGGGCACATTGCCTCATTGCAGTGGTTTGGATATTTTTATTATCACTGAAGCCACTGTGATTATATTTATTCACAATGCATTATCAAAATAAACAAGACTGGCTGATGTCTCAATTCACTAGCATGAGTTAGGTAGTAATTTTATTTTTGTATCTCAAAACAGAAAGAGTTTTTGAGCAGAATAGGCATTTTGTGGGCACATACATTCACATAGACATCTAATTGATTTTATTATATTTATATTTTTTAATTAGCTAGTGAGTTACTATTAACACTAGTATAGTTCGGTGTTTATAATATTATTATTAATGATTAATTATGTATGTATTATAATTAACTGCAATGTACAAGGTTACTCGATAAAATAATAATATGTTTATATATAAAATATTGATAAAAAGGTTTACTTTCCAACTCAGTAATACAAATCATAAATCATGCTAATTGTTGTTTATTAAGGTTACATAATAATCAGTGATTTTAAATGTAACCACTTAATCAGAATGCATAATATGAATAGTAAAGTATATCTTAAACTGACTTTTATACGTGTTTTGCTTGCATGAGCGAATATAAAACTATAATCACTGAATACTTAATAGTACAGGTACAAGAGGCTCCCTCCACATGTAATATGAAATACAAGTATATGGTACCAGTCGTGGTTGACTACTAATTTTTCACGTAAATTACTTCGACAGTCATATCAGTACTAGCGACCCATCCTGGGTTCGCACGGGTCAGTAACCGCTACTATCCCACCATATAGGTACATTGTTATGTTATATCTCAAAGGGCAGCGGTTCGAGGAAAGAACCTACTACCTACTTTTTAAGAATAATTATCATCATATTTCAAACAGTTTACACAAAAACTTACAACTAAAACAAATTATACATCTAAACCTCATGAATTACCTACTCTGTTTATTAGTGAAAATTGCATGAAAATTGGTTCAGTAGCTTTTGAGTTTATCGCGAACAGCGGGGGACTTTGTTTTATAATATGTAGTGATATCATTAAAACTGTACCATCCGCTGTATAATTATTTGTAAGCATGTAAGACAAGAATATTATGTTGGGGCAAGTGCTGTACCTATGGACGTCTTTATCTGGGGACGGCTTTACCTGTTGACAGTTTGAATATCTAAAAGAGTATAAACCTTAGGACCCGTTTCACCACCTTCTGGTAAGTGTCGGATAGCCTAAACTTAAGTTTTGTCACTTTCTTACTTTACGTCAACTGACAAAGACAAAAGTTATGAATAAGTTATCCGACACTTATCAGAAGGTGGTGAAACATGGCCTTAATGTGCTAATTTGAGTCCTAATCCGACCAGAGCATACATGAAAAAATAGGCTAAGTGCACACGTAAAATCAGATAAATTCGCCACTAGGAAATTTGCTTTATGTACTTACTTTTATCTAAATAAAACTATATTGAGATAAATTGTGAATGGCACATATTAAGACGGATAACCTTATCGATTGTTTTCAGGCACATAACTTAAGACGGATAACCTTATCGATTGTTTTCAAACACTATAACGTACCTACAATGTTCAATAAATACCTACAGATGACTGTGAGGCATTGCTATTGCTACATACTTTCACCCTTTGTTTGCAGTGAACCGAAAAATTAACATTTAGTTGTTTTGAATTGCCTAAAAAAATGTAGTAGGTATACGCCAATTTTGACGGACTTATAAACTAATTTAATGTTAGTAACAGTATTTAGCTGTTTTTGCTACTTGCTATACATGAAGTTTTTGAATGCTTTAGCTAAAAATTATTGTTATTGGTCTCTTGTACGAAATGAATACGAATATACATTGTGTGCTATATGAAATACCACATTGCCATGGTAATTTTTTTTTTAATCGATAGAGAAACATTGCGACACTGTTCTACAAAAAATTTGGATTCCAACTCCTCAATCCTGATGCTGTAGGGGGGGAACCCCAAAACTAATGGGATTTAGGCACTGTTATGTGTGTTGATATTGGGGATACTAATTAAAGACTTTATTGTTGATTGAACTCTGAGTAGGTACAGCTACTGAGCTACTGAGTAGGTACATGTCCAACTCCTCAACCCTGATGCTGTAAGGAATTGCATTCCGAAATCGTGGGGATCACACGGAATTTTTCCGTTTTGGGGACGGGTTACTACAGATAGGCTACTTTTTGTTCTGAAAAATCAAAAGTTCCCATAGGATTTTTAAAAACCTAAATCCACACGGGCGAAGCCGTGGGCATCATCTAGTAAATACATAAAACCGGCCAAGTGCGAGTCAGACTCGCGCTCAAAGGGTTCCCTACCATTATCTATAATAAACCGTCCAAGTGCTTGGCGGGCCACGCGCAGTGTAGGGTTCCGTAGTCACAATCCTCGAAAAACAGATATAACTCCTTAACCTGTGAACCCTACTTAGCCATGATAGTTTTCCTTTAAAATTGATTATAATATATACTACTGCTGTAAATTTTTTCAAGTTCCTATATACTGCCATTTGGCTGATAGAGGGAGGGGACACTTGACTCTAATAAAAATTAACACTTTACAACATCATATTTTACAAACGGATCTAGAAATCGAAAAATGATGTTCCCACACCCACAGTATTTTTAAAAGACCTATTCAACGATACCCCACACTATGGGGTAGACGAGAAAAAAAATATTCATCCCCACTTTACATGCAGGGGAGCTACCCTAAAAAAAAATATTTATCAAAATTTTATTTCACCACTTTGTCGGCGAAATTAATATTTATACCCATGCTAAATTACAGACTTCTATAAGCACTAATAGTCTCTGAGATTAACCGAGGACGGACGGACGGACGGACAGACAGACAGACAGACAGACAGACAGACGGACGGACATGGCGAAACTATAAGGGTTCCTTGTTTACTACGGAACGCTAAAAACGAGCAAAAACCACGTTTGTTGTATGGGAGCCCGCTTAAATATTTATTTTATTCTGTTTTTAGTATTTGTTGTAATAGCGGCAACAGAAATACGTCATCTGTGAAAATTTCAACTATCACGGTTCATGAGATACAGCCTGGTGACAGACGGACGGACAGACAGACGGACAGTGGAGTCTTAGTAATAGGGTCCCATTTTACCCTTTGGGTACAGAACCCTAAAAATTATGTGATGCCACCGCACACTGAGACGCTGGCAGTTCAAATATACCCGCGAACGATATTATCTTAATTATACAAATAATATATGAAATGTTCTTATTAGATCCAATGCATAGATCTTACAATAAACACGAGTTATACAAAACCTAGGTAATAAAGGCTTATCTTCGGAATTCTTATAAGTAATGTATAATTTGAATATATACCTACATATGTATAGAGAAGCCCTATGACGAGGGATTAGCGAACCCTCCGTCTCGAAGTTTAGTTTAGTTAAGTTATTTAGACGTGTAGATACTTTGGTTGGTAGGTACTTGAAACACACGTCTGTTTTTTTAATAAAGTCGGATACGTATTGCGTTGTATAGATAAAGCAGCTGTTGCCCGCCCGACCTATTCTAGTTTTAATGTTGATAAAAGCTATACATCCGTGTTTCACGGTGGTTAGGCTGGGCCTTCAGTTGTTGCTCCTATAGTTGAAGTAGAGTCTGTAATCTTTTGTGTCAAGTCCTCACTACCGTTAAGCGCGGTCAAGCTTCAATACCGTTTGTGTCAAGTCTTCACTACCTTACCTTACCTAAGCCGTATACGTATTGCGTTGTATAGATAAAGCAGCTGATTCCCGCCCGACCTATTCTAGTTTTAATGTTGATAAAAGCTATACATCCGTGTTTCACGGTGATTAGGCTGGGCCTTCAGTTGTTGCTCCTATAGTTGTAGTAGAGTCTGTAATCTTTTGTGTCAAGTCCTCACTACCGTTAAGCGCGGTCAACACCGTAAGGTGGGATTGTATGTATTTTGCAGAAACTGATAGGTAAGTAATTCTGTTCACCATGTAAGGATCAACCACACACGTCAGACGTGCCGCCGGCTTTTTTCGCGCGCAGTCGGCGGCACACAACACAACGGCATTGCACGCCGGCATTGCCGAATATGAAAAAGAAATGATGATAGCATCATTATCATCATTCTTTTATTGCGATTGAATAGAGTAGATTATACCCGAATTACTAATTCCGTCGAATTCTGACGTCATTGTCATTTACAGATGAGTTATTTGTATGGAGAACCTAGGGTTAACATCTGCGAAGTACGATTTTACCCCAAACTACTTTAATTCCCTGTCATCATAAAAAGCCATATGCCGCGTAATAATATTAGTCGTTTCGCCTTAAAATAGAAAACACCAAGAGTGGAAACTAGAAAGTGCACACTAACAGCAATAGAAAACAAAAGAAGCACGTTGAAAAATTTCAAAAATGGAAGTCAAATGACATTCTCACCATGAAGTGTCTGTTAGGCATTTGTCATATCTACATGCGGCAGTTGATTTTTATTTACATAAGTTTTGAATTTTTATCTTTTTTGTGGGAATTGTTTTATCTCTGGTAACATTACTAAACGTCAGAATTCCACGGAATTAGTAATTCGGGTATAGAAAAGTTTTTTTTTAGTCAATTAAACTTTTACAAGCATTGTTTACAAGTGCTTTTGAACCGTCAATTGACTGTACCATTTATTATACCTATACGTATTTAAAATAGAACCTTTTAAAATCGTCAAACATATTTGAACACCTGAGTACACCACACTTGAATGATGATAACACAGTGATACTGCGGCATCTGTGGCCTGGAATTGTAACGATAAAAGCGCCGGTAAAACCGCCACCGGCGCGACGGCATGTGTGACTCCACTGTTCGGCGCTAACGCCGGATCTTCATTAGTTCATCTTAGTTAGTTATGGTTTCTTTTCCAGCGAAACTCTCGTTCTACCTGTACGTGTTGTTGCTCGCGTTGCTGGACACGACGCAGGCGGTGGGCGCGGCGCTGCTCGCGTGGGGCGCCGCGCCGTCCGGCCTGTGCGTCGTGGACGTCACCACGTGGCTCTACTTCTCGCTCTACACGCCGCTCGTCTACCACACGTTCCTGAGCGAGTTCTTCAGGTGAGCAACGTTAGCTACTTTCACGGTAAAAAAAACGTGTGTGAACATACACGTTTTTTTACCGTGAAAATTACGTTTAATTACGGTAACGATGTCTAAAATGGAAGCGGACTGATCAGGAAGGGCTATGGCACTTTTACTCATATTCCGTGATGGCGATGATTTTGTCTCGATAACGACACGTTAAGTATCTAGGTTTTCAAGTTCAAGGTCATGAAGATAGTGCAAGTAACTTCTCGGCGTCAGTTTAGTAGCTATAAAGCGACGGTTACTAACTTTGCTACGGTAATGTCTCTGAAACCTGTCAATTGCTTCGCTAGATATTGCCCGATATAAGTATACAATGTAACTACATTGTAAAAGGTATGATATTGTAAAAGGAATTTTAAACATGTCAAATGATAAAACGGTAGCGCATATAAAAGAGAGTAGACATGTCATAAGATTATCGCGAAAACCAAACAACTCGTATTCCACGTAATAGTCACCACTTACGACTTATCAGACCCCAAGAAGGTTATAAGTATGTATATTATATTCTATGTAGACACTGGAGACTGCGCCTAAAACATTGTAGTGAAGTCATTCACCTGGGCTATTTTTTCTCTATTTTACACAATCTATTTAAGTAGGTGAGAACGAGACAAAGCAACTCCAGACCTGTTCAAGGCCAAATTTCTTGGCATCAACGTTTTGTTTAGAGCTCAGAGTCCATAGGTTCTATGACCCGCTCTCGACAATTTATTTGACTCTCTTTTTTTCACCATTTGAATTTTTTTTTCACAATTTGGTTGAATGCCAGTCATTTAAAAATGAAGCTACAATGATGATTGCATTCACCTCTGATCGGCCGATACATTTTAAAGCGGGAATTTTAGCAATGATTAATGTAGCGTTAGACAACAGGCATGATGAAATATCGGCTATACCGATTCTGTCAGTGTACTCTTCGCATTTAAAATGTATTGCATAAAGTTGAATTTGGTATGTTTGGTCCACAGTGTATCCCAGCCCAGCATCATGTTCTCGTACAAGGCTCAGATGGACGAGCCGATGGACGACGACCAGGTGTCTCTGCCTCACCAACAGAGCTTCAGCTCGCTCAAAACTGACTCCGACTATATCTACCAGGTACGTCCTTGCGATATGAAATCTCAATCTGCCTATTTGCTTGTAAATAAATATCTAATATGCTAAATAGCTGTCAATTTAGTTAACTTTAGAGAAAAATATGTCTTAAAAAGTGCTCTTGTGCTACTATTCTTCTTTATTCTAATTTTTTTTTATAAGTTCATATAATATGATATAATATGGAGGATGGGAAAAATATCAATTTTAGGTACCTATAGTCGAGAGGTTATGAAGCTGTAAAATAAAGCAAATTTTTGACTGAAAACTTGTAGATATAGTTATTCATTGTAAGTCAAATGAGTGAATTTAGGACTTTGGTTGCATTAGGCTATATTTTTTCAAATCTCTAGAGGGGGGGGGGGGCTGTTGCTCCTGCCTGCACCCCTTTGGCGACGCCCTTCGTCGTCGTTATCAACCGATAGACGTGCATTGCTGGACATAGGTCTCTTAAAGAGATTTCTACACGTCGCGGTCTTGTGCCACTTGTATCCAGCGGCTTCCTGCCACTCTTTTGATGTCGTCGGTCCACCTAGTGGAGGGTCTGCCAACACTGCGCTTTCTGCTGCGAGGCACTCCAGCACCTCGGGACCCTAACCTCTATCGGTTCTCCGAACTATGTGCCCCGCCCATTGCCACTTCAGTTTCGCAACCCGCTGAGCTATATCGGCGACTCTGATTCTTCTACGGATCTCCTCATTTCTGATTTTACCGCGTAGAGAAACTCCGAGCATAGCTCTCTCCATCGCTCTCTGAGTGACTCTGAGCTTTCTTATGATGCGACGCCCTTGGTTGTTGATATGTGTGATGTTTCAGCAGAGCAACAGCGTGTACGACAGCACGCTGTTCGAGGCCGGCGGCACGACGCCCATGCACCCCGTGTACAGCGCGTCGCTGCAGAGCCCCGACTCCATAGCGTCCGGACACTCCGTCGACATCGGCGCGACACCCGGCTTCCCGACCCAACAGAACATGCTCTCGACATAACAAACGGAATGTACAGTAAAAATGCCCCGTGTTTATTGGCGACGGGCGGTTGGTGCAAAGAAAAATCGAATGAATCGAATAATTATTATTATTGAACAATCGTTTTTCGATTTTGTGTTTGAGTTGTGACAACTATCGAATAAAAATCGACAGTAGAAAACAATCGAAAATCAAAATTTTTCGATTGATTTCGATGCTTGCGAACACGGAGCGCACGGTCTGGAGCGAATTAATCGAAAATCTAAATCAATTGCGCTATTGCTTTCGATTTATTCGTCCCAGACCTGCGCGCTAAATAATAATTGAACAATCGAAAACAATCGATTTTTTTTCTATTGTTCGATTGCTATTCGATTGTGATCAAGAACAATCGAAAATCGATTGTTCTTCGAATGAAGCGCCCATCGCTAAAATTTGTTTCACACATCCAAAGAAAAACACTAATTATAATTTAAGAGTACCTATAGAGGCGTTTATGGTATAATTTTTAAAGAACTCTTTTCGAGTGTAGTTAGTTTCCTTTACCGGAATCTCGTATTTGTGATGTTTTGTTTGTCGTCCCCAGAAGAAGCTTGTAGTCAGGGAGGCCCTTAGCACATCTCCGCCTCGAAACCGTAGCAGCGAAACTGCTGAACCTCCGCCGCGACTTGTCCGTGATGTGTGTATGTTCATGCGAAACAAAACCGAAACATATTTATATATTATTTACTAGCTGATGCCCGCGACTTCGTCCGCGTTTTTAAGAATCCCTCGGGAACTATAATTTTCCGGGATAAAAAGTAGCCTGTCCTTCTCCAAGGTCTAGTGTACCAAGGAAAATAGGGATTCATTATATTATCATACTAGCGACCCGCCCCGGCTTCGCACGGGTAGTAGAGCATATTATGCGTAGGTACTACCCGCTCAGGGATTAGGCAGCGTTTTCGATGAAAGCTCCCAGGCGGCTTGACTTTTTACGATATTTTTGCCGGAAATCGAGATAAACCGTTTTTTACCCTTAAAACTCCCCCCCTTTTTTCCCGAGCTCAGATCGCCCGTAAATTATTTTTCCTTGTATTTTTATAATATTCTCCTCCTTTTCCAATGGGTTTCATCCTACGTACTGTGATTTTTTTTTTGGTTTCAAAAATTATCGACACTGGGCTTCGATCAAAAATTTTGATCGAAGACACTGGGCTATAGGGAGAACCGCGGCCGCCGACGCGCTTAAATAGGCACGCTCCCGCCGCCGCAATTTTTAAATCTGTAATATCTTCGAAAGTATTCATTTAAATCATATGCTGTAAAGGGCCATATGGATTTATATAAAATCAACAATGCATTTAAGGTATTTAATTAGATAAGGATTAATGCTGTATTGGTTGAAATCGCTTCGAAAATTAGCCATTATTTGTCGTAAAAAGTAAATGACAAAAAAATGTTATTGTGGGATATCCATAAGAGATAGACATATACCATCGCGGACTTTTCTGTAGACCTTTTCAATGTGTACAATACTTAGTACATTATTTTGATAAATCTCGTAGGGTTCAGCCTGCGTTTGCAATGTAAGCGGAAAAAATGTAATTATTTACGACATCACATTAGAATTCTCAAAAATAACAGTATTTCTCCACTATTTAATGGATGTTATTATACATATAAACCTTCCTCTTGAATCACTCTATCTATTAAAAAAAACCGCATCAAAATCCGTTGCGTAGTTTTAAAGATTTAAGTATACAAAGGGACATAGGGACATAGGGATATAGGGACAGAGAAAGCGACTTTGTTTTATACTATGTAGTGATTAATATAAAGAAAACAAATCACTAAAAAGCATAAAATAATTTTTTTCAAAGAAAAATGAACCGACTTCAAACCATTCGAACTAAACAGTTTAAAATAATGTTTTATTCATTTAGATTGACGTTAAACTACCTAACTCAAATAATATATAATTTTTTGGAGTCGGCGCCAAACCACATTCAATTCGTCGGAATCGAATCCGGGGAGCATATTTTCGACTTGAAAAGTAGGTATGAGTCATTTGGCGCCGACTTCAAAAAATTATATATTATTTGAGTTAGGTAGTTTAACGTCAATCTAAATGAATAAAACATTATTTTAAACTGTTTAGTTCGAATGGTTTGAAGTCGGTTCATTTTTCTTTGAAAAAAATTATCCTCGCTAGAAAGCTCCGATACTCGATAGCATACGCGTCCGATCGCTGCTAAATTCAAAATGCTATAGGAGAACTTTACGCATCGCCGCCCCGGCCGGCTGGAACCGCGCGCCGCGCGCAAAGTCTATGTCCCGCAATTTTTAAATCTGTAATATCTTCGAAAATATTCATTTAAATCATATGCTGTAAAAGGCCATATAGATCTATAATAAATCAACAATGTACTTAAGGTATTTAATTAGATAAGGATTTATGCTGTATTGGTTAAAATCGCTTCTAAAATTAGCCATTATTTGTCGTAAAAAAGTAAATGACAAAAAATGTTATTGTGGGATATCCATAAGAGATAGACATATACCATCGCGGAGTTTTCTATAGACCTTTTCAATGTGTACAATACTTAGTACATTATATTGATAAATCTCGTAGGGTTCAGCCTGCGTTTGCAATGTAAGCGGAAAAAATGTAATTATTTACGACATCACATTAGAAACCTCAAAAATAACAGTATTTCTCCACTATTTAATGGATGTTATCATACATATAAACCTTCCTCTTGAATCACTCTATCTATTAAAAAAACCGCATCAAAATCCGTTGCGTAGTTTTAAAGATTTAAGCGTACAAAGGGATATAGGGACAGAGAAAACGACTTTGTTTTATACTATGTAGTGATATATATATATATATATATATATATATATATATATATGATATTTAACGCAGAGATTTGACTATGAGTATATCTCTTTCTCACGCAACTTCGGCGTCATCAGACGCCAGTCACATTTCCTCGTTTGTTTGCGATATATTTGTTTCGCGGTGGAGGTGTACTAGGGCCCGAGTGAATCGCCGAAATTGCGTGGGACAGAAATATCTCTGCGTTATAACAGGCAGTTTCGCTTTTCACACAACGGAGAACGCATGCCAGAGCTTCAGCGATTTCGCTGTTTATTTCGCGTCGGAGGTGTGCTACAGGCTTAGGCCTCAAAGCGATCCAGACAGGTACATCCCAGTTCTGCTTTAAACTTAGTCTATGTAATGGATCCATCCACATTTTCATTCTAGAATAAGGCTGATACAGCTCTTTACAATTTATATGACACCGATGTAAAATATTACTGGTTATTAAACACCAAAACACTAATTAGTATAACTATTTAGGAATTATAAAATAGATCGCAAGCTAACCTAAGAATCAACTGTATCAGTGAAAAGTTTCCTATTTTGTGCAGAAATTGTTCGTTATCGTAACCTAAAAACTGCGTTTCTTAGTTCCACAAAATATTAACTATCATAACTGTATATATCATATCTCTATTTGGACAGAGATAGATGCATAGTTAATAGAGCAAGAGCCCACGACGGCCAGACCTTCGTTATTTTATAAAAGCTGAAAGTTTCTCTGTGTATTGTCTCCCAACACAGGGAGGAACGATCAGAGACTATGAAGTTGAGATCATGCTTACTTTAAGAAATAGATAATAGGTAATAAAAGTGTAAAAAATCTTACGTCAAATTATAAAGTCAATTTTTTTTATATTTTCTTCGGAATAGTATTAGAAATCACGTCATGCATTGCCGGAAACTCATTACAGTTACTACCCGAACTTTTAAACTTTAAGGACGTCTGGCAGGGGGCAGCAACTATAATAAATGTTCGGCAATGGATAATTTCTAAAGTTTCTAAAGTTATCGTAAAGAAAATATAAAAAAATTAGACTTTATACTTTGACGTAAGATTTTTTACACCTTTATTACCTGTTATCTCCTAAAGTAACCGTGATCCCAACTTTATAGTCGCTGATCGTTCCTCCCTGTGTTGGAGAAATACACAGAGAAACTTCCAGTTTTTATAAAATAAGGAAGGACTGGCCGTCGTGGGCTTTTGGGCTATAAATGTATTTGTTACAACAGGCGGTTTCGCTACGGTTTCGCTTCTGACGCCTTATGCCGACTTTGTACATTGCGGTAACGATGATCGAAATTCGATTATCGAAACACGATGACTTCAGAGTGAAATAGACCTAAACTAGTTTGTTTTAAGGTTTGAGTTCGCCAATACATTCAGCCGTTCGTCTACAGCCAGCGCCCCAAGCGGAAATTTTGCAAAATAAATATTCGAAGTACTGAATTACGACTTTAAAATAAGAGGCTTTGGGTCCATTTTTCTCTGTTATTATAGTTTTCGATGTTTGAATTCTAGTAGCGTTTTTGAGGTCGGCATAACTATTGACGTGAACGAAAACGAAACCATAACGAAATTATCTTTTCGAACGCAGTCATTTGCGTAGGCATCTCTTTTGTTCCGCTGCTATGATAAAACCATCCTTTTCTCCAGACGTTAAGGATGACATTACTTTTAGTTATGTAGATATTTAACTTACGTTCATATAAAGTCGACGTCGTGAGTGACTAAGCATCTATTTAATTGAAGTAAGTTAAGATCGGAATCTCTTGAATGAGTAAAACGGGTTGACTAAATTCTACTGTAGGAATACTTAGCTTCAGTACTCAGTACCTATTTTAGGTTATAACTTCTAATAATATATGAGCGATAGAATATTTACCTACGTTTTAAACTTTAAAATAACAAACGATCAAAAAAAAAAAACATTGTACCTAACTTAATTCGTATATCTTTGATTAAACTCACTTAGTTTTACCTTGGGGCTAATTCGGATGATATACAACTCTAAACTAAATTCACAAATTCATACATTTAGACCTGTTGATTTAGCTTAGGCTTTTAGAGATTTGTAACAAACCGAATTAGCACCATCGTTGCCTATTCGGTTGTACCTAAGTAAATCTTCAAAGTCTAAAATTAGTTATAGTCTCATTTCACGTATAGCCTTCGCGAGCCAGCGTTTGCTTTCGGTTGTTCAGTCCATTTGAACGCAACACGAATGGTATACCCTGATTTTTTATTCCGTGGAATTCTGACGTCTCTTAATGTTACCAGAGATAAAGACAGTTCCCACAAAAAAGATAATAAATTCAAAACTTACATAAATAAAAATCAATTGCCTCATGTATGTAGATACAAATGCCTGACAGATACTTCAGGTACTTTAGTTTGGGGTAAAATCGAACTTCAGGTGGTAACCCTGTTTTTCATACAAATATCTCATTCTATTTTTAAATGACAACTTAGAATTCCACCGAATTAAAAATCAGAGTATAGCCACCACAATTCGACTATGTTTGCCTTCGCTGCTCGGTCTGTACAAAACTGCCTCAAACGATGGACGAACACTGGGAAAATCTTGTGCCGCTTGTGTCCAGCAGGTATTTTCTACTGAGGTCTAAAATTAGTGCTATTATATTTCGCGCGAATAATAAGTTAAAAGGATAATGGATTTGGTCTGGTGGGGAGGTTTCAGCGGAGTCTAAATACCACCCTACCGCCAAGTGAGTTAGCGTTCCTGTACTATACCGCTTAGAAACCCATCAGGGGTATGGGTTTAGTAAAAAATGCCATACCTCTTCCAGATTAGCCCGCGTCTATCTTAGACTGCATCGTCACTTACCATCAGGTGAGATCGCAGTCGAGCTAACTTGTAGGTGTTTTAGAAAAAAAATTGGTTGTCTGTAAAGTTGGTTTACGGACGATAATTTTACGTGATAAAGTCATAAGAAAACAAAGAATGATAGATGCGACACAAGCCGAACGCTTAGATCCGCGCTCGCGAGCAAGCGATAGCGCGTTCCGCGCTCTCGCTTGCACGCAGAACGTTGACGGATGAGTCATTTTTTTCCGTGCGTGTTCATCGATTTATAAGACGTTATCACGTCAAAAAAGATAGCACTAATTTTGGAATGGACCAATTTAAAACATGAGGGTAGTTACAACCGAATAGGCGCCAGTATCCATCTGGCATTTCAAACTTCGATTATGGTCTACTATAGTTGTGAAGCGCGAGTCTACTGACAGTATTCAGTTTAATAAGTATTAGTAATATTTGTTTGTGATTATTTTGGCTATTGAACTCGAATGTGTAATTCCGTAC
Source organism: Melanargia galathea (assembly GCA_920104075.1). NCBI lineage: Eukaryota > Metazoa > Arthropoda > Insecta > Lepidoptera > Nymphalidae > Melanargia > Melanargia galathea. The sequence continues at coordinate 33,080,512 of OV049855.1, read as the reverse complement.
TCCGTTGCGAATGTTATTTTATATTTATAATTGACAACGATTGGTTTTATATATTATTTTTATCGTACTGTGATGGTTTTTATACTTACATGCTTATTTTAATTTTGTTGTTTATTTTTTATTGTTTATTGAGGCGATATTGGAGTAGTGATGATTGCACATTACGCACGCGACAGCATATTTTTCAGTACTGCAGTACTGATTAGTAACATTTCAGTTATCTTGTAGATGTACTGGTGGGGTTGTCAGATGATCGTCCAGCACATCTATTGTGAGTGAGGGAGGCACATATGAGGCACGTCTTGGGTTGAACTATTTAATGTCTTTACAATATGCGAGTATGAGCTGACGTGTATACCTAGTCGCGGTCGATCCCTCACTGGTTCACAAAATGCCAGTGTGGTATATATGTAGGTACGTACGATTACAATATATTACATTTACATTATTTAGTGATTCGCTGACACCTACAATCTTGATAACGTCGATAGATCTGTAGAATATAAACACTATAAAAAATTATAATACATAGCATAGGCTCAGAGATTTGTTTGTAAATCTTGAACGCGTGAATCTGACCCATCATATACCAGATGTAAGTTTCCTGAGCGTGGTTACAAAATTTTATTGAAAATGCGGCTGCTGATGACGTCATGTGCATTTTAACATTTTCAGTAAGTACTGAAAAATGTGTTGCATGCGGTTTGTCTCGTAATGTGCGATCATCTTTAAGTGTAGTAATAGACAGTAGAGTCGTAACCCAGCAAAGCTGAGTATTTAATAAATTATGTTATCTGCACACTCAAAAGAATATTGACATACTTTTGTGAGAAAATAAAATGATATTATATTAATTAAGTTATTTAACTTTCGGGTGAAATGAATAATTATTGTTAAATGCTATGCTACTGTGTAAAGGTGTATAGGTGCCGGGAGATGATGGTGCCATTTCAGATGTACCTTCACAAATCTCTAAACAAAATGCCTCTCTCAAAATCTCTAAGCCATGTCGCATTTGTTTCGTCTGTGTTCATCGTAAAATCCAATCATTCGCCCAATCCGATCTGAAATATGGAAAAACAGTTAAAGTCGGTCAGCTTCTTCTACGATTGACGACTCTAGCTGTAGATAACGATGTAGCTAAGTCGTCTGCAAATCGCAAGTGCATTTAAGTTTAATACCCATCGTTCCAGGGCGCAAGTAAAAGGTTTCGGGGGTTTATTAGAGATTCGTGTGGATACAATCGGCGGGGTGATTACGTAAAACTTTGCAGTAGCGATAGCAACGCGACAGCAATAGCAATGCGACAGCGACCACTACGCGACCGGTCGCAAAATGTCACTAGAATTCGTATTACGCAAGCCGATCGCACGTCTATTGCTCGCCTGTCGCAAAATGTACTTTTGCCATCGATAATTCAAAAATTAATAAAATTGCTTGTTAAATGTATGTATTTAAAAAAAACAGTAAACGTACTCGACAATTACTTACAACAAATCAACTATCACTTTGCAACAAATGCAGAGGTTGTTGCAGTTTGACGTTTCATTTTGCTTGGCTGTCGCTGTCGTATTGCTGTCAAGGAATTTTAGATAATACCAATTTGATGTTTGCAAAAGTGACGTTTGACAGCAATAATCGCGCAATTTACGCCTGTTGCAAACCTGTCGCGAGATACGTAATCACCCCGCGGATTTACACCAATGTATTCAAATTAATTTAATACTCCCAGTGTAAATTAATTGATCAGAAATAAATTGGCTATGAAATAATTTTATGTCATTACAACCCGCGGCACGTAAGTCGAGCGGTGATCTTCAATGCGCAGGAGTCGAAAATGGGGTATCTCGGGTGTTGAGGGGGTCGCGGGGAGGGCGTGGAGATCGTTCGTAAGCACTGATTAGCTCTCGCGGATCCCTCGTAAGCGCTGATTGGCTCTCCAATCGTATTGTGTCCCGCTCACTCGTACGACGCTGCGCGCACTTGAAGGTCACCGCTCGACTTACGTGCCGCGGGTTATACTCGGCTATATGTATCTATCGATTCCTATACATCAAAGTCTTAAGTTTCTTATAACTCATGGCCCAATGCAGTAACGTATTTGTATGTTTATGGGTGGATTTAGTGATATGTAAGTGTCTTTTTATGACATTTTATCCACAGTGACTTAACGTTTGGTTAATGCTCTTAAGTTTACAAATACGTTTCAGTATTAGGCTGTTAGCCTATTAGAATATGAATTTGATATTATTAAGTTGGCAGAATAAATGTATAATGTATAAGTAAAATAGTTTTCTGCCAGGCTTGCTTTGACTAGTCTTAGTTTTTTATAATTATGAAATAGTTTCGTGTGTAGCAGACTGCAGACAAAATAATGATTAATAGATATAGATCGACCAGAATCTCATGAAAAATAGGGAAATGAAATTCCAAGGTTAGCAACACTACGGCTACCCTAGCGATAAACAAAGTAACTGACATTTTTTTTGTGAAATTGACTTTTTGCATTAACAAAAGTTTTATGTCGAGTAGTTTTTTACCACAGTTTAATATTTCAAATAACTTGAAATGTTTACTGAAATTTAAATTGCCCAAACAAAGTAACTGCACTCATTAACCCGGAATATAAATGCAAAAACTAAGTAAACAACAAGCACAACACAAAAACAAGGTAATTGGATGTTGATTACTTTGTTTTTGTATTTCAAATGCAGTTGCTTGATTTTTCGTTTCGTGAAACGATCCCAGGTAAGGTGTTCTGAATGTAATTACTTTGTTTATCACTAGAGCAGCCGAGTTAACCTAGTATTGCTTACTATAAAATTTAATTTCCCTATTTTTCATGAGGTTCTGGTCGATAATTACTTCTCGCAATTAAGTGTCACTTATACAAGATGTTATGTTTAATTGTCTTCTGAAGAAACAGTTTAAGGAAAAAGTCAATTTCACCTCGAATTAACGACATCAAAAAGCAGTAAATGAATGTCAATTTTCCTTTATGAAATGTGATACTTCACATGTAAAGTAGCTACATATGTGAACATACTTTAAGTGATATTTTGGTTGATGGCATATAATATTTTGTTATTTTCTATCTTAGGAAACTATTAAAGTAACAATTTTACTCAAGTCTGTCTTATTTATTCAAAATGGGTACAGTATCACCTATTATTCTTATAAGTTCATCGAAAATATTCACTAGCGCAACAAGGGAGTAATTGACAAACATACAAGCTTTGCTCTTGTTTCTTTACTTTTAGATTTGAAATAGAACAAGATTCTCTTGCTATCTTGACCGATTTGACGCCACAATGACATGTAGCGATAACCAATAGCGGATGAAGATATTTTGGTGCATTTGTGATGCATAATGATAGGCTAAAACATTTTCGCAACAACAAAAAAAAATTGTGCGGGTATCGTAGTACTTAACTTATAAAAGTAGTAGTACTGTGGCTATGCCTCTCCATAACTGTTCTTCTGAATTGCTAACGTTGGTATGTTGAGAACCTGGTAATGGTATCATTATGCTCTAGAGGGGTATTTTCAAATCGCCTCATAGTGAAGCATAACACCGACGCAGCTCGCAAGTTTTTTAATTAACTACAAGTTAGCCCTTGATTGCGATCTCACCTGATTGTGACAATGCAGTCTAAGATGAAAGCGGGTTAACCTGGCAGGGGAAGGGGTGTGGCAGTTTTTATTAAACCCATACCAATGATTGGTTATTACGCGGCATCGTACCGGAACACTAAATCGCTTAGCGACACGGCTTTACCCCTAGGGTGGTAATTAGCCACGGCTGAAAAATCTGCCACCAGACCAGACCAGAGATAATTTAGAAAATATAAATTTCCCGGGAATCGAACCCAGGATTTCCTACTTATAAAACCGCTGCGCCAAGGAGATCATCAATGCTATATTTTCCAATAGGATGGAGCGCAAAGCGTTACAGGTTTTTAAAATGTAGTGGATACTCAACTAACCTATCCTTGAAATAAATTAAACAGCATCAACAATATAAATAAAAATTTATTTGAGCTATTCATTTCTATAGGGCTTCTTGTATAAATGGGTGTTTTAAACAGTCAGTTGCTGATAGTCTTTGGTTTTCATCCAGAATCAACATTCTATCCAAGAGGTCTTTTAAATGTATTATCTTCTTTTCATCACTTATTGTTGCATTCTTATGGCTCTTCTTTAGCTCTTTGCCTAAATCTCTTGATACATTGACATTGGTTAGTTCAACAACCTTTTCTCTTCCAGTGAACTCATCCGTTTTATGCAACAGAAAATTATTATTGTAATTAAAATGTTGATCCTTGAATTTGCCTTTCCTTATTATTCTACTCGGTATCCTTCCCTTTAAGTCCATAAAACATTTCAACATTCTATTGTTAGAACTTCCAGTGAAGAGAATTCTCCCAGTAGCCATCTCGTAAATAGTACATGCAGCAGACCATACATCCACACTGTGCTTGTAAGGTATACCCAGTATGATTTCTGGTGCTCTGTAAAACCTTGATACTAAATAAGGAGTAGGTTCATTGTCATTTGTTTTCATAGCTGATCCAAAGTCGCAAAGTTTCAAAATATTCTTTTTTTCATTTACTAAAATATTATCAGGTTTTATATCTGCATGTATAATGCCAACCTTCTTCAAAAGTCTCAAGGCTAGAAGCAACTGTCTGCTATAACTTGTCAGAGCTTTCATATTTAGGCCATGGTTCTTGCCATATTTCTTAAGTACACATCTCAAGTCCATGTGCATAGCTTCGAATACCAAACAAAGGTGTCCTTTATGCATGAAATTTGTAAGTAATTTCACACAATGATGCTTATTTTCTGGATCAGCATCATTCACCTCTTTTAAAATCTTTATTTCCTTTAAACCGGTTTTGTACATCAAGTCATTGTTTCTAATAATTTTAATTGCAATTTCACTATTGCCTTTACTATTATCTTGAGCTTTAACAACATTAGCATAAACACCTTGTCCCAACAGTGATTTAATTGTGTATCTATTATTATCTACAATGTCCCCAACTTTAATATTGTAATATCCTTCAGAGTCATCCCAGTTATCATTCAACTGTAAACTCACTTGGCTATTGTCTTGCGTTACAATGTCAGAATTATTCTTTGGGGCAAAGTCTTCTTCAGAGAACATATCAGTGACATTTTTGGAAGACTTCGATTGTACAGGTGAATTGATTCTTGCTTCCTTTTTGTCAACTTGCTCACCATCATGAGAATGCTTTACTATCATCTCTGCTTTGGTTTCTGTTGCATTCAATTGTTTTAGTAGCTGTTTTCGTTGTTGCCTTCTTTGTTCAATTATATTTTCTTCGTCTTCAGAATCTAATTGGTTACAATCCTGAGCATATTCAGGTGAAGGATCTTTAAATGTCTTCTGCTTAATTAATTTTGTACTTTGTAAACTTTCAGTATTGTGCTCATGTTTTGACTGTCTAGAGCTTTTTATTTCAATTTTACTCTTTTTATTATTTTCTTTGCTTCCATTTTTGGTAATATTTTTAAGTTCTTCCTTTATAGTTTCCCTTTGTTTCATTAATTCTTCAATACTACAACCATGTTTTATAGGTAGTGGAGGAGTGTTACTATCATCCAAATAATATTGAGAATCATCTCTGCTTCTTTTTCTATTTTTATTTCTGGAGTTCCTTGCAGAATTATATTTTGAATGTTTCTCATATTTTTCAGCCATCTTTTCAATCACTTTATCAGTTAAATATAGGCAGCTCTCAGTTCTTAAATCTTCAATTTCTTCTGTACCTGTAATTAGTAACATTTGTTTTGTGGTTTTAGTATAATGTCCAAAAATTAAAAAAAATATATGGATAATTTCATAATTTTGGTAGGTACAAAATATTATGATTTTCAAGCATGTATGTCACATTTATGATGGCTGTTTTTTTTATAATATTAAAGAAACTGATTGACTGCAATGGCAGCCATCATAAGTTTGACAAGTTTGGCAGAATATGTATTGAAGTACTATGGTCTATATTATCATTGATTACATTTCCACCCTGTGCTTTGTCATCAGTACTGTTCCAACATTACTCAGTTTAATGAACTTTTCATGTTGACCACAATGAAAATTCATTTTCATTTTCTCTCCGTTCATTTAGTCCCTTTTCTCACTTTACTTTGCCATCCATGGTTATCTATATTGAAAATCAATGTGATTAATAAATAAAAAGTTGATTCATGTATATAGAGGGAAAACAAAGTATATATACAAAAAATTATAGTATAAATTATTATTATTCAGGAGAATATCATAGGTTATATAATATTAGAAATTTTTCCTATAAAAATTTAATGAAGTAGCTGGGGGATTAAGATTCCTAGTTCTCAGTCTACCCTTTTACCAATGCGCTACAAATTATTATTCACATTATGATTTTTTCTTAAACTTAAAAGTTTCTAAGTAGAAAAATATTATACCTAATTAAAATAGTACACATAGCATGAAGTTCTTGACATCACCAATTGGTAATAAGTTCCATTATCAGGAAATGGTAATTCATGTTATGAGCACTCAGACAAAGTATTTCTTGTGGTGGGTATATAATTGTAATTTTTGTTAATAGATTTACGTGGAAAAACCCTAAACATTGCAACTGTATGTTATAGGGTTACGAAATTTTTGTAAACATGTTTGTTACGAATTCGGCTACGTATATGTTTAGTTAGATTTGGTAACTCTTTTCCAAAATTCACACACATTTATATTTTGAATAGAACTTATAATTTTAGTAAGATTAATAAAAATTGATGCACTTTAATTTTATTTTCTTGATTTATTTGTTTCTAAATTCTGACCGACATCTTTTAGCACATTATAGTTTGACGACTGACGAGCATAGTTGACGAGTTTGACGTGTGTTGTCACAGACACAGACCACGAAAAATAAAATTCCTAAAAATTCAAATTGACAAAATTACAAATGTCAACCATATAACCACAGACAATTAGCTATTAATATTAAACCTAGAATCATAAACCATATGGAATCTGAAGTTTGCCCCCTGATTGTGTAACTTTTGATGATGAAATGGTATTCATTTGATGGCCTAAGGCCATTAAAGTAAAATATTCCTTAAATGTATTGATTTAAAGTCACAAATTCCGTACAACTGATTTTAACATGTAGCGTTATGGATCGTATCGTACATACCTAACGTATAAGAATGGATATACGAAATTGAGCTCTATTTCAATGACATTATGGTTTATTTTACTTATGAATACCATTTCATCGTCAAAAGTTACACAATCAGGGGGCTGAACTCCAAACAAAACGTTGACGCAAAATAAAAGGCCTTGAACGGGTCTGGAGCTGTAGGCTTTGTCTCGTTCTCACCTACTTAAATAGAGGTGTGTGAGGTATAGAAATACTAGAGAGAAAAAAATAGCCCAGCAGGTAAATGATTGTTTTAGGCGCAGGTCTTCATTAAAATGTTTTAGGCGCAGTCTCCAGTGTCAACATAAAAAATATCTTCTAACCTTCTTGCATTAAACCATAAATCTATATCTACAACGTTAGTTTTACTTTGCGCAAAAACCGAAACATGTGTCAAATATTTTTACATTAAGAATATTTATACAAAATTTCAAAAAAATATAATGAAAAGTAACGAAGTTATAAGCTTGTTACGTTGCATCGTTGTCCTCGAAAAAAATGGTCACCGCAAGCCGTCGCCGCAGCGACTTACGATCGGCGCGAGTTGAATGACCGCCGCTGTGTGCGTCCGTCAGCTGATGCGCGGTAAACCGTTGTGTCTAAGCTTGTAGGATTTCAAAATATTTTTGGACAAAAATATAACAGTAAATAAAAATGGTTGGATTCGATTTTGTTACTGATTCTGAACAAACTACTTTCAGGTTTTGCGTAAAGTAAAACTAACGTTGTATACTATACTAATAAATAAAATTGAAGTGTCTGTCTGTAATATCGAAATAACTACCTCATATTAAGCTCATATGGTTATTTGAACGCTACCATAACCGAATCACACGTTTTTAAAATTTTTGTCTGTCTGTCTGTCTGTCTGTTTGAACGGGCTAATCTTCGGAACGGCTGAACCAATTTTGACGGGACCTTCACATACAAGTAGAGAATTAACCAGGGAGTAACATAGGCTACTTTTTAACCGACTTTCAAAAAAGGAGGAGTTGTGTTTTTCTACCTATGTACACCGATATCTCCGAAATTTCTGAACCGATTTGCGTAATTTTTTTTAATCGATAGAGAAACATTGCGACCCTGTTCTATAAAAAAATTGGATTCCAATTCCTCAATCCTGATGCTGTAGGGGACCTGATCCCCAAAACTAATGGGTTTTAGAAACTTTCGGTTATTTAAATTGATATTGGGGGTACCAATTAAAGACTTTATCGTTGAATGAACTCAAGTAGGTACATATCCAACTCCTCAACCCTGATGCTGTAAGGAATTGTATTCCGAAATCGTGGGGACCCCACGGGATTTTTCCGTTTTGGGGACGGGTTTCTACAGATAAGCTACTTTTTGTTCTGGAAAATCAAAAGTTCCCACGGGATTTTCAAAACCTAAATCCACACGGGCGAAGCCGTGGGCATCATCTAGTTATACCATAAAGTAATAGAGCTAAGACCTGTCTACGGCTTATTAATAGTGATCTGTGATGTACCTAATTCATTGACTCTATAGGAAGAGGACTTGGCATAATGTCCTATAGAAAATAGTGGATCGGAAAATAGCTCAAGCTTATCAAAATTTTCATAAGTGTGTAAGAGACAACACTACATTTTTAAACTTATCAATAAAACAGATCGTGGCAGACTCGTGACACACGAGTAGATATTATACAGAGAAAAAGCTACCTACAAGCGGCCCGCTGTAAGTACACTCACACATAGCACCGCTCACGCACACACGAGTTCTCACGAACGGTTTACGTACGCTCCACTCACACTCCACTGGTAGGACAGTTGGTAAACAAACGACAGGGCTGTGGGTCGTGCGCACTTTTCCAATCTCTTTTTTTGTGTACCCTAGAGATCAAGTGAAGTAAGTATACCTACCTTTACATATCTATACAATAAAATTAATGAAATGAAATTAATTGAAATGACATGAATTTATTTATTGTAGGATAGTATGTGCCACTTATGATACTATGTCAAGACTCTACTACTGGTTCGGAAAGCAGATTCTACTGAATAGAATTGAGTAATAACATTGCCAAGTACAACCCGTTTACTAAAAGATTGGACCTGGCGTCGATGACGTCACTACGACGCATGGGTACGGTGTGCAAAAAAGCATCATTAAGAATATTTAGGTATTGTATGAAACTTAAATGTTTGTGAAAAACTCTGGGTATGCTGTGTTAGTATTGTCTTGCGAGCGAGCGAGTCAAAGCAACTTGTCAGCGAGGTCCTATCTTTTAGTAAACGGGTTGTAAGTTAAAATGTGTTATAGATCCTCTATGCAACGGGCCATCGGGATGGGCCTATCTAAGGTACCTATCTAAATAAATAATTAAATACTCACACATACACACACGGCCGTCTATTCCTAAAGTAGGCAACTTCATGCCTGTGTTATAGGTAATAGCCAACTGATAGACATATTTACATATATATATTTTATATAAAGGTATATATACATACATATTATAAATACACCCAGACTCGGGGCGGGAATCGAACCCGCGACCCTGGAGCGGAAGGCAGGGTCACTGCCAACCGCGCTAACGGGTCAATCTAAGTAACTAGGTACTTAAATCATTCAATTTACTAAAGTAAGTAAGTGTCTAGATTCTAGGTACTGTCACTAGGGATATCTACGCACGTGCTATCACACTTATTTTTAGTAAGTATCTGTTCATAAAAATGTCTACGGTTTTATAATCTACTACCTTTCTAAGTAACTAGGTACTTAATTCATTCATTTTACTAAAGTATCTAGTTCTGTCACTAGGGATATCTATGCATGTGCTATCACACTTAGTTTTAGTAAGTACCTACTACATACCTAATAGTAACTAGGTACTTAATTTACAAAAGTAAGTAAGTATGTAGGTACTATCGCTAGGGATATCTACGCATGTGCTATTACATAATATACTTTTAGTAGGTACCTACTAAAAGTACTAAAAGTACCTACCTAAGTAACTAAATAACTTATATTTAGTATAGTAATATAATATAAAAACATATTTTTCCAATCATTATTACATATCTTGCTATATTATGTATACTAGTATATAATAATTATTTTTATTTTTACCCATAATTTTTCACATGCAACAGGTGACAACCCTATCAGAATAGGTATAAATTTTGGACGTTCTTAGGTAGCTTTTCCTCTGTATAATATCTACTCGTGTGCTCGTGACTTAAGATGGCCTCCCTAAAATGTATACATGAACACTCACACACGCACAACTTGAGACATCACAATGAACACGCGCCATTTTATGTTACAGGATTGTGCGTGTGTGAGTGTATTTTTGGCACGTTTTTAAGGTAGGTATGCCAACTCTACTTATTATTATTACCTCTATGACCTAATTGTATACCCGTATTACTAATTCCCCAGAATTCTGACGTTTCGTAATGTTACCAGAGATAAAACAATTCCCACAAAAAAGATAAAATATTCAAAACTTATGCAAATACAAATCAACTGCCGCATGTAGATATGACAAATGCCTGACAGACACTTCATGGTGATAATGTCATTCAACATTCATTTTTCAATATTTTTTTTCAATGTGCTTCTTTTGTTTTCTATTGCTGTTAGTATGCACTTTCTAGTTTCCACTCTTGGTGTTTTCTATTTTAAGGCGAAACGAGTAATATTATTACACGGCATATGGCTTTTTATGATGACAGGGAATTATAGTAGTTTGGGGTAAAATCGTACTTCGTAGATGTTAACCCTGTTCTCCATACAAATAACTCATCTGTAAATGACAATGACAGCTGTCAGAATTCCGGGGAATTGGTAATTCGGGTATAATATTATATTTCTCTGTGGCATTGTTTTCTAACCTAAAATTTTGTCGGTAGTCGGTACAATTTTTAATTTTATTTTATAAAATAATAAATAATGTCTTTTTTCAACACATTATGTAGGACGTCGTCAATAACCAGCTTCCGTTTCTTATTTCCGTGTAGAGGTTTTCACATAACACAAGGTTTTAATTTATTTTTTTGGTTATTTTGGCTTTAATGTATTTTTCTTTAATCTTTAAGTTAAAATAATTCTTTTACTATTTTCAGCACAGTTACTATATTCTCCTTCAGCTATAGGGATTGATAATTATTTAAGTACCAGAAAGAGGATTAAAGAGCAGTTTGCAAACCATTCCGATAAATTTAGAACAAAAATGAATGATTTTGTATCAGATTCAAAGAACATGATTTTTACTGAAGACCTTAAGAATATAGTACATATAGCAGAGCCTACAGATTTAGATTTAGTGGTGAAAATGGTTAAGAAGTAAGTTTTTTTTATAATGGAAATATTTTATGAAAGTACCTACTTATTACTCAACCAAGCGAACTCGGCACCAGATCTGAATGCGGCCCCCATACTCTAGGTGCCTAGTTGGCTTGGTCAAGTAGTACCTATTTTTATTCTTACCTATAGTTTTCAAGAATCTATCAATAATTTAAAAATAGAAATACCTAGTTTATTTTCAGTTTTCAAAAATAAATATATATATTTTTTACAGGTTTAATACACAGAAGACTGAATTTAGATTTAGTTCATTTGTATTTGGCCCTATAGTTATGAGGATGTTCTATTTTTTAGATGCCCCAACAGAAGCTCTTCAGGTATTTATTTGTATAAATGATTTTATGGTTTCAAATATTGTTTAATTTCCATATAATGAAGGTGCATTATAGACAGGAAGATAGACACAGGGTCAATATAATTTTTTCTTATACATTTATTAGTATTTTTTATCACTACATAGTATAAAACAAAATCGCTTTCTCTGTCCCTATGTATGCTTAAATCTTTAAAACGATGCAACAGATTTTGATGCGGTTTTTTTAAATAGATAGAGTGATTGAAGAGGAAGGTTTATATGTATAATAACATCCATTAAATAGTGGAGAAATGTTTAATCATTTTTTCAGTGAATGACATAGGCTATATATTTTATACCTGTGCGAAGCCAGGGCGGGCCGCTAGTTAGAAATATTTGTCACAACACAGTGTTAGATACATTGTGGAACTTGGAAAGATGATCTGATAAGGACACCTTTACATTGTAAATTATCTTTTATTTATGTAGTGGTATACCTATTTGGTATATTGGCAACTTTCTTGAGTTGTTGGGTGGAGGGTCTTTGTCTATCACTTATTTGTAAAGAAATAAACTTAATAATCATGATCATGATCAACCCATCACCGGCTCACTACAGAGCACGGGTCTCCTCTCAGAGTGAGAAGGGTTTTGGCCATAGTCTACCACGCTGGCCAAGCGGATTGGCAGACTTCACACACCTTTGAGAACGTTATGGACAACTCTCAGGCATGCAGGTTTCCTCACGATGTTTTCCTTCACCGTTAAAGCAAGTGATATTTAAATACTTAAAACGCACATAACTCCGAAAAGTTAGAGGTGCGTGCCCGGGATCGAACCCACGACCTCCGCTTAGAAGTCGGTCGTCCTAACCACTAGGCTATCACAGCTTTTTTAACTTAATAATATTATTATAATATCTTTATTTTTCAGTGCTTTGAAGATCCAGACAACAATGGGTTCTTTGATCAATTAGTGTCATATCAGATTTTGCTAGATCTTCTCTACAACCATCAGATGTATGATGACATGTACAGGATATTCGAAATAGTACAGGAAAAGCAAATAAACATGACAAAGTTCCCTAAATATCCAGTGGTTTTGATTCTGGCAGCTTGCTATAAACAGGTAACCTTGACCATTTTAAAATTAAGTTGTGAACATATTTATAATTTTTATTATGAATAATTTTTTTATAACATATTACAATTAGCAGATGGCTGCAAGAGGGTCTGTGTGGATTTAGGTTTTTGTAGGATAACTCTTTGATCCTCCAGAGTAAAAATAGCCTAAATCAAACCTTGTATGTTCCTTTACCTGCCTGTAAAAAATATTTTAAAATCGCTTTGGCCATTCCAAAGATTAGCCTGGACACACATACACTTCAATTGTATTTATATACATAGACTTTGTGTTTTCAAATATTGTTTGAATTCAATATAATGAATTCACATTAAAGGTAGACACAGACTACAGAGTAAATATACTTTTAAATTTTATAGTTGTTAAATTCTAGAACACACCTCAAAGTATGGAGTATGCTACACGTTTGTGGTCAGAAATGGTCAACGTGGGGACGGTACCTTTGAGAAGGGCTGCAACGTTTATGGCTGGTAAGAAAATCTACCATTTGTGTATTTTTTTAACTCAGGGTTGTCCAAAATTGTTTGAACAAGTTTTATTTTGTAAAAGATATCTAACAATTTTGCCTTTGTGTATGTCTATTCAAAATTTGTGTATTATTAGCGGACCCCGCAGACGTCGTCCTGCCCGCTATTAGCGCAACCTACCGGGTCCAATTTTTCTACTTATAAACCTTCCTCTTGAATAACTCTATCCATTAAAAAAACCGCATCAAAATCCGTTGCGTAGTTTTAAAGATTTAAGCATACATAGGGATATAGGGACAGAGAAAGCGACTTTGTTTTATACTATGTACATGTAGTGATATTGCCGTGCTGATTTTTTCTTCAGATCTTCTATTTCAAAAAGTGATATGCCTGACAACTAACAAGACAGTATGTTTTTGAGTTCCGAAAGTCCATTTTGTTATTCATATATGATAGACAGCCCTGACAATTCAAAATCGCACGGTTAATCTGCAGTGTGAATTAGCGCCCAAGCTCAGCGAGAGCGCTAAACACTGTGCCTTAATGCGTGATTTAAACCAGCACTTAAGTAATGCTTGTCCATGTAAAAATCGAATAATTAAGTCACAGATAAGCGTTACTTAAGTGTATCTAAATGATCATTTTCAGCTCTATCCTTAAATCAAGGTGCTCCGCATGTGGCATTGGAAACTATAGCTTTGCAAAAGCCACACTATATCACAATAAGAAATATTAGAGTAAGTATTTTATTCAAATAAAAAAGTGTTCATAATTATTTTAAACCCTCTGTAAAGTTGAGCGTCTTATACTGACAAATGTGGTTAATTCTGTTGTACACAATCTCTAAACCTAAACTAAAATGACAGGGCTAAATATTATATTCTTATCTCTTTCATAGTGATACCTGCCGAAAAGGATAGCACTATTTTTAAACCTGTCAATTTAGTTTAGTTTAGAGATTGTGTACAACAGCCACATTATATTTTCATCTTGAGCGGAATTTCAGCAACTTGAGAATATAATATTTATTATAATATACTATTACTATTTTTAGGCGATTGCCTTAGCTCAAATGGGAAGGGTTGACGACGCACTGCCAGTATTAAAAGGAGTTTTAGAGGTCGATCGACCAGATCAAAAAGACAAACACACTTTCTTTGAGGAGACGGTAAGTTTTAAGTTGTTAACTTACGGCCTGTTTCACCACCTTCTGATAAGTGTTGGATAGCCTAAACGTAAGTTTTGTCACTTTCTTACTTTATGTCAAGTGACAAAGACAAAAGTTGTAGATAGCTATCTAATACATATCAGAAGGTGGTGAAACAGGCACTTAGTAGTTCTTATATCTTTAAGTTTAAGTTAAGTTTAAGTGATATAATTATAGCTCTTAGAAATACTATAATTGTGTATGAACTTACTTATTGGTCCGATCAGAATGGATACGAAAAAACGGTATTGTTTCATATTACTTGTACCTACATGATTGACATTTGCGTGAAGTGTAAATTTTTTTGGATTCGAATCGGTTTGCACAAACTTGCTTATTACTTTTTCAGTTTCCGAAAATATTGACTATAGAATCTGTAAAACTCAAATAATCTGTAAAATTAAAAATTGCGTTATTTTCAGATCAATAAACTACGGCAGGCGGTTGAAAAGTGCGACAGTAAAGATGTTAAAAAAGAATTTGCAAATATCGAAAAAGCTCTTAGAGACCGCGGCTTAATCGATGCACAGGTATATTATACAATTTTCTTCACAATTATAAGATTCTCTGAAATTGTGCTAACGAGCGATCAAGTTATTTGATAAGATCTTGGTATTAGCATTAGCTAATTGATTACTTCAAATTGTAGAAAAGGGTTTATTAGAGATGTTTTTTTTTTTATTTTTTTAGACTTTTAACTTGAAATAATTGGTTTACTTATTTTGAATATTATTCTGCACACTGTGTATTGTTGAAAAGTCTACTTACTGTTTACTGAACCATGCGATTTACATTTTAAAAGAGAGAAATTATCTTTTCAGATGGGGGACGGAATTCTGTATTTCCGTCCCCCATCTGGGAAGATAATTTTCTTTTATCAAAAGACAAAGTTTCTTTTCCCAATATCTAAAATACAATAAAAATACGAATATTTTTTTTTTAATTTCTTCATGTATTTGAAATTCTAAACACTTCAATAAAAATTATAAATAGAAAGAATTTTCTAAATTTTTAACGAATTTTTACATTTGGCGCCATTTAAATCTGGCGATAGGGGAATTTGTCGCACAGGGATGCACGACAATACACGTGACGTCGCTGTTAAGTGCAGGCGTGCGAGGGAGATAGCGAAATTGCGCAACTTTAATGAGAGATTTAATATAGCGTATTGTGCAATCATTTCAGTTGCGATCTACAACTTCAATAGAACTGAATAGAATATTATCTGTAATATTATTTTTTATTATTATTTTTTAATAAAAATAGTCCCATTACTAATAGTATTACTATAGTAGTATTTTTATATTGCGGGCAAACGAGCAAGCGGGTCACCTGATGTTAAGTGATTATGGCCCCCCACATTTGCAGCACCAGAGGAACCACTGAACCACACTTTTTTTTATTTCAGACATTAGATCAGTTAATCACATCTGACATTACAATAAGGGTGGACAAAACCAACGTCCTGCCGAAAGGAATGCCCAGGATGCCATTCGGAATGCGGCAGAGAAAGAAAAACTTGGAGTGATCCAAAAATTAAATGAACAATAGTTTAATACCTATGTAATAAACTTGTACATAATTGTATGAATGTATATGAACGAAGTGATTGGTGTGTGATTATGTACCTGTATTGTGAAAATTAGTTTTCTTTAATGAGTATAGAAAATTTTAAGTAGGTAATAAATATTTACTAAACATTCCAATTTGTTTTATTTGACGACCATTACATGCATCAGCCTGTGGTAGGTTAGTAAATAAAAAGGCTATGGAACAAGCATAAATTAAAAATTTAAAAACCCTCGACATTCGTCATTTTGTAGTGGCGGCCATCTTGGATTTGCATAGTGCTATTTTACTGATCAAGCAATTTCATTTGATACCCATATTGAGGGAGTTGTGAAAAAATATGTAATCCGCCATTTTGTGGCGGCGGCCATTTTGGACCGATGTTCATCAAACATAGCTAAGAACACTGCCGACTAATTCACCTTTCAAACAAAAAAAAAATCGCATTCAAATCGGTTCACCCGTTTGAGCGCTACGGTGGAACAGACAGACACGTCAAACTTATAACACCCCGTCGTTTTTGCGCCGGGGGTTAAAAACACGTTGAATTAGTAACAATTCCATTCGGTAGATACGAGTAAATGTTCGTATTTAGGCAACTACGTTTAATTCCGGAAGAAAACGACACTGGCTTTGTTTTATTTATTCTGTGACTTCGCTAACTTAATTGGCTAGCTTGTTAACGAAAGTTACGTTCATTCGAACAATTATTGTATTGAAGGACCTTCGTTAAATTATTCTATTAAAACTTCGCTGACTTAATTAGGAACCTGGAATAGGTAGTTAGGAACCGCGTTGGAGTTTGGACACATCGCTGCGCCGTCGCGTCGTGCCGTCACACTGCGCTGTCCTCGCGCGTTGTGTTTTAGTCTTTATCCATGGACCATGCTGTAATCACGGAGCGTGAATGTTGGCTGGAACCGTGTGGGAGTTAATTACCTCGTTTCAGATTGGTTCCACCCTATTTCCTCATTTCACGACGGATATTGAGGGCTATCTGCGAGAACGTTTTCCGTATTTTGCCGGTGGAAAATTTATTGATGCCATTTACTTACTTATTGTCGTTAGAGAATTTTTAAGACGCATAAAAAGTTAAAATCATCTTTAGGTACGCTGACGTAAACACGACCATTTTGCTAATGAAAAATTGTTATCAAACTAATGGAAAACTCATGGCGGGACATAAAAAACCATGAAAATTATTTTCAAAAACCCGACTCCAAACGGAAATAAGTATTATGTGTATTTGTGTAGGAAGTCGGGCGGATATGTAAAGAAACGACGAAACGTGTCGCGCGACGCTCGCCCGACTAAACTACGCGACGCCTATATGAAACAAAGATTACCTAAATCTGATACAAGTAGGCAGCCGAAGTCTAAAATTGGCCAGGTGAAGTTGATTTCGTTAATAATAAGATAATAACTCACGTTCGGCCCATTAACTAACGCGCGGAGGAAATTAAACTCAACGGTTGGGTGCCGTATTTTGTCGGTGGAAAATTTAGTATCGCATCTCTTCAAAATCTCTCTTTATGGAATATTTAAAATGTAATCGTACCTATTTCATTAAAATATTTTCGTGATATTCAAAATGAATTCACATTTTTTTATTTAAATTTTCGCTTTTAAGTAGCTAGGTAACCTAAAACTAAATATCTAATAAATCAAAATTAATAAAAAGGGATCCTTTAAATCCGTTTGATTATTAAGGCTACATTTAAATCAAGGATGTTTGTGAAACCCACCAACGTTTTCCAAAGCATCATCATCATCTTAGTTCTAGTGAAAAATTAATTTCAAAGAGCTACGCCATGAAAATGGTTTTTTGTTAAAAACTCTCGCTAGCAGCCCGCAGTTGGTTTGGTTTGGTGTTGTTTAGATACAGCCCCGTGCCTCGGTGAGCACGTAATGCAGTCGGTCCTTCGCCTGTGTGCTTAGTCTAAGATCGGAGCACTCGAAAACGAACTCGAAAACTATTGATCGAATCACAAGTGAATTCAGAGCAAAATGAACTCAAATACTCGTATTTTAAAGTCGTAATTCCATAGTTCGAATATGTATTTTACAACATTTCTGTGTGCTTAGTCTAAAGCGGAGCACTCGAAAACGAACTCGAAAACTATTGATCGATTTCAGAGTAAAATAGACCTAAAATGGCTTGTATTAAGGTTTGAGTTCGCCAATACATTCGGCATTGTTCGAATGCTGAATGTATTGGCGAACTCAAACCTTAATACAAGCCATTTTAGGTATATTTTACTCTGAAATCGATCAATAGTTTTCGAGTTCGTTTTCGAGTGCTCCGATCTTAGACTAAGCACTCAGATATCTTTGTGTCGTATTGGTGTTCCGTCGGAATAAAGAGTGCATAGGAACTATGCACTCCTAACTATTCCTACATATTTGCGGTGGTTCCAAGGTACTTGAATGGCGACCTCGCACCAGTAAACGAAGCGTAGGTAGACCCCCCACTCGATGGACAGACAATCTAAAGCGTCGAGTCGCTGGTAGCCGCTGGAATCAGGCGGCAGGCGGCACAAGATCGTGTTCTGTGGCGATCCTTGCAAGAGACCTATGTCCAGCAGTGGACGTCTGAGACGACGACGATGACGTATTTGCGCACACACTTGTGCAATGTAAAATACCTCGTATATTGTAGCCAACTGGCTGGTCTCCGCCTCCGTTGAAACATTGGCCGCCGTGGCCGAAATTCGATCGGGAGGACATTATTGTTTATTTAGCGGGTTTCGCACATATGTACCCTTCGTTATCTTGCACGAGTCCTCGAATATTCGCCGTAGAAAGGCAGCCTAAATAAGGTTTTTTAATTTATATCGCCAATAATTTTATTTTATATACTTATTTATTTTATTTTATTTTGATTTGCTTAAACTCACCATATTAACTGTAAGTAGTGTAAAATAATAATAATTTTAGATTAAATTTCTCTGTAAGCGAACTTTTGTTCTTTGAGAAAATGAACTCTTAAACCTGCAATAAAATCGCATTTTTTAAAGACAAAATCTCAAAAAAGAAAGTCGGCTCATGAAGTTTTAAAGAGGGCATCAACTTGTAAAGAGGATTTCAGTGCCACGAAAGTTTTATAAATCGAACCGAACCCGATAATGACCTCCTGCAAACTCTACATAAGGTTCTACACACATTGCGGGAGACACAAAAGGAGAATGATCACCCCTGACCCAAACATTTACACAAAATGTAATTCATTAAAAATTATCTTACGAATATATGACAATTTGAAAATTAATAATTATTAATGCTACACTTCACGATAAAAAAATGTAATAAAAAAGGAATTAAACCGTCTTTTCAACTTCCCGTTTAAGTCTGACGGCCATTTGCATTACATTCTACGCATAGGTACATGCCCAAATAAAAAGAGGTTTGTTATTTAAAAAAAAATAATTTCATTTAAAATACGGATACGGAAAGAACGGATATTAATTATTTAAATACATTATTTTATTTGTTATTTGTTGTAAATCGTACAATATATGCTTTAAGTAAATAAGTAATAATTAATATATGTTTTTTTATAATATTGTTTTAACTTCGTTGCGTTTTGTGCAATGGAATATAATATAACTACAACCTTTTTGATTTTGTGTAACGAAACTTATTTCAAGATGTCAATGTGACATGTCATTGTTTTAGTTATTTGTGACGCTAGTGACGTCTACTCTGTTTACATTTTGAATGTTTATTGTAGGACAGCGGAGACCAATATTAATTTGGTTTTAAATTGTTTTTGTATTGGATATCGTTGGACAGGTATGTTAAGTATAGTGCGCGCCAAACAAATAGTTCAAATCGGCAGGAAAGATACACGGCTTTCCTTACTACTTTAACAATTATAAACTACACATAACCTAGAATCATTTTCAAACTAAAACTTAGATTTATTTAAAACTACAAGTCCTAGAGGTATTAAAATGGTGTGTTTGGTTATCAGGAATAAACCTGCAATAAATGCTGCATACAACACGCTTGTAAACGACTGGGTTACACGCCCATAGATTTTTGGGCATTCTCCTTTTCTTATGTTATTTTCTTAAATATGTTTACCTACGTGAAAAAAATTCAACAGATGAAAGAAATAAACGCGACAATGGTAATCGTTGGGTAATCGGCCCATTCACGCTTCTCTTTCTTTTTAGTTTCTTACACAATTTGTACATTAGGTAGTTACATTATGGGAATAAAATTCAGTTTATTTGTTATATTTTCAAAAAGATGCGTCGTAGCTAGAGAGAGATTTTAGCGATGAGAGTGATAGATACTTAGGTAGAGTTTTAAAGTTATAGTGACTAAGGTAAATAAGGTGGCAAGTTTAGTCGCGCTAATTAAAAAATAATAAAAATACCTAAGTAAGAAATTTTCAAAAGTTATTTAACTGTCCTAAATTATTATTACGTCATGTCTGGTAGATATTTTGTTTTTATCTTAGTTTATGCTGACACAACATTATGCATGAAACCATTTTAATCCGGTCAATTTAAAGTTCCAAGGTTACAATAATTCCCACCTGGCTGAAAATTGGTAGGATTGTTCAAAACACTATTATAAATGAAATGTGAAAAGTCCTCATCGATCCGACACCTGGAAAAAAATTTACTCCTGGACACGCAGAGTTTATTCACACTTGGCTGAAAATTGGTAGGATTGTTCGAAACACTATTATAAATGAAATGTAAAAAGTCCTTATCGATCCGACACCTGGAAAAAAAATTACTCTTTTTTAGTCTAATTTGACCGGAATATTTGCCAAACGTCAAATCCTTGAATTTATGATAGGTAAGAATATCAATACGGCAAAAGTACTAGATCGCTCTTCCGTGCGGCGGTGTCCAGATTGCAAATAGCCCTAATGATTGCCAACCTTCGGAAGGAGACGGCACCATAAGAAGAAGAAAAGAATATCAAAACTTCAAAAACAAAAAAGCAATTCTCATTAACGCAGAGACAAAGAAATCTGGCGAAGAGATTTATATGGAAGTCTTGTCAAGGAGCATTAATGGGAAAGGTACCAGACGCGTGTAAACCAGCTATTTATTATTTATTTTTATTTACGAAAAAAAAAAACGATAGTGGAAGGTAGGTATACCCTTAGATTAGGTATATAGAAGAGGATATGAAACATCAAATTTAAATTGAAGCTTCCGGAACCTTAAAAATGGCGTATGGGCGGAGCCTAAATGACTTTTAGGGCTGGTGCTATCGATACTTAAATACTCGATATAAAATTATCAGCCACATTATTTACATATTTTATTTTGAAAATCAGTATGACAATAATCTATACTAATCTATTAAAGCAGAAGAATTTGTTTGTTTGAACGCGCTAATTATAATGGAATTGATGGATATAATGGATGCTATGGAAATACCTGTCGGATTTGAAAAATCCTTTTTGCGTTTGATAGCTCAATTTCTGTGGAAGGTTAAGGGCTATTTAACATTGTTTGGAAGCCCTAATTAATATACTATCATATGTGAATATATTGCAGTTCCAATATTATATACATAACCTCTTTTTTTTAAGTCGGCAAAAAATTAGATTGGCAATATCACTAAGAAGAAACTTACTGTTTAAATTTCATCTCTCTCTACCACTCTGAGAGACAAACAGTAGGTGGCAGGTGCGGTAAGTTTTATTTTTATCGACATTCAGTTTAATTGTAAACAATACAATCCCAACACTAAACATACAATCAAACTTATTCTCGTGAAATAATCGAAGTTTTTGACGATACCGCATAAATTTACGCGTTTTGAATTAAATAAAGAAGAAGCTGAGCTTTACTTAATCGAAAAAACTCAAAATACTCGCTGCAAAAAGAGAAAATAGAAGAATTTATTAGTTACCTATGAAATGAAATTCCTGGGCGTTTTACATTGCTTTTACGATCACAACTCACAATTGAACACTTCAACATTGTTTATTGCTTAAAACAACTGCTGAAACGCATGAAAACAGTGCAAAATAAGTATAAACTTAGAACTGACACACCGGAACAACAACAAACGCCATTTTTAAGGGACAAAAAAGTGGCTTCAGTAGGTAAATTTTATGACATCATTCGACATTTGCGTGACGCGTTTACGCAATAACATAATCGACCTGTCTCTTTCTAATAATGTAGCTTTCCATAAATAAGAAAGGCTTAGAAATAGTTTAATTTGTTTTATTCGAAAAATACATCATATAACTATAATTGAGTAAAATGCAACATATCCTCTCCTATATACCTAATCTAAGGGTATACCAGAATTTAATTTTAATCACTTTTATTATCAAAACTTCTTATAATGTCGATTTCTGGCACGCGAACTGTACTGATAAAAAAAAATCTGCCATGGACTCCCTATCTGTTGCTTCGCTTCGATTTTCTTGAAAGTAATAAGTATGCCTTGGTCCTAAACGAATAAGTACAATTTTAGAGCAGCAGGAATATAAGAACTCATTAATTAAGATGGCTGGTGATCGTTAGAGAACAACCAAGTGAGCCGTATAATTTTTTAAATTAAAACTTCGCGGTTTTAGCGCTGTTATTAAATCTTAACTGCCTCGTTGGATTAGTCAGTAACTTATTTGGCTGCGGATCACAAGGTCTCGGGTACGGGTTTCGAGTAGAGACAAAAAGTTATTGGGAGTTTCTATTTAGAACTTTTAGTTATTTGCAACCCGGAGTTGAAGATTGGGCGATGTTGCAATTAAAGCCATTGGTTCTGCGCCTGAATTCTCTCCGGTTGTGTCGGATTACTGTCCCATCGGACTATGAGAATGAGGGAATATAGAGTGTACCTGATAAATGAGTGCTAAAACTGTGGTGTTGTTGGTTTTTAAGACGTTATCAACCAAAGTTTCGCGTCGTCTTAAACGACGTTATAATAATATATCGGATATGAGAAACAAAAGGATTTGGTATCCTTATCCAATATACTATAGCATAGTCTGACAGATCTTGTAATGCTCTTTGCAATAATACTAACATTGCTCTTTGCTCTTATTTTTCAAATTTGCTAGTTGCCTACTTTAAAATCATGCAACATAAACCGTTTCTATTTGGACAGAACCGTCAATGGTATTTATATTTTTATATTATCTAGGTACTAACTTAAAGGCATACGATATTATGGAGTCTGGAAAGTTTCAATTAATTGATTTAAGCAAGAATAATCTCAAAAAAAAAAAATCTAAGCACGCAAAAGCAATTTGTGTTTCGCCTGTATTCTAAGTGACAGTTTGAAAAACTTCGCTCGATAAAATACATTAGGTCGGCACCGTGCCCATAGCCCCAGTTTTAATTGGGATTAAAGAAAAAGTTTATATAGATACGAGTACTTTGTTATCCAAGCTTAAATAATGTCAGGTAAATTATTAAAAGTAAATTTGGAGGCTATAAGAAATTTCACAAAGGCAATATTAGACGGCATGGATTAAAATGTTCCTAATTTTTTAATTTTTGTTTACCTATTTAATTTTATTTAAACAATCATTTGCACATATTATAATCGAAGGAACTGTACAAAGCACATTACACTGCGTTGATGGCTGCACCGGCGCGCGAACTCAGAAGCACAGCTCCTACTAGAAAATAAAAGGGAATTAATTTTATCCATAAAGGGCATTATATTCCGTAAGATGGGAATTTTTCTGGTACATACTACATTCTTGGAGGACGACAATTCTCACTAAATAATAATAGGGGACGTAATGTGCTGTTTTCCCGGGATTCCGGACCAGTCGGTGACCCCAGTCGCAGCCTGGGGTCACCGATATATAAGTATAAGTATACTTTTAGTTTTGGAGCGCTCCAAACTGAGTCTAAGCACTCAGATGTCAAAGCGAAGTAAAGGTACATATTTTGTCGCGTAGAGGTGAGCGTGAAAGTGGCTGGCCGTAACTCGTAGCATGGCCAGTCCCGTGCTACGCGCTTTGTAGCTACGTAGGTATAGCTACGTAAAGGGGATTCCACACGGTTGCAAAACTCGCAATATACATAGGTGTAAGAGCTGCCAAAGCCGTAAGCCGCATTTTTCTATTCAAAATGTCACACACAAGTTAAAGACGTCTAATACAAGTATGCTCTCAAAAAAACATATAGAATTTAAAGAATATTTTAAATGATAGAAACCGTGAATTAGACTCGTCCCAGCCATCGACGATTTGGTCCCAGCAATGCGTGAGACGGCAGTTCAATTTAATAACAATATTTTTTTTTTAAAGAGTTGAAACGGTTTCCAAACCGTTCGATGTGGTAGAATCACTAGAAGATTCGAAAGCACTTGTTTTATTTAAATATAAATAGCTTGTATATTTTTATTTAATTCACAACGTTTTTTTTCTTTTTACGCTTTTTCCATTTTCAGTTTACCTTGAATAGGTAGGTATTAAAAAATGAAAAAGCGTTGCGTGCGTCTCTTGCGGTTATGTCGCCTTCTACTTCGTTTTCTCTTCTTCTCCTACTCCTGTAGGAGTTTTTTGTGGGTCGTCTCTATGTATGCGACCGCCCTAAGCATTTGCTTCCAGTTCAATTCGCTTTACATTTCCCGTAGCTTTTTCTTTAACTTTTTAGGTTCCATACCCGAAGGGTAAAAACGGAGCCCTATTAATATCACTCTGCTGTATGTCTGTCTGTCCGTCCGTCCGCCGGTCACAGGTCTCTAGCTCGTAGACGAAATGAGTTACAAACCTGAAATTTTGGTATTCGGTGTCCGTAAAACCTTGACCCAAAACCAAATATTGAATTAGAAATTGAATTAAATTATTTTTCAGGGGGGCTTCCATATACATGAAAATGGAGCCGGAATTTTTTTTTCTTATCCTAAGTAGCTTGTGAGGTATCATTGTTTAGAGCTCATTAAGTGGAGTTAAAAAATTAATTAATAAAAAAATTAAATAAAATAAAAATGATTCAAATAAAAATTAATTAATTAAATAAAAAATAATTAATAAAATAAAAAATAATTAATTTCCTTAATTTTTGCCATCAAAGTTGTTACTTTTAGACCATTTTTGTGACGGGGCTACCTCAAAAACTAAACCAGTTAGGAACATGAAATTTCGGTATATTATGTATCATATACTGTATTTAAACAACAAATACTGAAAACAACGATTAATAAAGTGCTTTGCTGCTGCAGCTGTGACCAACACAAACGAACAATTTTTGGGTTTTTCTTTCACGGTTTGTCTTGCACGGAAATTAAATATTTCTTACACCCAAAATATAATGTTATTCATTATTATGTACGGAACCCTAAAAGAGCGAGGCTCGACTCGCACTTGGCTGATTTTTAAGTGCTTCGAATGCTCGACGTTTCTTCGGACCTTGAATTGCCATTTCTTTGATGAATAGTTCAACGCTGTATTCCCTTTGAACGTTTTGTGTTAGGGTGTTGTAAGGATTTTTCAGCTTTACCTACTTACCTAGCTGATTGCCAGGACTTCGTCCCCTTGAATTATTTCATATAATTTTTAATTTTTTATATTATACTAGCGGACCCGGCAGACGTCGTCCTGCCCGCTATTAGCGCCACCTACCGGGTCCAATTTTTCTACTTATAAACCTTCCTCTTGAATCACTCTATCTATTAAAAAAAACCGCATCAAAATCCGTTGCGTAGTTTTAAAGATTTAAGCATACATAGGGATATAGGGACAGAGAAAGCGACTTTGTTTTATACTATGTAGTGATTAATCATCATCATCATCATGATCAACCCATTACCGGCTCACTACAGAGCACGGGTCTCCTCTCAGAGTGAGAAGGGTTTTGGCCATAGTCTACCACGCTGGCCAAGCGGATTGGCAGACTTCACACACCTTTGAGAACGTTATGGAGAACTCTCAGGCATGCAGGTTTCCTCACGATGTTTTCCTTCACCGTTAAAGCATAGTGATATTTAAATACTTAAAACGCACATAACTCCGAAAAGTTAGAGGTGCGTGCCCGGGATCGAACCCACGACCTCCGATTAGAAGTCGGTCGTCCTAACCACTAGGCTATCACAGCTTATTATTCATCATCATCATAATCATTTATTTAATTATATAATTTTCTGTTTTTATATTTTATTTAGATTTTCAGTTTTTATTTTGATTTTTGTGTTTTCTCGTGTCGTCATTTCTGAATAAGATATTTTCCGGGGTAAAAAGTACAGTAGGTACTTCAAATCGTTTTCATAGGGGTATTTCTAAGGGTTCATATTATTTGCTAAATTTCCCGTAATAATAATAGTCACGACTGATTTTCGGGCACGGCAGCCAATCACATCTGAGACTAGCCACCTAGGCGAGAGATATTATAGTGCTCAACCGTGTGTGAAAACACAGCATCACTCTCTATTCCCTCATTCCCGAACTCCTAGGCAGGGCGTCTAACGCTAACAACGCTACTTACCGGCTTCCGGCTATGTACTGCTACTGTGAGAATTTTCTATACATACAGAAAAATCCACATAGTAGGTATTCTCCTACTTTTCCAATGGGTTTCATCCTACTGTGATTTTTTTTGGTTTCAAAAATTATCGACACTGGTCTATTATGTCACTAATATTTTTGATTGGGAGAAACACCGATTTCTCTGAGATTCGGAGATGGACTTCGGTCCATTAGGACCGAAGTCGGTTATATACTAAAATATTTTTTACCTAAAATATACTTGTTTAAAGTTATTTTGATATTATTAACTGTTACATGGGTTGAGTCAGGAGTGTTTCATAAATTAAAAATGAAGGTATTCGCTGAATATACACTAGCAAAATGTAAAATATGAAGGCCAAGCGTCGGTAACCCCTCATGCTCTCTGTTCCCTTGAATATTTTACACATGGGGTCGTGTTGACATAAAAGGCCTGAAAAGGTTATTCATATTTATACTACCACTCGTAGCAGTGCCTAAATATTTGCTGAGGAATTATGTACTTCCATATAGTACTGTTTGATAGTTTTCACCGTTTTTTGTTCACCAAAATCTTTCGTTTGGGTATAGTTTCTAATCGACTTCAAAAAAGGAAGTTCTCAATTCGACCTGTATATGTGTATATAAATTTATGTCTATACTATGTACTTACGAGTTGGTTTGAAACTTTGAATCTACCCATATTATGTACACCATTTTCTCGCTTCTGGCGTAATCCATTTTAATGTGGTTTTTTAGGCATGTTTAATTTTGCACAAAAGTATAATAACGCAGGTGGAGTTTTTGAACACGATTGAGTGCCACTCTTGTCATAGAAAATATGGTTTGATTTAAATCAAACATACATACGTATAAGTATAAGTATATATCCGTCCTTGACACTGCCCCTTTAATTAAACGTGGTACATTTTGCTAGGTTGAATTTAAATAAAATCAATAGATGCTTAGGATGCAATCAGAAAAGGATCGCTCAGAAAATAGGGCCAATGGGCATCCTGTCTTAATTTAGAGAACGTAGGTACTTATCTTTCCTAAATTAATTCTAACTCCTACATTCTTTCTCTTTTGTCTGTTTTCGTTAACTTCCATCGGTTTTTTGCAATAGGATTAAAAAAGACTAATGAATGAATCAGATATTTTATTAAAGATATAAACATTTATTACGTACGTATTTAGGAGCGTTAGGAGCCAATGGGACAAATCAATGTATACAATATATACATACATACTTTCATATTATAAACTTTACGTAGTTTTGCATAATATTATCATCATAAACATACTTTTTACGTAGTAAAATATGTAGAAATTCACAATGAGTTTTTACATTAAATCTAATTACAGGTATTTGTAATAGTGAAAACTAATTATGAATAAAAATTAACAATTGAACACCTGACCCTTGAAACATGCCTAACATTTTTCATTTTTCCAACCTTCTCCGATTCGATCCGATTTTTTTTTCTAGAAATCTGTAAACAAATGTTGTACTTACCTTATACTATACGGTAAGTACAACTGGTAAGTAAGGTAATCAGTTTACATTTGTAGCACCCAAAATCGTCTTTCCATGATCCTAATTATCATTTGCATTACTTTAATTATATCTGGCCATATCATGTCATGCAAAGGTTATGAATCATGCAAAATGTGAAAAGACAATAAGTATTTCCATAACATAGTATTTCTTACAAGTACAGTAATTTTGTACATTAAAACACTTTATAAATGAATTATTTTATGAACAGGATCCAAAAATAGATTTATTTCGTATTTTAGAGATGTTTAAAGATTTAATTCGTTTCATTAATTATTATTATTTAATGAGCTAACAGATATAGCCAAAATATTTATTGTGCTACAGGATCATTCTATCAAAGGTCATGTCAAATTAAAAAAATATACCTGATTTTGTTTCGACTATACACATACATAGACATTTTGATTTAAATTATAATTTATGCAAAAAGAGCAGATAAAATTACTCAATGAATAATATAGTATATTATACAGATCAATACACATATAGTTCATTTTTATGTTTGTAATTACCTAGTTGTAGGAAAATTACGAGTAATTTACAAAAATCTGCACTATAGTTACATAAATACCTACTACCAATAATACAATTACCTCATTCTTAGATTACAGAAATATATATTTAATTTTCGTTACTTTATTAGGTAACCAAACGATATTTTGTAAAATTACGATATGCTAGATTTTTACTGTACAATTAGCGCTTTGTTTCCCAATTTTACCTAATTAATACATATCCTAAGTTTTCCAAATAGGTATATTGTATCAAATATATGTCATAAAATCTGTAGTCGTACAAATACAACAAAGCTTTGGCAACATTTATTTAATATTTATATAGTTAAGCTTGTTATATACTACCTAATGAGGATTCAATGTGACTATAACCCGCGCCACGTACATCGAACGCTGAACAAACTTGGAGGGGATAGCTGCGTATGGGAGCTGTCACGCACGTAATACAATAAATAGCTTACCCCCTCCACTTTCCTTCAGCGTTTGATGTACGTGCCGATGTTTATATAAACGGTGGTAACGACAAGTGTGCTCAATATAAGAGATATCCAAATACTAGCAAATTGCAGTTGATACTAAAACTTCATCGCCTGGCGAACAAAATTACACACATAATAATTAAACGTTAACAGTTCGAAATTTAAATTTTTATTGGTTCCTTAAAATTATTATGAAACTAAATAAAAATTAAAGTGTAATAATAATTTCCTTCTGCTATTTTGTTTTTCTATTTCTATTAATTCAGGTTTAATAATTTGTTTTTATTTTTGACACTATATGTAACAAAGTTGTCAAATGTAGATTGGTTTAATTGGATTCCTTAATCAATGTATAACTATAAAATAAAATATAGAATTTTAAGCACATTGCTTAAAATTCTATATTTTATTTTTCTTTTATTTTTCTTTTTTATTTTTCTCAAGTATTTTATCAAAAAATTGAGAATCAATATTATTTAATGTTTGGTATGATGATCTGTTCACCGGACGATAATATAATATTGGGGAAATAATTGCCTGAGCACTTTTAACGTTTCCACACTATATACTATATTTAAAAAAAGAGGCAGACTTTTTGTATTTATAACAATTATTTGGGAGAGATACAAAATTCTTAAAATTAAAATAATTAATATTTATGTTACCTATATCCTAATATTTGGACTCTTGGTATAGGTATTTCACAAAAATATGAAAAATCGTACTTAAATAATTACATTAAGAAGACTAAATATCGATGATTTTGATGATTTTCTTTCATATTTACAAATAAAGCGTGTAAATACAACATTTAGGGCCTGTTTCACCACCTTGTGATAAGTGTCAGATAGCCTAAATGTAAGTTTTGTCACTTTCTTACTTATGTAAGGTCAAGTGACAAAGACAAAAGTTGTGAATAAGCTATCCGACACTTATCAAAAGGTTGTGAAACAGGTCCTTAATATCGAATACGTACTTTCTCATGAAACTCGGTACTAGCTCAGCTTTTTGAATTTTTTACTTCTAAAAAGGAGTAATTCAGCGTGTATTTTTTTCTTTTTAAATAAAGTATAATTTTTGGATGTACAAACATAGGGCTGGCAACTAGGGCGGGCGTAGCGTAGTGCGTAGGCGTGTGCTACGTCAATCTACAAGCTACAAGCGCTGTAGCACTTGTAGCTTATTGAACACTGAAGGAAAGTGGAGGGGGTAAGCTATTGTATTACGTGCGTGACAGTTCCCATACGCAGCTATCCCCTTCACGTTTCGTTCAGTGTTCAATCTACGTGCCGATGTTTATACAAAAGCTTTAAAAAAAAGGGAATTATGATGCAGATAACTAAATAATAATATGTATTATCTTTTTAATTTTATAAAGTAGTAAGGCTAGGAGTATGCTGAAAAGCAGGCGACGCAGCACAGCACAGTACAGCACAGTGCAGGGCAGGGCAGTTGACGCAGACATGTGCCCCCTCCGTATGCTGCGACGCAGCTGACATTCGCATCCTAGCTAGTTCTCACCCATAATAACTCTTTCAATGTCTTTTTTGAATAGTCTGGATGATTTGTATCATACAAACAAGGTTCACAACGAATTAATTCAATTAAATGTTCTGTCATTGCAAAAAATATTAATATATATATAGCTGTTCGTTCTGATTCACTGACTCATTCATCGCCTCTCCTGAACAATTTTGTATGAAATTTTTTTTTTTCAATAATGGTGTCGTATAGAGGATAAAAATTCATTAAGAGGAAAAATATGGAGAGAGCTGATGATTGAAGATTTCAGAGACGAGGGAATGGCATGCTTAAGCTATTGAAGATAGGTGGGGGGTGCTCGACCAAATGTCACTTGAAACGTCATCCAATTGGCAATGAGTTGAAAAAAAATTCAAAATGGCGAAAAAAAGATGGCCGCTATACAAATTTCGTCGGCGTCCAACTCGGAGGGTATAAAAGATGGAAAAGTGGTTTCTTCGCAAAAGATGATCAGGATCAGAAGATCTACTCGATGCATAGAAAAAAATTCAAAATGGCGGAATTTATTTTTCCATAGAAAATGTATGGCGAATATTGAAGAGACTACAAGTTGTGAACTATCCAAGGCTTTGATGAGGTTCTTTGGAGAACTCTCAAAGAAAAATATGGGAAGACATGATGATTGAGGGTTTGGAAGATGGTTGAGGAGCCCGGGCAGGGTATTGTAGATAGGTGGGAGGTGCTCAAACAAAAATTACTCAAAACCTCATCCAGTTGGCACGGCGAAAAAAAAATACCAAAATGGCGGATTCAAGATGGTGGCTATACAAATTTCGTCGGTGTTTATCTCACCAAGTATACAAGATGGAAGAGTGGTTTCTTGGAAAAAGATGATCAATACCTAAAGATCTATTTGATGAGCAGAATGATTCGAAGAAAAAATATGGAGAGTGATAATGATCGAGGATTAGGAATTTGGGAAAGATAAGTGGGGAGGCTCCTCAAACCAAAATACCCGAAAGCAAAACCTCGCGGTCCGCTTGCGGGCCGCGCACCCACGCGCCCTACTAGTTATATATATAAAGCTACTTGAAGTTACGGACTGATCACCTCTCCTGAACAATTTTGTATGGAACTTTTTCACCATACTTTCCATGTGTGTAAAATTCAAAAATTCTAGGTCACCAAAATTATAGAGAGAGCTGAACGTGGAAAACTGACTAGAGTGCCCTAGGGGATCTCGAAAACTATCAGTCGGAGAGGTATCATCTCGAAACAAAAAATGTTCAAAACCTTGGGCCATTGGGTGAACCGGTAAAAAAAATATGGCCACCATACAAAAAAAATTTCGTCTCCATACAAAAAAAATCCTAATTTTTAAGAGGCTCTCCAGAACAATTTTGTATGGAACTTTTTTCCCTTCACTACTTATGTGCGTAGAACTTATGGGTCTTCCTTCAGAAAATTATGAAACTTCATGAATGTGGAAAATTTACCAGAGTACCTCATGGGTCCTCCAAAACTACCAGTCATACAGACATGGTCCCAAACAAATGTTATTAAAGACCTTGGGCCATTAGGTGAACCGGTAAAAAAAAGATGGCCGCCGAACAAAAAAAAATTCTCTCCATACAAATTTTTTGGGTAATTTTCAAGAGGCTCTCCAGAACAATTTTGTATGGAACTTTTTTCCTTTCACTATTTATGTGCGTAGAACTTATGGGTCTTCCTTCAGAAAAATTCTGAAACGTCATGATTGTGGAAAATTTACCAGAGTACCTCATGGGTCCTCCAAAACTACCAGTCATACAGGCATGGTCCCAAACAAATGTTGTTTAAGACCTTGGGCCATTGGGTGAACCGGTAAAAAAAAGATGGCCGCCGAACAAAAAAAAATTTTCTCCATACAAATTTTTTGGGTTCTTTTCAAGAGGCTCTCTTAGACATTTTTGTATGAAACTTTTTCCCCCCACTACACATATAAATAGAACATAAAGTTTTTTTTTTTTTCACAAAAAAATACAAAACGTAGTGAATGTGGAAAAATTACCAGAGTACCCTAACGGCCCTCAAAAACTATCAATCATAGAGGCATGTTCCTGAAACTAAAAATGTTCAAGACCTTAGGCCCTTTGGTGAGCCAGTAAAAAAAGATAGCTACGGAACAAAAAAATTTTTGTCCATACAAAATTTCTTTTTAATTTTCAAGTGGCTTTCCAGAACATTTTTGTATAGATCTTTTTTTCCACTAAACCTGTTAATACGGAAAGCCCTGGTATTTGGTATGGCCTTCCATTTCTTTATTTTACGAATATTGAAGAGACTACAAGGCCCGCGAGCTGCTTGCAGCTCGCGCACCGAGCGCAACACTAGTATAAAATATTGTTAATAAATATGTCTCGACGTATGTGCACGCGTCGCGCAGAATTCTGTGCCGGCAGTACAACGAGACGCAGAGCAAGACAGACATGTCTGCGTCGCACGTGCCTGCGCCGCAGCGTACGTAGTTCAATGACGTTCCATGCTCTGCTCTGCGCTGCGTGGACCTGCGTCGCCTGCGTTTCAGCATACGTTTAGCCTAAAGACGACGCCAGACAGCGTGTTGCAGTATCGTTGCATGGCATCGTATAGTATAGGATCCCGCCATACAACGACCTTCACCGAGATGCTTATTTGATGAAACATATTTTATATTTAATTTAATACGTCAATAAATACAGGGTATAAGGAGACCGCTACCGAAAACTTAGCGCTATTGTTGTACTACCTAAACATTATCTTATAAGGTAGGTATCGGCGTCGGCGCAACCGCGGTTTCGTAGGTATCTAACGATACGTAAATAGGTCACATCAAGTTCGTTGACCTCCAGCGTCAGCTGATTTTATTTTAATCACGCAAGAATTACGTAACAAACTTTTACAAAATACAGCAAATAAGTTTTTTGCAATTACAGGGTTGTTTAACCCTCCAAAACAGGTATTGCATAAAAAGTGCAATTTTTTTTTTTGTAAAAAAAAATTTTTTTTTTCACGTTTTTTTTAGTGATATCTTATCAGTAATCATCAGTACTATCACCTGTCTTCGTTTCCGAGAGCGGTCTCCTAACACCCTGTATATTGCATATGGGTTGCCTAACAAATTCCAGTCCAGGATATGATTAATTAATAATTGAAAAAAAAAAAAATTAACATTTCACTGGTTTGATTATTATCCGCACTATCCAATTATTATACACGTAACACGTAAACATGTAGTGTAAATTTTAATACATGTACGTAGGTACATAAAGCTCATCAATATCTATTACATTAATAATTAACTTGACAAACATCAATGGCGTACAACACAATGAGCACAATCAATGCAAAGCCGTCGGCAAAGTTACACTGAATTCCGAATATAATTAGGTAATTAGAACAATTATTATTATCAGAATAGAATATTATCATAAGTTCATAACTCAAGCCATCCTATTATGAAGCTCTAAATATACTTAAATAGTATCTAAAATTATTTACATCAAAATTAAAGTAAGGGTCTCCTACATATCTATCGACGTGGAATTGGCTTGAGCCAGTCCGACATTACAGTTGAGACATTAAATAATAAATAAATAGCAGTGTAAATAACCCCAGCAAATAAACCCTGTGTGGTTTTAGCTGGGGTTATAAAAACGTTAAAAATACTGTACACATTACTTATATTGAATATATTGAATAAAAAAAAAAAAAAAGTTATCTACATTTTCATACCATTCCATAGTTTACAAACGGTTCAGTTCGGCTTGGCTTAGTTTGGTTTGGCTGAGTTCGGACGACGCGACGCAGCTTGTTGTGATTACTTCTCAAAAGACCACAGTCCATCGGGGTGAGGGCCTCGAGGCCGAGGTTTCTTGCCCGGGCGTATCCTCACAGTTTTTTTTTATAGGAATAGTGGGCAACCGAGCAAGCGGGTCACCTGATGTTAAGTGATTACCGCCGCCCATGAACAGCAGCACCTGAGGAACCATTAATGCGTTGCCGGCTTTTGAGGAAGGGGACTGGCTATTCAGCTCGCTGCCGCAACACATCGGGTGCTTTGCGGCAGATTACGGCTGAAGTGTGGTCAGGTCAGGCGGATTCGGGGCAGAATCCTCACACAAAGCATTCCGAGGTATTCCGACTACTATTTATTTCAACTCATTTTTCCTGTTGGGTTTAGGCCACACCTATTTGGCATCGACCTTTAGGTATTTTCCGGTACAGGGGGTGTTGTGTTCAGTGGTTGAGGTATCGTGCCCGCTGAGTCATCCTCTTCGTCGCCACTGATGCCTACAGTTGAGAGGCGCCTTTGGTGCGGAGCTTAGGAGCTCGTGGGGCAGGGGAGGCTGACGATGCGGCCGTGGCGGTAACCAGCAAATATAACTTGCCGATTTGCTGATCAAATCCGTACAGCGCTGATAGTAGCCGAACGTCTACGTTCGGAATGCTTATACGTTTCCAATATGCGTTGTTTATATTATACGATACGAACTCGGATTAAGCCGATTCCGCGTCGGTGAATATCGGAAGACCCTTCCTTTGACATAATATTTTATATTTACATCGTTACATTTGATCAAGACTTTTCAGAGGGCCGTTGGGCGAAACGGGGTACTTTTCCGTGGTCGATATATTGAGATCATGGCAGTTTGAGGTAGAAACATCAGTGGCGTTGTGGAACGTGAAGTAAGTGTTGTTTTCGAACTTGAGCGTTCTGCGTTTGCTCTCGAACGTTTCTTGCATGCTGTCTTGCGAGTTGTGTTTGGAGTTTGCGGAGGTCGTCGTTGCTCGCGAGCTGGATGAAGAGTGCGAAGCGGAAGCGCTCGGCGATGCGGTGCTGTGGTGCGGGGTAGCGGCGGGGGAGGCGGGAGGGGCGTCCTCTTCGGGCAGAGTGCGCAGGCGCGAGAGCCTCCCCCGCCCCCCACCTCACACCGGCGACTGGTCCCCGCTCGCGCTCCCGCTTGTTATGTACTCCTGCGCATTTTAATAGTTATTTATGCAACTGTTGTGTAATAAGGGGTATTAAAACACGAATGTGGGTTTATCACATGAGGCGAAGCCGAATGTGATAATAGTATCACATGAGTGTTTTAATACCTAATTATCAACAGTTGCATACAAGACTTTATCTACACCCATAATATGAATCCTCTATAAGATTCTAAAACAGTTAGCTTACTGCTAAACCCCCGACTTTCGCCATTTTGTGTTGAAGCCATGTTGAATTTGCTTGTGCTATTCTACTAGTCAAGCCCTTTCATTTGATACCCATATTGAGGGAGTTGTGAAAAAATATGTAATCCGCCATTTTGTGGCGGTCCAATTTTCATGAAACATAGCTAAGAACACTCCCGATTAATTCACCTTTCAAACAAAAAAAAACGTATTCAAATCGGTTTACCCGTTTGAGCACTACGGTGGAACAGACAAACAGACACACACACACACACACACACTCACACACCCACACCCACACCCCCATCCCCACCCCCGCATTCAAACCAGTTTGAGCGATACGGGGGAACAGACAGACACACACACACAACACACACAACACACGCACACACAACACACGCACACACAACACACGCACACACACACACACCCACAACCGCATCCACACCCAACTCACGCCCAACCCACGCCCACGCCCACGCCCACACCACCATTCCCACCTCCGCATTCAAACCGGTTCACCTGTTTAAGCGCTACGGGGGAATAGACACACACACACACAGACACGTCAAACTTACCACCCCGTCGTATTTGCGTCGGGGTTAAAAACGGATGATGTAATATTGTACCGAATTTCATTACATCACTCGTTTGGATGATGTAATGGTTGTTACAACATTGGGTGTTCTAAAGTTGGCAATAAGCTAACTGTTTCAGAATCTTTTATAGAGGATTTAAAGCATGGGTGTAGATAAAATTAATCATCATCATCATTATCAACCCATTACCAGCCACAGGGCATTGGAGTGAAAAGGTTTTAGGCTCTAATTTACCACGTTGGCCAAGTGCGGGATGGTAGACTTCACACCGCCTGGTTTGAGAACATTATGGCAAACTCTTAGGCGTGCAGTTGTTCTCGCGATGTTTTTCTTTCACAATTAAAGCAGAGTGCTTAGTCTAAGATCGGAGCACTCGAAAACAAACTCGAAAACTATTGATCGAATCACAAGTGCAATCACAGAGCAAAATGAACTCAAATACTCGTATTTTAAAGTCGTAATTCCATAGTTCGAATATGTATTTTACAACATTTCTGCTTGAGGCGCTCGTTGTGTTCGAATGCTGAATGTATTGGCGAACTCAAACCTTAATACAAGCCATTTTAGGTCTATTTTACTCTGAAATCGATCAATAGTTTTCGAGTTCGTTTTCGAGTGCTCCGATCTTGATATTTAATTTGCAAGCACTTGAAGCACTCAGGTGATATTTAATTTAAACGCAAAAGTTACAGTTGAGTGCCGAGGATCGAACTCGATGCCGAAATCTCAATCACTGGGCTCATCATCATTTATAAACACAAGGATAAATTAAAAATTTAAAAAACCCCCGACATTTGCCATTTTGTGGCAGTAGCCATCTTGGATTTGCATAGTGCTATTCTTCATACTACATACTACTACTAGTCAAGCCCTTTCATTTGATACCTATATTAAGGGAGTTGTGAAAAAATATGTAATCCGCCATTTTGTAGCGGCGGCCATCTTGGATCGATTTTCATCAAACATAGCTGACAACACTCTCGACTAATTCAACTTTCAAACAAAAAAACCGCATTCAAATCGGTCCACCGGTTTGAGCGCCACAGGGGAACAGACAGACACACACACACACGTCAAACTTATAACACCCCGTCGTTTTTGCGTCGGAGGTTAAAAATTAATACTCAACAAGAATTATAGCAAAACTTATGCAACACATCATACTTAGTGGTGAAATTAACAGATTATAGTATAAACTGGGTAGGACAGACGTGATTGCGTGAAGTTGAGGTGATCAGATTTCATTCCGGGCCACTTTCGTTCTTACACATATTAGGGTTCCTTGATCCACTTATGGGGAGAAACTTCTTTCAACATTCCACTCGACCAGGTTTCAAATAAAAGATATCAGGTTACCCTCATTTTTTTGCGTCGGAACCTACTTACTAGACTTACAGGGACATACTTACAGCATGTAGATGTCTGCCATCGTGGTGAGGTGCGAGTGACATCCGCGGAACCAGGAGCGTCGTGGTAGTCGTCTCCGAGGCTGCCGACTCCCGTTTCGAGGGGTGGCTGTACAACCTACCACAGAGCTGTACTTAGCGAGACCCCCCAGCAGCCCGAGCACAAACAGCCCGAGTACAATTAGTGCGATGCAAGTCGCCACAAAGTGATGCACCGTCTCGGGCTGTTGAGGCTCTAGTGATACAATACAACGTTAACTGTGTATACATTTGTTTTTCAAGTGAAACACTTTTTGGGTGAACAAAACTCACGGAACTCTCGTCATCGTCACCGAACGCTTCCCATGAGCTATATGTATACTGTGTATATTATGTGTACTGTTTGGGTGAACAAAAAGCGTGAAACTCACGTCATCGTCACCGAACGCTTCCCATGAGCTATATATGTATACTGTTTAAACTTTAATCCTTGATCACTTCTATCGGCAGTCCCCAAAGACTGCCTCGTATTTTTTTGGTTGGTATCAGGCGGTTAAAGAAAGGTTGCGATTGTGGTTAAAGACTACCGAAAAAATTACATTTTGCTATTAGCAAAATTTTACCCTTACCCTTGGAGATGTGAATACTGACTTTATGCAATGTCCCTTTTGCTTGTTTTTTGTTGTGTAAGTCTTTATCCGCAACTTTACTTTGACCGCCTAACGTACAACTGAGTGCATAGTCTAAGTTTGAAGCGCTGCAAAACTAATAGTATACTAGAAGTATACTATTGATCGAATCACAAATGACTTCAGAGCAAAAATGAACCCAAAGACTCTTATTTTAGGTCCATTTTACTCTGAAGTCATGGTGATTCGATCAATAGTATACTTATAGTATATTAAAAAGTTTTGGAGCGCTCCAAACTGAGACTAAGCACTCTGACCATCTGTGTGGAAATGTCAAATCGAGACATTTTCCCAAAAGTTAAATTCTGTACTAATTACAGATTTACACAAACTTAACGTTAACTTGAAACTGAAGTATTTACTTAAGAAATTGGGCTGCCTAAACTCGTCAGAGGCTTGGCGAGCTTGGCTTTTCAGCTGTATTGTAAATGTATATTATTTGGAATATATACCAGCATGATTTTTATAGCGTTTTTGAATTAATTACCTAGATCTTGAAATATCGTTTAGTTTTGCATCAAAATACTTCTTAAATCAAACAAAAGAGTGCTAACTTAAAGCTCTTGATATAATTCCTGATGTTTGTTACTTGAGTCTGGGAATGTGTAAAAATATTGTTGATTTGATTTAATGGAAAAAAAGTTCAATATCATATTGTATATCGAAAGTTGTAAAGGTACCGATTATATTCAAATTATGGAATAGGTATTATATTAAGTTTAAAATAAACTAAACAAAAATTTGGAATACTTCGCAGTTTATGTCATAGGTAAGTTTACCAAGCTTCAATACTTTATGATGCAATAAATTAAGAAGCAAAATTATTAAACTTTATAATCATAAAGGCGCAAACACATTAATTTGTTGCGGTGTGTTGCATTGCGATCGTGCGACAGTCGACCAATCTGAGAGCACTACGAGCATCAGCGCATAAGCATAATCGTATATTTAATATGTTTTACTATTACAAATGTATATATGTTGTACTATTATAAATGTATTCATGAGTACAATCGCCTTCGCGTGCCACGACCTATCACAACACAGTAATGTGTTCGCGTCTCAAAAAAAAACATGCTTACCTGAAACAAATATCTTGCATGCAAATTCCCGTGACGTAAAGGAAGTGAGAAAGCATAGGCAGAAAAAAAGTCCAACATAAAGCAGATAAAACGTAGATTTATTGTAAAGTAATGTAAAACGTAACAAAGTAAAAAGGAATAAGAATAGAAAATTTCCTCCAAATCCACATTATATTATGTCCATTGTGTTTTATTTTCTTCGTAAATGCAATATAGCCTGTTTTCGTAAGCACCGGTGAAGGTATCCGGAACGAGGTCCATGAATCTTCATACCGTGAGCCTAATGGGAAAAAATGGTTGATCAAATATGGATTTGGAAATGGGACCGCATAAATCTCGACAACTGTTACTCGTTAGTTCGAAACAAACAGTTCAACAGCAAGTATTTTAGTAGAACTATTATTATATGGAGATTTCACACGGCCGCAAGACTTGAAATTGAAACACCAGCAGGAACTGTCAGAGCTGAAAGAGGTATTTTTAGTAGTATGAAGACGGTAGCAGCATCGGGCGTGAATAAAAATCAGGTCAGCGCCAACTCTTGCCGATCAGCATTTCTTTGATTTTTTAAAGTCTGTCACACGCATTTTGTGTAGGTATTGGAAAATGTGTTGCGTGAAGTAATTGCAGCTCTTGCAACTCCTGTGGGTCTTATTGTAGTCGCGATCGTCATCGGTCGTCTCTAAGTATATGCGATGACCTTTATAAGTATGTAGAAGAACGTGTTTTTAATACATGCATATATAAGAGTTAAGAACTTACATACATAAGATTTTTCATCGCGTTGCTTTAATTTGCAATGTGACCATATTATTGTAACGCATATAATATTATGTACCATGCATAAGCACGTGTTGATCATATAAAGCATACGCAGTGCTGATATGCTCAGATGAAGTCGATACCTGATAAACTCTGAGCGTGGAATGGAAGGAAAATCGGTTAATTTTAGCACTTACTATAGGTGTTAAGTATCTAAGTTGTGAGTGAATATCTTACTTGGATGACCAACCATGAGGTCAAGCCACTGTACAAGACGGTTGAAAGAATAACAGTTGCATGCAGATTGCAGTAAGATCTTTGCAAATAACAAAATTAGGCTCAAGGCATATTGCGGCAGAGTCGAAGCGGCATGAGGCCTTTTGTTCACACACGTTTTTTGCACGGTAGGTACGGCGAAACGTGTAACCTTGATAATTTAGTTTCATTTTGTTTCACACTTTGGTCTTACTGACAGATTGGAGAATTACTTAGAACAGTTCACCATAAGTTGACTTCACCAAAAATCATTTCATGTCGCTTCGCTTCGACTCCACGACAATACGCCTCAAATCTCAAGTTTCAAAATATTACTTAGTGAGTGATTCCGGTCAAGTGGGTAAATAAAATAAGAGTCTAACGGAGTCAATTTGCGGCTTTGATTTGATTTTGATAAGTGCACACTTTTTTGAATATGAATTAAGTGTTTGTGAAAAGTGTAGGTGCGAGACCGCAGCCAAGGCCTAACTAGGAGATGAATAAAAAAATTATGCACTAAAAATTACAAAGTTTTTGTCAATTTTGCTACACGTTATTCAAGATAGCATCCTGGCTGGTGGCTACATGCAGTTCGTCTTAAGGGTTCGTATATATACATACCTATAGCTTGGCCTAACGCGGTCGGCGAACGTGTACAGGGCCACTTAGCGTATTTACCATACACAGCCTGTGCTAGCCGGCTTTCCGACTTCTGTCAGTTTTATTATTAGTACCAAAGGGTCTTTGGCCGACACTCACCGAACGCGTTGGCTCAACGTGTACTGGCTTTACACAAAATTCAAATCTAACATGCTTATTGTTCTTACCGGATACTCTCAGTCCTGGACCTCGGAGACCAGTCCTTGGAATACGAGGCGCCTCGCCGCCTGCCGCCGCCGATGTTGCGGCCAGTTTTCCACCTCTCCACGTGATACCTTATAGCGTGACGCACTTCTGTATTCATAAAGCAATAGAACAGAGCGACCGTGAAGCCCTGTGGAAAGAAACGTTTTTATGCTCTACCAATAATAATTGTTTTTTGCAACTTTGTTCGCATGGAATTCTGTGGCAATAGTTTACTTCCCGCCGTAGATAAATAGCTCGTGTTCATATCTAAACGGGAACCTGGCTGACTGGAACGCGAGAATAGATAGGAAAGGTACCTAATGTAGCCCTTTATGTAGAGTAGGTAAATCTAAAAATTGGTATCAAATGAGTATCAGAAAGTATCAACTTTAAATTAACCGTTAAATCAAATTAAGTAACTGTAATTTCAATAGAAGCTTAAATCAACTTTAAATTAACCGTTTCAATAGAAGCTTAAAATAAACATCGTTATTTATTTTACAAACGTGTTTTATTTTGGTAGGTATATATGTACACTTAAGGTCGTGATAAATTCCAAATGTAAATATTTCCTTTTCCTACTTCCAAACTGTAGTAACGTACCTATGTACAAAAGGGTCGCGGTCTCTTAAGAAGATTTTAAACAGCTAAAAGGTAGATTATAGGCGCTTAAGTTTCGCTTTGTTTTTGCTAAGCTTTCTTTCCTTTAAGGAAATTAATTAATTAATATTTTTGCACACAAAAATTTCAATGTAATTTCCATAAAGTAGCTATCGTTAATAATAAGGTATTCTTGCAGGTCAAATAGACGTTGCAAAAACTTAACAACATACTTACCTACCTATTTGTCGTAATATGAGAAAAAAAAACAAACCTTTCTACAGTTACTATCTTATTATTTAGGTTATTTAGGCTTACCCACTAATTAATATGAAGTACTTAAGTACTGATTCTATTGAATACGTTATCGCATATTGATTTTACTGATACGACAAAATTAAAGCTTTGAATATCATTGATCTAACCACATTATTATATCAGAATCGGATTCATTATCATCTGGGAACTAATTTATGGTAATTACGTTAAACTATAATCTATACTAAGTATATAGAATAGAATAGAATAGAAAAGTTTTTTATTCAAATAAACTTTTACAAGTACTTTTGAATCGTCAATTGAATCTACC
Organism: Melanargia galathea; assembly: GCA_920104075.1. Taxonomy (NCBI): domain Eukaryota; kingdom Metazoa; phylum Arthropoda; class Insecta; order Lepidoptera; family Nymphalidae; genus Melanargia; species Melanargia galathea. Next base: position 33,037,819 of record OV049855.1, on the reverse strand, counting down.
ACAGGTTCGGAATGCAGTTCCAGCCGAGAAGAACCTGCAAGAAACTCGGCGGTTGCTATAGCGTTGAAATGCTCATTATTGTCTAGTTCTGAAATTGTATATATGAGCTGTAAATCTCGACGTCATCGATGTAGGTATTAATCCTTCAGGGACCTGAGGGCTGAGACTAGGTAGGTAAGTTTTCAACAAACACGAAACCTTAGTTAAGTACTTTAATCTGCCTTTGTATGGCGTTGCCATAATACTTAATTACGTTATGACTTTAGCGTGACAGATTTAAAACCTCAACTCGGATGTTACGTTTATTTACTTGCAAAACTAAAGTTTCTGTTTTAATTCTTCTTTCAGTAACAAGCTAAGTAACAAGTAACCCGTCATTAAGTATCACATTCGTCTCTAGAATGCCAGTTTCTTGCAGACTCTTCCCAGTAGAATCCGCTATCTGAGAGGAATTGCGACTTAAGTGCTTGTTCAGACACGGCGGGAACCGCGCGATTATCGCGCGGTTATGTCTGAACGATTACTTTATAACTCATATAAATAAGACCTGCGCGATTTCCATGCGATTCTATAATCGCGCGGTTCCCGCCGTGTCTGAACAAGCGCTAATACCGCCTAATTACCGTCAAAAGAGCCACAATTTGGCTTGCATGAAATATTCCTTTTTAAGTAATTTGGAGTTTACCTGCGTAGATAGCATCAGAGCGCGTATGTAGTCGAAGGCGTGCGCGAACCACGAGTCGTCATTGGGCCCACACAGCACCAGCAAGTTGGTGATGCCCAACAGTGGTATGAGGACGAGCAGCGCTTTCGTTGCTTTTCTATACTGTTCGGTTTCTAGCGTGTTTGCTGACCGAAGTTTAGTTATGAGCACCTGGTCAAATAGAAAAAGTACCTAAGATAGAGCATAAATTGCTTAGGAAGCAAAAATGAAGAGCTCAGTAATAGAACCAGAGTTATTCACATAGCTTATCAAGTCGCGAAACTGAAGTGGCAATGAGCGACACATAGCTCGAGACTCGAAGAACTGATAGAAATTAGGGGCATAAAGTGCTCGAATAACAGCCAAAACGTTAAAAGACCTCCTACTTGGTGGATGGACAATTTAAAGCGAGTCGGTGGCAACCCTTGGATACAAGCGAATTAAGATCGCGTTCTGGAGTGATCCTTGCAAGAGACCTATTTTCAGCCGTGGAAATCTATCGGTTGAGATACGGCAAAAGAAAAAGGGACGTTGCTGACAATTCGGTTAGATTTAATCTCAAAAGTTAACTAAATTGACAGGCCTAAAAATAGCGTTATCCTCTTTATATTTTACCTGCGGAAAATGATAGCATTACCTACTTTAAGATTTTGTTCCACTATAGTACTAATTGAAATGCTGTAGGTAGATACTGTTTAAGTGTTTAGTCCTTCGTTGAATACCATATTGTATCACTTACCCACATAATCTTGATGAGGAAAAACAGATTTAGAGCAAGACCAACGAGCGCGGGCGCCTTGTGGATCCAATCCACTAGGTGCTCATGAATCCATTGGCACATTTTAGTCTCTCCCGCTATCGCCAACTATAACAAGAACACAATAGAATTTAGAACTTCCTCCGTACGATGATCGCACGGGATAGAAAAGATAATCGCAGATTACCCGCGTGAGATAAATAGATAAATGCGTGTGACAGAGTCGGCCGCATCGGGCGGATCCAAGAATTGTTGATGTCGTCTGTAAAGGTTGATGATGAAGTTATTTTTGACGATGACTTGACGATTCACGGTGCGTCTGATGATGGTGACGTCACCCGTATTTTCAGTACCTATTTAATTTTTTTAAATAGAATAATAAGTAGCCTTGTTAAAATGCGGTTTCTGGGGATCTTGTGAATTTAAAGTTGTAAAAACTCGGCTAACTGACTTTTAGAAAACAATGCAACTTTCATTAAAGTTTTACATAAAAAAAAAACACATCGTTTTTTTGCAAAAACGTCTGAAGCATATAATGCTGCACTTAATAAATTTAATTAAAGTTTTCTCTTGAACTAGGTTAATTCAACAAAAGCTTAGAAATGAGAAAAAGAGTCCGTTTTTTCCAAAGTATTGCTTAGAACTACTAACTAGAAAATCAAAGAGAAGTCCAATTAAAATATTATAAGTAATTAAATTCTTAGGTACTAAGCTAACTTTATATCAAATGACGTGCATTTATAAAATAACTTCACTAATTTGTATCGTAAAGCAGTATTAAACCAATTTAAAGTTTTCTAACTATAACTAAGGGTTAAAACTAATTTAATTGAGCTCATCCCTGAGCACTGCATGTAGACCACTGAATAATTTGAAACAACTAGAACTGAAAAAAAGTATACCTAACTTCATTTTATTCCGAGAGTATGTTATTCTTTGTTAATTGGATAGCCAAAACACGGCATGTAAAATATTTTCATTGAAAGAATTGGGTGTATTTTTTTCAGTTCCCTCGCTTAGCTTAGCCAACGAATATTAACTGTTACTGTGTGGCTTAGCTCTTATAATCCGCGGTGTGACCTGAAGTACTAAAAGATGCGGAAGCTACGTGAACTGAGCTAAGCTAAGTTAGTTTAGTTCGCGGTGTGGCCTGATCTTGGAGGTGTTCATTTGCGAAGCTTGTGTCACGTCGCACTTCGCTGCGGTCGCCCTTTGCGTCTGTTTGACCCTTCAAATTCTGTCTTAGAATAAGTGTTTATCTATGTCTTACCAATCAAACAAACATAGAACTGTTTTCAAGTAAATTCGAAAACATAGAGACATTAGTACCTAACCGGTATCCTTATTGCTTTACATGTATATAGGTACAATATTATCTACTGGAAAATGCCATCCATAAAATGAAGGTAGTCATGGTTACACGATCGAAATACTGAAACAAAGACGATTTAAAAAGATTTCTTTTGTGCCGAATCAATCCTTAAAATATATTCAAAACTTGTTTAAATAAGAATCGTCAAAAGTTATAAGGAATCTGCGGAAATATATTTAAAAAAAATCTTAATAAAGATACTCGAGCGGCCGTTTGCAACGGTTAGCGGTTTCAGAGAGAAATGTTCATGAAAAATTTAGTCTTGCAAAAAGACTTACAAAAAGTTTTCATCACACTTCGAAGAGCTTTCGCTAACTAACTTGATTTATAATGAACCTAAAAACTTTACAAGCGAACTTCTAAGAGAGTTGTCAATTTTTTTTTTACTATTTCTTTTAACTGCTTAAAACTTGTTTGAAAAGATTTTACGGTATAATGTGTTGTACCGAAATGCTTAAAGAGATATATAATTAACTACATAGATTAAAAATTGTATAATAAATATATGTGTAATTGAACTTGCTATAATTACGGTAATATAATTAAAGATCTATATAATACTTATGCTTTACGTTTACACCGGTGATCGTAATAATTTATAGTTTAGGTATCCATGTTTACGTTATATGACTGTGTCAGACTAAAAAATAAAAACTAGCGGACTAAAAACTAAACTATCGGCGCCATTTAAAACCCTCGCCTGCGGCTCGGACATTAAAAGCAATTCGCAATTTCAACTTACCGCACTTGTATGCTACAAGTGCGGTAAGTTGAAATAACTATGTATATGAATCTTACCCCATCTGAATCAGTTGGCCCTACTGAGACAAAGCATCGGCAAATGACCCATATTGTAATAAATATGGCTGGAGCACCTAAAAGAAAAAAAAACATAATTTTAACAATTAACATTCTATTTTCACATTCATATGGGTATCAAATGAAAGGGCTTGACTAGTAGTATACTATACACTATATAATGAATTTCAAATCCAAGATGACCGCCGACATAAATTATTAATGGCAAGTGTCGGGGATTTTTAAATTTTTAATTTATACGTGTCTTAAGACTCAGTCCTAATTGAATTCAAAATGTGATAAGCAATGCGGCTTAAGCTAGTCTTAAGCCCTAAAATATCAAGGAGCTGGTATTTTAGAGATTTGTTTCCACAAAGCGAGCCAGACTTTTTCGATCCCGGGCGTTGAAATATTCAATTTTAATTCTCAGACCAAATAACTTGAACCCTTTGACTTTTTAAAGCCCTCGGCACAAGCCTCATTGGAATTTCATTACTTTCATAACCTTTTGTTCTTGAAATAATTGACAAAGTCTTCACAAACTACGAGTATGTTCGTCATTGTCAATAAAAAGTTATTTGATTTTTGTATGAAATATAATATAACAAAATAATAAAGGTAGGTATTATAGGCATTCAAATAAGAACTAAGTTGAATCACTTTTGACTACAGTGCCACTTTGCCGGCGATATTAGGTATACTTGCGTATTTATGTTTTTTCAACTTTTATGGGCACAAGGGCGTCGCCAGGTAGGGGCAGGGGGGAGGGACAGCGGCCCCCCCTAGAGATTTGAGAAAATATAAATATGCTATAGTTTGAAAAGAAAATTCTGATTTTTTTAATATGTTGTTAGGACCACTACCAGTAGTCTACAATTTTGCAGTTTCGGAAGACATATGTGCTAACTTTGCAGCACTTGAAAAATATGACTGGCCTATTTGCACTTTTCGCATACTATAATATCACCAGCTTGCCCCCCCCCCTTGGCCAGCGGCTGGCGACGCCCTTGGTGGGACAGACGTTTTTCCAAGATAGTACCAAGTCTAGGTATAATGTCCGACATCTGTGAGATGCAAGGCTTATATTCCATGCTTCAAGATCGGTTAGGTGGCTGTACAGACAAGGTACTCATGGATTTTCATCATGTACTCGTTACTCAACATAATTACTTAAAATAAACAATATTTTAGCGTAAACTCGTATTGCACGTTTATTGAAGCTATTTGCTATGGCTGTACTTTATGTACAGCTAGCAACGATGCTAGACTGTGCTACATCGATCCCTGCACGGCCTTGCATAAATCGTCCCTTAGTCTTACATTTAAAAATAAATAACGAACGGAAAGGTTGTTTTTTAAGTATTTAGAAGATGTGAAATTATACAAATGACATGCTAAGCATATGCTAAGTTATTTCTCCCTTGATATTCCGGTCAAAGCCTTGTTTGAAGAGATCATAAAATTAAAAAATAATACCTAATTAAAACGCTTTAAAATAATCGACGTTCAGCAGTTCAAGATTCTTTAAAAAAAAAAATTGAGTAGGGACATGTTGACGCTTTTGAAGAGAATGGCTAAATGGAATATACTTAAAATGGCTTATATTAAGGTTTGAATTTGCCAATACATTCAGCATTCGAAAACACCCAGCGCCCCAAGCAGAAATGTTATAAAATAAGTATCCGAACTATTGAATTACGACTTTAAAATAAGTCTTTGGGTTAATTTTGCTCCGAAGTCATTGTGTGTCGATACTCGAATTTCGATCATCGTTGCCACTATGTACAAAGTCGGCATAAAGCCTCAGGTAACCCGCCTGCTCGTTTGTTCGCCATTCATGCCTACTTATAAAAAAAGAACCAATGTTGAGGCAAGGGTCGCCGGTTGGAGTCCTCGAAGGAACTGCCTCTATCTTGTTATATATGGTAAGTATATCTACGACCAGGAACTTTAAAAGTTGAAAACCAACTATATTCAGACTCACCCCATCCGATAGTTGCGTAGACTTTCAGTTTTATGTTCTCTGCGGTGAATGTTTCCACAACTAGCATGTATAAATAGAGACCTGAAAAGAAATACGTAATATAGTTTATCTACACCCATGCTTTAAATCCTCTATTAAAGATTCTGAAACAGTTAGCTTATTGCCAACTTTAGAACACCCAATGTTGTAACAACCATTACATCATCCAAACGAGTGATGTAATGAAATTCGGTACAATATTACATCATCCGTTTTTAACCCCGACGCAAATACGATGGGGTGTTAAGTTTGACGTGTCTGTGTGTGTGTGTCTATTCCCCCGTAGCGCTTAAACAGGTGAACCGGTTTGAATGCGGAGGTGGGAATGGTGGTGTGGGCGTGGGCGTGGGCGTGGGCGTGGGTTGGGCGTGAGTTGGGTGTGGATGCGGTTGTGGGTGTGTGTGTGCGTGTGTGTGTGTTGTGTGTGTGTGTGTGTGTGTTTTGTGTGCGTGTGTGTGTTGTGTGTGCGTGTGTGTGTTGTGTGTGTGTGTCTGTTTGTTCCCCGTAGCGCTCAAACGGGTGAACCGGTTTGAATGCGGGGGTGAGGATGGAGTGTGGGTGTGAGGGGTAGGTGTGGATGTGGATGTGTGTGTGTGTGTGTGTCTGTTCCCCCATAGTGCTCAAACCGGTTTGAATGCGGGGGTGGGGATGGGGGTGTGGGTGTGTGAGTGTGTGTGTCTGTGTGTGTCTGTTTGTCTGTTCCACTGTAGTGCTCAAACGGGTGAACCGATTTGAATGCGTTTTTTTTTGTTTGAAAGGTGAATTAGTCGGGAGTGTTCTTAGCTATGTTTCATGAAAATTGGACCGCCACAAAATGGCGGATTACATATTTTTTCACAACTCCCTCAATATGGGTATCAAATGAAAGGGCTTGACTAGTAGAATAGCATAATGCAAATTCAAGATGGCTTCAACACAAAATGGCGAATGTCGGGGGTTTAGCAGTAAGCTAACGGTTTTAGAATCTTATAGAGGACTAGATGATGCCCACGGCTTCGCCCGTGTGGATTTAGGTTTTTAAAAATCCCATGGGAACTTTTGATTTTTCAGAATAAAAAGCCTAGCCTATCTGTAGTAACCCGTCCCCAAAACGGAAAAATTCCGTGGGATCCCTACGATTTCGGAATGCAATTCCTTACAGCATCAGGGTCGAGGAGTTGGACATGTACCTACTCAGTAGCTCAGTAGCTGTACCTACTCAGAGTTCATTCAACAATAAAGTCTTTAATTAGTATCCCCAATATCAATTTAAATAACCGACAGTGCCTAAATCCCATTAGTTTTGGGGATCCCCCCCTACAGCATCAGGATTGAGGATTTGGCATCCAAATTTTTTGTAGGACAGTGTCGCAATGTTTCTCTATCGATTAAAAAAAAAAATTACGCAAATCGGTTCAGAAATCTCGGAGATATCGGTGTACATAGGCAGAAAAACACAACTCCTCCTTTTTTGAAAGTCGGTTAAAAAAGTAGCCTATGTTACTCCCTGACTAATTCTCTACTTGTATGTGAAAGTCCCGTCAAAATCGGTTCAGCCGTTCCGAAGATTAGCCCGTTCAAACAGACAGACAGACAGACAGACAGACAGACAGACAGACAGACAGACAGACAGACAAAAATTTTAAAAACGTGTGATTCGGTTATGGTATCGTTCAAATAACCATATGAGCTTAATATGAGGTAGTTATTTCGATATTACAGACAGACACTTCAATTTTATTTATTAGTATAGATTCATATTATGGGTGTAGATAAAGTCTTGTATGCAACTGTTGATAATTAGGTATTAAAACACTCATGTGATACTATTATCACATTCGGCTTCGCCTCATGTGATAAACCCACATTCGTGTTTTAATACCCCTTAATCCTTATTACATAATAGTTGCATAAATAACTATAGATATACGGTATACCTACCTACCTAGTGTAAAGGCCAATCTTAATGTTCACCCAACTTGTGGATGGAGTAATAGCATTGGCCCCAAAGTGCGTAGCTATATGTATCAACATTGGGAATTAGTCGCTCTATGCCGTTATTAAAAAAAAAATAAAAAAATAAGCGCCAACTGGCGCCAGTCCTTGCGAAGCGTCCATGAGTAAGCCTCAATAGCGCAACGGTCGTCGGGCGCAGATCGGGAACCGTAGAGTCGACGCACGGTTCAAATCCCACCCGTTATACCTACTACCTATTGTCGTACCCACTCTTAGTACAAGTTTTCATTTAATTGGAGGGGAAAACGTGGAGTCTGGCACATTGCGTCGGGCTGCGTAAATGTAAGAAAGTAACGTACCTATACCACTTCATATGTTTTTATTAGATTTTTGGTGTAATGGTTTAAAAATTGTGACAGGTTTTTGGTTCTGTACAAACAATTTTCAGGTTTCTCGTGAACGAAAAATAACGTTGTTTATTAATACACAGTTTTTTAATTCATCATCATCATGATCAACCCATTACCGGCTCACTACAGAGCACGGGTCTCCTCTCAGAGTGAGAAGGGTTTTGGCCATAGTCTACCACGCTGGCCAAGCGGATTGGCAGACTTCACACACCTTTGAGAACGTTATGGAGAACTCTCAGGCGTGCAGGTTTCCTCACGATGTTTTCCTTCACCGTTAAAGCAAGTGATATTTAAATACTTAAAACGCACATAAGGTAAAGTCCCCTTATTCCGTGGTATTTTCATAAAAACTCGAAAGAACGTCAAAAATTAAGCATTTACTACACCTTTCTGAAGAACTGGCTATTTTTATCAGAAGCGTTATTTATTTAACTCTTGAAATATCCTAAAAGGACAACAATTAAAACTTGATTTAAATGTAAAATTAAATTAAATATGAAGAAAGTCCGAATGCTCCAATTCCGAGGTAAAAATCCTAATTCCGAGGCAAATGGCTCCTAATTCCGAGGGTACAGAATACAAAGGGAAACGAGTAGAATGAATTCTACATGGTGTTCAAAAATGAACTGTATTTATTAATAGATTTCAAAATCAATTCGATACGTATGTAATTGTTTAATTATGTTTAAGTGTGTAAAATATTAATATATGTATATTATTATACAGGATGTTCACAATATTTCAGTATGGTTTCAGTTACACCAAGTATCATTCGCGTTCAGTCACGCAAACATTCATATTCTAAAACGTTTATCTTATTATTGCTCGTGCTGATTCATTCACTGACTCACTCATTGATCACCTCTCCTGTAAAATTTTGTATGAAAATTATTTTTTTCACAAATGGTTTCGTATAGAGGATAAAAATTCATTCAGAACAAAAATACGGAGAGAGCTGATGATTGAGGATTTCAGAGACGAGCGACGGGCACGCTTAAGGTATTGAAGATAGGTGGCGGGTGCTCGAGCAAATGTCAGTCGAAACGTCATTCAATTGGCAGTGAGCTGAAAAAAAATTCAAAATGGCGAAAATAAGATGGCCGCCATACAAATTTCGTCGGTCTCCATCTCGGAAGGTATAAAAGATAGAAGAGTGGTTTCTTGGCAAAAGATGATCAGGATCCGATGGTTTATTGGATAAATAGAAAAAAAAATCAAAATGGCGGAATTTATTTTTCCATAGAAAATGTATGGCGAATATTGAGAGAGAGAAGTTGTGAACAATGCAGGCCTTTGATGCGGTTCTTTGGAGAACTCTCAAAGAAAAATATGGGAAGACATGATGATTGAGGGTTTGGAAGACGGTTGAGCAGCCCGGGCAGGGTATTGTAGATAGGTGGGAGGTGCTCAAACAAAAATTACTCAAAACCTCATCTCATTGGCACTGAGCTGAAGAAAAACCCAAAATGGTGGATACAAGATGGCGGCCATACAAATTTCGTCGGTGATTATCTCACTAAGTATAAAAGATGGAAGAGTGGTTTTTTAGCAAAAGATGATCAAAACTTAATAGGAGTCAAATAGTGGCCTTGAAGTCGCGTGGCCTTTACTTCCTTTGACAGTACCGCGAGCCTCAATAATTCAAGGCGGTGCGTACGAATGTAAGTTAACGACCTGTATGGTTAGTTCGAGCTTGCACACTTCGAAAACGGTACTAGATTTGAATATCGAAAAACTATAATATCAGAGCAAAATTAACCCTAATGCTCTTACAGTCAAATAAGATTTTAAAGTCATAATGTAGTAGGGTACTTCGAATATTTATTTTAAAAATTTCTGCTTGGGGCGTAGACGAATGGCTGAATATATTGGCGGACTCAAACCTTAAAACCAGCCAGTTTAGTTGCATTTCACTCTCAAGTCATGTTAGTCAATGTGTTTTGATACTCGAATTTCTATCATCGTTTCCCCAATGTACAAAGTCGGCATAAGGCCTCTGTACTCACTAGGTTAGCAATCAGCTGTTCGACAAAAATCTTAGATTTGATAACATGACAGGTTTAGGTATGACGGTGTGACTCTTGTTCCATGAAAGCAAAGGAGGTAGCTTGGATGGGATGCCACGTGTGTGGATACACTAGCACTGTCTCACATACAGGTGACCTCCGCGGCGGCCGGAGCGGCAGCCACTAAGGCGGAAAGGGCCAAGAGGCGCAAATATGAAAATATAGAAAATAATTTCATATTTGTGCCTTTTGGGGAGGAGACCATGGGTTCGTAGGGCGAAGATGCTAGGTCCTTTTTTAAAGGGCCTGTCATCCCGTCTCGTGGAGTCCACGGGTGACCGGAGGGCTGGCGCCTGGCAGTATAATATTGTACTCTGTATTACTACTGTATAATATTGTACTACTGTATATATATATATAATATATACTCCTACCTATCTAGAATGTGCCCCTGGCTGTGCCGTGCCCCTCACCCATCTTTCAAACCTTCGATCATCATCACTCTCCGTATTTTTGCTCCGAATAATTTGTAAGGATGAGATTTCTTAAAAAAAAACTAATTTTACATTTGTACAATCGTTTTTTTTAGCTCGCTGCCAATCGGATGATGTTTCGAGTGATATTTGTTTGAGCACCACCCACCAATCTTCAATAGGTGCACTGGCCGTGCTCCTCATCCGTCTCCTAAATCCTCAATCATCAGCTGTCTCAATATTTTTCCTTCGCATGATTTTTTGTCTTCTATACGAAACCATCAATGAAAAAAACAATTTGTACGGAAAAATAAATCCTGACATCTTGATTTATTTTCTATCCATTTAGTAGATCTAAAGATCTACTAAATGGATAGAATATAAATCAAACCTAAAAGGTCTTGATCATATTTTGCCCAGAAAATACTCTTCCATCTGTTATACTTAGTAGGAGACATCGACGAAATTAGTATAGCCGCCATTTTGAATCTGCCATTTTGGGATTTTTTTCAGTTCAGTGCCAACTGGATGAGGTTTCGAGTAATTTTTGCTTGAGCACCTCCCACCTATCTACAATACCCTGCCCGGGCTCCTCAACCATCTTCCGAACCCTCAATCATCATATTATCTTCCCATATTTTTTTTGAGATTTCTCCAAAAAACCACATCAAAGCCTTGCATAGTTTACAACTTGTAGTCTCTTCAATATTCGCCATACATTTTCTATGGAAAAATAAATTCCACCATTTTGGTTTTTTTTCTATTCATCGAATAGACCTTTGGATCCTGATCATCTGTTGCTAGGAAACCACTCTTCCATTTTTTTACCCTCCGAGGTAGACACCGACGAAATTTGTATGGCGGCCATCTTTTTTTCGCCATTTTGAATTTTTTCAGCTCACTGCCAATTGGATGACGTTTTGAATGACATTTGCTCAAGCACCCCCCTCCTATCTTCAATACCTTAAGCGTGCTCTTCACCCGTCTCCGAAATCCTCAATCATCAGCTCTCTCCATATTTTTGTTCCGAATGAATTTTTGTCTTCTATACGGAATCATTAGTGAAAAAAAAATTTTTATACAAAATTTTACAGGAGGGGTGATCAATGAGTGAGTCAGTGAATGAATCAGCACGAGCAATAATAAGATAAACGTTTTAGAATATGAATGTTTGCGTGACTGAACGCGAATGATACTTGGTGTAACTGAAACCATACTTAAATATTGTGAGCATCCTGTATTTTATTTCTATACATACCACATAATTAGAGGCTCATAGAACCTTATTCCGAGGTAGTATTTCTATCCATACCACATAATTAGGGGCTCATAGAACCTTATTCCGAGGTAATACCACGGAATTGAGTTTTGTAACAAAAAACACGTTTCCTAATTCCGAGTGTTAAAAAAGAAAAGATTTTTCCATAATAAACAAATAATTTAAAGCTTAATTAGATTATCTTCGTAAATATGTACAAAACTCTCACAAAATTGCATTGAAATATGTATAAATTTAATTTTCTTTTAAATTAATTTTCTTTAGCTTTCCCATACAATCTATCAATAAATTACCTAAATAGGTAAACTTTGACACGGTATAGTTAGTTATTGAGACGCCAAAGTGTACCTCGTAATTAGGACTCTGTAACCTTATTGCCTATTTAAATATTCAAAACCGAAACAAGAAGTATTTAACATAAAACGACTCTAAAAATTGAAAAAGTTATGAAGTCTATGAAATCGCAATTCCGCGGTATACCACGGCGTTAGGAACCGGCTAAAATATTTGGCACCTAACGCCGAGGTATTTTCAAAACCTATTTTCACCTTAATTTCTTTACAAATATTCACAAAAGTTGATTGTTTTCGATTGAAAATATAGTCCTTCAAATATTTAAATGTAAATAAAAACAAATAAAGCTCAAAATTAACGGATAAACACTATTTAAAAAAATGTAGGTATTTCGTGCACAAGGTCCAAAATGTATGAAACATGCGTTCGGGCCGGCTGCTAGTGTAAAACTTGCCGGTTATTTTAAAACATATACATATAAAACCAACAATTTCGTCATTTATCTATGGAATGATAAACTATCAATTGATAAAGATATGTTGCAGTAAAAAATAGCTTGGTGATCGGTAGAAAACGCTGTTTTTCTATATACCTCGGAATTGGGTGCCAATTTTAGAATACCACGGAATAAGGAGACTTTACCTTAACTCCGAAAAGTTAGAGGTGCGTGCCCCGGGATCGAACCCACGACCTCCGATTAGAAGTCGGTCGTCCTAACCACTAGGCTATCACAGCTAAGTTTTTTAATTACTTAGCATTAATTGAAATGTGTTTTCGGAAAATACATAGGTGTTGTGTAGGCACTGAGACATACCTAATAGGGTATTTTATCGCTAGTGAGGCATTGACAGATCGACTTCTGATGAATTATTTATTTATCCCGTAATCCATCATTGTTTGTTAGGGCTACTTTTTTATTGTAGAGAGTGCTACTTGTTTGTTTTTATTATATGATAAGGCATTACCCTAAAGGTCAGTGGACTAAAGCGGCACAAGACCGAGAGGAGTGGAACATCTTACAAGGGTAGGCCCCTAGTCAAGCTGTGACAAATACTTTTCACAATGTTCCCTACAGAATAGGATAGCATTAAATTTAAAGCATTCTGAGTATAGTCACATAAAAGTTGGCACTTGGCCAAGCGCATTCGCCAACTGTAGGCCTATATAGGTCAAGGCCTATATTATGGCCAAGTTAGGATCAAACCTTTTTGGCAACACCATTCTATAGTTTGTATCTTTGGTTTTTCAAAATGAAGAAATAATCATATCATAACCACAAATTGGAGATAAATATAGGTACAGTATGTTATTTTTCGAGAAAATTATGACTGCATTCAAGGCTTTTTAGTAAATCAGGATTTTTAGTAATACACAGTACAAAAATCGAACCGCACTTTCAATCTTTTTGAGACAAATCATCTTTTTGAGTAACTTGAAGCGGGTGAAGGGGAGAGCTATGCTTGAAGTATCCCTGCGGGATCAAATCAATAGTGGCGAAATCTGTAGGAGAACCAGAGCTACCAAAATAGCTCATAGAGTCGTGACTTCCATACGATGATGATGAAATTGTTGCCTTCATGACCGCCTCATTAAGACCAATTTTCCAACCAATAAAACTTATATTTAAAACACAAACAAGTGTGTAGATTTTTAAAAGAAGGAGTAGTATCTAGAAGAGAATTTATAAAATTATTGTATTTTATAAAACGCCTAAAAGTCAAACAGTAGATAGAACATACGGAATAGTTTCTGGTAACGTTAAGTGGCGTTACACAACTATTACCGTGAACAAGGGTCGGAAGGCAAACATTTCTTGTTATATCAAAAACTTAAACCTCCCCAAAGGATTTACGACTTTGCTTAAATTCATTTTCACATTAAAATTTTGTACATCTCTGAACCATATTTTTGACGTTGAGTTATGTTAACAGAGAATTGAAACAGACCTAAAATATTAGGCGCCAAAAAAGCCTCATCCATGTCAATAACTTTTTTTGCAAACGGCTACGAAATAAGGTTATTGTTTCGTCATTTCGTAAATGAGGGAAATAGACCCTTCTTCTTCTTCTTCATCTTCATTCTATTTTCCTTTCATTCATTCAGACCCTATCTAGCTATAATAAATACGTAATTGGTACCAATAAAGTAAAAGTAAATATATTATTTATATTTTTATTCTTTTTTGAATACCCTGAATACCCTAAGAGTTTCGCATCTATTACAGACATTAGACAGTTAAACTATTATTGACAAGAGTAATCTATACTAATGTAATAAAGCGGAAGAGTTTGTTTGTTTGAACGCGCTAATCTCAGGAACTACTGGACCGATAACAAAAAAAATTTCACCGTTAGATATGTACGTGATCCCTGAGTGTTATAGGCTATATATTATGTACCACGGGCGAAGCCGGGGCGGACCGCTAGTTTAATTATATAGGTTCAGTGTCAATTTAGTTAATGTCAACAACAGCGAGCGGGTTTCTGATTCACCAGTCAGGTTGAGCTCGTACTTCGATGGGTGGAAATCGTTTTTAGGGATATTTACCGCCTCTAGTGTATAGCACCTCACTGAGTTTAGGTATATTTTATGTGAAGATGTTGTTTTATTAATTACACCAGGTTCTCACGGCACGCAGGGTGCTTGGAATTTATAATCAAATCAGGCGAAATGTATATGTAGGATCGTATGAAATTTTATGTGGAGATACGACCTTAATACGACTTAAAATAACTTTTAGCCTCGAGTTTTCGTTGGTTCGATACGTTCTGTGAGTGCCGGCCAACGTGTAAACGCTGCTTACGAATTGCGCCATGATCCTTTGATGTGTGCGGAAACCCACGGCACACTGGGCCACCAGTGGCGACGACTAGTAGCCGGCCACAAGTCGCGGAAGAGATTTTTCATACATTTTTTATGGTACCACCGCACACTGAGCGGTCGAGTGGCTGCGTTAGAACCACAAGAAAATGTATGAAAAATCTCTTCCGCGACTTGTGGCAGCCACTAGTCGTCGCCACTAGTGGCCCAGTGTGCGGGGGCTGTTAACACGCCGCTCACCGTATGCGGTGAATGCGTCACATATTTGCCACGTGTGGTAAGCGCTCGAAACCTGTAGGTACATGTTCGCCGAGTGCACTTCTTGCGTAGGTTGGGTCACATTGGATCATCGTGAAGTAGATCCTTTATATGAAGCAGTCATTTTGAATTCAGTGCCTTGTCAGTGTTAGGTTTATTGATTAAACCGCATGGATGAAATAACTTTATTAAAAACACTCACCTTCAACTAACATCCAGAAGAAATTCGTTAGATAGAAATAGTGCATGCATATGACGAGTATCATACATGATGTTTGCTCATGGTTGTCTTCGTCCGACCAATTCTGAAAGAAACAAGACCTTTAAAACTTTAAGTGACTATAGGATTTATACAACGTTAGTTTTACTTTGCGCAAAAATCGAAACACGTGTCAAATATTTTTACATTAACAATATTTATACAAAATTTCAAAGAAATATAATGAAAAGTAACGAAGTTATAAGCTTGTTGTGTTGCGTCGTTGTCCTCGAAAAAAATGGTCACCGCAAGCCGTCGCCGCAGCGACTTGCGATCGACGCGAGTTGAATGACCGCCGCTGTGTGCCGACCGTCAGCTGATGCGCGGTAAATCGTTGTGTCTAAGCTTGTAGGATTTCAAAATATTTTTGGACAAAAATATAACACTATATAAAAATGGTTGGATTCGATTTTGTTACTTTACGCAAAACCTGAAAGTAGTTTGTTCAGAATCATCTGAACAAACTACTTTCAGGTTTTGCGTAAAGTAAAACTAACGTTGTATATGGACACCGATTAGATTTCAAAGATTAATAAAATATCTACGTTCAGTTGCTACCACCGCTTTTCACGATCAAATCACATATGATGATTGCTCATTTACGAAATTCGGTTGCAATAAGGACCAATATATCACGGCAGCAACCGACCGCTAAAGTTATTATTTGCTGGGTAGCTAAAATAGTTGTAATTTTCAAAAAGAAATTGCTTTTCATTGCGTTGCAGCAACACCTAGTATTTTATATACGAACTACCGAATCATTGATCAATCACGTAATCAATTAATTCAGTAATTAACAATTATTCGGTAGATTATAACTATTTTGATCATCAATCGTTGAAAAGCAGTTAGGACACTGATTGCTATACGATACGAGAATTTGTACATATCGTAATCCGCGCTAAACCGTAATTACCATTAAAACCTAAAATCTGATGAATTATTGGGATCGTGACCTAGGGCTTATCACAAGATGAAAACGCCAGCATGAAAATTACGTAGATAGAGCTCTCTTGAGATATCTACTGGGAAATCAAATCGAAGTGTCATCGAGAAATCTCGAATCCGCAATCAGTCCAATTTGAGTCAGTAAAGTAATACTTAGAAGGTGAAAAGCACACCAATGGAGTTGCGCCGAGACGTACGCTTTTAGTGATAACAGTTTGAACTATTAAAGAAACAATCTTTGATATTATACCCTTTACTTTATGCAATGATATTAATTGTGCGATTAAGCTAAATATAACTTTAATACTAATTAGAACTTAAACTCAGCTTTATTTGCATAGGTTGAAAACAAAACACTAATAAAATTGAGCTTCGGCTTTGGCGCGTTGTAGAGGGTTAATGTTTTGTTTTCACTGTACCAATTTGAACCATATGGAAAAGTAAATAAAGCAGTTTAAGTGATGGCCCTTATTTCATCTGTGATGGGCCTTAGGCACATTGGCGGAGAGTTGAAGTGATGCGAGGTTCCATTTGAAATGTTTCACAGCTAGGAAAAAGTAAATATACCTACTTACTGATATTTAAAATTAATCAAATAGTACATTATATTCTAAGATTACAGTACTCTCAAAATTATTGTTTTTCTCCAAATATCTCCAAACAAAGGGATAATAAAAAATATCGAACCCTAGTAACAGATCTCAGATTTACCTTATATAATAACCTAGTAGGATATACCTAGTCAATATTATGTTTCTGTACAATTTACACGTAACATAACGTTCCTAATGAAGCTGAGTAATGAGCTTATTACTTACTTGTAATGCTAAATTCAACATCCAACTACAAGCCGATAATATATACGTCGTCATTAGATTTGTGTGTATCGTGTTTCGAAGACATCTCAGGTCTCTGAAACAAAGCAAAAATAATTAAATGAACTTAAGATTGGTTTAAAATTGGAAGAAAACCGCTTTGTTGTAAAGTGACCGTATGAAAGCCTTTAAAAGTTGTCAGACGTCCACAATTTATTGGTCTACAAGATCTATACATATAACGTCCGTTATAAAAGATAGAGTATCTTTTTCGTTAATGGTTTCCGTTTATTTTTGTTTACGTGTACTTATTTGGAACGACTTTGGCAAGGTCACATTGATATCTTGTTCTGTTTTCTTTATTCATTTTATTTGGTCTTAGTTGATGTAATAATTGTGTGTCATTTTATGATAGCTACGTCAACTAATTATTTTGATAAAGGATTAACATAAAATTAAGGACTCTGCTTCGTATTGGCATCACGGGACCTTAATATCCCAAAGTGAGGACTCCTCTCCACAAAATGTCTAATATAGATACCTAATTCAATGTTAACAAGTGTTTTAGAGGTCTTCAGACTCTTATCTTACCATCAAAATATAGCTTTCGTCAAAAAGACTAAATATATATTAGCGCCTTTCTGGGATTTTATTAGACCAAATGATTAAAAAGATTATAGCCATTCTAAACCTATAATGTTTTGGATTTTTAAAATTAAAAGGTGATGTTGGAGTTCATATTATGTCATCATGAAGTCTAGGTATTGACTGAAATAATAATTCCAGTTTTTCGACCACGTCTCGCTACATAAAATTTTTAAGCATGTAATGGTAAATATTCATGTAGGTTACATGCTGTAAAGAATGAAGAAGAAGAAGTCTTTCATTTCAGAAATATTTCAATAATAAATATTAAAGTCATATAAAGGCTCAAGAGCTGGTAGGTAATTTTAAGAAGTACCTATATATTACTTGAAACAAAAAACAAATGTGATTTAGTCGACACTAGCGTGTGTTGCAGGTATCTATCGTATACTTCAGCTGAGTATTAAAAGAACTGTCTGCACGTTTGCCAATATAGTGGATTCACACGCGAACAAACGAAAGCTAATGGTACTTTGTTAAAAACTTACAGTTATAACTGTAGGTATTTGTTAAGGAAGAAATCACAAGAACAACCACTTCTGAATTAATTGCATCTTTACCAGTACTGTAGTCAACAATGTACAACCTTAACGTAGACACAAAAAGTTGTAAAACTATCTAAAAGTGCATTTACAAATACGCGCAATTGACGAGAAGAGACTCGACTCGAGAAGAGAACAAGAGTCTCGAAAAGAGACCCGAGACGTCTCCCTCTCCTGTCACACATTCTTCTCCCATTTCGTATCTATGCACTATGGCAAGAGCGAGACGGGCGTAGTCGTTGACATTAACGGCAAGTGGCGAGATGACATGCGAGGTTTGCCAAAATTATTGATAGTGTGTGATAAATGTCGTGGAATGAGCGATTATTATCATTAGATGTTCGATCAGGTACACGCATAAGGGCGACTGCACATCTATACCCGAATTACCAATTCAGTGGAATTCTGACGTTTCGTAATGTTACCAGAGATAAAACAATTCCCACAAAAAAGTTAAAAATTCAAAACTTATGCAAATACAAATCAACTGCCGCATGTAGATATGACAAATGTCTGACAGACACTTCATGGTGATATGTCATTCGACATCCATTTTTGAATAAATTTTTTCAATGTGCTTCTTTTGTTTTCTATTGCTGTTAGTGGGCACTTTCTAGTTTCCACTCTTGGTGTTTTCCATTTTAAGGCGAAACGAGTAATATTATTACACGGCATATGGCTTTTTATGATGACAGGGAATTAAAGTAGTTTGGGGTAAAATCGTACTTCGTAGATGTTAACCCTGTTCGCCATACAAATAACTCATCTGTAAATGACAATGACAGCTGTCAGAATTCCACGGAATTAGCAATTCGAGTATATGAGTACATAAATTAATGTACTCCTAAGTTGAGTCATACTGTACCTCCTTTTAATTTTCCCACCAGCTCTCCGGCTTAGTAGTAGCGTTAATAAGTCGCTCGCTACTTTTGTGTTCAACTCCTATTGTTTGTCGCACAGAATGCGGTCGTCGTCACAACTTGCCATAATGCTAGTGTAATGAAGCATGATATTGTTGAGGCCTGTTATTAATTATAATTAAGTTATCTTACAATTGTCTTAATTTTGCATAGAATATAAACTCCTTCCCGTCAGTTGCAGTCGTGCTTATGTACCTATATTAAATTAAAATTAAAAATTTATTTATTCAGACACCTTAAATATGTTTACAACAGAAATTACAATGCACCTTGATAACTGCATTAGTTATAAAACTGTGTTGCAGTTATCAGGCCTCCCAATTATTGTTACATTTTAATGAGTACATATCCTTATAAAGATCCATAAAAATTGATAAAAAAATTAAAATATAAAATATTATTCTTAAAATAATCAAATAAAACTAAACATGCAATTTTTGTGAAAATAAATAAATAAAATATAATGTATGTATAATATATGTATGTATAATGTGTGTGTCTGTGCGTATATGTATAATTTCTTATAAGTATTATGATATACTTACTTACATAATTTGCAACTCAATTTCATATAGCAAACCGTAATACGTACATTGATATTGAATTCAGAACATACCTACACATTGTATTTGAGTTTACAAGATTCCGAAGTAAATAGTCAACTACCTACTGAAGGCAGTCAAGAAATACTTAAATATTCTACTTGAGAGTAAATTGACTTCCTTGGAAAGTCGCAACTCGAATTATTTTCTCCTTAGATACAGGAATTTATACGTAAAAGGAGAAAACCGTTAAATAAGCCGAGACTTTGAATCTGTCTTGGAGAGTAGCCGTTGGCTATGTGTATAAGGGCTGGTTCAGACTTGCGAAAAACGCGCGGATGCAAAATTGCATTAATTGTTCGGACAGATGCAATGTGCGACGCAGGACAGCTGCAAAATGACATAATATGCCTAATGTCATGTCATGTCCGAAACGCATGGTTACCGAAAAGCAAATAAACGCCCTGTACCTAAGTGTAGGCAGATAAATACCTATACCTAATAGTATACGAGGAAGTCACATATTTTTTCTTTTTCTAGCGGAGTACAGGATAGGTATAAATAAATATGAAGATTCAAGATCCTAATGTAACACTTTGTGGTTTATATGCGCTGATTCCAACATGTCAGAATTACAAGCCCCAAGCCTCGCGTGAATAGTTATTTATTCTAGTAAGTGGATAAGAAAGACCACGGACAGAATAGCTGCTCGTATTTTACTTAAAATTGCGGTTTGCAAAGGACGGCACAGCCTGGAGGTATGTGGCTAGAGAAATGTTCTATTATATCTGCAGACCAATAGTTACTTAATACTAACTTAATACAGGTTATAAGGGGAACGTTATCAAAAAGTAGCGCTATTATCCTATCACTACCTAAACACAATCCAATACCAATAAAATCATTTGTAATAAACTTGCAGTAAGTACTAGTGGTTTAGTATTTTTGAAACCGGCAAATAGCTAGCGTGCACAACTCGGAGTCACCGCAGCGACAACTTGCTGTTTACCCAATATTCGTTGACCTTCTAGCGTAACTAAACACAATAACCGTTTGTTTTATACTTGTAGTGTAGTATTAGTAGAGTATTAGTGGTTTAGTAGGTATTTTGACAACTTTAGACACTTTATTTTGACACATGTTGATGATAATAATGATCACGTCGGGGTCACCAAAAATGTGGCTATGTATAGATCGACCAGAATCTCATGAAAAATACGGAAATGAAATTCCAAAGTTAGCAACACTGCGGCTGCCCTGGCGATAAACAAAGTAACTGAATTTTTTTTTAAAATTCGCTTTTTTGCATTAACAAAAGTTTTATGTCGAGTAGTTTTTTACCACAGTTTAATATTAGAAATAACTTGAACCGTTTACTGAAATTTGAATTGCCCAAACATAGTAACTGCACACACTAACCCGGAATATAAACGCAAAAACCAAGTAAACAACAAGCACAACACAAAAACACAGTAATTGGATGTTGATTACTTTGTTTTTGTATTTAAAATGCAGTTGCTTGATTTTTCGTTTCGTGAAACGATCCCAGGTAAGGTGTTCTGAATGTAATTACTTTGTTTATCACTAGGGCAGCCGAGTAAGGCCGCTATCCCACTGGCGTTTTGCGAGCGTTGGCGTTTCTCCAACGTCTGCGCAGCGACAACGTCGCGTTGACGCGACGTTGTCGCTACACAGACGTTGGAGAAACGCGAACGCTCGCAAAATGCCAGTGGGATAGGGGCCTAAGATAAGAGAGGCGAGGCATCCTGCATCCTGCTGAGTACTCTCTATCATATATAAGCCCTTTAAATAGAGCCGCGCGCAAAATAAAAAAATGATGGACATAAATACTCAAAAACGTCAGATTAAGATACGGTGGGTTAATTACGAGCTAAGAAAAGTATATTTAGAAAATCCGGCTATTTGAACGTAACGTACGAGAATGGGAGCGTTACAAAGTTGCAAAAAAAACGTCATCTTGACCTTCTCGAATCTCGAGGGTGGTTGAATTTTTTTCTATTTTGAAGGAAATGATACAAAAATAACAAAAAAATATAATCAGCCGATTTTCACAAGCCAAAGTTATAAAAATCGTCTATTGAAGATGAGAGCGTGCAGCTAGAAGCTTTCCCCACCACTGAAATGGAAAACCTTACATAACCTTTTATTCTTCCTATCAACTAATCTATAAAACCTTTTATTCTTCGTATCAACTAATCTATAAAATCTACTAGGTCCCGACGACGCTCGAGTAAATCCACATTTAGCATCCTCGGCTCCGCTACTATAATGGCAATCGTTCACGCTTTGACTTCGCAACGTCAACGCAACGTTAACGTCGCGACAACGCTGTGCAGACGTTGGAGAGACGCCAACGCTCGCAAAACGCCAGTGGGATAGGGGCCTTAACCTAGTGTTGCTTACTACAAAATTTAATTTCCCTATTTTTCATGAGATTCTGGTCTACCTATACCTACTGAATATTACAAGATGTTATATTTATGAATTGAGCTGAAAAATAATAACACTCCTAATGGTTAAATATTAAAACAAACAAATATGTGTAATTATTATAATTATCTATTTAAACACAAATTTGTTTCCGACCAGGCGAGGTCTTTAGGCTCGTTCTGGTAGGAAAGGTAAATGTCATATCTGGAGCTTGGTGCTCGATAGAATGTCTTGATGTGAATGAGGCTCTCGGATTCCTACAAGAACAGCAGGATTTTGACCGCGTTCTAAATTTGATTTTTGTTCGAAGTGGCAGCTACGAATAAATTTTCTTAATAGTTAACTGCCAGCCAATATTCATCGGCAAGTATGATAGTAGAGGTTGTATGCCTCTACACACGTCAGCCGGTTGCATTACATTGCAAACTTTAAAAAAATACAGGAATTTTTTTTCTGCGTGTTTTATGGTAGGTATCTTGTCAGTATAATCGTCACTACTATTACCCGTCTTCGTTTTTAACCCCCGACGCAAAAACGACGAGGTGTTATAAGTTTGACGTGTCTGTGTGTGTGTGTGTGTGTGTGTGTGTCTGTCTGTTCCCCTGTAGCACTCAAACGGGTGAACCCACGGTGAACCGATTTGAATGCGGTTTTTTTTTTGTTTGAAAGGTAAATTAGTCGAGAGTGTTGTTAGCTATGTTTGATGAAAATCGATCCAAGATGGCCGCCGCTACAAAATGGCGGATTACATATTTTTTCACAACTCCCTTAATATGGGTATCAAATGAAAGGGCTTGAATAGTAAAATAGCACTATGCAAATCCAAGATGGCCGCCGCCACAAAATGGCGAATGTCGGAGGTTTTTTAAATTTTCAATTTATACTTGTGGATAACGGTCCCCTTACACACTGTATTTAGATACTTACTTGAAATAAAGGAAAACGAAAACGGCTAGCGACAGCACGGCTAGACTGAGCGAGTAGCCGGCTAGGTATATGAGGCTGGTCACATCGGTCGGTGATATGTTGGCTATCCGCTCCGTGCAGTTCGCGTAGTCGGAGTAGTTGTGCCAAGTGCCGTCCGAGCAGTATCTTGACGCGTTTTCTGTTCAAAGGAAAAGTGTATTTTTAAAGATTAAAAATATATCGAATACACAATTTTTGATTTAGAAAAATTTGATGCAATTTGAACTCAGCAGTAAGCTTATTTTTCATTTATTTTATCTCGTTCGAAATCTTTTATTTTTAGATATAAAAAATAGGTAGGTATCTTATCACTACATAGTATAAAACAAAGTCGCTTTCTCTGTCCCTATATCCCTATGTCCCTTAAATCTTTAAAACTACGCAACGGATTTTGATGCGGTTTTTTTTAATAGATAGGGTGATTCAAGAAGAAGGTTTATAAGTAGAAAAGTTGGACCCGATAGGTGGCGCTAATAGCGGGCAGGACGATGTCTGCCGGGTCCGCTAGTATATTATATGTGCGTCTTCAGGATTCAAACTATATGTGTGCTAATTAATCATCGAGATCTGTTCACCGGTTGACAGACCCAGTCTGTGCGGGCTAATCTTAAGGGTAGATCGCAGTCAAAAGCTTAGATGAATAAAATATTACACGGCGAAGCTCAAAACCGATGAGGGTAAAAGGATATAATATTTAAATAAAATCTCCTGTTAACCCGTAGTGTTAACCTCTCTCGTTTAGCGCGCTCTGGCCTCTGTCAAAATGACAGACATAACACTTGCTATCTAGCCCATTGAAATGTTACAATTTAAGGACCGAATATTGCATTTATTAGAGAACGCAATTTTATTTTTGGGACATGTGTCCCATGGGGTCAATAGAAGCTTAACCTCAAGTTTGTGGGGTCGCCAGCCTTTTTTACGCGATATCTCGGAAACTATGTGTCTTACAAATAATTCGTAAAGACATAATTTGTAGCAAATTGTTTTGCCCTAAATAAAAAATTAAAGAAGTTATAAGCAAAAAGTGAGAATTTTTTTTAGAAAATCTTTTTTGCTCTATAACTATTTTTTATACATTTTACAAAAAAAATACCTCAGACCAATCAATTTTTTTATTTCATTCATTTAAAACGCTGTTACAGCGCTCCAAAGTTGACCGGGTTCGTCAATGCTCATGAGAATCCGGTCAAAACGAAATGTTTCAGCCGCAGCCGCAGCCTGTACCATCGAAGTAAAGTAGATTAGAGTAGCTAGCTAATAACTGATTGAAAATATTATGATGTTGAGGATTACCATATAAGCAAGATGATCGTGGAGTAGGCCTACTGGGGACACCACGTAAAAAACGCGCCTAGAGACTCTACCTCATAGGTGGCGGGGAAAAGAGTTAGGAATGAATAAGTAAAGTTTTTAATTTAACAAAAAAATTTAACAAATTTAACAAAAAAATTTTAAGAATATATTTACAATAAAAAAAACAAAAGTTAGTTAAACATTTCATTTTGACTGGATACTCATGAGCATTAACAAACCCGGTCAACTTTGGAGTGCTGTAACAGCGTTTTAAATGAATGAAATTAAAAAAAATTACAGGGTAAAATTTTCCTCAAAAGATCATCTACAAGACTGGTCTGAGGATTTTTTTTGTGAAATGTATAAAAAAAAGTTATAGTGCAAAAAAGATTTTATAAAAATTTTCTCACTTTTTTGCTTATAACTAGGTACTTTAATTTTTAATTTAGGGCAAAAAGTTATACAAACATATTTGTAGGCAAAACAATTTTCTACAAATTATGTCTTCACGAATTTTTTGTAAGATGCATAGTTTCCGAAAAAAGTGTTTTCCAAGATGGCGGCCGGGGGACAAGGGTGGCGACCCCACAAACTTGTTCTAGCTAAGTTAAGAAGTCTAGGTTAAGCTTCTATTGTCCCCCCCCCCCCACACATGTCCCAAAAATAAAATTGCGTCCTCTAATAAAGGCAAAGCTCATGTAACATTTCAATGGACTAATCAAAGAAGTATCAAAGAATTAATTTGTCATTGACAAAAATTGTAAAAAAACCGGCCAAGTACGAGCCACTACTTAGCCGAGTACAGGCCTCACTCTTTTAGGGTTGCGTACATAATTATTATGAATAACATAATAACTATGTTGGGTGTAAGAAATATTTCATTTCCGAGCTAGACATCGCAACAAACCGCGAAAAAAAAACCCAAGAAATGTTCGTTTGTTTTGTTACAGCTTACAAACTACTTGTTTAAACACAGTAAATGGTAGGTACATAATATACCGAAATTTAATATTCCTAACTGGTTTAGTTTTTGAGATAACTCCCGTCACAAAAATGGTTTAAAACGGATAACTTTTACGGCCCTCCATTTACTTATTTTTTAAGAAATAAAAAAATTCGTACTGTAATCAATGAATTCTAAACAATGATACCCAAGATGCTAGGGTGAGAAAATTTTTTTTCCGGCTCCGTTTTCATGTATGGGAGCCCCCCTGGAAAACAATTTAATTCAATTTCTAATTCAATATTTGGTTTTGGGTCAACGTTCTCTACGCCAAATAGTTACCAGAATTTCAGGTTTATTAACTCATTTCGTCTAGAATTACGAGCTAACGACCTGTGGCACGCGGACAGATAGACAGACGAACAGCAGAGTGACATTAATAGTAATGACGTTTTTCCCAATTGGGTACGGAACCCTAAAAAACCGGGAATCGAACCCGTTTTCTATTCATGATGCGATAGCGAAAGCTATCTATCCTATAAGCCTCAAGCTGTTTATAACTTATAATCCTTAAACAGTAAAAGTACAGTTTAACGTACCTAACATTTAAATGTATAAACAACGATTTCAATACCCTCTGTATTTATACTTTGATTATAATATGTATAAAGTAAATAAACAGATATTACGGATCCAAACGTGCTCAACTACATCGCGATTAGTTCATCAACTAACGCTAAATCATTTCACGATTTAGACCTATCTTTAAACATATAAAATGTAGTCTTAGATGTATTAATAGTACATTAGGATACGTGTGACTTTAGTAGTCCATTATTGGACGGCGTTAATTAGCTGCCGAGCGAGGGCGATAAACGCCGTACATTAATGGACTACTTTACTTGAATCACGAGTAGGTATGTATTGTATAGTTTTTATTAACTTATTGTTCGGTTGTGCTGTTTAATTTATTTTTTGAATTTTGCATTTTTATTTTATTTACTTCCACGTCTAACAACCAAAAACGGGAGCGAAGTTTATTATTAAAATAGTAAATATTTCTCCAGTTTTATGTGTGTGTCTAAGAGTTCATTATTCTTTCACGTATGAAACTTCGTGCCTTGCTTTTTAGTTAGTCCTTTTTATCTTTTTCCTTTTGAGTTAGTCACTAACTGTTAGTGCATACTTAATAGGGATATTAGAGTGTAAGTGCTGTCTGAAAGAATACGTGAACAAAGTGTCCCTATATTTTCAAGAAAGAAAATATTGGAGAATTTTTGTAGTAACTCAGATAATTTACAAGTAGGTACTTACATAAGGATACAAGCGGACACCCGCGACTTCGTTCGCGTGGATATTGGTTTTTAAAAATCCCGTGGGAATCATTTTGTTTTTCCTAAGCTCCTTTGAGCTCATATCTTGCTAAAAACTGTTAAAAGTTCACTGGCGGATGTTTAGGTACATCAAAATGTAAACATCCGCCAGTGAAAGTCCCATCAAAATCGGTCCAGCCTTTCGGAGATTAGCCAGTAATCTTTAAAGTATCTACTTTCTAACAAAAAAAGAATGAATGAAATCGGACCACCCGTTAACGAATTACAGCTAAGTACACATTTTGCCTTTCATCCCCTCTCCCAAGGGAACCGTGCTGAATTTCGGGATAAAAAGTATCCTATATGTTACTCCATAGTATTAACTTAAATCATGCCGAGTTTCATTTCGATCCATTCCGTAGTTTTTACGTGATGCGCGCACAAACATACAGACAAACAGACAAACAGATAAACAGACAAAAATTTCTAATAGCTTTTTTACGTTCTATTACTTATCAAACATATATATCTAACATCCCCCAGTTATTATTTTGCAAAAATCTTCAATGTACAGATACGGCAATTCTACGATTTTATTATATATGTATAGGTAGATATAGAAGATAGATATTAAAGTAGAATTACTAATTTGCCAATACTTAGCATTAAATATGTTTTGATTGTCTCGTTGGCTGATGTTCCGGGTTCGAAACTCGTCTGAAAAAATTTATGTATCTACCTAATATCTATTCAATCAAGGAATTCTTATGTAGGTATCAGCCCAGAGTTGCGAAGTTGTTGAGAGTGTAACACCGTCGTGCCTCGGAGAGCACATAAATCCATTTAATCCTACGCCTGATCTCTCTTCGGTTGTGTAAAGGGAATAGAGAGTGCATTATGTTTGCGAACACACTCGTGCACTATAACATCCTCTGCGCAGTTGGTTTGTCATTGAGATTGGCTGCCGTGACCAAAATTCGGTCAGGAAAACATATTATTACGTAGGTACATAATGTACATGTTCAATGGAAAAAACATTTTGTAAACAAACAAAAGAAAGATAGCGAACTTACGCGTGTCATCGTACTGTACGCCGTGGAATTCCTTGAAGCACTTTTGTATCGCCAGCGTGTTCCACGGGGTGGGGTCCCAGCACAGCAGGCCATCGAAGTAAGCCTCGCAAAAATTGCCCGCCAAATTCAAATTCTTTGCCAGGCATAGCTCCACGCTAGCGTTGTCCCCCACGCCCTCTGTTTCCTCCAATGTATGTAGGTCCTCCAGTTTGACGGATTTAAAGTGTTCTCCGCTGGAAATATGTACCTACTTTGGCTCGTTCTTAGGTATTGTCACTGTCACTTATTCTCACATCTATATAGTTATGTCTCTTGGGATACCAGTTCTTCCATCGCGGGGCAGGTGGCTCGTGTGTTCTGCGCGCGCCTGAACGCAACGGATTCTGCGGAGCACATTAGCGTCAGTACGAATGTTACCATGATAAGATTGTTTGCCCGCGGCTTGTGTTCTAACTTATCAAGTGATAAGACACCCAGAGTAAACATCGGTAGTCTATAAGAGTATTTATGGATCGTGTAAGGAATTATACTTTTTTCTCCGAATGCCTTCCCGTCTCGAACGTTTTACCTGCAACAAAAAAAATTCAGTTGAAATACACACAAAATTCGTAAACGTCTGAATGTTGTCTGGGAGACATTTTTGTTGCCAAGTGCGCTTTTGTGGTATTTTTGGTTGTGCAAAAAAAAAATTAATGTCGGCATCCTCGACTTTTTCAAAAAAATTTCTTTTTAAATAAATATTGAATGTTGATTTGAAACAACTAAATGTCTTCAAATGAACATAAATACTACTGATATAATTTTTTTCAAAGAAAAATGAACCGACTTCAAACCATTCGAACTAAAAAGTTTAAAATAATTTTTTATTCATTTAGATTGAAGTTTAAACTACCTAACTCAAATGATATATAATTTTTTGAAGTCGGCGCCAAATGACTTTGCGATCGAATTGTTAATACTAAACTGCTAAGATACAAGCACCTTATTACTACTTTTTAACCCCCGATGCAAAAACGACGGGGTGTTATAAGTTTGACGTGTCTGTGTGTGTGTGTGTGTGTGTGTGTGTGTGTGTGTGTGTGTCTGTCTGTTCCCCTGTGGCGCTCAAACGGGTGGACCGATTTGAATGCGGTTTTTTTTGTTTGAAAGGTGAATTAGTCGAGAGTGTTCTTAGCTATGTTTGATGAAAATCGGTCCAAGATGGCCGCCGCTACAAAATGGCGGATGATATATTTTTTCACAACTCCCTTGATATGGGTATCAAATGAAAGGGCTTGACTAGTAGAATAGCACTATTGCAAATTCAAGATGGCCGCCGCCACTAAATGGCGAATGTCGGGGGTTTTTTAAATTTTCAATTTACACTTGTATTAACTCAGTTATTTTGAAAAATTGAGCTGTGTAATATCTCTTAGCTGCCTATTATAAGTAGCTAAACACCGCAGCCTTATTTCGTACTAGCGGTCCACCCCGGCTTCGCCCGTGGTACATAATAGGTATATAGCCTATAGCACTCAAGGATCACGTACATATCCAACGATGAAAGAATTTTTAAAATCGGTCCAGTAGTTTCCGAGATTAGCGCGTTCAAACAAACAAACTCTTCCGCTTTATTATATTAACTAGATGATGCCCACGGCTTCGCCCGTGTGTATTTAGGTTTGTAAAAATCTCGTGGGAACTTTGATTTTCCAGAACAAAAAGTAGCCTATATGTAGTAAGTAGTAACCCGTCCACAAAACGGAAAAATTCCGAGGGATCCTTACGATTTCGGAATGCAATTCCTTACAGCATCAGGGTTGAGGAGTTGGACATGTACCTACTCGAGGTCATTCAACAATAAAGTCTTTAATTGGTATCCCCAATATCAATTTAAATAACCGACAGTGCCTAAATCCCATTAGTTTTGGGGATCAGATCCCCTACAGCATCAGGATTGAGGAGTTGGAATCCAAATTTCGTAGGACAGTATCGCAATGTTTCTCTATCGATTAAAAAAAAAATTACGCAAATCGGTTCAGAAATCTCGGAGATATCGGTGTACAAAGGTAGAAAAACACAACTCCTCCTTTTTTGAAAGTCGGTTAAAAAAGTAGCCTATGTTACTCCCTGGTTAATTCTCTACTTGTATGTGAAAGTCCCGTCAAAATCGGTTCAGCCGTTCCAAAGATTAGCCCGTTCAAACAGACAGACAGACAGACAGACAGACAGACAGACAGACAGACAGACAGACAGACAGACAGACAAAAATTTTAAAAACGTGTGATTCGGTTATAGTATCGTTCAAATAACCATATGAGCTTAATATGAGGTAGTTATTTCGAAATTACAGACAGACACTTCAATTTTATTTATTAGTATAGACTAGCTTTTCCCCGCGGCTTCGCCCGCGTGAATTTCGGTTTTTCACAAATCCTGAGGAAATCGTGGATTTTTGGTTCCCGTTCCCGCTCCCTTTTCCAACCTTTATACTTACTTTCAAGGTAATCTTTATCTTTATTTTTATCTTTATTTATTAACGTACATAATAATAACATTAATATGAAGCCCTGTCTCCTGTGGAAGTAAAAACTGTGTTACAGGAGACAGTGTCTTCCCTACATTTACAAAAAAAAAGAACAAAACCACGTTTACAAAATAAAGTGTGTGTATGAGTGTGTGCGAGTGAGTGTGTGTGAGGGTGTGTGTGTGCGAGTCCATGTACTTGCGTATGCTTTTCACAGTGTATATTTTTTTATATATTTCAAAAACATAAATAATAAAATTACAAAAATTCATGAGAACATATTTCAAAAAGAAAAAAAAAGAAAAATAAAAGCCCAATATCTAAGTACTAAACATTTTTTTGAAATATATTCTCTGTACTCTCATAATCATAATCTTTCAGCCATGTTTTGATATAACTTTTTATATCCCTATTAGACAACGCTTTTAGAACGACTTTATTCAACCGGTTGTACAAAAATGGTGCAAGAAAATCGTAGTGTTTACGCGCAAGACTACTTTTGATTGCAGGGACTGGGCATCTGTCAACTCTCTTAGTACTAGGAGGTAGGAAAGGAATTGTTTTACTGTGTTAACTACGTAACGCCTGATATATAAACAGTTTTCTTACTGATAGTAAATCACATTCCTGATATAGTCGAGTAGTAGGATATATAAAGGGATAGCACTTCATGACTTTAAGCAAGGCGCGCTGAGCTCTTTCAACTTCCAACATATGCGTTTTGGATGTTCCACCCCAGGCGCAGATGCAGTAACTGATGATGCATTCTCCGAGGGTTTTATACAACTTTAATAACATATCAGTACTGCAAACAGTGCGTAAGGTTTTAAATATATACATAAGTCTTCTAATACGAGTACTGGTATTAGAAATATGTGGAGCCCAATTCAAGTTGTGATCAATTGTTATACCGAGATATTTAACTGTTTTCGCTGACATTAGTGAACTACATTTACAATTTCTAGGAAAGCCAACAAATTGATTACATGGATAACCGTGTGCCCTTATATCAAAGTTATCTGGCGGTTGTCCAGTGCTGGTTTTGCTGAAGCAAAGATACTTGGTTTTGTTAGTATTCAACGATAAAAGACTATGTTCCAACCATGAAATTACAATACCTAGGCCTGTTTCTGTGTATTTATTTACCTCATCCCAGGAGGAACCGTGGAATAAAAGAACTGTATCATCAGCGAACATTATAATATCAGCATTACTGATTTTCATATTACAAAGTTCATTTATATAGGCCAAAAAGAGTGTAGGACCTAAGGTGCTTCCCTGGGGAACTCCATAGGAGCACGAATATGTGTCACTTAAGCACCCTTCAACTTTTACTTGTTGGGTTCTTTTAGTAAGGTAATCAGAAAACCAATTATGTGCGAGTCCTCTTATCCCATAGTTCTCCAAGCGAGCCAACAAGATTTGTACAGAAACTGTGTCAAAAGCTTTTTGCAGATCTAGAAATACACCGACAACCTTCTTTTTTTGATCTAAATGGTGGGTGACCAATGAAGTTAGTGCTAACACAGCATCCTCAGTTGATTTGTTAGCGCGAAATCCGTATTGGTTTTTAGAAAGAAGTTGGTTCCTTTCTAGGTAAGACATTAGTCGTTTATTAACAAGTTTTTCAAGTATCTTGGCCACAACAGGTAAGAGCGAGATAGGTCTATAATTAGATGGCAATTGTTTATCACCTGCCTTGTAAATTGGAGTTACAATTGCTTTCTTAAATAGTTCGGGAACGATACCTTGATTGAAGCTCTGATTACATAAGTATGCTATGGGACCAGAAATTAAGTCAGAACACAGTTTTATTATATCAACGGTGACCCTGTCCCAACCTGGAGCACTATTACTTTTGAAACCCGAAATTATATTTTTTACTTCCGATGAATCCGTTAAATACAATGAGAAGGAGTCACAAGGGGAAATTGCAAGATTAGCAGCCCGGCTTGCTAGCTCAACCTCAGTCTTGTTAATATTATCAAGAATATTGCTAGCTAAGTTACCTCCTACTGACGTGAAGAAATCATTAACTTCATTGAGTGATTCGACAGATGACGGTTTAATTTTAAGCAATGAACCTGAGGATACTTTGTTATTACTATAGCACAATTCCTTGATAACATTCCAAGTTTTTTGCATATTACCATTGCTACATAATAATTTAGATTTATAGTACTCAGTTTTTAAAGATTTTAAAATTCTATTGCATATATTTCTATATTTTAAGTACTTTGTTTTAAGCTCAATGTTATTGGGGGAGGACTTATGCTGCTTGTATAAATTATTATTTCTTTTACGTATGCACCGAACAACACTAACTGTGATCCAAGGTTTCAGGGGTACCTTTTTTTTAGAGATTTTTTTAATAGTAGTATTTCTATCAATCAATTCTTGTAATGTAGTGATAAGATTCTCTGCTAGTACATTGACCTCCGTAATTGAATAAAACTTCTGCCAAGTCAATTCCGATAAACATTTTCTAATGGCACTTTTGTCCGTAATTATTTTGTTATAGTGTATGCACTTTATGAATTTTAGTATTGGAGATATATAACAGAATAGGCGAATGATCAGTTAGCGGCTCGAATACTAATGTTTGCCACTTTCCTGAGGTTTTGATCATGAAGTGATCTATGGAAGTGTTTATCCTAGTGGGTAAATTAATACCTTGTTCGAGGCCGTGAGATGCCATTAGATTTAGATACTCAGACGAAAAACCTTTTATATTACTTGGCAGGATATCTATATTGACGTCGCCTGTAAGAATTACATTTTGTTTAAATTTCAAATCATTAATAATACTTTCCAAAGAATTCATGTAATTCGTGGGATTTGAAAAACAAGGAGGACGATATGTGCATATGATCGAGTATGATTTGTCGACCTCAAGCACTAAACAATTACCATCCAACATTTTTGGTTCAGTTGCACTTACATCGATACTATTTTTCACATAGGCGACAACTCCGTCATTCTGATTGATACTATTTTTTGTATAAAATAAATTATAGTTAGTTAATGATGGCGGGTTACAGTTAATATTAGTCCAACATTCTGTCAAAACAATGATGTCTATAGTAATATTTAAGCTAGTAACAAAAGTTAAGAATAAGTCTATGTTACAGTTTATACTTCTTATATTTACACAAATTATAGCTAGAGCGTTTGTGTCATTCTGCTTATAATTTTTTAATAAACTCGTGCAGTTCGATGGATCGTCACAATATGTACAAAAAGTCGACAAACAATTGTCGATATCATGTACAATTCTATTAGAGTCTATATTGAATAAAAGGAAAAATAGTAATTAATATGATCTTTTATAATGAACATGTAGGTAGTTGGGTAATTTTCTGTGCAGAATGTAAACACAGTCCGCTCGCCAGTTGAATTATTATTTGCAGTTACCCTGCATTGTACGAATGAGTTCCAAACAAAACAAAGCAAGTAACTGTTGATGACGTATTTACGTAATGTATTATACTTTTGATTTTGTAGTGTCATAATAGGAGTACATGGTATATCGTGACTGAATGGCTTGGTGGTATGGAATGAGTCAGTGTGTTTTGTGTATGTGTTGTAATTTAAATATACAGTACATTTTTGCTGAAAGTAAATCATAAAAACACTTAATAATATAGGTAGGTAGAACGTTGGTTTACTAAACAAAAAAGAACCGAAAGAGAAACTGAACTGATTTAGTCATTGATTGAGTAGTAATTTTTCAAAGTCTAGTTCGCTGCTAACAAGTACTTGGGGGGTACCTTCTGATTTGCGTAGATATACTTTGCCAAAAGACGTCCAACAAAATGTATATGCATTGTTACGGGCAAACTCGCGTGCTTGATAGAACAATTTTCGGGTATTTTCTGTTAAGTTCTCAGATATGAAAACTCGTTTTGAAGGCCCTTCGATTTTTATATTTGTTGTGTTCAGTTTTTCTTTGGTCTGTTGGTTATATTTCTTAAAACAGCTAATAAATTTATCCTTCATGGCAACTGTGGTGAAATCGGCTATTATCGGTTTGGAGGCAGATTTTGTGTTAACTCTAAAAATGTTTTTGATATCGGATGTTTGCACCGGTATATTCAAAGAACTTCCAATGTTTAAAACTATTTGTGACAATGCCTCCTTATTCTCTTTTTGTTTAATTGGAACATTTCGTATTTCTATGCTTGCTATACGGGCACTTCGTTCTAGAACCTCAATTTTGTTTTCCAACCGACTTATATATTTTTTGTAGTCTTGTCTCTCTGTTTCCAAAGACGAAAGTCTTTCCAACATCTCATCGTATTTGTGTGACATAAAATCCACTGACTTTTTTATATCCGAGTTTTGGGATTTTAGATCTTTCAGCGACTCTAATAACGTTGTAAATTTGGCATCTTGTTCGGCTTGCCACTTGAAAAACTGTGACATAAAGTCTTTGTTCAACACACTTGGGTCCTCAGCTTCACGCGGTCTACGTCTGGATCGTATCCCAGTATTATTGGATGCAACAGAATCATATGTTTGGTCATCCTTTGAACTTGCTAAATTCGACTCAGAGAAGGCGTGTTCCATTGTATACGAGAATAAGTTATTCCTACTCGTACGCTGGAGTGACGTGATGTGAACTAGAAATGTCTTTGAAATGCCAAACGAATATGTACCTTAACACAAAGCTAATACAATTCACTCAGTAGTCCGCACAGTCACAATTTACATTGATGCACGCACACATACAAGGCACTGGTCTGTAAAGCAGCGATCGGGTACCAGGATCTCAGCGTTTTCGGCTAGTTACCGAGTAATACCGAGCACGTCGCCGTAGCTGTTCCCCGTAGATGTTAGAGCGTGATGGCGATAGTTTTTTTTTTGGGTTCGTTACTTGTCGGGCGCCGATGATGTACACGAATTACGTAGGTATTCTTCTACAGTTATGCACTCCTAGTAATCGATGCTGATTTTTCACTAATATTTTGCTGTTTTTTAATAATTTAAATAAAATAAAATAATTTTACACGGGATTGATTATACACGACTGTTCAGCGCCGAAGTCCGGAGGGAAGAGCCGAGGTAGGTAGTTTGCTATAGTGATCTACCTATAGCTGTAGATTTAGGTTTTTTCAAAATCCCGTGGGAACTGTGGATTTTTCCAGGATAAAAAGTAGCTTATGTTTTAAGTCAGGGCATTATCTATCTCCATTCAAAATTTCAGCCAAATCTGCCCCCTGATTGTGTAACTTTAGACGATGAAATGGTATTCATTTGAAGGCCTAAGGCATCAAAGTAAAATAAACCATACGTTTATTGAAATAGAGCTCAATTTCGTGTATCCATTCTTATACGATTAGGTATGTACGTACGATTCATAACGCTCCATGTTGAAATCAGTTGTACTGAATTTGTGACTTTAAGTCAATACTTACAAGGTATATTTTACTTTAATGGCCTTAGGCCATCAAATGAATACCATTTCATCGTCAAAAGTTACACAATCAGGGGGCAGTTCAGAAGTTGCGACGTTATAGAGTAACAAACATCAAACATCCAAACATCTCAGCCGCTGCAATCGCTTCAAGTTTCCGACTTAGGCTGCTTAAGGGCGCTGCGATCGTTTTTTTAAATTTCGAATGATGGCTGCTAGGGGGCGATGCGATCGTTACTTAGTTT
Source organism: Melanargia galathea (assembly GCA_920104075.1). Taxonomy (NCBI): domain Eukaryota; kingdom Metazoa; phylum Arthropoda; class Insecta; order Lepidoptera; family Nymphalidae; genus Melanargia; species Melanargia galathea. Next base: position 33,001,811 of record OV049855.1, on the reverse strand, counting down.
CCAGTTTTGGCCGCCAGAGGGCGCTGTGATCACTTCAAGTTAGGCCGCCAGAGGGTGCTGCGATCGTTTTTAGTTTCCAGTTTTGGCCGCAAGAGGGCGCTGTGATCGTTTTTAGTTTCCAGTTTAAGCCGCAATAGGGCGTTGGGATCGTTTTTAGTTTCCAGTTTTGGCTGCCAGAGGGCGCTGCTATTGCTTCAAGTTTCCGGCTTAGGCCGCCAGAGGGCGCTGTGATCGTTTTTTAGTTTCCAGTTTTGGCCGCCAGAGGGCGCTGTGATTGCTTCAAGTTAGGCCGCCAAAGGGCGCTGCGATCGTCTTTAGTTTCCGGTTTTATCCGCCAGAGGGCGCTGTGATCGCTTCAAGTTAGGCCGCCAGAGGGCGCTGCGATCGTTTTTAGTTCCCATTAAAACTTTCATCCCCTATTTTACCACCCTTAAATGAAGATTTTTCAAAATAAAATATACAGAGTTTTATTATTTAAAACTCATAATCTAAATGCCGATTTTCAGGTCTGTAACTTTAAAAACATAGGACTTTCAAAAAAACTTTCATCCCCTATTTTACCACCCTTAAGGGGAGATTTTCCAGAATAACCTATACAGGTTTTTATCATTTAAAATTTTTAATCTAAATGCCTATTTTCATATCTGTAACTTCAAAAACATAACCTTTCTATCCCCGTTTTACCCCCTTAGGGGAGGATTTTCGTGAAATATTTTCAAGGCTGATATCTAAGCCCTAGAATTAACCTACGTTCCAAATTTCAAGTTGATAATAGCAAAATTATAATTAAAACTTCCCATTAAAACTTTCATCCCCTATTTTACCACCCTTTAGGGAAGATTTTTCAAAATAAAATATACAAAGTTTTATTATTTAAAACTAATAATCTAAATGCCGATTTTCAGGTCTGTAACTTTCAAAAAAACTTTCACCCCCTATTTTACCACCCTTAAGGGGAGATTTTCCAGAATAACCTATACAGGTTTTTATCATTTAAAATTTTTAATCTAAATGCCTATTTTCATATCTGTAACTTCAAAAACATAACCTTTCTATCCCCGTTTTACCCCCTTAGGGGAGGATTTTCGTGAAATATTTTCTAGGCTGATATTTAAGCCCTAGAATTAACCTACGTTCCAAATTTCAAGTTGATAATAGCAAAATTATAATTAAAACTTCCCATTAAAACTTTCATCCCCTATTTTACCACCCTTAAGGGAAGATTTTTCAAAATAAAATATACAAAGTTTTATTATTTAAAACTAATAATCTAAATGCCGATTTTCAGGTCTGTAACTTTAAAAACATAGGACTTTCATACAAACTTTCTACCCCCATTTTACCCCCTTAGGGAAGGATTTTAGGGATATTAAATAGCCTATAACCTGCCCCCAAAGTTGGACTACCAAATGCAAAAAGAATTTTTCAAATCCGATAGGTACTTCCAGAGATTAGCGCGTTCAAACAAACAAACAAACAAACAAACAAACAAACTCTTCCGCTTTACTATATTAGTATAATAGATAGTATAGATTTCAGTAGCTATGTAATTTTGTTGTACTTCATTAAAAGTGGCCAACCTGACTTTCGATAAGCGAAAGAGCGTAAGCGCTAATATTATGATCGTATAGTCATTTTAGACACCAATAGGATTGGTGTCTATCGATATCATTTGGTAATGAACGCCGTAGCGCAATAATTTGTGTGACCCTTTTCATACTGTACGACTAAATTACTTAGCCATTAAGATACGGAATAGATCTGTTGAAGCGTCTTGTATTCCTATGCTTGTGTCATCACAAACTATTGAAACAAGTTTTTTTTTCAAATGTAGCTTATGTTTCAGAACCTTCAGGACTGATTATGAAAAAGTCAAGTTTCTAGAGCGTCTCTACAAAATGTCAGTGGGTTTCATTGATTAATTTAACATTAAACGAAATATCAAACTTCGTTTGCATGGAGCACGTTAGGCAGAAACTTCTCATAAGGAGCTAACTCATTACTGCATTGTGGTGTGTCAATGACGTCATTACATTTCATATGAAGATTGAAGACATACAGACTGCACACTTGTCTGTAGTGACTTTCGAGGCGATCTTATGCCTACTCCAACGTTGGTCCTAATGTTGGCCTTAGCAAGTCCCAATGGATGAATGCACTATATTAGAGCAAGTGTTAGTGTGCCAACAGCCAACGTTATTTTTCCAATCCACATGTTGGATGAACTGTATTGGGTAAAGCGTTGGGGCCCATATCCACACGTGGACCCCAACGTACCAACTGTACCAAATACTGTTATACCCAGTACCTACTGTCCTTGCTGCGGAGTCGGGACGTTTACGTTTTAGTTGAAATTAAGTTGTTTGAATAGGGTATTTGACAACATTGAAAATATACTATTGATTGTGGTCATCTTATCAGATAATAGCCTAAAAAAGACATATTTCACTCAATCACACTAAATTATGTAATTTTACGCGATATTTTGCACGAAATAAAACATTATAATTTTTGAAATTTTATCAGACACGTGAACGCTCTGTGATTGGTTGCTACTTTGGTGACGTCACTTGAAATTATTATACTTGAGAGTACACTTTACTTGGTCGATATAATTGAAGTTTATCAACCAATCGAAAGTAAACTTTAAAGTTGAAACAATAAGATTGATATTAAAATAGCATTATTAACCTCTTAATTTCACTTATTTGGTGTGACTTTCTAGCGCATATACTCTACAATACACAATTGTTTTCATACCAATAATTAGATAAACTCTTCCACTAATAAATTATCACTAGATAAACTCATAACTTTTCTTTATTTCCTCACAAAAACAAAAGATTTGTACCTAAATACACAAGTGTTTTTCGCGCCATCCGTCGTAACTAATCACGCAGCGTGCTCTGTCGCACGCACCGAGAGCGAGCGAGAAAAGTGATGATGCTAATATTTTTGCTATGTATTTATTACATAATTAAAGATTGTTATTTTTCTTGTTTCCTCTCCCGCATTCCATTTATTGCATTTAACTTTGTACTTATTGTATTTAACCTATTTAATTACTTTTAATTTGTATTTAACTATTTAATTATTGTTACTGGATAGCTACGCTGTTTTGTTGTGGTTTCTGGTTATGTAACCCATACTGTGCCCATACATACTCTGACCTCTGTGTGTGAACCTATAAACTTGCTCATTGGTTTGTGACGTCACGCGTATCATGTGATCAGCGCTATTACAGAAATGTCGTTTTTGGCGCGGTTTTCAAAACTTAAACTTTATCATTGATTTAATTCTTAATACTGTAGATATTCCGAAAAATATCAATGTAGTGTGTTTTAATAAGTAATAAAGAATAATTTAAAACTAATTCCAAAAATTAGTCAAATAGCCTATTATGTACGAGTATATATTACAAGAACAACAACACTGCTTCATTTTAGTTGACAAAGACTTCATTTCACAAAGTAAAACTTGCCATTACGTAGAAAACGTATCAGAAAAATATTCATTAGTTAGTTTTCCTTTAATGCAGTCTTTTGTAAACAAACAAACAGTACAATGAACCGCAGCAAAAATGACAATGAAACAAAAGCAAACAGCGCATTTACTTCTATTTGCAGTGTGTAACCGACTTTATTCGGCGCCTTATAGGTCTATTGACTTTCCTTAACCTATAAAAACGTCGTGATAGCGTTTCAAAGCACACATTAAAGTACGACGCATAAATTACAGCCGTCCTACGAGTAGGTACGTACGAGAGCTATCGCAGAGGCGCTAGGTTGCAAACGGTTGATAATTCGACTGTTCGACCCAATTTCCCATATCTGCCTTTCAGTATATGCTTAGTCTCACTTTGCACAACACCAAAACTCTACCAAATATCGAAAAACTGTATGTAATGCAAAATGAACCCAACAACTCTTATTTTAAAGTTGTAATTTAATACTTCGAATGTTTATTGTACAACATTTCTTGGGGCGTTGGTTGTAGGCGAATGCTGAATGTACTGGCGAGCTCAAACCTTAAAATAAGCCAGTTTAGGTCCATATTACTCTGAAGTCGTTGTGTTTCGATACGTAATATTTGGTAATGTTTTGGTGTTGTGCAAATTGAGACTAAGCATACTGTTTCCTTTTTCGTTTAAGCGGGTTCATAACACCAAGCCAAAGGTCAGCTTAAGGTGCCAAATAAGCAAAAGGGGTAACAAGTTCTATGAATGACTAGTTTTTATATGTTAACTAAAGCAATGTTAAAAAGGAATGCAAGTGTAGGTATATTGAGGCGAGGCTTCTACGCGTTTGGGATGTGATCTTAACTCACAAAAAGTGATACGCACTTCGTTGGCTGGGCAGCGTGTCCATATGAGTAACAGACACAGAGTACAAGAGAGATAAATGCAACGGGCAGCGCTGTTTCACTTATGTTGGTGTCCTCTACCCTACCTCTATACCATCTCACGAGTTTTTATCCTAAATCAATGTAATTACCCAATTTAGTAATTTGAATAAATCTTAGTAATTAATAAGTAATACTATTAATAACTAGATTAATAATAATAATAAGACTATGTTATTAATAAAAACCTTAATACAAAATATACACACATCAACACTGTCTAGGGATATTCTGATTTTCTCAATTTATTCAAAATTGGTTATAACTAACATACAATATGTATATATTTTTGTAAAGCCTATTTATCAGACTATCTTTTAGAATAAAACAGAATTAGTTTTTTTGTGTAAATAATTTTTTATTGAAATAAAGACAAAAAGTGAAATGATGGTAAACTTAAGGATGAATGTCTTTTTAAGAAAAAAATATAATTTTAGCAAAATTATCAGTATTTTTGCAGTTACGTGAAAAATTATTTAAAATTAGTAGTCAGTAAACCACCCATGGACGTTAACCACGGTCCTAAACGGCTTTTCATGTTTTGAATCAAGTTATCAAAGTCTTGCTGTGGGATATTGTCCCAGGTCCTGCTAAGATGCAGAAAAAGTTGCTTTGCAGTCGCAATGTTCGGAGGAAAACTCCTCAAAGCCCTTCTTTGGAGCATGTCCCATGCGTGCTCTATGGGGTTTAGGTCTGGTGATTCAGCGGGCCAGTCTAAGATCGACACATCGTGCTCTTGTAGCCAGCTGGTCACCACTCGCGCAGTGTGCGAACGGGCTTTGTCGTGCATGAGCGTGAAAACTTGGTCCATTTGCAGTCGATGGGGATAGATTATTGGTGCTAGCACCTGATTACGGTATTTTTCAGAAGTCATGGTGTTTCTGATCCAAACGAGATCTGTTCTTCCATCGATACGAATTCCCGCCCAAACCATAATTGTTTTGCCGTGGTATGGCTGGTCGGTATGGCTTCCTGACGGTGTCGCAGACGGTTGTCACGACCAGGAGCTCGCCATACACGTACTCTTCGTAAATCAGGATGAAATCCGAATCGGGACTCATCGGTAAACAGCACTACAGACCACTAGTTCCTAGAGCAAATGTTCGCGAGCCCACTGTAATCTTCGTCCACGATTTCCTCTGCGTAGTGCTGGAGTACGAAGCGGCCTGCGAGCATGAAGGTTAGCCTCGTGCAGTCTTCTCCTCACAGTTTCGTCACTGACAAGCAAATGGTGGTCTGACTGGAGCCTTTAAACCAACTGCATGGCTGTAGCATTTGGTTATCTCCTCGCGGTCATTTGCGAAAATCGGTCCTGTCTTCGGGCGGTTATGCGCTTCTCGCCTGGGTGCCGTTCAGCCACTTCACCAGTGGTGCGATAACGTGACCACAACCTTGATATCACGTTTTTTCTTGTTTCAATCGCCTCGGCAATACTTCGTTGAGGAGCCCCAGTTTGGAGCGTACCTACTGCCCTTAACATTTCGTCTCTTGTTAAATGGCGCCTCTGCATGATGCATACAGTTGCATAAATTAGAAATTAACCAATAATTTTCATTGAAACTTTCATTTGATACAAAAATATACCAAAAACTGGGTTAGGTCAATTGAAACTTTCGAACTTCGCTACAATTATGCCGCACAAATCTTTTGTTTTCAATTTATTTTTTCAAATTCAAATTTAGAATCATTTAATATGATCTACAAAATAAGCTTTCATTAAAATAATTTAAAACCGATTGATATTTTTCGAGTTTCAGAACTTTATACAAAATATCCCTAGACAGTGTTGATGTGCATAAATTTTTTAGACCCAGTGGTTTGAGGTTAGTAGGTAGGTAATTGTAAGATGATAATATGTCAGTCTGTTTCACCTTTTATACCTGTGGTTAAAATATATAAAATAGAAAATGTTGTTTCACTATGATGTTATCTTGTGGCTTAATCTAAATAAATAAAACCGAAAAGAAAACCGAGTGAAACATTTAACAACGGTAAGTACCTAAACACAACGAACAGTCAACATGAACAGCTGAGTGAAACAAGAATTCAACGTCCTCATTTAAGATAATGGCTGCAGCACTTAATTGCATTATTCAGAGGACAAATGGGTGGATGAAAACAAAACAATCTTCATTCAGCTTCAGGCACTCTCTGTCTTGAATTTAATCTAGATTTGTGAAATTTTTACTTCCGCTCTGCCGTAAAAGTGACACGGAATTTTTGTCTATAGGTGCTCGTTACTTCAAAATGGGGTTGTGACTTTGAATGAAAAATCACATAAGCTGTGTTTATCTGAATTAATCCTGTAGGATATATTTTCATTCAAGCGGATGGCCTGCGACTTCGTTCGCGTGGATATAGGTTTTTAAAAATCCATCACTAAGGTTTTCTCAATGAAAGTCCCATCAAAATCGGTCCAGCGTTTCGGAGACAGACAAACCCAAATTTTAATATACGCCCTACATACACATAATATCTCCTTTCCGGAAGTCGATGTCCTTTTATCGATCCAAAATATAAGTAAAACTCCCATCACTCTACGAGACGAACATATTCGTTCCTAAAAGAGATCTTCTATTTTCGTAACAATTTCTAGATATTTGACGACTTCGAGGTCTATAATGAACTCATCGCCAAGCTTTAACAAATCTGTGGCGTGGTTACCAATAGGTAAAATATATTATTATAGCTGTTGTACCTACCACAGAGTTCTGAATAATAGGCACTGTACCTACCTTCGACCTAATCCTTGCCATAAATCGATCGGCCGCGGTCAGTGTAAGGTAAGCTGTTCACGATGTACACGCTCCGGAGAATTCTTTGATCTTTTATCCAGACATTAATCTAGGTATAGATAATGAATTAGGTATAGATAAAATGTGCTTTAGTATCCATACGTAACATGCTTACTCATAAGTCTCTAAAAATAATTCTGCGGTATAGAAAATAATAAGAAGACAGTGTTTAAAAAGTCTGCTATTTTTAGAACCTCGAAGATTTATATTTTAATTTATCTTTAAATTATCAAGAACTAGCTGACTCGCTTCGGTTTTGCAAAGGATTTTTCTGACTGAAACTGTGTTATACTGCCTTAGTTAGAAACAATACAGAAATTAGCTTATTGGAATTTTAGAATAAGTAGTATAAGTATAATAGAACTAACGGTAAATTTCCATTATATTCTACATATAGGTAGACCAGAATCTCATGGAAAATCGGAAAATTAAATTTTGTAGTAAGCAACACTAGGTTAACTCGGCTGGCCTAGTGATAAACAAAGTAATTACATTCAGAACACCTTACCTGCAGGGATCGTTTCACGAAACGAAAAATCAAGCAACTGCATTTTAAATACAAAAACAAAGTAATCAACATCCAATTACCTACTTTGTTTTTGTGTTGTGCTTGTTGTTTACTTGGTTTTGCATTTATATTCCGGGTTAGTGTGTGCAGTTACTTTGTTTGGTCAATTCAAATTTCAGTAAACGGTTCAAGTTATTTGAAATATTAAACTGTGGTAAAAACTACTCGACATAAAACTTTTGTTAATGCAAAAAGTCAATTTCACAAAAAATGCCAGTTACTTTGTTTATCGCTAGGGCAGCCGTAGTGTTGCTAACTTTGGAATTTCATTGCCGTATTTTTCATGAGATTCTGGTCGACCTATACTTATATTATATTATCACTACATAGTATAAAACAAAGTCGCTTTCTCTGTCCCTATATCCCTATGTCCCTATGTATGCTTAAATCTTTAAAACTACGCAACGGATTTTGATGCGGTTTTTTTTATTAGATAGAGTGATTCAAAAGGAAGGTTTATAAGTAGAAAAATTGGACCCAGTAGGTGGCGCTAATAGCGGGCAGGACGACATCTGCCGGGTCCGCTAGTATTCTATATACTAGAACCCTTTCAGAAGTTATAAGCAAATGCACAGACGAAACAGGTAGGTATTTAGAGAAGAAAGAAAATTATTTATTGGTGAAAAAGTTTACTCCTAGAAATCCCATAATTATCAGGGGTTCAGAATTATTAAACCCCGTATTTGCGTGGGTTATGTTATTTTAATATAGTAATGAATTTCCAACACATTTTCCGATACACGACAAAATTAATATGTAAACATTATCCTGGATTTAATGATCGCAGTGTTTTACATCCGTTGTATGTTAATTTGATATTTTAAGCCGCTCTGTGGTGAAATTTTGTGTAGATACACCATAAGTAGGTACCAGAATGTCTGTCTATCTGTCTGTTTGGCTTTTCAAATACTCCAAGTATTTGTTGTCACGTCACGAGAGTGAGAGAAATTCAAATATTTCCGAATAAGGAAGGGAAAGATGTGCACAGGAATATATACAAGCAATGTTATTAGGTACCTATCTACGTTTTAGATTGGATCAGATATCTATTTTGGATTTGGCTGCAGGCGATTGCGTGGACATGATAGCTATAATCGAAATTGATAGCCTGTCCAGATTGAATATTAGGATCTCTGGCTGTAAACAAGCCCTAGTTAAATAAAGGATATTATACTCCTATTTTATTGAGGCATAATATACTACGTAGGTACTTTATTATGTGAAATATTAAACTTTCGGGTTGACAAGGAATCTGTCGGGTAGATTTGTCGGGATTACATTTTCAATACTTCCTCTTACTAGGTATGATAAATAGCAAGAAACATCTATAAACTTAAGCCCCTTTCCTAAATTACCATTGTTTGGCGGGTCAAATTATTGAAGACAGCGAAAGAAAGCGGTGTGTATCCAACAACGTAAACCTTGAATCTTCGCATAGCCACATTGTAAAATATTGTGAACAAGCGGAAACCCGCGACTTCGTTCGCGTGGATATTGGTTTTTAAACATCCCGTGGCAATCATTTTGTCTTTCCTAAGCTCCTTTGAGCTCATACCTTGCTAAAAACCGTTAAAAGTTCACTGGCGGATGTTTAGGTAGATCAAAATGTAAACATCCGCCAGTGAAAGTCACATCAAAATCGGTCCAGCCTTTCAGAGATTAGCCAGTAATCTTTAAAGTATTTTCTTTCTAACAAAAAAGAATGAATGAAATCGAACCACGCGTTAATGAATTACAGCTAAGTACACATTTGACTTTCATCCCCTCTCCCAAGGGAACCGTGCTGAATTTCGGGATAAAAAGTATCCTATATGTTACTCCGTAGTATGAACTTAAATCATGCCAAGTTTCGTTTCAATCCATTCGGTAATTTTTGCGTGATGCGCGCACAAACATACAGACAAACAGATAAACAGACAAAAATTTCAAAAATAGCTTTTTTACTTTTTATTACTCATCCGTAACGATCCCCCAGTTATTATTTTGCAAAAATCTTTAATGTACAGATACGGCAAGTCTACGATTTTATTATATGTATAGACTAGATGATGCCCACGGCTTCGCCCGTGTGGATTTAGGTTTTTAAAAATCCCGTGGGAACTTTTGATTTTCCAGAACAAAAAGTAGCTTATCTGTAGAAACCCGTCCCCAAAACGGAAAAATCCTGTGGGATCCCCACGATTTTGGAATACAATTCCTTACAGCATCAGGGTTGAGGAGTTGAATATGTACCTACTCGAGTTCATTCAACGATAAAGTCTTTAATTGGTACCCCTAATATCAATTTAAATAACCGAAAGTTTCTAAAACCCATTAGTTTTGGGGATTAGGTCCCCTACAGCATCAGAATTGAGGAGTTGGAATCCAAATTTTTTACAGAACAGGGTCGCATTGTTTCTCTATGGATTAAAAAAAAAATTACGAAATCGGTTCAGAAATCTCGGAGATATCGGTGTCCATAGGTAGAAAAACACAACTCCTCCTTTTTTGAAAGTCGGTTAAAAAAGTAGCCTATGTTACTCCCTGGTTAATTCTCTACTTGTATGTGAAGGTCCCGTCAAAATCGGTTCAGCCGTTCCGAAGATTAGCCCGTTCAAACAGACAGACAGACAGACAGACAGACAGACAGACAGACAGACAGACAGACAGACAGACAGACAGACAGACAGACAAAAATTTTAAAAACGTGTGATTCGGTTATGGTAGCGTTCAAATAACCATATGAGCTTAATATGAGGTAGTTAGTTCGATATTACAGACAGACACTTCAATTTTATTTATTAGTATAGATAGAAGATATTATAGATGTAACAGTCGTATCTGTTGTGAACATACGCCATACACAAAATCCATACGCGATACAATCTGAAACCCTAGAATAGTCTTACCGCACAAACAAAATCACAGTCCATGGTTTACAAGATCGCAATAAGCAAGACTTGAAATTATGTGATTTTTTGCGCTTTTATGTGACCGTAGGTATACCTAAGAGACATGGGTTTGTTCAGGAAATATGTTCCCGCGGGGCAGATGTAAGTCCTGATATACGTGTTCCCCTTGGCACTGTCCAAATGTATTGGATACAGTAACGGGTGGGATTTAAAGGGTTGACAGCAGTTGGACAATTCTTAAAATATTGTCACGTATAAAAGTTTCGCTTTTATATCCCAGAAGACAATATATTAATTATACCAAACAAAAAATACGTTGGCTTCACAGAAATCCTAATAATAAGGCACTAGAAATGCTGTGTACGCGTGACCTTGTCGCCGTGCTGAGGACGCGGACGTCGCAAGCACAACGATGTGTGAGGTAAGCGAACGATGCATCGCATTTGAAACCTTAACGCGCTAATCCTAATAAGGCTTAATTCTGTCTGCACAGTATTGAAAGTAAATGTGTTTGCGTTATGCGTAAAATTATGTTTGTGTATGTAGTAAGGCGGCGACATGCGTTCTGTATAGTTTAAAGTGGTACACAGCGGTTCTAAATGCCCTTATTATTAGGATTTTTGTAGTTGGCCTTTACGAATATGCTAGAATTCTCAAGTTCCGTTTAAATAGTCGCAGTTATTGAGTCAGCAGTAAAAAACTAGGCAGCTTGTCAAAGTTTAGTCTCCTTCGAACGCTCTCATGCAAACGGAGTTTTAAATCTTTAATCAATTTTTTTGCTAATCAAAGTCAAACAAATTTTATGTACACGTTCTAGAAACTAGTTTCTATCTGTGTCTGTGGAAAAAAGCCGAAAGATTTCAGTACATGCTATGTACGTATATGAATCTATGTAATCACAAATCACAGATTCTTATTATTAACCCCCGACGCCAAAACGACGGGTGTTATAAGTTTGACGTGTCTGTGTCTGTGTGTGTGTGTGTCTGTCTGTCCCCCTGTAGCGCTCAAGCGGGTGGACTGAATTGAATGCAGTTTTTTTGTTTGAAAGGTGAATTAGTCGAAAGTGTTGTTAGCTATGTTTGATGAAAATCGATTCAAGATGGCCGCCGCTACAAAATGGCGGATTACATATTTTTTCACAACACCCTTAATATGGGTATCAAATGAAAGGGCTTGACTAGTAGAATATCACTATTGCAAATCCAAGATGGCCGCCACCACAAAATGGCGAATGTCGGGTGTTTATTAAATTTTTAATTTATACTTGTATATTAGAGCGTGTACTTATACAAAATTTAATTGAGTTTGATGGGTTACTATTAAAAATTAAAATGAGAATAAACTTCGTTTATATGGGGCACGCTCTAGATCAATTCCTCTAAAGCAGTATGTATTGTTTTAACTTTGCTATTTTCCTATAAATTGTGCTTCGATATTTTTGTACGTAGTATCGAGGTACTTTTTATTCCATGAAAAGTCTGATAAAAGCGGATATTATATTTCTAAAACTGCGGGAATTGTTTTCTGAATAAAATGGTACCTAGGCTGGATTAAAGTGTGCTTCGAATGGTACAATAGGGAAAATATCGATGGAGGCAGTAAAATTAACTTATATGTATGTAGGTATACCTAGCTGTTTGCCCACGACTAGTCCACGATGAGTTTATATTTATAAGCAATTCCGCGGGAATCTTTCGTTTTCCCAATATAAAAAATAGCCTATGTCACACCCGTAGCTCTGTTGAGGCATGATTGAAGGACAAACCAACAAAATGACAAACTGCACTGTGGCATTTTTAATATTAGAAGATAGCCCACAATGCACCAGATATTATAGTGCACAAGCGTGTGCGTAAACGGCGCGCTTTCCGTTCCCTCACTCTCATGATTCCATGGGATAGCAATTATTACAAATCCGACACGACTGGAGAGAAATCAGGCGACGGCTTTAATTATTCTTCTAGACACGGGGTAAATCTATACTAATAAATAAAATTGAAGTGTCTGTCTGTAATATCGAAATAACTACCTCATATTAAGCTCATATGGTTATTTGAACGATACTATAACCGAATCACACGTTTTTAAAATTTTTGTCTGTCTGTCTGTCTGTCTGTCTGTCTGTCTGTCTGTCTGTCTGTCTGTTTGAACGGGCTAATCTTCGGAACGGCTGAACCGATTTTGACGGGACTTTCACATACAAGTAGAGAATTAACCAGGGAGTGACATATGCTACTTTTTTAACCGACTTTCAAAAAGGAGGAGTTGTGTTTTTCTACCTATGTACACCGATATCTCCGAGATTTCTGAACCGATTTGCGTAATTTTTTTTTTAATCGATAGAGAAACATTGCGACACTGTCCTACAAAAAATTTGGATTCCAACTCCTCAATCCTGATGCTGTAGGGGATCTGATCCCCAAAACTAATGGGATTTAGGCACTGTCGGTTATTTAAATTGATATTGGGGATACCAATTAAATACTTTATTGTTGAATGACCTCGAGTAGGTACATGTCCAACTCCTCAACCCTGATGCTGTAAGGAATTGCATTCTGAAATCGTAAGGATCCCACGGAATTTTTCCGTTTTGTGGACGGGTTACTACTTACTACAGATAGGCTACTTTTTGTTCTGGAAAATCAAAGTTCCCACGAGATTTTTACAAACCTAAATACACACGGGCGAAGCCGTGGGCATCATCTAGTATAAAATATACCTAGTTTTGTTTTTCCGGAATTCAAACTTGGCAAGGATTACTAGGTCAATACGACTATGGGGTAGCAAGCCAGGTAACCTTCAAGTGTGCCTGGGTGCTGCTGGTCCTCTTGGATACGTCCGAGGGGAAGAGCAGTATTCGGGCCGGTGCGCCCCGGTAACATGGTTAATAATTTTCCTACGGGGATATTGTTAGCCATGGCCAATGACCTGGCGGAGGGAGGTTTCTCCGCGTGTCCCTCTGATTAGCAGAGGGCACTGCGGATGAAACTGGGGGTGAGACACCCCGGGGCGGGGGGCAGCGATGCCCATCGCGGGAGGAAGAAAACCTTGTTAAAAAATTACGGGAGGACGCGAGCCTCTGGAGGGACAGCCCAGAGGCGAGCGGGAGCCCCAGCTGGGGCGGCTGCCGGACGCCTGGGATGCATACTTTGGGTTCCCCAGGCGTCCAGCACAGACAGCATGAGGGTCATGCCGTGGTGGTTTTTAGTGGGTATACCTGGTTGGAGTCCCACATAACCTTCGTTCTGCCGCATTCGGCCGCAGAACGGGGGTACCTACAAAAGGTTTTCCACCACGTCAAAAAAAAAAAAATGTCAATATGACTATAACTACTATAGACTATACATATATAATCAAATTTACGTTTCATGGTACTTAAAATTTCATTTCACAAAGTAGTCCAGTAACTTTAGTAATCTGACCTTGCGTTAAATCGAGTAGTTCTGATTTTTTGCAGACTTGTTTATGATGTTGGCCCAATGATTAATCCAAGTTTGTGACCTCGAGCGACGAACGGAACTTTGTCAAAAATCGAAAAAACCGCGAAAATTTGGGATTTTTTTCAGATTTTGGCGATTATAACCCAAAAGGACTAGTTCTTGACACTACCTTTTCAGGGCGTTTTTAAAGTAGAATAAAATTGCTACAATTTAAGACCCGAACCAACTCTGTAGGTACGTTACTTACTGAGATGCTCGCGACTTCACTTGCGTGAATTCTTAATCTCATACAAACTTCCATCTCCCATTGTACCAACTTAGGGGTAGTTTTTCCAAAATTCCTTCGACATGTAATTTTTAATTTTTAACTGAAAACCTAAATACCAATTTTCGTGGATATAACTCGATAAATGACGAAAACGTGACGGGGTCTCATTTAAAGTTTCATCCCCTACTTAACCCACTTGCGGATAGAATTTTCAAAAATCCTGAAATTAATATTTTTAATTTTTTATCGAAAGCCCAAATACCAATTTTCATGGATGTAACTTGAAAAATGACAGACTTTCATACAAACTTTCGTCCCCTATTTAACCCCTTTAGGGGTAGAATTTTCAAATATCCTTTCTTAATGTGCGCTTAAATCATTAAAAGGAAGCTACTGTGAAAATTTCAAGGTCGTAGCTTTCAGTTGTTTAGGTTGTGCGTTGATGATCAGTCAGTCAGGACAAGCTTCTTGAAGCTAGAAACTTGAAATTTTCACAGTAGCTTCCTTTTATGATATAGGCGTACACTAGGAAAGGATTATTGGAAATTCCACCACTAAGGGGGTTAAATACGGGATGAAAGTTTGTATGAAAGTCTGTCATTTTTCAAGTTACATCCATGAAAATTGGTATTTGGGCTTTCCATAAAAAATAAAAAATATGAATTTCAGGATTATTGAAATTTCTATCCGCAAGTGGGTTAAGTAGGGGATGAAAGTTTAAATGAGACCCCGTCACGTTTTCGTCATTTATCAAGTTATATCTATGAAAATTGGGATTTAGATTTTCGGTTAAAAATTAAGAATTACGTGTTGAAGGAATTTTGGAAAAACTACCCTTAAGTTGGTACAATGGGAGATGGAAGTTTGTATGAGATTAAGAATTCACGCAAGTGAAGTCGCGAGCATCTCAGTACGTAATGTACCTACAGAGCTGGTTCTGGTCTTAAATTGTAGCTATTTTATTCTACTTTAAAAATGCCCTGAAAAGGTAGTGTCAAGAACTAGTCCTCTTGGGTTATAATCTCCAAAATCTGAAAAAAATCCCAAATTTTCGCGGTTTTTTCTATTTTTGACAAAGTTGCGTTCGTCGCTCGAGGTCACAAACTTGGATTAATCATTGGGCCAACATCATAAACAAGTCTGCAAAAAATCAGAACTACCCGATTTAACGCAAGGTACCCCATACTAGCAAATCCTAAAGTTACTGGACTAAAGAGTTTGCAGCCGAAAATAGCATTCTTGTGGAAAAAGCGACCATTTCAAAACGTTATAAATCTTCACTGTAAAAAACGTTACGTGGCATATTTTTCGCATGACCATTGGATTTAGTCATAAAAGTTTTGCGAAATGATATAGGTACGGCCTAATGAAATCATAAATTTTTTGTATGCAACTTGAAATTCGTTAGTAGTTGTTATTCATTGGTAGATCATAAATTCAATGTACTTTTTGTTTATCCTTTGTTATATTTAGAACTTTTTGTAAAAATAGCAAAAATTCTTTGGTTTAGTTAGTAGATAGTATAGTAGGAAATAATCTAAATAAGTGGTGTGTGTTAGAGCAAAAGCTCTTTTTAATGAAAGGGCTCACAAAAAGTATTAACAATAGTTGAGCTACTTCTTACAAAGGGGATTTAAATGGATTCTATACCAGATCTATCCCAGTATACATAAGATTACGCAATAAATAACATTGACGATTATTATTATTAATATAACGCAAATATTATAACGTGATAGATAATATAAATTGGCAAGTAAGCTAAGTAGATGGATAAAGTTGCCTATAATATTGGCAATCTTTAATTAAGGATCCTTAAAATATTTCGGTTTAATCTTCAATATCTTGCCAATAAAGGTGGTTCACCGATTTCAATTTGTTACTGAGGAAACAATCTCGTGAGAGGGTATCCCTACTTGTGTTGAAGAGGACGACATACCTACGTAAAATCTTCCCTACAAAAACGTGACTGCTTCGGAATGGAGATACTTAGAAGTTAGAGACTACTTATGTGTTGTGAGTTAGCCTAATTAGAATACAAACATCCGATGCCGAGATGAGTTTGGGAGACATCATTAGTATGAGCTTTCTGAATTATATGTAATAATAATATAATATTATTGGCAGAAATATCTTCTCGAGTTTTAAAGATACTTATTAAATATTGTACCTACAGTGGAGTTTGGAAATATGTACATATTTTTCACAATTAACAGTCAGTAGGCGTCTAAGCTTATTTTGGGCTTTTGAGTTTTTTCTTTTGATATATTTCACTAATTAAACGTACCTACCACTCGAGGCCCTAGTGTAAGTTGTTAACTGTGCGTTAATCTGTCATTTTTAGAAAGAGACGAACGTCTTGCTGTCTCTTTTCCGTCCATACTAAAGTACCCGAACGAAAGTACCTATACATTAATTTAGTATAGACAGAATTTTGATTTACATTGCGATGTCATAGTGCTTGAACCTTAGCTTGAACACATTTAAAAAATATTGATAATAACTGTCGTACTGTGATGTCAATGTGAAGTACTTAATAATGGACGATGTTGGAAAAATGGGAGCAGTCGCATAGGGAAACGAGATGATTAGCTACTGTGGACGAGAGGGACGACATAGTATACCTACATGATACACGCAATATATCTTAACGTACCTACTTATAATATGCCTGACGTGATCACCTTTGTATCTTTGGCCTCGATAGAAGGGCTAAAACATTGTGACCAAAGAAAACTTTATAAAAAATGGATAAGCCATAAGCATAATTTATTTTCATTATATATCTATTATTATAGATAGTCTACGAATTCAAACCAGACTAGCTATCGGAATTCCATTTACCCATTTTCAGTCCACCCCTTTATAGACTGCATTTACATACCGTTAAACTAAGTGCAGCTATTTTAGTAAGGAAACGAGTATCTAAAGACGAGTTCACTTGCTTACTTCGCTCTATCTTGTATATTCGTCATTTCTGATAGTTGTGACCCCTGTGTCATTAATAACATAATAGTAGGAACATTCTTGGGATAATAAAATACTCTTACAACTTAATTGACATAGTTCAAATAACTAACTATCGCTTAAGAGAAGTTACCCCCGAGCACTCACGAGTACGCTGATACAATCGAAGTTTTCTTCCTATTTCAATACTAACCAATCAAAGTTAGAGCGTGTATACAAAAAATTGAGTTTATACTACACCTGCTCAGAAAGTACCTTCTGGTTTGTCTCATATCGAAAGTCAAAGTAAGTCATTACTGTCAAACAAATATGCGGGCTGAAAAGATGTATGAGATTTCATTGTTAACGCGCTAGAGCGGAAATTCTATTTATGAAATTCCATTACTAACGTGCTTTTTTCTTTTTAATTTTTGATAACATCCGATCAGTACATGAAAAAAAACCTATTTCGATAAAGACGACATAAAAAGCATCTAATAACTAAGTAACCGACACGATAGATGGCGCTGATGTCGTTATGTCACCGGGCACGACCGGGGTCCGCTAGTTTAAATATATCCAATTTTAATTAATATAATTAAATATGAATATAAAATAAAAGTAAAAAATAGAAAACAAAAATTTTTTCGCGCTATTTTCTTTGTATTTTGCGAGTCGCTTTCTTTTGTTTTACCTATCCAAGTTTTCAATTCATAAAATTACAAATAGCTTTAGGGAACTCAAAGTGTTCAGTAGAGAACCGCCCAACGCCGGCGGAATTAAAAATATGTGGCCAAGCAGTTATTGTTGTATTGAAAATCTCTTAAACAAGATATACAAATAGACTACTACTACAAATAGATAGAAATAGATAGAAATAGATACAACAAAGCATTTATGAAGATTTTTTACAATGGAAACCCAATGTCTTTTTCTTATTGATTTCCGGTAATAAAATTTTAATATTTTTGATTATTTTATTATTTTCCTCGTAGGTGTAGTATAAAGCACTATGTATCCCTTCGGGAGAAAGTGCGATTCCTCTCGGGTGTAATCGGTCAATTTCTCCCGTCGAGGAACAATGTACTATTGATTGTTCAATATGTAAATAAGAATCAAACTTCGTTTGTATTGACTGCGATAGGCAGAAACTTCTCTTAAAATATCACAGCTTTATATAACGTTCAATTATGATAGTACCTATTATATTTTAATAGAATAAAAAAAATCCGCCGAATCAAGAAGGTTATTTATATAAATATAAAGTATTTATATAAAGTCAAAGTCAAATAAACTTTATTCAAAATTGGTACACTGCACACTTTTTAAACGTCAATTAACGGTGAATTACTTATGATAACTTAAAACTAAAACTACGAGGGTTCCAAACCAGCCATAAAAATGATATGAACTGTTGGCTTTTAGAGCAATCTATGTCCATGGATTTTGGGCATTAAAAATATTTTATGCTATAATAATTATATTTCGTCGCTCCATTCTTCAGATATAATATACATTAACAAGGTAGTCCCTTTAACCTACAAGCAACGACGCACGTTTTAGAGATTTATTTTTAGTTATTAGGTATGGTAATAATAAGATTTTTCCATTTTCAATATCTTGTGACATAAAGCATAAAAGAACAATAAAAAAATCATCCATTTTCTTATTAAGTATAAAATAAAATATCCTAAAATAGTATTTTCATAAAAATAATAATCTATACATATTATAAAATCGTAGAGTTGCCGTATCTGTACATTAAAGATTTTTGCAATAACTGAGGGTGTGAGGGATAAGTAATAGAAAGTAAAAAAGCAATTTTTGAAATTTTTGTCTTTTTGTCTGTATATCTGTTTGTCTGTATGTTTGTGCGCGCATCACGCAAAAACTACTGAATACTACTGAACTGAAATTTGCATGATTTAAGCTCATACTACGGAGTAACATATAGGATACTTTTTATCCCGAAATTCAGCACGGTTCCCTTGGGAGAGGGGATGAAAGTTAAAATTTGTACTTAGCTGTAATTCATTAACGCGTGTTCCGATTTCATTCATTCTATTTTTGTTAGAAAGTAGATACTTTAAAGATTACCGGCTAATCTCTGAAAGGCTGGATCGATTTTGATGGGACTTTCACTGGCGGATGTTTCCATTTTGATCTACCTAAACATCCGCCAGTGAACTTTTAACAGTTTTTAGCAAGGTATGAGCTCAAAGGAACTTAGGAAAAACAAAATGATTCCCACGGGATTTTTAAAATCAATATCCATGCGAACGAAGTCGCGGGTATCCGCTTGTTATGAATAAGTAGCTTAAATATTTCAGCTAGAATTGTGTAAGTTACCTCCTACTCGTGTTTTCTTTGGAAATTGAGAGCGGCCTGGGCTTTGTTTTTAAACCATCGAAATTAATTACAAGTCGCAATTCTCACAGTTCTGTTTGCCGTTAATTTTCTGTGAAAATAAATTATTAGGTACGTAAAAATTTTACATGCTACATCAGCTAAGAACGAAATCGAAACTTCAGAACGAACCAAAAAACAACTCACAGCGGGTTGTGGTATCTTTAAAATTGCATGAATGAGGTATCAACGCGTTGACTGATGCGTTAAAATAATAAATTAAAAATTAAAAAAATCTCCGAAATTCGCCATTTTGTGGTGGCGGCCATCTTCGATTTGCATAGTGCTTTTCGACTAGTCATAATATTGAGGGTGTTGTGGAAAAATACGTAATCCGCCATTTTGTGGTGGCGGCCATCTACGAACTATACTACTCCATACTTTCCATACTACGAGATTTCGTATCTATAACTAAGACTAATACATATACGTATTATAGTATATGTATGTATGAAACTTGAAAACGTCAATTATTCTTCAGAGATCATTACTTTTTGTAATTGCAAATATTAAATAATTTAAAATCGAACTTAATTTGATTGGATTGGGAATTGAGTGTGTAGTGATCTTTTGCTGTCTAGATGTCACAGCGTCAGAGCTCGGAGAGGTTATTAAAAATGTACGGGTTGCGATGGTACGAGTATGATGCAAAATCCTTGTGAAGTTCATAACTTAATGTTTGCCAAGTAGGTACATTTATTATGCAAGACAAAGTTTGTGAGATCAAACAAACCACAGACCCTCTGGATCTAACCAAATCCACATGTGGATTGGACGTCTTATTAATTTTGAGGTATAAAACAAAATAGAAAAAATCAAAATAATTTATTTTCAAGGCCAACTTGTGGGTCTTGATTATGATTAATCAAGACTAAAGATACCCAGCAGTGGCTCTTCTGGAAATACGTAAGTTACAAAATATATAATACGATAGCTTACGAAATCTTATACTTATAGTTTCACCCAAAATGTCCGTGTCAAGGCCAGGGACGAATCGTGAGGATCTTTTGATTTCGCTAGATTTATCCGTAGCATAACTTCAAGGTGATCTATACCCGTATTACTAATTCCGCGGAATTCTGACAGCTGTCATTGTCATTTACAGATGAGTTATTTGTATGGAGAACAGGGTTAACATCTACGAAGTACGATTTTACCCCAAACTACTTTAATTCCCTGTCATCATAAAAAGCCATATGTCGCGTAATAATATTACTCGTTTCGCCTTAAAATAGAAAACACCAAGAGTGGAAACTAGAAAGTGCACATTGACATCAACAGAAAACAAAAAAAGCACATTGAAAAAATTTATTCAAAAATGGATGTCGAATGACATTATCACCATGAAGTGTCTTTTAAAGGCATTTGTCATATCTACATGCGACAGTTGATTTTTATTTGATATGATTAGAATATGATTTTTGAATTTTTTTATCTTTTTTGTGGGAATTGTTTTATCTCTGGTAACATTACGAAACGTCCGAATTCCGCGGAATTAGTAATTCGGGTATAATTCCATTATTGAAATTGAAGATGGTTCCACAGCCAGCGGTCTTTCTGCGTTCTGTTTTGATTCACAGTTTTTTATTTCACCGACGTGGTCAACAACTGTCCCTCCACTGATGCGGTGTGGAGCGAAGAAGTGTTCAGCAGAGCAAGCAATCATATCTATTGGCAAATGATAAGCCGTTGGTACACAAAGCACTACTCGGAAAGGTGTTACCAAAACCGTATCGTTCTGAGTGGTGGTTTGTTTGTAAAACCACACAAGAATATTTTCGCTCCTTCTATGAAATGTCCTTTTAAACATAATAAAAATCCATTTATCATAAAGGGAAGCAGTACGAATCGCATGTTTCACAAATATCGGTGACGAAGATATTACGCGCCATTGAAAATGTCTTGCCAATGCCAAATAGCTGAATCCAATTAATCAGTCGGAGCTCTAAGGGCGGGGCGGTATCGAATAGATCGGGTAATAATATCAGAGGAAATGGATTGCCACTTACTGACAGTGCCTACCTACTTTATGAATTAGGCCTGATTACGTACGCTACCCCGGCACATTGCCCTTGTTAACCGAAATAGTCTGCCTACTAAAGGAGTAGATATGTGACCACGTATGTAATTACTTATAGGAATAACACGTTCATTGTCATGTGATTACTTTAGACTCTAACTAGTAGGGCGCGTGGGTGCGCGGCCCGCAAGCGGACCGCGAGGTTTCGCTTTCGGGTATTTTGGTTCGAGCAGCCTCCACCTATCTCTCCCATATTCCTAATCCTCGATCATTATCACTCTCCATATTTTTTCTTCGAATCATTCTGCTCTTCAAGTAGATCTTTAGGTATTGATCATCTTTTGCCACGAAACCACTCTTCCATCTTTTATACTTGGTGAGATAGACACCGATGTTTGTATGGCCGCCATCTTGAATCCGCCATTTTGGACTTTTTTTCAGCTCACTGCCAATTGGATGATGTTTCGAGTAATTTTTGTTTGAGCACCTCCTACCTATCTTCAATACCCTGCCCGGGCTCCTCAACCAACTTCCAAACCCTCAATCATCATGTCTTCCCATATTTTTCTTTGAGAGTTCTCCAAAAAACCGCATTAAAGCCTTGCATAGTTCACAACTTGTAGTCTCTTCAATATTCGCCATACATTTTCTATGGAAAAATAAATTCCGCCATTTTGAATTTTTTTTCAATTCATCAAGTAGACCTTTGGATCCTCATCATCTTTTGCCAAGAAACCACTCTTCCATCTTTTATACCCTCCGAGATGGAGACCGACGAAATTTGTATGGCGACCATCTTTTTTTCGCCATTTTGAATTTTTTTTTCAGCTGACTGCCAATTGGATGACGTTTCGAGTGACATTTGCTCGAGCACCCCCCACCTATCTTCAATACCTTAAGCGTGCCCGTCGCTCGTCTCTGAAATCCTCAATCATCAGCTCTCTCCATATTTTTGTTCTACTTCAATTTTTGTCCTCTATACGAAACCATTTGTGAAAAAAAAAAATTTCATACAAAATTTTACAGGAGAGGCGATGAATGAGTCAGTGAATCAGAACGAACAGCTATATATATATTAATGTATCTTTTTAAGTTAACTCTGGTCTCTGCGTAAGTTTGTCATTTAGTGCTGACGGAGGTCGCTAGACGGGAAACATAATTATGGGAAAACGTCGTGATTGACAGATTTACGCACAGTAAAAGTTTAACACTCAGATAGTGTAAGTACCTACTAATGGAAGAAGAGGAGGTATTACTATATCTTAGCTACTAATGTAATATTTAAAGGAAATGAATTTTTAAGAAAATGACATATTTGACATCTCCAAAGTTAAAAGCTCTGTAAAGGCCAAATTAGACCATGCCCCGTTCATCGTTCATTTTTGCGGTGAACGATGCACGATACGATATTTACTATGGCAAAGTGACTGCGAACGATGAACGCGTCGGTGTTTAGACGGTTCATTTTCGGTGATTCACCGATGAAGCCTCGAAAATGAAAGCAAAAATCTCGAAAAATTAACCGTCTAATTTGGTCTTAGGGGTTTCGTTGGAATTCATTAGGTATGGAAATTAACTTTTGGAAAAAAGCCAAGATCCATCTCCATACTGCCTAAATAATAGATTTGAACAGTTAACCATAACTTGAAAAGTTACACTAAAGAACCTCAGAGGCTTGAAAATTTACACTAAAGCTTCAGGGCTCTGAGTGTGAGTCAAAAAACGTGATTTACGTAGTATTTTAAAAGTAAATTGTACAAATTACATTGTGGCAGAACAGAATAAGTAAGCGTTATTATCATTGAGCTTAGAATTAGTTTCCCTTCACTTCCGCCACAATGTAAATTGAACCTAAGTTTTTGACTTCTGGCCTGTTTATCTTCGTGAACTTTTGGAACCGTCAAAGGATGGTATTGTAATTTATTCCATAGCGAAATAAATTTCGTGTCTTCATTTCATGTTGTTTTTGCTATCGATAAAAGTTTAGACTGCCTAAAACTAAAAAAATTGATTTTATGATATTATAACTTAATATGAAAGGTACAGAAACTTAAAAATTATTTTTAGCCATTTATTTCAATACATTTTTATGTTAATTGATATTGCGTTTTAGTTTTTTTTTATTATTTTTTATTATCATAATAACAAAACTTTAACAAAGACATACAAAATAAAATCGTTTATTGCAGAAAAGCGACAGCATTTACGGTTCATTTTGTCAGTCGGAGGAAACAAGACTATTAGATTTTTATTTTCCTTTCATGTTAGCGTCTCTACAAAGCAGATTTCCTGAAGAAAATTTAATCTAAAATATGTTGAATCACACTATATAAAGGCGAAAGTTTGTATCTGTGTGTGTGTGTGTATGTTTGTTACTTTTTAACGCCACAACTACTGAACCGATTTGGTTGACATTTTGAATGGAGATATGGAGGATGCCCTGATTTAACACATAAGCTAATTTTATCCTGGAAAAATCCACAGTTCCCACGGGATTTTGAAAAAACCGAAATCTATAGCTATAGGTAGATTACTATAGCAAACTTCCTTGAAAGTAGGTAAGTACATAGGCTGGAAAAGAGAGCGGGAACGGCTAAGAACCGGAAATTCACGATTCCCTCGGGATTTGTGAAAACCGAAATTCACGCGGGCGAAACCGCGGGCAGAAGCTAGTTTAAAATAAAGAAAAGTCAGCGCAATGTGTCTGTCTGTTCAAACGCAATTAATGCGCAGGGTCTTTTTCAAAAACAACTCAAATTCAGCTTTGTAATACTTTGGCATAGCAGCGGCGGCGACTTGTATCTCGCTCCGATGTTTTGTTTTGTAATCATTCTACCAATTTCAATCGTATGTTAAAGTTAATAAAAGCTAGGATTGAGTTGTTATCAAAAAAGACGCTACAGCGTTTTTTATTCGTGGGCCTAGGCAAGGTAAATATCAAAATGTAATAATTCAATTTTAACAAAATACACACTTCTTTTCGAAAATAGGATAGTCGCGCGCTTCATCATTCGAACGTATAAATCTATACTAATAAATAAAATTGAAGTGTCTGTCTGTAATATCGAAATAACTACCTCATATTAAGCTCATATGGTTATTTGAACGATACTATAACCGAATCACACGTTTTTAAAATTTTTGTCTGTCTGTCTGTCTGTCTGTCTGTCTGTCTGTCTGTCTGTCTGTCTGTCTGTTTGAACGGGCTAATCTTTGGAACGGCTGAACCGATTTTGACGGGACTTTCACATACAAGTAGAGAATTAACCAGGGAGTAACATAGGCTACTTTTTTAACCGACTTCCAAAAAAGGAGGAGTTGTGTTTTTCTACCTATGTACACCGATATCTCCGAGATTTCTGAATCGATTTGCGTAATTTTTTTTTAATCGATAGAGAAACATTGCGACACTGTCCTACAAAAAATTTGGATTCCAACTCCTCAATCCTGATGATGTAGGGGATCTGATCCCCAAAACTAATGGGATTTAGGCACTGTCGGTTATTGATATTGGGGATACCAATTAAAGACTTTATTGTTAAATGACCTCAAGTAGGTACATGTCCAACTCCTCAACCCTGATGCTGTAAGGAATTGCATTCCAAAATCGTAAGGATCCCACGGAATTTTTGCGTTTTGTGGACGGGTTACTACTTACTACAGATAGGCTACTTTTTGTTCTGGAAAATCAAAGTTCCCACGAGATTTTTACAAACCTAAATACACACGGGCGAAGCCGTGGGCATCATCTAGTATATAATATAACAATATAATATATAATTTAACAATACTTATTATAAGTTTAATTTTTATTCTTTCTGAATTCAAATTAAACCGATTGACGAGTCTCTTCATTATCTAATGCCTTACCACAAACAAAATAACAAAACAATATTTGTTTTGAATGTTGTATGACCCTTAAAACATCTTTAGTTCGGAGTAAACTTTAACGAAATTTTGTGCGTAAGTACCTACCTAAACAAACAGTATATAATATGCAGAATACAGAGCAAAACAAACAACATAAAGGCATAGTTTACTTAATAATAATAACAAATGCTTTTAATCTATTTCAAAACTTTAATTAGTTCTGCATTTATTAACGTAAGTAATACCAAACATTGATTTGCGTATACCTACCTAGTTGAAACCACAAACATCGCGCATCTTGCTCTTGAGAGTATGTCCCGCCCTTAAATGTTTTCCTCTTTTTCCCTTTCTTTTTTCGCATCTATAATATAGCCCTAAAAATGTGAATATTATGTATTTTACCATTGCGCATCTTTACTTTACAGGGCATTTATGATCAAATTTCTGATTATAAGCAGGCAGAGACCACTACTGAATTTAAACCAGGCATTAACTGTCTATTTACTGGTAGGTTACTTAACTAAAAATGATTTCCACTTCAACCCTTTACCGCCCGACTGCTGAGCACCTCATATAGGAGAGAGGTATTCAGAGCTTATACTATACCCACAAGACTACTCCGATCCGGCAGGCTTTAACGACTATTGTCACATGATAGTGATAATATCTGGGACCAATTAATATGCTCTCAGAGGCACGAGAGTAAAATTCCGCCACTACCAACTCTGGGCTGGCACTGAGAAAAACCCAATACCTAATTATTGGGAATCGAACCCAGATCCTTGTGAGACGAGTCGGACATGCTAACTGCTAGACTAATAAGACAGTCCTATATCCAGCCTTGTATATAGTTCAGTAAATATCACCCTAAGGGATAGGTAGTCGTTGTGTGAACCACCCAAGTAATTTGTATATCCCGAAATATCTGGGCGCATGCAATATGTTCTGTTATTACCATATGTAGAGCTGTGAGAATACTCGTGTAGGCTAACGAGATGATGACAAGCCTTGAAATTGACATACCTAAGCCTATACCTACATTGTACCTGCCTTTGAATAGTTACTTATGTCTAAAGGTACGTCCTGCAAACCATATAACATAACATGCTATTAAAACACAGATTATTTATTAAAACCTGCAAGTTCCCTAATATTTGTCGTAGTGTGTACACATGTTATATAACAAATTTTAAGCATTCGGAGTTGTTACACAATAAAGTTTTTTATCATGTTTCATAATTTGCACGCACGTTGGTAATGCCAGCTGATTTTCATTGGATATAATATCTGCATTTTCAGCATGTGCGCATATAGGTAAGTACATACGTAAAATGCGTTGCAGAAAAAATGTTCCAAAGACACTTGGTTCATATTGGTTCATATTACCTACATTAAATAAAAGTTTATCGATCAACTTGGAACTTTACCTGCGGAGGTTTGTTCAATTCAGGGGAAAATAAATTGGACCTGTCATATAGGAAGCCGGCCGTGACGCCGGAGACAAATTGTGATGAATGGTGGATGACTCAGCATCACGGGGCGGGGCAAAGATTAACGACACAACACGGTTTCCGCGTTAAATAATGAGGTTGTGATTTTACTATCGCGGAACACTTTTTACCAACACAGATATAAAGGGTCGAAAGGCGAAAGAAGGTCGAAAGACATTTGAGTGCTAGACGTATGGATGCGCGGAAAATATTTTTTGACAAATTCTGAGGTCTCCCCCCGGCCCACATGAGCAATTAATAATTGACGGAAAAATTATGCGACCGAAGACATAAATAATTCACGGACAATTGAATAATATCATGACTTTTCTATATAAAAAAAACACTGCAAATTAAATAATTGAGCGACTGCGTTAATTTAATTTCAATCACTACATGTTCATTTTGTTCACCACGTGATGTAGTTTTTGAATATCTCATTGAAAAATAAAAATAAAAATAATTGTAACAAGGTACAAACTGAAACATCACTTTGTACCTTGTGTACAAAGTGATGTTTCAGTGATGATCCACAGAACTGTAACAATAAATTAAAGTCATTTGATTATTTATAAAAAAAAAATTATAAATTTGCTATCGCACTTTACACGTTAAGAGGCCGTATTCCGAGCCGAGCTAACGAGTTTCGGCCCGAGTTTTAAATGTGTGCGTGTACCTCACAATGGCACCGTAAGCTGCACTCACACAAAGACATGGTATACTTAAAAGCGGTTGGACTAACCTATATTGATACTTTGCGTTCCAAATTCAACGCGCTAATAAAATAAAATTTTAGATCTTAGTATATTTTATATTTGCTTTTTTTTAATGTTCGATTTAGGTAAGTATATGATTATTATCAAGATGTTGTGTAATCGTTTATACTTACACATAACATCTGTAAGAATTAAATACAGCTATATCACTACCCATATTATAATGCGAAAGTGTGTTTGTTTATTAGTTTATTGGTTTGCTGGTTTCTCCTTCAATCACGCTGCAACGAAACAAAAGACTATACGATCAATGCTTATTATATTGGTCAATAGATTAATCTGGTTATTTCAGGTATACAGGTTGTTTTGATAAAGAAGTTCTCTCAGGTGTGCAATTATCTACTATGCAGTTGCTAATCTTAGGTCATAAATAAAATTTGCACGTGCTCAATTCTTGCAGGAACACTTGTTGTATTCGTATTTGCTTCTTGTAACCGAATTTTTATTTATTGTCAAGAATGGCCCGAGTACCCATAATATTTTATTACCAAAGACTTGATGAGTAGGTGCTAAACTAATATTTGTTCGTGTTCAAACCGTGATGTTTTTATTATATTCTTTTTTCTTGTACTAGTTGACTCGCCCAGGATTTACACATTTTCGTTTAGCCAATTTTGATGCAATTTAGTACACATATGGCTTACATCCCGAAGGTGGACAAAGGCTATTTTTTATCCTGGAAAATAATTTATTTTTCATAGAACACTATTTTATGTGTTTATTATTAAAGACATTACTATCTAAAATTTAGGTATGTAAGGGCCTGTTTCATCACCTTCTGATAAGTGTCGAATAGACTAAACGTAAGTTTTATCACTTTCTTACTTTATGTCAAGTGACTAAGACAAAACTTGTGAATAAGCTATCTGACACTTATCCGAAGGTGGTGAAACAGGCCCTAACTGTTTTCACTTAATTAAATTTAGTTGTGAGATAACTTATCTCCCTCTATTTAGTCCGATTAAAATAGACATTCAAGATTAAAAAAAATATTCAATATTATATAATATACTAGCTTTTGCCCGCGGCTTCGCCCGCGTGAATTTCGATTTTTCACAAATCCTGAGGGAATCGTGGATTCCCGGTTCCCGTTCCCCGCTCCCTTTTCCAACCTTTATACCTACTTTCAAGAAACT
This sequence comes from Melanargia galathea, assembly GCA_920104075.1. Lineage (NCBI taxonomy): Eukaryota > Metazoa > Arthropoda > Insecta > Lepidoptera > Nymphalidae > Melanargia > Melanargia galathea. Next base: position 32,972,801 of record OV049855.1, on the reverse strand, counting down.
TTGCTATAGTAATCTACCTATAGCTATAGATATAGTTTTCGGGTTTTTGAAAGAGAAATGTGTTCAATATGGTACTTATGATGAGATTTTGCATCTCTGATAGAATCGGACTGACACAAACTTTATCGTTAAAGTAAAATGAACCTTAACTGCCTTGTTTTAAAGCTCAAGTTCATCAACAGCCAACACTCTAAACAATTAAAATCAGTGGTACTGAATTTTAGGTCCATTTTATTCTGACGTTATTGTGTCACACAGGAGAAACGGAACAGAGTCAAAGCTTCTAAGAAGCGAGCAAAATTTATACCTATTCTGGTAGGGTTGGCACAGGAGGATACAATTTAATAAACAATAGTTATTTGTTCAACAAAATGGCAAATTTTGTTTTTGTTGTGATTGACTTTGCTATCGCATGATACATACAACTTTTCACTTCAATAGCGAGAAAATACAAGATGTAAAAGAAATATTTATTTAAACATTAAGGTATTTTAAACAGGGAGCTCTAAATATCGATTTTGAATGAAATTGGTCAATTAACAAAGAATTTCAAAATGGCGTCGACTTTTTTAAGTTTTGGTAACAGTTTCCTGTTTTGTGATCCCAGGGAGCTCTAAATATCGATTTTGAATTAAATCGGTCAATTAACAAAGAATTTCAAAATGGCGTCGACTTTTTAAGTTTTGGTAACAGTTTCCTGTTTTGTGATCCCAGGGAGCTCTAAATATCGATTTTGAATGGAATCGGTAAATTAACAAAGAATTTCAAAATGGCGTTGACTTTTTTAAGTTTTGGTAACAGTTTCTTGTGATCCTAGGGATCCTCAGATATTGATTTTGAACGAAATCGGTCAATTAACAAAGAATTTCAAAATGGCGCCGACTTTTTTAAATTTTGGTAACAGTTTCCTGTTTTGTGATCCCAGGGAGCTCTAAATATCGATTTTGAATGAAATCGGTCAATTAACAAAGAATTTCAAAATGGCGTCGACTTTTTTAAGTTTTGGTAACAGTTTCCTGTTTTGTGATCCCAGGGAGCTCTAAATATCGATTTTGAATGAAATTGGTCAATTAACAAAGAATTTCAAAATGGCGTCGACTTTTTAAGTTTTGGTAACAGTTTCCTGTTTTGTGATCCTAGGGATCCTCAGATATTGATTTTGAGCGAAATCGGTCTATTAACAAAGAATTTCAAAATGGCGCCGACTTTTTTAAATTTTGGTAACAGTTTCCTGTTTTGTGATCCCAGGGAGCTCTAAATATCGATTTTGAATGAAATCGGTCAATTAACAAAGAATTTCAAAATGGCGTCGACTTTTTTAAGTTTTGGTAACAGTTTCCTGTTTTGTGATCCCAGGGAGCTCTAAATATCGATTTTGAATGAAATTGGTCAATTAACAAAGAATTTCAAAATGGCGTCGACTTTTTAAGTTTTGGTAACAGTTTCCTGTTTTGTGATCCTAGGGATCCTCAGATATTGATTTTGAACGAAATCGGTCTATTAACAAAGAATTTCAAAATGGCGCCGACTTTTTTAAATTTTGGTAACAGTTTCCTGTTTTGTGATCCCAGGGAGCTCTAAATATCGATTTTGAATGAAATCGGTCAATTAACAAAGAATTTCAAAATGGCGTCGACTTTTTTAAGTTTTGGTAACAGTTTCCTGTTTTGTGATCCCAGGAAGCTCTAAATATCGATTTTGAATGAAATCGGTCAATTAACAAAGAATTTCAAAATGGCGTTGACTTTTTTAAGTTTTGGTAACAGTTTCCTGTTTTGTGATCCCAGGGAGCTCTAAATATCGATTTTGAATGAAATCGGTCAATTAACAAAGAATTTCAAAATGGCGTCGACTTTTTTAAGTTTTGGTAACAGTTTGTTCTAAAAAAACTGTTCCTATTCACCCATAAGTCGTTCCTATTCACCTCATTCTCATCCCTATTAACCCCTCTTTCGTCCCAAAAGAACTTCGAGTATGAGATTTTAACATTATGTCATACAAAAAATATTTCATTTCAATATATACATATATCAACACATATTTATACCAAAACATAGCATTAGCTATGTATTAGCTCAGCATTGATCAGATCGGACCACTAATGAAATAAAACCTATGCACAAATCATCAAACTGAGTCGGTTGCGCTATAACTTTTACGTAACTTTTACGACAAGTCATTATACAGCTTTGCATGTGTGCGTGAGCTGCGTCGGGCAACAACACGTCCTCCCTCGAAGAGCGCTAAGCTCGGTATGGCATTCGTACTGTCTGCTGTGCCATTTTATTTGTAAATTTTAGGATACTTTGACAATTTTTTGTGGTCATATAAATAGTTTCTGGATTTTTTTTTTACAATTATAGCTAAATGAATCCTAAACTTTCGTGCTATATATTTTTTTTATTAGTGAAATTGCGATAAATCAAAGAAATTGGGGTTAATCTAATGCTTAAATTTTCATAAATCGTACGTGCGGCTTTTATTTTTTATTTACTAATTTTGTATAAAACATAGAAAAACTAATTCCAACATTCCAATTTTGAGGGTGTGTTCATAATATTAGTATTTTTTTTCAGTCGCTTTCTACAATTTTTAGTACTTATATGTGTGACGAAAGTTTCCCTCAAAAGCGTAAAATCAGTAAACGTCTTCCGCAAGAATTAAGATTTGAATAATATTTTTTAATAAAATTAATATTTTATTCCCAACATTCCATTAAAAAAGGATTGATCTTTAATATTTGATAATTTTTTTTAAAGTAATCATTATATCTAAAGCACTATGGTGTTCAAAAGTTCGTAAAAAATTACGAATCCGGGTACCGGCCTCTTAAGTATAATTTGAAGCAATCATAAGAATTTAACACACAATATTTATTGACTATCATTGTTCACTAAAGAACTTACAGTTCTACGTAGTACGTACTGTAGTGCGTACTATGTTTGATACGTGAAATCACAATAAAGGGTCCGTAAATATATAATATATTCAAATTGAATTTAGTAGAAAACATTTTATTTCTCCCAATCAGCGATACAGTACAAGAGAATAAAACTTTTATTGGGACGCATTTGATGAATCACCTTTTTACGATACTGGTGTCGTAAATGATTGATTTAACTTTATTTTTTCTTAATCAAATACCCGTCTCAAAATACGAAAAATTTACTATATCTTATTGTTAGATATCTTAATTTACTGTATCATCGAAATAATAATTATTATGATAGAAATCATTTATGTATCGCTCACTAAAGAATGCCTGGCATGAGCTACATGGCTGTTTCAATTTCGACTCGCGACGCAATATACATATAATATTGTAAGTTGATGATACTTTATTATAAACTTTCGCGCAAGTGCCATCAACAACAGCTGTTCCAACTTAATCGGATGAAAGATGCAAAATGCATAGAAAATGATCACACATTGACAACGAACAGACAAACATTAATTTGTATATATCTATTAGTATATAAATAATTTAGTGGTTTGACCACTATCATATCCACTGAGTAGAGAAAAGATCGTATCTGATAAGAATTATGGTTAGAACTAGTTAGCCTGAAATGGGTATTTGGCATGAAGGTATTCTCTATAATGTAGACCACCACTAAGCTAAGGATTTCCAGAATTTCCAACAGAATGAATGAAGGTGGGTCAGTTAGTTTATTATTAATAATAAAAATTACTAAAAATAAGCCTAGTGTAATAGTAGAGTGATTGGTAATACTACTAAAAATAATTATTAGGTACAAATCACTACTTAGGTATCTTTTAGCCGGAATGTATTTCCTGTTATCAATATGAAGAGAGACTTGTTAAGTACTATTTACCTACTGTCTATTGAGGATTATTTCCAAAGAATAGTAGGAAAATATCAGCTTAAGTTCCCTTAAGATAATCTTTATTTATAGAGCGGTATCTCGACATTTAGTATATTTGTTAGCTCTATAGCCGTTGCCCTTCATTTTGTTACGTGACATGTGTAAGTATTTACTGACTGAATCCTGATTTTATTTTGGTCAGTCACTTTTTCAACTCTATGATAAAATACCTGAACCGTGAAATTAACGTGGAATGAACTTCCGTTTTGATTATAAAGTTTCTGATTTACGTAGATATTATATAGATAGTCATTAATAAAGTTCTCTTTTTAAGCTCCCAAAAAAAAAAAGGTTGGACTAGTCAATAAGTTCAAAAACGTGAAAAATAGAGATAAAGGTCCTAAAAATATGAGCGATAGCTCATTCGATTCGGAATTACCTCTAAAAAAACATTTTTTAAGGATTTTGGTGCAGGTAAAAAATTGCAATTGTTATTAACAAAATATAAGATGAAAAAAAATTATATTTCGTTTTATGTTAATAACTCGAAAAATATTATTTTAAAAGCAATTTTGAATAAAGTTCGTTAAAAAGGAGGAAATTTCCAATAAAAAAGTTTCAACTTCCGAAACTCCTCCATTATTTATAACTTTAATTTGACGTCGAAAATAGGACTCCGCGCGGCGGTTACGGCATGCGCGCGAACCTTCAACAATGAAAATAATTTTTTATAACTTAAAATGTGATTTTAAAAATTTGAAAAAATCTAGTATCTTTTTAACACTTAAAAGCATCGAGCCCTGAAGAAAAAAAGTTTAATCACCATTTTTCAATAAGTTATATTATTGTAAACTAACAAATTTGTTCCCAATTTCCGTTGGCATAAACAATGTGATGAAAGCAAGCAATGAATTTTAAATTTCGTGGAACCCTTATACTTCATAAGATCCTGTGATAAATTTTCGTAAAAGTTTATTAATTTGTTAATTATGATTTTTATAACTAATGTAAATCATATGATTTACATGATTATTATGATTTTTCAATTAATATATAAATTAGAATAGAATAGAAAAGTTTTTTATTCAAATAAACTTTTACAAGTACTTTTGAATCGTCAATTGAATCTACTACTGGTTCGGAATTCTGTTCCAGCCGAGAAGAGCCAGCAAGAAACTCGGCGGTTGCTCTTTTTTTAAAATAACAATATAACAATTACTATTTATGTACATGATTGAAATGTCGTCTTGCGCATTGCTGGAACGAGTTAAATCCATGCTTTTTTATCATTTATATAATCTTCAATTGTATAATATGCTTTTTTTATGAGCATACTTTTAATAGAGTTCTTAAACTTGTGTAAAGGCAAGTCCAAGATTGCTTGTGAAATTTTATTATAGAACATTACGCCCATTCCCACAAACGACTTTCGGACCTTCTTGAGGCGTAATTGAGGAATCACGAGTCTATTTCTATTTCTTAATTGCCTATCGTGTAATTCACACTTTATTGTAACTGTGAATGTATTGCCTAACAAAAATTATATTGTCATAGGTATATTGAGAAGCTACTGTAAGAATACCTATTTCTTTAAATTTCTCTCGAAGGGAATCCCGCGGTTTTAAATTATAAATTGCGCGAATTGCCCTTTTTTGTAAAACGAAATTTTTTTTCAATATCAGCTGCTTTACCCCATAGTAAGATTCCATACGACATAATACTATGGAAATATGCAAAATAAACAATTTTTGCAGTTTCTACATCTGTTAACTGTCGAATCTTCCTAACAGCGTAAGCAGCAGAGCTAAGCTTGCCAGCAAGTGTTGCTATATGGGTGCCCCATTGAAGCTTTGCATCTAGGGTTATTCCCAAGAACACAGTTGTGTCCTCAGTTTTCAATGGCTGACCACTTATCTTAAAATTGTTGCTAGTAATCCTTGTATAGGGCAATAAAAACTCGACACACTTTGTTTTTTTAGCATTTAAAAGTAGATTGTGTATAGTAAACCAGTGTGAAACTTGAGATAAAGTATTATTTACATCGTCAAAATTGTTTTTAGTTCTATCGACTTTAAAAATCAAAGACGTATCATCAGCAAATAGCACAATATCGCAAGCATTTTTGACGAAATGTGGTAAGTCATTAATATAAACCAGAAACATGAATGGACCTAGAATAGAGCCGTATAATTCAGAGTTAATATCATGTATTAACTAAATCAGGAGGATGTATAGGTACACTGTGCTATAATTCGGGCGAAGCTGAAGATACAAGTATAAATTAAAAATTTAAAAAACCCCCGACATACGCCATTTTGTGTCGGCGGCCATCTTGGATCGATTTTCATGAAATATAGCTAACAACACTCTCGACTAATTCACCTTTCAAACAAAAAAAAACCGCATTCAAATCGGTCCACCCGTTTGAGCGCTACAGGGTAACAGACAGACACACACACACACACGTCACACACACATACACACACGTGTGTGTGTATGTGTGTGTCAAACTTCAAACACGTCAAACTTATAACACCCCGTCGTTTTTGCGTCGGGGGTTAAAAACTACTTGTTAATATAAAATATTATTGTACCCGTGATATTATTATAGGTCTCATTAATTTAAAACAACTCAATTACTGAAACGCAAAAGGCAAGTTAATTGAGCGGTAGGTATATTACCGTGAATTAACTTTGTAACCGAAGACCGGGATGGGGAAATGAAAAGCCATGTTTTTCCTATTTTCTCGTAACAAGCAGTAGCCATTTCCCTCCGAGCCAAGCACGATAGAGACGCTCACTTTATTGCATTAATAAAGACCTTCTATACGTGTATTAAACTTTTCTAAATCCATCCGTATATTATGAGAATCTGAAATTAGGTACTCGTAATACTGTCTGTATCTCTTTTTTGCTATCTTTAGTCTCTACCGCTGAACCGATTTCGATAAAATTTGGCAAGATACCTACTTACATTCTAATTCTAAAAAAAAAATATGCCCTTTACTTTTCATCCCGAGTCCTCCCGGGAATGGATTTCACAATGCTCGTTTTTCCGTTATCCGCTTTTAACTTCTAAACTTCTTTTAGTAAAAAATGTTGTTGTCACCATCAAGAAGATTTAAAGAGGACGAAGTATAATTATTATGAACTAGCTTCTGCCCCGCGGCTTCGCCCGCGTGAATTTTGGTAGAATATTTTTACTAACCACCTGATTTTTTGTATGCAGCTTAGTAAATACTTGTATAATGAAATGGCTACATAGTCCTACTTTAGTGGAACGATTATCCACCCGAGCGAATCGAAATTTTTAACACCTCCCCACTCGAGAAGCTACCTCCATCGAGAATTTGCATAGATAAAAAAGTTGGTAGTCTCGTCGAAACGAACCTACTAACGAAAATTCAGCTTGTTGTTAATCACTAAAAATTTTGTTCGGCGGCTGCCGTGCCATAACTCAATTATTTGCAATTATTATATTAATTGCAAAATCAGCAAAACGAATTTTTAAACGAAATTTCCTAAAATCAGAATAGCGAAATAAAGCGAACTAGCAGTTCGATCGGTTTTAATAAAAGTGGAGTCGGACCGAGGCCTGTCTGATTTGCTGACGTTGCAATTTATCAACGCCCTTTTTGGGTTTCTTCTACCTGATTGCCACAATTTATCCTGTTGATAGACTGTGACATTTAGTTGTACCTAACTACACTTATGAGTACCTCCTATTTCCATGAATACGAGTGTTTAGTAGGTACCAAATTGCTCGTAATACGGTTGTCCACAATCTCCTAAACTGACTATAAAAACATTACAAGTGTAAATTAAAAATTTAAAAAACCCCCGACATTTGCCATTTTGTGGCGGCGGCCATCTTGGATTTGCAATAGTGTATTGAATAGAAGCAGGCGTTACTTTGCGGAAATCCATAAAATCCAAAATATGGATGAATCTATCCATAATATGGATGGAGCTCCACGCTAGCACGCACGCACGCACGCACGCACCCACGCACGTACGCACGCACGCACGCACGCACGCACGCACACACACACACACACACAAGGTTGGCAATTTTGTAATTGTACATATTCTTCGACTAATCTCTAATTTATAAAAATACTAGCTAATGCCCGCGATTTCGTCTGCGCGGATTTAGGTTTTTTTAAATCCTCACGTGGGAACACTTTAATTTTTCGGGATATAACGTAACCTGTGTTGCATGTAACCTCCGGGATGCAGACTATCTCTTTTATTTTCGCATATTTATAATTTTATTAAATAACAAGCGGACACCCGCGACTTCGTTCGCGTGGATATATATTGGTTTTTTAAAATCCCGTAGGAATCATTTTGTTTTTCCTAAGCTCCTTTGAGCTCATATCATGCTAAAAACTGTTAAAAGTTCGCTGGCGGATGTTTAGGTAGATCAAAATGTAAACATCCACCAGTGAAAGTCCCATCAAAATCGATCCAGCCTTTTAGAGATTAGTCGGTAATCTTTAAAGTATCTACTTTCTAACAAAATAAGAATGAATGAAATCGGACTACGCGTTATTGAATTACAGCTAAATACACCTTTTGACTTTCATCTCCTCTCCCTAGAGAACCGTGCTGAATTTCGGGATAAAAAGTATCCTATATGTTACTCCGTAGTATGAACTTAAATTGTATTGTTTCGTTTCAATCCATTCAGTAGTTTTTGTATGATGCGCGCACAAACTTACAGACAAACAGACAAACAGATAAACATACAAACAAATAAACAGACAAACAGACAAACATACACAAAAAAAAGCTTTTTTACGTTCTATTACTTATCCCTAGTTATTATTTTGCAAAAATCTTCAATGTACAGATACGGCCAGTCTAGGATTTTATTATATGTATAGAAGAAGGTAGAAGATAATTATTATCTTCAATAATGACGGACTCCCATTCAAACTTTTATCCCCTATTTCAACCAGTTCAAGCATTTTTTTTTTCGCGACAAAACTTTTAGTCTATGTCCGTTTCCATAAGTCTATAGTCTAAGTAGTCTAAGTCTAATTTATCCATCAAAATTTGTGCAGCGATTTAGGCGTGGAAGCGTAACATACAGACAGTTACTTTTGCATTTATAATATTAGTATGGATTTACAAAAAAATAACATTGATTGATTCTGCTTAAAATTCATCCAAGATACAGACAATCTTTAATCAAGATTAGATACGCTTTCCGAAACGGCAGCCGAATTCGGTTAGTGTGGCGTATTAATCTTAATAAACGTTAAATCACGTGAACAGCTATTCTTAGGGGAACGAAAATGGAAGCCTACATATTTTACGTGTCTAGTATTTAATTACGGTTTCTACCTATAATCTTAACTTGTTAATGTTATTTATCAATGTTACTTAGAATTTTACCATCAAACGTTGCTCTTGCGTATGTTTTTATACAATATACATCCATATTAGGTTATATATTATTTAAATATTATTGTTCATCATCATCATCATCATGATCAACCCATTACCCGCTCACTACAGAGCACGGGTCTCCTCTCAGAGTGAGAAGGGTTTTGGCCATAGTCTACCACGCTGGCCAAGCGGATTGGCCAGGCCTCCGGCATGCAGGTTTCCTCACGATGTTTTCCTTCACCGTTAAAGCAAGTGATATTTAAATACTTAAAACGCACATAACTCCGAAAAGTTAGAGGTGCGTGCCAGGGATGGAACCCACGACCTCCGATTAGAAGTCGGTCGTCCTAACCACTAGGCTATCACAGCTAACTTATTAAATTATTATTAGCATATTTATCGCAGACGTCATACGCGCATCGCCGGCACTACTACCTTGTCTCGAACTATACTTATATCTTCTATTCTATACATATAATAAAATCGTAGACTTGCTGTACCTGTACATTGAAGATGTTTGCAAAATAATAACTGGGGGATGTTAGGGATAAGTAATAGAACGTAAAAAAGCTATTTTTGAAATTTTTGTCTGTTTATCTGTTTGTCTGTATGTTTGTGCGCACATCACGCAAAAACTACTGAATGGATTGAAACGAAACTTGGTACGGTTTAAGTTCATACTACGGAATAACATATAATATAACGGAATAGCACGGTTCCCTAGGGAGAGGGGATGAAAGTCAAAACGTGTATTTAGCTGTAATTCAATAACGCGTGGTCCGACTTCATTATTTTTTTTTTTTGTTAGAAAGTAGATACTTTAAAGATTACCGACTAATCTCTAAAAGGCTGGATCGATTTTGATGGGACTTTCACTGACGGATGTTTACATTTTGATCTACCTAAACATCCGTCAGTGAACTTTTAATAGTTTCTAGCATGATATGAGCTCAAAGGAGCTTAGGAAAAACAAAATAATTGCTGCGGGATTTTTAAAAATCAATGTATATCCACGCGAAGTCCCAGCAGTGGGAAGTCGGGACGAGTTAGCTAGTTTCTCACACCTACTATGAGTTTTTAGTTTATCTATCAAAGTAAGATAGTACGACAGCATAATATAATAATTCGTGTTGTCGCCTTGGATATACTTTTGTTCCCTTGTAAAACGAAGTGCTTTTGTTAAAAAATAATTAAACGTTTTATTGGCATTTAAAGAATTTTTACAATACAATGAAATAAAACTTGAAACGGTCGCGGGTTGAATAGGGAATTAATTAATCGTGTTTTTCCCTTTCTGCACAGCCATTTTAGCCGACAAACGACAGCCCCACAAAGCTCACAACAATACGACCACTCGCTCACTTTATTACCTTTGTGAAAATCTATTAAAAATATACTGCCTAGAAATCGTAATAAAAGAAAACTCTATGATACTACAATAGTACTCAGGACAGGGTGTAGGCGACGTTCAAATAAAAGAAATGAATATCGCAATTTTGTATTTTCCACCATTCGTAAAGAGCCTGCCTGTTACGATGAATATGTTAAAACATACTTAATATTCGAGTATAATATTAAGAAAATGAACTTGTTGAGTTGTCTGATCTGTTCATATCTTTGGACTGTATTGAGAAGTTCTCGAGTTATCAGAGGTTAATCTCATTAGCTCAGTTCGGCGCAGTTCCCATTAGTTCTCTAGAGACCTGAAGATATCGACTTAGACAATCAGTGATGTGGTTAAACTTTGTCCTGGTTTTACCGACTTGATATTACGTCCCGCTTAATATTAATTATTTCATACAAGTATAAATTAGAAATTTAAAAAACCCCCGACATTCGCCATTTTGTGATGGTGGCCATCTTGGAATTGCATAGTGCTATTCTACTAGTCAAGCCCTTTCATTTGATACCCATATTAAGGGAGTTGTGAAAAAATATGTAATCCGCCATTTTGTAGCGGCGGCCATCTTGGACCTATTTTCATCAAACATAGCTAACAACACTCTCGACTACTTCACCTTTTAAACAAAAAAAACCGCATTCAAATCGGTCCACCCGTTTGAGCGCGACAGGGGAACAGACAGACACACACACACACACACACACACACACAGACACGTCAAACTTATAACACCCCGTCGTTTTTGCGTCGGGGGTTAAAAACTAGGTTTTAAGCAACTTATTTGAATTGTGTTTGAATTGAAAATTGTAGCGCAACATAGGTTTTCCTAAACTGACTTTTTTCAATCGTGCAAAATTAAAAGACTCAAGGTCAGTCTACCAGTTGTGCTATTGTCGTACGCTAAGGTGGAGGGGAAAGGGAAATATTAGTCATGTTCACCATGGCTAATATTCTTGGAATAGATACAAGTATAAATTAAAAATTAAAAAAAACCCCGTCGACATTCGTCATTTTGTGGCGGCGGCTATCTTGGATTTGCATAGTGCTATTCTACTAGTCAAGCCCTTTCATTTGATACCCATATTAAGGGAGTTGTGAAAAAATATGTAATCCTCCATCTTGTAGCGGCGGCCATCTTGCACCGATTTTCATCAAACATAGCTACCAACACTCTCGATAAATTCACCTTTCAAACAAAAAAAACCGCATTCAAATCGGTCTACTCGTTTGAGCGCCACAGGGGAACAGACAGACACACACACACACACACAGACACGTCAAATTTATAACACCCCGTCGTTTTCGCGTCGGGGGTTAAAAATCAGTGTGACACAGCTTTCCAGCGACTGTTGCATCGGAATTGTGCAAGAGAAGCAAACGAGCAGCTTCCGCGAGAAAGCGTATATTGATTGTGTAGAAACCGAAGGAACCTCTCATTTATATAGGATCATGGCGAAGCAGAAAACATGGTTGACAAAAAATATGATAATGTGTGATAAGAATCAATTCACGTTGCCCGTTGGGGTCCCACACTGCTGGAATGGTGATCTCGCACCGTATATAGCGTTGGCAGATATCCCACTAGGTGGCCTGACGACGAAGAGTCTCACGTGATCGCTAGATACAAGCAGTCCAAGACCGCGCCGTGTGGAATTGCAACCTACAAGATACACTGAAAAAAAGAATCAACCAAACTAGTTTTGTTACTTGAATTTTAAACAAACTTTAGTCGTTAATAAATAACTTTGACTATACCCGAATTACCAATTCCCCGGAATTCTGACAGCTGTCAATGACATTTACAGATGAGTTATTTGTATGGAGAACAGGGTTAACATCTACGAAGTACGATTTTACCCCAAACTACTTTAATTCCCTGTCATCGTAAAAAGCCATATGCCGAGTAATAATATTAGTCGTTTCGCCCTAAAATAGAAAACACCAAGTGTGGAAACTAGAAAGTGCACACTAACAGCAATAGAAAACAAAAGAAGCACATTGAAAAAATTCATTCAAAAATGGATGTCGAATGACATTCTCACCATAAAGTGTCTGTTAGGCATTTGTCATATCTACATGCGGCAGTTGATTTTTATTTGCATAAGTTTTGAATTTTTTATCTTTTTTGTGGGAATTGTTTTATCTCTGGTAACATTACGAAACGTCAGAATTCCGGGGAATTAGTAATTCGGGTATAGTCATTACATAGGGTAAAACCCGGATAGATGCCGCATTTGGATAGATGCCTCAGTGTCAAAAAACCTGACTTCCCAAACTCGCGACTAAAAATTGATAGTTTAAATAAGAAGCGCAAGCCCCCCAAACCTCAGGCCCCTACATACATTTGTATTAAAACAATTTGTTTCGCTTGTGCGTGTGATTATCTCCGCAGCGAACGCGGCAAATCCTTCAAAGTTTTAGAGGCGAGTATTTGCCGTTGTATAACTTTTGAAGTAGTAGAAGATTCTGTTATATTTTTTATTATGTCAATACACTGGTTCAATAAGTGTACACCTAAGTGTAAATAATCGCTCTTTAGTTTTTAGTTTATTTAATAAATAAAAGGGCATCTATCCATATCAAAAAGGATAGTTGCCTCGATTTTTCGAGGTATAGGTGCCCTTAGAGGCATCTATCCCCTAATATACCTATTGATATATCAAGTATTTTTTTAATATTTTTAATGTTCTTTTATATTTTTATTTCTTTTTTCAATAAATTCCTGATAGTTTTAATATACTTCGGGGCATCTATCTCTTTCAGCCCAATCTGTCCAGTGGTTTGAGCTGTGCGTTGATAGATCAGTCAGGCAGTCAGTCAGTCAGTCACCTTTTCCTTTTATATATTTAGATAATAAAACCTTATGAAACTATGTATTTTGCTTATTTTTTTTCATAGGGCATCTATCCTTTTTAGTATTTTCATAGTGGGGCATCTATCCACACAGGTAGGCATCTATCCCCAAAAAAAAGGGTCTGCGAAAAGTTAAATTCTGCAAAATCTGTAATCGTTAGGACAACAAAAACAAGTCATAATGGAACCCAAAAGATTAAACTAACTATATTCATAAATATTATTTGTGATAAATTAATATTTTTAAAGTTATGAGGTCATTTCAAAAAGTGGGGCGTCTATCCGGGTTTTACCCTAACTGTTTAGTAGCTAGCAAAAGTCTGTTTTGTAGCTAGTAAAACATAGTTTGCAAGTCACTTTTTTTGTGTAAACAGTAACCAAAGTTTCTGTAACTGTATACAAAACATTTCTTTCAGTGTACCTATATCCAGTAGTGTGCGTCTACCGGATGACAATGGGGGGTGTTACACTATCAGTATTATCACGCGATCCGCGATATGCGATCCAATTATTGATGGTTTGGCCGCTTTTTTGCGTCAATACTGATGGATTTCCGGATGGTCTTGAAATCCGCGATCCGTGGATCGTGATACGGTATTGATAGTGTGACAGGCCCCAATGACGATGAGCTCTTGTAAATATATCTATACTTTTGGCCACAGCCATATTGTGGAGCACAATGTACCGCAATCAGAAAATACTACAACGCCTGCTGTCTTCTCCATCTCACTAAAACGTTTTAGACCTTTTTTACCTTTTTCCCTTTTTGGCTTTCAACAATACGGTGTAGGTATAATTAATTTAAGACTCCTTTTTCCATAAAATTCACGTCAAATGTTCATCCATAGGCAGGTTAAAGTACCTTTTTTACATTGATTGGCCTTGTAGTTATAATGAATTATTAGTAAAAGTAAAAACACGCTTTTGCTTCTTGGCAGTTTCTTCTTAACCTATTGGAACCTATAATGTACCTTAGCAGCGTGCCAGTTTTTTTTTGCCAAGTCGGGATTTTGGAACTTTTTTAGTGAAAATAGCGGGATTCTTTTGTCGAAAGTGGGACATAGTAAAAAGACGTATATAATCAGAAGTTTTCAAATATTTATCTTTTTATTTGAATTAAAATTACGTTTATGTGACAATAGATACTTAGTAAAAATAGCCGTAGAAAATGTATTTCAATAAAAATATAATATTTTAAATCAAATTTACCCTATCGTTAAATAGTTGAGTTTTATTTGTCTTCAGAATAAAAAAAAACAGTAATCAAAATCAAAAAAGTTTCATTCATTAGAAAAATATGGCGTTCCAAACTATAGCCTGTGGAGTGAGTTTTACAAATTGTAACTTACATTAAGAGAATAAGGCCTCATACGCATTAGCGGTCAACCGCGTATGCGGCTAACCGCGCGGCTAGCCACTTGTATAGAATTTCGTCGCGGTTTAGTGCGTACAAAATGAGCGGTTGCATATAAAAATATAAAAGCGGCTAGCCGCGCGGTTAGCCGCTAATGCGTATGAGGGCTAACTATTTATACGAATTACTTATTCATGATATTTACGCTTCCTTAGCACACTGCGTGCATGGTCGAGTTATCTCCGAAAGCGGGACTGAGCCTGTCCCGCGCGGGATTAATATTGATTTAAAAATCGGGACGTCCCGCCAAAATCGGGACGTCTGGCAACGCTGCTTAGGGGCCATCCATAAATTACGTCACACAAATTTCATGATTTTTTTACCTCCTCCCCCGTCCTTGTCACAGCTGGTCACATTTATGAGACCCCCCCTCTCCCTTAGTGTGACGTCACATATTTTGCAATTTTACACCTAGACGTTGAATTAAAATAGCAATTCTGAATGTTTTAAATTTTTTTTAATAGTTCATATATTATTTTTGAAAAGTAACATCACAAAATTTAGGGCTCCTCCTGCCCCCTTGTGACATAATGTCACAATTCGATGACCCCCTCCCCCCTTAACGTGTGACGTAATTTATAGATGGCCCCTTAATGGAACTCATCAAAACATACCAGATGAGCACAAACACGAGGGTTTCACAAGTAGCCATTGATGAGTGCCTCTACGTACTTCTCAGTTCTATCATCAGACCCTCGTCACTAAGTGTCATTTATCCGACTCATGGACACAAACCAAATTCGAGGGGTTTAAAATTAAACGAACAATTAACGACAGTAATTAGAAAATTTTGAGTTGAGAGAGAAAGAGTTGGCTAAATTCGACTCTCAAGATTTAATTTCATACACATACAACTTCATCGTTATCGTTACGGGTGAAGATAATAAAAGCGTGTTTAAACGTACGAGTTGAGTAAGCCACATAATTTATAACATAACATTAATAACATAAAATTGTATAAAAGTTAGTCATGAACCTGAGCTATCAGTTTCTTTTTTTTTTTCAGAAATAAGTGGATAATCTATCTTCTATAATATTGTTACGAATGAACCTTATTTCTAGAGCATTAAGGTTCATAATTGCTCGTCACCTAATAAATACCTAATCACCCATCGATGTAAACAACCCATAATGTAAACAACAACAACGCGGCTTTTCTAGAATAACCATCGATAGGGGTGGAACTTTCTAGAAAACACTTAGTCACGCGGTAACGGGTATATAAAGGGACCGGCGAGCTGACGCAGTGAGTTCAGTTCTGAGAGCCGAGCGATATACAAGTGAAGGAAGCGACGGAAGCGAAGAGGATTGGAAGCGAACAAATGTGAAGAGGAAGTCTACAAGAAGATCAGGAGTACCAAGTGGAATACGGAAGTGCAGAATAAAGTCTGATCAAGGGTCACCAGGTGTTTTATTCCAAAGCTTCGAACCCCAGCACGTAACAATTGGTGTCAGAAGTGCGATTTGGAAGCTATGCCATTGACTCCGAGAGACGACTTCGGCAGCGAGGGTGTCAAGACCAGGGCCCAGCGTGCAGTGGAATCCAGCCGAGCACCTGTGGAGGAGCACCTGGAGGAACCAGCACCTGGTGGGTCCTATGGCACACTGTACGTGACCATAAAATATACAATTTTGTTATTCCATTTTTATTGTCAAATCAAATGTTTTATATTTGTCACCTTGTTGAGATAGCAATTACGTGATTAATTTATGTTACCACGCTCTACTGTTAAATAACTTCCTTGTAAATTTTAGTATATATAAGATGTAAATAATTCTGTAAATACATGCTATTACAATACGAGTCGGTGTGTACATTATTCACCTCTCCCTGCTCTTCAAGTTTGCGCCAGCAGCGCAACAGTGGTGACCCCGACGTGATTCTGTCGACGTGATTCTGTCGACGTGATTCTGCCCGTCGTAATTCTACGTGAAAACTATCGTCTCCAAGACAACGTGATCGCCAAGATCGTGGTAAGCCCGACCTAATCGTCAAGATATCGCGGTAAGCCCGATCTGATCACCGTCATCGTCAATCAATCAAGCTATCGTCGTCGCCAACGCGAAGACATCGTCGTCAAGACCAACGTGCTCGACAAGATATCGTGGTCAAGAACTCGACGTGAAACAACATGGCTCTTCCAATGCACACACCTTCAAGAAGCTCCGCCACGGCCAACACTCCAGACCCATCCGGCTCCAGCACCGACCTAGTAGCATCACTGACATTAGCCGAAAGAATACCACAATTCTGGACCAACTCACCGCGTCTCTGGTTTTCACAATTTGAAGCTATTGTCGCCTCGCAAAAACAGGGAGACGAGTACAAATTCAACCATGTAGTATCAAAACTACCAAAGGAGGCCATCCACCAAGTTAGCGACATACTTACCAGCCCACCTACAGAAAATAAGTACCATTGCATCCGAGAAAGGCTGATCGACTGCTATGAAGAGAGTGAACAGCGGCGTTTCCACAAACTACTCTCCGAAATGCACTTGGGGGATCAAAAACCTTCACAACTATTACGGAAAATGAAGGAAGCTGGCTGCGGCAAAATCAACGACGACACACTCCGATTGTTATGGATGAGGCAACTTCCTTCCGCGGTAACCACCGTATTGGCTGTTACCGACAATTTGGCGTTAGAGAAATTAAGCGAAATGGCCGACCGTATTTATGAAAATACTCGAGAAAAAAACAATACGCCCGCCGCCGATGTGAACCTCATCACTCAGCTGACATCGCAAATTGCAAGCTTGCAAATAGAAATCGCCGCAATACGCAATGACGGCGCGCGACCCAGCTATCGTCGCAGCAATTTTAATCGACGACCGTATTACCGATCGAGGTCAAGATCGCGTCAACATCAGCAAATAATACGAAATAATATGTGTTATTACCATCGAGTTTTCAAAGAAAAGGCGCACAAATGTGAACAACCTTGCTCTTGGGGAAGACAGAAACAGACGTCGGAAAACTAAAGTCAGCACAGAGCACGGCGGGACTCTGCGCTATACATCCTTCAAACCGCCTAACTATAACCGACTCAAACAGTGGTTATACATTTCTGGTGGACACGGGAGCGAACATCTCAGTTATATGTAAAACACAACGGCATACGGGAAGCGCAAGCGAATTCAAATTATTCGCCGCTAATGGAAGCACGATCAATACATATGGTGAAAAAACCTTAACGCTCAATTTGGGTTTACGCCGAGCCTTTACTTGGACTTTCATCATCGCCGATGCTAAATGCCTATATTAGGAGCCGATTTCCTAGAACATTACCGCTTATTGGTAGACGTCCATGGCAAAACTTTGATCGACAAAACTACAGAGATATCGATACCCGTAACTTCAATGAAAATCAACATGCCGTCAGTTCGTTCCATCGATTCCAGTTTACCAAAAATCCTCAAGCAATTATTGGAAAAATATGAAACTATCACAAAGCCGACGTCAATGAAAGTACCTACAAAGCACAATGTACAGCATCATATCATCACGGAAGGATTTCCGGTATGCGCCCGAGCTCGCCCAATTCCTCCTGACAAATATAAAGCCGCCAAAAAGGAATTTCAGGAGATGATGGAGATGGGAATATGCAGACCGTCCAGTAGCCCATGGGCCAGTCCATTGCACATGGTAAAAAAGAAAAATGGTGAATGGAGACCCTGCGGTGACTACCGCGCATTAAACAAGATTACCGTTCCCGACAGATACCCATTGCCAAGGTTACTGGATTTCACATACATCGCGAGCGGAAAAAACATATTCAGCAAAATCGACGTGCGAAAAGCTTACCATTCAATTACAGTAGCCGAGCCCGAAAAAACCGCAATTATCACTCCGTTTGGACTATTCGAGTTTCCAAGGATGCCTTTTGGATTACGCAACGCTGGACAGACGTTCCAGAGATTCATGGATTCCCTATTTCGAGACTTGGACTACATTTTTATTTTTGTCGATGACATACTAGTCGCAAGCGAGTCCGAAGAACAACATTACAAACATTTGGAGACTGTATTCAAGAGATTGCAAGAAAACGGGATTACAATAAATACAAGCAAGTGTGAATTCGCGAAGAAAGAATTAGATTTTCTTGGTTATCATATAACGAGCCAAGGAATGAAACCAACGCAAGAAAAAATTCAAGCAATCATCGATTATCCCAAACCTAAAACGGTCAAGGAACTGCGTCGTTTCCTGGGAATGATCAATTTTTACAGAAATTCAATCAAACAGGCCGCCAAACATCAAGCTCCACTCAACATATTTTTAAGGAATTCAAAGAAAAATGATAACACACCTATAGTCTGGAATGTAGAAGCCGAACGTGCATTTCACGAATGTAAGCAAGATTTACGCAAAGTCACGAACATGGCATTTCCCGGTGCAAATGCAACGATCGCATTAATGTGTGACGCTAGCTCAAAATGCGTAGGAGCAGTATTACAACAGAAGATTGAAAACGAATGGAAACCTATTGCATTTTTCTCAAAAACCTTATCAGAAGCGCAAGTCAAGTATTCCACTTATGATCGTGAACTCTTGGGAATATATATGGCAGTTAAACACTTTCGTCGATTAATAGAAGGTCGCAATTTTACAATATATACCGATCATAAAGCATTAATTCACGCTTTTGATAAAAAGCCGTCAATTGATGACACACCAAGGAGAATAAGATATTTAGATTACATATCGCAATTAAGCACCGATATACAGCACGTAAGCGGAAAGGACAACATAGTCGCGGATGCTTTATCTCGAGTCGTCGAGACTATCACATTACCCACCGCCATCGATTTCTCTGAACTAGAGAAAAATCAAGAAGGGGACATTGAACTACAGCAACTTAAACAAAATAAATCATTACAGATTACGCGCATTCAAGTACCAAATACAAACAAGAAGATATACTGCGATATTTCTACAGGAATCAATCGACCATATATACCACAGAAACTTAGAAAAACAATCTTCGACAGTTATCACAATCTAAGCCATCCAGGAAAAAATACAACGAGAAAACTAATTGGAACAAATTACATTTGGCCTAATATGAATACGGAAATAAATAAATGGTGCGAAACATGTCTACAATGTCAGAGATCGAAAGTGCATAGACACACCATTTCGCCACTCGGCAAATTTATGCCAGTCCCGCGTTTTTCACATATTCATATTGATATCGTAGGACCATTACCTACCTCACAAAACAAAAGGTATATAGTAACGATGATCGATCGAAGTACATCATGGCCAGAAGCTTTTCCTGTTTCGGATATCACAGCTGAGACTGTGGCCAGACTGGTCTACGAAGGATGGATCTGTCGCTTTGGGACGCCGGACTACATAACCACAGATTTGGGCCGCCAAATGGACGGGGAAATATTCAGGAATCTCGCGAAATTAATGGGATTCGAAAAATTCCGAACAACGCCATATCACCCACAATCAAACGCAAAAGTAGAGAGATTACACAGAACACTTAAAGCAGCACTAATGGCTCGTGCAAACACAACAAACTGGACAAAAGAATTGCCATCAGTTTTATTCGGTATACGCTCTAGTTATCGACAAGATACTGGATGTAGTGCCGCAGAACTCGTTTATGGCACAACGATCAAGTTACCAGCAAGCTTTTTCTGTGACGATTCGGAAACAACATACCCCGACTTCATTCAAAAAATTAAAGAAAACATAAGCCGAGTCACGAGCATTCCGCAAAGAGAAAATTCGGATCGTAACGTTTTCGTACATCCACGCCTATCAGATTGTACGCACGTATTTTTGAGATGCGACAGACTACGTCCATCTTTAACTCCTCCATATGAAGGACCTTTCCGTGTCATCAGGCGAAATAGCAAAGTATTCACAATTGAACGTGACAACAAGGAGTACAACGTATCAATAGATCGGTTAAAACCAGCATTTCTGTTGAACGAAGAACGTGATGAGAGCATAAATAGAAACAGCAACATAGCAACAGATCACAGTAATTTGAAGAAGCAAAAGATTACACGTTCAGGACGCATATCTCGTCCCACCGTTCGTTTTGCAATAGACGATTAATGTAACATTCAATTTATGATCCTTATTTTCAATTTTTGATGTATAAATCTTTTTCAAGGGGGGAATTCTATGGCACACTGTACGTGACCATAAAATATACAATTTTGTTATTCCATTTTTATTGTCAAATCAAATGTTTTATATTTGTCACCTTGTTGAGATAGCAATTACGTGATTAATTTATGTTACCACGCTCTACTGTTAAATAACTTCCTTGTAAATTTTAGTATATATAAGATGTAAATAATTCTGTAAATACATGCTATTACAATACGAGTCGGTGTGTACATTATTCACCTCTCCCTGCTCTTCAAGTTTGCGCCAGCAGCGCAACAGGTCCCCCCAGCTGGCCCCGCCCACTGGCCCCACCCACCAGGCCACGCCTCCTGAGACCACGCCCACCCAATCGGAGGCCCCGCCCACTGGCCACGCCCACCAGACCACGCCCCTTGAGGCCACGCCCACTCAGCCGGAGGCCCCGCCCACTGGCCACACCCACCTGGCCACGCCCACTGAGCAAGCCACGCCCACCGTTGACTTGTCGGGTTTGATGCGGATAATGCAACAACAGTTTGCAGCGATACAGGAAAATCAAGATTGCAAATTTGCAGCGATACAGGAAAATCAAGAAGGGGTGCAGCGGAATGTTTTGTCGGCCGTTCACGAAGTTGGCGGCATGGTGGCTAAATTGCGAAAAGAGTTGGACCTCATGGACGAGCGAGTCACCTGCCTAGGAACGGACATAGATGGTGTGAAGACTGGCCTCACCGAGCTAGAGAAAAAGGTGATACGTCTTGAAACGACAAGACTAACGTCAAGTGGAGCGATGGGCGCAGTTCAGGGACCTAATGTTAAGGTACCCCCATACGACGGTAGCACCTCCTGGCCCGCGTACCGGCAACAGTTTCAGACTGTTGCTACTGCCAACGGATGGACGGACGAACAGTGCTTGACTGCCCTCACTGTCGCATTGAGAGGGCAGGCTCTAACTGTTCTGGAGACCTTTCCTACTTCAGGCTGTGGATACAAGGAACTGTTGGATGCACTCGAATCCAGGTATGGGGAGCGACATCTGGAGCATGTGTTCCGCGCCCAGCTGCGCGATAGAGTCCAGCGATCTGGAGAGGGTCTCCAGCAATGGGCGTTGGAAATAGATAAGCTTGTGCGGAAAGCTTATCCATCGGCCGACGATAAAATGGTAACTGCAAACACCGTGCAAGCTTTTGTCGACGGAATTAAAGACCTGGAGGTAAGAGCTGCCGTGAGGCTTCGTCACCATGCCTCATTAAAAGAAGCATTGGCGCATGCCTTAGAGGTCGAAGCAGTTCGACACGACATTCGGCAGACTCACAGACTACGTGAAGTTGTCGAGGAGGTGAAAGAGGTTAAGACCTCATTCAGGAAGAACTTTGGCGCTGTGTGCTATAGATGCGGTGTGAAAGGGCATCTGCAGCTGAATTGCCCACAGAAAGAGTCGCAGATGTCCCGACTAAAGAAAATAGAGGAACGGTTGGAGGAGCTTGCGAAGAGAGGTGAGGATGCAAGGTTTCCTCAAAATCAGGGAAACTAGTAACAGCCAGGACTAAGGGGCGAGTACTGGCTGGCACGGAGGGAGCCCCAGCAACGGTTATCTCACAGGGGGACATCGTCGGAAAGTGTGAAGAAGTTGTGTGGCTGAAGAAATGCACTTCAATGCCAAGCATGGAAAAATCAGGTTCTGGGAAGGATCCTACAGTCTATGAGCTTCTTGAAGACTGCAAAAGCAACCTGACTTATTCACAAAGCATCAAGGCAAAGAAGTTTCTATTACGCTACGCGGACATCTTTTCTAGTCAAGAAGGAAACCCAGGGAGAACATCGTTAGTGCAGCATAGAATCGATACCGGAAATGAGGGACCCATCCGTCAGCGGGCGAGACGGCTACCAATCGCGAAGGAAAAAGAAGTCGAGGATATGCTGAAAGAAATGGAAAGGAACAAAATAATAGAACCATCCGCAAGTCCCTGGTGCTCACCGGTTGTGCTTGTGAAGAAGAAAGATGGAAGCACACGGTTCTGCGTGGACTATAGGCGGCTCAATGACATCACAAAGAAGGATAGTTACCCGCTACCTAGAATCGATGACACTCTGGATACTTTGAGTGGCATGAAATGGTTTTCGACTCTAGACCTAAAATCAGGTTACTGGCAAGTAGAAATCCATCCAAAAGACAAGGAGAAGACAGCGTTTTCAACGGGAAAAGGATTATGGCAGTTTAATGTTATGCCTTTTGGATTGTGCAACGCACCTGCCACCTTCGAACGACTCATGGAATGTGTGCTAGCAGGTTTAGTAGGAGATGCCTGCTTGGTGTATCTAGATGACGTCGTTATCATGGGTCGAGACTTCGATGACCATTTGCAAAACATGGAGCGAGTCTTCGCCAAAATACATGGGGCAAACTTAAAACTTAACCCGAAGAAGTGTCAGCTATTTAGGAAAGAAGTGAATTATCTCGGCCATGTTATCACAAGTGAGGGCATCCAGACTGACCCGGCGAAAATTGAAGTGGTTAAAAAATGGCCTACCCCTAAAGACAAGACAGAGGTAAGGGCATTTTCGGGTTTGTGCTCTTACTACAGGCGTTTCGTCAAGGGGTTTTCTGAGATCGCGAAACCGTTACATAGACTGACGGAAGAGAAAAGACCATTTTGTTGGGATGAAGCCTGTGAGGATTCCTTTTCAAAACTGAAGGAATACCTATGTGAAACACCAATTCTGGGATACCCACAACCGGAAGGCCAGTTTATCGTCGATACCGACGCGAGCAACACCGCGATTGGAGGAGTGCTATCCCAAAAGCAGGGAGATAGAGAAGTCGTTATGGGGTATTTCAGCAAATCACTGTCAAGACCGGAACGGAACTACTGCGTGACACGGAGGGAACTTTTTGCCGTGGTAAAAACATTGCAACACTTCAGCAAGTACCTAATCGGCCGAAAGTTTTTACTACGTACGGATCATGCAGCATTGAAATGGCTACTGCAATTTAAGAATCCCGAAGGTCAAGTTGCTCGGTGGATTGAACAGCTCCAGGAATATGACTTCGAGACTCAACATCGCAGCGGGAAGTCACATGGAAATGCAGATGCACTTTCTCGGAGGCCATGCCCGGAAGAATGCAAACATTGCATCAAACAGGAGTCGACGGAGCTATCATTGAAACTTACCAGGACGAGTTCCTTAGGACCCTGGGAGGATGATGCAATGAAGATGGCTCAAGAGGGTGATGAGGATCTACGGCACATCATCGTGTGGAAGAAAAGAGGAGACGGCAGACCAACATGGAGTGAGGTTGCACCTATGAGCGTTATCACTAAGGCATACTGGGCACAGTGGAGCAGTCTTACTCTACAAAATGGAATACTCTACCGAAAATGGGAAAAGACTAACGGTAGGGAGTTCCATCTTCAGGTAGTCGTTCCGAGAGCCAATGTACCCGATGTCCTACGTGAAGTGCATGACGGAGTTTCGGGAGGTCATCTTGGCGTCAAGAAGACACTAACGAAAGTACGGGAGAGGTTTTACTGGCTCCATTGTCGGGAGGATGTGCAGGACTGGTGCCGTAAATGTACCATTTGCGCTGCCGTGAAGGGACCGCAGACAAGGAGTAGAGGTAACCTGCAGCTGTACAATGTTGGTGCACCCTGGGAACGTATAGCTATTGATGTAGCCGGACCATTCCCTGTGACTGAATCAGGGAACAAATACTTCATGGTTGTTATGGACTACTTCACTAAGTGGCCGGAAGTATTCGCGATACCTAACCAGGAAGCTACAACTGTTGCAACTAAGCTCGTTGAGGAGGTTATATGTCGCTTTGGTGTACCATTGGAAATCCACTCAGACCAAGGAAGGAACTTTGAATCGCAAGTGTTTCAGGAAGTATGCAAAATTTTAGGTCTGCATAAGACACGCACAACTGCATACCACCCGCAGTCTGACGGAATGGTTGAAAGATTCAATCAGACGCTTGAAAGGCATTTGGCAAAGTTGGTTGACGCCCACCAAAGAGACTGGGACAGGTACATTCCACTGTTTCTCCTCGCCTACAGGACTGCAGAGCATGAGAGCACAAAGGCAACTCCGGCGTTAGTCAATTATGGCAGGGAACTACGGTTACCAGTAGACTTATTGATGGGAGGGTCACCGGATGAACCTTGCACCGTACAAGACTACGTCGCCAATCTGAGAGAGAAAATACAAGAAATACATGCTACAGTTCGGGAAAACGGATTGCAATCGAGTGAGAACATGAAAACCAGATACGACCGGAAATCGAACACGAGCGGATTCGAGGAAGGTGCCTTAGTCTGGCTGCATAATCCGACTCGTCGAAAAGGGAAATCTCCAAAATTGCAAACCAGATGGGAGGGTCCATGCAAAGTGGTTACCCGTATTAACGACGTCACGTATAGGATTCAACGTCAACCAAGAGGAAAATTTAAGGTTGTGCACATCGACCGCTTGGCAAAACATTACGGAAGCAACAGTGATGCTCGGGACGAGCATCGCTAAGAGGGGGGCAGTGTTACGAATGAACCTTATTTCTAGAGCATTAAGGTTCATAATTGCTCGTCACCTAATAAATACCTAATCACCCATCGATGTAAACAACCCATAATGTAAACAACAACAACGCGGCTTTTCTAGAATAACCATCGATAGGGGTGGAACTTTCTAGAAAACACTTAGTCACGCGGTAACGGGTATATAAAGGGACCGGCGAGCTGACGCAGTGAGTTCAGTTCTGAGAGCCGAGCGATATACAAGTGAAGGAAGCGATCGGAAGCGAAGAGGATTGGAAGCGAACAAATGTGAAGAGGAAGTCTACAAGAAGATCAGGAGTACCAAGTGGAATACGGAAGTGCAGAATAAAGTCTGATCAAGGGTCACCAGGTGTTTTATTCCAAATCTTCGAACCCCAGCACGTAACAATATAATAAAACTGTAACAGATCCAATTCTGTACATTGAAGATATTTTGAAAATTTTTTTTGGAGGGCATTCTTTAATCGATACTGAAGCCAAAACTGTAATTTGTTTCATTTTTGTCTGTCTGTCTGTCTGTCTGTCTGTCTGTCTGTCTGTCTGTCTGTATCTTGGCAGCGCATCACGCCGAAACTACTGAATGGATTCAAATGAAACTTGGTACAATTTGAGTTTATACTCCGAGGTAGGACATAGGATACTTTTTATCCCGAAATTCAACACGGTTCCCTTGGGAGAGGGGAAGAAAGTTAAAACATGTATTAAGCTGTAATTCATTAACGCGTTGTTCGATTTAACTCATTCTTCTTTTGTTAGAAAGGTAGTACTTTAAGTATTGTCCCGTAAATATTTCAAGGTCATGGGTTTATTAGTTCAGAAATGACAGACATTTATTGGGTTCAAATAACTTGGGACGCGGATGTTTGTACGTACGGCTTATTTTAAACTGGCGTGCATTTAAATTTATGTTTGTCGGCCTGTCTATTTGTTCCAGCTAATCTCCGAAACGGCTGGATCGATTTTGATGGAACTTTTAATGGCAGATAGGTGATGTTAAGGAGTGATTTAGGATACATTTAGTTTAGGTACAAAAATAATTATGGGGTCCGATCCGATTCTATATAAAAACCTATATCCATGCGAACGAAGTCGCGGGGGTCGGCTAGTATTATAATAAAAATCTTTATAATATTATGAGGACAAAACTTTGTTAAGGAATCCGGCATCGCTGAAATGTCGTGACATAATGTTATAGGGAGCTCAAAGGGATGTCAAAAAGGCCTATCCCTACGTTTCTGTCACTAACAGTTAACAAGAATAAAATTATTCATTTTAGGGGAAAAATTCAGCATAAAGTGTGGATCAATTAAATAAAAATTTAGTATAAGAAAGTAGTTCTGAATAGATAATTTTATGTAAAACGTTTTATGGAACTAAACAGTTTCTCTAATTTATCGTTCTGTCAAGGGCCGAAATTAATATCTAATCCAAAATATACGGATTGACGGTCAAAAATTTAATCCAGGATTGCTACAGTGTAACGACGATAAAATGGACTCGGCATTTTATCGTTGTGTCAAGTACCTCATGGACGTCTGCACCACCTGTGAATCTGTAGGTATCTACAGATTCACAGGTATATAGCTTTACCCGTGTGGGGTTGCTGGTCCCCCATCGGGCGCGTCCCCAGGTGGCGGATAGGGGAACGCCTCCCAGATATGGGAGGTACCGGGGAAACCCGGCGCGGACCAAAACTAGCAGCGCGGCGGGTCCGCCGGTCTTATGGCCGGTGGGCGCTGGCTTCGGCCACCGTCGGGCAACCCGTAATCCGCACTGAGCGGAACCGGGGGCCCCAAGCACTGAGCGAGGGGCTGCGAGGAAGAAAACCTCTATAAAAAATCACCGGAGGGAGTAATCCCCTTTTAGGGGAGGACTCGTGAGGCGAGCTCGGTGTGCTTACCCTGCCTCCGAGCGGGCTGTGCGGGAACTAGTCCTGCGCAGTCCTCGTCGTATTATCGTAATCCCTGTAGGTGTGTCGGGTGACGGTCATGTCTCTCACCTGACGAGGGACCGAGGGTCTTGCCTTAACCGGCCGGACCGCGAGGAAGAAAACCTCTATAAAAAATTACCCCGAATCCCAAGCGTTGACGCACCGCGAGGGGATGCATGGCTGATGGGTTGTTCAGTCGCTAGTGCGTCCCTCGTCAGGGTACCTGCCGACCCCCTGGCGAGTTATCCTTAGGCTTACCCGGGTGCAGGGGGCACCGCCCGGGTGGACCGTATATTTCCCCCATACTCGTGGGACTAACAATGGAAAAATCTCAAAACACAAACAAACGCCTGCTGGACGGACGAGGGCTGAAAGGCCTGCAAGGAGAGGAGGTGAGCGATAGCGCAGCCTCGTTGGAGAAAGTCCGGCTCAAAATGGTTATGCCGGCACATGAAAGGATGGACGCCGAGTTGCTGTCGGACTCCGACTCAGACACCAATCGGGAATTGGAGGCGTTGGTGGGGCCGTGGAAGCCCAAGAAAGGAGCCGCAAAACGGGTCCGTGATGCGGTTGAGGAAGGGAGTGATGAGCCGGCAGAGAAGGCCGTCGCCGTCGAGCCGGAAGAGCCGGCCAGGCCGAAAGCTAGGGGGGCGTACCTTGGGCACAAGAGTGCCAAAGCCCGCCTCAAGGAGCTGGAGTTGTGCTCCTTTGAGGATGAGGCTAATGCCGACAAGGCGCATCGTACCGCTCCTCCTATGACAAGGTCTCGGACAAGGTCCCAAAGGCCGAACGAGGAAGCCCGGGCGCGGAGCACCAGCACCGTGGTGGACTCGGCCCCAGAAACAACCGATGAGTGCGTTCCCTCAAAGGACGACCTCATTGACAGGGCAAATAATGCGGTCTCTATCATAGAAGCGGAGACTAAGAGGTCCACCAACCTCAAGGGCGGCGTCAGGGGGGCGATTAACCGGGCCACCAAGGACATTCAGGTGGCCATGGAGGCCCTCCAGAGGATGTCACTCGATGAGGAGACCCGAAGGCTCAGGGCGGATAATAAGAGGATGAGGCAGGAGATGGCCACCCTAAGGGCAGAGGTGAAGGCCCTTCGATCCTCTTTCTCCACGAGGGAGAAGCCGGCCGCGCCGGTGGTTCAATCCGTCACAGCTGTTGACGCCCAGATCCCCCCAACACTCAATGAGGTACTAGAGACCCTGAAGAGGGATCTCTTTGTCTCCATTGGGGGGATGGTGAACGACCGGCTCGCGGAGCTTGAAAAGCGGCTCCCTCGGGAACCCGTACTGAGGCCACCGCTTGCGGCCGACAAAAGGAGGGTGGAGAATGCGGCCCGCCACCCTCTCGACGAGCCGTCTGCAGGCCCATCACCGGCGCGCCCGGCGACAAAGCGCTCGGCGGCAGTGGGCAAGGCCAGGAAACCCGCACCCGCTCCTGTGGCGCAGGAACGCAGCGTTCCACCACGCAGTGCAGAGCCGCAGGAAATAGATGCTGAGCCCACGGCCCCAAACCCCCCGACCTGGTCGAATGTGGTCAGGAGGAAGGCCAAGGCCAAGGCCAAGGTTAAGGCCAAGGCCAACGCCGCAAAAGGCGCCGCGCCCAAACCCGCTGCCCCTGCCCGCACAACTAAGTCCGCGCAAAAAGGGAAGACGAAGCTGACCTCCCCGAAGTCCGCGGCTGTCGTCATCTCATTGAAGCCGGAAGCCGTCGCGACACAGACTTACGCGACGGTAATGAAGACGGCAACCGCGGCCCTGGCCCTGAGGGAGGTTGGCGTGGATCATGTCCGCGTGCGCAAGTCGGCCACTGGAGCTCGAATAATCGAGGTCCCTGGGGCTGATAGCGGTAAGGCCGCGGACGAGCTGGCGGGCAGGCTGCAGAGCCTGGTTGGCGAATGGGTGACGGTTTCCCGGCCCATGAAAACCGCTGAACTGCGGCTTGTGGGCCTTGACGAATCCGTCACCCCCGAGGAGGTGCAGCGGGTAGTCGCCGAAAAGGGGAGCATCCCGCCTGAGCAGGTGAGGGCTGGCGCGATTCGAATGGGACCCAGCGGGACTGGGTCCACACTGGTCCGTTGCCCGGTGACCACGGCGAAGGCGCTCATCGCGGAGGGGCGGCTACTCGTAGGGTGGTCCTCAGCCCGAGTTGCACTCCTGGAACCCCGCCCGATGCGCTGCTACAGGTGCATGGGGCTCGGCCATACGAGGGCGCTCTGCCCATCGCCGAAGGACCGGAGCGCTCTCTGCCATAGGTGCGGCAAAGAGGGGCACAAGGCGGCTTCGTGCTCGGCTAACCCTAAATGTGCAGTCTGCACGGACATGGGTTGCAAAGCCGGGCACGTCATGGGAGGGCTGAAGTGCTCTCCGCCACCGAAGAGAGGAAAGGAGACCTCTTTGACCCAGGTCTCTGAAATTCCAGGCCAGGAGCCAGCTCTGGAGGAGGTCGCCATGGAGACGTAATGCCGATACGCCATGGCGAGTTCCTCCAGACGAATCTGAACCACTCCGCCCGTGCTCAGGATCTCCTGATGCAGCACATGGCGGAGTGGCAGATTGATGTGGTGGCAGCCGCAGAGCCCTACTTCGTGCCCCCTCAGCCAAACTGGGCAGGGGACGCGGGGGGCTTGGTGGCCATCGCGGTCCCAGCGCACGGGCCACCACTGGTCCCAAGGCGAAGCGGGCAGGGGTTCGTGGCGGTCGGATGGGGGGAGGTGGTACTCATTGGTGTGTACTTCTCCCCCAACAGACCCCTGTCCGACTTTGAGGCATTTTTGCGGAGCTTGGAGCCAGTGGTGCGAGGGGCGGCCCCAGCCCAGGTGATCCTGATGGGGGACCTGAACGCGAAGTCTGCCGCGTGGGGGTCCCCCATTACGGACCCGAGGGGGGTTGAGTTGGGGAACTGGGCCGCTATGGTCGGCCTGGTGCTCCTCAACCAGGGACGCGTCATGACCTGCGTCCGACGGCAGGGGGGGTCAATAGTGGATATTACATTCGCTACCCCTGCCGTCGCGGCACGAACGTGGGACTGGCGCGTCCTCGAGGACGCGGAGACCCTGTCAGACCACCGGTATATTCGGTGGAGGGTTTCCGCGTCGCTCCCGCCGCCCCAAGGCCGGAACGGGAGAGGGGGAGGGGTGTTCCCGAGGTGGGCACTGACCCGCCTAGACCGAGACATGGAGGAGGAGGGCGCCATCGTCGAGGCCTGGAACACTGCTCCCCTGGCCTCGTCGGGGGTTGAGGAGAGAGCGACAAGTTTCCGCATCGCGCTGATGCGGGTGTGCGATGCGGCGATGCCCCGGACGAGGCGGCTGCCCGCTCGAAGGTCGGTCTACTGGTGGTCGCAGGAGATTGCAGCCCTCCGCGCCACCAGTAACCGAGCGCGCCGGGCCTACACCGCCTACACCTAATAAATAATAAACTAACTATAAAATAACTATATAACAGATCGTAATTAATCTAGCAGCTAAGTCAGACGAAATTAACAACAATGAGGTAAGTAGATAGCCAATTAAAAATCTACAAATACTACGATGTCTACAGTCTAATTTAAATCAAACGAAAACAAAGATGAGGGCTACAGAAATTCGTTCTGGCTGGATTTTATTCGACAAACTTTATGTCGTTGCGTCAATTTTATTAGGCGGCTATCTCCCTTGGAATTCGGACGTAAGAATGCTTTCACCCCCTTAATTATGAATGGCCTTATCGTAAAATGTTCTAAGTAATGTTGAAAAACTTACAGAAATTTATCAAGCCGTTTAAAATTACACGGATAAACGCAGATTGTGACTTTGTTATATTTAGAAAAACATTCCTTATAGAAACGCAAAACCTAAATCGATCTACAAATTTTATCAGAGTAAAAAGCTTTCAGTTATTCAGCAGCGGCTTTAAGGAATCAAAAAAACATGTAAATAACTTTGTTTTGTTTTTTTTAACTAAAAGTTATTTTTAAATTAATACCCATACTTGGACTGGCTTTCTAAAGCACAGGGTATTCTAGTTTGGGGGCCAGCAGCCAGGCATTTTCCTAGGCACAATGTCTTATTTTATATATTTTTATACATATACATCTATTACTTAATACTAATTAAACAGTCTAGTTTGTGTCAAGTGTGTGTAATCCTCGTGAGGGTCAAAGGTCGCGACAAAATTTTAATGTACCTAACCTCAAAGGAATTTTCGTACAGCCCACTTCTGCTTTTGTAACGCGTAAAGTATTCATCATTTTCAAGGTAGCAGAAAACTCTTCTCATACGAAATTTTCGCGTATGAATTTTTTCCTTGTTATAAAATATTCTCATGTCGACGCATCAAAAGATTAATGACTGTGACACTAAGACAACCAACGTATGTGTCACGTATTTTATTAGCTCACGTTTTGTCTAACGGGAATTTTAATAAGTACTATATTGTAAT
The DNA here is from genome assembly GCA_920104075.1 of Melanargia galathea. Lineage (NCBI taxonomy): Eukaryota > Metazoa > Arthropoda > Insecta > Lepidoptera > Nymphalidae > Melanargia > Melanargia galathea. The sequence goes on along the minus strand of OV049855.1, from coordinate 32,940,878 downwards.
ATTCATAAGTTGTATAAATCAAAGGTATCAGAATGCGTTAGACATGTTCGCAAAAGCGTGAAGACATAGCTTGTTGTCACCCTAAAAAGAAATCGTTCGTGTCCTTGCTCTATCTCTGAGTGCTATAATTCCTTCTCTATGGAATAAAACAGAGTCAACATTATATTTGTCTGTGTATTCGCATATAACTTCTAAACTTCTGAGTGGATTTCAACGCGACTCTCAGCATCCTTTAGAACATTTATGAGGGAGGTTTTAATGTAAAATATATTTAGTTTACACTCGTGCAAAACCTTGGCGAGATAGATGTCTAGTCATGATTATAGTACGCAGCCGTATAAACAATAATAAGTTTCACTTTGATACTTAGGTTGATTACGTAGGTACTTTAGAAAGAACTTTTGTAACGAACTTTTTAAAAGCACTTTATATTTTCTATGAAAATAAAAGGTTATTAATTATTATTGTTATCATCTTAGAAGATTAGAAGTTTTATTAATCTATACTAATAAATAAAATTGAAGTGTCTGTCTGTAATATCGAAATAACTACCTCATATTAAGCTCATATGGTTATTTGAACGATACTATAACCGAATCACACGTTTTTAAAATTTTTGTCTGTCTGTCTGTCTGTCTGTCTGTCTGTCTGTCTGTCTGTCTGTCTGTCTGTCTGTCTGTTTGAACGGGCTAATCTTTGGAACGGCTGAACCGATTTTGACGGGACTTTCACATACAAGTAGAGAATTAACCAGGGAGTAACATAGGCTACTTTTTTAACCGACTTTCAAAAAAGGAGGAGTTGTGTTTTTCTACCTATGTACACCGATATCTCCGAGATTTCTGAACTGATTTGCGTAATTTTTTTTTTAATCGATAGAAAAACATTGCGACAGTGTCCTACAAAAAATTTGGATTCCAACTCCTCAATAGAATAGAATAGAATAGAATAGAAAAGTTTTTTATTCAAATAAACTTTTACAAGTGCTTTTGAATCGTCGATTGAGTCTACCACAGGTTCGGAATGCAGTTCCAGCCGAGAAGAACCTGTAAGAAACTCGGCGGTTGCTCTTTTTAAAAATAACATTATAACAATTATTATTATTAATGTACATGATTGAAATGCCGTCTCGCGCATTGCTGGAACGAGTTAAATCCAAGCTTTTTTATCGTTTATATAATCTTCAGTTGTATAATAAGCTTTTTTTATGGGCATACTTTTAAGAAAGTTCTTAAACTTGTGTAAAGGCAAGTCTAAGACATATTTTTTATTCGGATAAACTTTTACAAGTGCTTTTGAATCGACAAATGAATCTACCACTGGTTCAGAATGGTGCTTACAATTCCACACGTTAAGAAGGGCAGACAAAAGTAGCCCCATTTCCGACGGCGGCACCCGTTCACGAGCATGACGCATGATCCAGCCATTGCTTCGCTCAACCATATTTGAGGGAACGTAACAACCCGCACCACACGACACCACCACAGAAATGTTTAAAGAGAGCGTGACATACTTAGGCTACCCATGATTAAAGCATCGAATTGAACACCAATAATCGAATACTCCTCAAGTTATAATAGCGTATAAAGCGAATAAATTAAATCCATGCTTTTTTATCATTTATATAATCTTCAATTGTATAATATGCTTTTTTCATGAGCACACTTTTAATAGAATTCTTAAACTTGTGTAAAGGCAAATCTAAGATTTGTTGTGGAATTTTGTTATAGAACATTACGCCCATTCCCACAAACGACCTTTGGACCTTTTTGAGGCGTAATCGAGGAATCACTAGTCCATCTCTATTTCTTAACCGCCTATCGTGTAATTCACACTTTTTATTGTAACTGTGAATGTTTTGCTTAACAAAAATTATGTTGTTATAAATATATTGAGAAGCTACTGTAAGAATACCTATTTCTTTAAATTTCTCTCGAAGGGAATCCCGCGGTTTTAAATTATAAATTGCGCGAATTGCCCTTTTTTGTAAAACGAAAATTTTTCCAATATCAGCTGCTTTACCCCATAGTAAGATTCCATACGACATAATACTATGGAAATATGCAAAATAAACTACTTTTGCAGTTTCTACGTCTGTTAACTGTCGAATCTTCCTAACAGCGTAAGCAGCAGAGCTAAGCTTGCCAGCAAGTGTTGCTATATGGGTGCCCCATTGAAGCTTTGCATCTAGGGTTATTCCCAAGAACACAGTTGTGTTCTCAGTTTTCAATGGCTGACCACTTATCTTTAAATTGTTGCTAGTAATCCTTGTATTGGGCAATAAAAACTCGACACACTTGGTTTTTTTAGCATTTAAAAGTAGATTATTTATAGTAAACCAGTGTGAAACTTGAGATAAAGTATTATTTACATCGTCAAAATTGTCTTTAGTTCTATCGACTTTAAAAATTAAAGACGTATCATCAGCAAATAGTACAATATCGCAAGCATTTTTGACGAAATGTGGTAAGTCATTAATATAAACCAGAAACATGAATGGACCTAGAATAGAGCCTTGGGGGACACCCATCACTGAGGCTGATGCTGTAGGGGATCTGATCCCCAAAACTAATGGGATTTAGGCACTGTCGGTTATTTAAATTGATATTGGGGATACCAACTAAAGACTTTATTGTTGAATGACCTCGAGTAGGTACATGTCCAACTCTTCAACCCTGATGCTGTAAGGAATTGCATTCCGAAATCGTAAGGATCCCACGGAATTTTTCCGTTTTGTGGACGGGTTACTACTTACTACAGATAGGCTACTTTTTGTTCTGGAAAATCAAAGTTCCCACGAGATTTTTACAAACCTAAATACACACGGGCGAAGCCGTGGGCATCATCTAGTCTGTAATAAAATCAGTTCCTTGTTATTTATTTTGATTGAAATTATTACAGGTGACAATGTTGAGACTACGTCCTAAATTGGGAACTGAACGTAATTCAGAATGGAGTTGCTGTTTTTGTTTCCACGTCCGCACTGGCACTGTTATACTTGGCATATGGCATCTGGTAAGCAAACAATTGAAATCTATTAAAGGGAACGCCAAAGAAATATTCGCCTCTGAATATAACCGCAAGGTGCGTCGCAATAGCATATTTTAGGTATCAGTGGGAGGACAGAGAGACGGAGCTAGCGTGAACCTGTGCGAGTTTGCTCCCATACGAAGCTCAAGGATATATAACAAGATAAATTTCAAACACTAAATCCTGACTACACAAGGTTGTAATCATAATAGCATAAAAATGGACAGACTACAATCAAACTGCAAAATTGCAGTTATAATGGAAGTTCTATTGAAGTTAATATAACCTCATCATGTTATAATGCATATTTTCTGCTTGTAGATGCTGCATTTAGTGGCGCTAGGATTTCTGGCTGCAATTGTACGCGACCCCAAACTGCTTGAAGAGTTGGAGCGAGATTCAACTCCAATTGGCAGTACTGAGACTCGTTCTACACCCTACCCACAACACGGAACTCATGTACGCGATCACAGCCTTATATACCGTAAGTTTTTTTTTTTTTTGTATAATGCCTGAAGGCATTTGCTGACAGCTTTGATTGACAGGACCAGCATTGTCATATGATGCACACTGCACATTCTGACAAATCAAGCCTGTCTTAGGTTAGGTAGGGTTAAAAATTAAGACTAACATTTTGATTAATGTGTGTTTTACTAACAACTTTTGTGTGTGCCTTTTAAAAATATAACCCTATAGGGTCGAAATAAATGATTTGTATTTTTTTATTTATTTATAGCATACTAGCGATCACCCTTGTCTTCACTCACCTGGAATTAGAAATCTCCTAAGGATATTTCTATATATACTTTTATATCATCATCATCAACCCATTACCGGCCTACAGGGCACAGGTCTCCTCTCAGAATGAGAAGGATTTAGGCTGTAGTCCACCACACTGGTCATGATTGTAGACTTCACATACCTTTGAGAACATTATGGAGAACTATCAGGCATGCAGGTTTCCTCACAATGTTTTCCTTCACCGTTATTGCATTTAGTGAAAAGCTGTTATTACAAACAGACCAATTTTATTTATTTGTATGTATAGATATCTACTATAAAAAATAAGTCGGGTTTTCCTTCCTGACGCTATAACTCCAGAACGCCCGAACCGATTTCCACGGTTTTGCATTCGTTGGAAAGGTCTCGGGCTCCGTGAGGTTTATTGCAAAGAAAAACACGCGAACGAAGTCGTGGGGGTCAGCTAGTAACATATAAAGTATAAAATAATACACTTATAAAATCTTTTAAGATCGTACGGACTCGCTCACAAAGGGTTCCGTACCATTATAAGAATACTAGCTGACCCCCGCAACTTTTTTCGCTTAGATATATAGGATCTTTATATAGGATCGGATCGGATCTCATAAGTCTTTTATGTACCTAAACTAAATGTAGCCTAAGTTACTCCTTATAACATTGAAAGTTCCATTAAAATCGATCCAGCCGTTTCGGAGATTAGCTGGTACAAATAGACAGACCGACAAACATAAATTTAAACGCACACCAGTTTAAAATAAGCCGTACGTACAAAGATCCAGGTCCCAAGTTATTTTAAACCCAATACTGAGGGTTGTAATGTCTGTCATTTCTGAACTAAAAAAACTATGACCTTGAAATATTTACGGAACAATACATAAAATACTAACTTTCTAACAAAAAAAGAATGAGTGAAATCGAACAACGCAACAACAAAGGGAACCGTGCTGAATTTCGGGATAAAAAGTATCCTATGTCCTACCTCGGAGTATAAACTCAAATCGTACCAAGTTTAATTTGAATCCATTCAGTAGTTTCGGCGTGATGCGCGGCCAAGATACAGACAGACAGACAGACAGACAGACAAAAATGAAAAAAATTGTAGTTTTGGCTTCAGTATCGATTATAGAGTGCCCTCCGATAAAAATTTTCAAAATATCTTCAATGTACAGAATTGGATCTGTTACAGTTTTATTATATTATAGATTTTTCTAGTCAATGACAATATACAAGTAGGTAGGTACCATAGCAACATCAATGTGACAAAAAACTAAATTATAATGGTAATGCCTGACCAATAATTCAGTACCGTTTGAATACGGAACCCTTATTTAATGTTGTATTATGGAGTATGTTCTATAATCTAACTTCTACGTTTATTCAGTCTTAAGATATAGCTGAAACAAATAATGTTGAAAAACTGTTATTTTTTCGAACATTTTGGGGACCCTTGGTTTCAATTTTTTATTATTTTCCGTAATATTTCAACTGGCTACCTATTGTGGCTGAAGCTGTAGTCCCCTGAGACAGACAGACGGATGGACGGACCTGAGTGGAGTCTTAATAATAGGGTCCCGTTTGTCACCCTTTGAGGACGGAACCCTAAGAACGACAGTAATTAATTAAAGGCGAAAAAAAAACTTCGATTTAAAAGTTTTATGCCTTCGCCTGCCTGAAAAAAATTCAGATGTCGTGACTCTAAGAATTGTCGTTAATAAACTACAAGAATTGTAGTTATTAATAAATTCAGGACTTTTATAAAAAGTCACGGAAGAATATTACTTACTAAGCCTAATGTTTTCCTTGCAATCTTTTTAGTATGCTCGATTTTACATCTGGTAAAAGGGACGTAGCCGTGACGTTATCACAAGAACTCAAACTCTGCAAAATTAATGAAAGCTTAGCTGCTATTTAATTATGTCCCGATTAGCCCAGGAAAATTAGGATTTACCTAGCCGGGATCTAAATTAGTACGGGAATCTTTTTGCGGTTGTTTTAGAACAATTCTCTCGTATATTAGCTTTTTTATTAATATTTTTCAAAAATAAGAGATTTTGAGCTTCCATTTTTGAACCCTTCCTAACTGTCTGTATGTTCTTAAAGCACTTTACGGCACTTTGGAACTTTCAACTTTCAAGTAATGCCGCGATTGATGGATCGCTTCCCTATCATGAACGGAAACGAGACTCAATGCATTTTCCACTTCGATTTTGTACTTGTTTCATACTTTATCTTAAAAAATCTTAGTACATATTTCTATTAGTACAATTATATTACTATAAAATCCTTGACCAACAAAGTCGCCTTTTTCTTTAAAGTATCATAAAAATTAAGGCACAGTTAACAACAATAGCATAGGTACAGCAAATGATATTGAAAAAGACGCTTCATATTTAAGAAATTATGTAGGTATCAAGACACGTTTAAATATAAAGAAGTCTCTAGAAATATTGGTAGGTACTTAAGTATTTATCAGTATGTCACGTTTTCTTGCAACAAAAAACATTACGAGTAAGTATTTTGGATTCAGAGTGAAGTTTGTTGTTTGGTAAGTGAATTTAATTTGTCGTATTAGTACTTACGAAACCAACGGTTCACGTTTAACGCAAACAACGCAGACGCGTATTACTTCGAAAGAACTTCGGAATAAGTGGATGAAGCCTTAGAAATTCTCTCCAAAGTTTATCCACTCAAGATGGCTGTACTTACCGCGTCTGAGCCCTCGGAATGTTTGTAGATCAGCGACGCGAATATAAGCGCCTGCGGGTGATAAGATTCAGCGAAACTACGAGCTTAATTTTAATAATCAATTAATTATTATTTAGTACTAGATGATGCCCACGGCTTCGCCCGTGTGGCTTTAGGTTTTCAAAAATTCCGTAAGAACTTTTGATTTTCCAGAACAAAAAGTAGCCTCTACCTGTAGTAACCCGTCCCCATAACGGAAAAATTCCGTGGGATCCCTACGATTTCGGAATACAATTCCTTACAGCAGGAGTTGGATATGTACCTACTCGAGTTCATTCAACGATAAAGTCTTTAATTGGTAGCTCCAATATCAATTTAAATAACCGACAGTTCCTAAATCCCATTAGTTTTGGGGAGCAGGTCCTCTACAGCATCAGTATTGAGGAGTTGGAATCCAAGTTTTTTGTAGGACAGTGTCGCAATGTTTCTCTATCGATTAAATAAAAAATTACGCAAAAGGTTCAGAAATCTCGGAGATATCGGTGTACATAGGTAGAAAAACACAACTCCTCCTTTTTTGAAAGTCGGTTAAAAAAGTAGCCTATGTTACTCCCTGGTTAATTCTCTACTTGTATGTGAAAGTCCCGTCAAAATCGGTTCAGCCGTTCCGAAGATTAGCCCGTTCAAACAGACAGACAGACAGACAAAAATTTTAAAAACGTGTGATTCGGTTATGGTACCGTTCAAATAACCATATGAGCTTAATATGAGGTAGTTATTTCGAAATTACAGACAGACACTTCAATTTTATTTATTAGTATAGAAAGTATAGAATAGTATAGAATATAGATAAATACTTAAAAATAAAAATTACAAATCAAAAAAATCATCCAAACCACTGTAACGAGGATTATTTTTGAATGCGTTATTTATTATATCGTTGTACGTTAAATTTCTGTGTTTTTTTTTAATTTTTGTAAAAATATTAATTTTTTTAATCAAATCGAATAATAAGTACCATTTGAGAAACTGTAAAAACTTTCAAGATTTACTTTTTTGCGCATGTACAAAAAAAACGCACAGAAATCTGAAATGGTTGTTCCTGGGAGGTTGTGAGGTGAGGAGAAGGAGGTGGGGGACCATATAAAAGGGTGGTTTAAGAGGGGTAATGAGTTGTAGTAGATGTCCCTTTTTCGCTAGAAGGTTTCGCATTATCAAACCTTGTACCGTTTATATGTGCAAAGTATCCCAATAAAAACAACTTATGCCTATTACTTATCAGCATAGGTACTTCGAGAATCTTAGTTTTCCAGTTCGATGATACTGATAATATTGTCTTATGAAGACATCGGTGGGCATTAAGTTCGTCATATTTGTCCACCGAAGCGGACATAATAAGGCTGATATTACTTTTATACAATTTATGACTATCTTTTGTTGTCGATTATAGGAGTTGAGTCCGAACGCGCGTTACTGCTAGGTAGTACCTAGATATTTCAGTACTACGAATACGATGAAATTTATATGCCTTTTCTCGATTAGCTTATTCCAAGACTGATGCTTGGGCTGTCACTTGAAAATTAAATCTTCGTAATCGAAGACTCAATCAATTGATGGACTACTATTTAATTGGAAATACGAATAGTCTTGAAACACTTGTATGTAGTGGCTCCCTGGGACTCTATTTCGTTTATCTACATATCTTGGGGCAGATTAGTCCATTGAAATGTTACAATTTAAGGACCGAATATTGCATTTATTAGAGGACGCAATTTTATTTTTGGAACATGTTTGGGGGGTCAATAGAAGCTTAACCTCAAGTTTGTGGGGTCACCACCCTTATCCCCTGGCCGCCATCTTGGAAAAAGGGGTGAAAACACTTTTTTCACGATATCTCGGAAACTATGCGTCTTACAAAAAAATCGTAGAGACATAATTTGTAGCAAATTGTTTTGCCTACAAAAATTTTTATATAACTTTTTGCCCTAAATTAAAAATTAAAGAAGTTATTAATTATTAATTAAAGAAGCAAAAAGTGAGAAAATTTTTATAAAATCTTTTTTGCTCTATAACTTTTTTAGTGACGTAAAATGTATAAAAAAAGTTATAGAGCAAAAAAGATTTTATAAAAATTTTCTTTTTGCTTATAACTTCTTTAATTTTTAATTTAGGGCAAAAAGTTATATTTACATATTTGTAGGCAAAACAATTTGCTACAAATTATGTTTCTAAGATTTTTTTGTAAGACGCATAGTTTCCGAGATATCGCGAAAAATGTGTTTTCCAAGATGGCGGCTGGAGGACAAGAGTGGCGACCCCACAAATTTAAGGTTAAAAGCTTCTATTGACCTCCCACACATGTCCCAATAATAAAATTGCGTCCTCTAACAAATGCAAAGCACATGTAACATTTCAATGGTCTAGATCTACGCTAAACACTCCGATGCGAACTGTCAAATTGCGATAACTGTCAAATGTTTGACCGTGAACTCAACCAACCGCGTTTTACAGAATGATGTCAAGGTGTTGACACGTTACTTTGCGGACATCCATAATAAACGAAAAGCCAAAATTATTTTGCTAATAGCTTCTGCCCGCGGCTCTACCCGCGTGAATTTCGAATTTCACAAATCCCGAGGGAATCGTAGATTTTCGGTTCCCATTCCCGCTCCCTTTTCTAAACTTTATATTATTTTCAAGGAAGTTTTCTATAGTAATCTATCTGTAGCTGTAGCTATAGATTTCGGTTTTTTCAAAATCCCATGGGAACTGTGGATTTTTCCAGGATAAAAAGCCTATGTGTTAAGCACACACACACACACCAACTTTCGCCTTTATAATATTTATGTGAGAAATTTGATGTGATTGTTAAAAAAAAGAGCAACCGTCGAGTTTCTTACTGGTTCTTCTCGGTTGGAATGGCATTCCGAACCAGTGGTATATTCAATTAACCATTCAAAAGTACTTGTAAAAGTTTATTTGAATAAAAAACTTTTCTATTTCTATTTCTATAAACAGTCGACTTTGTCTATGATACAACATGCAGTATGCGCTATGCTTTTTGTCAGCCCTTCTGCTGTTAAATATGCAGGAAAACAAGCAACCAAGCGAATTCCAAGCACCATGAGCCACACAAATCCACCACCAAAACAAACTCGACAATCGTTTCACTCCGACACAGGAGCATCCTCAGGAGATGTAGACTCCACTATACACGATTGCAAAGTCAATCGGAGTGAAATGATTTCGTAAGACAGTAAGTTGCATGCAACTTGGAAATTAGAGTTCAACTCGCCTATTTACTTATAGTGAACACACAAAGTTGCAGTTTAGTTGGAAGTTGAACCAGTAGCAGTCCGATCCAGCGTCGGAGCCACTCGTATTACGTACACCGATTTGAACTAATGAGATTCACTCGGAGAATTAACAAGAACTTTTGAACTTTGCCTAACATCTCCTCTGAGTTGTGAATTGGAATTGTGATGTTAACTTGAAGTCGGATGAAGAAGTTTTGAATTATACATGAGCTAAATGACTCTTCTTAGACTTTAATTTATATGTTATGTTGATAATAATGCATTTATGAAGAACAATAAATCGTTTAACCAGCTTGCAATAAAAAATAAATAGGGATTAAAGTTTAGGATTACTTATCTACGTCAAAATGTTTAAAATCCTCACTAAATAGGTACTAATTTAGAATTTACTAGAATACTAATTTAGTGTGCAGAAAAATGTGTTTTTTTTTCATATATATAAAATGTAGCCTGTCACACGGACCTTAACATCGAATCAATTGACACCTCAAAATCGGTCCAGTAGTTTAGGCGCTACGGTGCCGCGGTGGAAAGAATCAGAAACAAAATTGGATACAAACATACATACATACATGGAGTGCTTAAATCATAACCCTTCCTTTTGGCTTTGTCGTAGTTGGGTAAAAATATATCGATTTAAGTTATAATAGGGGTACACATATAGGCTAAATACCGGAAACGTCTTAACGGTCGATGCACGCATTGTTCCAAAACACGACTAATATTCCCTTTCCCCATTCAACCTGCTGTCACGCCGGCAGACTGGAGTTAAACAGCCCGTTATGTTCCGTCAACAGGCTCGAGCTGTTTACAGCTCTCTCGCCTAAAACAATAATCTCATGCCTACTCGACGGTTTCCAGGCGAAAATTTAAGTCGAGAGCGCAAACAATTTGTTTTGACTCGAAGTTAATTCAAACATTGAAACTTTTTCAATACTGACTTCATACTTGATGAAATCTCAGATTTTACTATATATAGCTTAAGTTTTTTTAGACACAAGTAACAAATTATATTTCCATACTGACGTATAATAATGTTACCAGAGATAGAACAGTTCCCACAAAAAAGATAATAAATTCAAAACTTACATATACCTAAATAAAAATCAATTGCTTCATGCAGATATGACAAATGCCTGGCAGATACTTCAGGTAGGTACTTTAAGTAGTTTGGGGTAAAATCGAACTTCACGTGGTAACCCTGTTTTTCATACAAATAACTCATTCTATTTTTAAATGGCAACTGTCAGAATTCCACCAAATTAGAAATCCGACTATACAATTTACGTTCAGCGCTTGAGTATTTTTTCTGTGAAACCTTTCAGAAACAGACAAGCACTCATTTCCCCTGTTTGTTTGTATTTATCTATCTCCACTCACACAAACACAATCGTAATTCGAGAAAAATCATAATGGCGAACGTCCATTATGATATTATTATCTCGAATTTGTACGTGTGACATGAACATTCATGTTCTGTAGGTTTTAATTGACGTCATGACATTGGCGGATCGGCTGATTTATATTACGAACTAGCTGACTCCCGCGACTTCGTTCGCGTGTTTATAGGTTTTATATAGGATCGGATCGGATCTCATAATTATTTTATGTACCTAAACTAAATGTAGCCTAAGTTACTCCTTATAACATTGAAAGTTCCATTAAAATCGATCCAGCCGTTTTGGAGATTAGCTGGAACAAATAAACAGACCGCCAAACATAAATTTAAACGCACACCAGTTTAAAATAAGCCGTACGTTCAAAGATCCGGGTCCCAAGTTATTTGAACCCAATGCTGAGGGTTGTAATGTCTGTCATATCTGAACTAAAAAACCTATGACCTTGAAATATTTACGGGACAATATATAAAGTATTATCTTTCTAACAAAAAAAGAATGAGTGAAATCAAACAACGCGGTAATTAATTACAGCTAAATACACGTTTTAACTTTGATCCCCTCTCCCAAGGGAACCGTGCTGAATTTCGGGATAAAAAGTATCCTATGTCCTACCTCGGAGTATAAACTCAAATCGTACCAAGTTTCATTCGAATCCATTCAGTAGTTACGGCGTGATGCGCGGCCAAGATACAGACAGACAGACAGACAGACAGACAGACAGACAGACAGACAGACAGAAAGACAGACAGACAGACAGACAAAAATGAAACAAATTGCAGTTTTGGATTCAGTATCGATTATAGAGTGCCCTCCAATAAAAATTTTCAAAATATCTTCAATGTACAGAATTGGATCTGTTACAGTTTTATTATATTATAGATAGATATGTCGAATAAATTATCAGAAATGATCTCTATAGCTTTATGGATTGATTCCACTAAAATAATTCCTGCAGCAAATTTCATACATCAGGCATCTCCATCTATTGATTAAAACAGTTTCAGATAACATTGACACCACCACCACTACAGCCTTTTAAAGTCCCACTGCTGGGCACAGGCCTCGTCTTTGGAGCCTTTTTGCAGCAGCGCGCTGCTTCAATGCGGGTTGGCGGGCTTTAACGACTATTATGTCACATGATAGTGATAATAACCGGAACCGACTGCTTAACGTGCTCTCCGAGGCACGGGGGTGAAATACTGCCAACTACCAACTCCGAGCTGGCACTGAGAATTTCTTGACAGCCAACCCCAATACCTACCTAACAATTATTTTGCCCGAGCGGGGAATCGAACCCGGGACCTCGTGATCTGCGGCTGAATATGCTAACCGCTAGACTAACGAGGCAGTCGCGTCGTTAAAAGTTGCATCATAATTACGAAGAGTAGAGAATATATTATTATTGACAGACAAATTAAGGCAGGTCCACCGCCAACTTACTGAATGATAAAGTAAAACTAGTGAACTAAGTACTTAGTATCAGTCAGATGGAGATAGAGCATTTTGCGGGACATTGCTGCTCTAGTAAATCACATATTACATCTCTGCATGTTTTAAAAATCTATATTGTAGTTTTTAGGGTTCCGTACCCGAAGGGTAAAAACGGAGCCCTATTAATGTCACTCGGCTGTCTGTCTGTCTGTCTGTCTGTCTGTCTGTCTGTCTGTCTGTCCGTCTGTCCGCCGGTCACAGGTCTCTAGCTCGCAGACGAAATGAGTTACAAACCTGAAATTTTGGTATTTAGTGTAAAACGTTAACCCAAAATCAAATATTGAATTAGAAATTGAATTAAATTATTTTTCAGGGGGACTCCCATACATGAAAAAGGAGCCGGAAAAAAAAATTTTTTCTTTACCCTAGCTTGTGGGGTATCATTGTTTAGAGCTCATTAAGTAGAGTACAAATATATATTTTTTTAATTTTTATCTCAAAAAATAAGGGAATGGGAGGCCATCAAAGTTGTCAGTTTTAGACCATTTTTGTGACGGGGGCTATCTCAAAAACTAAACTAGTTGGGAATATGATATTTCAGTATATTATGTACTATATGCTCTATTTAAACAACAAATACTGAAAACAACGATTTATTAAATAGTTTATAAGCTGTGACCAAAATAAACGAACATTTTTTTGGGTTTTTCTTTCACGGTTTGTTGCGATGTCTAGCTCGGAAATTAAATATTTCTTAGACCCAAAATATTATATTGTTCATAATTATGTACGGAACCCTGAAAGAGCGAGGCCCGACTCGCACTTGGCTGATTTTTATTAACTTACCAATGATTCCTCTTTGCAGTTTTTTGAAGCACCTGTAACAAATAAAGCACATTGTATATTTTAGACATAGGTAATGAGAAATACTGGAAAATGCGATTTTTGTTTAGCCTTATCAGAAAAACTAAGATATTAGCTATAGTAAAAAACTAGTAGGGCGCGTGGGTGCGCGGCCCGCAAGCGGACCGCGAGGTTTCGCTTTCGGGTATTTTGGTTTGAGCAGCCTCCACCTATTTTTCCCCTATTCCTAATCCTCGATCATTATCACTCTCCATATTTTTTCTTCGAATCATTCTGCTCATCAAGTAGAACTTAAGGTCTTAATCATCTTTTGGCAAAAACCACTCTTCCATCTTTTATACTTGGTGAGATAGACACCGATGTTTGTATGGCCGCCATCTTGAATCCGCCATTTTGGACTTTTTTTCAGCTGCCAATTGGATGATGTTTCGAGTAATTTTTGTTTGAGCACCTCCTACCTATCTTCAATACCTTGCCCGGGCTCCTCAACCAACTTCCAAACCCTCAATCATCATGTCTTCCCATATTTCTCTTTGAGAGTTCTCCAAAAAACCGCATTAAAGCCTTGCATAGTTCACAACTTGTAGTCTCTTCAATATTCGCCATACATTTTCTATGGAAAAATAAATTCCGCCATTTTGAATTTTTTTTTCAATTCATCAAGTAGACCTTTGGATTCTCATCATCTTTTGCGAAGAAACCACTCTTCCATCTTTTATACCCTCCGAGATGGAGACCGACGAAATTTGTATGGCGGCCATCTTTTTTTCGCCATTTTGAATTTTTTTTCAGCTCACTGCCAATTGGATGACGTTTCGAGTGACATTTGTTCGAGCACCCCCCACCTATCTTCAATACCTTAAGCGTGCCATTCGCTCGTCTCTGAAATCCTCAATCATCAGCTCTCTCCATATTTTTGTTCCGAATGAATTTTTGTCCTCTATACGAAACCATTAGTGAAAAAAAAATTTTTCATACAAAATTTTACAGGAGGGGTGATCAATCAGTGAGTCAGTCAATGAATCAGCACGAGCAGCTATATATATATTAATAATGCGTGAAATAGATAGCACGGTATCTGGCGGAATCTGTTTGTTTTCCCGCCATAAAGTAATTGAAGAACAAATCAATAAATTAACAAACATTTCGCATTTTTGATATTATGGGTTTCGAAAGGTAACCAGGTAAATATGCATAGGTAGGTTTGCCCAGTTAAGTTACCCTAAAAATATTCAGCGTACAAGCGTACAAAAAGTGATGTAAGTAGTGACAAACGACTTTCGGGCTGACCTCGCAGCGGTGTGGAGATAAACGCTTCCATCAGCTTCCGTTCTCGTTTTACGTTGGGTTTTTACTTGTGCACGTGACTACTTGTTTATCTGTCTGGTACTTATGTGACGCCATCCTAATTATTTATTGCACGACAGAAAAGACTGGACGTATGTGGGATACTTTATACCCTTGGAGCATGCCAACGGCTGGATGGATTTTCATGAATGAGGCGTATAGACATCTCATTCGACGATTCGTCTCAAATGTGCGATGGTTATAGTAGGTATAGCTTTTGTTTTTTAACCTTCGACGCAAAAACGACGGGGTGTTATAAGTTTGATGTGTCTGTGTGTGTGTGTCTGTCTGTTCCACTGTGGCGCTCAAACGGGTGGGCCGATTTGAATGCGGTTTTTTTTTTGTTTGAAAGGTGAATTAGTCGAGAGTGTTGTTAGCTATGTTTAAAGAAAATCGGTCCAAGATGGCCGCCGCTACAAAATAGCGGCTTACATATTATTATTTCACAACTCCCTTAATATGGGTATCAAATTAAAGGGCTTGACTAGTAGAATAGCACTATTGCAAATCCAAGATGGCTGCTGCCACAAAATGGCGAATGTCGGGGGTATTTAAAATTTTTAATTTATATCTACTTGTAATAATATAAAATGCGTAACATATTGAGTTGAATATCACTGAATAGATCTTTCAAAATCAAGATGGCGTTTCCTATACTATTTTATGAGCTCGAAACTGAAAGATGTGTAGGTAGGATCTTTATGTACATATTTCTTGTTTGTTCAGTAGCTACTTAGTAAGAAAATGTTAGGTTAAATAAACACTTCAGTAGATAGATAACTTTTATGATGAAAACGAGAGTAAATTAAGGGAGCTTAGGTACCTACTGTCTCCCTCCAAAATAATTATTATATGAATACAGTGGGAAAAAATTGAGGAAGTAACTCCATTAAACTTTAGATTGGATCGATGACGTTAATTAACAATCGAAATACGTTTCTGAGTTTTTTATTAGTCCTTTGAATTCATAACGAAGTTACGTGGACCTTCAAATTACATTTATTACAATTTGCCGACCTTTTGGGGCGGCCATCTGCGTTAGCTCTAAGAGTGTGTGATCCTTTTAATATAAGACCATAGAATACTTAATAAGTAGTACTATTGGTACAAAAGGCTCACTCCACACAGACATTTAAGCAACTCTTTAAGCAACTCGACGCAATAAAGTACAGTTTAGCTCGAACAGCGATGAGTATCTAAATTTTATATTCACCTACAAAGCACCTCTTTCTATCGCGTAATCTTTCATCGCATCTGTCGCGACATGACAACATAATTTGCACCACCGACGCGCGACGTCTAGTTGCGTCGATGTAGGTACTTACAGCTCGTTGATTAAACAGCGAAGTAAGACAGGCCTAAAACATAATTTCATATAAGTAGGCTCTCAAATTGCCGAAGAGCTAGCAATATTGGCATCCGCTTCCCTGCGTACAAATTGAATTAAATTTCAGGCCAATTTGCCTTCCGATGATGCATAATGCAATATTCTAAGCATATTGCTTGAACGTATTAGGTATCTTCTTATATTGTTAGGTATATGTGTAGCGTGTTACCCTTCGAAATGTCGCTCGATATTATTAAATTTCGTGCAGCAACATAAGCATCTGCAATATACGATATGATAAACATGGCTATTAGGCATGTAGACGTCAGTTTGACCTATTGAGTCAGCTCACACTTGAGACAAAGAAACCTTACTATTACCAGGCCAAGCGCACTCGGCATTCCCTACAATGCGCTACAAGTACCTAGCGCGCTCCGGTTGATCAGGACTATTTTAACAACCCCTACTTAGTCGGAAGGGATAAGAACTACGCGATAGAAAGAGAGGCAAAGTCTAGGTTAATATAACGCTATTGCGACCTGAATTGCACTTTATCGTGTCGTAACAAGATTCGCTATTTATTTGAATGGTTTTAAGAAGAAAATCTTGAAAATGAAAATGCTGCACCTATATTCAGTGCTATTACCACAACCTTACTATTACTGCGTGAAGAAGATTCACTCCTCTATCGCCATTAATGTGGAAGTAAGTTGTCAAAGAATTTCAGGCGCCATAAATATGTAGATAATGCAACCACTCAGCACAGTCGTTTATTTTTAACCCCTGACGCAAAAACGACGGGGTGTTATAAGTTTAACGTGTATGTGTGTGTGTGTATGTGTGTGTGTGTGTGTGTTCCCCTGCAGTTTTTTGTTTGAAACGTGAATTAGTCGAGAGTGTTGTTAGCTATGTTTGATGAAAATCGATTCAAGATGGCCGCCGCTACAAAATAGCGGATTACATATTTTATCACAACGCCCTCAATATGGGTATCAAATGAAGGCGCTTGACTAGTAGAATAGCACTATATATCTAAATCCAAGAAGATCCACCACCACAAAATGGCGAATTGAGGGGGTTTTTAAATTTTTAATTTAAACATGTATTTTTATTATTATTTATTAATTAACTAATTTATCTATTAGATAAAACTTACAAACTAGCTTATAACCTACAAAAGTGGTTGTCAGAGTAATGTATTATTTGACATCTGAGAGTTGGTCTTTATCTTGTAAACCCAGAATCAACCATTTTGAAGACAACCTTATGATTATGATTACTTGTCTACCATTTTGTCTACCAATAGATTCGTTCTGCACAACGTCTGAACTGAATTGACAGGTCCAAAAATAGTGCTATCCTTTTCATAATGTTTCTTGCGGAAAAGGATAGCTTACTGTCAATATTTCTGTCAATGTAGTTTAGTTTAGAGATTGTGTCCGTGCAACACAATTAGCATTATTCTATTCATATAACTATTTTAATTGAAAATCACTTCTGATATTATAAAAGTGAAAGTGTCTTTGTTTTTTTTTTTTGTTGGTTTGTCCTTCAATCACACTGTATAAGACCTAAGGATCGACGTGAATTTTTTCATGGGTATAGTGTAATTAATTCATAGTCTATATTGAGCTCTTAAGTTAAGTTAAGCGTCAAGTTACCTGGGCGGTAACATATATAAGCTTTTAAATTTTTTGTCAAATCCTAACTCGACGCAGATAAAGCTCGGGCAAAAGCTAATACACTAGCTATACAGCTATAGATCGCCCAGAATCACATGAAAAATAGGGAAATTAAATTTTGTAGTAAGCAACACTAGGTTAACTCGGCTGCCCTAGTGATAAACAAAGTAATTACATTCAGAACACCTTACTTGGGATCGTTTCACGAAACAAAAAATCAAGCAACTGCATTTTAAATACAAAAACAAAGTAGGTAATCAACATCCGATTACTTTGTTTTTGTGTTGTGCTTGTTGTTTACTTGGTTTTGCATTTATATTCCGGGTTAGTGTGTGCAGTTACTTTGTTTGGGCAATTCAAATTTCAGTAAACGGTTCAAGTTATTTGAAATATTAAACTGTGGTAAAAAACTACTCGACATAAAACTTTTGTTAATGCAAAAAAGTCAATTTCACAAAAAATTTCAGTTACTTTGTTTATCGCTAAGGCAGCCGTAGTGTTGCTAACTTTGAAATTTCATTTCCCTATTTTGCATGAGATTCTGGTCGACCTATAGGTATACACTATACACTACGAACTCAATAAAAAATCAAGTACCTAATATATTCCTGAGCCAGAAACCCTGGCGTAATAGGGTATTCTACTGTGTTTGAAAAAGCACTTCAAAATGTTGTTTTTGTTAATAAAAAGCCACAAAAAATATATTTCGGCAAAATAAACACGCGTTCATGCCATAAAATTAAATTAAATTTTAAACATTTTTTAATGCCGCGAAAACGCTGTCAGCCATTAAGTCAGCCATTTCATGACGTAACAATGATATACAAGAAGGTTATAAATGTATTCTATATAACACTGGAGTTTGCGCCTTAAATATTGTAGTGAAGATAAAGTCATTCACCTGGGCTACTTTTTCTTTATTACTAATATTTTTTGGACGATATATCGATAGTTTGATATCGAAATGTAGATACAAAAAGCTGTGATAAAGCTGTGATAGCCTAATGGCTAGGACGACCGACTTCTAATCGGAGGTCGTGGGTTCGATCCCGGGCACGCACTTCTAACTTTTCGGAGTTATGTGCGTTTTAAGAATTTAAATATCACTTGCTTTAACGGTGAAGGAAAACATTGTGAGGAAACCTGCATGCCTGAGAGTTCTCCATAACGTTCTCAAAGGTGTGTGAAGTCTACCAATCCGCTTGGCCAGCGTGGTGGACTATGGCCAAGGCCCTCTCACTCTGAGAGGAGATCCGTGCTCTGTAGTGAGCCGGTAATGGGTTGATCATGATGATGATGATGATACCTCTGTGGTAATAAATAGGTACATTCGCTAGTGAAAAATAAATTAAGAAATTTGATAAAAATAAAAATTTATATTGAAATATACTTAAATATTCTGATTTTGAGTCATAAAAGCACATTATTTTTTTATTAAATTAAAATTAAAAGTCGTAATCGTTAATCTGTATATCACGTAACCTTGAACACGAGCCGCCTTGTTTTGACGTCATAATGATAGTTAATACTAATCATTAATCTATGGTCATATAGACAAAAACCATAAAGTTCATTGTACTCTGAAGCAACAACTTTTGCATGTAACCCAGACTTCTGTTCTGCCGAATTCCAGAATGTTAAAACATCTTTGTAAACATCATTAGTTGTCTGTCAAGTCGGCTTACGGATGAATATTTTACGTGATAACGTCATTTAAAAATATTGGTATAAGGCCCTGTTTCACCACCATCTGATAAGTGTCGGATAGCTTATTCACAACTATAGTCCTTGTCACTTGACATAAGTAAGGAAGTGACAAAACTTACGTTTAGGCTATCCCGACACTTATCAGAAGCACTACCTTCTGATAAGTGTCGGGAACAGGCCATATTGTACCTTATTTTAATAAAATAATTACTAAGAACTATAACCTAACACATATATATATATTTATAATTTAATTTGTTTGATAAAGATACTGGACTATAATATAACTGTGTAATCATTTTTGAAGTGACTTACGATTTTTTAAATAAAGCTGATATATCGAAATATCGATATTTTTTTCGGTATATCGAACTCCGATATCGATATATTTAAAAATATAGATATATCGAAAATATTTATTTATATAATACTATATTAAAAAATATCAACATTCCTTTTTTGTTTGGAGTTTAGATTCCATAGGTTCTATCTTTCTTGTATGACCACAGATTAATATTAGTATTTTCTATCATTATGACGTCACAACAAGGCGGCTCGTGTTTTAGGTCACGTGATATACAGATGGGAAATTACGACTTTTAATTTTAATTTAATAAAATAATCATGTGCTTTTATGACTCAAAATCAGAATATTTAAGTATATTTCTACATAAATTTTTATTTTTATCAAATTTCATAATTTATTTTTCACTAACGAAAGTACCCTATTAATACTCCATATATAACCTACTTACTCTAATGTTTTATTACTAGGACGCCAGAGAACAAGGTTATAATTAGAAGTGCGCCCTAAGCTTTGGCTTGCTTATATTAATTAGACGAGTATAATAGTACGATATTACTCCTCTACCCAATTAAGAAAGAAGGTCCCCTGTTTTGGCTTGTTTCTGTACACATAATGCTAATTATTCGGGCGGCCGTTGGTACTATGTGGGATGTTATGTCAGAGCTAATAATAAAAACTTGGTAAGTAAGTCTCTCTGTCTACCTGTTTTTTTTTGTCGGGTATACTTTTATAGCTTAAGACTAGCTGATGCCAGCGACTTCGTCCGCTTGAATTCTTATAAATCTCATTCCCTATTTAACCCACTTGGGGGTGTAATTTCCAAAAATCCTGAAACACGTAATTCTTTATTTTTAACCGAAAATACAAATACCGGTTTTCATTGATATAACTCTGAATCTGACGGACTTTCATTCCTTATTTTACCCACTTGGGGGAAGAATTTCCCAAATCTTGATAGGTATATTATGTGCTTTATTTTTAACCAAAAGTCGAAATAGCAATTTTCATGGATATAACTTAAAAAATGACGAACTTTCATACAAACTTCCATCCCCTATTAACCCCCTTAGGGGTAGATTTTGCAATAATCCTTTCTTAGTGTGCACCTACGTCATTTAAAAGGAATCTGCTGTGAAAATTTCCAGTTTCTAACTTCAGTTTAGGCTGTGCGTTGATGATCAATCAGGACAAGCTTCTTTATATTATAGTAATAGATAGATTATTCAGTCGGTTATTAAACTAGAGGATATTATAAGACACGAAAATTCCGACAGCGATTTTTAAATTATGTGTGAAAGGAAGAAAAAGTAAAGAAGTGATAAGGCCATTTCAATTGTTAAAAGAATGGAGATTTAAGATTTGGACATTGTATTAGAGCCGTATTATTCGAAATCTCTCAGCATAGAAAAGTGATGCATATTTCAGAGTTCCTACTCGTAAATATATGCGGCCGCGCTTTTCAGACCGTTTCATGAATACGCAATGAGGGTGAAATTATGCCTATTAATAATAACGTACTTATGCTTCTAATGTATTTTCTAACAATACATAATGTGATTTGCACGGATTTAATTAGAATTTACATACTGCCAGTCTGGCATACTAATTTGAGAAATTCAGAACATGCTGTTAGTTTTTAGGGTTCCGTACGCCAAGGGTAAAAACGGAGCCCTATTAATGTTACTCTGCTGTCTGTCGGTCTGTCTGTCCGTCCACCGGTCACAGGTCTCTAGCTCGTAGACGAACTGAGTTGTACAAATCTGCAATTCTGATATTAATTGGTGTACAATTTTAACCCAAAATCAAATATTGAATTAAAAATTCAATTAAATTATTTTTCAGGGAGGCTCCCATACATGTTGTACATACGGCAGTCCATAACGCCGAGTTTCTTACTGGTTCTTCTCAGTTGGAACGGCATTCCGGACCAGTGGTAGATTCAATTGACGATTCAAAAGTACTTGTAAAAGTTTATTTGAATAAAAAACTTTTCTATTCTATTCTATTCATGAAAAAGGAGCCAGAAAAAAAACTTTTTCTTACCTAGCTTGTGGGATATCATTTGTTTAAACCTCTTAAAGTAGAGTACGAATATATGTTTTTTATTTTTTTTTTGCTTAAAAAATAAGGAAAAAATAAGTAATCAAAGTTGTCAGTTTTAGACCATTTTTGTGACGAGGGCTATCTCATAAAGTGATTTGTATTTTGTGACCAAAACAAACGAACATTTTTTGGGTTTTTCTTTCACGGTTTGTTGCGATGTCTAGCTCGGAAATTAAATATTTCTTACACCCAAAATATTATGTTGTTCATAATTATGTACGGAACCCTAAAAGAGCGAGGCCCGACTCGCACTTGGCCGGTTTTTTTCTCTTTTTGCGTACATTTCAATTTAGCAATCGCGTATGGCAATATCTCAATTTCGTTTATCTGGCGTTTGTAGCCAGTTAGGTACTATTAGTTGTTGTAGAAACGGTCTTGTAACTCAATACATCACTTTTCTTTGTAAGTTACCCTTTATTGTACTAGGTATATTAAATAAGCAGGCCTCGTTCTACTTATGAAGAATACATTTATCATGCTGGAAATGTGCTTAATGAAGTTTTATGCGTCACATCAAACTTCGGACTCGTCTTGCACGCTGCTTTATATTCTCCATTCTTCTGTATGGCGTCGAAACTTGGACTCTGAGAGAGGCCATGTGCAAAAAAGTTGAAGCTTTCGAAATGTGGGTTTACAGAAGAATGTTAAGAACATCTTGGAGAGACAAAATACGCATAAGTAGTGCTGCAAAGAATGGGAAACAGGGTTGAAGTTATTAATGCCATTAAGAGACGAAAGCTGGAGTACCTAGGACATATAATGCGTAGTCCCAAATATGACTTGTTACAGCTCATTATCCAGGGAAAGATACAAGGAAAGAGAAATCCGGGAAGAAGAAGAACATCTTGGCTCAAAAACCTGCGCCAATGGTACAACAAGAGCACACGTTCCCTATTTCGTGCTGCTGTGTCGAGAGTCCAAATTGCCATGATGGTCGCCAACCTTCGATAGAAGATGGCACCCAAAGAAGAAGAAGAATGCGTCACATATTATGTAGGAATATGGGAAATTAATCGCAAATAGAGATTTTTGAACATAATGACGCCCATTAGTCTTTTTAAACAACCCACTTTAGACACGTGAATTTTAAAACCATTGTGGTCGGCATACACAAAAAGTTTTATGAAAGGTTTAGGTCGAGTTTCAATCCTGTGGCAGATTTCAGCCACGAAATAAACAAGTATAAATTAAAAATTTAAAAAACCCCCGACATTCGCCATTTTGTGGTGGCGGCCATCTTGGATTTGCATACTGCTATTCTACTAGTCAAGCCCTTTCATTTGATAGTTGATACCCATATTGAGGGAGTTGTGAAAAAATATGTAATCCGCCATTTTGTGGCGGTGGCCATCTTGGCCCGTTTGTTATCAAACATAGCTAAGAACATTCCGACCAATAAGGCCTAGGCCGCATTGCGAAATTTATTCGCGCGATTTTCTCCGCAAAATTCTGACATATGGGAATGTATGAAGCTGCACGCACATGCGATTTAAAATTCGCGAGAAAAATATATTAAAATGCGGAATATAAACCGCGCGAATAAAATTCGCGCGAATAATTTTCGCAGTGCGGCCCCGCTCAAACTTTCAAACAAAAAAACCGCATTCAAATCGGTTCATCCTTTTGAGCGTTATGGGGGAAAAGACACAGACACACACACACACGTCACACTTGTAACACCCCGTCGCTTTGCGTCGGGGGTTAGTAGAACAAAATTGCTGAAGCTCCGGTATGACCTTCTCCCTTGTATATTACTTATAACATGCGTAACTAAAACGAAACTGCCTGTTCTAACGCAGAAATTCAATTATGATTATTTCTTTTCGACGCGATTTCTGCGATGTACTCCAGCCCCTAGCATACATCCGTCGCGAAATTAATATAGCGAAACCAATCGCATGAGAAAAATCTTCAATCGTCGAATCTCTGCTTTAGAAAAGGCAGTTTTGCTCCTATTTCATATTATACATGTCATAAAACGGAAATGCCATGGCGCTACTTTTTTGATTTCGCGGTAGAGATCATTTTTAGGGTTCCGTACCCAAAGGGTAAAAACGGAGACTCTGCTCTCTGTCTGTCTGTCTATGTGTCCGTCCGTCGGTCACAGGTCTCTAGCTTGTAGACTAAATGAGTTACAAACTTAAAATTTTGGTATTTGGTGTAGAACGTTAACCCAAAACTAAATATTGAATTAGAAATTGAATTAAATTATTTTTCAGGGGGGCTCCCACACATGAAAAAGGAGCCGGAAAAAAAATTTCTTACCCTAGCTTGTGGGGTATCATTGTTTAGAACTTATTGAGTAGATTACGAATATATATATATTTAATTTTTTGCTTAAAGAATAAGGAAACAGGGGGCCATCAAAGTTGTTAGTTTGTTAGTTGTTAGAACATTTTTGTGATGGGGGTTATCTCAAAAACTAAACTACTTAGGAATATAAAATTTCGGTATATTATGTACCATATACTGTATTTAAACAACAAAAACTAAAAACAGCGATTAATAAAGTAGTTTGTAAGCTGTGACCAAAAGAAACGAATAATTTTTGGGTTTTTTTCACGGTTTGTTGCGATTTCTAGCTCGGAAATTAAATATTTCTTACACCCAAAATATTATGTTATTCATAATTATGTACGGAACCCTAAAAGAGCGAGGCCCGACTCGCACTTGGCCGGTTTTTGTTGTTTATTTGGTCAGGTTTTGATCACAATCAGGACATAATGCCCACCATCGAGGAGGAACGGAAGCGTTTCTCAAATTGAGCATTTAATATTAATACTACGGGAGGTCGATGACCAATTGAAAAAGTCATTTCATACCGACTGGAAATTTTAACAACAATAGTTTAGACCGAACCCATCACAGCTCCGAACGTCAGCTGCCGCACCAGTGGTGGAGTTAAGAGTGAGAGCATGTGAAAGTGCTTGAAAATCAAAGCGCTCCGAGTGATTTTATCCCGGACAAAAATGGTCTTAAATCATTGTTCCGATCATTTTTGATACAGAAACAATCGTCAGCTGCGGCACCGAGGGTGGGTTATACGTCCGCTACGCGCATGAAGTGCATTAAAATTTTGGCAAAAAAAGTTATTTTATACCTTATGAAATTTATGCAGCAGAATTTTCACATTTTTAAAATAATAAAGAAAATCGTCAGCTGCACTTCTGGTGGGGGAAAGACCGTCAGTCAGCGTGATAAACACTTTGCGCGCTCAGTACATTTAGCCTGTAAATCTAGGAAGAATATCCTATAGTTTTAAAAATTAGCCAAATGTATTTTTTGGGCCTTCCTCTAGAATATATCCAAAAACCACATATGGGGGGTGCATAACCAGCCGCCATTTTTAATTTTGTCCTTTTTTTCGGTTTTTTTCTCATATCACGAAAATCTCTACGAATAGCATTATAATTACTTCTGACAAAAGTTTTATTATACAATTTGCCACAAATGTAGTCTCTTGCAGTTTTACTCTAAGTTTATTACTTTAGGAGCTTTAGGGTATTTTAGGTCCCTTTTTCGTTTTTTTTGCTCATATCTCGAAAGTCTCTACGAAAAGCATTATAATTACTTCTGATAAAAGTTTTCGTATAAAATTTTGTACAAATTTGGTCATGGTAATTTTTACGCTAAGCTTACTACTTTAGGAGTTATAGGTTGTTTAAGTTAATATTTGAGGTCCCTTTTTCAGTTTTTTGCTCATATCTCGAAAATCTCTACGAATAGCATTTTAATTACTTCTGGCAAAAGTTTTACATAAAATTTTCTACAAATTTGGTCCTATTTAATTTACGCTGAGCTTATTACTTTAGGAGCTACAGAGTGTTAAATTTAACAGAGAGATAAACTAGTATAGATTAATCCCCTGACATTCGTTATTTTGTGGCGGCGGCTATCTTGGACCAATTTTCATCAAACATAGCTAAGAACACTTCCGACTAATTCACCTTTCAAAAAAAAACCGCAATGCGGTTTTTTTGTTTGAAATGCGTAAAAATGAACAGGACAAAATTTGTAGAAAATTTTATATTAAAACTTTTGTCAGAAGTAATTTTATTGGTATTCGTAGAGATTTTCGAGATATGAGCAAAAAACTGAAAAAGGTACCTCAAATATAAACTTAAACACCCTATAACTCCTAAAGTAGTAAGCTTAGCGTAAAAATTACCATGACCGAATTTGTACAAAATTTTATGTAAAAACTTTTTACAGGAGTAATTATAATGCTATTCGTAGAGATTTTCGAGATATGAGCAAAAAATTAAAAAAAGGACCTCAAATATTAACTTAAACATCCTATAGCTCTTAAAATAATAAACTTAGAGTAAAAATGCATGGAACCAAATTTGTAGAAAATTTTATACGAAAACTTTTATCAGAAATAATTATAATGCTATTCGTAGAGACTTTCGAGATATGAGCAAAAAAACGAAAAAGGGACCTAAAATACCCTATAGCTCCTAAAGTAATAAACTTAGAGTAAAACTGCAAGAGACTACATTTGTGGCAAATTGTATGTTAAAACTTTTGTCAGAAGTAATTATGATGCTATTCGTAGAGATTTTCGTGATATGAGAAAAAAACCAAAAAAAAGGACAAAATTAAAAATGGCGGCTGGTTATGCATCCCCCATATGGGGTTTTTGGATATATTCAAGAAGAAGGCCCAAAGAATACATTTGGCTAATTTTTGAAACTATAGGATATTTTTCCTAGATTTACTAGGCTAAATGTACTGTGCGCGCAAAATGTTTATCACGCTGACTGACGGTCTTTCCCCCACCAGAAGTGCAGCTGACGATTTTCTTTATTATTTTAAAAATGTGAAAATTCTGCTGCATAAATTTCATAAGGTATAAAATAACTTTTTTTGCCAAAATTTTAATGCACTTCATGCGCGTAGCGGACGTATAACCCACCCTCGGTGCCGCAGCTGACGATTGTTTCTGTATCAAAAATGATCGGAACAATGATTTAAGACCATTTTTGTCCGGGATAAAATCACTTGGAGCGCTTTGATTTTCAAGCACTTTCACATGCTCTCACTCTTAACTCCACCACTGGTGCGGCAGCTGACGTTCGGAGCTGTGATGGGTTCGGTCTAAACTATTGTTGTTAAAATTTCCAGTCGGTATAAAATGACTTTTTCAATTGGTCATCGAGCTCCCGTAGTATAAATAATGTATTTTATTAAAAGTCAATTACACCTCAGTTTCAATATCACTACATAGTATAAAACAAAGTCGTTTTCTCTGTCCCTATATCCCTTTGTACGCTTAAATCTTTAAAACTACGCAACGGATTTTGATGCGGTTTTTTTTAATAGATAGAGTGATTCAAGAGGAAGGTTTATATGTATAATAACATCCATTAAATTGTGGAGAAATACTGTTATTTTTGAGGTTTCTAATGTGATGTCGTAAATAATTACATTTTTTCCGCTTACATTGCAAACGCAGGCTGAACCCTACGAGATTTATCAAAATAATGTACTAAGTATTGTACACATTGAAAAGGTCTACAGAAAAGTCCGCGATGGTATATGTCTATCTCTTATGGATATCCCACAATAACATTTTTTTGTCATTTACTTTTTACGACAAATAATGGCTAATTTTCGAAGCGATTTCAACCAATACAGCATTAATCCTTATCTAATTAAATACCTTAAATGCATTGTTGATTTTATATAAATCCATATGGTCCTTTACAGCATATGATTTAAATGAATACTTTCGAAGATATTACAGATTTAAAAATTGCGGCGGCGCGGGAGCGTGCCTATAAGCGCGTCGGCGGCCGCGGTTCTCCCTATAGCCCATTGTCGATAATTTTTGAAACCAAAAAAAAAATCACAGTACGTAGGATGAAACCCATTGGAAAAGGAGGAGAATATTATAAAATACAAGGAAAAATAATTTACGGGCGATCTGAGCTCGGGAAAAAAGGGGGGGAGTTTTAAGGGTAAAAAACGGTTTATCTCGATTTCCGGCAAAACTAGAAGTCCTATGGAAAAAAATTAAATGGCAAAGTTGTAGGTAATAAAAAGATCTACAACTTTTATATTTACACTTTTTTCACATAACCTCAAAATTTATGTGAAAAGTTCATAAAACCAAGTTTTTGGTTCTTTATTTTTATCTTTTAAAATAATTTTTTTTTTCACGGAATCTGGTGAAAACTTACTTTCTTATGTCCCAAATACACTAATTTATTTGATTTGAAATATTTAGTTTTTCTCCTTATTTTTGACTTAATATCGACTTAATTCTGACAGCTGTCATTTTCATTTACAGATGAGTTATTTATATGGAGAACAGGGTTAACATCTACGAAGTACGATTTTACCCCAAACTACTTTAATTCCCTGTCAACATATAAAGCTCTAAGCCGCTTAATAATATTAATTGTTTCGCCCTAAAATAGAAATTGCTAAGAATGGAAACTAGAAAGTCATATCTACATGCAGCAGTTGATTTGTATTTGCATAAGTTTTGAATTTTTCATCTTTTTTGTGGGAATTGTTTTATCTCTGGTAACATTATGAAACGTCAGAATTCCACGGAATTAGTAATTCGGGTATAAGGTGAGATATAGTAAGTTCATTGTGGAAAATATCGTAAAAAGTCGTAAAAGCCGCCTGGGAGCTTTCATCGAAAACGCTGCCTAATCCCTGAGCGGGTAGTACCTACGCATAAAATGCTCTACTACCCGTGCGAAGCCGGGGCGGGTCGCTAGTCTATAATATAATAAAACTGTAACAGATCCAATTCTGTACATTGAAGTTATTTTGAAAATTTTTTTTGGAGGGCATTCTATAATCGATACTGAAGCCAAAACTGTATTTTTTTTCATTTTTGTCTGTCTGTCTGTCTTTCTGTCTGTCTGTCTGTCTGTCTGTCTGTCTGTCTGTCTGTCTGTCTGTATCTTGGCCGCGCATCACGCCGAAACTACTGAATGGATTCGGATGAAACTTGGTATGCGATGAGTTTATACTCCGAGGTAGGACATAGGATACTTTTTATCCCGAAATTCAGCACGGTTCCCTAGGGAGAGGGGGTGAAAGTTAAAACGTGTATTTAGCTGTAATTCATTAACGCGTTGTTCGATTTCACTCATTCTTTTTGTTAGAAAGGTGGTACTTCATATGTTGTCCCGTAAATATTTCAAGGTCGTAGGTTTGTTAGTTCGGAAATGACAGACATTTATTGGGTTCAAATAACATGGGACCCGGATCTTTGTATGTACGACTTATTTTAAACTGGCGTGCATTTAAATTTATATTTGTCAGTCTGTCTATTTGTTTCAACTAATCTCAGAAACGGCTGGATCGATTTTAACGGAACTTTCAATGGCAGATAGGTGTTGTTATAAGGAGTAACTTAGGCTACATTTAGTTTAAGTACATAAAAGAATTATGGGATCCGTTCCGATCCTATATAAAACCTATAAACACGCGAACGAAGTCGCGGGGGTCAGCTAGTAATATTATAAATGTGAAAGTGTGGATGTTTGGATGTTTAGATTTTTGGATGTTTGGATGTTTGTTACTCAATCACGCCGCAACTACTGAACCGATTTGGCTGAAATTTTGAATGGAGATAGCTTATGCCCTGACTTATAACATAGGGTACTTTTTATCCCGGAAAAGTATTCCTGTGGGACTAAAATAGATATAGACTTCCAAAAACGCGATAGATGGCGTTCTTAGGTAAATCACGCTCACATAGCACATTATTACAATAGTTGCATGCATCTGTATGCGTATGCACTTTTTATCCTGGAAAAATCTACAGTTCCCACGGGATTTTGATAAAAACGAAATATATATCTACAGCTATAGGTAGATTACTATAGCAAACTTCCTTGAAAGTAGGTATAAAGTTTGGAAAAGGGAGCGGGAACGGGAGCCGGAAATCCACGATTCCCTTGGGATTTGTGAAAAACCGAAATTCACGCGGGCGAAGCCGCGGTCAGAATCTAGTTAACAATAAACAACGTAAGTCGTTCTTTCATCACCACTCTAGAAAATTAATTTTTATACGAGTAAATACTTACCTATCCTCTTTGGTAATAAATATTGTCCATAATATGAGTCTCGGGTATGAAGATGAATAGCGGACGATTATTTTCACTTCAAGGCCGATCAATGCTGGCTAAATCGGTCAATCTTTACACAGACCAAGGGCCCTTTTGATCCCGACTCTTCAGACGGCTTTTTGTCGCCGTGTAGGGACTGCGTAAAAAGTATGAATTTCAAACATATACCCACAGTAATAGGTATAGCTCAGCGCACTCGACGATGTTGCTTTTAAAGTAACAATGATAATATTGTATTCAAATCGCAATTTCAGATAAGCCCTCATAAAGCCTCTCCGACGTACAAGATTTGGATTAGTGCCCACACGAGTTTAAATGTCAGTTTTCCGACCTATTTTGAGCGTAGGTATAATCGATATTTAGTACATCGTTATTAATCATTTTTAATCATTTTTATAACCCCATTATTTGGAAATATTCGGAGTGGAGGACGCTGTAGAATTAATAACCAGCTGATTTTTTGTATACAGCCTAGTAAATACTTGTGTAATGAAATGGCTACATAGTCCTACTTTAGTGGAATGATTTCTCACCCGAGCGAGTAAATTTTCATAGATAAAAACTTGGTCGTCTCGTCGAAACGAACTTAGTTACTCACGAAAATTCAGCTTGTTATTAATGACTAAAAAAATTGTTCCAGGGCTGCCGGACTATAACGTTCATAAAATGCGTGCCTGTTGCATCGATCAACGAAAGAGATATTATCCAATCTTTGAAACCGATTGTTTAGAATTGGATTCGTGTGGCTTTGATCTCACATCCGGGAGTTTTATTGTCCTGGGGCACGATAAACTCGAACATTCTAGACTTTGTGAAATATTTTGCGCCTCATGGAGGGAGTGAGGACGCAATAACCGTGAACAAACGAAGCGAAGTGAATAGCGATAGATTTTCATTTTCCACTGCCTTGAATTTTCTATCTTTATGTTGCAGTATTAAAAGTTACCTATTGTACTATTATTTCAATTCCATGCCTTTTTAAAAACTATAGGGTCTGATTTTCTATTATTAACGAGAAGTACAGTTTTATATTAATTTTTATTAATTATTTACAGTTTTATATTAACTTTTATATTAATTTTATTTCTTAACAAGCGGACACCCGTGACTTCGTTCGCGTGGATATTGGTTTTTAAAAATCCCGTGGGAATAATTTTGTTTTCCTAAGCTCCTTTGAGCTCATACCTTGCTAAAAACTGTTAAAAGTTCACTGGCGGATGTTTAGGTAGGTAGATCAAAATGTAAACATCCACCAGTAAAAGTCCCATCAAAATCGATCCAGCCTTTCTGAGATTAGCTGGTAATTTTTAAAGTATCTCCTTTCTAACAAAAAAGAATGAATGAAATCGGACCACGCGTTAATGAATTACAGCTAAGTATACATTTTAACTTTCATCCCCTCTCCCAAGGGAACCGTGCTGAATTTCGGGATAAAAAGTATCCTATACGTTACTCCGTAGTATAAACTTACATCATACCTACTTTATTTCAATCCATTCAGTAGTTTTTGCGTGATGGGCGCACAAACATACAGACAAACAGATCTAAACAGACAAACAGACAAAAATTTCAAAAATAGCTTTTTTACGTTCTATTACTTATTCCTAACATCCCCCAGTTATTATTTTGCAAAAATCTTCAATGTACAGATACGGCAAGTCTACGATTTTATTATGTGTAGGTATATAATATAGATAGATATAGAAGAAGATAGATAGAAGATTATATAATTGTTATTATCCAATATATAATATTTTTAATTTTATGCCAGTACAGATATGATAAAAATTAAAATGTATACATAATATTGGATAAAAAAACAAAAAAAAAACACGTTTTCTCAAAATAAAAAAAAACCAATTACTTAATCAACTCCAAACCTTGATTTGGATTGAAGCAATCTCCAAAGCAAGAAGTTCTCAAGCACATTTTCATTTGAAAAATTTCATCATATGCTCTGAATATAAGACTCTGAATATTCAGCATTGGGGAGTATTAAGTTTGGAAACGTATTCGTATTCGTAATTGCCTCGCCTGTTGGAACGTTTGCGACAAAATTTACCTTTAATATCCCCAGGGCGTATGCAAAATTAAACGTAGGTTAAGCCACGTTAAACTGTAACGCTCGAAGAGACTGCCAACATACGTTTGTATGCACTCGTGTATGAAGTTATAAAGTTGATTATTATCAAGTAGTCACAAGGAGTTAATTTGAGTAATCAAAGAGAGTCATAAGTCTCCTGCTGTGAAAGCTTGAAATTTTTCCTCTCTGTAGAAATCTGAATTTGCATGTTGATTGCCAGTGTACTTAGCTTTAACGATTAACGAGAGCTTAACATAATATTTACTTCTAGGTATTTAATTATCCATTTTCGTAATTTTTCATAATTATCCGTTCTTGGCGCAAAAAATTGTTAGGTATTGGATTTTTCTGTCTGTGAAATTTCCAGTGTCAACCCAGAGTTGTTTGTTGGTGGTAAAAGAAGGACTGTGATTGTACTTATTGGCATATTGTTATGTATCGAATAACTTGAAAACGTACACACCATATTATTTTAATACCGCATCAGGAATAACAAACCTTTTAATGTATCATGCTCATTATATGCAACACAATTTTGAAAGGTCACTTTATGAATAGCAAGCCTAGTTAACATGAAAATATTCCTGTAAATCATCCAACACAGAAAACCGCAAACGGAATCCAATATTTTATACATTATACTAGATGATGCCCACGGCTTCGCCCGTGTGGTTTGTAAAAATCTCGTGGGAACTTTGATTTTCCAGAACAAAAAGTAGCCTATCTGTAGTAAGTAGTAACCCGTCCACAAAACGGAAAAATTCCGTGGGATCCTTACTATTTCGGAATGCAATTCCTTACAGCATCAGGGTTGAGGAGTTGAACATATACCTACTCGAGGTCATCTATAATATAATAAGACTGTAACAGATCCAATTCTGTACATTGAAGATATTTTGAAAATTTTTATTGGAGGGCACTATATAATCGATACTGAAGCCAAAACTGCAATTTTTTTCATTTTTGTCTGTCTGTCTGTCTGTCTGTCTGTCTGTCTGTCTGTCTGTCTGTCTGTATCTTGGCCGCGCATCACGCCGAAACTACTGAATGGATTCAAATGAAATTTGGTACGATTTGAGTTTATACTCCGAGGTAGGTTATAGGATACTTTTTATCCCGAAATTCAGCACGGTTCCCTTGGGAGAGGGGAAGAAAGTTAAAACGTGTATTTAGCTGTAATTCATTAACGCGTAGTTCGATTTCACTCATTCTTTTTTTGTTAGAAAGGTAGTACTTTAAGTATTGTCCCGTAAATATTTCAAGGTCATAGGTTTATTAGTTCAGAAATGACAGACATTTATTGGGTTCAAATAACTTGGGACCCGAATCTTTGAACGTACGGCTTATTTTAAACTGGTGTGCATTTAGAGTTATGTTTGTCGATCTGTCTATTTGTTCCAGCTAATTTCCGAAACGGCTGGATCGATTTTGATGGAACTTTCAATGGCAGATAGGTGATGTTATAAGGAGTAACTTAGGCTACATTTAGTTTAGGTACAAAAAAGGATTATGGGATCCAATCCGATCCTATATAAAACCTATTATATCCAGGCGGACGAAGTCGCGGGGGTCGGCTAGTTCAACAATAAAGTCTTTAATTGGTATCCCCAATATCAATTTAAATAACCGACAGTGCCTAAATCCCATTAGTGTTGGGGATCAGATCCCCTACAGCATCAGGATTGAGGAGTTGGAATCCAAATTTTTTGTAGGACAGTGTCGCAATGTTTCTCTATCGATTAAAAAAAAATTACGCAAATCGGTTCAGAAATCTCGGAGATATCGGTGTACATAGGTAGAAAAACACAACTCCTCCTTTTTTGAAAGTCGGTTAAAAAAGTAGCCTATGTTACTCCCTGGTTAATTCTCTACTTGTATGTGAAAGTCCCGTCAAAATCGGTTCAGCCGTTCCAAAGATTAGCCCGTTCAAACAGACAGACAGACAGACAGACAGACAGACAGACAAAAATTTTAAAAACGTGTGATTCGGTTATAGTATCGTTCAAATAACCATATGAGCTTAATATGAGGTAGTTATTTCGATATTACAGACAGACACTTCAATTTTATTTATTAGTATAGATAAACTGAACACATTCTGAAAATACGGTAGGTACAGAAAAATAAAACAGTATTAAAAAGTTTCATGGCGAGTTAAAATTAATTGAATGGTTATGTACCTTTTATGTGCCGGCCGATGGATCTTTGATGTTTAAAAAAAAAGACTGGCTTTTGTAAAATACATAGATATTATGGCCATTTTTGTTTTAAAGAGACAGTCTTAGTGACCATGCCTGTGTGTCTTGGTATCTAATCTTCCATCGAGTACTATCACAGCCACGGACATAGAAATTCTTTTTAGACTTTTTAATAGACTTTTTAATTTGGTCAAGCTACCTCAACTAAGCTGGTTAGCGACCTGCTTCGCGAATTTTCACCCCGCTACATTCCCGACAACTATAAATTTTCTATACTAAAGTAACTTTTATATGGGTAATTTCTCTTTTAAACTTTCGTTAAAAATACATCAGATCGTGTAACATCTTCAATTGCAAAGTAAGCAGTTGTTGGATCGTTTCAATCTAAGAGTAAATAGACATGTGTTCCTGAGGTTTTCAAATCGATTACTGCTGCTGTCACGATACCAACACGTAACGAGTAAAGAGCGTTCGATCATGAAACCTGTAAAGCTGAGCGAATAAATTTGGGAAGAAATATTTATTACTAGCTGACATCCGCGAATTCGTCCACGTCGATTTAGGTTTTTAAAATCTCTTGGGAACTTTTGATTTTTTGAAATCTGGTTAAATTTTTCCATACAAAGCGGCAGTTTCATAGATGACATTATAATATAATTATTCACTGAGCAACGCAAAGCTGTCTGTCACCGCGATGCTCACAGTTGTACGTTACCTACGTTTTGCCGCACGGTTAAGCTAAGAGGGCATTTTCATGAATTCCAAGAGAAGTGAGACGTTAAAAAGTTGCAGTGGTGATGGTGGAGATAGAGGCACTAATTTTGCAGGCATAAGGCAGAGGTCTCGCCTCTGCCTTTTTAAGGAATTTTAGCCTAGAAAAAATATCTCGTCCCGTCTCGTTAATCATACTTAACTGTTAATGCCAAAAGTTTTAATAGAAAAAAATCCCTAGTGTGATTAACGTTGAGAGAGGGATATTCCAGCGGGTAATTAGCGACGATCGGACACTTTAATTGCCGAGAGCGACGAACAACGAGTAACGGTAACCTTCAACTGCTAATCGGTTCAATGTGGGGTTACATCCACGATTCCGCGTCGATGAGTTAACCGACACCCCTAATGGGTCATAATGACAGTGACACTCGGCGCTAATGGGCGAACTAATCAAACTCACTAGGAGTATGAGCTTAAAAGGATTTGCAAGTATTACGCAATGGGCGGCAGCTAAAGCTAAGGGCGTGACCTAATGCTGTGATGGTTAAAAAGTTTACGTATTTTTTCACAAAAAAAAAAAGGTTTCACATAATAATAATTACTGAGAAGTTAAAATGTGTAGTAATGGTATGTGCACATTTATATTTAGAAACATCTAAGAGATCGGTTTAGGATTTAGATAGTATGTAGCTATTCATATTTTGTAAATTTTTTGTATACTCGGTACCGGATTCAAACCTTTGTGACAACATAAAGCTTATTAAAGCTTATTCCGTAAATAATTGGGATATTACCTACTAATTAAATACCTCACAAAATTTTAGGTGACAAATGATAGGAAATTCCGCTAGATACGTAGTAGTAGTAGTAGTAGTAGTAATAGTCTTTATTGCAGCACAGTAACACAAAATGACAAACAGAGAATACAGAGAAATACAATAAAAATTATGCTCGGCTGCAAGGGCGGCCTTATCACTAAAGTGATCTCTTACAGGCAACCCGCGCGTGTGGAGCTAGTAACGCATGAATGGAGGTTGATGCACAAAGTGAAATCAAATAACGATAAAAATAAAAATACAATACACTTACATAAACATAAATACTATAATTTACATAATATTACACATATACATAGATACTGCCAATATACATATATAGATAAATATACATATATACATATATATATAAATAAAGAGATATGGATAAATAAGTATAAATAATCATATAATGAATTACAAATTAATCAATACTTAGATAGATAGTAATTTTTTAAACGATGTTTAAATATATGTATGGATTCGGAGTATCGTATTTCTCGGGGTAGCGCGTTCCACAGTTGACAGTATAGCTGCTTTTTTAGTGAACGACTCTCTGTAGCACCGGGAGTGAGATGTCGGCATCGCAAGTTTGTTGTCATTCGTAGATCGGAGACCAGTATGGTGATAGGGTCTAGCGTTAAGAAAAGTAAAGCGTTCTTTAAGATAAGGAGGGGAAAAGGGATTAAAGAGGACGGAATACAAAAGGGAGAGAACATGGACATTACGCCTATCGCTCACTGTTAGCCACTTAAGTTGTCGGCGGTATTGGGTAATGTGATCAAATTTCTTTAGGCAAAAAATAAACCTTAAAACTAGGTTTTGCAGACGTTCTAGCTTATTAAGCAGAAACTGGGGTAAGTCCAAATAGCAAGTGTCTGCATAATCAATTATAGGAAGTACAAGGGACTGACCAAGGGATATCTTAGTTCGGATTGGTAAGAAATTTTTCCACTTTTTCAGTCTACCAATCACAGCATAGATCTTGCGACTGAGCTCAGATATCTGAGGAGCCCAGGAGAGGGTATTATCTATGATAATTCCTAAGTTTTTGACAGAGCTACGGAACTCAAGTGCTGTCCCATCAAAAATCACAGGAGGAAGAGATGGAAAGCTTACCTTGGTAAGTTGCTGGCGACTGCCGATCAGAGTAACTTGCGACTTAGCAGCGTTTACAGATAACCCGCTTGATTTACTCCAGGAACTAACTAAGTGTAGGTCGGAATTTAACCGTGCGATAGCCCCAGAGATGTCATCAATGGAGGTCGTCGTGTAAACTTGCAAGTCGTCAGCATAGAGGTGATAGGACAAAGAGAGTATATCAGTTAAGGAGTTAATGAAGATGGAAAAAAGCAAAGGAGATAAAACACCGCCTTGTGGGACACCAGCACTAAGACGGCACCAAGACGAGCACTTATTTTCAATGCGTATGCACTGCTTTCGATCATAGAGGTATGAACGAAACCATTTGATAGCATCTGAAGAAATATTGATGGATTTTAAAATGGCCAGGAGAATTTCGAAATCGACTGTGTTGAATGCATTAGAGAAATCAAGTAACGCAATAATACTAACTTTCTGTGTATCGATTCCATATCTGATATCATCGCATATTTTAACAAGTGCCGTCGCAGTGCTGTGCCCAGGACGAAAGCCAGATTGAAAGGGACTAAGGATATTATTTTTTGAGAGGTATAGGGACAGTTGCTTGTGAACGATACGTTCCAAGACTTTAGATAGAAAAGGTAAAATAGAGATGGGTCGGTACTGGGTAAAAGATAAGGGATTATTAGTTTTTGGTATAGGTATAACATGTGCTAGCCGCCAGACGTTAGGGAAAGTGTGAGAGGAGAGAGAATGATTGAGCATATGACAAAGGATAGGTAATATGGTATCAAGAGCTAAAATAATCATTTTGCGACTCACACCATCACTACCAATAGCGTCGGATTGAATAGACATTATATGTTTTTTGACATCATCAGTAGTGACAGGATTAAAATGAAATGACGCGAAGTTAGGTTTGGGACGTGAGGAAATGGAATTTAACGTCCTAGTTCTGATCACATTATCCAACACCGGGGCTGTGGAAAAGTGGTTATTAAGTGCATCTACATCGATATTATTGCCATTTACCGAGGAATTTCGCTGACGTCCGATACCCATGGTGTCCAGGAATCTCCAAATTTTGGCAGAGTCTTTGTTTTCCAGGGAAGTGTGGATGAAATTACGCTGAGCATCTCGACAAGTCTTATTGCAGAGGTTACGTGCTTTTTTATATCTAAGGAGGTTGTCATTAGTTGGATTTAATTTAAATTTAGATTTGGCAACGTTTCGCTTTATCATAAGTGCTCTTATTTTGTCAGTTAGCCATGGAGCTGGAAGATGCTTGAGTTTTATTGGTCTTAGCGGTGCATGAACATCAAAGAGCTCAACAAGAAGAGAATTAAATATAGCAAGCTTTTCGTCAATTGATGGAGCATTCAAGATAGTGTGCCAGTCAATCTGATTCAGGTCGCGCATGAACTTGGCGTTATCGAAACTCTTAAATCCTCGTCGCATCATCATCATCATCGTAGGTACCTACCTAGAATGTACTCGTTTCATACACGGTAAATAATATGATATCTTACGTTTTATAAATTGCAATTGCATATACATATTATAAATTGACGGTTATCTACTCTTTCATCTGCTTTGAATTTCAGTTTTCCTTTGGAACTAAACTTTCCTGTGGCTGAAGAAGCGTAGATCATTTCTAAGAAAGTTTTCTATCTAATTGTGAATGATGTGACCTTAATAAGGCAGTAATTTCTATGTCTGGCTTTAATTTTATTTATTTCTATAGAAACTCTATTGACATTCTTCTTATTGTGATTTTTGACTTCTAGTAGGTATCTATTTGCCAGATCAGCACCACACGAGTAGATATTACACAGAGAGAAAGCTACCTAGAAGCGGCCCGCTGTAGGTACACGCACACATAGCGCCGCTCACGCACACACGAGCTCTCACCAACGGTTCACGTACGCTCCGCTGGTAGGACAGTTGGTAGACAAACGACAGGGCTGTGGGTCGTGCGCACTTTTCCAATCTCTTTTTTTGTGTACCCTAGAGATCAAGTGAAGTAAGTATACCTACCTTTATATATCTATACAATAAAATTAATGAAATGAAATTAATTGAAATGACATGAATTTATTTATTGTAGGATAGTATGTGCCACTTATAATACTATGTCAAGACTCTACTACTGGTTCAAAAAGCAGATTCTACTGAATAGAATTGAGTAATAACATTGCCAGGTACAACCCGTTTACTAAAAGATTGGACCTGGCGTCGATGACGCCACTGCGACGCATGGGTAGGGTGTGCAAAAAAGCATCATTAAGAATATTTAGGTATTGTATGAAACTTAAATGTTTGTGAAAAACTGACAATACTAACACTGCATACCCAGGTATGCTGTGTTAGTATTGTCTTGCGAGCGAGCGAGTCAAAGCAACTTGTCAGCGAGGTCCTATCTTTTAGTAAACGGAATGTGTTATAGATCCTCTATGCAATGGGCCATCGCGATGGGCCTATCTAAGGTACCTATCTAAATAAATAATTAAATAAATAAATAAATACTCACACATACGCACACGGCCGTCTATTCCTAAAGTAGGCAACTTCATGCCTGTGTATGTGTGTACCATGCATGGTAATAGCCGACTGATAGACATATTTACATATAAATACATATATATATTTTATATAAAGGTATATATACATTATACATACATATTATAAATACACCCAGACTCGGAGCGGGAATCGAACCCGCGACCCTGGAGCGGAAGGCAGGGTCACTGCCAACCGCGCTAACGGGTCATTCTAAGTAACTAGGTACTTAATTCATTCAATTTACTAAAGTAAGTAAGTATCTAGATTCTAGGTACTGTCACTAGGGATATCTACGCATGTGCTATCACACTTATTTTTAGTAGGTATCTGTTCATAAAAATGTCTACGGTTTTATAATCTACTACCTACCTAAGTAATTAGGTATTTAATTCATTTATTTTACTTAAGTAAGTATATAAATACTATCACTGGGACATCTATGCATGTGCTATCACACTTAGTTTTAGTAAGTACCTACTACCTACCTAAGTAACTATATAACTTATATATAGTATAGTAATGTAATATAAAAAACATATTTTTCCAATCATTATTACATATCTTGCTATATTATGTATACTAGTATATAATATTTTTATTTCTACCCATAATTTTTCACATGCAACAGGTGACAACCCTATCAGAATAGGTATAAATTTTGGACGTTCTTAGGTAGCTTTTCCTCTGTATAATATCTACTCGTGTGTCAGCACATTGTATTTCGACATACTTATATATACTTAATATTATATACGATAAAGGTATACTTAACACTTAGTTTAATCAAGTGACAATTTTTAAGGATAATTTTATCACATTTCCTGTTATTCGATTAAATGCTAAATGCATTTAATCGGATAACAGGAAATGTGAATACCGCCCACATATACTTTAACACTGGATAGAAAACATTTAATAAATGGTAACGGATGTACCGATGAACATGAATCATAAATACCTAACACAAACACTCATTTTGTCATTTTTAACCCCCGACGCAAAAACGACGGGGTGTTATAAGTTTGACGTGTCTGTGTGTGTGTGTGTGTGTGTGTGTGTGTGTGTGTGTGTGTGTGTCTGTCTGTTCCCCTGTGGCGCTCAAACGGGTGGGCCGATTTGAATGCGGTTTTTTTTGTTTGAAAGGTGAATTAGTCGAGAGTGTTGTTAGCTATGTTTGAAGAAAATCGGTCCAAGATGGCTGCTGCTACAAAATGACGGATTACATATTTTGTCACAACTCCCTTAATATGGGTATCAAATGAAAGGGCTTAACTAGTAAAATAGCACTATGCAAATCCAAGATGGCCGCCGCCACAAAATGGCGAATGTCGGGGGTTTTTTAAATTTTCAATTTATACTTGTATTTATATAATAATGTAGCTTCTCGATAAGGCAGGAGAGTGCGGAGAACGCGGACGACTCTCCACGCCTACGTCGCAAGTTGCAACTTTGTGTAGGCATATACAGATATGTATTGTTATCGTCATTTCAACGATGGACAATGGACATACACTGTGGATATAGTTATCACTTATCATGTAGGGATTTCCACACTCCTGTAGGGTGTACTGTTTGTGTCTACGATCGTCTGTATTATTATTATTTACTAGCTGACCCCCGCGACTTCGTTCGCGTGGGGATATATATTGGTTTTTAAAAATCCCGTAGGAATCATTTTGTTTTTCCTAAGCTCCTTTGAGCTCATATCATGCTAAAAACTGTTAAAAGTTCACTGGCGGATGTTTAGGTAGATCAAAATGTAAACATCCGCCAGTGAAAGTCCCATCAAAATCGATCCAGCCTTTTAGAGATTAGTCGGTAATCTTTAAAGTATCTACTTTCTAACAAAAAAAGAATGAGAGAAATCGGACCATGCGTTATTGAATTACAGCTAAATACACGTTTTGACTTTTATCCCCTCTCCCTAGGAAACCGTGCTGAATTTCGGGATAAAAAGTATCCTATATGTTACTCCGTAGTATGAACTTAAATCGTACCAAGTTTGGTTTCAATGCATTCAGTAGTTTTTGCGTGATGCGCGCACAAACATACAGACGAACAGACAAACAGATAAACAGACAAACAGATAAACAGACAAAAAGATAAACAGACAAACAGATTTACAGACAAACAGACAAAAATTTCAAAAATAGCTTTTTTACGTTCTATTACTTATCCCTAACATCGTTATTATTTTACAACACGTTATTATTTTGCAAAAACCTTCAATGTCCAGATACGGCAAGTCTACGATTTTATTATATGTATAGAT
The DNA here is from genome assembly GCA_920104075.1 of Melanargia galathea. NCBI lineage: Eukaryota > Metazoa > Arthropoda > Insecta > Lepidoptera > Nymphalidae > Melanargia > Melanargia galathea. Next base: position 32,899,069 of record OV049855.1, on the reverse strand, counting down.
GTATAGATAGATATAGAAGATGTATAGATTTTACTTACTATTAAGAAACAACATACTTAAGTAATTTTAATAATCACTTGGATTACGATACATAGGTAAAAGTCGGACGCTGATGCCTAATTTATGTTTCCCTGATATTTATTGGTAGATTTTGGGCTTGCCGTAACAGCTAGATTACATTCCACTGTAGTAGGTACATACCTACTCGTACGTATGTATGTTCTACATTTTATTGAAAACGATTAGGACTTGAGCGGTACTCAGTAATTATTGTTTTTAATAGTGAGGTAAAACCTTAACAATGTTATTTCTAAAGCGGACTTTTTTTATTCATCTACAAATTAGCCCTTCACTACGATCTGATGGTTAGTGACTATACAGTCTAAGGTGGAAGCGGATTAATTTGGAAGAGGTATAGCAGTTTCTACACGATATTGTATAGGTACCGGAACGCCAAAACGGCTTGGCGGCACGACTTTGCCGGTACTGTGATAACTAGCCACGCCTGAAGCCTCTCACCAGAGACAATTTAGAAATTATAAAATCCCAAATGGCCACTGCCGGGAATCAATCCCGGGATCTCTCACATAAGTCCACAGTGCCCACAACTGCGCCCTGGAGGTCGTCAATATCAAACTTACTCGTAACTGCTTATATTATAATTTAGGCATTCATTAAAATAATTTTTTTAACAAGAAACTAAACCGACGATTTCAGTGGGTGAACAATCAATTATCCCCTATTTCTCTATTCTTAGGGGTGACTTTTTTTTAATTTAAATGGGATCAACATCGACGTCTACCCTAACAAATAGAGAGATTATCAGATAATTATCAAACTCAGACTAAGTACTTGCTCTGTAAAAGTTATGCGTGGTCATACATCACACTAATATTATAAAGGCGAAAGTGTGTGTGTGTATGTGTGTGCGTGCGTGTGTATGTTTGTTACTCTTTAAAGCTGCAACTACTGAACCGATTGATGACTGAAATTTTGAATGGAGATCGATTATGCCCTGACTTAACGCATAGGCTTTTTATCCTTTTTATCCTGGAGAAATCCACAGTTCCAACGGGATTTTGAAAAAACCGAAATACAATATATAAAGGTTGGAAAAGGGATCGTAAACGGGAACCGGAAATCCACGATTCTCTCGGGATTTGTGTAAAACCGAAATTCACGCGGGAGAAGCCGCGGTAGAAGCTAGTAAAAAATATAATGTACCTACCTGTGCAACGACTTTTTCGTCGGTTAGAAAATATTTTTTGTGAGTAAGTAACATTTATCTTACTCTAGTGGAGCCTGAAACGACATTAAACTTCCCCCATACGATGACAACTGCTTCTTAAGTATGGCGGTAATTTATTGCCGAGCCGTTACTTTGCATAAATCCATGACCTCTGGTTACCCGACCTATTAGATTAGAGGCATGCCATCACGGATGAGGATATACATACATGAGGATCACGCCATGCGGACTCGATCCTCCAAATTAGACGGTGCCCCGTTCATCGTTCATTTTTGCGATGAACGATGCACGATACGATATTTTCTATGGCACAGTGCCTGTGAACGATGAACGGTCGGTGTGTGTTTTCGATGACTCACCGATGAAGCCTCGAAAATGAAAGCGAAAATCCCGAAGAATGAACCGTCTAATTTAGCCTTTATAATATCTATCTATTTCATCGTGTCAAGCTCACGTTCCTTTCACGAGTTGCGCTTAAAATTCCGCAATCTTTTTTTGACATCCGGTAACTTAACTGCCTCGTTGATCTAGTGGTTAGTATATTCGACTGCAGATCACGAGGTCCCGGGTTCGATTCCCGGATCGGGCAAATAATTGTTAGGTAGGTAGTATCTACCTATTTTTACAAAGTTTATTTCTTCTTGCTCGTAAGTACTAATAATAATAATTTAAGTTTGTCTGAGCACTGTGGGGCTATTGTCTAACTTAGTTACCAACCGAAAATGGTTGCCAACGAATTAGTTCGATATACATTGCTGTTTAAATGTGTGAATTATTCACACATTAAAACAGCAATGTACATAATATATCTGAATTTTAATAGCATTTTTTTAAATAGTAATTTAATTTATTATTAATGAAATCACTGTTTATATTTCACACAATAAAGCAGCAATGTATATCGAACTAATTCGTTGGCAACCATTTTCGGTTGGTAACTAAGTTAGAGAATAGCCCCACTGAGCTTCCCCAAGATAACTTACGTCTATATACAAATTTGTTTTACGATCTATAGAAATAAATAACACGAAATAAAGACTCGTAAATGTTTACAAATGTTCGGAATATTATGTAAGTATTGAACTTGTATGTCATGTACATAAGTACCAAGTTTTATCTCATCTGACGCGGTAATGAACTGAATTTGTACCGACGCGGACGCGCGGCGGGTTACGCCGATATACCTATTTGTGGCTCAGTGGCTGCTTTGGATTGCGATTTGCGTGGTATGAATAGATATAGGTAGTAACCCACTTTTTGGTTGTGAAACCCACTTTTTGGTGGGTAACTTGAATTATAACGGCAGCCTTACTTTAACCGTCTTATGGCCCAAAACTTAGATATATTTTTTCACTTCTCATGGACTTAAGTTAGTCCACCACCGCCATTACGCCTTTTGACGTCCGACTGCTGGGTACAGGCCTCCTCTCTCATAGGAGAGAGGGATTTAGAGCTTAGACCCGCCACGCTGCTCCTATGCGGGTTGGCGGACTTTAACGACTATTGTCACATGAAGTGATAATAACCGGGACCGACTGTTCAACGTGCTCTCCGAGGCACGGGGGTGAAGCACCGCCAACTACCAACTCCGGGCTGGCACTGAAAATTTCTTGACAGAAAAACCCCAATAGGTATATGAAAAATAAAAAATAAATAAAAATAAACAGATAACGCCATATAAAGAGAGGGCTTTGTAGGTGAATATAAAGTTTAGGCACTCATCGCTGTACCAGTTAAACTGCACTTTATAAAGTCGAGTCAATAATCGCTTTTTTAGCCCTCATACGCATTAGCGGTCAACCGCGTACGCGGCTGACCACGCGGCTAGCCGCTTTTATATTTTTATATGCAACCGCTCATTTTGTACGCACTAAACCGCGACGAAATTCTATGAAGAGGCTAGCCGCGCACGCGGTTGCCCGCTAATGCGTATGAGGGCTTAGGGTTTCGTACCCAAAGGATAAAAACGGAGCGCGAACTCATTGAGAAGAGTACAAATTTTTTTTTCCTCAAAAATAAAGAAATAGGGGGCCGTCAAAGTTGTCAGTTTTAGACCATTTTTGTGATGGGGGCTATCTCAAAAACTAGCAATATGGAATTTCGATATATTATGTACCATATTATACTGTACCTATTTAAATAACAAATACTGAAAACAACGATTCATAAAGTAGTTTGTAAGCTGTGCCCAAAACAAACGAACATTTTTTTTTTTTTTTTTATCACGGTTTGTTGCACTATCTAGCTCGGAAATAAAATATTTCTTACATCCAAAATATTATGTTGTTTGCAATTATGTACGGAATCCTAACAGAGCGAGGCCCGACTCGCACTTGGCCGGTTTAATCTATTAATATAATAAAACTGTAACAGATCCAATTCTGTACATTGAAGATATTTTGAAATTTTTTATTGGAGGGCACTCTATAATCGATACTGAATCCAAAACTGCAATTTTTTTCATTTTTGTCTGTCTGTCTGTCTGTCTGTCTGTCTGTCTGTGTCTGTCTGTCTGTCTGTCTGTCTGTATCTTGGCCGCGCATCACGCCGAAACTACTGAACGGATTCAAATGAAACTTGGTACGATTTGAGTTTATACTCCGAGGTAGGACATAGTTAAGATACTTTTTATTCCGAAATTCAGCACGGTTCCCTTGGGAGAGGGGAAGAAAGTTAAAACGTGTATTTAGCTGTAATTCATTAACGCGTTGTTCGATTTAACTCATTCTTTTTTTGTTAGAAAGTTAGTACTTTAAGTATTGTCCCGTAAATATTTCAAGGTCATAGGTTTTTTAGTTCAGAAATGACAGACATTTATTGGGTTCAAATAACTTGGGACCCGAATCTTTGTACGTACGTCTTATTTTAAACTGGTGTGCGTTTAAATTTATGTTTGTCGATCTGTCTATTTGTTCCAGCTAATTTCCGAAACGGCTGGATCGATTTTGACGGAACTTTCAATGGCAGATTGGTGATGTTATAAGGAGTAACTTAGGCTACATTTAGTTTAGGTACATAAAAAAATTATGGGAACCGATCCGATCCTATATAAAAACCTATATCTACGCAGACGAAGTCGCGGGGATCAGCTTGTTTAAGTATATGTGTGCAGTGAGCCTTCCGTAACTGCACATACTTACTATTAAGTATTCTGTGCTATAAAGTGACTTATTTTGGTTATTTTTAGGGTTCCGTGCCCAAAGGGTAAAAACGGAGCCCTATTAATGTCACTCGGCTGTCTGTCTGTCTGTCTGTCTGTCTGTCTGTCCGTCTGTCCGCCGGTCACAGGTCTCTAGCTCGCAGACGAAATGAGTTACAAACCTGAAATTTTGGTATTTGGTGTAAAATGTTGACCCAAAATCAAATATTGAATTAAAAATTGAATTAAATTATTTTTCAGGGGGGCTCCCATACATGAGAAAGGAGCCGAAAAAAAATTTTTTTTTCTTACCCTAGCTTGTGGGGTATCATTGTTTAGAGCTCATTGAGTAGAGTACGAATATATATTTTTTTAATTTTTTGCTTAAACAGTAAGGAAATGGGGGGTCATCAAAATTGTCAGTTTTAGACCATTTTTGTGACGGGGGCTATCTAAAAAACTAAACTAGTTAGGAATATGATATTTCGGTATATTATGTACTATAAGTATGCTCTATTTGTACAACAAATACTGAAAACAACGATTCATAAAATAGTTTATAAGCTGTGACCAAAACAAACGAGCTTATTTTGCGTTTTTCTTTCACGGTTTCTTGCGATGTCTAACTCGGAAATTAAATATTTCTTAGATATCCAAAATATTATATTGTTCATAATTATGTACGGAACCCTGAAAGAGCGAGGCCCGACTCGCACTTGGCTGATTTTTGTAAACTGGTTTAATAGTCTGGTGTGCAACTGGCACTGAATTATCTTCTAGTACGTTCAATTATGTTCTAGTTATTATACCAATTGTAAATATAAAAAAATTACTATTAAACTATTCTAGATACAGCGATGTTGAAACCTACTAAGTATAAGAGTACCTAATGGCTAATTGTTGTATATATCTAAATATTATACAAAATGCTGCTGCACTGCAAATTTGCAAAATGCGAAGTGGAGATTTGAGTGCTTTGTGGACATTTTCCATACTTTTTAAAGCCACTCATGGAAAAAGGAAATTTAATTCAAAGTTGAATTTTCTTTCTTCATACACTTCTACCTTTACCTACCAACGTTTGTCTTTCTTGTCTGGAAACATGATTTTCAGAGTAGTTTTTCCTAAGCACCTTGAAGTAAACTATTATTGGTGTTCAATGTATGTATAGGTATATGTTATTTATTGATATCAAATCCCGTAGGTACGTACTTAATTTTATAGCTATGATTAGTCTAATTCTATTAGTTAACGAGAGTAATTTCTTACGTAAAAATCAGTCAAGTGCGAGTCGGGCCTCGCTCTTTCAGGGTTCCGTACATAATTATGAACAATATAATATTTTGGGTCTAAGAAATATTTAATTTCCGAGCTAGACATCGCAACAAACCGTGAAAGAAAAACCCAAAAAAATGTTCGTTTATTTTGGTCACAGCTTATAAACTATTTAATAAATCGTTGTTTTCAGTATTTGTTGTTTAAATAGAGCATATAGTACATAATATACTGAAATATCATATTCCCAACTAGTTTAGTTTTTGAGATAGCCCCCGTCACAAAAATGGTCTAAAACTGACAACTTTGATGGCCTCCCACTCCCTTATTTTTTGAGATAAAAATTAAAAAAATATATATTTGTACTCTACTTAATGAGCTCTAAACAATGATACCCCACAAGCTAGGGTAAAGAAAAAATTTTTTTTTTCCGGCTCCTTTTTCATGTATGGGAGCCCCCCTGAAAAATAATTTAATTCAATTTCTAATTCAATATTTGATTTACACTAACTAACGTTTTACACTAAATACCAAAATTTCAGGTTTGTAACTCATTTCGTCTGCGAGCTAGAGACCTGTGACCGGCGGACAGACGGACAGACAGACAGACAGACAGACAGACAGACAGCCGAGTGACATTAATAGGGCTCCGTTTTTTACCCTTCGGGTACGGAACCCTAATAAAAACTGGCGTAAATTAATGACGGGAAAGTAATTAGATAGATACTCAGTGTTGTTGCTTGGTACAAAAATATAATATGTGAAACACACTTATTTTACTTTGTAACATGAACTTTATTTGAACAACGGCGATATATTCTGGAGTATCTATATTATCGTAATAATGGTTTTTCTCGTTAAACCTACAATAAAAAATAGAAGCAGTAGATGAAGGGTACAATATGGATGTTTCTATACTGTATATATATCACCGTAAAATTGTAAATAACGTTAGGTTATAATATATCTCGCGAGATTGTAAACTGTCGAAAGATTATGAACCGTAACATATTGCTTACAATTTAAAGCATTATTTTTGAAGTGATCACTTCGATAGATTACAATCTACCGAAAAATAATTTTTCGGTGACATATAATACATACGTAATATTTATTGCACACATTGCTACGATTTCACTAGCATCAAAAATTTATAAATCAACCGAAGTTATCAAACGAGAGTGTGTTGGGAGTTGGGACCAACCTACTTATATAAATTAAAATTGCTAATAATTACAGTCATTGTAACATTGTAATTGTAATAATTACAGTCATTGTAACATTGTAATTGTAATAATTACAGCGTTGTCTCGCTGATCGCCGATGCTAAGTATCGTGTGTGTTTTGGCCCTGAATTGCATTCAGTAGGTTAAATAGGTACGAATTTTCACATTTAGAAAAGAGTGATTAATAAACGAGTATCGAAATCGAGTAAGGTCAAAGTAAAACGGATGTTATAAGGCTTGTTTTATAGTCTTTAGTTCTAAAACCAGCTAGCTCTTTTCCTAAGCGGGAACAGGAAATAAAAATCGATAGTACCTACTGAATATTATACCTACTTACTTACTTACATTTTTATTTTGTTATTAAAGTAATTCGATATTCCAAATCTATTAACGTTGTCTAGATGTGTAAATTCGTAATAAGGATAAGTATAGTTTGATGTAGAACTAAACTTAATCGAAATGAAAGAAACATAGGTAGCTTTGGTACCGTATATAGGGAACTGGCAATCACAGAAGGGTTTAGGAAAGTACATAATTAATGAGTGTTCTGACTCCCTCGTCACAGGTGCGTTTCAGTCGCTTCATTAAGTTGTATGATGTTCCGTACAAGACAGCATAAGACTAGGGTTTAGTTGTTCCATTGTACTTTGAAAGCACTACTTGCGCGACGGCTTGGCGCGACTTAAAGTTGCGCGACGCGACGTCTGTGGCGACTAACAGTAGGTAGGTACAGCTATAACTGGACGCCGAAACAGCACGAAATTCGCGCGATTACGTCGTCCACAAATATAAGTTACAACCGATGTGTGTACCTGCGCAAATGTAATTTTTTTTGGAGATATTGCAAAAATATTTTCATTCGCTAGTTAGTTTGTTTTTTCAACTTTCAAGACAAATATTTGGTAGTACAGTTTTCGAAATATTTTTTTGCGCAACATTTCTTCAATATTTGGTGATGAGGCTTTATATTAGTTTTATGGCCGTGATTAGAGCAATCCCATTAGTTAACGGCCAAAGTAATCAGCTACGTAATAAACGCCGACTCTAATTTGTGATGGTTGTCGGAAAAGCTAAGTTTATGGGATGACGCTCTATTTTTAATTGAAGATTAGTTTGTCTTTTTACAGGCATAGATTATTATTATTAGTAAAATTGATTTTTATACAAAAGTAAGATCAAAAGAGGTGTACAAACGCGGAAAAAATAAAATAATACTCAATTGAATTTGAATGAAATGAATTTCGGGTTCCAACTCCTCAATTCTATATAGACATAAATAACGTGTTGCGTTTTTTATGGATGCTATAATAATAAATCTATCTATACTAATAAATAAAATTGAAGTGTCTGTCTGTAATATCGAAATAACTACCTCATATTAAGCTCATATGGTTATTTGAACGCTGCCATAACCGAATCACACGTTTTTAAAATTTTTGTCTGTCTGTCTGTCTGTCTGTCTGTCTGTCTGTCTGTTTGAACGGGCTAATCTTCGGAACGGCTGAACCGATTTTGACGGGACCTTCACATACAAGTAGAGAATTAACCAGGGAGTAACATAGGCTACTTTTTTAACCGACTTTCAAAAAAGGAGGAGTTGTGTTTTTCTACCTATGTACACCGATATCTCCGAGATTTCTGAACCGATTTGCGTAATTTTTTTTTAATAGATAGAGAAACATTGCGACCCTGTTTTATAAAAAATTTGGATTCCAACTCCTCAATCCTGATGCTGTAGGGGACCTAATCCCCAAAACTAATGGGTTTTAGAAACTTTCGGTTATTTAAATTGATATTGGGGGTGCCAATTAAAGACTTTATCGTTGAATGAACTCGAGTAGGTACATATCCAACTCCTCAACCCTGATGCTGTAAGGAATTGTATTCTGAAATCGTGGGGATCCCACGGGATTTTTCCGTTTTGGGGACGGGTTTCTACAGATAAGCTACTTTTTGTTCTGGAAAATCAAAAGTTCCCACGGGATTTTTAAAAAGCTAAATCGACACGGGCGAAGCCGTGGGCATCATCTAGTCTATAATATAATAAAACTGTAACAGATCAAATTCTGTACATTGAATATATTTTGAAATTTTTTTTTGGAGGGCACTCTATAATCGATACTGAAGCCAAAACTGTAATTTTTTTCATTTTTGTCTGTCTGTCTGTCTGTCTGTCTGTCTGTCTGTCTGTCTGTATCTTGGCCGCGCATCACGCCGAAACTACTGAATGGATTCAAATGAAACTTGGTACAATTTGAGTTTATACTTCGAGGTAGGACATAGGATATTTTTTATCCCGAAATTCAGCACGGTTCCCTTGGGAGAGGGGAAGAAAGTTAAAACGTGTATTTAGCTGTAATTTATTAACGGGTAGTTCGATTTAACTCATTCTTTTTTTGTTAGAAAGGTTGTACTTTAAGTACTGTCCCATAAATATTTCAAGGTCATAGGTTTTTTGGTTCAGAAATGACAGGCATTTATTGGGTTCAAATAACTTGGAACCTGGATCTTTGAACGTACGGATTATTTTAAACTGGTGTGCGTTTAAATTTATGTTTGTCGATCTGTCTATTTGTTCCAGCTAATTTCCGAAACGGCTGGATCGATTTTGATGGAACTTTCTGGTGATGTTATAAGGAGTAACTTAGGCTACATTTAGTTTAGGTACATAAAAGAATTATGGGATCCGATCCGATCCTATATAAAACCTATAAACACGCGAACGAAGTCGCGGGGGTCAGCTAGTAATTATATATAGCGTTCACAATATAGACTTGATTGCAGTAGTATTTTTAACAAAAAAAATACTAGCTCCCTTTCATAAATGTGAGTGAAATAGCCATGTCAAGATATCAATTGGGCAACAATAGGATCTTGATTGTTTATGAGGGATCCGCAAAAGTGATCCGAGTAAACGAACCCCACATAATTTGATAAGGCGTGTTTCTACATGGTATTTGTGGATTTTATGGATTTTCCGCATCGGTACCGGCCGCGGCGGCGGATGCCGGCTTTTGTGTCTAGTTCGCTCAACTCGGCTAAACAAATATGGGGCATAAAGTTTATAGCTACAAATTATTATCAGTGTAAACGCACGGTACGTAGGTATATTTTGTATACAAAGGAATTAAAACGCTCTTTTCAATCAATTTCAGTGCATATATGAAGTCAATAATATTGTGTAGGTACAAAAGTTATTTCAATTCCTAAATCGATATTCTATCGATAATGTTCCTTGTGGGAAAGGATAACATTAAAGAGCTGACAATTTGGATAAGTTTAGAGATTGCGTACATTAGAATTTGTATCCATTGTCGTTATATGTAGTTTGAAGTAACGGCATACCAAAAATCATGTAAATTATAATTTTATCAATATGACCCGTTAACTTGCACATAGGCTAAACTAGGCTAGCTAGCTAGGCGGTCTGGTAGAAGTGGTAGATAAAGCCATTTGTAGACTTCGCTAAAATTAATTTAATCCAGTCAATCAACATTTTTGGCGCAAAGTTGAGCGCAATTTCTAAATTGTCTCTGGTCTGGTCTGGTCGAACGTTTCAGCCGTGTCTTGGTTACCACTCTACCGGCAAAGCCGTGCCGCCAAGCGATTTAGTGTTCCGGTACGATGCCGTGTAGAAACCGATCAGGGGTTTGCATACCTCTTCTAAGTTAGCCCGCTTCCATTTTAGACTGCATCGTCATTTACCATCAGGTAAGATTGCAGTCAAGTGCTAACATGTACTTGACTAAAAAAAAATCAACTTGGCCGTTTATCTCGCTAAAACAAGGAGCAAACCAAGAGCAAACTGTTTAACGAAGCGAACGTGCCGCGGCTGCCTTTCGTAGTAGGTATACATATTTAGTGCTGGCTGACCCAGGTTTGCACGGGCAGGCAAATAATAATAGAGAATAGAATAGAAATACTACTATTATATTCTGTAGAGTCGATAGTAATGGAGTTTTGTTAAGCCTATGGATTGTATGGACTGTATCAAAGTAATCCCTTTGTAATTTACCTACAAATGATGTTATCACGTGCTTTCACATGATAAGTACCTATACCCGCCGAAAAAACTTTTAATTCAAATACTTTTTACTAACTAAGTGCTTTTTATCTCCACTACTTTATACCACTCGTTCGAATGTCCTTCCCACCGAAAAGAACCAGTGATAAGGTAATAAATTATCCAATAAAAACTGTCAAACAAAAAGGAATTAGAATTTGAAAAGGCGACGGTTTAAAACCCCATCTATGCACTATTTCCGTACCATAATCCTAGCAAAAGCTTTACGCTTGGTTTGAGGGCAAAAGAGAATATATTACTCAAAGAACAAGCTTATTTTGCTGTAATCTGCTGGATCAGATAAACGCTAATACACATGCGGCAAAAGCAGTCAACCAAGCAAGCCATACACACCACCCTTTAAAACACTCTATTCAAAAGTAATTGTAAAAGTTTATTTGAATAAAAAAACTTTTCTATTCTATTCTACTACTCACGGTTCACTTGGACACCAGAGCATTTTCACTTACTCTAAAGCGGAAGAGTTTGTTTGTTTGAACGCGCTAATCTCAGGACCTACTGAGATAGTAATCTCAGGACTACTGGACCGATTTCAAAAATTCTTTCACCGTTGGATATGTAAGTGATCCTTGAGTGCTATAGGCTATATATGCACCGCCGGGGCGGACAGCTAGTAAGTCATATTACTGGAATCTGAGACGTAAGTCTCTTTCGAGCGTCCCCATTTGCGCTCCAAGTAAACGATGTTTTTAAATTTTTTTATTTCAAAATTACGGCTCGTGTAACTTTGAAACTACCTCTTTTTACGGATATCTTTTAATGCACAGACAGAGATATTATTATTTTCTAGAGAGCGTGTATAGAAAGTTTCGTTGAGTTTAATTGGTTGATATTCAAACAAAAATCAAACACAATTTGTATAGCGCGTGCTAGAGACAAACTCGTCTTGATTAGGCTAATATTCTTTAAATAAACTAAAAAATAAAACTCGGATGTTAAGGCGGTGTTTTAATTACTAAATAACGACAGCCGCGGGAGTCTGCAAGCAATTAAAATGTAGGTCAAGCAAAAACAAGCTGGCTTTGCGGGAAAAAGAATTATGTCTGAAACGAAGTTTAAATGCTGAATTTACATTTTGCTATCTATCGCTCATTGTGCTTGTTTATTTAAGAAAAACTATAGCAATTTTAAATTTAATAATGCAGAGTCCGCTTACCACCAATTTATGCAGTGTAAAATTCGTACTTATAATAATTATGTACATATGCATACAAGTGTGCAAAGCCGGAGAAAGTTAGTTAGTTTCTGTTTGTATCATCATGAATAAATTAAATGTGAGAAACTGATTCGGTTTAGATTAGATTAGTCGGCACCAAACACAAACAAGCCGCCGCACAACTCGCTGCCATTATTTTATTAATTTGTTTGTTTGTTCGCTACCAACTCAATTGTTTAGAAGCTTTGTTATTAGAAATAAAAAAAAAAATAATTTTTCGCTTTTCAGTTTTTAATTTTTTGTGACTAATATTATAAACTAATATTTACTTTTAAAATATTTACTTATCTACCTATCTAAATAAATTCAGTGGGTGAAGTATTAACCACCCCCTATTTTTCTACCCTTAAGAGTGGATTTAGTTTTTCAAATTTTAATGGGACCAAAATGGGTATACCAGTAAAAAAGAACTATTAAAATTGGACTTCTATGTAAAAAGTTATATGTATATTATAAACGCATCGACTTGAGAACCTCCTTCTTTTTTACGTCGGTTAAAAAGTAATTTATAAGTACACATAAAACAGATGGACAATGCCTAATTGCGAACGAAATTTCTACTAAGAAGATATGAGAAATTATCTTTTGTCACGCAAAAATAATATAAAAAATAGATTACCTACCTAAAAGAGGCAAAAATTAATGTTTCTTTTTTTCTACTTTCTTTTCTATATTAAAATGTTTTTATAGAGTTTTTTTAGTGATTTTCGTTATATTCAATAAGGTGCTTTCATTATTTATTATTAACCGACTTCAAAAAAAGGAGGTTCTGTATTCGACCCGTATGTATGTATGTATGTATGTATGTATGTATGTATGTATGTATGTATGTATGTATGTATGTATGTATGTATGTATGTATGTATGTAAGTATGTTCGCGATTATCTCCGCAACTAATGAACCGATTTTGATGATTGTTTCACTATCGTAATCTACATACTTTCAGGAAGGTTTTAGTATATAACACATTGAGTTATCATTCTTACGTACGAAGTTATAACCATAAATGTATACATATGTCACTAATATGTTCTCTGATATTGCCAGACCTATTGCTGAAGTCTAATATACCTATTCTGTCAAAAGACTTCACTCTGCTACGGCGACGTAACATTGACCTTTTGCAAAAACTTTTCAGCCGAAGTCAGTACAGCTGTACTATAGAGTGATTCCTTGGAGTTTGTGCACGGTTACGTGTATTTCCATTCTATACAAAGCCAAACCGCAAGTGTGTGAAACTGGTCGCGTATATATTGTAAATTACTTTTTAATCAAGGTCTTCCAAATTATACAAGAGTAAGTAGTACGAATACAAACTAATCTTGTATAGATCGGAAGTTAGGTTAGGTTGGGTTAGAACATTATAAAACCATTCACCTATACTTAGTATGACACATAAAATGTATGTAATATGTCACAGGATATTTAATAATAATTAATAATATATAGGTCATAATCTATTTTACATAGTTTTCATTTATATTACTTATTATTAATATAAAGAAAACAAATCACTAAAAAGCATAAAATAATTTTTTTCAAAGAAAAATGAACCGACTTCAAACCATTCGAACTAAAAAGTTTAAAATAATTTTTTATTCATTTAGATTGACGATTAAACTACCTAACTCAAATAATATATAATTTTTTGGAGTCGGCGCCAAACCACATTCAATTCATCTTAGTAAAATCAGAGTAACTATCCACTTTTGAATGCGAGCGCGGTGAACCATAACAGTCGCGGAGGGTGAGGCTATCCGCGACGCGGGGAGCATATTTTCGACTTGAAAAGTATGAGTCATTTGGCGCCGACTTCAAAAAATTATATATCATTTGAGTTAGGTAGTTTAATCGTCAATCTAAATGAATAAAAAATTATTTTAAACTTTTTAGTTCGAATGGTTTGAAGTCGGTTCATTTTTCTTTGAAAAAAATTATTTTATTTTGTACTAGATGATGCCCACGGCTTCGCCCGTGTGTATTTAGGTTTGTAAAAATCTCGTGGGAACTTTGATTTTCCAGAACAAAAAGTAGCCTATCTGTAGTAAGTAGTAACCCGTCCACAAAACGGAAAAATTCCGTGGGATCCTTACGATTTCGGAATGCAATTCCTTACAGCATCAGGGTTGAAGAGTTGGACATGTGCCTACTCGAGGTCATTCAACAATAAAGTCTTTAATTGGTATCCCCAATATCAATTTAAATAACCGACAGTGCCTAAATCCCATTAGTTTCGGGGATCAGATCCCCTACAGCATCAGGATTGAGGAATTGGAATCCAAATTTTTGGTAGGACAGTGTCGCAATGTTTCTCTATCGATTAAAAAAAAATTACGCAAATCGGTTGAGAAATCTCGGAGATATCGGTGTACATAGGTAGATAAACACAACTCCTCCTTTTTTGAAAGTCGGTTAAAAAAGTAGCCTATGTTACTCCCTGGTTAATTCTCTACTTGTATGTGAAAGTCCCGTCAAAATCGGTTCAGCCGTTCCAAAGATTAGCCCGTTCAAACAGACAGACAGACAGACAGACAGACAGACAGACAAAAATTTTAAAAACGTGTGATTCGGTTATAGTATCGTTCAAATAACCATATGAGCTTAATATGAGGTAGTTATTTCGATATTACAGACAGACACTTCAATTTTATTTATTAGTATAGATTAAAAGGTGAAAATATATTAAAAGTGAGCTGGTGAGCTTTAGTTCTAGTTAACGAAGCATAACTTTTAATCATGTGGGTGATAATAATATGACAAGTTCGTGCTCTAGTGCCTATTCTGTGTGACCTAGAGCCTGATGCTCTAGTGTTTATGATATTAAAGTTAACCAAAGTCAGTGCAAAGTAAAACTTAAATTACATATATTAGGTCGATATTACGAAGTAATCGAATCGAAGTCGTTTTTAGGGTTCCGTACCCGAAGGGTAAAAACGGAGCCCTATTAATGTCACTCGGCTGTCTGTCTGTCTGTCTGTCTGTCTGTCTGTCTGTCTGTCTGTCTGTCCGTCTGTCCGCCGGTCACAGGTCTCTAGCTCGCAGACGAAATGAGTTACAAACCTGAAATTTTGGTATTTAGTGTAAAACGTTAACCCAAAATCAAATATTGAATTAGAAATTGAATTAAATTATTTTTCAGGGGGGCTCCCATACATGAAAAAGGAGCCGGAAAAAAAATTTTTTTCTTTACCCTAGCTTGTGGGGTATCATTGTTTAGAGCTCATTAAGTAGAGTACAAATATATATTTTTTTAATTTTTATCTCAAAAAATAAGGGAATGGGAGGCCATCAAAGTTGTCAGTTTTAGACCATTTTTGTGACGGGGGCTATCTCAAAAACTAAACTAGTTGGGAATATGATATTTCAGTATATTATGTACTATATGCTCTATTTAAACAACAAATACTGAAAACAACGATTTATTAAATAGTTTATAAGCTGTGACCAAAATAAACGAACATTTTTTTGGGTTTTTCTTTCACGGTTTGTTGCGATGTCTAGCTCGGAAATTAAATATTTCTTAGACCCAAAATATTATATTGTTCATAATTATGTACGGAACCCTGAAAGAGCGAGGCCCGACTCGCACTTGGCTGATTTTTTATTATATAGTAGCTACTATGTACATATTTTATTAAATTCAAAATTCATTTATTCAGAGTTGGTAGGTACACTGTACACTTTTTGAACTTCAATATAAAAAGTACATGAAAGTGAGGTAATGGCGATAATAATTACCTACTACGAAAACTTAAAACTAAAACTACTAATTAGTTAACTGACTTTCAATTTAAAAGTTTTTACTAACTTTTGCCCGCGAAAAGACGAGCCAAATTTTGTTTATCGAGTTCAATTAAAAAATGACTAATTTTCATACGTATTTACAACCTGTATTACTGGAAAATCCTTTTTAAGTGGTGATCTAAGCAGACCCTGTATCTACTAGACCCAACAATCTGACCTTGTACATTGATACGTCCGCGTCAGTGAGTCAGATTATTTTTCTTTCTCCTTTTATTAACCGATTACAAAAAATGCATGTTATTAATTCGACATATTATAATATATATGTAATATTGTTATATGTATATATGTATGTTATTCAAGTCAAAAGCGTTCCTTAAACATTAATAAAATTTAATGAAATGCGTATTTTTTATACTTAGGTCGTTAATCATAAACCATTTAAGTGGTACAAAAATACTGAAGCAGGGAAGTTACCTACTAAAATTCAATAAAAACTTTCTCATAAATGTACGAGTAGGTATATGTTCGGATAAAACCATCGATGTAAAATGGATAAAACACACTGTATAATATATACCTACAGATTTATTCAGAAAACCAATTTTTTGCACGTGCACAGTTGTTCTTTTTCATCACAAGATTGCCAAGAGGGAATAATACTCGCATAACATTTTCTATTGTTAGTAATAAATAATTATTGTTTTAGTAATCAAAGTGGGCCATCTCATCGCTACGACACCGCGACGCGACGTAGAACTGCTTACTACGTTTATTACGCTGCTACGCCTTACTCTCAAGGCCGATCACATTCTGTGAAGTGAGAAGCGTTAAAAAGCAAATGGGTGCTATTTAAACATTGTGGCAAATTCTGCTAAACTGACAGGTTTAAAAATAGTGCTATCCTTTTCTGCAGGGAGCATTGTGAAAGAATTATAGATTTAGACCTTTAATTTTAGATTGTGTAAAATGGAATCAGCCCCATTATGTCTTAAAACAGTGCTTTTTTGCAGGGAACGTCGTGTAAAGGATAGAACAATTTTTAGATCTGTCAATTTAGTTCAGAGATTTGAATGTGTATCATTGCTTTAGAAAATATTATATTACAATTTAGATTGTACTAGGTTTTGCCCGCGGCTTCGCCTGCGTAATTTTCGGTTTTTCACAAATCCCGAGGAAATTGTGGATTTCCCGTTCCCGTTTCCCCTCCCTTTTCCAAACTTTATACCTACTTTCAAGGAAGTTTGCTATAGTTATCTACATACCTATAGCTGTAGCTGTAGATTGCTATAGCAAATTTTGGTTTTTTCAACATCCCGCGGAACTGTGGATTTTTCCAGGATAAAAAATAGAGCGTTATTCCAGGTAATAAACTGTGTATATTTTAAATTTCCGCCATTCGGTTCTTTAGTTGCGGCGTGAAAAAGTAACAAACATACACACAAACTTTCGCCTTTATAATATTAGTGTGATAATCCGTCGAAGTTTAAAAAATCTAAAAGGATAATACCTATTTTAGATCCACCAACGAAATTGAAATATGTATTATATTTTATTACATTATTACGTAACCCCTTTCCGAGGAATCTTACTCCCACTCGAGCAATTTACATTTACATTTCCCATTCGCGATGCTGAAAATGAAATCCACTTTTAGTATTGATACGTTCGCACTTCGCGGAAACCGTTTCCGTAGCAATAAATCATAAGAAAAATTTATTGTCTTGTTTATGAGATCCATACGAACAAAACATATTCCACTCCTGTTCTCTTGATATTGAGCATTAGCATAATGTTATTATTATTTGTTTTTTCCCTCACGGGATGTGCCAGGTGTATATCATAATATAGATTCAGTACCTAGTACTTCAGACCTACTAGAGGCGCCATTGGGAAGTCGTTGCCACCGACCTTCTTCGAGCCCTATTAATAGGGCTCAAACTCATCTGCGCCTCCTAGATGAAGCTGGGGCGACCAATAAGGTCTATTCCTATATACCTCTTCCGCCAGAAAAAACATACCTACTTCATTTAACCTTAACTTTAATTGAAAGAGTAACAAAGTGAGCAGTGACTAAAGATAAAAATTTCTTAAATAAGTGAACTTAGCGAAGTAGCGGGCATCAGTAATAGGTAAATAAAAATTTGTAAGTGAGGTACCGCTATATTTTTTAACAACTTTAACCATAATCTATATCCACTTAAGCCCAAATTAGACGGTTCATTTTTTGAGATTTTTGCTTTCATTTTCGAGGCTTCATCGAAAATGAACCGTCTAAACACCGACCGTTCATCGTTCACAGGCACGTTGCCATAGTAAATATCGTATCGTGCATCGTTCACCGCAAAAATGAACGATGAACGGTGCACCGTCTAATTTGGCCTTTACACTTACACTTTCATGATGTCAATTTGAAGGTCAAACGGAAGCCTACGCAAATTTTCTTCCTGATTAAAAATTCTCTGGCTGTAGAGAAACTCTTAAATCAAGATTACGTTGTATTCGGTCTAAAACAGCAAGTTCATTTCATGCGGATAATCCGAGTATTTTTTTAATTTGTTTTTGCGGCGTGAACGAAAAATCTCGTCTTGGCTGCAAAATGAAATAGTGATATCAGGTTTTATTTAAATATATCCGATATTATGCAGAGACGCTTTTTCTAAAGAACTATTATAAAGAAGTTTCCGCACAATTATATAAAAAAAAACTAATATGTGTCGTCACCAGAAATTCCATATTGAGCTACATTTGAGTAATAGTTAGTGCTAATTATTTACGATTCATTTGCATTTCGAACACGCCTTTAGTCCTCAGATAAAATAGAGAATATCGAGTGGATCAACGAAAAAAAAATAAAAGTCATTTCTAAAACATTTATACAACTCATATACTTTACAGAATACAAGTTTTCTTCCAGAGAAAAAGCTATTCCTGTAACTTATTGGCCTCAACTGTATTCGGTATGGGTTACGGGTTGCATAGAAACACCTGTTTATGTATACCTGAGTAGGTGCTCTTTTCTCTATACTTATTAAAGGTAACAAATGTGTGTGTCTGTCTGTCTGGTTGTAATTTTACAAAGTATCCGGCAATTTAAAATGACTAAATAAGTCTTTGGTTCTGATCCTTATAAGACACATTGACCCCGTGATATAACTACACCATTTCTAGGCCCATGGAGTCTAAATTATAATATTTTTACGTAGACCCCTCGAGTGGGACAACGTTGACAATAAAAAAAACTACCGTTTACGAAATAATGAGCGTCAGTCAAAGTGGCAGTTTTACGTGAGTTAAATGTTCTGCGGCATTAAAAAAATTCTGCCGCAACATGCACCTTAGTAATAAATTCGGCCAAACGAGAACAAAAGACGGTGGAGAGCTGACGAAGCATCTTACACAAAGACTGAAGTGATTCGAGGATCTCTTTGATGTTTAGTCTTTATTTGAAGTACTGAGTACAGTAGAATAGAATAGAATAGAATAGAATAGAAAAGTTTTTTATTCAAATAAACTTTTACAAGTGCTTTTGAATAGTCAGATGAATCTACCACTGGTTCGGAATGCCGTTCCAACCGAGAAGAACCAGCAAGAAACTCGGCGGTTGCTCTTTTCCAAATTTACAATATCAATATAACAATTTTATGGTAAGTACATGATTGAATTGCCGTCTCGCGCATTGCTGGAACGAGTCAAATCCACGCCTTTTTATCATTTATATAAGTAATCATAATTTTATTCAGATAAACTTTCGGAAGCGTTTACGAATCGACAAATGAATCTACCACAGGTTCGGAATGGTGCTTACAATTCTACACATGTGAAGAAGGGCAGACAAAAGTAGCCCCATTTCCGACGGTGGCACCCGTTCACGAGCATGACGCATGATCCAGCCATTGCTTCGCTCAACCATATTCGAGGGAACGTAACAACCCGCACCACACGACACCACCACAGAAATGTTTAAAGAGAGCGTGACATACTTAGGCTACCCATGATCAAAGCATCGAATTGAACACCAATAATCAAATACTCGGTTTAAGACATTGAGAAATTGCTCCATGCTTTTTTATCATTTATATAATCTTCAATTGTATAATATGCTTTTTTTATGAGCATATTTTTAATAGAGTTCTTAAACTTGTGTAAAGGCAAGTCTAAGATTGCTTGTGGAATTTTATTATAGAACATTACGCCCATTCCCACAAATGACCTTTGGACCCTTTTGAGGCGTAACTGAGGAATCACGAGCCTATTTCTATTTCTTAATTGCCTGTCGTGTAATTCGCACTTTTTAATGTAACTGTGAATGTTTTGCCTAACAAAAATTATATTGTTATAGATATATTGAGAAGCTACCGTAAGAATACCTATTTCTTTAAATTTCTCTCGAAGGGAATCCCGCGGTTTTAAATTATAAATTGCGCGAATTGCCCTTTTTTGTAAAACGAAAATTTTTTCAATATCAGCCGCTTTACCCCATAGTATGAGTCCATACGACATAATACTATGGAAATATGCAAAATAAACAATTTTTGCAGTTTCTATATCTGTTATCTGTCGAATCTTCCTAACAGCGTAAGCAGCAGAGCTGAGCTTGCCAGCAAGTGTTGCTATATGGGTGCCCCATTGAAGCTTTGCATCTAGGGTTATTCCCAAGAACACAGTTGTGTCCTCAGTTTTCAATGGCTCACCACTTATCTTTAAATTTTTGCTAGTAACCCTTGTATTGGGCAATAGAAACTCGACACACTTGGTTTTTTTTGCATTCAAAAGTAGATTGTTTGTAGTAAACCAGTGTGAAACTTGAGATAATGTATTATTTACATCGTCAAAATTGTCCTTAGTCCTATCGACTTTAAAAATCAAAGACGTGTCGTCAGCAAATAGTACAATATCGCAAGCATTTTTGACAAAATGTGGTAAATCATTAATATAAACCAGAAACATGAATGGACCCAGAATAGAGCCTTGGGGAACACCCATTACTGAGGCTGATCCGGACGACTTAACATCATTGATACATACTCTCTGTATGCGATCACTGAGATAAGAGGCAATAAGACTGAGTAATGATTTAGTAATGAGAACAGTAATGATTTTCTCTAATAATTTAGTATCACACGCCAGTAATACGCAGCATGGGACGACCCCCAGACAGCCAGAATAAGAGAAGTTCAGAAAAAGATTAGGAATTCATTCTAAAATAAAAAAAAATATTCGACCGGAGTCGCGCGTCGATTTTGTATTTTGTAAATAAGCTTAGTTCAGGATACCCACGATCATTTTATGAATCATGTCGAGAAAAGCGAAGATTTGAAGAAAATCTAGAATGGGTTTTATATCTTTTGGGACGTTTTATAGGGAAGCTCGTCCGTCGTTGTCACGTAGAAGATTTACGGGTTGAGCCTGGTGTGCCAAAGGATTTCAATAGGTATATGCCTGTAATAATGTAACATTCCTGCAAATTCAGTTGGGCACCAATATAAACTGACCGGCCTAAAATTAGTGTTATCTTTTTTTCACGAGGAAAAGAAATAGCACATTTTTTAGACCAAAAAAGATTGATACGCCACTTTAGTTTATAGAGATTTGTTTACAGCCGAATTAGCACCATTGTTCTTAAAATATACAAGATGTATTTTAGGAAAAATTAAACAGACTTCAATCTATATACTTGCCGCATCTGTACATTAAAGATTTTAGCAAAAGCTGGGGGATGTTAGGGATAAGTAATAGAAAGTAAAAAAGCTATTTTTGAAATTTTTGTCTGTTTGTCTGTTTATCTGTTTCTCTGTTTGTCTGTATGTTTGTGCGCGCATCACGCAAAAACTACTGAATGGATTCAAATGAAACTTGGCATGATTTAAGTTCATACTATAACGGAGTAACATATAGGATACTTTTTATCCCGAAATTCAGCACGGTTCTCTTGGAAGAGGGGATGAAAGTCAAAATGTGTACTTAGCTGTATAGTCTAGTCGACAAGTTGAAAATGGTACAAAATAGAGATACTGCTCTTAAAATTATGTTCGATAGCTCATTGAATCCGGAATGATGCCTAGAAAAATGTGCCAAAAGCGTGTATTAGCACATAAAAATTGCAAAAGTTATAAACAAGAAAATTCTGAATTTTTATAACTAATATAAATCATCTAGGCGCACGAAGTGCGCCAGGCCAAGTTCCTCCGGCCTTGTCGCATGAGTGTGTTATTTACACGATCCATTTCGAGCTGTTTTGACCCCCCTCATAACTCTGGTTCGCGGGATAGTAATCCTACGAAATTTGAAATATAAGTTAAACTCGTGGATGTGATGATAAATTGAAAGTTTCAAATTTTCAAGTTGAACCGTTTCTGAGATACAGAGGTTTGAAAATCACATAAAACAAGACCTACTCACTGACTGATCAAAATTATGACGCACTTCCCGTGTATGTGGAATGTTGAAATTTGGTAAGAAGATGAGTCTTAGTGTGTATATGAAGGAAAAAATCGAAAAATGTCCAAAAGTTGCATCAGACACTGACCAATTCAAACATATATAAAAATCTGTCTGTTCCCACATCACACAAAAAATACTGAACAAATTTTCATTTTGTTTTAATAAATGTATTTTACTTTATTCGAAGCTATATATGGTTCTTGTTTCATCGAAATCGGTGCACTATTTAGGGAGATGTGACTTTTTAAGTTTTCTAGCAAGGGGTCAATCTTACTGGTCTTGAGTTCTAATAAAAAGTAAAGTGTAGGTAAATAATAAAACGCCAAGAGGTATATTTTTTTATCGAAGTCGCGGGCGCGACTTCGTCGGCGTTGACTACACAAATTTTAAACCCCTATATTACCCCCTAAGGGGTTGAATTTTCAAAAATCCTTTCTTTGCGGATGTCGTACGCCACATTAATAGCTATCTGTGTGCCTAAGCCCGTTCCTTCCAGTAGTTTGAGATTCGTCTTTGCCAATAAAACCAGAAGCGCGATTTTCTTAATAATTTTGATAAGCAACCTTGACCCAAGTCAGGAAATGGATGGGTGGCCGACTTTGGAGGTTTGGAGGAGACTTTGGTGTCCTGTTGATTCCGGCTACTAGGTATCACTAATATCTAATACTATTCATTAAACTTAATGAGAGTCAAATACTCAAAATCTTCTCTTAGTTAAGCCGTATGGTTCTAAGTTCTGAAACTGACCACTGAGTGGAAATACTCTGGAGTGGAGTTTCTGTTATCTGTGATTTTGACAGACAGACGAACAAAATAAAAATTCACCCAATTAGAACAGAGAAAGCGACTTTGTTTTATACTATGTATTGAAGATTAAACCACATCTAATCAGACCGTAAAATGTGATAGGGTTCTATTCCTAATTATACTGAAGCGTAAGAGAGAAAAAAGACTTCATTATACTTATTGCATTAACTTTGAAATACTTAGAAAAAAGGAGTGAGATCCAAACAAAAACATTTCATGTGAATAATAAGGCCAACTTCCTATCAAAAAGTTTCGGCCATTAAAAGTACTGATATCAAAAATTATGACCAAGTCCTTTGCTAGGCTCGATAAATGAAACCATACAGTTTTAGAAGGTATATCTTCTTCGATCACCCTCAAGCTGTCATACCATTCCTAATGATCCTGTTAAAATATTTTTAAATAATTTATGTCTTAGTAATAACACTATAATATGAAGCTCATTTGGGACTGAGAATAGTTTTATTGTTTTCAACTTGGCAACATTTTTTAAATTAAACAAATTCAAAGGAGTGCAAAAATGTTGTCAAGTTGAAAACAATAAAACTATTCTCAGTCCCAAATGAGCTTCATATTATAGTGTTATTACTAAGACATAAATTATTTAAAAATATTTTAACAGGATCATTAGGAATGGTATGACAGCTTGAGGGTGATCGAAGAAGATATACCTTCTAAAACTGTATGGTTTCATTTATCGAGCCTAGCAAAGGACTTGGTCATAATTTTTGATATCAGTACTTTTAATGGCCGAAACTTTTTGATAGGAAGTTGGCCTTATTATTCACATGAAATGTTTTTGTTTGGATATGATTTACATGATTATTATGATTTTTCAATAGTTATAAAAATTCATAATTAACAAATTAATAAACTTTTACGAAAGTTTATCGCAGGATCTTATGAAGAATATATATAAGAAGGGCTCTACGAAGTTTAAAATTTTTAGGCCATTATTTATACCTTTCATCACATTGTTTATGCCAACGGAAATTGGGAACAAAGTTAGTTTACAATTGAATAACTTATTGAAAAATGGTGATTAAACTTTTTTTCTTCAGGGCTCGATGCTTTCAAGTGTTAAAAAGATACTAGAATTTTTTCAAATTTTTAAAATCACATTTTATGTTATAAAAAAAATATTTTCATTGCTGAGCGTTCGCGCGCGCATGCCGTAACGCCGCGCGGAGCCCAATTTTCAACGTCAAATTAAAGTTATAAATAATGGAGATAGAGTTTCGAAAGTGTTGATTTTTTTATTGGAAATTTCCTCTTCTTTAACGAATTTTTTTCAAAATTGCTTAAATATAAATATTTTTCGAGTTATTAACATAAAACAAAATGCCATTTTTTTTTCATCTTTGTTTATAACTTTTGCAATTTTTTATGTGTTAATACATGCTTTTGGTACATTTTTTTAGGCGTGATTCCGGATCCAATGAGCTATCGCACATAATTTTAAGAGCAGTATCTCTATTTATATTTATTAACGCGTGGTCCGATTTTATTCATTCTTTTTTTCTTAGAAAGGAAATACTTTAAAGATTACTGGCTAATCTCTCAAAAGGCTGGATTAATTTTAATGGGACTTTCACTGGAGGATGTTTACATTTTGATCTAGCTAAACATCCGCCAGTGAACTTTTAACAGTTTTTAGCAAGGTATGAGCTCAAAGGAGCTTAGGAAAGACAAAATTATTCCCACGGGATGTTTAAAAATCAATATTCACGCAAACGAAGTCGCGGGTTTCCGCTTGTATACCATAAAAGAAGAGTTTCCTCGATTTCTCTAGGATTCCATCATCAGATCCTGACCTGATGACTACGGGACCACCTGGGAAGTATATCATTTGAAACAAAAGAAGAACTTTCCAGAATGGTCCAGGCATCTTTAAGTAATCGGTGGACATACATGAAAAATATTTCGGATAATTCAGAACCTCATCCTTTTTTTGAAGTCGCTTGAAAAATATTTTTTTAATAAACTTGTTGGAGTTCTACGAATGTACCATGTAACATATATGTTACACAGTATAATGTAATTTAACAAAGGCATAATATTTTATTTTTCTAACAGTTGAGATATAACGGATTCAAACAGTTGAGAGCGAATATAATGATGGATATTGTTACCTATTATAATAAATAAATAAATCTATACTAATAAATAAAATTGAAGTGTCTGTCTGTAATATCGAAATAACTACCTCATATTAAGCCCATATAGTTATTTGAACGCTACCATAACCGAATCGTTTTTAAAATTTTTAATTTTAACGTTTTTAAAATTTTTGTCTGTCTGTCTGTCTGTCTGTCTGTCTGTCTGTTTGAACGGGCTAATCTTCGGAACGGCTGAACCGATTTTGACGGGACCTTCACATACAAGTAGAGAATTAACCAGGGAGTAACATAGGCTACTTTTTTAACCGACTTTCAAAAAAGGAGGAGTTGTGTTTTTCTACCTATGTACACCGATATCTCCGAGATTTCTGAACCGATTTGCGTAATTTTTTTTTAATCGATAGAGAAACATTGCGACCCTGTTCTATAAAAAATTTGGATTCCAACTCCTCAATCCTGATGCTGTAGGGGACCTAATCCCCAAAACTAATGGGTTTTAGAAACTTTCGGTTATTTAAATTGATATTGGGGGTACCAATTAAAGACTTTATCGTTGAATGAACTCGAGTAGGTACATATCCAACTCCTCAACCCTGATGCTGTAAGGAATTGTATTCTGAAATCGTGGGGATCCCACGGGATTTTTCCGTTTTGGGGACGGGTTTCTACAGATAAGCTACTTTCTGGAAAATCAAAAGTTCCTACGGGATTTTTAAAAACCTAAATCCACACGGGCGAAGCCGTGGGCATCATCTAGTAAATAAATAAAAAACGGTTATCTAATACCTATTTTGTATTGATTTTGCTATACGGATGATACAAACCAAGGAAATATCTGTCAGATACGATATTGCTGATGGATACTTTATTATTAGTTATTCGAGTAGTATTATTATACTATTTGTTTGTTTTATAACCATGTAAATCGAAATAGTTTAAGCTGAAATCAGTAAACATATTTGGGTTACGGTGGTATGTGGGCGGTATTGAAACATGTAGATTTGAAAATTACGTAATAATAATACATAACCCATAAATTCAGAGATTTACCGAAATCAAACAGAACATTGTTTTGAAAGGTCAGTAAACAATTAGTTATTAGAATTAAAGATATAGTTAATATTATATCAAAGGAATATCAAAGTCATTAGAAGTATCTAATCTATAAGTTCCAGTTAATCCTATCCGCGGACAACACATCGTTCATTTAAGAACAATGGAATTGTAAATAGTGCACTGAGCACGCGCAACATATCATTTTCATGAAACAATTACTGACATAGAAAATATAGTTCAATACAATTTAGTAAGTTAACATCACTTTTAAAAATACTTTTACTTTTAAAAATACTTTTACTTTTAAAAATAATTTTACTGTACACAGTAAATATTATTGTAGTATTTTTTCGATGCTCTAAACATCTGCTTGTAAGCTATAATAATCTTCGGAGAGATGCGAAGTATAATTGAGAATCAAACGAACTCACCTTGTGAAGTTTGATATCTAATTATACGAGCGTCTCGACCGAAGATTATTACAAACCCACCCGCCCTGTTTTTTTGTCAAAATCCCTAAACATATCGAAAAAATAAGGCTCTGAAAAATGACGATGGGCCTCCTCCGCGTGGCGGGGGAGCGTGGGGGTGAGGGTACCTACTCGGTACGCTGACGTCAAAAACGTCAAAAAAACAATTAATTTATTATAAAAAAAAAAAAAAAGAAAACTCTAAAAGTGTGATAAGGACAGCATAATCTACTGTACTGCTGCTTGTAAGCTATAATAATCTTCGGTCGAGACGCTCGTATAATTAGATATCAAACTTCACAAGGTAAGTTCGTTTGATTCTCAATTATCATTTAGGTATTCTACAACACTACATTAACATTTATTAATTACAAGCGGACACCCGCGACTTCGTTCGCGTGGATATTGGTTTTTAAAAATCATTTTGTTTTTCCTAAGTTCCTTTGATGATCATGCTAAAAACTGTTAAAAGTTCACTGGCGGATGTTTAGGTAGATCAAAATGTAAATATCCGCCAGTGAAAGTCCCATCAAAATCGGTCCAGCCTTTCAGAGATTAGCCAGTATCTTTAAAGTATTTCCTTTCTAACAAAAAAAGAATGAATGAAATCGGACCACCCGCTAACGAATTACTACAGTTAAGTACACATTTTGACTTTTATCCCCTCTCCCAAGGGAACCAAGCTGAATTTCGGGATAAAAAGTATCCTATATGTTACTCCATAGTATGAACTTAAATCATGCCGAGTTTCATTTCAATCCATTCAGTAGTTTTTACGTGATGTGCGCACAAACATACAGACAAACAGACAAACAGATAAACAGACAAACAGACAAACAGACAAAAATTTCAAAAATAGCTTTTTTACGTTCTATTACTTATCCCTAACATAACTCAGTTATTATTTTGCAAAAATCTTCAATGTACAGATACGGCAAGTCTACGATTTTATTATATGTATATAGATATAGATATATAGATATAGATATAGAATAGAAGATGTATAGAATAGAAGATACATGTATAGATATAGATAGATATGCTTAAATATTGACCCCAAGAAGTTGTGCAAGAAAAAGTTAGTTTTCATTTGCTTGATATTATATCATTCACAAAACCATTCGATTTTCCTGTTACACATAATTAGCTTTCGGGTTACTGTTCGGGGTCGTTGATAACACGATCCTATATACTCAGAATATTATCATTTTCGTTGTTGAATGAAGTGACGTAGTTGCAAATGGATTGAATATAATGAGCGAGGGAACCTGCACAAATTTATTACAGTTTTGGAAATCAGTCTGCACACACATACCCAAATACTCATTCGTAACTGAAGTTATTTCCACTTTTAATTAAAAAATAAAATTATGAACAAGTGATAGTGATATTTTACAAATTGTATTGCAGTAGTGTTGTAAAAAGTTCCATTTTAAGTGCTTTGTTCGTATAGGGGGGCGTCGACTAAACCCCTTTAAATAAATTGGATTAAAAAAAGGTAAGATTTTTTTTTATTTGAGACTTGATTCATTTAAATAAAAATACGTACTTATTTTATCTACACAGTGTAAAAATAATATCGGCTAAGTATAAGTCGGGCCTCACTGTTCCATCCATAAGACCAATTTAAAGAAATGTTCGTTTGTTTTGGTAAAAGCTAACAATTTACAAACAACAATAATGGATATATCGATCTCTATTATTGTAGTTGTTTCAGTATTTCTTCTATAAATATGATACAGAATATGTGTACAGAATATAAATAATATATATTAGGTATCTATGATTTTTTGTTACTTTCATATCACACTACTTAGTACGTATGAACCGTAATAAGTAGACGGTTGTAATTTTTACAGAATTTGTATTTCTATTGACGCTATAACAAGAAATAATAACAATTAAATTAAATTAAAAATTAAAGGGGCGCTCATGCAAATGGGGGATAAAAATATTTTTAGCTTTATATATAAGCTTGTGGTGTATCGATAAAAATAACTTTTTGAGTGAACCTCAATACATTTGTTTATTATTTTTTATCTTCAAAAACAAAAAAATGTGGGACAATCAAAAGTGTGCCAGTTTTAGACCGTTGTAGCTGTAACCAAAACCAATGAACATTTTTTTAGTTATATAGGAATCATAATATAGGAATCATCATAAAGGAATCATCATAATACTTATAGGAATTCTAATAGAGCGAGACCCGATTCGCGCTTGGCCAATTTTTACTAAATACCCAGTGGCAAGTTTTTGTAATGAGGCCGATTTTGTGAAATCCATATTTTGATAATATATACATCCGTGTTTTAAGTAGAGTCGATTGCTATAGTTTTTAAGTGGATATCTGAGTGTGTGTGTGGTTCTGTTAATATTTTCATCAGTAGTAGCATATCCCCACGAAGATTTAGTGAACACAAGATCACGTATTGAAAGTAAACAACATTTTTCGACTGAATGGGAATGGTTTAGGGCATTCGAGAAACATGTTTCTGGTAATTTAATAAATATGTTAAAACTAATCTAGTCAAAAATGAAGTCGGTTAAAAAGCGCTGAATTGCGAACTTTTAGGAAGTTTGTTTAAAACACAGATAATACACACGTAAATAAAATACACAATATAATAATCGGTCAAGCTAGTCTCCCTTCAAAACATATAGGCACTCTGTTGGACCACCTTACTCTTACTATCGCGGTTGGTCTTCGGCTTGGCGCTAGGATTCAGCAGCCACATCTTTGTCACTGTGGCGAGGCAGTGGACATATATGGTCACCACGGCCTTGCATGTGCCAAAAGTGCTGGTCGTTTCTCCCGTCATGCTTCCCTGAACGGAGTCTTACGTAGGTCTCTTGTCACGGCTAAAGTGCCTGCTGTCCTGGAACCAAATGGTTTGGCACGTAGCGATGGCAAGAGACCAGACGGTATGACTCTTGTTCCATGGAAGCAAGGGAGGTCGCTTGTATGGGATGCCACGTGTGTGGATACACTGGCGCTGTCTCATATACAAGTGACCTCCGTGGCGGCCGGAGCGGCAGCCACTAAGGCGGAAAGGGCCAAGAGGCGTAAATATGAAAATATAGAAAATAATTTCATATTTGTGCCTTTTGGGGTGGAGACCATGGGTTCGTGGGGCGAGGATGCTAGGTCCTTTTTTAAGGACCTGTCATCCCGTCTCGTGGAGTCCACGGGTGACCGGAGGGCTGGCAGTTACCTCGGTCAGCATATTAGTCTGGCCATTCAACGAGGTAACGCAGCCAGCGTTCTGGGCACCTTGCCTCGTTACAGTGATTTGGATGTTTTATTTGATTTGTAATTTTTATTTTTAAGTATTTATTGTTTTAAGTCAAGCTAGTATGCTCATGCAAAGATTGCTATTTTTAATCACTACCACCCACGATTAACCCAATAGGCAATTAAAAAAAATAATCGATGAAAAAGAAACTGAAAACAAAAAAGTCTTAATAACTAAGCTAATGTGAGTTACTAATAATTTTGAACAAACAAGCAAATTAAATACGTGAAGCGTAAAATGATGGCAGTGGAATGCGAGACAGATGTTTGTTTGTTAACACTAACTCAAAATTAATTACTAACTGCTATTCATCATGATCATCATGATCAACCCATTACCGGCTCACTACAGAGCACAGGTCTCCTCTCAGAGTGAGAAGGATTTTGGCCATAGTCTACCACGCTGGCCAAGCGGATTGGCAGACTTCATACACCTTTGAGAACGTTATGGAGAACTCTCAGGCATGCGGGTTTCCTCACGATGTTTTCCTTCACCGTTAAAGCAAGTGATATTTAAATACTTAAAACGCACATAACTCCGAAAAGTTAGAGGTGCGTGCCCGGGATCGAACCCATGACCTCCGATTAGAAGTCGGTCGTCCTAACCACTAGGCTATCACAGCTAACTGCTATTAGTTTACGAGATTAGTTTATTTAATTTTTTGTAATTAATCTATACATATAATAAAATCGTAGAATTGCCGTATCTGTACATTGAAGATTTTTGCAAAATAATAACTGGGGGATGTCAGGGATAAGTAATAGAACGTAAAAAAGCTATTTTTGAAATTTTTGTCTGTTTGTCTGTTTATCTGTTTGTCTGTTTGTCTGTTTATCTGTTTGTCTGTTTGTCTGTATGTTTGTGCGCGCATCACGTAAAAACTACTGAACGGATTGAAATGAAACTCGGCATGATTTAAGTTAATACTATGGAGTAACATATAGGATACTTTTTATCCCGAAATTCAGCACGGTTCCCTTGGGAGAGGGGATGAAAGGCAAAATGTGTACTTAGCTGTAATTCGTTAACGGGTGGTCCGATTTCATTTTTTTGTTAGAAAGTAGATACTTTAAAGACTACTGGCTAATCTCCGAAAGGCTGGACCGATTTTGATGGGACTTTCACTGGCGGATGTTTACATTTTGATGTACCTAAACATCGGGCAGTGAACTTTTAACAGTTTTTAGCAAGGTTTAAGCTCAAAGGAGCATAGGAAAAACAAAATGATTCCCACGGGATTATTAAAATCAATATCCACGCGAACGAAGTCGCGGGTATCCGCTCGTAATTAAATAATTTTTATGAAAAAAACTTCTTATTTTGCAGATTCTTTGGTTGGTGCCTACAATTGGATGGAGAAGGCAAATAACTTCGAGATGATGGCAAAAGATTTAGAGAGGAAAGGAAGGAACTTAGAGAAAACTATAAATAACATACTGAAAAAGACATTTTCTAATATTCAGATTAAGGCAAATGGGCGTGGGCCTATTGGAAGCAAATGCTCTAATAAGAAACCACCCTCTATGCATCCACTTCAGCATTCAGATCTCTTCGGGAGCGCCTTACCACTCACGGTCCGCCGCCTCCCAACATCTTCCTCGCCGACCAACGCCTTCTGCTCTCAGCCAACCACCTCCCCCGTTCTCGAGGTCGTCGGTTCTTCGGGTAGGAGGTCGTCCCACGCTGCGCTTACCAGTACGCGGTTTCCACTGCTAAACGCTTCTGCTGGTGTTGTTAAAGGTACACCTAAATAAATATATATAAGTTATTTATACTAACAATAAGTAATATAATTTTAAGTTCAAATAGTTTAAGTTCAAAGTTCAAATTCTTAGTTTTGAATAGAACACGGTAGAAAATAACGAGTACCTATTCTTCGGTGAATGAGTTTCTTAAGTTATTATAAACAAGCGGATGCCCGCGACTTCGTTCGTGTGGATATTGGTTTTTAAAAATCCCGTGGGAATCATTTTGATTTTCCTAAGCTCCTTTGAGCTCATACCTTGCTAAAAAACGGGAGGGAACCGTGCTGAATTTCGGGATAAAAAGTATCCTCGGGTATATGTTACTCCGTAGTATGAACAAATCATGCCAAGTTTCGTTTCAATCCATTCAGTAGTTTTTGCATGATGCGTGCACAAACATACAGACAAACAGACAAAAATTTCAAAAATATCTTTTTTACATTCTATTACTTATCCCTAACATCTCCCAGTTATTATTTTGCAAAAATCTTTGGTCTACGATCTACTTCAAGTCTACGATTTTATTATATGTATAGATAGATAGATATAGTATAGATGTATGACGACCACTCGATATAGTGGTGCGATAACTCACTTGCAGTATAAGGTCCGGTATTCGTTTTAGTGAGATTATTTTAGACAATTTTCTTCTCTAAATTTTTTAGGGAGGTGAGTTGCTAACGCGGAAGAATTTAACTGTTGCTTACATGTTACTAAAAAGCGGTGGCACTAAACGATTTTATTGTAGTACGATACCACTCAAATAAATATCTATATCAAATTGCATCATCATTCTATATTAACTATTTATTTCCAGCTGCCCAAACTCAATCAACGTTAGAAAAAGAAACACGAAGTTTAAAGACAACAGGTGTAGATAAAAAACAAAGCCGTGGAATGAAACGATCATTACCGCCAGAATCCAAAATAGAAAAACCATCATCAACTATTGTAAAGAAAGCTAAATCTGCAAATCAAAAATGTACTTACAACAAGAAACAATTGCCAGGCACTACTGAAAAATTATGCTCAATAGAAGAAACAGCAGGAGCCTACTCTATGTCTACTACTACTCCATCTCGAAAAAACACAGTAGAAATACTCAAAAAACTAAGCACAAAACCGGAAATAACTATAGAAAAAATTTGTCCTCAAAGTTCTATGGTATATATGCCACCTGAGCAAAACTTTCCAAGCATTACAAAACCAATTAAAATAGATAGTAAACAGATTAAAAATATAGATGTCAAACCAGAAACTTTGTCACCTCAGCTTGAAACAACAAAACAATGCAATAGTAATCACGATACACAGATCAATAACAACAGAATAAAAATGTATGAGACAAGCGTAATGAGTAACACGCGTAAGGCGATTTGCAACTCAAACCCACATAGCTTAGCAAATAAAAAGCAAAAGAGTATGGCACCGAGGGACAACCAAGTAATACCACATAATGTCTTACTATCAAATAACTTAAACTCCAATTCTGAAGAGAGTATTAAAATGTTAACACAAGAAGACTCACGCACAAGAACAACAAAATTCATGATCGGAAGAAATTGTAACTCAAATTTAAAAGCAGCAACTTTTAGTATGTGCGTGTCTAAATTAGATATATCAATGACAGAGAAACATTTGGAAGATCATTTTTCAAGTAAAGATATCCCCATTTTGGA
Source organism: Melanargia galathea (assembly GCA_920104075.1). Lineage (NCBI taxonomy): Eukaryota > Metazoa > Arthropoda > Insecta > Lepidoptera > Nymphalidae > Melanargia > Melanargia galathea. Next base: position 32,865,521 of record OV049855.1, on the reverse strand, counting down.
AGTTAAGCTATTGACCTATCCTCAAGCATCTGCTTGTAAAACTAATTTCAAGTCTTTCAAGATAACTTTACAAGAAGTATATCGTGAAACAGTTTTCAGTGAATATTTTTGGCCAAATGGTGCAGTTTTCAGTGAATTTGTAGAACATACTCAAAAGAATTTTGAATAAAATGTATAAAATATAAATTAAGGAACTATTGAACAAATATTTAGTTTAAATATAGTTTTTGGTCATTTCATTTTCAGTATTGTTATGTTAATTGTAAGTTTTATTTTGTCTACAAGTTATAATTTTATTGAGACAGATTAGTAGGCTTAGATAAGTTTTATTTGTCAAACATGATTCTAACATTTAGTGTATAACAAGCGGATACCCGCGACTCTGTTCGCGTGGATATTGGTTTTAAAAATCCCCTGGGAATCATTTTGTTTTTCCTAAGCTCCTTTGAGATCATACCTTACTAAAACCTGTTAAAAGTTCACTGGCGGATGTTTAGGTAGATCAAAATGTAAACATCCGCCAGTAAAAGTCTCACCAAAATTGATCCAGCCTTTGAGAGATTAGCCGGTAATCTTTAAAGTATCTCCTTTGTAAGAAAAAAAGAATGAATGAAATCGGACCACGCGTTAATGAATTATAGCTAAGTACACATTTTGAAGAAGAAATTTATAGTTTAACAATAATTTTATCACACTTGCAATTTTCATCTTCAAGTAGCAAATTAACTATTGCATAACTAATTGAAAAATTGTGATAATTTTATTTTTCCGGCGGATTATTGTTCATTTATCTATCCAGTAAGCCCCTGATTTTATACATTTCTTAAATTTTACATTTAATATGTTTAAATTGATAAAGTATCTCGAAGCAGGAGTGAACTATTAACGTAAATTTTAGAATGGCGATATCTTAAAAATGGTGATTCTTAGGAAAAAAAGTATGAGAATACTTTTGTAGATAAATTTATAATCTACAGTTTTTGCCTGGACTGTATTTTTATAAAAGTTACCGTTTTCGAGAAAAATTCAAATATCACACTTGCAAAAATATACGTATAATTTAAGTTTTTAATTTTGCAACTAGGAAAATTGTTAATAAAAAATTAAAAAATAACTTTTTTTAAATTTTTCCAACGGGAATGAATCTATTCTAAAGCCTTTCAAGAATAGCTTTAAGAAAGGAAAAAAATCTGAAATTTATAGTTTAACAATTATCACGCTTGCAATTTTCATCTTCAAGTAGCAAATTAACAATTGCAAAACTACTTAATTGAAAAATTGTGATAATTTTAATTTCCGGCGGATTATTGTTTATTTATTTATCCAGTACTTAAGTCTTTGAATTTTTGCATTTCTTAAATTTTATATTTAATATCTTTAAACAAATTTTATTGATAAAGTGTCTCGAAGTAGGCGTGAACTTTTTTAGAATGGCGATATCTTAGGAATGGTGATTCTTAGGAAAAAAAGTATAAAGAATATTTTTGTAGATAATTTTATGATCTACAATTTTTGCCTCAACTGTGTTTTTATAAAACTTACCGTTTTCAAGAAAAATCTAAAAAAAACGAAAATTGTGACTTTGACCTTGAATAAGGGGACTTTTCACAGTTTATTCCAACTCGTGTAACCAAGGTCTCTACCAAAATTCAGCTCTGTCAGAATTACTGTTATTTCAAATTCAAAAATTCAAAATCATTTATTTCATGTAGGCCAACGTGTGGCTCTTATGACATGTCAAGAATCTACCACCGGTTCGGGATGCTGATTCTGCTGAGAAGAGCCGGCAAGAAACTCAGCAGTTGCCCTTTTCAAAACAAAATTGTAACAAGAAGTAGATAGCTGAACTATCCTGTCGACAGCTGAAGCAAAGCCGAATAGAATAGACATATTTTTTATTCAGATGAATTTGACAACATTTTTACGTCTATTTTGACTCGGCTATTTATGTTATCTCTCTATTAGTGGTAAGTCGTTTGTTTATATGTAATTATTGTGCATGAATGTTGTAGGCTTGTCAAATAAATAAAATAAAATAAAAAGTCGGGGCAGAGACGAATCCAACAAATCAGAGATCATTCAAATCGGTCCAGCCGTTCTTAAGTTACAAAATATGATTTATCTAACCCGACTTTGTTTTTAAATTTAGATAATATTATGTTTAATAAATAAAACATTAAGAAAAAATTTTGTGGACAGAATTGTTTTCCAAGCATTACCAAATAATAGATATTTTGTATGTTAATAATATTTTGTTACAAGCGGATACCCACGACTTCGTTCGCGTGGATATTGGTTTCAAAAATCCCGTGGGAATACATACCTTGCTAAAACCTGTTAAAAGTTCACTGGTAGATGTTTAGGTAGATGAAAATGTAAAAATCCGCCAGTGAAAGTCCCATCAAAATCAGTCCAGCCTTTCAGAGATTACCCGGTAATCTTTAAAGTATCTCCTTTCTAACAAAAAAAGAATAAATGAAATCGGACCACGGGTTAATGAATTACAGCCACGTTCACATATTGACTTTCATCCCTTCTCCCAAGAGAACCGTGCTGAATTTCGGGATAAAAAGTATCTTATATCCTACCTCGGAGTATGAACTCAAATTGTGCCAAGTTTCATTCGAATCCATTCGTAAGAAACTTGGCACGATTTGGCAGTAGTTTCGGCGTGAAACGTGTATTTAGCTGTAATTCATAAACGCGTAGTCCGATTTCATTCATTCTTTTTTTTTTAAAAGGTGTTACTTTAGAAATTGTCCCGTAAATATTTTAAGGTCATAGGTAGTTTAGAAATTACCGACATTACGATCCTCAGTTATTGGGTTCAAATAACTTGGGACCCGAATCTTTGAACGTATGGCTTATCTTAAACTGGCGTGCGTTTATTTATGTTTGTCTGTCTGTCTCTTTGTTCCAACTAATCTCAGAAACGGCTGGATTGATTTTGACGGAACTTTCACTGGCAGATAGCTACTTTTATTTTACAAAAAGAATTATGGGATCCGATCCGATCCGATATAAAACCTATATCCACGCAAACGAAGTTGCGGGGATCAGCTTGTCAATCATGAATAATTTTGTTATTAAATTAATCTATCTCTTTAGGTAACGCAGCCAGCGTTCTGGGCACCTTGCATCGTTACAGTGGTTTGGATGATTTGTTTTTGATTTGTAATTTTTATTTTTAAGTATTTATAGTATTTGTAATAAATTACGTAATTAAAAAAACTAAAAACCCGACTGCGTAAAACAAACTAGTTCTGGTAACTGAAAAGCAAAAAACAAGCTTTGTACTTTATAAACTAGAATTTGATAAGATCATAAACATAATTAATGTTAGAAAATGTATGGCATGCGGGGGCGAACTAATAGTCCTGAGTAGTTGGCTAAGTAATGCCCCCGCCTGCCATACATTTTCTAACATTAATTATGTTTATGATCTTATCAAATTCTAGTTTATAAAGTACAAAGCTTGTTTTTTGCTTTTCAGTTACCAGAACTAGTTTGTTTTACGCAGTCGGGTTTTTAGTTTTTTTAATTACGTAATTTATTTCTTGGTTTTTAGTGCAAAACTATGAAAAATTTTTAGATGCATATTTTTACAAGAGACAGGCCTGTGTCACTCCGCGTGTAGGTAATAGCGCGTTTAAGACCACTATTAGCGCCATCTGTTGAACACTAGAAACTTTAATAAGGTCCTTCATAATATTATTGTATTATTTTAGTGTTTGGCGATTTAAGGTTAAATTATTAGTGTTACAATAATTGATGGGAAGGGGGGAGGTGTAGGGGGGATTATGTGGAATGTGGTAGAGTGGAGTGGGAAGGGATCTTAAATAAATTACCACCAATTTACTCACAGTGTAGTTGTTATTTATTTTGTTTTCTATGATTTGTTACTCCAAACTGATTACAAACACATAGATTGTATATATTTTTGTATTTGCCTTTTAAAGCCCTTTATTTTGATACCCCACTCGAGGGTCTTGAGGAAAAAAATTTTTTTCAGCTCGCACATTAAAGTGCATAAAATCCGCCATTTTGAATTTTTATTAATTTTATGTACACAGTAACATTTGCGCTGTTAAGACAAATCTAATGACGTATCATTTATCAAAATAAGTTGAGTCGTTGAGTAGTTACGAACTGACATAGGAAACGGTCATTTTCTGTGATTTATCACTCCAACTTATTTTCAAATATATAATTGTATACATTTTTGTGTTTGCCTTTTAAATCCCTTCATTTTGATATTCCACTCGAGGGTCTTGAGGAAAAAATTTTTTTTCAGCTCGCACATTAAAGCGCATAAAGTCCGCCATTTTAATTTTTTTTTTAATTTAGGTACCCTATAACACTCGCGTCATGAAGACAAATCTAATGACGTATCATTTATCAAAATCCGTTGAGCCGTTTATTAGTTACACGCGGACATAGGAATGGACATACATACACACAGGTGAAACACATAACCCAGTCGGGTAAAAAAAAGTTTTTTAAGCAAATAAAATAAAAACATATATGTATATCTAAGTAACTTGTAATTATGGGCATGGCCTACTCAATTAGCAATAAGCATGGCGAACGGCAGGTGGCCGTTCAATTATTGTAAAAGTTGGAAATATATGAATGTAAGTATAAAAAATCAGCCAAGTGCGAGTCGGGCCTCGCTCTTTCAGGGTTCCGTACATAATTATGAACAATATAATATTTTGGGTCTAAGAAATATTTAATTTCCGAGCTAGACATCGCAACAAACCGTGAAAGAAAAACCCAAAAAAATGTTCGTTTATTTTGGTCACAGCTTATAAACTATTTAATAAATCGTTGTTTTCAGTATTTGTTGTTTAAATAGAGCATATAGTACATAATATACTGAAATATCATATTCCCAACTAGTTTAGTTTTTAACCCCCGACGCAAAAACGACGGGGTGTTATAAGTTTGACGTGTCTGTGTGTGTGTGTGTGTGTGTGTCTGTCTGTTCCCCTGTGGCGCTCAAACGGGTGGACCGATTTGAATGCGGTTTTTTTTGTTTGAAAGGTGAATTAGTCGAGAGTGTTCTTAGCTATGTTTGATGAAAATCGGTCCAAGATGGCCGCCGCTACAAAATGGCGGATGATATATTTTTTCACAACTCCCTTGATATGGGTATCAAATGAAAGGGCTTGACTAGTAGAATAGCACTATTGCAAATTCAAGATGGCCGCCGCCACTAAATGGCGAATGTCGGGGGTTTTTTAAATTTTCAATTTACACTTGTTGAGATAGCCCCCGTCACAAAAATGGTCTAAAACTGACAACTTTGATGGCCTCCCATTCCCTTATTTTTTGAGATAAAAATTAAAAAAATATATATTTGTACTCTACTTAATGAGCTCTAAACAACGATACCCCACAAGCTAGGGTAAAGAAAAAATTTATTTTTCCGGCTCCTTTTTCATGTATGGGAGCCCCCCTGAAAAATAATTTAATTCAATTTCTAATTCAATATTTGATTTTGGGTTAACGTTTTACACTAAATACCAAAATTTCAGGTTTGTAACTCATTTCGTCTGCGAGCTAGAGACCTGTGACCGGCGGACAGACGGACAGACAGACAGACAGACAGACAGACAGACAGACAGCCGAGTGACATTAATAGGGCTCCGTTTTTTACCCCTCGGGTACGGAACCCTAAAAACTATTGCTGTCGAGATTAATTTAAAGTTCCCGTAATCCTGAAGCTGTGGCTACAGAAGTGATTTTTGATTTTGGAATAGTATTTATAATTAAAAGCCGTTAAAAATACACATATAAGTAAGTCAAAGGTTAAATATTTTTGGACAAAAACATAATATAGTTTACCTACAATTCTACACCCATGCTTTAAAATTTAAATCCTCTATAAAATATTCTGAAACAGTTAGCTTATAATTGCCAACATTAAAACACCCAATATCCGTTTCAGTGCTACGATAACACACAAAGTCATAAAACTTATTACTATACTTATAACTACTTATATATTCTTACCTCTCTTTTTATGTAGAGGGTAAAAAGAGGCTTGCTCTACTACTCTTACTGAATCGTTATAATGGAGAGAAAACCATGCTGGTACTTGTATTTAATTAACAAAGGGACGCCTCCGGGCATATTTGGGGTTCATAAACTTGTCTTATTCAGTTAACTTACAGTCTATTTATTTTATAAACTTATTTGCTGCTTAATTACGTTAATTAGACAATGAAAATGCTTTAGGCAGAGGACTTATTTCGCACATTTTAACGAATTAACCGTGCGATTTATCATTTGTTTAAATAATCAAATAATCTCTTCTGTCCGTCGAAGTGTCGAAGTGGGTATATCGAATATTAAAAACTATCATCATCATTTTTATCATCATCCATATTATTCGAGCATTACGTTGCCAATGCTATAAAGTACTTGCTAAAGTATTGGCGAACTGAAACCTTAATACAAGCCATTTTAGGTCTATTTTACTCTGAAATCGATCAATAGTTTTCGAGTTCGTTTTCGAGTGCTCCGATTTAGACTAAGCACACTGGTAAAGGATATAAGGAAGGAGTACTGGAAAAGTAATGGTAAAGTACCTATAACCTTAGTATTTTCCTACGAAACATCCTACAATGAAATTAATATCCGACGTCAGAGCGACAAAATTTTGTTGCAGCCTTTTTTTATCAAAAAGCGTTACACAAGCCGAGAGCGAGATGTGTCGCACTAGCATGTGCTCGGGCTACTATATGCTAAGCTGGGGCGATATTTAGAGTTAGGTTTTTCACAAATTCTATGGGACCTCTTTGTTATCCTGGGAATGCAAGCTATGTCTGAATTTCGTCAAGATCTGTCTAGCTGGTGAGCCGGTAACAGACAACTAGACATATTGATAATACAGAATATAGATAAGTATACCACGCACCACTCTCAGCATGAATGTTGCTGTGACGTCTTCTTCGTGGCCGCCAGGCCACGGAGGTACGGGCGTCGAGGCCAGGCCTCCTTACCCGGGTGGGGCGCGGGGAGGTTTGCCTCCCCGGTGTTGTTCTTTGAGCCGGTGTCGGCTCAGGCCTGCCAATTTCTTGGTAGGCCTATTGGTGTCGTGTTCGTGGGTTGTGCTCCGCGCTGCGGGCGATCGCATCGCCGCCGCGCGCGGAGCTGTCGAGTCAGAGGGGTGGCTCTGCGCTGCGGGCGGTGGGTTCACCGCCGCGCGCTGAGCTGTCGTGTCCAGGGGGGTGGCTCCGCGCTGCGGGCGGCGAGGGCGCCGCCGCGCGCGGAGCGGGTGTCGAGTCCGGTGGTGTCGCGTCGTCGTATTCGTCGCCGCTGAGGTCGCCTGCGTGCCGCGCTGGTGGTGGTGATCGCAGGAGCTCGCGAGGTAGTGGACGCCCGGTCGGTGGTCGGCTGGTTAGCGGTGCGATGCCGCGGAGGTGTGCGTACGGTCCGTTGTCAGCGCGCGCGAACATGCGCCGCGCGACCGAACGGACGTACCCCTCCACGGTGGGCGTCTTGAGGTCGCGATGGATGACGTCGTTCCTCACGTACCTCGGAGCTCCGACGATCATGCGCAGGCACTTGTTCTGCTGGACCTGTAGGCGGCTCTTCTGGTATGCCGAGCAGAGTGCATACCAGGCCGGAGCCGCGTACGTCAGCCTTGAGCGGACATAGGCCCCGTAGATACGGAGCTTGGTCTTCGGTGAGAGGCTCGAGGTGAGGACTTGGTACAGCATCGACGTGGCCGCCTTAGCCTGCCCCACGGCATGGTTAACCATGGGGACCATGGCCAGGCTAACGTCGATGCGGCACCCTAAGTAGCTCACCGAAGTTTGCCACTCGATGTCCTGCCCTCGAAGACGGAGCTGACGTATTGGCTTCCGGACGCCGAACAGGATCGCGGCCGTCTTCCCCACGTTGACGGCCATCTTCCACTTGTCCAGCCATTCCGGAAGCAGGTCCAGCAGGCGTTGCATAGTGTGCGTGGCGGCGACTTGGTGATACGACGACGCGAGATACGCGCTGTCGTCGGCGTAGAGTGACAACAGCACGTCTTCCTCCCCCTCGCCGAGATGGCCGGCGAGGGTAGGGATGTCGTCCGTGTACACCGCGTATAAACACGGCGATAGGCAGCTGCCCTGTGGTACTCCTGCACGTATGGGGCGCGGCTGGGAGTCCGCGCCTTCCACGGAGATGTGGAAGGATCTGCCTTCCAGGAAAGAGGCCACCAGCCGCACGATCGCGGGTGGCAGGTCGGTGGCGAGGAGCTTCGCCAGGAGGCCGGCGTGCCACACACGGTCGAAGGCCTTCTCGATATCGAGAAAGACCCCGACCGTGCAGTAGCCGCGGTTCTTCTCACTGGCGATGAAGTTCAGTCCTCTTGCCAGCTGGAGCGTCGTGGAATGGTTGCTGCGAAAGCCGAACTGCTCGACCCGCAGTCGGATGTGCGGGGTGAGCCTTCGCAGCAACAGACGCTCGAACAGCTTGGCGATGTGCGGCAGCAGGGTGATCGGGCGGTAACTTCCTGGCAGGCGGCGATCCTTTCCTGGTTTGGGGATGGTGATAACCTTCCCCCTCTTCCAGGACTCCGGGAAGTGGGACGTGCGGAGTACTCCGTTGAATAGCCTCGTCAGGGCGACGAGGCATCTTCGAGGCAGCTGCTGGAGCGCGGCGATCGGGATTCCGTCGGGACCTGGCGCCTTCCGTTTGGGGAGACGGAAGACGGCCTTCCTCAGCTCGGACGGGGAGATGAACTCGTCTCCCCGGAGCGGAGGGATCTGGCCCGACAGAAATTCCTGCACCTGCAGGTCGATCGCCGCGTGGTGTCTGGACGCGGTGTCGTCGGTGGTCGGAGGGTTCGGGGTGAATTGTCGTTCCATATACTCCGCCATGATCTCTGCTCTGTCGATGGCGGAGTATCTTCGCCTACCCTGGCTGTCTAGTAGAGGGTAGACGGGTGTGTCGGATCCGGTGAGTGTCTTGCACAGGTGGTACAGCGACGTTTCGGACTCGGCCGCCGCGTCGATGGTCTTCTCCCAGTCGTCATCTTCGCGGGCGCCGAGTGCTTGCCTCACTTCCTGTGCAAGACGGTTGAGGTCACGCTTGACTCTCGGACAGCGGGTGCGCGCCCAGAGTTTGCGCATGAATGTCACCAAAGCGAAACATGTCGCTGAAAGCCCGGAATAGATGGCGTAAACATCGTTCGGGAGAAGTGTATTGGGGGATCAACGCATAGAGGGATTAGTAGGTATAGATATAGATTTATTGATTACATATTTAATGATTAAACGAACTTACCTGTAAGTGAAGTTCTATCATAATTATACGAATGCTTCGTACGAAGAGATTATATGTTTTTTACTTGGTAGTTTAAGCATGTATAGTGCAAACCGTTCACTTTATTGAGATTTATATATTTTTTTTTTTTTAAAATAGGGTAGGTTGAAATCGTTGCCCCTGCGCTCGGTCGGCTACGTACTCATTTAGTTTAGAGTTTAGCTCACCATCCGCCTCATATTTTACGATTAAGGGTTAGCGTGTAACGTGTAAGGGTGGGAGGGTTATTATAATCTCTTCGTACGAAGCATTCGTATAATTATGATAGAACTTCACTTACAGGTAAGTTCGTTTAATCATTAATTATACTTCATGATTCGTACTCGAGATTATATGTTTTTTACTTGGTAGACTTTTAGAGATAAGATTCGTAAAATATGAGAAGGCGTATAGTTAAAAGAAAAATTTTGATTTAAATGTTACATAAATTAAGTATTAGATATTATTATAACAAAACCCAAATTTATTTCTCTTATTATAAACAATGATTATGAATCATATTAGGAATCTAATAACAATTTATGATCTTATTGTATCATATAAAATAGCTCTGCTAAAAACAATCGTCTTGGGCATTAATAGGCCCATTACAAAAGTTAGCAAAAGTATGGGAACCTGAGCTCCAGCCTACAGTTTTCATAATAACTTGATCTACTGCATCCGGCAGCATGCCGGGGGTTATACGCTTTAAACGTAGAATTATCAATTCTGCTTTGGCTCAAGGTACTTTTTATCCAATGTGATAAAGTTTATGAACCAACCGATTTATGAGGCTTTTTTTTTTTATAATAACTAAGAATAAATAAAAAGTCTGCATTTTCCCGAAGTGACTCAGTCAATAATTTCAAGGATAAGCGTAAGCATATATATATATATATATATATTTTGTTTTAACAAGTTTCTGGTTTTTCTTTAAAAAATGGAATAATGAAGGGTTGGTTTTAATAAAATCCAAGATTTTTATTTTACTATTAAAAACTTTTACTTTTGATAATGTTTGCACTTTTTGTGCAGTAACAAACGCAAAACGTGCAAGTTTATTTTGATTAGGGATTTGATTAGGATATAGAAATTACTTAAGTAATTTAAAACCAATGGTGTATCCCAAGTCTCATCATACTTTGTGGTCTAGAATGAAAGACACATTTGAAAAATCTTTTAAGATCCTCGGCAGAAATTTCATCATTATTCATCAATGCTAAAGCTGACCGACATGAATTTAATGTCTCATATTGAGCACTCTGATATATCGTATTCAAAAATCAATATAATATTAGAGATTGATACTTCATTTGAATTCCATTTATTAATTATCATTACAATAAATGAACCACTTTTTATAGGACCCTTATATGTATATTGTTTATAAGTGTTTATGAAAAGGAGCTCATAACGATATCGAAAGATGCTCTTCGCATCATCGCCTCGCGGATAAGGCTCCTGCCACCAGGTAAATTGTGTTGTGCACGTGGAGGTGGCTACAATTATATGATAAGAGCAATCCATCGTCAGCCTTAAAAATTAACATTTCTGACACAAAAAGGTTTTTAAATAGGGTAGGTTTAGGGTAGGTCAATATGGAATAATTATTATTATACCCTTGGCGTTATCAGAAATAATATTTTTACATAAAGATTTTAAGATAATTTTTAAGATAAGTAAATGGAGGAAATGTATAAAAGTAAAGATAGACCATGAGCTAGGAGCATTTACTGCGTATGCAGCTGCCAGCTGGATCCCTATGCTATGAGATGTATGTCTGACATATATACAATACATGTATTCAATCGACCTACAAATAAATACATAGATTATGTATGGAATAACTAAACAAAACTTGAGTATGATTACATTTAATAACTTGATGTGTATTCAAAATTCAAAATTCATTTATTCAAAGTAGGTACACTGTACACTTTTTGAACGTCATGTCTAGACTACCCCCAATGTTCTCCGAAGAGCCTATAATATATGAAGCAAAAACATAATTAGAGCTTTCTTTAGGTTTTCACACCATTGCCAAAGCTGTTAGTAATATTTGCATTCGATTAACGTACAAAATTACTGTGGTATTGTCAATAAGAAATAAGATTCAGGTATTAAACATTTCTTTGGAAAATAATTTTCGACGAATAAAAGCGGCTAAAATTTCCAAATAATTAATATTATATCGATAACGTTAATCGTCACTTCATAATCCACTAGCTCTCTGATCTCCACAGGAAATACTCCACCCAGTCGTTGAGGCATGAGAGAAAAATTTCAGATCATAGTTATCAATGGCCTAGAATTACTAGCCTGGTACTGAATTGTACGATCCCATAATTCAAAATTTTTTTTTGAATTATGGGATCGTACAATTTTTTTAATTAATGTTTAGTTTTAATGTTTTAATGTTTTTTTGTTTAGTTTTAATGTTTTAATGTTTAGTATATTCACAAAATTTTCATAATTATTAGAATTTTTTAAACTAAGTTTGTTTTTTTTTTTTTTTTTATTTTATTTATTGATTTGTATAGAACCAATAAGTAGTATTTACTGAACAGAAAGGTAGGCAGATACTAATAAACAAACAAAGCTGGCAAACCTCTAATTTTATATCTTTTTATTTCATCATTTTTGTGAATTTTAATTTGTTTCTATTAATTTTTTCTTTAGATACTGTGACCTGAAAACCTTGTGTCCACTATCCTAAAAATTTGCAAATTTTAGATGGATCCTCCTTTTTTTTTTTTTTTTTAATTTATAAAATTAAACCCAGATTTGTTAGAAATTGTCTGGTTTGTTGTAAGTTTTGATAACATGCTTCATAGTCGCATGTTCTCAATAAACTTACTACTGGTTTCATAGCATTTTAGTGAACACAAAAGGAGCAGTATTCAAGCCGAAAGGTAAGATCTTAAATTCACAAATATACGTATATAGTCATCAAACTGGAGTCTTACATACTTTTGACCATCCTCATGACGTATCTTTAGTAAAAATATGCGTCTTTTAAATCCCTTGTGCATATAATATAACTATCTATCTATCTATCTGATATTAATTTTTATTAAGTTCTTCAGTCTTCCAGCTTCAAGTTAATCGTATCTTTTTTGTTTAACGATTTGAAATATAAAATTAAACGCATCTTTTCATTTGGCTTATATAGGTATCAAAAAAAAAATTGGATAAATATTGGTCATATTTTGAAATCGACGTTTGTAGCTCGTTTTCTGCTTGTGTCGAGATCATCGCAGGCTTTTTCGTCCTTGTTGGTCCCGGGATCCTGGCCCTTCCAGTACACATTTTTTGCAGAATTTGCTGTATTTATTTATTGTTGTTTCGCGAAAACTTTTATCTTGAAATATCTTGGGTGCTCCGGGGAACTAAAATCTGTTCCTGATTTTATTTTTTGGTGTTTGCTGACTTCAAAGTTTCAGAGAGGTTTTCGCCGAAAATAAACTTGCGAAACTTTGTATTTCTTGTAGCTGTATCTTGAAGCTCTTTCTTTACTGAGCATAAAGATAATTCAAAATATAATTCAAAATAAAATTTCAGCGTGTCAGCGTGGAAACTAAAAACATCCTAGCCGTGTCCATCAATAGTTAGAGCAAAGCAGTATTAACAACTTGATGGCTTTTGCTACACAGCTAATACTCAAATCTTTTGTATTTACTTGCCATATATATATATATAGGTATACATTTTTTATTTTGTAGTTGGTTCTATACCAAGAACATCCATTAATTCACTTTCAAGTCCAGTCTTCTGCCGTAGGTATTCCCAATAGTCCCAATAGATATGCAGAAGAACCGGATTCCGAGGGAGGTATCGGCGTAGCTCCCTGATAAGATATAACCGCACTCGATGTACTGGAGTTTAATTATAAAAATAAAGTTTAACTAACTCCTGTTGTTCTGAAACTCCGTCTAAGATCGGCGTAACGTCGTCATTCTTAATAACGTACGTAATTTCACTGTTTGAAATCAACATGTAATAAGATAAATGTAATTAAACGACGTAAAAAATTAACCTCAGAAAAGACGGTCAGTAAATAATAATTAATAATGAGATGCTTTTAATACTACCTCACGTATTGTCCACATACTGAGTCCCGTAGTTAAAACAGACTCCTCATTGAGTGAATTATATGCAGTAAGAAGCAGTCCCAATGCAAAAGCAAGTACTGCCCACAAACTGAGGAGAAACAGTAAGAAACAGCCCCAATGCAGAAAGCAAGAACTGTCCACAATACTGTGTGTTTCATGAGAAACACTTACAGTAAGAAACAGCCCCAATGCAAAAGGCAAGAACTGTCCACAATACCGTGTGTTTCGTAAGAAAACACCTTCACTCAGGTTTATTAGCTATCACGAGTACAATAAACAGTAAGAAACAGCCCCAATGCAAAAGCAAGAACTGTCCACAATACTGTGTGTTTTGTAAGAAAACACTTTCACTGAGGTTTATTTGCTATCGCTAGTACAATAAACAGTAGGTAAGAAACAGCCCCAATGCAAAAAGCAAGAACTGTCCACAATACCGTGTGTTTCGTAAGAAAACACTTTCACTCAGGTTTATTAGCTATCACGAGTACAATAAACAGTAAGAAACAGCCCCAATGCAAAAGCAAGAACTGTCTACAATACTGTGTGTTTCGTGAGAAAACACTTTCATTCAAGTTTATTTGCTATTGCTAGTACAATAAACAGTAAGAAACAGCCCCAATGCAAAAAGCAAGAACTGTCCACAATACTGTGTGTTTCGTAGGAAAAACACGTTGACTCAGGTTTATTAGCTATGACGAGTAGGTACAATAAACAGTAAGAAACAGACCCAATGCAAAAGTAAGAACTGTCCACAATACTGTATCTTTATTACTTATACAATCGTGTTTCCTTAAGTATCTTTGTTACTTATACAATCGTGTAATAGCCGTCTCGTATAATTAGTGAAGAAACAATACCAACTATTGCCGGAGACACTAATTTCTCAAGCACCAATCAATCATAACATAATTATTAATTACGTAATATCCAACATTACCTTGATAATCCAACGGTGCATTTTGGGATGTATGTGAAATCGAGGTTGAGTCAGAAGTCAGAATCATCCGAGCAGAGTCTACGCTGTTTTCGTTGTAATTTCTTAATTTTCTCTTCAACGCGTTCAAATTCATCACTTTCACGTTTAAGCATTATAAAAATGTTATTTATTTACTTTTTCACGGTTTAAATATCACTTTAAACAATACTTTTAAAGTAAACTAGGCGAGGGCGTGGTGGAACGGTAGCGCACTAAAAAGCGAATGAGTACGTAGCCGACCGAGCGCAGGGGCAACGATTTCAACCTACCCTATTTTAAAAAAAAAAATATATATAAATCTCAATAAAGTGAACGGTTTGCACTATACATGCGTATACTACCAAGTAAAAAACATATAATCTCGAGTACGAATCATGAAGTATAATACACAAGTATTGCCTATCCTAAAATTTTCATGGTATAATCTCCATTCAGACTTTCAAATGAGTGTACTTTCAATATCATCCTTAAAATATATGGAACAATAATTGAGTGAATTCGCAAGAACAGCGGCATGGACAGTGTGTGCAATAATTGAATTAATGTTAGTCATAGTTATTAATTTAGATATAGATAGTTAATGTTAGCCATAGTATTAATTTTGTAAACATACACTATCGAATAAGGGCAACCTGTAAAGCTAGTGTATGATGGTAAAAAAAAATTTATATATTATATAGCTTTCTTTGTGAAATGTATGCAGTGGTGATGGTGAAAACCACATTTAAATCCTAAAATGTTAGAAACAAACAAGACTTACCTATTCAAATTGGACAAAGTTATGCGTGAACGTCGACAATACATAAATGTTATGTACAAAAAAAAATATTTAGGTACATACTCGTTCGGTTCGAAATGAGATTCTATGCTCAGGAAATTGAAAAGTATTTCAGTTTCCTGAGCATAAAATTATAATAACAAATGGACAGAACACTACTCTGATGACAACGACGTAAGTGCTGAAACGTTTTTCAGTACAGTGATATGTATAATAATATGAACCTTGAAAACAAAACTTTTCTTATATCGATAAAGTTTTGTTAAAACACAGCATTTGTTGGTTATTGGATCCGTTGCTATTTTTTATTTGAATCTTGTTTATTATATCGAATCTCTTCTCTTGTGTATAATAGTCCATTATTTTGTGGAAGGAAGTTTTTACGACATCATAAACGGAACCACCATAACAAGACACGGTAAAAATGAAAGGCAAACACTTAGGCGAAAATTCATTATATAAATAATCTATTTTTTTTACTTGATGTATTTGGCCTTA
The DNA here is from genome assembly GCA_920104075.1 of Melanargia galathea. Taxonomy (NCBI): domain Eukaryota; kingdom Metazoa; phylum Arthropoda; class Insecta; order Lepidoptera; family Nymphalidae; genus Melanargia; species Melanargia galathea. The sequence goes on along the minus strand of OV049855.1, from coordinate 32,849,848 downwards.
AAATTTTGGTCAGATGTCTCAACCGATTTTAACCAAACTTAGTTATAACTATAACTACAATGTAATATTGTGTGATGCTTTTAAATTACAAAATATTTTCTAAATTCAGAAGTTTTTCTCTAATAATGAACTGAATTGTTGTTTAGAAATTATGCCGTTGTTTTCGATTAGATTTCATTTTCTACTGGATTAAATTGAAGAAAATTATTGTTCTTCCATTACGCTTCCTATTTTGATTGTGCAAAACTAGCGATATCATGTCAAAGTTGAACGATTGACAAGTCTAAAGTAGAGATCTCCTTTTAAGAGCCCTCTCCATGGGAGCGACAAATCGTTGGTGAGTGGAGTCTAAAACAGTGATTTCTGCATTTAGAGAGCGAGACGTCTTCAGTATAGAAGAGTACTAAAAATATATCCTACATAAATCTATCTATACATATAACAAAATCGTAAAATTGCCGTATCTGTACATTGAAGATTTTTGCAAAATAATAACTGGGGGATGTTAGGGATAAGTAATAGAACGTAAAAAAGCTATTTTTGAAATTTTTGTCTGTTTGTCTGTTTGTCTGTTTGTCTGTTTGTCTGTTTGTCTGTTTGTCTGTTTGTCTGTTTATCTGTTTGTCTGTTTATCTGTTTGTCTGTTTGTCTGTATGTTTGTGCGCACATCACGTAAAAACTACTGAATGGATTGAAATGAAACTCGGCATGATTTAAGTTAATACTATGGAGTAACATATAGGATACTTTTTATCCCGAAATTCAGCATGGTTCCCTTGGGAGAGGGGATGAAAGGTAAAATGTGTACTTAGCTGTAATTCGTTAACGGGTGGTCCGATTTCATTCATTCTTTTTTTGTTAGAAAGTAGATACTTTAAAGACTATTGGCTAATCTCCGAAAGACTGGACCGATTTTGATGGGACTTTTTTTAGGTACATCAAAATGTAAACATCCGCCAGTGAACTTTTAACAGTTTTTAGCAAGGTTTAAGCTCAAAGGAGCATAGGAAAAACAAAATGATTCCCACGGGATTATTAAAATCAATATCCACGCGAACGAAGTCGCGGGTATCGGGAAGGGTAAATAATAAATTAATTAAATAAATAAATTTTGCTTGAGATATCATGATTTTTAGTGAAAAACGGCAAAGTAAAAAGATGCAAATCAAGGTTTGGAATTTCGCCTATTTTAGCAAATATTTGGCAGTTTTTTACATGAACTAAAGACATTTGTAATTATTATGAAGTACTTAACCTATGATAAGACTTCGGTCGTTTTTCAATTTTCTAGTTTCTTATATAGTTTATTTACGCACAAGTTGCCCCAAAATTTGCCCAAAAATAGTGATTTTTCAAGCGTCATAACTTTCAAAATAAATATAATTTTACCAATATTTTTATTTTATGGCATAGGTAATAGAGATATAAATTGATATCTGGCTTAACTTTAGACCTATTGCGACAAATATTAAAATAATAGGCGTAATACGTTTGTATGGAAAAGCGCGTGAAGAGAGCGGCTGGAAAAAATATAAAATGTATAGCAGTTCTTTGAGACTAATGTATAAAAAAAGAGCAACCAGCAAGCTTCTTGCTGGTTCTTCAATGGCATTCCGAATCAGTGTTAGATTCACTTGACGATTCTAAAGCTTCTTTAAATAAAATTCTTTTTTTTTTTCATTGTATTCTAATCAATTTAGATTGGTTCTATGATTTGTGTACAATCGAATTAGCACATTATACAAAGCAATTTCGCGGTGCCAATGAATATTGTTGGTGGTTTCAAATAGGATCGGTCAGATTGGCCGCGTCCGGTGAAGCTGTCGGCGCTACAATGCTCACGTGGTTTAACAATCTTAAATGTGAATTGGTTATTGGATATTTAAACACATTATTCACCTTAAAGTTTAAAAGTTCAAGGGTGTCTGGCAGGGGGTAGCAACTGTAATAAGTGTCCGGCAATGCATGACGTATAATCATGCGTACACTCGTATACGTACACTCGACGTACAATCATCTAATACTACTAGCGGTCCGCCCCGGCTTCGCCCGTGGTACATATATAGCCTGTAGCACTTAAGGATCACTTACATATCCAACGGTGAAAGAATTTTTGAAATCAGTCCAGTAGTTCCTGAGATTAGCGCATTCAAACAAACAAACTATTCCGCTTTATTATATTAGTATAGATTAGAGTGGTAACTAGCTACCACTCTACTACTAGATCGGACCAGAGCCAATTAAAAATGTACAAAGTCCTACATTGCCCCTGCCGGGAATCGAACCCGGCACCTTCCACTTACAAAAGCACACTGCGTCAGGAATGATGTTAAAATACTAAGTTTTTTCATTAATTATATCTATTTTTTTCAGTTTATACATATAATAAGCCAACAGTATAAAATGTATTGTACTAAAAACATCCAATTGAACTCATGAAAAGATTTTATGTAACCTTTTATTTAAAAAGAGAATGAAATTCAATAAACGTACCAACAATTGAATGTTATGACAAAGAAAAGCAAAATTTTTAACATTACGAAAACAGTTGTGGAAAAGTTCCCAAAAACATTGGAGCTTTGTTCGAAATTTTACTTAAAACATGATGAAATTCCTTTGTAGGTCTTGTTATTCACGCCGTAATTTATATTTCAGAAATACTCTGATTTCATACAAAATATTGTATATTATATACTAGACCCCCGCGACTTCGTTCGCGTGTTTATAGGTTTTATATAGGATCGGATCGGATCCCATAATTCTTTTATGTACCTTAACTAAATGCAGTCTAAGTTACTCCTTATAACATCAGCTATCTGCCATTTAAAGTCTCGTTAAAATCGATCTAGCCGTTTCAGAGATTAGTTGGAACAAATAGACAGACCGACAAAAATAAATTTAAACGCATACCAGTTTAAAATAAGCCGTACGTTCATTACAGTTAATAGTACAGTTATTTAAACCTAATACTTTTGTACTGTCTGTCATTTCTGAACTAAAAAACTTATGACCTTGAAATATTTACGGGACAATACATAAAGTATTATCTTTATAACAAAAAAAGATTGAGTGAAATCGAAAAACGCGTTAATGAACTACAGCTAAATACACGTTTCACGATCCAGCTAGGTAGGTCCAATTTTGAGAAAGAGATCAACCGCCGAATCAAACTCGGCTGGGCAGCGTTCGGGAAACTTCGAGATGTCTTTTCGTCCAATATCCCTCAGTGTCTGAAGACGAAAGTCTTCGAACAGAGCGTGTTGCCAGTGATGACTTACAGATCTGAGACATGGTCGCTGACAATGGGCCTCATAAGAAGGCTCAGGGTCACTCAGCCGGCGATGGAGAGAGCTATGCTCGGAGTATCCCTGCGGGATCAAATCAGAAATGAGGAGATCCGCAGGAGAACCAGAGTTACCGACATAGCTCATCGAGTCGCAAAGCTGAAGTGGCAATGGGCGGGGCACATTGCTCGAAGAACCAATGGACGTTGGGGTCCCAAGGTGCTTGAATGGCGACCTCGCACCAGTAAACGAAGCGCAGGTAGACCCCCCACTCGTTGGACAGACGATCTCAAGCGAGTCGCTGGCAGCCGCTGGAATCAGGCGGCACAAGATCGTGTGCTGTGGCGATACTTGCAAGATACCTATATCTAGCAGTGGACGTCTATTGGTTGAAACGAACGAACACGTTTTAACTTTCATCCCCTCTCCCAAGGGAACCGTGCTGAATTTCGGGATTGTATTATTTGTATTGTATTTGTATTTATAGAGGGGACGCCTGCCGTCGCCAGGCGGGTGATCAGTACTTGTGAGGACCATTTCACCCAAGCAAGAATTTCGGGATAAAAAGTATCCTATGTCCTACCTCGGAGTATAATCTCAAATCGTACCAAGTTTCATTCGAATCCATTCAGTATAGTTTCGGCGTGATGCGCGGCCAAGATACAGACAGACAGACAGACAGAAATGAAAAAATTGCAGTTTTGGCTTCAGTATCGTTTAGAGTGCCCTTCAAAAGAAATTTTCAAAATATCTTCAATGTACAGAATTGGATCTGTTACAGTTTTATTATATTATAGAAGATTTATTAAACTGCGATTTCTATGCGTCTATATTATGTCCTCGTTTTAGGTTTTTCGAAAATCTCGTGAAAACTTTATGTAGGAACTCTAAATATTTCCGGGATAGAAAGTAGCCTAAGTTATTCCTGTATTATGCTACAATAAATAAACCCTGACATCCTGGACATAGCGACGGTGGGTCATTGTGTAATGACCTACCTAACCGAACACTTTCAAAATTGTCGCGCTTATTCGAAATTCCCAAAAGTGATTTTCGGGTATTTTGAAAGCTTTGTAGAAATCGGCAATTATTATAAAGCAAAATATCCTTTTTTGTCACACTTAGTTGTGACTTGTCATACTTAGTTTATTATTGAATAAAAAACTTTTTCACCTCAGTAGCTCAAAAAGGGCGCGTTTGCTGGCCAAAACCAGTGAGCAAAACTCGTTTTTGCTTCCTCCGTGAGAAAAAGTGTTTTGATTATAGAACGCTTTGGATTGTCATTTCTTCAATTCACTGTCTCAAGAAAAGTTCGGAAAAGTTTTCTATCAAATAGTTTGTATAGTAGCCCCAACATTTTATTTCATCAAAATTTTCTATTATACTATATTATTTAAACTATTGAGTTTCTCTTAAAATGTGTTTTAGAATTTATAATTCTGTAAAACAACATGAAACGTAAACGATTTAAGGAGAATTAAAATAATTAGTTAATTTTTTTCTTGAATTACGCAATTCCGAACGCAGACAAAAGAGAAAAAAAAATGGCGGGAAAAAAATTGTCTATACTCTATATCATTAGGTACCAAACTAATTTCTTTGTAGTTATATTTTGTTGTAAAAAAATTAAAACAAAATGAGTGACTTCAGTGATAATTTAACACCTTCAGAATTAAAAGAATTAGTGACTAACGCTGAATTAAACTTTCTGCCGGAAAAGTCGCGTGAAAAATACCTATGAATTATTTAATAATTGGAGACAAAAGGTGCGAAGACCTGTTCAGAGACTGATTTTATCATATTTCATGGAATTGTCTAAAACAAGGCAATCTTTATATTATGTAGTATATTTACTCCATGTTAAAAGCTACAATCAAATCGAAATGCGACGTTCACATTGAAACCTATCTAAACTTATCGCATTTTTGTGAAGACAGTCGGAGGGGTGTTTAATATTTATAATATAAAACCACAAAACCAAAGTTGCACCCAATAGGCGGCTAACTTTGGGAGTTATGTCTAACTTTGTTAGTTTATATTTTACTTAGAGGAACAATGTGGCTAATTCTGTTGTACACAATCTCTAAACCTAAACTAAAATGATCCAAATAACTATAGGCCGATTTCAATTCTACCAACTCTCAGCAAGATATTTGAAAAAATAATGCTCAACCAACTGCTCCTGCACTTTAATTTAAATAAATTACTTCACTCTGAGCAGTATGGTTTTACTAAGGGTCGTTCAACAACCGATGCGGCCGCAAGGCTGTTACGGCACATTTTCGATGCTTGGGAAAAGTCACAGAATGCCATTGGTATCTTCTGTGATTTGTCAAAAGCATTTGATTGCTTTTACGAAAATTAGGCCACTATGGTATTAAAGAATCTGCACTCAGTCTCATTGCGTCTTATCTCGGTGATCGTATACAAAGGGTATGCATCAATGATGTTAAGTCATCCGGATCAGCCTCAGTAATGGGTGTCCCCCAAGGCTCTATTCTAGGTCCATTCATGTTTCTGGTTTATATTAATGACTTACCACATTTCGTCAAAAATGCTTGCGATATTGTACTATTTGCTGATGATACGTCTTTGATTTTTAAAGTCAATAGAACCAAAGACAATTTTGACGATGTAAATAATACTTTATCTCAAGTTTCACACTGGTTTACTATAAACAATCTACTTCTAAATGCAAAAAAAACCAAGTGTGTCGAGTTTCTATTGCCCAATACAAGGGTTACTTGTAATAATTTAAAGATAAGTGGTGAGCCATTGAAAACTGAGGACACAACTGTGTTCTTGGGAATAACCCTGGATGCAAAGCTTCAATGGGGCACCCATATAGCAACGCTTGCTGGCAAGCTTAGCTCTGCTGCTTACGCTGTTAGAAAGATTCGACAGTTAACAGATGTTGAAACTGCAAAAATTGTTTACTTTGCATATTTCCATAGTATTATGTCGTATGGAATCTTACTATGGGGTAAAGCAGCTGATATTGAAAAAATTTTCGTTTTACAAAAAAGGGCAATTCGTGCAATTTATAATTTAAAACCGCGGGATTCCCTTAGAGAGAAATTTAAAGAAATAGGTATTCTTACAGTAGCTTCTCAATATATTTATAACAACATAATTTTTGTTAAGCAAAACATTCACAGTTACAATAAAAAGTGTGAATTACACGATAGGCAATTAAGAAATAGAAATAGACTCGTGATTCCTCGATTACGCCTCAAAAAGGTCCAAAGGTCGTTTGTGGGAATGGGCGTAATGTTCTATAACAAAATTCCACAACAAATCTTAGATTTGCCTTTACACAAGTTTAAGAATTCTATTAAAAGTGTGCTCATGAAAAAAGCATATTATACAATTGAAGATTATATAAATGATAAAAAAGCATGGATTTAATTTATTCGCTTTATACGCTATTATAACTTGAGGAGTATTCGATTATTGGTGTTCAATTCGATGCTTTAATCATGGGTAGCCTAAGTATGTCACGCTCTCTTTAAACATTTCTGTGGTGGTGTCGTGTGGTGCGGGTTGTTACGTTCCCTCAAATATGGTTGAGCGAAGCAATGGCTGGATCATGCGTCATGCTCGTGAACGGGTGCCGCCGTCGGAAATAGGGCTACTTTTGTCTGCCCTTCTTAACGTGTAGAATTGTAAGCACCATTCCGAACCAGTGGTAGATTCATTTGTCGATTCAAAAGCACTTGTAAAAGTTTATCTGAATAAAAAATATGTCTTAGACTTGCCTTTACACAAGTTTAAGAACTTTATTAAAAGTATGCTCATAAAAAAAGCTTATTATACAATTGAAGATTATATAAACGATAAAAAAGCTTGGATTTAACTCGTTCCAGCAATGCGCGAGACGGCATTTCAATCATGTACATTAATAATAATAATTGTTATAATGTTATTTTTAAAAAAGAGCAACCGCCGAGTTTCTTGCAGGTTCTTCTCGGCTGGAACTGCATTCCGAACCTGTGGTAGACTCAATCGACGATTCAAAAGCACTTGTAAAAGTTTATTTGAATAAAAAACTTTTCTATTCTATTCTATTCTAATGACAGGCCTAAATCTATTGCTATCCTTTTCTGCAGTGAGCACTGTGAAAGAGATAGGAATAAATTAAGACCTGTCATTTTAGTTTAGGTTTAGAGATTGTGTACAACAGAATTGGCCACACTGTCCGGTCATCAATAGGTGGCTAACTTTGAGAGTTACGTCTAACTTTGTTAGTTTATGTTTTACTTAAAGACACATTTTTCGCACAGGCAACAGCCCATCTATATTGTAAAATTATAATAATTAATAAAACACATTTATTGCTGTGACGAGTTTTAATCCAATAAAATACGAATATCATACAAGGGGCACAAATCTAAAAAATCTAAAGTTTTCACCGATCATGATATTGAAAATTTCTTAAAGCAAAGAAAATTTTCTCGCTGCAAAAAAGAAAATTTATTTGATAAAAAATTTGAGTCCCGATTGGCACTTCGCTGATTTTTAAGTTATGCATAATAATAAGTAAGTAGGTACGTAATCTGAATGTAAAAAATACTTTTTGTTTCAGTAAATATTTTTGTTAGTTACATCTTGTATTTTTTCGCTATTGAGGTGAAAAGTTGTATGTATCACACGATAGCAAACTTTTTGTTTCTTGTGCCTTTGAATCCCTCACTACACTCAGGATTCTATATAAGAACCCTTCGCTCGCTCGGGATTCAAACTAGGCACTCGCAACAAACAATAATTTTGCTATCTTGTCAAACAAATAACTAATTCTATTCTATTTTTATAGGTATTTTTCTATTCTAAGGCATGACAATTTTCCATCATCTTTTGAGTTTCATTTAGTACAATTTAAGATGTGCCATTCCGCTGTGATAGCCTAGTGGTTAGGACAACCGACTTCTAATCGAAGGTCGTGGGTTCGATCCCGGGGCACGCACCTCTAACTTTTCGGAGTTATGTGCGTTTTAAGTATTTAAATATCACTTTTTTTTTAACGGTGAAGAAAAACATTGTGAGGAAACCTGAATGCCTGAGAGTTCTCCATAACGTTCTCAAAGGTGTGTGAAGCCTGCCAATCCGCTTGGCCAGCGTGGTAGACTATGGCCAAAACGCATCTCACTCTGAGAGGAGACCCGTGCTCTGTAGTGAGCCGGTAATGGGTTGATCATGATGATGATGATTCCGCTGTAGGTGAAGATAGCCATCCGTTATATTATAGCTTATTTGGGATGTTCCCATGTATTTTTAGTTCCCACAGATGTCAGGCCTGACGAGCGGGATCACAATAAAACTATAAATTGTTTATCTGTCTATTTTGAGGGATCTCCGAGCTAGTGGTTGCCGTTTGGCTCGACTCCAGCATTCCTCGGGTACCGTTAGAGCTGGCGGCAGATCATTTGATCCGCGAAGCCAATAAAACATGTAAACAGAATAAAGTAATAAACTGTAACGGTGCCTATAAAATTTGGCGTGTGCGAATCAATAAACTTTAAATATTTGATTTGAAGTGCTAAATTGGATGCGTGTTCCAGAAATATTGTTGTTTTTTTATTGATGACAGATTTCATTTAAATCAATCATCAGCCACTGCTGGATTTTTCCGAAAGCTCGCCACCACACACGTCCCTCCACCTTCCTCATCCACACACTTCCCGGTAACTTTCTAAGGACGTTGGTCCTGGCTGGTGGTCGTCCCACGCTGTACAGTAGGTACCGGTACGCGGTCCCGCTCTTGAATATGTCCACCCCAGCGTCCACCGGTTTTCAGGTCTGTTGTGGAACTAATTTCACGTGGTAGTAAACTAACTCTGTTAGCTTACTTACGGTCGCCTTCGCACGTGCGGCGTCTTGTCAAAGGCACCGTCCGTGACTTCAAAACTTGCCGCAAAGGATTTTCGCATTTTACCTAGAAGCGTTGTAGTTTACCTACCTACTCATATTTTTTATTAAAATTCTCTTTACTTTTTTATTTATTATTTATATTCGTATTTTATTACAATATAATCATAAACATAAAATATAATATTATCATGAACACGGGTCTTCTCTCAGAATGAGAAAGATTTTAACCATAGTCTACCACGCTGGCCAAGTGCGGATTGGCAGACTATTCAGAGATTCTGATTCTTAGAATAGAAAAAAAAAATTACAAACAGTAAATAAAATAATAAAAATAAAAGCAGAATAATAAGAGCACCTGTGGCTGTACCGACATTATGTTAGCGAACGGACTATAACCAATGATGGCGAGTCATTGTAGAGCTTTTGATGCGCTGACGTGTGGTGGACACATAATATCCTCCTTCGTAGACAACATGTAGAAGGCGTGGCGGTGCCTTCGCCCTCGTATAACGGCTTTACTCGTATACTGTAGTACCGTATATACAATACTAGGTATATAGGACCAAAGAAAATTGGCCCTTAATTGAACTTTATATTCGAGGAACTTTTCATATAAAATCTTGTGACTGAACTTGACGAGAAATAGCAATATTAGGCGTGGGAAAGTATCTAGAGATTTCTGTAGGTCAGTTGTGTTAACTGCAGTTTTGCAGTCGACTTGCAGTTCGTTTGTGTAGACACTGAAGCGAAGCTTTTGTTTACACAAAAACTAACACTTGAACCTTTTATTCAGGACGTCGTCGTTGTATAGTTTTCTTAGTTTATGTATCGTAAGAAAGTAGGTCAAAGTAACTTATTTGTCGGCTCCACAGAGAAAGGAGCTCCAGAGTCCGCATTAACACGAAATAGTATTAAAACGAAATCGTAAAATGTTGGCGGGGGACGCGTTGTTGTGATTGGTTGACTCGAAAGTCATAAAATCAAGTTAAATCAACTAGTGATGGGAATTGGACGTCGACCGTTTTTTCAGTCGAATTCAGTCGAGTTCAGTCGAGTTCAGTCGTGTTCAGTCGAGTTCAGTCGAGTTAAGTCGAGTTAAGTCGAGTTCAGTCGAGTTAAGTCGAGTTAAGTTGAGTTCAGTCGAGTTCAGTCGAGTTCAGTCAAGTTCAGTCGTATTCAGTCGACTTAAGTCGAGTTCAGTCGAGTTAAGTCGAGTTAAGTCGAGCTCAGTCGAGTTAAGTCGAGTTCAGTCGAGTTCAGTCGAGTTCAGTCGAGTTCAGTCGAGTTCAGTCGAGTTCAGTCGAGTTCAGTCGAGTTAAGTCGAGTTCAGTCGAGTTCAGTCGAGTTCAGTCGAGTTCAGTTGAGTTCAGTCGAGTTCAGTCAATATTATTATTAAAATATTGGGATCACTTTCAATGTTCGCATTTTATCGATAAATTATATTTTTATTAGACCGCCATCACTAATAAGCATGGCGCGAGAATGACTTATGCAGATAAACGTGAGAAAAAAGAGATGGCGATAAAAGACTTCAACGGGAGTGCTTTCGCATTTTGTGTTTGCTGTACTATTTTAAATTATAATAATTATCCTTAAATTGAAGAATATGGGCTTACCTGTGAAATGTAATTCCGTCTTTATTAAGACTGGACATTTTCCGCACTATTTGACTACACAGCAGGGCATCTTTGACAGAAAAACACCTGTTTAGGGACTTCTTTACACAATGACGTCCGCTCACGGAATGAGGTACCGAATGTGGGCGGCGCATTTAAATAGGTGATTCCAGCGCATATGTGTGGTGAGTGCGAGTGCCCTGCTATTACCAGTCTTTATTTGACTGGTCTGTGGTCGGCTCTAAGCTTTTGATCCGGATCGTGATTACAAGTTGGGCTGTAACAGCTTTTATATACGTCGTATCAAAGTGTATGTCAATAGACCTAAATATAATAGTTGTCGTATTTTGAGCTCCGACGCAAAAAGGACGTGTTAGACGTTTGAACGCTTTATCTGTCTGTTCAAATAGATGAACCGATTTAAATGCAGTTTTTTATTCGAAGGCGAGTTTATCATGGCTATATTTGATGAAAAACTTTTCAGCCGTTTAAGGATTATCAGCTCTTATTCAAGCTGGTAATCGACTTGATATTTGGTTTATCAAGTAAATCCGATGACACTGCAATAACCTCGGACTGATGGACACCTCGGACACCCACGATAGTATGTAATGTGCACGAGTTTAATAAAATTGGTATCTATTTTTACACGAGAACCAGTAAGACCATTTTACTTAAATCTATTCGAATAACTGAGGCTCTATGTCATTAAGTATGCAGATGTCGAATGATGTTTTTTAGAGCGTCGAACGTAACTTTTCATGTTGACGACGACTGTGTGTAAATATGTAATTTAGTATGGAAATTGAGTTTTAGATAAACTTTATGATTTGACAATTCAGTACTAAATGACAGATTTGCGCACAGTTAAACGTTAAATTGAAAAATTATACTCAGGTCTCAGATTCTGAGTAAGGATGATACATTGAATACTTTGATGAAATTAACCTTTCTACCTGTATTGGACTTCTATAGCATAGATAAATACTAATGAGACGTGAGAGCCTACACGTGTGAACAGGACACGTGTGAACAGGAATGGAAGTTAACGACGACTCAGATAATTATATAAATGGTTAGTCGTGTCAAATGAGACTATATTAGAATATATTATGGAGCATTGCGTATAGCCCAAATTAGACGGTGCCCCGTTCATCGTTCATTTTTACGATGAACGATCGATGCACGATACGATATTTGCAATGGCAATGTGCCTGTGAACGATGAACGGTCGGTGCTTAGACGGTTCATTTTCGAAGACTCATCGATGGAGCCTCGAAAATGAAAGCAAAAATCCCGAAAAGTGAACTGTCTAATTTGGGCTTAACGCGTGACTTTTAGAGAAGTTTTTCGAATGATTCCGTGTAGATTTAAGTTTACTCAATGATTTTTTTTATACTCGCTCTAGAAACTAATATATTATACCAGCTTCTGCCCACGGATTCGCCCGCGTGAATTTCGGTTTTTCACAAATCCCGAGGGAATCGTGGATTTCTGGTTCCCGTTTCCGGTCCCTTTTCCCACATTTATTTCTATTTTTAAGGAAGTTTGCTATAGTAATTATCTATAGCTGCAGCTGTAGATTGCTATAGCAAACTTCGATTTTTTCAGGGAACTGTGGATTTATTTCAGGATAAAAAGCCTATCTGTTAAGTCAGGGCATAATGTATCTCCATTCAAATTTTCAGCCAAAACAGTTCAGTACTTGCGGCGTTAAAGAGTAACAAACATACACACATACATATACATTCAAACTTTCGCCTTTATAATATTACATAACATGTGATGGCTGTAGTTTGCCACCATAATTATATATTACTATAAAATACATTAATTTCCAAAGCGAGTCAGATTCCCGTAAAATTAACTAATTTTAAAGTTCCATGGGCTCAAAATTAAAAAAAAAATCCTTAAGCACGTTTCAGTAGACTTTATTTAGTCACTTGATATTTCCGCGAGGGAGTGTAGAATTTTATAGCAATAATAGCGTACGATAATGCACTTTAAATAATAATATGTTAATCGACGCTCCACTTTCGCAGTTTCAAACTTATTTACGAGTAAAAGCTCATACCCTCTAGGGGTCTGTAGTTAATCTAGTATGAAATTCTACTTAATAGCGAATATAACATTGTTTGAATATAATATACCACAATGAGCTATTGACCAAAGTTTGATCCTAAGTAATTACGAGTAGGTTTGGTACACGCTCACGCAAATGATACTTGTTCATGAATTCATGATATGATTCTAAGTGTCAGTTGCACGATAGGCGGTTTTTAACCCCCGACGCAAAAACGACGGGGTGTTATAAGTTTGACGTGTCTGTGTGTGTGTGTGTGTGTGTGTGTGTGTGTGTGTGTGTGTGTGTGTGTGTCTGTCTGTTCCCCTGTGGCGCTCAAACGGGTGGACCGATTTGAATGCGGGTTTTTTTGTTTGAAAGTAGATTTAGTCGAGAGTGTTGTTAGCTATGTTTGATGAAAATCGGCCTAAGATGGCCGCCGCTACAAAATGGCGGATTACATATTTTTTCACAACTCCCTTAATATGGGTATCAAATGAAAGGGCTTGACTAGTAGAATAGCATTATGGCAAATCCAAGATGGCCGCCGCCACAAAATGGCGAATGTCGGGGGTTTTTTAAATTTTAAATTTACACTTGTTACGTAGTTATTTCTTATTATAGTTATTTATTATTATAGTTATAGTCTTCAACTATAGGAAAAATCACGTCACTCCGAAGCTTTGTTGGGGAATGATCGAAGGGGAAGCCAAAAACCAACAAACGAACAAACAAAAATACTTTCGCATTTTTCATATTAGATATAGCAGGGATATTTTTAATTATTTTATTTATGTAATTTGAACATAACATTCATTCAAATACTAAATACCAACTTACATTATTTACATATTATATAAAACCAGAATACTAAGAATTACTAGTAAAACTCGACTGTGATAAGGTACGTAATATGGATCAAACTGGATGAAACAGGAACACGTCAAAGAGAAATGGAAAGAAGCTTCATGAATATAAAATTTAGCAACCGAATGAAGAACTTTATGAAAGAACGTAAAATGAATCCAATTCAATGTGATGCGTTCTTTTTTATGGGAATAGGGGTGGAACAAACGGCCTCTTTCGAGGAGATAGCAAATAGAGACAAATTATGTTAAAAAGGCAAAAATATCAACGTATGTCGGTAACAAGCAACGGCAACAACGGCAGACGTCACACCGAATGTATGTAAAACCCTCGGCAATCTTTATGGCCATTCTGAACTACGCGGCAAGAGCCATTGACTACTCAAGCTACGTTCTCGTGATTGCGTTTTGCGCATCAAACGCAGCTATGTTTGGCGCGGTCATGAAGAATGCATATGACCGTAACTTTTGTAATAGATACATATAAAGAACGGTATGAAGTGCGGAGCGCGCGAGCCGGTGCACTTGGTAAGCCTTCACAATGTTGTAGTGAAGGAGTCTTTACTCATTTTTCGATATTTATTTATAGGCAAAAAGCACCTTTGCGTGTCGCAAACGCAGGTTTACCTCACCTAGTGGGTACATGTAATTATCTATTCTGGGGTAAATAATATGCTTGGCTAACTTGGTTTATCCCCGAAATATCATAATGGTGTTGTGTAACTGCTTTATGCAAGTGACAGCCACGTGCTAATTGTATTCGAAGGTGGATTTACTAATAAATAATCACGTGGTGGAATGTCACGTTTGAAAATTCGTGACGAAAGTGGTCTGGTATACGATCACACAAATTGTTATGTTATACAAGCTCGGTGAGAGTCTATAATTTGAACGCTTGTAGATGCGGTAAATAATTACGCTCGTAGAATGCCAACAAAATATTTGCTCGTTTCGTAAAATTTCCAATACACTGCCTGATTTCGATACCCCGCCGCAAGTTTATACGCCTCAATTTTCTCCTCTGTGGAAATAGGTGGTGAGCCTATTTGTTCTGATTGGAATTCAAACATTCTAGTACGTAAAACAGTTTAGTAATTTAGCAAACGTGTGGATTTGGTACAAGAGTAAAAAAGGTTTTTTGGTCAAAATAAATTCCGTGTTTTTGTCGTGAATCGTGATGTACATGTAACAAGTAAACCGACCAACAGAAAGTTACAGTTTTACAACAGAAGTAACAGTTTTATAAAAATGAACGAATGTAATAAAAATATTAGTAAGATAAGTCAATAAGGAGCTATGTAGGCAGTCTTTTTTTACCCGCAGATGACGAAAAACGATAACGAAAAAACGCGCATGGAAAACTTCGACATTTTGTTTACGCAGATTTGGCTCTTCTCAATATTTCAATACGACACTTTAGAGGGGAATTTCGTGCGCCATTTCTTCTTAAGATAAGTACAATACTTAAGATAAATAAATAAAGTATAGTATGAATTTGCACATTTTCACGTTTAAACGATGACAGAATCTTATAACATACTTACACGCAAATACATAGGTACATCTATGCGCTGTCATATTTTAATAGGAACAAAATCACACTTTATACGCTATTTTCAAGCTTATACGAACAAAATATCACTCGTTCGTAAAACGCGCGTCGTCTGCCATTCGGAGGAATGACATGGTTTGGGTAAGTATATCCTTATAAGCACTGTATCGGACAATGTGTTCTGAAGGTTCGCATATACTGGGCAGATACATGAATCTGCACATTGCAGATAAATGAGTGGAAAATATTTAATCCCTCCGGCATACATAAACCATCAATCTAGTACGAAATTCGGTTTTAAGAGGAAATTACTGCTTTAACATCCCAATAATTGACCAAACTTTCAGCTTAATTAGGTTGTGCCGAACCTCGCTCATCTAGCATGTATATATTCTATGTAGCTATGTATATATTCTACGACTGCGTTACGATTACGATATTGTGATTCACGATACATTTAAAAACAAGCTGAAAATCAGGAAAAAGTGAACCAATTTCGCATAAACTTAGACAATCTATAGATATAAACAACAATACTAATACATAGGTACCTATATAAAACTAGAAGCTACTATTTATGTCTGCTGTTACTAATTTAACTGCTCAACAGATCTTGAAGTCACAGAATGATACTTTGTATCCCGGGAATGAAACAGATTTAATACAAAATTAATTAGAATTAAAGCGGTCGCATCTTAACAGAAATTTCCATTCGAAAATTTTCTATTCCGGCATCCGGCATTATATCCGGCAAGCAAAGGCAACATACGATCCGGCAAAATTCTGAAGATTTGTCTATTACGAAATATGTATATGTAATTTTTTTCTAACATACCCTTTAATTTATTTAAAGCAATTACCAAATGCGAGTAGCTTGCTTTGTAAACCGCATTAGAACTATATAATTTTTATTATTCTACCATGGTCTTGCAAGCGTTTACAAAGATATGAATTAAAGATTGATATAATATTATATTACGGCTATAAATATACAGAAAACAGCTCTAAAAAGCGTCGCTCATTTCTTGTTATCGTCCCTCTGAGGCGACAAGAGAAACCTTTTCACAAGAACAGTTCAAATCTCCTTCCGTACTGCTATCATTTTATTGGGAACTCGGCAGTAGAGGTCCGCGTTACCGTGCCATTTGCCGCCTTTGCCTTTATCAACACCGCTTTTGAATTACGATTTTCCCTTTTTAGGGTTCCGTACCCAAAGGGTAAAAACGGAGCCCTATTAATGTCACTCTGCTGTCTGCCTGTCTGTCAGTCCGCCGGTCACAGGTCTCTAGCTCGTAGACGAAATGAGTTACAAACCTGAAATTTTGGTATTTGGTGTAAAACGTTAACCCAAAACCAAATATTGAATTAAAAATTAAATTAAATATTTTTTTGTATATGTGCAGAATTTATTCATCGCTTGTTTTTACTCTAACTACACGTAACGTGAAGTGAAATGAGCGTGAGCACTGACCTACTACTGGATCGGCCACTCAAATCGCGATGAAATTGAAGATCTCTTTTCCAAAACGTACTAAGCTCATAAAAACACAAGTAGGTATACATTAAAAATTAAAAAATACCGACATTCGCCATTTTGTGGTGGTGGCCATCTTGAATTGCTAGATTTGCTATTGAAGTCAAGTTATAGTCAAGTCCTTTCATTTGATACCCATATTAAAAAAAGAATATGTAATCCGCCATTTTGTGGTGGCGGCTATCTTGGACCGATTTTCATCAAATATAGCTAAGATCACTCCCGACTAATTCATCTTTCAAACAAAAAAAAAACCGCATTCAAATCGGTTCACCCGTTTGAGCGCTACGGGAGAACAGACAGACAGACACACACACAGACACGTCAATCTTATAACACTCCGTCGTTTTTGCGTCGGAGGTTAAAAATAAAAGGTAAATGATAAAATATGAATAACTTTTCAGTTTATGTTTAGTGACTGTCATAAATATCCTCGCGAGAAAAATTCGTTTCATGATGCCACATAATCATTATCTCGAGATTGTGCTGAAGTGGTTTCTGGTGTCGGACAGCATTACGTAGTCTGCGAGGGATGGGGCCACCGCCGCAGAATGACAACGATCTTGTGTCGCATGTATCCAGCGGCTGCCAGCGACTTTTTTGAGATCCTTCTAGTGAAGGGTGTTTCAAATGCTTCGTTGGCCGAGGCGGACTCCCTATTTGAGCAACATGAGACCTCAAAGTCTGTGTCCATACGATAACATAAAATTATGAGAATGTAAATTAAAAAAACTACAAACAATTTCCTAATACATGGTAATACCAGTGTTACAATCCTTAGCAGTTGGACGACGTGTTTCAATTTTTATGTCGTGTGTATGTATTTCTACGAAAATAATATAAAACTTCTCTCACAAAATTAGGTAGAAAACAATTCTACATATAAAGGAAATCGGTGAAATTTTTGATCCTTATTATTATAGATACATAAATGATAAACATTTCACAATAGTAGGTACCTTTGCTGTAAAAGCTGTGATAGCCTAGTGGTTAGGACCGACTTCTAATCGGAGGTCGTGGGTTCGATCCCGGGGCACGCACCTCTAACTTTTCGGAGTTATGTGCGTTTTAAGTATTTAAATATCACTTGCTTTAACGGTGAAGGAAAACATCGTGAGGAAACCTGCATGCCTGAGAGTTCTCCTTAACGTTCTCAAAGGTGTGTGAAGTCTGCCAATCCGCTTGGCCAGCGTGGTAGACTATGGCCTAAACCCTTCTCACTCTGAGAGGAGATCCGTGCTCTGTAGTGAGCCGGTAATGGGTTGATCATGATGATGATGATGATGAGGTACCTTTTAAACGGCACTTATAAATATTTCAAAACACCGTCGCGGCCTGCCTCGATACATATATATTATACGACCATACCTTAAGTAAGCGAGTCTCTGATAAGCAACTCGAGCCTCCCAACGTTGCTGTGCACAAGTATTCGTTGTCCTACTGTATGGATTATAAAACTGTGGCAATACAATGTAGAGAAGAGTATCGTAATATAAGAATCACGCGTGGCCACCAAATTCCATCTCAGACGTTTAGAGTGATAATGATGCCTCTAATACGTGCCGATGATGTAGTTATTATTTATTAGACGTGATAATCGAAAAAATAACAAGAGTTTCTCTACATATTACTCTTGTGTACTTTTTGTCTACAATAAAAAAAAATGTTCCACAAACACGATTGTTGCAAAATAAATTGAATAATATCGTTGGATCTTCAAAACAAAAATGATCGCAGTTATCTATCTAATATCTAACTTCGCTTCGCACGGGTGGGCTTGTCATTTACAAGTATAAATTAAAAATTTAAAAAACCCCCGACATTCGCTATTTTGTGGCGGCGGCCATCTTGGATTTGCATAGTGCTATTCTACTAGTCAAGCCCTTTCATTTGATACCCATATTAAGGGAGTTGTGAAAAAATATATAATCCGACATTTTATAGCGGCGGCCATCTTGGATAGATTTTCATCAAACATAGCTAACAACACTCTCGACTAATTTACCTTTCAAACAAAAAAAACCGCATTCAAATCGGTCCACCCGTTTGAGCGCCACAGGGGAACAGACAGACACACACACACACACACACACACACACAGACACGTCAAACTTATAACACCCCGTCGTTTTTTCGTCGGGGGTTAAAAATGATTTATTTTATGAACACCAACATGTGGCTCTTATGGACTTTACCACCGGTTCGGAAAGCAAATTGCACTGAGAAAAACCGGCAAGAAACTTAATCCTTTCATATAGACTAAAAGTTTAAGTTTAAAAACGTTATTTGGCAAATGTTCTAATTTATGGTGAAAAGTGCATTGGAAAAAGTTTGGAAGTTTAGTGAATTCAGACAAACACGGGTAGAGATTTATTTTAATTTAGAGAAGATCTTAGAGACATACTTACCTATGTTTTACATTAAAAGTTAATTTCTTCATTTATTTTACCCTTTTCAAAGTAAGCAACTGAGTTCTTAAAACATTATAGTCGTTATTATTTTATCGTTAGAAGGAAATTGCTTCAGACTCGCTTCTTCAGATAAGCCGGCCAATGGCCATTATAAAATGGAACGTCGTAAAGCTTAAAAAAAGTCTATTGCACTGGAAATGTTTGTATAAGCTTTGCTACCGTAGTAGGGACAAGGATAATTTAGAGTTACGATGCCATGAGGAGTTTTCTTCGAACTCCATAAGCTCCCTACAAACATAGTTTGATTTTTATTTGAGGATATTATCTATATTATAATAATCAATCAATTAAAGTCAATGATTATGTACAGGTTCTAGATATATTAATATCAGAATAAAGATTCTGTGTCAGTGGTTCGTCATATTAACGTTTTTTTCATAGCATACACGGGTATACAGCCTTGAATCTGTGTAACTTTAAATCTACATAGGTATTATTGTATATTTCTACGGAAATCTGACAAAAACAGATAGGGGAGAGTCCGGCAGTACCGCCACCCTAAGGTTTATTTGGTATAAAATTAAAATCTCCAAAGTAATATGTTATATATTTGCTGATTTATGTAAAATAACTCATAATGTATAAATAAAAATAATGTAACATCAATATATTTGGAAAGAATCAAATTTATTAATAAAATCTAAAGACACTAAAAATTAATAGTAAAAAAATTGTCCTCCAGTACGGGCCAGAAACAAATACCATTTATACTAGGCAATAATCACATATTTTATTGGTTTAATAGTTCCAAAATGTTTGCGTAAGCCTTTTGCACCCAAATCTTGCAGTTTCCACACTGAATCCAATCCTCTTTATGAGATTCGAGGCACAGAGGGCATATTGTTTCTTCCTAAATCTTTCTTTGAAAAAGGAGCTAGTTTTCATTCTTTTTCCTGTCTTTTTTGTCGGTATCGTTGCCTGATAGCAAAACATCCTTGCCTTTTTTGTTAACTTCTTTATCTTTAACCGTGAAAAGTTTACTAAAAGTTTGCTTATGGGCATTAGCCTATTGTCTAAATCCTTAATATGTTCTGCCAACACTTTTTCGTGTTCAGGCGAGAATTTGTCGTGGAAACGACCCATAGCAGGCTTAAAGCTTTATTATTTTTCTCTTTATAATTTTCAATAGCTTTAATTCTACATTTAAAGTCATTCTTGGTACTTTGAATCTCAGCCTGACGCGCATTCATTTCTGTGCCTACTTAAAACTTTTCCACGGCTCTATGCATTATGGCAGGATCCCAGGTGCGCTTCTTTGTCTTCCTTTCACGTCCATTGTCATCATCTAACATATTTATGTACCTATAAAGAAATTAAACCATTTAAAATAAACTCAACCAGTGGCCGGTACTGACGGACAATTTCGTGGCCCGTACTGGAGGAAGCGAAATAAAATTTCGAGATCGCTCAATTATAAAATGTTACGTATAAAGCATCAATTAAAACATTATTATTGTAGCTATATAAATAATAAATACATACCACGATTAACTATTGTCGATATATTCCAATAATATTCAATTATCACCCCCGGTACAATACTTGTGTAACGAATGTCACCGCGCGCAACGCAATTCTTTGCACTGACAGTTAGTCGGTAGCTGACAGGTCGCCCCCGTTTTGGGCATAGACTTGTCAAAGTGAACTACTTAAATGGAGCTAATGGTGTCAGCGTTAGCTGTTATATAATCTTAGAAATAGCAACTGGCCGGTACTGGATGCCGGCCCGTACTGCCGGACTCTCCCTTATATTAGTTTGAGTTTGATTGGTTGATATTCAAGTAAGAATTAAACTTTGTTTGTATGGGATGGGCTAGGGATAAACTCCTCTTAATATAATACTGTAAACTATGATTTAAAGATTTACATAAGAGGAAGTCTGTTGTATGAGTACCTACATAATATGTTTAAAAACAATGATTACATTTTTTCTAAAAAATAAAAATTTCTACATCGACAGGAGCGTAGCTCTAGAAAAATAGAGCTTATAAATTGAGTCCGGAATCGAACCCGTAACCTTCCACTTGTAACTTCCACAGCTCACCAAAGAGTTTATCAAAGCTCAGTTTCACTACGTGAAATTAATTCAGGTGAAAGTAAATCAAACCTGCCGTTATAACGGTCAGTAAAAGGAGTCGTCAAATGGTTGTATTAAAAGACACGAGTGTAATAAACTTTAATATATAATAGCTATAGGTATAATACCGTTAGAATATTGTTTAGTGCGTCAGAACGACGTCGTAGAAATGACGCCATTTCCAAGGAAATCATTCAGGGAAATGAATTTCCCTTTTGTCTAAGTTCCACTATCAATCAAAGTCACAATCAAGGCAATTTCCTTGTCATTTTTTCGACATTTGCGTGACCTAATAGCCGTTCATAACGCCTTAAGTAAACTTGCAATTGAATAAAAACACTTTCCCTCCTGGTCCCTCAACCCTCCCCTGTACTCAGTGAATGATTATTATTACTATTAGTAGGAATACAAGCGGATAACCGCGACTTCGTTCGCGTGGATATTGGTTTTTCAAAATCTCGTGAGAGTCATTTTGTTTTTCCTAAGCTCCTTTGAGCTCATACCTTGCTAAAAACTGTTAAAAGTTCACTGGCGGATGTTTAGGTAGATCAAAATGTAAACATCTGCTGGTGAAAGTCCCATCAAAATTGGTCCAGCCTTTCAGAGATAAGCCAATATTTCTTTAAAGTATTTCCTTTCTAACAAAAAAAGAATGAATGAAATCGGACCACCCGTTAACAAATTACAGCTAAGTACATATTTTGAATTTCATCCCCACTCCCAAGGGAACCGTGCTGAATTTCGGGATAAAATGTATCCTATATGTTACTCCATAGTATGAACTTAAATCATGCTGAGTTTTATTTCAATCCATTCAGTAGTTTTTACGTGATGCGCGGACAAACATACAGACAAACAGACAAAAATTTCAAAAATAGCTTTTACGTACTATTACTTATCCCTAACATCCCCCAGTTATTATTTTGCAAAATCTTCAATATACAGATACGGCAATTCTACTATTTTATTATATGTATAGATTGGGATTATTTTTCAAAAAACTTCTAGTAGGATGGTAACCATCCACGGCTGAAGCCTCTCACCAAACAAGAAGCAACTCCTGTTTTTTTCCGGCTCGACCCGGGACTCGAGTCGGAGACTTCGTGATTCGCAACTGAACAAGTTATAGCCACTTGACCAACGAGACAGTCAGACCAAGGTATGAAATTCGGGCAGAAATTCTAACGGCCTGTTTCACCACCTTCTTGATAAGTGGCGGATAGCCTAAACGTAAGTTTTGTCACTTTCTTACTTTATGTCAAGTGACAAAGACAAAAGTTGTAGATAGCTATCCAATACTTATCAGAAAGTGGTGAAACAGGCACTAAGTGTCGGGTTCAAATTCAAACCAACATTAAACATCACCCACATCACTCGCATAAATACATATAGGTAGTTAGTAATTGAATCGTGTATACATAAACTAGGTACACTGGTTTTGGCGTCACAATGGCTTCGCAGGCCAAGCGTATTAAAATAATGACGATCCTTTAAGCCAGCTTGTGAGCCAGCTTAACCTAACCCTGTGCGCATTCGTTAAATTAGAAAAAAAAAATGGAGACTGACTTTACATTGTTAATCGATTTCATGAAGGGAAAGGTTATCAATACACAATTGATTATTACGTGGTCTTTCATGAATCCTTAATCAGTTTAATTTTTGAAAATCTTATCATAGGTACTTATATATATATTAATAAATCAGCGAGCATAAAAAAATTGATAAAATCCTTGAGCAGGTTTATTTAACTCAAAAGCCATCTAAGCCATCATTAATAAAATTATAACGATTCGAAAATTCAAGGTCTGGCCCCAAATTGTAATAGACCGAGATAAGTAGCAGGTTGAAAAGTTTCCCAACAATGGGGACATAATGAAATCCATAGATAATTAAAATTAAAACATTATTGTTATTGAAAATATTAAGACGCAAAAATCCTATTATTATATCAAAGAAATATGTATTAATACATTGTAATATTTTTTGACTGAAATACTTCTATGAAAATGGAAAAGAAATTACAAGTGTAATAAAATGAAAGCTTTCTCGTAGCTTCTTTACTTTGATCCTACTTAAAGGCAATTAAAGGTAGTTAACAAAAAGTGGCAATTCACTAAATTAGGCGCAATTCAGTTATTGCTCAAGATTTATTAAGTTTTATTAAGGTTTTTAAGTCTGAGACATACGGAAATACGAAGTCTAGAGACGGCAGGGTATCACACATAGCGCACGCGTACGCGTGTACGATTGTTCAATCAAATAACTGCATGAAGCACGCCACACCAAAGGCCTGTGCAGATGAGGGACAGTCATTGGCATTGTTCTTTGTCAGTCAGTTTGTTTGACGACTTCCAAGTGATTTAGCGTTCCGGTACAATGTCGAGTAGAAACCGATCAGGGGTATAGGCTTAATTAAAACTGCCATATGACTGCATCGTCACTTACCATCAGGTGAGATCGCAGTCAAAGGGTAATTACGCTACAAGAAAACTTGTAGATGAATAAATAAAAAAGTTAATAGACTTATAGTATTACCTAGTCGTAATAGGACGATGGATTATTATTATTACTTATCGTTTTCCTCGGACAACAGTCCGTCGTTTGCGCATGACGATGGCGCATGACTCCAGGAGAGTGACTTCTATGCGAGTTTCGCAGCGTCAACGCCTCCATACGTTTGTATTACTCGTACTTCTAAGTTCTAATAGCTAGCTTCTAGGTACACTTCGCCGTTGCGCCGCACCGCCCGCCATCGCGCTCTGTGTGTTTGAGGAGTTATTTTTTTCAGCGTTAACAAGTACTTAGCTACGTTAACCTATCACTTTCCTATGGCATTTTCCTATTAAGTAATGGATTTATTTCGATAACAATAACCTTCAAAGTTCAAAGCGTTCCGTCGTTGATAGAGACTAAGAGTTAGCGAAAAATTTCCTCATGTGAATTTTCCAATTTTGTATACGCGAGGTATACTGTAACGACCCAATATTCCATACTAAATAAATATTATTAAAAGTATATGGTTCGATAGTACAATTTTTTTTTTTTTTGAATCTCATCAAAATGGGTTCAGTAATTAAGTATAAGGATGTACTCTCACATGGGATCATAAAAATAACAATTTTTATAAACTTTGATTTTCGTGTCTTTAGCGCTGTTTTGTAGCCGTCCGCTAGGTGAGAGGGACCACAGCGGCCGCGGCTGCGAGCGTCAATAGTGACGAGTAGTCGAGCTCGCGTATAAACAAAGCTCTGCGGACCGCATTTGAGACTAACGAATTGTAATAGTGGAAACGAGCACATGCTCAGTGAATAATATAATTTACATTGGTGTGGAATAAGTACTGAAATGCTTATAGGGGCGATATACAAAATCTGTTAAAAGTGCTATACAAATCTTACGCTTTGGCGCTATTCATTGAAGGGAGCCTTAGCACATTAAAGTGTTTTCTGAACCTTTTTTGACATGGCGACTTGCGTTCATATATCAATGCTGGGGCGATACACTATCATTTTGTTGCTGATTAGAGAAGGGGAGCCTTGGTGTCTGAGATGCTTTGTGTACTCTTTTCCTTGAGATAGCGACAGACGATCAGATATATTAATCATATTTTATGTGTTACTAATTATACGCTTTGACGCTATTCATGAGAGGAAGACTAGCGCATAACTGCTGGTGCACCT
Organism: Melanargia galathea; assembly: GCA_920104075.1. Taxonomy (NCBI): domain Eukaryota; kingdom Metazoa; phylum Arthropoda; class Insecta; order Lepidoptera; family Nymphalidae; genus Melanargia; species Melanargia galathea. The sequence continues at coordinate 32,824,838 of OV049855.1, read as the reverse complement.
CTCTGAACATGGCGACTTGCGTTCATATATCAATACTAGGGGCGATACACTATCGTTTGTTGCTGTACAGAGGAATGGAGCCCGGCGTCTGGAATTCCTTGTGAACCCTCTCTTTGAGATAGCGACAGACGATCACATATACTAATTCGAACTTGCTCTGATACATTTATTGGAGTTCGTCACCACTCCGTGGTGACAGCACTTCGTATTATTATTAACATATTTCGAACTATTTATTATAAGGATGAGTTAGACCTGTGGACCATTTGTCGCTGAGAAGCCTCGCTTGGCCTCTACGTCTGACATTCAGTTAGATGTTAGGTTGGGTTTCAGGCCGGAGACAAACGCTGCGTAGCCTCGCTCAGTCATAACTTCTGACTTTCTGTTGGAAGTTGGGTTGGGTTCCAGGCCGGCGAACACAGCGAGCCTTACTCTTTCATGACAAATGATAACTACATTTGCGAGTGGTCTGGTCGATGCACGTTCAAGGCGTTATATGCTTGGGACGTGAGTTGATAGGACTGCTTGAGGAAGTGGTTGGATGTTGTGTTGAGTTCTAAGGCCTGTGTAAATAGTTCTACTATTTTACCACAGTGAGTCTTGCACTTCCTTGACTGACAAATACCAATAATTACTGCAATGGATTCTGATCCTCCTTAACTATGGACATAAAACTGATATACCTCAGTAAGCTTTGCCTCGAGCTTGCTTCCATAATAATAATAACAAACCTACATCATACGTACCGCAGCGAACCTCGCTCTTCACTAATGACTTAACAAACATAGTGGAACTTAAACACTCTAAACAAAGGTCTTAAGTGGTGCACACCACTATAAAAAAGTCTTGTGGAGACAACCACGGTTAAAAAACAACTCTTTGGGATGATGCCTGGGTGTGAGGGGGGGGGGGCCCAATGTTTGCTGGTATGTCTAGTACTTCATGCAACCACACTACAAAATATATAATGAACGAAATAATGATAATAAATTAATACTATAACTAACTCTGTATGCAATACTAGAGTACCACAAAAGGTAGGGGCTCATCGTTGTTGGCGTGACGGGAGCTAACAACCTTCATTCATATTTTTTATTGCTAAAAGTATGAATGATGCCTTGACGAACTTCTTCCCCATTAGGGAAAGGAGTTAATCTTCATTCGAACTAAAAGTGTGTCATCCCACTATTGATTGTATGATCTCGAAATAACAAACAACGTCACTATTAACCATAGCTTGATCGCTAACATATTTTATAATAAAACTAAGCAGGAACCGACACTTCAATACACGAACTAGATTGAATCGTCTAAGTCAATTGAACTCATTACTTCTGACGCTCTAAAAGTTCTTGGGTTGATACGGACACAACATTATAAAGGGTTCTACCGCTATCGTTCACGTGCCACTTTAAAGAAATTATTTAAAAACCATAATCTTTAGAAAGATCTATAGGAATTTAAAGGGTATAGATTTTCATAAGGTCGTTAGTTCAGTTACAATATGGTGCCGTGACCAGGATGGTCAAAACGGCTTAATTAAGAAAGTATAAAGTAGGCGAAAGCCTACAATATGTTGTCCGTGAAATGGAAAGAGTCTGAAGAAGTTTTGAGTTCATTATGGCTTGGACGTCTTATTGTTAGAGGGTTGTGAAGAGAACCGTTGTAGAAAAGAGTTGTAGGAGAGAGTGGTAAAGAAAGTGATGCAAATGTATTAGTGGGACTAAAATCGCTTAGCTGTCATATTGACAGGGGGTTGTGAGAGTGTGATGCAAACGTTTTAAAGGGATACAAATGGTTTAGCTGTCATATTGACAGGGGGTTGGAAATGAGTGATGCAAAACAAAATATATGTTAAAATGTGTGAAATTGACGTAATTTTCATAAAGTTAACAAGAAGTTGTGGAAAGGTGATGCAAAGGAAAGTTATTTGTTAAAATGGGATAAAATAACTTAAATGTCAAATTGACAAAAATTAGTGGAAAAATGATGCAGAACAAAGGGTGAAAGAATAAAATGGTAGTAGAGAGTGCTTTTGGGTCTGAAGGGTTGTTAAATTTGAAATGAGATAGATGTAATGAAGCGGAAGATTGCAGAGTTGTTTTAACATATCAATCACAACAATGAGTGTTGGGAGATTAAGATGATTGTATAAGGCATGGTGTGAAAATGAGTTATTGGGTGACGTGTTTTGGACGGATATTTGCGTGTATAGCTAGATCTTATTAACATTAGCCAGAGTTCGAGGTGTTGCGATATTATTATGTACAATAAATAAAATTCAAATACTTTCCCTAACGTAAATTCTCTTCAGCATACTTCATAGAATAGAATCTATTTTGCATGCTTCATAGAATTTAGGGGGTTGAATGTAACGACCCAATATTCCATACTAAATAAATATTATTAAAAGTATATGGTTCGATAGTACAATTTTTTTTTTTTTTGAATCTCATCAAAATGGGTTCAGTAATTAAGTATAAGGATGTACTCTCACATGGGATCATAAAAATAACAATTTTTATAAACTTTGATTTTCGTGTCTTTAGCGCTGTTTTGTAGCCGTCCGCTAGGTGAGAGGGACCACAGCGGCCGCGGCTGCGAGCGTCAATAGTGACGAGTAGTCGAGCTCGCGTATAAACAAAGCTCTGCGGACCGCATTTGAGACTAACGAATTGTAATAGTGGAAACGAGCACATGCTCAGTGAATAATATAATTTACATTGGTGTGGAATAAGTACTGAAATGCTTATAGGGGCGATATACAAAATCTGTTAAAAGTGCTATACAAATCTTACGCTTTGGCGCTATTCATTGAAGGGAGCCTTAGCACATTAAAGTGTTTTCTGAACCTTTTTTGACATGGCGACTTGCGTTCATATATCAATGCTGGGGCGATACACTATCATTTTGTTGCTGATTAGAGAAGGGGAGCCTTGGTGTCTGAGATGCTTTGTGTACTCTTTTCCTTGAGATAGCGACAGACGATCAGATATATTAATCATATTTTATGTGTTACTAATTATACGCTTTGACGCTATTCATGAGAGGAAGACTAGCGCATAACTGCTGGTGCACCTCTCTGAACATGGCGACTTGCGTTCATATATCAATACTAGGGGCGATACACTATCGTTTGTTGCTGTACAGAGGAATGGAGCCCGGCGTCTGGAATTCCTTGTGAACCCTCTCTTTGAGATAGCGACAGACGATCACATATACTAATTCGAACTTGCTCTGATACATTTATTGGAGTTCGTCACCACTCCGTGGTGACAGCACTTCGTATTATTATTAACATATTTCGAACTATTTATTATAAGGATGAGTTAGACCTGTGGACCATTTGTCGCTGAGAAGCCTCGCTTGGCCTCTACGTCTGACATTCAGTTAGATGTTAGGTTGGGTTTCAGGCCGGAGACAAACGCTGCGTAGCCTCGCTCAGTCATAACTTCTGACTTTCTGTTGGAAGTTGGGTTGGGTTCCAGGCCGGCGAACACAGCGAGCCTTACTCTTTCATGACAAATGATAACTACATTTGCGAGTGGTCTGGTCGATGCACGTTCAAGGCGTTATATGCTTGGGACGTGAGTTGATAGGACTGCTTGAGGAAGTGGTTGGATGTTGTGTTGAGTTCTAAGGCCTGTGTAAATAGTTCTACTATTTTACCACAGTGAGTCTTGCACTTCCTTGACTGACAAATACCAATAATTACTGCAATGGATTCTGATCCTCCTTAACTATGGACATAAAACTGATATACCTCAGTAAGCTTTGCCTCGAGCTTGCTTCCATAATAATAATAACAAACCTACATCATACGTACCGCAGCGAACCTCGCTCTTCACTAATGACTTAACAAACATAGTGGAACTTAAACACTCTAAACAAAGGTCTTAAGTGGTGCACACCACTATAAAAAAGTCTTGTGGAGACAACCACGGTTAAAAAACAACTCTTTGGGATGATGCCTGGGTGTGAGGGGGGGGGGGCCCAATGTTTGCTGGTATGTCTAGTACTTCATGCAACCACACTACAAAATATATAATGAACGAAATAATGATAATAAATTAATACTATAACTAACTCTGTATGCAATACTAGAGTACCACAAAAGGTAGGGGCTCATCGTTGTTGGCGTGACGGGAGCTAACAACCTTCATTCATATTTTTTATTGCTAAAAGTATGAATGATGCCTTGACGAACTTCTTCCCCATTAGGGAAAGGAGTTAATCTTCATTCGAACTAAAAGTGTGTCATCCCACTATTGATTGTATGATCTCGAAATAACAAACAACGTCACTATTAACCATAGCTTGATCGCTAACATATTTTATAATAAAACTAAGCAGGAACCGACACTTCAATACACGAACTAGATTGAATCGTCTAAGTCAATTGAACTCATTACTTCTGACGCTCTAAAAGTTCTTGGGTTGATACGGACACAACATTATAAAGGGTTCTACCGCTATCGTTCACGTGCCACTTTAAAGAAATTATTTAAAAACCATAATCTTTAGAAAGATCTATAGGAATTTAAAGGGTATAGATTTTCATAAGGTCGTTAGTTCAGTTACAATACTTGTACCTATATCTCCTGTACATACGATAATTGAATTCTTCTCTTCTTGGTCGCATTCCTCATGACTGAAGTTCGTCTCCATAATCAAGTGCAAATTGTATGTACCAATCAGCGCTTTATTAAATAGCGTCTATATAAGCATGAGCATATTGTATTCCAACGTAAACACGTTATAACCATACTATAATATATTATGCTCTGAAACGAGCTGAGGTTCACAAGCTCCTGAACCATGAACTGTACATTAACAACCTTGAAAATTATTGGACATAATTTGGTTGAAACTCAAAGGTTGTTGTTGACTGTTTGCTTTCGGCTTAGTGATGTCACAAGTTGTGTTGACGCGCGCGCCTCAAGGTTTAGTGAAAAGCAAATATTTGTGGGCGGGACTTTAATAACGCACATCAATTAGATCCTAACCGTTAATGACTGAGAGCCAAAATCTTAATACATAGTATAAGGTAAATATGTATATCATGACTATAGCTTCTGTCCGCGGCTTCGCCCGCGTGATTTCGGTTTTCACAAATCCCAAGGGAATCGTGGGTTTCCGGTTCCCGTTCCTGCTCCCTTTTCCAACCTTTATACCTACTTTCAAGTTGCTACAGTAATCTATTTAGATTTCGGTTTTTTCAAAATCTTGTGGGAACTGTAGATTTTTCCAGTATAAAAAGTAGTAGTCAGGGCATAATCTATCTCTGTTCAAAATTTCAACCAAATCGCTTCAGCAGTTGCGGCGTTAAAGAGTAACAATACATACACACACACACACACAAACTTTCGCCTTTATAATATTAGTGTGATTAGGTACATACCTTGGTCTAGAGACTAGCTCATTTGGCTGTGGATGAGGTCACAGGTTCGTTGGTGTTCGCTGTTAACTCTCAATAGCAGCTCGGAGTCGGGAGCGCGTGAAAGCGTCGATTTTGTGCCTGCAGTCGTGGCACGTGGCATAATTTGATTGTCACGATCACAATCACCTCTGAATCTTATCAACTGAATTTATGGTATTTTTGCAGCAACCTGTTTGTTTTAGATAATTGTGGGAGAATATTCAATCAGACGTGATTGCGATTGTCACAATGTAACAATCGAATTACGGTGGTGAGGGTGGTGAGTGGTGACCTCTTTCTGGTAGTGGCAATTTGTGGTCCTGTCAGACTGTAAAGTTTATGGAATTTGCGCATACACTTGAGCATTGCAATATCTTTTGCGTAATTAGAAAGAAAAGACAGAAAAAAATTAAATAAAAAAACATAAATAAAGAAAGATTCTCCGATTGTTAGAGCGAGGCCGCACTGCGAAATTTATTCGCGTGAATTTTATTCGCGCGATTTATATTCCGCATTTTAATATATTTTTCTCGCGAATTTTAAATCGCATGTGCGTGCAGCTTCATACATTTCCATATGTTACAGAATTTTGCGAAAAAATTCACGCGAATAAATTTCGCAGTGCGGCCTAGGCCTTAATTTGTAGCGATACGTTAAGGCCTAGGCCGCACTGCGAAATTTATTCGCGAGAATTTTTTCGCAAAATTCTGTGACATAATATGGGAATGTATGAAGCTGCACGCACATGCGATTTAAAATTCGCGAGAAAAATATATTAAAATGCGGAATATAAACCGCGCGAATAAAATTCGCGCGAACAATTTTCGCAGTGCGGCCCCGCTTTAATATTATAATGTATCTTCTGTCCTTCAATTACTTGAGAATTAAACTAAATTGCCCCAAGCAATAGAAGCGCCAGTTTCTGAATAATTCAGTCCGGAGAAAATTATTATCATAACGAAAATACGAAAAACATAGCTGTTTTGTTTCCATAATAATATAACAATAACAATAGCAAAGTTTACAACGTTTTACCACCCAGTGTTTCTGTGTTAACCGAGTGCTCGACTCAAACGAAGGGTAATGTGTTTATTCATGTATGTGTTGGTTTATCTATCTCGCGGGTGTGTTCCCTTGAGAGGCATGGTGCAGGGTGTGCGTTGCACATGGGCTCAGCGGTGTTAGGGGGAGTCGGCTTCGGAACTTTCACATTTGTGCCTATTCCATTTAACGGGCAACCGAGCAAGCGGGTCACCTGATGTTAAGTGATTACCGCCGCCCATGAACATTAGTAGCACCTAAGGAACCACTAATGCGTTGCCGGCTTTTGAGGAAGGGGACTGGCTCTTCAGCTCGCTGCCGGAACATACGGATGCTTTGCGACAGATTACGGCTGAAGTGTGGTCGCTAGCCAGGCGGACTCGGGATAGAATCCTACCACAAAGCGGTGATACCATCCAGATTAAGTTGTGTGGTGTCAGGCACAACGACCCGTAAAGGGGACTGAGAGCGTCAGGGCACAACGTCAGGGCCTCGTTAGCATACTGGCAGGGTGCACCGCGTGCAGGTGAGGTTGAATTTGGCCACATGGGTGGAATTTGGGCCAAAATTTAGGGGTGTAACCCCTAAATTTTGACCGTGACCTTACTATAGGGCGCTAGGGTAATGATTGCACACGGGCGCTACATGGGCTAGATACGCCTCTGTTCCCTTGGGACAATCTGCAAAACGCGTAGGATTCTTACAGCAATAAATTCGATTTAGCCAAAAGTGACACTAGGAATAGATATTATTTAAAAGGGTGGCAACACTGTTGGGTATTAGTGTTGATGTTCGGGAGATGTAGACTCAACGCCAGGTCGCTTTCCATCGCCTTTACGTGACCTTTGATTTTATTATAAATTTTTACGCACGAGTTAGGACGTTCGTAGTCGTAATTCGTAATGTCGCTGTACATCTTCCAATTTTTGCGGTCGGTGTTAATATTTTTAGGGATTTAAAAATTTGGCACACTAAAATTTCCCTAATTTTAAGGTTGAATACTGATTGGAGGAGTAAGAAATACGTACGTATTTGTAAATATTTCCCACTATGCTACACCGTAGAATGTAACTAGAGTGCGATCTCACCGGGCAGTAAGTTTTGACTGATGATGCTTCCATTTTAGTCTAAGTTCTAAAATGGAAGCTAAAAGGGGTGAGGGAGTTTCATTGAATCTCAAATCTTTCTACTTAGCATAATAACGGATCGCCAAATCTCTTGGGTCAAATAACCGCCTCGATTTATCATACGCCAAGGCGCAGGAAAATTGCCCCATGTGCGGCCGCTCATATACTCGTTTATTGTCGTAATATGAATCGAGAAGGCGGTTTGACCCGCCATTCATTTAACCGTTTCGCTTTCGACCCTGAAGCACACCTCTGACACTTCATACAAGCAGACCTACTACTGAAAAAGACGACGCTATAATTATGTAATTTAAAATGGACAAGGACAAGAAGAAGAGTTACTTATTTTATTTGCTGGTTTTAGCTCGGCCCAAAAATGTATGTGGAAAATGCACGCTATATAAAACTTTGCGGCAATTGCGAGTTGACGTTTGGAGTGCAATGCAGTAGAAGCTAAAATACCTACGTCTTGATAATACATTTTAGAGATAGGAATCATACAATATTATGTTAGCATCAATTCGCAATATGCTCTGAACTGTTAAGAATGGCTATGAAAATGTGTTTATTGATCTTTTCGGTGTACACCTACGTATTCTCATACAAATTAACCATTTTCAGTAAATAAAATGTCAATTGATGCTGACAAATCTGATTTAACATTTACGAGTAGGTACTATAATAACATCAATATATTATCACACCGAAAGATTCAATTCTACCTTTGGTACCATAGCGCTTAACGAGAGAACCGATTTGAATGCGGTTTTTTCTATATGAAAGCGGGTTTTTTAGGGATGGTTCTTAGACATATTTTATCAAAATCGGTTCAGCCGTTTCAAAGTTATCAGCTCGTTAGCAGCGGTAGAGATATTAGACGCATAATGGGTATATACCTACACTGATTTGAATGAGGTGTTTTAACCCCCTACGTAAAAGAGGGATGTTATAAGTTTAACAGTTATATATATATATGTGTGTGTGTCTGTCTGTCTGTCGCACCGTAACTCTTAAACGGGTGAACAGATTTGAATGCAGTTTTTTTATAGTTCGATTTGTCTCGACGAGCACTTGGTAGACACGTCATAGTGATCTAGGTTCTGGCCTTTAGAGCAGGACGATGGGGGGACGTCAGGTTTTGCCACAGGTCGGGTGTATTATCAAGACGTAGGTATTTTAGCTTCTACTGCATTGCACTCCAAACGTCAACTCGCAATTGCCGCAAAGTTTTATATAGCGTGCATTTTCCACATACATTTTTGGGGGGTAAGGGAGTGCACCTCCATCTCAGCACTCCAATTGTCAACCTCACCTGCACGTGGTGCCCCCTGCTAATCAACAGACGAGGCTCTGACGACCGACAAATGGCGGTATAACCATTTCATATCGGCTAGACTACAAAATGGCAAGGGCCGATGTCGGGCAGCAGCGACATCGGTACAATAGTCTAGCCCTGCGATCGCCAACCCGCCTGCCCAGCGTGGCGATTAAGGGCATAACCCTTTGCATGGATTGTACAATAAAGCCACAGCCCCTAGTCCCCGGCGGCCCCGCTATTCCTAGCTCTGGCAGCGGTTACGGTAACGGCGGGGCAGGGGGTGTCAAGAATCTCCGGAAGAGATTCCGCTGCCAACCCCGACGGCTGGACCTGGCAACATATAACGCACGCACTTTGAGGACCGACGAAAAGATCATCGAGCTGGAAGAAGCAGTGAGCAAGTTGAATTGGGGTGTCATAGGGTTATCTGAAGTCCGAAGAGAGGGGGAGGACTCGATAACCCTTAAATCCGGCAACTTGCTTTACTACCGGGAGGGCGATCAAAAATCCCAGGGTGGTGTCGGGTTTCTCGTCCACAGGTCCCTCGTTAACAACATTGTGCAAGTCGAGAGTGTGTCGAGCAGGGTAGCGTACCTTATACTCAGAATAACCAAACGGTATTCGCTGAAGGTCATACAGGTCTACGCACCGACATCGACACATACCGACGAGGAAGTAGAGGTCATGTATGAGGACATATCAAAAGCCATGCATGCCTCTAATACCTACTACAGTGTTGTGATGGGGGATTTCAACGCAAGGCTGGGTAAGCGAAGCGGTGTAGAGTTGAAAGTGGGACAATTTGGCTATGGGCGACGGAACCATAGGGGCCAAATGTTGGCCGACTTCATGGAGAAAGAGGGCCTCTTTATGATGAACTCTTTCTTCGAAAAGCGGCCACACAGGAAGTGGACCTGGATGAGCCCTGACGGTTCTACGAGAAATGAGATCGACTTCATCATGTCTACCAAGCGGCATGTATTCAATGATGTCTCTGTGATCAATAGGGTAAAAACCGGCAGCGATCACCGTATGGTACGAGGCACATTGAATCTGAACATAAAGCTCGAAAGGGCCAGACTGATGAAGTCAACGCTCCGACCTTCTCGCGCCCATATCCAGAACCCCGAGAGCTTCCAACTCGAATTGCAAAACCGATTCGCTTGCCTGGGAGATTGCGATTCTGTGGACGAACTGAACAACAGGCTGGTGGAAACTGTCCATGCGGTCGGGTCTAGGTTCTTTAAGACCCACCGTAGAAGTAGAACCAAAAAATTCTCAGACCATACTATCAATCTCATGGAACAGAGACATGAAATGAGACTGCAGTCTTCAGGAGACGCCCTTGCTTATCGGCGGATTAATAGACAGATCTCTAAATCACAGAAACGCGATCTGCGATACTTTAACACCGAGCGTATCAAAGAAACCATTGAGCGGAACAAAGGCTCAAAGGTGTTCGCGAGAGATCTGTCTATCGGTCAAAGCCAGCTGACGCGACTGAAGACCGACAGCGGTAGTCTCATTTCGTCTAAACCTGAGATTTTGAGAGAGGTTGAGAAGTTCTACGGACAGCTGTACACGTCAACACAGAAGCCTGTTGAAGATTTGGCTAAAGATCCCAGAGCCAAATTGACCCGACACTATACCGAAGATATCCCGGACGTCAGCCTATACGAGATTAGTATGGCTCTCAAACAACTTAAGGACAACAAGGCGCCAGGTGATGACGGAATCACAGCAGAACTCCTGAAAGCAGGTGGAAAACCGGTCCTTAAAGTCTTTCAGCGACTGTTCAATTCCGTCATCGAGCAGGGCATAACGCCAGAGGCATGGCACAGAGGCGTGGTGGTTCTTTTCTTCAAAAAGGGCGATAATACCTTGCTGAAGAATTATAGACCCATCTCGCTGCTGAGCCATGTCTATAAGTTGTTCTCGAGAGTCATTACGAATCGTCTCGCTCGTAGGTTCGACGACTTCCAGCCTCCCGAACAGGCCGGGTTCCGAAAAGGCTTCAGCACCATAGACCACATCCATACGCTGCGGCAGGTTATACAGAAGACCGAAGAGTATAACCGGCCACTTTGCTTAGCGTTTGTGGACTATGAGAAAGCCTTTGATTCGGTGGAAACTTGGGCTGTATTGAGATCACTGCAGAGATGCCGGATCGACTATCGGTACATCCAAGCGCTGAAGTGTTTGTACGAAAACGCCACTATGTCAGTCCGTATACAGGGCCAGAATACGAGGCCAATCCAATTACAGCGAGGAGTGCGTCAGGGAGATGTTATCTCCCCGAAGCTATTTACCGCTGCATTGGAAGACGTCTTTAAGCTTCTGGACTGGAACGGACTTGGCATCAACATAAACGGCGAGTACATCACTCACCTACGGTTTGCCGATGATATAGTCGTGATGGCAGAGACTCTGGGAGACCTCAATACAATGCTCAACGATCTCAGCAGAGTTTCTCAACAGGTGGGCCTAAAAATGAACATGAGTAAGACGAAGATCATGTCTAACGCTCATGTTCCGCTCCACCCGGTAATCGTTGAGAACTCTGCACTCGAAATTGTAGACGAGTACATATACCTAGGACACACGATCCAGCTAGGTAGGTCCAATTTTGAGAAAGAGATCAACCGCCGAATCCAACTCGGCTGGGCAGCGTTCGGGAAACTTCGAGATGTCTTTTCGTCCAATATCCCTCAGTGTCTGAAGACGAAAGTCTTCGAACAGTGCGTGTTGCCAGTGATGACTTATGGATCTGAGACATGGTCGCTGACAATGGGCCTCATAAGAAGGCTCAGGGTCACTCAGCGGGCGATGGAGAGAGCTATGCTCGGAGTATCCCTGCGGGATCAAATCAGAAATGAGGAGATCCGCAGGAGAACCAGAGTTACCGACATAGCTCATCGAGTCGCGAAGCTGAAGTGGCAATGGGCGGGGCACATTGCTCGAAGAACCGATGGACGTTGGGGTCCCAAGGTGCTTGAATGGCGACCTCGCACCAGTAAACGAAGCGCAGGTAGACCCCCCACTCGTTGGACAGACGATCTCAAGCGAGTCGCTGGCAGCCGCTGGAATCAGGCGGCACAAGATCGTGTGCTGTGGCGATCCTTGCAAGAGACCTATGTCCAGCAGTGGACGTCCATTGGTTGAAACGAACGAACGAACGAACGGGGTTATTAAAATTTTGAAAATTGACAGTTTCTTTTCATCAGTAGGTAACTAGTATAGGTACCTAAGTCATATTCATGGAACATTATTATTAGGTGCGTGTAACTGTAAACAATTCAATAAAATAGTAAAACATTGCTAATACATATAGGTAGATACGAGTAATAACAAACGGCATTCATCCAGAGCATCTAGGGTCAATCGAACAGATAAACTTGTGCCATTGATTGCTTATTATATAATCATAATTAAATAACATTATTTATTTTCGAAACTACTTATATGTTATTACAATATTTTGATAAGCTACATTGATAAAGTTATTGTTACAAATTGCCTTTTGAAAAATGCAAATGCTGAGTTTCTTTTCGGCTCTTCTCAGTACTCAAATTAATACGCTTTCTGAACGGTAGAGTCCATAAAGTAGGCTTACAATTTGATTTTTTGATATGAAGTATTATACTTATTAAAACAATAATATATTTAGTAGGTAGGTACTTGCTATGTTTTGTAACAGGCTATAATATTACGAAAATATTGTTTTTGACCAATTTTATATTCAGACACTGCCGTTACTTTGAAATTAAATAATATAATTTTTTTTTTATTTTTTTTTTTTCTAATTAAATAAGATAATATTTATGAAATATGGAATATGATTACGCTCCTTTCGCCAACAACGATTGGCGAACTCACTGGTGCGCGCTGTAGATAATTGGAAGGTCCCGGGTTCAATTCCCGGTAGGTGCGATTTGGAAATTCATAATTTAGCCTTTCTTCTTCTACCGACACTTCTCTTTTTCTCATTACGAAAGTTAGTGTTAGTTTGAAAAAGACGGTAGGCACAGTTAAGTATGTCTAAGAAAATTTACTGGCTAACTAAACTTTTAAAATCAAAATTAGGTCTCCAATATGCTTAGTCTCACATTGCACAGCTCGGAAACTTTACTAATAAATACTACTGATCGAAACACAATGACTTCAGAGTAAAATTAACCTAAACTAGCTTATTTTAAGGTTTAAGTTCGCCAATACATTCAGCACTCGAAAACAGCCAGCGCCCCAAGCAGAAATGTTGTGAAATAAATATTCGAATGATTGAATTACGACTTTAAAATAAGTGTTTGGGTGTAGTTTTGAAGGTGCGCAAACTCAGAATACCTATACAGTTCAGCAGTTAGTAGACTCGTAAGATATCAACGTTTTATAATTATGATTACTAGCTTTTGCCCGCGGCTTCGTCCGCGTGAATTTCGGTTTTTCACAAATCCTGAGGGTATCGTGGATTTCTGGTTGCCGTTCCCGCTCCCTTTTCCAACCTTTATACTTACTTTCAAGGTAGTTTGCTATAGCTGTAGCTGTAGATTAAGGTTTTTACAAAATCCCGCGGGAACTTTGGATTTTTCCAGGATAAAAAGTAGCTTATAGCTGTGTGTTAAGTCAAGGCATTATCTATCTCCATTCAAAATTTCAGCCAAATCTGTTCAGTAGTTGCGACGTTATAGAGTAACAAATATCCAAACATCCAAACTTTCACATTTATAATATTACTAGCAGTCCGCCACGGCTTCGCCCGTGGTACATATAATATAACCTATAGCACTCAAGGGTCACTTACATATCCAACGGTGAAAGAATTTTTGAAATCGGTCCAGTAGTTCAAACAAACAAACTCTTCCGCTTTATTATATTATAGTATAGAAGAAGAAGATAGTAAGATAATTGGGTACATTTTTTAATTTTAAAACTTATTTTAAGGCTCCTGTCTCTGCCAACGGCCTTGAGGTTCTGGGCGGAGCGAGATGTTTTCCCCGCGCCAACCGCACCCCCGCAATATAATCCCGCGCAGCGCGTTGCAATCTGCTACCGTGCCATAGTCGCGTCGTGCGTGCGTGCTAGTGTTACCGAGCGATCGATAGTTTGGCTATCGATAGTTGGAGCCGGAAATCATCAATATATATCGATAGGGCTATCGATTTTACATTGATAATTGAGGTTCAATACTATCTATAGTATTATTGCTGTGTATCAAAAATACCGATACTATCGATAGTCTATCGATATTAATCGGGGAAGGTAGGGAGATTAAACTTAAATTTTTCACCGAAAACAAATTTCTGATTATATCTATATACTAGGACAAATAAAACTTTTCCTCCTATCTTACCCCAAAGTTTGAGGGAAGATGCCACGAAATATTCTCAGTTTCCCCCATTTGGGAGAAAGTATTTATGATTAATGGATATTATTATTTTTTTGATTGGGAACAATTGAAAATTTTACCACCTAAGTATTTTAAGATCGGAATTCTTCAGATTTGGGGGGTATCTATAGTTCGACTTTTAATTATATGCAGTAATCTGACGTTTCATAATATCATTCCGTAAAATAATATTGCCAACTCCATTTCTATAGTGATGTGATACGTTCAATTCATTCAATTTCATTCACAAAAGTTTCGTTCAAAATTACTCTTTCATTATCATCATAATTTATTTATCTACTAAGTAAATCGATGGCTCCTACGTATAAAAACCAAATTAACAATTTTGTCATCTTGACTTTTTTGTGGCAAATGCATCTTATTGGTACAAATAATAATATGAGCTTTAATTGAAAAAAAAGTAATAAGTACTATTTTCTATTGCAGTTTAACAGCCTATGTGTCGTAAAAATAAACGTAAAAGGGCCAAATGGTAATTTTAGACTTACACTTGTTTATGCTTTCGGCCAATCTGCATAATTTTGTGTTGTTACATTTATTATCATCAAAATCATCTTTTAGTTATTACATAAACAACTAAAAGATGACTTCCAATTAATATATAATCGATGTAATTGATACTTAAGCTAAAGCTTATTGTGTGAGTTAACTCACACAATAAATATAACTTTCACTAAATTTGATGAGTAAAAATATTTAAAAAAAATACATATTTTAAGGGCCACTTTGGCACATTGGCCTTTTTAGGTTATTTTCGGAGTAAAATAAATATGTATAAGAAAAACTAATGTACAAGGACCAAAGTGCAGTAAGATAAAAACTAAAATATTTACAACCAATACACTATGTTGTAAATAAGAACAATATCTGTCATAGTTAACATGCTAAGTTGCTACTGCCCCTTTATTTTTTATAAATGGTATTTTTTTCTGAATACTATATTCAGAAAAAAATATATTGAACAGTGTTACATATTTTTGGAATCTACTTATAATTTTCTAGATGATTTTGATGACCTCCACAGCGCAGTGGTGAGCGCTGTGGTCTTATAAGTGGGAGGTCCCGGGTTCGATTTCCGGGAATTTGGGATTTTATAATTTCTAAATTGTCTCTGGTCTGGTCTGGTAGCATGCTTTAGCCGTGGCTGGTTAGCACTCTACCGGCAAAGCCGTGCCGCCAAGCAATTTAGTATTTCCGGTACGATGCCGTGTAGAAACCCATCAGGGGTATGCATACCTCTTTCAAGTTAGCCAGCTTCCATCTTAGACTGCATCATCACTTACCATCAGGTGAGATTGCAGTCAAGGGCTAACTTGTATTTGAATAAACAAAAATCCTTATCCTTACTATTATAAATGGGAAAGTGAGTTTGTATGTTTGTTCCGCTTTCACGCCGTAACTACTGAACCGATTTGGCTGAAATTTTGAATGGAGATAGCTTATGCCCTGACTTAAAACATAGGCTACTTTTTATCCCGGAAAAGTATTCCTGTGAGACTAACATAGATATAATCTTCCAAAAACGCCATAGAGGGCGCTGACTGTTCTTAGGTAAATCACGTTCACATCACATTATTGAAATAGTTTGCTGTGTTGCATACATTGGCAACACATAGGCTACTTTTTATCCTGGAAAACTGCACAGTTCCCACAGGATTTTGATAAAACCGAAATCTATATCTACAGCTATAGGTAGATTACTATAGCAAACTTCCTTGAAAGTAGGTATAAAGGTTGGAAAAGGGAGCAGGAACGGGAACCGGAAATCCACGCTTCCCTCGGGAATTGTGCAAAACCGAAATTCACGCGGGCATTTTCTAGTATAGTAGTATTATAAATGTGAAAGTGTGGATGTTTGGATGTTTGTTACTCTATAACGTCGCAACTACTGAACTGATTGGGCTGAAATTTTGAAGGGAGGTAGATTATGCCTAGACTTAAAACATAAGCTGCTTTTTATCCTGGAAAAATCTACAGTTCTCGCGGGATTTTAAAAATCCCGGAATCTATATCTAAAGCTATAGGTAGATTACTACAGCAAACTTCCTTGAAAGTAGGTATAAAGGTTGGAAAAGGGAGCGAAAACGAAAACCAGATATCCACGATTCTCTCAGAATTTGTGAAAAATCAAAATTCACGCGGGTGAAGCCACGGGCATAAACTAGTTTTCCAATATTTTTAACAGTTATTCTGCTATTCAGGATGGAGACAAATACAACAAATCAAAAACCATGACAATCGATCCAGCCGTACTCGAGTTAAGTGCTCGAAAAAACCCAACTTTCTTCTAAATTTTTAACTTACTTTTTTTTCAATCACTCTACAAAATGTTATTTCTATTTCGAGAAAATATATATTATATATATATATACACATATACATTGTGTGTCCGGGATCGAACTGGCGATATTTTAGGGGCATATTCTACAACTCATTACCACTCTGAAAATACTACTTTATAGGGCCTGCCACCCTCCCCCTCCCAGAGGCAGCCATTTCAATTTGGTGTGCATTTTTGTGGGTATATGCGCACAAAAATTGTAATAACTCGAAAGTCTGTAGCTTAACAGGTCTTAAATAGTCTTATTCGATTGGATACAATATTTTCTATTACTAAAAACCTAATAATAGTAAAAAATTTAAAAAAAAAACTCGGAAAAAATGCTTCGGAATAAAAAAAAATTCTTAAAAATATTGAAAACTACAAGTTTTTGCTGTATTTTGCAAAAACGAAGTCATTAAGACCACATTGTTAAGTACTAAATCGATAGTTTTTGAGATCGATAGAATTTTGACTGTTAGTTACTTACTTTTAGAGATATTGGTAATTGTAAGTACGTCTTCCTCAAGCATAACATTCAAAGTCAAATTTTTTATGTCGTATTGTTGCTTATCTCAAAAGCTGTCGATTAAATAATTAACAACGTGGTCTTAATGACCTTGTTTTAACAAAATGCAGCAAAAACTTGTAGTTTTCAATATTTTTGAGAAATTTCTTTTTATTCCAAAGCATTTTGATCATGTTATTTTAACATTTTACACTATTTTTTGGTACTTAGTGATGAAAAATAGTGTATCCAATCGAATAAAGTCATTTGAAGACCTATGCGGCAACAGACTTTCGAGTTATTACATTTTTTGTGCGCACATACCCACAGAAACGCACACCATATTGAAATGGCTGTCCCTGGGAGGGGGAGGGGGGTAGGAACTATTAAGTGGTATTTTCAGAGTGGTAATGAGTTGTAGAATATGCCCCTAAAATATCGATACTTCGATTCCGGACACACTGTATATAGGTAAACTTTGTACAAAAAATATAATAATTACTTAAAATATAAACTTTAATTTAAATAAAATAATTGAATGATTCAAATCAATCACCTGTACCCCATCCCTATTATATTTTCATTAAAAAGTGACAACCCAGGAAATGTCAGATTACTGCATATAATTAAAAGTCGAACTATAGTGGTGCCGAATGTAATTTTTGGAGTCTATCTATATGAATAAAAAAATCCTGACTCATTCATTCATTCTAATAACCACTGACTCATCATCGCCCAGTAGGACATAGAAAGCTGAAATTTTTGACAAAGGTTCTCTTCATAATGTAGACATGGTATAAGGAAGGATTTTTCGAAATTCTCACGGGATCAACCGAGCGAAGCAGGGGAGGGGGGTCAGCTAATAGCATAATAAAAAGCCATTCAATAAAAATGAAGTTCATTTTATGATAAATTCGAGGGTGCAGAGACAGGAAGCGTCACGAAAGGATATTGTGAGCGTTTGTGCATTTACCCAAGTTTGAATATCAAATCACAACACTATTTACAATAATGTAAAACCTAACTTACTCAACTAGTCAATATAAATAAGCGTCCAAGCGCGGAAAATTTTATTATTTATACAAAAAGTACATTACACTAAAACTAAAATAAGACAAGTGTCACTAGAGCGAGATCATGATATGTCCGAATCCGAATACCATAAAATTACAACAAGTTGCGTGACCTCTCCGTCCGACAGTCCGATCTACACTGCCGCCCGTCGCCCGCGCAGGGACCCGGGCGTGCGAATTTATATAGAAAACGAATAATAGTTATTTTAAGCCTAATAAATCATTATTTTGACTCACCAATCGTACACATTGTGCAAAAAACCTTGTCAAACATTTGTGTGAAAGAAAAATACTGAAATTCGATGCCGTTTAGAAGTAGTTACAAAAATTCAAACAAAAAAGGCTTCACTTTGGGATTTTTTTTCATCTATTAATAATTTTATAAGAATTATTTCCAACGTTCAGATTAAAGTTAAATGTCCAATAAATAACATATATTTTTTTTTGTACATTAATATTCACTCAATAAAGAGTAGTTACACGGAGAAAACCTCTTGTTGACACATACAGGAGCCTTAAATGGATCAACGAAAGAGTGATAAGGCAGTTATTTGCATACGTTTTATCACAGTGCAAGGTCAAGTTTATTGTCTGAGATAAAATACAACGTGAGGTCAATGTCGATATACGAGTAGAGCCGAGCCGTCAGCCGAGACACCTATAAGTGGACAATCTCGCTAAGCGATAAAGCCTCGTGGACATATCCACTATATTACAGAACAGAGTGCTTAGTCTCAGTTTGGAGCGTTCCAAAACTTTATAGTATACTATTGATCGAATCACAAATGACTTCAGACCAAAATGAACCCAAAGACTGTTATTTTAAAGTCGTAATTCAATAGTTGAAATATATATTTTACAACATTTCTGCTTGGAGCGCTGGCTGTTTTCGATTGCTGAATGTATTGGCGAACTCAAACCTTAATATGAGACATTTTAGGTCAATTTTACTCTGAAGTCATTGTGATTCGATCAATAGTATACCTACTATAAAGTTTTGGAGCGCTCCAAACTAAGACTAAGCACTCTGTATGGTTATGCCGAGCTTGCAAACTTTGATAACGCTTTGAATATAGAAAAACTACAATATCAAAGCAAAATGGCCCCAAAAAGTCTCATTTTAAAATCAAAATTCAGTATTTGTTTTTTGCATTTCCGCTTGGGGCGCTGGCTGTAGATCTATGGACGAACTCAAATATAAAACAAGCCAGTTTAAGTCCATTTCACTCTGAAGTCATTGTGTTTCGATACTCCAATCTACCTCGTTGGTCTAGTTATAAGTTAGGTTAGCATATTCACGAGGTCCCAAATTCGATTTCCGGGTCGGGCAAACAATCTTTAGGCAGTAGGTTTTTCTGTCAAGAGATTCTCTGTGCCAGCCCGGAGTTAGTAGTTGGTGGTGTCTCACCACTGTGCCTCGTAGAGTACGTTAAGCAGTCCCGATTATTATCACTATCATGTGACAATAGTCGTTAAAGTCCGCCAACCCGCATTGGAGCAGCGTAGCGGGTCTAAGCTCTAATCCCTCTCTCCTATGAGACAGGAGGCCTGTACCTACCCAACACTGGGACGTTAAAAGGCTGCAGTGGATACTCTAATCTGATCAACGTTGCCACGATATGCAAACTCAGCATAACCCCACAGTATGAGCTTAGTACGACTTAGCACATCTCGTTGTTACACTACGAGTATCGATACTTTCGTTAATTCGATCGGATGCATACGAATTAATCGAATCGATTAATTCGTATGCATCCAAACACTGTAACATCTAGTTAGCGAGGGGTAATGTGGTTACTTCGGCAATATTGTTTATTGTATCGTTGGGAGGTGCTCGCTCGAGTAATGGCAGGTTTAATGGCTCTCTTTACGAGGTGACGCGGGGAAGTTATACCTCCAGCTGACTTTAACACTTGAGCTTAACCATAGGATTAAGTGAAGGCACTCCGGTAATGAACAGCGATTCAACAAGCTGTTATCGTTTCATTAAATTGAAAGTGAATTCAATAAAAACTGTCCTTTTACCCTGCAGCAAAGGACGACATACCTACTTTTATTTCTGTTATTTTAGGTACATTTAATATATTTACTGATCAGTGCACATTGTATGCATTTTCCTTTCTAATTATTATATTTTTTAGATTTTTATTTTATTAGCTTTTGCCTGCGGCTTCGTCCGCGTGATTTTCGGTTTTTCACAAATCTCGAAGGAAGCGTGGATTTCTGGTTCCCGTTCCCGCTCCCTTTTCCAACATTTATACCTATTTCTAAGGAAGTTTGCTATAGCTACAGCTGTGGATAGCTATAACAAATTTCGATTTTTTCAAAATCCCCGGAAACTGTGAATTTTTTCAGGATAAAAAGTATTAAGTAGCCTATGTGTTAAGTTAAGGCATAATCTATCTCCATTCTAAATTTCAGCCAAATCGGTTCAGTAGTTGCGTCGTTAAAGAGATGCGCTATTAGTGTGATTAGTGTGATGAAAATATAAAATTAATGAATAGGTATTTAATAAAGAAGTGGTGCTCAAAAATGAATTAATGAAATGAATCAATTATACGGAGTGTGGTATATTGGTCACTATTTGCGACTAAACTATCCACTCCATATTCTGAGGTTCTTACGCAGTACCTAAAGATAGGATTTCATTGCTGCATTTGAATTAATTGCTGCTTGCTAATTATTTATTAACATCCTTGCTTCAAAAATAAAAAGCACTTTACCAACGTACAGTTCAATCAATATTGTAATTTACTTAAGTTCTTTTTTCCCTTATTTTTCCTAACAAATTAGTATTTCCTGCTGTGAAGGAAGCGAAATTATTAGATTAGGTTCTAATATCCGATAGTAATGAAATTCTAATGTAGCGCATACAAGAGAATATTAGGTATTTCTTGTGACATCCACCGTTGTAACCAGCTATAATATAAGTAGCTTTTGTAGCCTGTTTCTCTAAAAGGCTATTGGAGGCGTAATAAGAAAGCCGCCTATTTACCAGATATATAATATGCAAAATTAGGATTGTTTGCTTTTCATAGCTTAGCTCATCAAAGCGTGTTTTGTTGGAGCTGTTGAAGATGTGCCAAGCTATGGAATATAAAGTTTTATTAGTTAACGCATCTTTGCTTATCTCTAGTGGAAAATCAGAACTTGTGTCGCAATTTTAGAAGGCAATATGTTTTATTGTAATCAGTAGCGGGGCAAGACCTAAATTTTATGAGGGCAAGATATATTTTGCGAGGCCCTCTGCCGGCACAACGCGCTCACTGCTTTTGAGTTTAATGCATAAATCTACGGGGTGCGAGGCCCTCCGAAGCGCGAGGCCGGGGCCTGGGCCCACGTCGCCCACGCCTTCCGCCGCCTCTGATTGTAATATTATTTATGTTAGAATGAGTAAAATAATTAAATCAAACGATCGTATTAGGTGGTGATATTTTGGTGGGAGAATTCCTTTCCCCTTAAATTATTTCTTTGGCGGCACAGCTTTGTCGCTAGGGAGGTTGGTAACTAGCCACACCTGAAGCCTCACACGAGACCAGACCAGAGACTATTAATAAATTATAAATTCCCGAGTCACTCCTGCCGGAAATCGAACCCGGGACCTCTCACTTATAAGATCACAGCCCTCACCACTGCTCCAGGGAGGTCAACAAATACTCCGCGCGCTATGAGGCAATAGGATAGGATCCCGCTATACAACGATCTTCACCGAGATGTTTATTTGATGAAACGTATTTTATATTTAATTTAATATGTCTAATGTCTATGTTTAATATTTTAATTCAATAATCAGACCGGTGCAAAATGCAATATCGATTTACCTGTTTACACCTGGCTACCCGAGAGTTGTGACCGGAAAGGATTAGTTAACCTAACGTTTGCATATTCTATGGGCTTCATACTTTCGATTGATATAGAATTTGTCTAATAATCAAACCGGTGAAATGTATATAAATAATTTTTTTTTTAATTAATAATTAATCATATCCTGGACTGAAATTTGTTAGGCAACCCATATGCAATATATTTATTGACATATTAAATTAAATATAAAATAAGTTTCATCAAATAAACATCTCGGTGAAGGTCGTTGTATAGCGAGATCTTAGACCACAATTTTCGCTGAGTCGTATTTGGCGGTTTTTTATCGCGCTCAAAGGAGGTTTTGAACCGAGCAGACACTGATGAGCAGAACATTTGAGTAGCCTCAGTTTTCCTCAAGTGGAGGCTGCTTCGCTTGAGACCGCTTAAATGGACACAAATATAGATAGGTATACTATATTATAGATGTTGCAGTAACTAATTTTGCTTTGTTGAATTGAAAAGGATTAATCCAAGGCGGGCGGAACAGTAAAGTTTATGTTGAAATTATTAAAGTACGAGCGGATACCCGCGACTTCGTTCGCGTGGATATTGATTTTAATAATCACGTGGGAATCATTTTGTTTTTCCTATGCTCCTTTGAGCTTAAACCTTGCTAAAAACTGTAAAAAAGTTCATTGGCGGATGTTTAGGTACATCAAAATGTAAACATCCGCCAGTGAAAGTCCCATCAAAATCGGTCCAGCCTTTCGGAGATTAGCCTGTAGTCTTTAAAGTATCTACTTTCTAACAAAAAAAGAATGAATGAAATTGGACCACCCGTTAACGAATTACAGCTAAGTACACATTTTGCCTTTCATCCCCTCTCCCAAGGGAACCGTGCTGAATTTCGGGATAAAAAGTATCCTATATGTTACTCCATAGTATTAACTTAAATCATGCCGAGTTTCATTTCAATCCATTCAGTAGTTTTTACGTGATGCGCGCACAAACATACAGACAAACAGACAAACAGATAAACAGACAAACAGATAAACAGACAAACAGACAAAAATTTCAAAAATAGCTTTTTTACGTTCTATTACTTATCCCTAACATCCCCCAGTTATTATTTTGCAAAAATCTTCAATGTACAGATACGGCAATTCTACGATTTTATTATATGTATAGATGTATAGATGTATAGATTTGATGAGGATTTTAAAGGCTTTTAAACAATGAAACCCTTTTTATTGATCTGTAATCATAACGTCGCTGAAAACAGCTGCCGAGGATATAAATCTTCGCCAACGGAAATTATATGTGCACTACAATTTCACCTGAATATTTTACATCAAAAAGGGCCTTTTTCACCATCTTCTGATAAGTATCGGATAGCTATCTACAACTTTTGTCTTTGTCGCTTGACATAAAGTAACAAAACTTAAGTTTAGGCTATCAGACACTTATCAGAAGGTGGTGAAAGGCTGAAAGGCTATTATAGCCGCCGTCTTATACAGGGTAGGTAGGTATAAGAAGACCGCTTTTTAAAACTTAGCGCTATTACCATAATCCAATACCAATAACTATTTATCTATTACTTGTATTATTAGTGAAGTTTACGAAATTCACTAATCACTAATACGACAGCTATAAGACGGTTATTTTTAATGCAAACTTAGGAAAAATACAGGAAATACTTAAATTTTTTTGCGTTTTTTTTTGTATTATCTCGTCAGTAATCATCACTATTTACCTGTCTTCGTTTTCTAAAGCGGTTGGTTTCCTTACGCTATGTTATGCTAATACACTCAAGATAGTTTCATCATGATCAACCCATTACCGGCTCACTACAGAGCACGGGTCTCCTCTCAGAGTGAGAAGGGTTTTGGCCATAGTCTACCACGCTGGCCAAGCGGATTGGCAGACTTCACACACCTTTGAGAACGTTATGGAGAACTCTCAGGCATGCAGGTTTCCTCACGATGTTTCCTTCACCGTTAAAGTAAGTGATATTTAAATACTTAAAACGCACATAACTCCGAAAAGTTAGAGGTGCGTGCCCGGGATCGAACCCACGACCTCCGATTAGAAGTCGGTCATCCTAACCACTAGGCTATCACAGCTACGCTATGTAGCAAGATAGTTTAAACGCTAAGATTTCTATTGAATACATAAAATTATACTTAGGTACATACCAGCATCCCGTCTAGAGCACGAACGAGTCAACAAATAAATTCTATTCCATTTCATTCATTGTTAAGCTACAGTATACAGTAAGGTGCTGTTATAACTACCAATAATGTTCCTCATTGTATCGCCAGAGTAGATACTAGCCGTACCCAGTATAGCTTGCTTTTATGACTCTCTCGTTTTACGACGCTGGAAACTTACTGACGCCGCATACCTCTCTGCTTTATCTACTGCTCGGTCTAAATTACAGGATTAGTTGATGATTGTTAAATCACGACTAATCTAGTAATTAATCTGTACTTAGTATGAGTAAGTAGATTAACCAGGATCGAAAATGTGAAAGATTATAATATCATAAGTGTGTTTGTTAGTTACTTCCTTACACCTCAACTACTCAAATTATCTTGACGAAATTTGACGCAGACAGTCTCATTCATTAGACATCAATAATTTCTACCGTAATACCGACATAAAAATAATAAAAATTTAATGCATATTTTAAAATGAGATACCTATATACTTTAATATGTAAGCATTTTAGCTTTAAATAAATTGTGCTTCTGCAAAGAACAATAACAGAAATTGTAATGTTTTATTGTAAAGCTTTAAACCTTTGTATTTCAAAGTCCGACTGCCACCGACTCGAGTTTGGTTTAGTGAAACCCCTCGCGGTTATCAAGTTGGACTTGATAAGCCGCACATTGTTGAACGAACAAACCTTAAAGCCGCCTGCTCCGAAGTTTTGTGGATTTGTGCATAAACAAATATTATATAGGCCCCTGTCAACACAATGCGGTTTTAAAGGATTAATATAATTTATACCTACATCTGAATCGCTAAGTATGGGGCCTCATAAGCAGGCTCAGGGTCTGGAGTGTGCTAAATGAGGAAATCCGTAAGAGAAGGAGATTTACCGGCATAGCTCAGTGAGCTCCGAAGTTGATGTGGCAAAGGGCCGGGCACATAGTTCGAAGAACGGGGTTTTGGGGAGTTGGGGTCCCAAATTGCTCAAATGGCGACCTTGCATTACGAAGACAGACGATATCAGACGATGATAGATCAGATATACAGGGAGCGGTGTAAGACGACTTCCCTTGTTCAGTGGTGAGCGCTGTAGTCTTACAAGTGGGAGGTCCCCGATTCGATTCCCGGCAGGGGCAATTTGAGATTTTCTAACTTCTAAATTCTCTCTGGTCTAGTCTGGCTTCAGCCTCGGTTGGTTCCCTACCGGCAAAGCCTTACGGTACGATGGCGACCGATCAGGGGTAGATATGCATACCCTTTTCAAGTTAGCTCGCTTCCATCGACTGCACCGTCACTTACCGTCAGGTAAGATTGCTCAAATTGGTGATTGGTCAAAAGCTAATTTGTAGATGAATAAACAAGTATAAATTGAAAATTTAAAAAACCCCCGACACTCGCCATTTTGTGCCGGCGGCCATCTTGGATTTGCATAGTGCTATTCTACTAGTCAAGCCCTTTCATTTGATACCCGTATCGAGGGAGTTGTGATAAAATATGTAATCTGTCATTTTGTAGCGGCGGCCATCTTGGATCGATTTTCATCAAACATAGCTAACAACACTCTCGACTAATTCACCTTTCAAACAAAAAAAAAACCGCATTCAAATCGGTTCACCCGTTTGAGCGCTACAGGGGAACAGACAGACACACATACACACACACACACACACACACACACACACACACACACACACACACACACACACACACACACACACACACAGACACGTCAAACTTATAACACCCCGTCGTTTTTGCGTCGGGGGTTAAAAAGACCGTGAAGTGTGTAAACCCCTAAAAGAAAAATTTTAGTTTCTTTTGTACGTTACATTTTCTTACTAAACATCAGACATAGACACTTCCATAACATTCTCACCATTAAATTGGTACTTAGTACCTAAGTACCTAATCGTCTCTTCTAGCTAACTGCATCGCTATAAAGATCGCTTTTCAGCGATGAATGCCGCCAATTGTACTAATTGCTCTGTATCGAATGTTTATGTTTTATGTTTCATAAATTCTAAAAGTTCATCGTAAAATGAACTAAATGATCATGATGATGAAGTAGGTACTTACGAAATTACCTAGTACCTAGTAGAGTAGATACCTAATATACGACGTTTGGTCCACGTGGTTCTACTATTTTTATAGGTCACGGGTATCCCCACTTGTGAATTGTGCCAAAGTTAACAAGGCAGACCGGAAAATTTGTTCGATGTGGCGTCGTTTAGACCCTTCAATACAATTAAAGGGGCGATAGCATCGATGTAGGCGATAGCGAGACACCGAGGATCTTATTTTCACGTCAATGGATACTTACTTTCAAAATCCCCTTATTTATAGAAAATTAAAATGAAAACTTTTATATACTTACTAATTACTTATCTAGAGCACTACCGAACTCGGTAGGCAAATTGTTCTGCCACATTGGTAGAAAAATTGGTTGGAAAATGGTTCGAAAAAGAACAACACCGCCACCTACCAATGTTCACCATGGCTAATATTCTTAAAAAAATATATATAATCTCAATAATTAGGGCAAACTCTCCGCGCAATTTTTATCGCGCAAATTAATCTGCACCAATCAATCTATTTCAGAATTTCTGCGGGAAACGAAAAGCAGTGCATAAAACGTAGGTATACTTATATCGATCCCGTGTGTTGCAGAATTAATATAAAAATATCCCGCTTTTTATTTTTGTAGTGGCTATGCTAGCCTTCAGAAAGTGATGTTGCGGTCGAAGATAACACGCTACTGTGGCTAATTCTGTTGTACACAAATCTCTAAACTCAACTAAAATAACAGGTCTAAATCTATTGCTATCCTTTTCCGCAGTGAACACTGTGAAACTGTCTAACTACTAAGTATAACATAATTATGAGTTGCCTTTCTTCTAATGCGCTCTCGATTTAGATAAAGATCGTAAAATTAAAGTATTATAGAGACATGAAGCAAATAAACAATTTGATGTAGTTGCAACTGCAGTGTCTACGTCACATTGTATTGTTATTTTCTCAATATAAAGACAAAGTCTTATGTTCTACCAGAATTATTTATTACGAATTCCATTATCAACATACTTAATAATAAACATTATCAACATTACGAAGGAAAATCCCTATTGAACACCTAATTTGGTTTTCCTCTCAATTTTCACGCAAACTTCCTATGATCCTGTTAACCTAACGACTTTGTCATTCTGGGTTATACTTATATATAGAAAGTACGTTACGATTTACAAGCCTAATTTCAATTCACCATGTACCTACTTACCTATCTTTTTATATATTTGAAAATTTCTCTTACAAGGAAGATAGATCCACTTAAATCCACGAAAATGTTCTAAGTGCGCTATTAACTATTTTAAGTAAAGAGGTAAAGTAAAACACGCACCCCTGTCTGTATCTATCTACTAGCTGTTGCCCGCGACTTCGTCCGCGTTAAACAATTTTAAACGGGAACCCTTTGTTTCCCCGGGATAAAATAGTAGTCTGTCACTTTCCAGGTCCTCAACTAAAAAAATGCGACTGCAAAAAATCACGTCAATCTGTAGTTAAATGTCCGATGATAATAATATGTTGAAAGGAAACCCCCCTTGAGGTGGATTTTCGTCAAATTTTTCTTAGCTTATGCCTACCTACCCCCTAGAAAGAACCTAACTTCCAAATTTCAAGTTAATAATAACAATAACTTAAATTTCACGTAAAAAGTTTCATCCCCTTTTTTACCACCCTTAAGGGGAGATTTTCCTGAACAACTTACACAGGTTTTTATTATTTAAAATTTATAATCTAAATGCCTATTTTCATATCTGTAACTTCAAAAACATAGAACTTTCATATAACCTTCCTACCCCCATTTTACCCCCTTAGGGGAGGATTTTCGTGAAATCTTTTCTAGGCTGATATCTAAGCCCTAGAATGAACCTATCTTCTAAATTTCAAGTTGATAATAACAATAATTAAAACTTAACATAAAAACTTTCAACCCCTATTTTACCACCCTTAAGTGAAGATTTTTCAGAATAAAATACACAGGTTTATATTATTTAAAACCAATAATCTAAATGCCGATTTTCAGGTCTGTAACTTTAAAAACATAGGACTTTCATACAAACTTTCTACCCCCATTTTACCCCCTTAGGGGAGGATTTTAGGGATACTAAATAGCCTATAACCTTCCCAGAAAATTGTACTACCAAATGCAAAAAGAATTTTTCAAATCCGACTGGTACTTCCAGAGATTAGCGCGTTCAAACAAACAAACTCTTCCGCTTTATTATATTAGTATAGATTTATAATTCCCCATCGTAATAATATGAGGATGATCTTTCTCTCCGCTTCTATCAACTTAATTTACACAAGATAATATTAAACAAATGTAACTAATCAATACACGTTTTAAAAGTTTTTTGCAATTAATCTAAACTTACCAGAAACTGTTTACTTCCCAAAACTGCTGAAATTTTTTACAAAAACTCAATCAAACACTCACTAAAATTAATTAACACTCAGTGTTAGAGTCTAAGTTTAAAAAGTATTCACAGTTATTTTCCGTATATCATGTAATAACTTTAGTTTTCCGTCGGAAAACTGAGGATGCCGACACGTCTATCCGGCATGATGGACTCGAATGCACTGAAGAGGTACATTTTCTTTTCATACACTTGATACTCTTGATAGGGGAGTTACAGATATCTTTTCGCCCTTTCAACGTCTTCTTATCTTAGTAGGTAAAGGAAAATGAAGCTCCAATTCTCCATATTTGATTCATCGTCATTGAACTCAAAAAAATTCGTTTCAAAACATTTGTAGAGTTTGTTAAAGATGTCGAGTAAGTATTTAATGTGTACTTCTGTTTCGGTGTTTTCGATTTTTAACCCCCGACGCAAAAACGACGGGGTGCTATAAAGACGTGTCTGTGTGTGTGGCTATTCCACCGTAGCGCTCAAAGGGGGGAACCGATTTGAATGCGGTTTTTTTGTTTGAAAGGTGAATTAATCGGGAGTGGGAGCTAACTATGTATGTTTGTTCAAAATTGGTCCAAAATGGTCGCCGCCACAAAATAGCGGAGTAATAAATAGGAATTTCAAAACTTCCTCAATATGTCGCGGGTTTTTTAAATTTTTAGTTTATAATATACTTGTTAACTTAGTAGGTAAAGGAAAATAAATCTCCAATCCTCCATATTTGTTGATTCATCGTCATTGAACTCAAAAAAATATTTTCAAAACATTTGTAGAGTTTGTTAAAGATGTCGAGTATTTAATATGTAGATAGGTACTTACTTCTGTTTCGGTTTTTTCGATTTTTAACCCCCGACGCAAAAACGACGGGGTGTTATAAGTTTGACGTGTCTGTGTGTGTGTGTGTGTGTGTGTGTGTGTGTCTGTCTGTTCCCCTGTGGCGCTCAAACGGGTGGACCGATTTGAATGCGGTTTTTTTTGTTTGAAAGGTGAATTAGTCGAGAGTGTTCTTAGCTATGTTTGATGAAAATCGGTCCAAGATGGCCGCCGCTACACAATGGCGGATGATGTATTTTTTCACAACTCCCTTGATATGGGTATCAAATGAAAGGGCTTGACTGGTAGAATAGCACTATTGCAAATTCAAGATGGCCGCCGCCACTAAATGGCGAATGTCGGGGGTTTTTTAAATTTTCAATTTAGACTTGTTACATCATTAATTCAATCGAGAGCTTATAAAAACCATTTAGGGTTGCCTAAATATTATTGTTATGAGGATATTTATTTCAGACCCCATCCCTTCAGAATTATTATGACTGCCCCGTTACCATCTCTTTTCGTTAGTCGTTTCATTAATATTTTTGAACTAATTATCTATACTAATATAATAAAGCGGAAGAGTTTGTTTGTTTGAACGCGCTAATCTCGGAAACGACTGAACCGATTTCAAAAATTCTTTCACGGTTGGATATGTACGTGATCCTTGAGTACTATCGGCTATAATATATTATGTACCACGGGCGAAGCCGGGGCGGGCCGCTAGTTGGTTCAATAAAGATTGAAGCTTTCAAGCTTTTTAAATTTCAGCCCGGCCTCGTATTGTTGAGCTATTAAGGCTAAATGGTTCTCCTACATCATAAAATACTCCACCCCAATTTCATGTTCGTTTAGGGCGGCAGTCGGCGATAAGTGATTTTTATAGTCAGTCAGTCGGAAGAACATATTATTATTACGGACTACGTTATCGTTATATATTATGTACTTACATGAATATACAAAAAGAAATCATACATTTCTTTGAAGAAGAAGAACAAAAAGCTACCGAATGTATTGTTATAGAATGCTATATTTTTCAACAGATATATTTTGCTATATAATATTTTATTTTATCATCTTAGCTATGTAGTGGAGAAAGGTTCGATGAACTTAAAAGCTCCCTAATTGGTAGGTTGTTTTCATGCTCTCGTTATGCAAACTCGGATAACTCTGGTAGAAATTCTAACATTGGCATTGTCTTGAATCATATCAGGCCTATAGCAGATCTCCGCCGAAAACTAAAAATAGCGAAACGGAGCTTATTACTGAGCTTATATACCGAAATTTGAATTTGAATTTGGAAATGTGGAATTTGGAAAGCCGGAAGTATGGTAGAAGAAGTGAATAAATAAATTATCTTAGGATGTAAAAAATGTAGGTATACGTTTATTTATATAAATTGTTCAAGGGGTGAGAGTTTGGAGTGCTAATCGATAGTAGGAAAGTTAAAAATAGTTGCACGTGTTGTGTATATTTCCATAGCCCGTGCTAATTTTTAGGGTTCCGTACCAAAAGGTAAAAAAAGGAACCCTTATAAGATCACTTTCTTGTCCGTCTGCCCGTCTGTCCGTCTGTCTGTGTGTCATCACCGATTTTCTCAGAAACGGGTGGACCTAGCAAGTTGAAATTTATACCAGATACTAAGGTCTATAGTCCCTATATATATAGGTACTAGCCGACCCCCGCGACTTCGTCCGCGTGGATATAGGTTTTTATATAGGATCGAATTGGATCCCATAATCCTTTTTTGTACCTAAACTAAATGTAGCCTAAGTACAACAATGTAGCCTTATAACATCACCTATCTGCTATTGAAAGTTCCATCAAAATTGATCCAGCCGTTTCGGTAATTAGCTGGTACAAATAGACAGACCGACAAACATAAATTTAAATGCACACCAGTTTAAAATAAGCCGTACATTCAAAGATCCGGGTCCCAAGTTATTTGAACCCAATGGTAGTTCTCTAGTGTAACTCGGCAACCCGCACCAGAATAACATCAAAGCTCATATAAAATACTAGCGTTCCGCCCCGGCTTCCCCCGTGGTACATAATATATAGCCTTAGATAGCACTCAAGGATCACTTACATATCCAACGGTGAAAGAATTTTTGAAATCTGTCCAGTATACCTAGTTCCTGAGATTAGCGCGTTCAAACAAACAAACTCTTCTACTTTATTATATTATGATATAGATCTGCGCCGATTTCCTCACAATATCGTACCAACAAATAGATTTTTTTTCGTCTCCAAAACGATGAAGAAATATCTTGTTATCAAATCCATCAAATATTGCCCTTCTCCTCATGCGAAATCTTGTACATTTGTTTGGAGTGTTACGACGAAAACAGATACTTACTCCAGATTTGGTGAGCACGTTATTATTGACAGGGAGAGCCCTACGGATCACGGGGCTGAGGGCTCTCGGCGCGTACAAGGACGCGTCGGGTACAAGCTAATGACGTGGCATTTTTCGAGTTCACTCCGAGGAGAAACCTTCGGTGTTATCGTAACGTTGTTGGCCGTAAAATTTTGTAGTCTTATTATTGTAGTATACAAGTCGAGTACGTTTTGAAGTTGTTTTCGTACTACGCCACCTGTCTTTGTTACTTGAAGAATGTAGAACTATTTTTGATGGTTTTTCTAGCATGATAATAAGATCTTCAAACACTGGGTTTTTCATTTCTTAGTTCTATACAAGCGGATACCCGCGACTTCGTTTGCGTGGATATTGGTTTTTAAAAATCCCGTGGGAATCATTTTGTTTTCCTAAGCTCCTTTGAGTTCATACCTTGCTAAAAACTGTTAAAAGTTCCCTGGCGGATGTTTAGGTAGATCAAAATGTAAACATCCGACAGTGAAAGTCCCATCAAAATCGATCCAGCCTTTTAGAGATTAGTCGGTAATCTTTAAAGTATCTACTTTCTAACAAAAAAAGAATGAATGAAATCGGACCACGCGTTATTGAATTACAGCTAAATACACGTTTTGACTTTCATCCCCTCTCCCTAGGGAACCGTGCTGAATTTCGGGATGAAAAGTATGCTATACGTTACTCCGTAGTATGAACTTAAATCGTACCAAGTTTCGTTTCAATCCATTCAGTAGTTTTTGCGTGATGCGCGCACAACATACAGACAAACAGACAAACAGATAAACAGATAAACAGACAAACAGACAAAAATTTCAAAAATAGCTTTTTTACGTTCTGTTACTTATCCCTAACATCCCCCAGTTATTATTTTGCAAAAATCTTCAATGTACAGATACGGCAATTCTACGATTTTATTATATGTATAGATGTATAGATATAAGTAGAATAGATAGATATAGATGTATCTAGATAGAAGATGTATAGATGTATAGATAGATTATTTAGTTAGCTTCAAAGGAATTGTTAATTTTTAGACCACCATTTCATAATCTATACCATTATTACTTCCATACGTAGGTATTATCTTTTCGTCTCCATTACTCGAATCATAGCTCACTCTATGAGTGACTCTAAAATTTCCTAAGAGGTACATAGTTACTGACCATGTCGCAGGACGGCAGGACCGTATGTTATTATTGGCAACACGCACTGTTCGAAGACTGGTCTCAAACACTGAGAGATATTGGATGGTTGTCCAATGTCTATACGTTAACAACGACGACAACTCAAATCATTTGAACAATATTGGGCGCAAAGCTAAAAACACTTCATTATAGAGAAGGACGTACGGTATTTTTTATCCCGGGCAAACAAAATCTACGGGATTATTAAAAAAACGTAAATCCACGCATATATGAACTCACAGACCAAAGTTTTTTTTAATTCATCTACCTACAAGTTAGTCGTTGACAGCGATGAGCTGATAGTTAGTGACGATGCAGTCTAAGGTGGAAGCGGGCTAACCTGGGGGAGGTACGGCAGTTTTCATTAAACCCACGCCACTGATCGGTTACTATGGTGACATCGTACCGGAATACTAAATTGCTTGGCTGAACCACCACCACCAGACCAGAGCAGAGACAGTTTAGAAATTATGAAATTCCAAATTTGCCCCTGTCGGGAATTGAACCCGGGACCTCCCATTCATACAACCACTGCGCCAGGCAAGTTCTCAATTTAGTGGTTAATACTACACAATACAAATACTCTCTCAATATTCTGATATTCTAATAGCATTTTATGCATCATGCATGCTATAGGTACGTAATAATCTATCTATCAACGAACAGTATTATTAACCCAGTCTTCTTAGTCGTTCAAGGCCAAGCCTGAGGGCCACTGGAACACAGAAGGTCGACAAGGGCATGCAATTTCGAAACGTAGCAATTTTTAAGTCTTCTTTGATCAAGTTTGAAAGTCTAGCATTTCAAAATCTTATCAACCATGTAGGTACCTTTGTTAAATTCGAAGTGGTTAAAAAGAAACACTATATGAAATGGTTATAGTTATGGATAACTAGCTTTTGCCCGCGGCTTCGCCCGCGTGAATTTCGGATTTTCACAAATCCCGAGGGAATCGTGGATTTCCAGTGTCCGTTCCCGCTCCCTTTTCCAACCTTTATGCCTATTTTCAAGGAAGTTTGCTATTGTAATCTACCTGTAGCTGCAGCTTTAGATTGCTATAGCTTTCGATTTTTTCAAAATCCCTGGGAATTGTGGATTTTTCAGGATAAAAAGTATGCGTTAAGTCAGGGTATATAATCTAATTTCATTTTAAATTTCAACCAAATTGGTTCAGTAGTTGCGGCGTTAAAGAGTAACAAACATAACACACATACACACATACATAGGTACACACAAACAAAGAATTCCACACACAAACTTTCGCCTTTATAATGTGATATGGGCATGTTAAGGTATTTTTGCCCATCCACCATGTAAGGATGCCAAAACACTATTCGAGTCCATAAGTCTGAAAATTATAATCCAAACAAAAACATTTCATGTGAATAATAAGGCCAACTTCCTATCAAAAAGTTTCGGCCATTAAAAGTACTGATATCAAAAATTATGACCAAGTCCTTTGCTAGGCTCGATAAATGAAACCATACAGTTTTAGAAGGTATATCTTCTTCGATCACCCTCAAGCTGTCATACCATTCCTAATGATCCTGTTAAAATATTTTTAAATAATTTATGTCTTACTAATAACATTATAATATGAAGCTCA
Organism: Melanargia galathea; assembly: GCA_920104075.1. NCBI lineage: Eukaryota > Metazoa > Arthropoda > Insecta > Lepidoptera > Nymphalidae > Melanargia > Melanargia galathea. The sequence goes on along the minus strand of OV049855.1, from coordinate 32,790,164 downwards.
TTTGGGACTGAGAATAGTTTTATTGTTTTCAACTTGACAACATTTTTGCACTCCTTTGAATTTGTTTAATTTAAAAAATTTAAAGCAAAGGACTTGGTCATAATTTTTGATATCAGTACTTTTAATGGCCGAAACTTTTTGATAGGAAGTTGGCCTTATTATTCACATGAAATGTTTTTGTTTGGATCTCACTCCTTTTTTCTAAGTATTTCAAAGTTAATGCAATAAGTATAATGAAGTCTTTTTTCTCTCTTACGCTTCAGTATAATTAGGAATAGAACCCTATCACATTTTACGGCCTGATTAGATGTGGTTTAATCTTCAATACATAGTATAAAACAAAGTCGCTTTCTCTGTTCTAATTGGGTGAATTTTTATTTTGTTCGTCTGTCTGTCAAAATCACAGATAACAGAAACTCCACTCCAGAGTATTTCCACTCAGTGGTCAGTTTCAGAACTTAGAACCATACGGCTTAACTAAGAGAAGATTTTGAGTATTTGACTCTCATTAAGTTTAATGAATAGTATTAGATATTAGTGATACCTAGTAGCCGGAATCAACAGGACACCAAAGTCTCCTCCAAACCTCCAAAGTCGGCCACCCATCCATTTCCTGACTTGGGTCAAGGTTGCTTATCAAAATTATTAAGAAAATCGCGCTTCTGGTTTTATTGGCAAAGACGAATCTCAAACTACTGGAAGGAACGGGCTTAGGCACACAGATAGCTATTAATGTGGCGTACGACATCCGCAAAGAAAGGATTTTTGAAAATTCAACCCCTTAGGGGGTAATATAGGGGTTTCAAATTTGTGTAGTCCACGGCGACGAAGTCGCGCCCGCGACTTCGATAAAAAAATATACCTCTTGGCGTTTTATTATTATTTACCTACACTTTACTTTTTATTAGAAATCAAGACCAGTAAGATTGACCCCTTGCTAGAAAACTTAAAAAGTCACATCTCCCTAAATAGTGCACCGATTTCGATGAAACAAGAACCATATATAGCTTCGAATAAAGTAAAATACATTTATTAAAACAAAATGAAAATTTGTTCAGTATTTTTTGTGTGATGTGGGAACAGACAGATTTTTATATATCTTTGAATTGGTCATTGTCTGATGCAACTTTTGGACATTTTTCGATTTTTTCGTTCATATACACACTAAGACTCATCTTCTTACCAAATTTCAACATTCCACATACACGGGAAGTGCGTCATAATTTTGATCAGTCAGTGAGTAGGTCTTGTTTTATGTGATTTTCAAACCTCTGTATCTCAGAAACGGTTCAACTTGAAAATTTGAAACTTTCAATTTATCATCACATCCACGAGTTTAACTTATATTTCAAATTTCGTAGGATTACTATCCCGCGAACCAGAGTTATGAGGGGGGTCAAAACAGCTCGAAATGGATCGTGTAAATAACACACTCATGCGACAAGGCCGGAGGAACTTGGCCTGGCGCACTTCGTGCGCCTAGATTCTTGTGTCAGTGAAGACCACGGGCAAGTAAAATGATCGCATTGAGTTTGATTTGTACCTATTGTTAAAATAAGGTCTAGCTGGAATGAATTTCACAAATCCCTATTGTTGTTTTTCATCGGTTATTTACCAGATTTTCATCAATTTCGTACTAAGTACCTACTGAGTCTGCTACGAATTTATTTTTACTGATTTATAGAATCGTTTACCTGCGAGTAATATATTATGAAGAATTGCTCTATCTTTGAGTAAAAGTACCCAAAATAGTTCATCGTAATATATTGGCAATTTTTTCAAATTAAAACATTCGTGAAAAATGTTTTATTCTCTATTCATAAAATTTTCATTATACTTAGGTATCCTTATAATGAGAAGAACTAGAATGATAAGTTTGTCTTATTTTTTGTATTAAGAATAATGTATTAAGATTATAATATATTATTATACTCGTATCAATCCCCTAAATAAATAAAAAAATCTCAGACAATGTGGCTAATTCTGTTGTAGGTACACATAGTGTGCTTAGTCTAAGATCGGAGCACTCGAAAACGAACTCGAAAACTATTGATCGAATCACAAGTGAATTCAGAGCAAAATGAACTCAAATACTCGTATTTTAAAGTCGTAATTCCATAGTTCGAATATGTATTTTACAACATTTCTGCTTGGGGCGCTCGTTGTGTTCGAATGCTGAATGTATTGGCGAACTCAAACCTTAATACAAGCCATTTTAGGTCTATTTTACTCTGAAATCGATCAATAGTTTTCGAGTTCGTTTTCGAGTGCTCCGATCTTAGACTAAGCACTCTAAACTAAAATGACAGGTCTAAATCTATTGCTATCCTTTTCCGCAGTGAGCACTGTGAAAGAGATAGGAATAAATTTAGACCTGTCATTTTAGTTTAATTTAGAGAATTGTGTACAACAGAATTGGCCACATTAACTTCAACGCGATATAAGTGACTACATAAAACGTATTTCTTATGATACTTAGCAACTTTTTTCGCGACTTTGTCAACGTGGATTTAGATTATTCTGTAGAAACCCTTTTTTAACTAAGTATGTACCTTAGAAAAATTATGTTGACCCGTTGTTCCGTTACTGCGTTAAAGAAGGACAAACCAACAGACACACTTTCGCTTTTTAACAATAATTACTTAAAGAAGTTATTACGTAGAAGATTAAACCTTGAACAAAATTTTAATACCTAAAATTAATATCATCTCAAAAAGTTTCAAAGAACTGAAAATATTTAAATTAATTCTAATATTACTGATACCTACCTACTTATTATTCTGATAAAAACTTTTATATTGAAACCGTATCTATTCTCTTGGCGAACTTTTATTAAAATAATAATAAATCTTTTAGTAGGTAGTTATTTTCAATTATCAAGGTTATCCTCAAGATAAGTTGCTTGGAAACAAAGGTTATTCATACCTACTCAACAGTTCACACTTTCTCGCTACTTTTGCTACGCTTTGTCGGTATTACCTACGCCCACGAGAGAGATTTGTCGCACATAATGGGCTTGGACTGCTGAATTTTCGTAAAAACAATCAGAACTTATTTAAGTTAGGTTTAACTATTTAGGTAACACAGATTATATAAAGCACAGCTTTATTTTCTGAACGTCCTCTGTACATTTTATGTTTTACGTTAACATTTAGCTTAACTACAGTTTTTTGACATAGATTTTTTATAAAATCGTTGGAAATAACATGAATAAATACGTTAACATGTAACATTAGATTACATTAACATACGTAACATATCATAATCTCTACGTACTTTTTGGACCTCAATTTTGTGTCCATATTACTTAGGTTAGGTAAAAGTTATAATAAAATAAGTATCTCTGTTTTAATAAAGCCTCATCATAATTTTCATTTCATTTCATTTATTTTAATCGTTTGAATGTTACAATAATAGATCTTAAAATTAGGTATAGTAGAAACAGTCTACCTCTGACAGGAATACGATATATGTAGGTAGATGTATAGAGATACTTACGACATTTTGAAATTTTACAGAGGTCACATAATTTTAAAGTTATTACAATAATTATATTAAATGGTAATGTTATTTATGTCAAGTATAATTCTAAAATTTACAACTTTAATTTTAGAATTACCTACTTGAATTGACATAATAAAAGTAAACACATTTAGTACACTCGTCATTATGTAACCTATCGGCATATAATACTAATCAATATTCTGCATTGATATCACTTATTGTGTATTGTTAATAGTGCAGTTTGCAATGATACATTGTAATGCAACATCTCATTATTCTTTCCGTTTTAGCATCATGTACCAACTATTCAGACAGGATCATTTTGTTTGACTAAGTGCCAGTTGAGGTCACCAGAAAAAGGCTACTTTGTGTTGCATATTATGTCAGTGTTCTGTAACTTTTTAACCCCCGACGCAAAAACGACGGGGGTGACGAAGTTTGACGTGTCTGTGTGTGTGTGTCTGTCTGATAGCGTTCAAACGGGTGAACCAATTTGAATGGGGTTGTGGGTTTAGGGAGTGTTCTTAGCTATGTTCGATGAAAATTGGTCCAAGATGGCCGCCGCCACAAAATGGCGGATTACATATTTTTTCACAACTCCCTCAATATGGATATCAAATGAGATGGCTTGACTAGTAGAATAGCACTATGCAAATTCAAGATGGCCGCCACCATAAAATGGCGAATGTCGGCGGTTTTTTAAATTTTTAATTTATACTTGTATATTTCTTGTGTGCAATAAAGTATAGGTCTATCTATCTAAGTAGATAGATGACATCAAACGATGGACCGTGATGGAAGACGGTGGTGTGTGGAAAAGCCTTCAGAATACCCTCGTCCAGCAGTTCAAGTATATTGGTACAGACGACGGCAACGTTATAAGGTAAAGAACGTATCGATCAAGAGGTATCAAGCTTTGATTGATTTTACTCCGAATACCTCCCAAGAGCGTGCCTCAATATTTGCTTTGGAAATATTAAATTAAAGTAGAGCCAATACAAAAACTCATAAAGATCACATCGAAAGTGAATGCCTTTAGATAAGGGAGGGAAAACGTTTTTGTACCGAAGCTGGCGGCATGTTTTTCACTGAAATCGTCAGTTTTATGTAATAAAAAAGCAAACATCTATAAAAAGGACAATAATCTACTATAGGTACCTAATAAAATTATGTTGTAAAAATATTACTACGAAATCAAAAAACCATAATGAAGTTACAACAACAAAGACATACAAAGAGTCACTTAAATTAGTTTAGTAGTTTTGACGACCTCCCTGGCACAGTGAGCGCTGTGTGTGGTGTGTCTTTAAGTGGAAGATCACGGGTTCGATCCCAGTGGGGCCAATTTGGGAATCTAAATTGTCGTTTGTCTTGTGGAAGGCTTCAGCCCAGGCTAGTTACTACCCTATCGGCAAAGCCGTGCCGCTAAGCGATTTAGCGTTCCAGTATAATGATGCGATGATGCTCTTTTTTAACTTGGTTAAAGTAGCAAATTAACAAAATTAAACAAGTATAAATTAAAAATTTAAAAACCCCCGACATTCGCCATTTTGTGGTGGCGGCCATCTTGGATTTGCATAGTGCTATTCTACTAGTCAAGCCCTTTCATTTGATACCCATATTAAGGGAGTTGTGGCAAAATATGTAATCCGCCATTTTGTAGCGGCGGCCATCTTGGTCCGATTTTCATTAAACATAGCTAAGAACACTCTCGACTAATTCACCTTTCAAATAAAAAAAACCGCATTCAAATCGGTCAACCCGTTTGAGCGCCACAGGGGAACAGACAGACACACACACACACACACACACACACACACACACACACACACACACACACACACACACACACACACACAGACACGTCAAACTTATAACACCCCGTCGTTTTTGCGTCGGGGGTTAAAAATACGGCAGCCCTGCTGTGGCCCTGCTGCCCCTTTATTTTTTACCCGACTACGGCAAAGCCAAAATGAAGGGTTATGATTTTAGCAGTCTATGTATGTATGTATGTATGTATGTATGTATGTATGTATGTATGTATGTATGTATGTATGTATGTATGTATGTATGTATGTATGTATGTATGTATGTGGCCGATTTTTGTATGAGATTCTGTGTGTACCACCGTAGCGCCTAAGCTACTGGACCGATTTTGATGAATGAGGTGTCTATTGATTCGTTGTTATGGTCCGGGTGACATAGGCTACATTTTATTTGCGAGAAAAATCGCGAAGTGACCTTCGTGCGGCTTTCTACATTATTAATTATTAGTTTCAGATAGACATAATAGATGGCGCCACTAGCTCCTTGCCCCGCGATTTCGGGTTTCGTTTGCGTAGTCGGGTTTTAGTTTACGAACTTTATACTTGTTACTTATAAATGATATTATTTATTTGTGAATCACTGGATATTGAACTATCGTGTTATATATATTTTGGATTCTACTCTCATTTTTTAGATGAAAAATTTTTTTTTGAAAATCAAGTTTATAACAATTAACTATAAACTTAATTTGCTTTTCAAAAAAAAAAATCTACTTTAGTCTTTAATGGGGGATCATAGTCACCCCATCATTTTTTATTTTATTTTACTGGCCTATGTCACCCGGAATAAGCAAATGATTCTAACGACACTTCATTCTTCAAAATAGAAGTTATCGTGGAATATACAAACTCACATGACAATATGAACTCTGAAAACAATATACTTATTTTTCAGGCAGTCGTATAAAAATGCATAAAATCAAGGCGCTTACATCGCTGACGGTGGCATCATCTAATGTTCAGAGCGTAAATAAAATTACCGCCATGACTGAGCAACAATGACCCAAATCGGTAACTGGGTCGCCGAACTTTTGTGGTACTAATTTCGGTCCCTTCCATTCCAATACTATCGGTTCTATAAACCAACCGATCCCATCTGACTTCTAATAAACGTTTACAAAAGCGGACAATGAGGAAGTTTCCTGAAGTTGAATATATCATTTTGAATACAATAGTATTAAAATATAGATTAAAACTAATAAATCAGTGAAAAAAATTTTGAAATCCATCAATAAATGAAGGAGAAATTAATCATTGAAGTTCATGTATCACGCAAAATTTCTCACTCGAGTATGACGTCACAGCGTCTATTCGGAGGTATTTTTTCCATGTTTTATTTGTTTTACCAATTTTTTCCGAGATTACTGATACTTAGTAATCTCGGAGAAATTGGTAAAACAAGTTTTACCAGGAAAAAATACCTCCGAGCGTGTTGGATGACGTTACACGCTGGAGCGCCGCGTGAAACGAAATTAGCAACTTTAAAGTTCAATAACTTTTTAAGTTTTTGAGATAATTTAATAATTTTCTCAGATTTTTGTTTTATTTTACTTAAATTTTTATAATAAATAAAAAAAATATCGGAAACTTGTCCATTATAACTTGGTTCACATCTGTAAGTTCTATAAAATATAAGTAGTATCTTGGTATGCCAAGATATTAATGCTTCGTCAGAGAAAATTGTAAAGTATAATATTATATTGGCGATATTATCAACGATTTTATTTTACTTAAATTTTTATAATAAACTAGATGATGCCCACGGCTTCGCCCGTGTGGTTTGTAAAAATCTCGTGGGAACTTTGATTTTCCAGAACAAAAAGTAGCCTATCTGTAGTAAGTAGTAACCCGTCCACAAAACGGAAAAATTCCGTGGGATCCTTACGATTTCGGAATGCAATTCCTTACAGCATCAGGGTTGAGGAGTTGGACATGTACCTACTCGAGGTCATTCAACAATAAAGTCTTTAATTGGTATCCCCAATATCAATTTAAATAACCGACAGTGTCTAAATCCCATTAGTGTTGGGGATCAGATCCCCTACAGCATCAGGATTGAGGAGTTGGAATCCAATTTTTTTGTAGGGCAGTGTCGCAATGTTTCTCTATCGATTAAAAAAAAAAATTACGCAAATCGGTTCAGAAATTTCGGAGATATCGGTGTACATAGGTAGAAAAACACAACTCCTCCTTTTTTGAAAGTCGGTTAAAAAAGTAGCCTATGTTACTCCCTGGTTAATTCTCTACTTGTATGTGAAAGTCCCGTCAAAATCGGTTCAGCCGTTCCAAAGATTAGCCCGTTCAAACAGACAGACAGACAGACAGACAGACAGACAGACAGACAGACAGACAGACAGACAGACAAAAATTTTAAAAACGTGTGGTACGGTTATAGTATTGTTCAAATAACCATATGAGCTTAATATGAGGTAGTTATTTCGATATTACAGACAGACACTTCAATTTTATTTATTAGTATATATTAGTATATAGATAAAAAAATTATTGGAAACTTGTCCATTATAACTTGGTTCACATCTGTAAGTTCTATAAAATATAAGTAGTATCTTGGTATGCCAAGATATTAATGCTTCGTCAGAGAAAATTGTAAAGTATAATATTATATTGGCGATATTATCAACGACTGTCCATAAATATATGAATGTAAGTGTCAATAAAATGCACTTGATGAATTCAGAGACTATACTACTATATTATTTGTTACTAGCTTCTGCCCGCGGCTTCGCCCGCGTGAATTTCGGGTTTTCACAAATCCCGAGGGAATCGTGGATTTCCGGTTCCCCTTCCCGCTACTTTCAAGGAAGTTTGCTTATAGCCTAATCTACCTATAGCTGTAGGTATAAATTTCGGTTTTTCAAAATTCCATGGGAACTGTGGATTTTTCTATATCTATTTTAGTCCCACAGGAATACTTTTCCGGGATAAAAAGTAGCCTATGTGTACCAGGGCATAATGTAGCTCCATTCAAAATTTCAGCCAACATACAGACACACACAAACTTTCACCTTTATAATGTTAGTGTGATACATTAATGGCTAACGTACCTGGAATTATTACAGCAAAGTAACTTAAAACTGGCACTAAACACTGACACTTAACACTTACACATGCACTAAATACTGAACCTAAACACTTGCACTAAACACTGGCACTAAACACTTGCACTTACACTAAGCACTTGCACTATCACTTGTACTAAACATTGGCACTAATCAATTGCTCTAAACACTGGCACTAAACACCTGCACTAATCACTGGCACTAAACACTTGAACTAAACACTGGCACTAAACACTTGCACTATCATTGCACTAAACACTGGCACTAAACACTTGCACTATCACTTGCACTAAACACTTGCACTATCACTTGCACTAAATACTGACACTAATAACTTGAACTAACACTGGCACTAAACACTTGCACTATCAGTTGCACTAAACACTGGCACTAAACACTTGCACTAAACACTGGCACTAAGCACTGGCACTAAATACTTGCACTATCACTTGCACTAAACACTGACACTAAATACTTGCACTATCACTTGCACTAAACACTTGCACTAAACACTTGAACTAAACACTGGCACTATCACTTGCACTAAATACTGGCACTAATTATTTGAACTATCAGTTGCACTAAACACTGGCACTAAACACTTGCACTAAACACTGGCACTAAGCACTGGCACTAAATACTTGCAATATCACTTGCACTAAACACTGACACTAAACACTTGCACTAATCACTGGCACTAAACACTTGAACTTACACACTTAAACACTTACACTAATACCTTGCACTAAATACTGAACCTAAACACTTTCACTAAACACTTGCACTAAACACTTGCACTAAACACTTGCAATATCACTTGCACTATCACTTGCACTAAACACTTGTACTAAACACTGGCACTAAACACTGGCACTAAGCACTAACACTGGCACTAAACACTTGCACTATCACTTGCACTAAACACTTGCACTATCACTTGCACTAAACACTGGCACTAAACACTTGTACTAAACACTGGCACTAAGCACTGGCACTAAATACTTGCACTATCACTTGCACCTGGCACTAAACTCTTGCACTATCATTGCACTAAATACTGGCACTAAACACTTGCACTATCACTTGCACTAAACACTTGCACTATCACTTGCACTAAACACTGGCACTAAACACTTGTACTAAACACTGGCACTAAGCACTGGCACTAAATACTTGCACTATCACTTGCACTAAACACTGACACTAAACACTTGCACTAATCACTGGCACTAAACACTTGAACTTACACACTTAAACACTTACACTAATACCTTGCACTAAATACTGAACCTAAACACTTTCACTAAACACTTGCACTAAACACTGGCTCTAAACACTTGCACTATCACTTGCACTAAACACTTGCACTATCACTTGCACTAAACACTGGCACTAAACACTTGCACTAAACACTGGCACTAAGCACAGGCACTAAATACTTGCACTATCACTTGCACTAAACACTGACACTAAACACTTGCACTAATCACTGGCACTAAACACTTGAACTTACACACTTAAACACTTACACTAATACCTTGCACTAAATACTGAACCTAAACACTTTCACTAAACACTTGCACTAAACACTGGCACTAAACACTTGCACTATCACTTGCACTATCACTTGCACTAAACACTTGTACTAAACACTGGCACTAAACACTTGCACTATCATTGCACTAAACACTGGCACTAAACACTTGCACTATCACTTGCACTAAACACTTGCACTATCACTTGCACTAAACACTGGCACTAAACACTTGTACTAAACACTGGCACTAAGCACTGGCACTAAATACTTGCACTGTCACTGGCTCTAAACACTGGCACTATTCACTTGCACTAAATACTTGAACTAAACACTTGCACTAAACACTTGAACTAAATACTGGTACTATCACTTGCACTAAATACTGGCACTTGAACTAAACACCGGCACTAAATACGTGCACTATCACTTGCACTAAACACTGGCACTAATCACTTGCACTAAACACTGGCACTAAACACTTGAACTAAACACTTACACTAAACACTTGCACTAAACACTGGCACTAAACACTTGAACTAAGCACTTGCACTAAACACTTGCACTAAACACTTGCACTAAACACTGGCACTAAACACTTGCGCTATCATTTGCACTAAATACTGAATCTAAACACTTGCACTAAACACTTGCACTATCACTTGCACTAAACACTGGCACTAAACACTTGTACTAAACACTGGCACTAAGCACTGGCACTAAATACTTGCACTATCACTTGCACCTGGCACTAAACACTTGCACTATCATTGCACTAAATACTGGCACTAAACACTTGCACTATCACTTGCACTAAACACTTGCACTATCACTTGCACTAAACACTGGCACTAAACACTTGTACTAAACACTGGCACTAAGCACTGGCACTAAATACTTGCACTATCACTTGCACTAAACACTGACACTAAACACTTGCACTAATCACTGGCACTAAACACTTGAACTTACACACTTAAACTAATACCTTGCACTAAATACTGAACCTAAACACTTTCACTAAACACTTGCACTAAACACTGGCTCTAAACACTTGCACTATCACTTGCACTAAACACTTGCACTATCACTTGCACTAATCACTTGCACTAAACACTGGCACTAAACACTTGTACTAAACACTGGCACTAAGCACTGGCACTAAATACTTGCACTATCACTTGCACCTGGCACTAAACACTTGCACTATCATTGCACTAAATACTGGCACTAAACACTTGCACTATCACTTGCACTAAACACTTGCACTATCACTTGCACTAAACACTGGCACTAAACACTTGTACTAAACACTGGCACTAAGCACTGGCACTAAATACTTGCACTATCACTTGCACTAAACACTGACACTAAACACTTGCACTAATCACTGGCACTAAACACTTGAACTTACACACTTAAACTAATACCTTGCACTAAATACTGAACCTAAACACTTTCACTAAACACTTGCACTAAACACTGGCTCTAAACACTTGCACTATCACTTGCACTAAACACTTGCACTATCACTTGCACTAAACACTGGCACTAAACACTTGCACTAAACACTGGCACTAAGCACAGGCACTAAATACTTGCACTATCACTTGCACTAAACACTGACACTAAACACTTGCACTAATCACTGGCACTAAACACTTGAACTTACACACTTAAACACTTACACTAATACCTTGCACTAAATACTGAACCTAAACACTTTCACTAAACACTTGCACTAAACACTGGCACTAAACACTTGCACTATCACTTGCACTATCACTTGCACTAAACACTTGTACTAAACACTGGCACTAAACACTTGCACTATCATTGCACTAAACACTGGCACTAAACACTTGCACTATCACTTGCACTAAACACTTGCACTATCACTTGCACTAAACACTGGCACTAAACACTTGTACTAAACACTGGCACTAAGCACTGGCACTAAATACTTGCACTGTCACTGGCTCTAAACACTGGCACTATTCACTTGCACTAAATACTTGAACTAAACACTTGCACTAAACACTTGAACTAAATACTGGTACTATCACTTGCACTAAATACTGGCACTTGAACTAAACACCGGCACTAAATACGTGCACTATCACTTGCACTAAACACTGGCACTAATCACTTGCACTAAACACTGGCACTAAACACTTGAACTAAACACTTACACTAAACACTTGCACTAAACACTGGCACTAAACACTTGCACTAAGCACTTGCACTAAACACTTGCACTAAACACTTGCACTAAACACTGGCACTAAACACTTGCGCTATCATTTGCACTAAATACTGAATCTAAACACTTTCACTAAACACTTGCACTAAACACTGGCACTAAATACTGGCACTAAACACTTGCACTAAGCACTTGAACTAAACATATAACTTCAAAAACATAACCTTCCTACCCCCATTTTACCCCCTTAGGGGAGGATTTTCGTGAAATCTTTTCTAGGCTGATATCTAAACCCTAGAGTGAACCTACCTACCAAATTTCAAGTTGATAATAACAATAATAATATAAATTAAAACTTCCCATTAAAACTTTCATCCCCTATTTTACCACCCTTAAGGGAAGATTTTTCGAAATAAAATATACAGCTTTTTATTGTTTAAAACTAATAATCGAAATGCCGATTTTCAGGTCTGTAACTTTAAAAACATAGGACTTTCATACAAATTTTCTACCCCCATTTTACCCCCTTAGGGGAGGTTTTCGTGAAATCTTTTCTAGGCTGATATCTAAGCCTTAGAATGAACCTACTTTCCAAATTTCAAGTTGATAATAACAATAACATAATTAAAACTTCCCATTAAAACTTTCATCCCCTATTTTACCACCCTTAAGGGAAGATTTTTTAAAATAAAATATACAGCTTTTTATTATTTAAAACTAATAATATAAATGCCGATTTTCAGGTCTGTAACTTTAAAAACATAGGACTTTCATACAAACTTTCTACCCCCATTTTACCCCCTTAGGGGAGGATTTTAGGGATATTAAATAGCCTATAACCTGCCCCAAAAATTGGACTCCCAAATGCAAAAAGAATTTTTCAAATCCGACAGGTACTTCCAGAGATTAGCGCGTTCAAACAAACAAACAAACAAACAAACAAACAAACTCTTCCGCTTTATTATATTAGTATAGATGGAAAACTTCTTAATAATAAAATAATCTTGCAGTAATAAAAATATGGAATAAATAATGAAGATTATAAAAAAATACACACACACTTAAATATGCTATTAAAACTATTTTTTAATTAAATTACTTTTTTTGATTTAAAAATTATTTTGCTATATTATTTGTTTATAAAACTTTATTTAAACAGGATTTAATGATTACGACGTAGGTATAGTGGTGAGCGCTGTAGTCAAAATATGAGTGAGAGGTCTCGGGTTCGATTCCCTGCAGGGGCAATTTGGGATTTCATAATTTCTAAATTGTTTCTGGTTTGGCCTGGGTTGGGAGGTTTCACCCGTGACTGGTTACCACCTTACCGGCAAAGCTGTACCGCCAAGCGATTTAGCATTCCGGTACGATGCCGCATCATCAGCATCACTTACCATCAGGTGAGATCGTAGTCATCATACAAAGAACATCATACAAGAACAAAATAAACGAAGTGTCAAGGTCAGGTGTCGCTGATTATAATTATTGTTCGAAAAAGATACGATGATTAATTATTACATTTACCTACATTACATACAAGAAATTTTTCTTTTAAAAATTAAAAGTAAAGGGGAATGCCAGGTGGCCCTAGTAAATTAGGCCTTAGGTGCACACATATGAAACTATATGGAATCAACAGTGTATAATACAACAATTAATTGGTAAAAATATGGTTTTAAAAAAAAGTTACGGTTTCAATGTCATAATAAATAATTTTTATTTTGCATAGGATCAATTTTTAAATTGTACACACGCATCCTTATTCACACACAGTAAGGTTATTCTGGAAACATTTCCGTAATTCACAATTAACACATAAATAACAGCGTAAATCTCCGCTTACAGCAGTTGAGGATGATTTTTGTGACGAACTATGACCAGAGTCAATGCCGGGATCGTCGGTCATTGTTATTGTCAAATCAGTCGTTGCTGGGGTTGTAGTGTAAAGCAGGTACGGAATCCATATTCAGACCCGCCCGTGGTCGTCGTAAATAGAGGCATCGTCAGAGTCAGTATTCAATATTCATGCTTTATCTTATTAAATCCGCAAAAAGAACACAAACAATAACTGTGGGAAACACAAACGCCAGGAAAGAAATGTTTGACTTTTCAACTGTCAACCAGTCAAATAATACAATAAAATACGACATTGGCGAAGTGCATTGTGCTGGTTTGGCACTGGAAAAAGCCATCAAATCAAAGAAGAAGAAGAAGAAGAATAAAATACGAGAGCTGTCAATATTGTCAGCTGGCTCATGTTTTTTTATGGTTTCCCATTTCGTAGATAATAATTAAGTCGATTAAGACCGATACATATGAATCGATTTAAGATTTTTGTTTAATTGTAATTAGTAATAGTCAATGATTATTTATCAGAATTTCATAACTTGTGAGAAAAGATTTTTGAAAAGTTCAAGATATGATTGTCAGTTTGTGCTAAGTTTAGCGTATGTACAACAGTCATATCTACCAAGCGCTACGCGATGTTCATTACATACATTTTTTGTTGAAAACTTTAATGAATGAACAATAAACAAATCATATTGGTCAAGTTCAAAATAAATGATCAACAGTATCCATAAAAATAAGATGACACACGATACATATTTGATTGTTTAGATTAAGATTAATCGATTTTACGATTAATTATACGTTTTCCTTTATCTATGGTAAGAGCATGTCTGTGTCGCGTAGCAACTACGTAGCAATTATTGTTATGTTGCCGTATTTATTGATCTTGGCGATCGTTTCAGTATTTTTTATTTAAATTAAATAATTTATATCTTTAAGTCATTAGTTAATAGTGTGAAAAATTTTAAGCAAATATTATATTATTTTTTCATAATATGAATTTGTTGTGCACGCTAGGGCCGAAACTTGGCGTTCCCCTTTGATACTTAGCAAGAGTCAAATGAACTTTTTACATATTTACATATCTATATCTTCTATCTATATCTATACTCTATACTAATAAATAAAATTGAAGTGTCTGTCTGTAATATCGAAATAACTACCTCATATTAAGCTCATATTGTTATTTGAACGTTACCATAACCGAATCACACGTTTTTAAAATTTTTGTCTGTCTGTCTGTCTGTCTGTCTGTCTGTCTGTCTGTCTGTCTGTCTGTTTGAACGGGCTAATCTTCGGAACGGCTGAACCGATTTTAACGGGACCTTCACATACAAGTAGAGAATTAACCAGGGAGTAACATAGGCTACTTTTTTAACCGACTTTCAAAAAAGGAGGAGTTGTGTTTTTCTACCTATGTACACCGATATCTCCGAGATTTCTGAACCGATTTGCGTAATTTTTTTTTTAATCGATAGAGAAACATTGCAACCCTGTTCTATAAAAAATTTGGATTCCAACTCCTCAATCCTGATGCTGTAGGGGACCTAATCCCCAAAACTAATGTGTTTTAGAAACTTTCGGTTATTTAAATTGATATTGGGGGTACCAATTAAAGACTTTATCGTTGAATGAGCTCGAGTAGGTACATATCCAACTCCTCAACCCTGATGCTGTAAGGAATTGTATTCCGAAATCGTGGGGATCCCACGGGATTTTTCCGTTTTGGGGACGGGTTTCTACAGATAAGCTACTTTTTGTTCTGGAAAATCAAAGTTCCCACGGGATTTTTAAAAACCTAAAACCACACGTGCGAAGCCGTGGGCATCATCTAGTAATATAATAAAACTGTAACAGATCCAATTCTGTACATTGAAGATATTTTGAAAATTTTTATTGGATGGCACTCTATTATCGATACTGAAGCCAAAACTGCAATTTTTTTCATTTTTGTCTGTCTGTCTGTCTGTCTGTCTGTCTGTCTGTCTGTCTGTATCTTGGCCGCGCATCACGCCGAAACTACTGAATGGATTCAAATGAAACTTGGTACGATTTGAGTTTATACTCCGAGGTAGGACATAGGATACTTTTTATCCCGAAATTCAGCACGGTTCCCTTGGGAGAGAGGATGAAAATTAAAACGTGTATTTAGCTGTAATTCATTAACGCGTTGTTCGATTTCACTAATTCTTTTTTTGTTAGAAAGATAGCATTTTCTATATTGTCCCGTAAATATTTCAAGGTCATAGGTGTTTTAGTTCAGAAATGACAGACATTACAACCCTCGGTATTGGGTCCAAATAACTTGGGACCCGGATCTTTGAACGTACGGCTTATTTTAAACTGGTGTGCGTTTAAATTTATGTTTGTCGTTCTGTCTATTTGTTCCAGCTAATCTCCGAAACGGCTGGATCGATTTTAATGGAACTTTCAATGTTATAAGGAGTAACAGGCTACATTTAGTTTATAGGTACATAAAAGAATTATGGGATCCGATCCGACCCTATATAAAACCTATAAACACGCGAACGAAGTCGCAGGGGTCAGCTAGTTATATATAAAACAAAGTCGTGTTAGTTCGAACACTTATAACTCGAGAACGGCTTGAGCGATTTTCATGGTTATTGATTTGTTGTATTTGTCTCCATCCCGAATAGCAAAACAACTATTAAAAACATTGGAAAATTGACGAAAAAAAAAAATAAAAAAAAAAATCAGCCAAGTGCGAGTCGGGCCTCGCTCTTTCAGGGTTCCGTACATAATTATGAACAATATAATATTTTGGGTCTAAGAAATATTTAATTTCCGAGCTAGACATCGCAACAAACCGTGAAAGAAAAACCCAAAAAAATGTTCGTTTATTTTGGTCACAGCTTATACTATTTAATAAATACTATTTAATAAATCGTTGTTTTCAGTATTTGTTGTTTAAATAGAGCATATAGTACATAATATACTGAAATATCATATTCCCAACTAGTTTAGTTTTTGAGATAGCCCCCGTCACAAAAATGGTCTAAAACTGACAACTTTGATGGCCTTCCATTCCCTTATTTTTTGAGATAAAAATTAAAAAAATATATATTTGTACTTTACTTAATGAGCTTTAAACAATGATACCCCACAAGCTAGGGTAAAGAAAAAATTTTTTTTCCGGCTCCTTTTTCATGTATGGGAGCCCCCCTGAAAAATAATTTAATTCAATTTCTAATTCAATATTTGATTTTGGGTTAACGTTTTACACTAAATACCAAAATTTCAGGTTTGTAACTCATTTCGTCTGCGAGCTAGAGACCTGTGACCGGCGGACAGACGGACAGACAGACAGACAGCCGAGTGACATTAATAGGGCTCCGTTTTTTACCCTTCGGGTACGGAACCCTAAAAACATTTTCCCATGCAAAATGTTCACGGGTTTCGTAACTGTCAAACATCCCGTCGTGTGGATACGGTAAACTCTCTCACCTGTACGGTCTACATAGCACCGGGTAGGTACAGGTAACCTACCGGGTCTCGGTAGGTGGCGCTGATGTCGGTATGTCACCGGGCAGGACGAAGTCTGCAGGGTCCACTAGTTAACTATATACTTAAGTAGTTAGGACGTATTATTAAAATACTCGGCATTCTTATTTTATAAAAGGCCAACGTTTATTTTATCTGCCTGGGCATGAATACCTACCAAAATGTTATGAATTCCTTCAATATTTTCGATCAGTTGGATGTTAGACTATTTCAGAAATATTTCTAGAGCAAAATTATTTTTAGCTTTACATAATTTAAACTACCCACACATCACCTACTATATTATGGATGTACATATTATGTGGCCTCCATGACTTTATTCTATGAAATACATGGCTTCCGGTTAACCAAATTAATTATTTGACAGAAGTAGGCTATGCAAAAAGTTAACAAAAGACATATTTATTATTATTATAAAAAAAAATACTAAGTATTTTAATTTCTCTTCTCTTTTCTATTTATTTACATTGTCGTCATTTTAACCAAAATATCTCTAACTGGAAGCTAAAGAAGCTCCCTAACTTCTCAAAATTGTACCAAAATTGCCAACAGCTCCCTCACTCAACAGATGGCAATTTTGGTTCATGATTAGCTCGTCGAAGACATTGATAAGTAGAGTATTGACGCTCGTGAGCAAAATAAACAAAGTGTCAAGGTCAGGTGTTGCTGATTAAAATAATTATTATTCGAATAAATTAAAAATTTAAAAAACCCCCGACATTCGCCATTTTGTGGTGGCGGCCATCTTGGATTTACATAGTGCTATTCTACTAGTCAAGCCCTTTTATTTGATATCCATATTGAGGGAGTTGTGATAAAATATGTTATCCGCCATTTTGCAGCGGCGGCCATCTTGGATCGATTTTCATCAAACATAGCTAACAATACTCTCGACTAATTCACCTTTCAAACAAAAAAAACCGCATTCAAATCGGTTCACCCGTTAGAGCGCTACAGGGGAACAGACAGAAACACACACACACAGACACGTCAAACTTATAACACCCGTCGTTTTTGAGTCGGGGGTTAAAAAGATACGCTTGAGAATTTAAGCAAATATAAAAACTCAGCTCAAGTCCCTATCTAATTAGGTAGGAGTTTAGGAGTACTAGGAGTAGGAGTAGGTATTAGGCTGGGTAGAAAAAAACCTTGACTCCACATTGCTTTTACAGATAATCTTGAGCTGTTTGAGTCTAACGATCAATTTGCCTTGAGATCGCCCGTCAACCAGGTTTAAACAATTTTTTAAATAATTTGTTTAACATACCTTCAGTGAAAGATTTGCCAACATACCGAATAGAGTTTTTTTTTTAACCCCAACGCAAAAACCGTTATTATTTTTTCACAACTCCCTCAATATGGGTATCAAATGAAAGGGCTTGACTAGTAGAATAGCACTATGCAAATCCAAGATGGCCGCCACCACAAAATGGCGAATGTAGTGGGTTTTAAATTTTTGATTTATACTTGTGTATAGTTATACCTACGGTATTTTTATGTATGAGCTCGTTCCTTTTTTGTAGGTCACATCAAATGAGTAAAAAATGACTCGTTGTAAATAAAACGCTCCGCAGGGCTTCATATTATTATCTGTAAAGCTCACAGGGCGTGAATAATATTGTAGCCCTCATCTTAGGTCGGATATTTGCATCGTTTAGTAACTCAGAAATTGAGGTCGAGTTATGAGCGTATCGGAGGTGGCTGGATCACCACATGTACCTCTTTTTGAGGGTCTAGAGTGTAGTGAAAAAATTCTTATTACAATATTGCTTTTTTTTATATGAATAGCGGGCAACTGAGCAAGCGGGTCACCTGATGTTATGTGATTACCGCCGCCCATGAACATTAGCAGCACCTGAGGAACCACTAATGCGTTGCCGGCTTTTGAGGAAGGGGACTGGCTCTTCAGCTCGCTGCTGGAACACACGGATGATTTGCGGCAGATTACGGCTGAAGTGTGGTCACTAGCCAGGCGGATTCGGAGTAGAATCCTACCACAAAGCGGTGATACCATCCAGATTATGTTGTGTGGTATCAGGCACAACGACCCGTAGAGGGAACTGAGAGCGTCAGGGCCTCGTTAGCATATTGGCCAGGGTGCACCGCACGCAGGTGAGGTTGACTTTGGCCACATAGGTAGGTGGAATTTGGGCCACTTACACCCCTTAGGTACTTACTTATTGCTATAGCGAGATCGCCAAATCTCATGTTTTATTTTACAGCAGCAGCAGCACTACAGCCTCTTAACGTCCCACTGCTGGGCACAGGCCTCCTCTCTCATATGAGAGAGGGATTTAGAGCTTAGACCCGCCATGCTGCTTCAACGCGGGTTGGCTGGCTTTTTTATTTTACATTACATTCCGTGACAAGTATAAATTAAAAATTTAAAAAACCCCCGACATTCGCCATTTTGTGGCGGTGGCCATCTTGGATTTGCATAATGCTATTCTACTAGTCAAGCCCTTTCATTTGATACCCATATTGAGGGCGTTGTGATAAAATATGTAATCCGCATTCCGTCATTTTTTAGCGGCGGCCATCTTGGACCGATTTTCATCAAACATAGCTAACAACACTCCCGACAAATTCACCTTTCAAACAAACAAAACCGCATTCAAATCGGTTCACCCGTTTGTTTGAGCGCTACAGGGGAACAGACAGACACACACACACACACACAAACACAGAGACACGTCAAACTTATAACACCCCGTCGTTTTTGCGTCGGCGGTTAAAAATAGACTTCGTTAACAAGTGAGTAGACTGTAGACTTTTCCACGATCCCCAAAACCACCCCAACTGTTTATGTGATCTAAAACAGCCTAGAATCTAAATGTAAAATGTTGGCCGTGTTATGAAAACCAAGTAATTATACTCATTGATTTTTGACAGACACTTTATGCATGATAACTTAACGGGTACTACGAAGGAGATATTATATTGCACAAGAGCGCTCTATTACCTCACACCCGTAATCCAATGGGAAGACAACCTACGGCCCAAGAAATATAGAGGCACAGGGGTGCAACACAGACAATTTTTTGACGAAAAACCATAATCTTATATTGGTAAGACCCGGGAATCGAACCCGGGAGCCCATGCTTCACTGTCAAATAAACTAGCCATTAGATAAAGGAGGCAGCACTAACAGTACCTAAAATATTGAAAGTATTTTTATCAATATTCTAAGCATATACTGCATCCTTCATTAACACCCCTAGGTGAAACCCACGTGCTGGCATACAGAGCTGATGATGTGGTCGAGGGTAATATATTAAGAGCAAATCGATTTATAACCTTATTAGGAAACGCTTTAGCGTAGCGGTGCCGGTTTGATTTCCTGTTTGGTTAAATTAGGAAATGAACTAGGTCTTGACGTTACCAGGCGTAAAGGCGTTACGGCAAACTGTTTAGCTTTCCTAAATAATGCTATGTAGGTAGTGTACCTACATGCCATGCCATTAAGTACATAGCTGTTACCCTCAAGCGCTCCCGAGCGCGCCTCATACAAACGAAGCTTAATTCTTATTTAAATACAAGCGGACACCCGCGACTTCGTTTGCGTGGATATACATATATTGGTTTTTAAAAATTCCGTAGGAATCATTTTGTTTTTCATAAGCTCCTTTGAGCTCATATCATGCTATAAACTGTTTAAAGTTCACTGGCGGATGTTTAGGTAGATCAAAATGTAAACATCCGCCAGTGAAAGTCCCATCAAAATCGATCCAGCCTTTTAGAGATTAGTCGGTTTTTTAGGTATATACTCTAGAAACATTATATCTTGTGTCTGTGGTTTCTCTGATTTCCGTAAAAATATGTAGTTTCAAAGTTACACTGAACTTTTGTATTAAGAAACGAAAAGACTCTTAAGGCCAAATTAGACGGTGCCCCGTTCATGGTTCATTTTTGCGGTGAACGATGCACGATACGATATTTACTATGGCACAGTGCCTGTGAACGATGAACGGTCGGTGTTTAGACGGTTCATTTTCAATGATTCACCGATGAAGCCTCGAAAATGAAAGCAAAAATTTCGAAAAATGAACTGTCTAATTTGGGCTTTTACATCAAACATCTTAAAATCTACTATATAAAAATAAGTCGGGTTTTCCTTCCTGACGCTATAACTCCAGAACGCACGAACCGATTTCCACGGTTTTGCATTCGTTGGAAAGGTCTCGGGCTCCGTGAGGAGGTTTATAGCAAAAAAAACACGCGAACGAAGTCGCGGGGGTCAGCTAGTATAATTCTAAAAATAACTCTACAACAATAATTTTCTAAATAAATCCGATTACAACAACAAAACCTCCAAAATAGGATAGCAGAAACCAATTTGGAGCCTGTCATTCTCCTTATGTAGGTCACGGGGTCGATTGTGGAGTGATACCATGATACACTTGAGTTTGACATCTGATAGGTGAGGGCTACTCCCTTCGATTGTGCTTAAATATGAGATAAATCGTTGACTCGATATCGATTTGGGAATTCCAAAATGTAACATTTTTATGCTTTTCCACTTTCGTACTTATATTAAGTATGTGTTTCAAATTTTACGAGTTACGACGGATTTTAATTACCTTCTAGTGGAAATTCGTACTTTACTTGATGAGTTCTAAACAATGATACCCCACAAGCTAGGGTAAGAAAAAAAAAATTTCCGGCTCCCCCGGGGAGCCCCCCATATGGGATCCCCCCTGAAATATAATTTAATTCAATTTTTAATTCAATATAATATTTGATTTTGGGTCAACGTTTTACACCAAATACCAAAATTTCAGTTTTGTAACTCATTTCGTCTGCGAGCTAAAGACCTGTGACCGGCGGACAGACAGACAGACGAACAGACAGCAGAGTGACATTAATCCGTTTTTTTCCTTTGGATACGGAACCCTAAAAATGATGTCATGGGAAAGGTTGAGGACCGTGTTTGATACAGCTACAGCTTTTATAAGAGAGACTTTTTTTTATTAAAGTTACACTAATATGGTATCTAGTTTAAAGGAACAAACATCAATGTTGCCGAGAGCTGCACTTTCGTTAATATAAGTGCTACTTGCCACTTTTACTCTACTAATGTACTTGATCTAAGATTAAGTTCACACCTTTCGAACTGTTTGTTTTGACTAGAATAGCTAAAAGTGCATCTAAACATCCAGTTAATGCCACTCTAGAATTACACTTAACGTGTTTTCTTGTTTTTCTTTTTATAAGTATCTTATCCAAATATATCGCCCGAGGAAAAGCTTGCTAATGGATGCTCTTATTTCTTTACTAGCTTCTGCCCGCGGCTTCGCCCGCGTGAATTTCGGTTTTGAACAAATCCCGAGGGAATCGTGGAGTTCCGGTTCCCGTTCCCGCCCTCTGTGGCGTTTTGGAGGTCTATATCTATTTTAGTCCTACAGGAATACTTTTCTGGGATAAAAAGTTACTTTATGTGTTAAGTCAGGGCATAAGCTATCTCCATTTAAAATTTCAGCCAAATCGGTTCAGTAGTTGCGGCGGAGAAGAGGAACAAACATACACACAAACTTAATAACTTAATAACGCCTTTATAATATTAGTGTGATTGTTATTTTCCTCGCTAGAAAGCTCCGATACTCGATAGCATACGCGTCCGATCGCTGCTAAATTCAAAATGCTATAGGAGAACTTTACGCATCGCCGCCCCGGCCGGCTGGAACCGCGCGCCGCGCGCAAAGTCTATGTCCCGCAATTTTTAAATCTGTAATATCTTCGAAAATATTCATTTAAATCATATGCTGTAAAGGGCCATATAGATCTATAATAAATCAACAATGTACTTAAGGTATTTAATTAGATAAGGATTTATGCTGTATTGGTTAAAATCGCTTCTAAAATTAGCCATTATTTGTCGTAAAAAGTAAATGACAAAAAATGTTATTGTGGGATATCCATAAGAGATAGACATATACCATCGCGGAGTTTTCTATAGACCTTTTCAATGTGTACAATACTTAGTACATTATATTGATAAATCTCGTAGGGTTCAGCCTGCGTTTGCAATGTAAGCGGAAAAAATGTAATTATTTACGACATCACATTAGAAACCTCAAAAATAACAGTATTTCTCCACTATTTAATGGATGTTATCATACATATAAACCTTCCTCTTGAATCACTCTATCTATTAAAAAAAACCGCATCAAAATCCGTTGCGTAGTTTTAAAGATTTAAGCGTACAAAGGGATATAGGGACATAGGGACAGAGAAAACGACTTTGTTTTATACTATGTAGTGATAATATTAATATTCAAATTACACTTTTACGTGCTGAAAATATTATGGATAAAGTCAGTGAAAATATTATTACCCCATTGAAAAGCTTTTAGAATGTCCGTGACATCTCCTGCTAACTTTATAGACCAAGATCCCAGTGCGATCTGACATAACTTATTTTCGTAAAGATGAAACCTTAGGCTCTCAGTAGTATCTCATTTGCTTTGAATAACTGCGTAATTGATGGCGTTCGTAACTGGGGTACTTATGGATATATCAAGTGTGAAATGTAACTAAAAATAAGAGTAACTTAACTTACTTTTACATGGCTGATTTTTATATATATATTGTAGAATATCACTCCGAACCACTACCAACAGTATCAGACATTTTCCATGGGCCAGAACTTTTATCAGACGCTTTAAAGTGTGTGTGTGTCTGTTCCCCTGTAGCGCTCAAACGGGTGAACCGATTTGAATGCGGTTTTTTGTTCGAAAGATAAATTAGTCGAGAGTGTTCTTAGCTATGTTTGATGAAAATCAATCCAAGATGGCCGCCGCTACAATATGGCGAATTACATATTTTTTCACAAATCCCTCAATATGGGTATCAAATGAAAGGGCTGGACTAGTAGAATAGCACTATGCAAATCCAAGATGGCTGCCGCCACAAAATGGCGGATGTCGGGGGTTTTTTAAACTTTTAATTTATACTTGTCGCTCCGTATGTGCACACCCCTGACACTCCATGCAAACGAACTGATTTAATTACCTACTACTGCCGTACTGGCCTGTCCAAACACATTTTCTGTGTGGACATAATTCAATCTAAGCTTATCAGGGCTTGGCGTAACTTTTAGCCTGTACGACGATAAAATGGCGGTGGGGAGTGAGAGTCTACTTTACGTAGTAATAGTTATTATTCTGTGGTAGGTATATGTCATTAAAGAGCCAAAAGTCTGGGTCCGGATTAGTGGCGGCTTTAGCGGCGCCTGGAAGTGGCCTTATCGAGTAGGAATTAGGTAATTCAATTCCTCGGCACTCATTTATGGCTACCCTACCCTACTAATTTAAGCAAAGTCCACGTCATGGTCATATCAGGCTGACGCAACGTCGACATAGGAATTAAGTGAGTTTGAAACTTGAGCTAGGCCGCACTGCGAAATTTATTCGCGCGATTTTTTTAATATGTTTTTTTATTATATTCCGCATTTTAATATATTTTTCTCGCGAATTTTAAATCGCACGTGCGTGCAGCTTCATACATTTCCATATGTCACAGAATTTTGCGAAAAAATTCGCGCGAATAAATTTCGCACAGACAGAACCGAGAATCATACTAAGGCCGGGGCCGCACTGCGAAATATATTCGCGCGAATTTTATTCGCGCGGTTTATTTTCCGCATTTTAATACATTTTTTTCACGAATTTTAAATCGCAAGTGCGGGCAGCTTCATACATTTCCATATGTCACAGAATTCTGCGAAAAAATTCGCGCGAATAAATTTCGCAGTGCGGCCTCGCTCTAATATTATAACTAAACAACCAATCGACTTGATTTTTATCCCGGAATAAAGTGTTCCTGTGGGACTTAAAACAACGAATTTTACCGGCAAATAAGTTAAGCTTTGGCTGTTAGGGGTGCTGTTCTTATTTGTCTCTTTACGTGCTTTGACCGTTTATTCACCACGGGTAACAGACATCGCGAGGCCCAGGTAGTATTATTTTTCTGGCGTCATATTTTTTTAGGGTTCCGTACCCAAAGGGTAAAAACGGAGCCCTATTAATGTCACTCGGCTGTCTGTCTGTCTGTCTGTCTGTCTGTCTGTCTGTCTGTCTGTCCGTCTGTCCGCCGGTCACAGGTCTCTAGCTCGCAGACGAAATGAGTTACAAACCTGAAATTTTGGTATTTGGTGTAAAACGTTAACCCAAAATCAAATATTGAATTAAAAATTGAATTAAATTATTTTTCAGGGGGGCTCCCATACATGAGAAAGGAGCCGGAAAAAAAATTTTTTTTCTTACCTTAGCTTGTGTAGTATCATTGTTTAGAGCTCATTGAGTAGAGTACGAATATATATTTTTTTAATTTTTTGCTTAAAAAGTAAGGAAATGGGGGGTCATCAAAATTGTCAGTTTTAGACCATTTTTGTGACGGGGGCTATCTAAAAAACTAAACTAGTTAGGAATATGATATTTCGGTATATTATGTACTATATGCTCTATTTGTACAACAAATACTGAAAACAACGATTCATAAAGTAGTTTATAAGCTGTGACCAAAACAAACGAACTTATTTTGCGTTTTTCTTTCACGGTTTCTTGCGATGTCTAACTCGGAAATTAAATATTTCTTAGACCCAAAATATTATATTGTTCATAATTATGTACGGAACCCTGAAAGAGCGAGGCCCGACTCGCACTTGGCTGATTTTTTAATTCTATAAACTAGCTTGGTCTATATTATTCGTATTAATGTATCCCGGGACCCGGGTTCGGGTTCTCCGGGGACATTGGCCTAAATTGGAGCAATATCAAGCTGCAATACTTTGTTTTGGACACAAGTAGCACAAGATCGTGTTTTGCGACGATCCTTGAGACTTATATTTGTGTCAGATGAAACGACGATAATGATGCTTTTGAGCTGCGAAATTTTCTCCTCAATTCAACCAATGATGTGTAGCAGTCAATGTTAACGTGATGAAATTAAAATTTATTGCATACAATTATTTTATTCAATAATAATTATTTAATAAGAACAGTCAGACAAAAACAGTTACTATTATGTGCGCACAAATAAATAAACAAGAGAAATACAAATACCACTCACAAAAGTTCTCTCTCAATTCGAAATTTTAATTTATAGGTCACAAAATTCTATTCAAGTACGCGTTCTTTAAACAATCAAGATGAACGAGTGTGAACATTTGACGAATGGAATAAATAAACATTCAACGCGCCCTACTAAACGGAAATTAATCTTTTCAAATATACTTATTCTGAAAAATGTTTACTTTCAACCCATGCTGTTTTCGTCGTTAGAGTGGAGAATCCGTAATTTTAGTCTATTGTTTAAACATTACAGTCAGACCACTGCAGCTGACGTAGACAAATGGAAAAACACCCATTTTTACTTGTTTGTTGCATAAAGATATTTTAAAATAAAATAATAATCTAGTGAAGGCAGAAAATAAAAATTATCCAAATATTAACTTTGATCACGACTCACGAGAACGTATTGTTTAAGATCCAACGATTATTATTATTGTACCAGTGTTTGTATTGGTCAAAGGTAAAATCCATTAGACCGTTCATTATGTTCAAATTAAGAAGCGAAAAGTTTCAAACAACTTCTCTTGAAGCTTTCGCTTGGCCTATTACGGTAAGTTTTGTCACTTTATTACAAGTCTGTTCTGTCAAGTTCTGTCAAGTGACAAAGACAAAAGTTGCAGATAGCAATCCGACACTTATCAGAAGGTGGTGGAACAGGTCCTTACTCTAACAGAGAAACAGCCGGTTAGAGAAGGCAGTATACGGCACGCTTTGTGAGTGAGGTGGTTTCTCACTAGTCTGGAGTCCTGACCACCGGCAGCTTAGGTCCTACACGGCTGTAGTAATGTTGGGACCAATTTCTGTCGTCGACATTATTTTGTGTTTACCGTACATCGTTTAAACTTTGAAGTGTACTGTGTATTGGTTAAAGATGTTCATATTAATCACGTATGTATGTATGTATGTGTGTATGTTTGTTATGTTTTAACTCTGCAACTACCGAACCGATTTGGCTGTTTGGAATAGAGATAGATTATACCCTGGATTACATATAACATAGGCTACTTTTTATCCCGGAAAATCATAGAGTTCCCAAGGGATTTTTAAAAAACCTAAATCGACGAGGACGAAGTCACAGGCATCAGCTAGTAATCAAATATATCTCTATTCGTTTAGCTAGGAAAAGTGACGTCATATATTCACCTGTTCATTTCATTTTCACCTCGATACAAATGATCCACAAACGTTGATAAAGCATCCGCGCCGTGCAACTGTGAGCTACAGTTCGTTTTTCATTCTGAGGCGCGATCCATCTTTTTCATCATGGACACTCGCTCCTAATACATCATTCTCTTTGTCAGTACGACAAGTGGTTTAATATGGTTTCCCTTCACAAAATTAAAAGACCAACGGAATTCCTAGTAGCTATAGGTACATTTATTTGAATTTTAGACCATCGAGTTCTTTTTAATAATGCCCAGTAGCTTTAGTTCTACTTTATGAAAGTTTAGATAAATAAATTTATTTAGATAAATAAGTTTATTAACAACTAGAAGATGCCCGCGACTTCGTTCGCGCGGATATACTCACCTAGGTTTTTAAAAATCCCGCGGGCACCCTTTGTTTCTCCTAAGCTCCTTTGCGCTCATACTGTTAAAAGTTGCTCATTAAAATGGAACTACAGTAACTAGTATTAATATTTTAATAGCTCTTTCCTATCACTAAAGTTTTCCCAATGAAAGTTCCATCAAAATCGGTGCAGCATTTTGGAGACATATTTTCTTTCTAATAAAAAAAGAATGAATGAAATCGGACTACCCGTTAATGAATTACAGCTAATGAAGTACACATTATAATTTTTATCCCCTCTCCAAAAGGAACCATGTTGAATTTCGGGATAAAAAGTATCCTATATTAGTTACTCCGTAGTATGAACTAAAATCGTGCCAAGTTTCATTTCAATCCATTCAGTAGTTTTGGTGTGATGCGCGCACAAACATATATGATCTACGCTTTTATTATATGTAGGAGAAGATAGATAAAAAAATTGGTTGCCTGTAATGTCGGTTTACGGATGTTTAGTGGGTACAAATCCCACATAACTCGACCTATTACCTCGAGGAGGAGATCTCGAGTATCTTAAGAAGATTTCACCCCGTTAAAAAAAAAAAAAAAAAGAATGTCGTGTGCCGTGTGTTGATAAAATTTATTCTCATAGTAAAAGTTTTACAGTATTTGCAGAGAAAAGAGTACTTAATATTTTTAAGTTAAATAAACATTCACTTTTTCATTGATAAGTAAAAATGACAAAAAATAATTAAAATCCAAATATTCATTTTATGGAAAATCCTGCTCATTCATGCAGTTTTTGTATGTTCGCCATAATCCTGCGGATTTCGTAAGACTCACACGTTTCAATTTCTTGCGAGTGTTCATTTTATGAATCCTCTGAAAGGCATTCATTTCTCAGAAGATATTAAGCATGGATGTACCAAAGCCCTATTCCTAAAAGAGAAGATTACCTTTTTTTCTTAAATATAATTAGGTACCATTGAAAAATGCTATGGGTCCAGGAATATCAGTACAATAAACTAGTTTTTAGGGTTCCGTACCCAACGGGAAAAACGGAGCCCTATTAATGTCACTCTGCTGTCTATCTGTCTGTTTGTCCGGTTTCTAGCTCGTAGACGAAATGAGTTGCAAACTTGAAACTTTGGTATTTGGTTTTTGATCTATTTATATAGAGACAAAATGGATTCGCCTTGCGGTCTTAAACGTACCTAAGTATAAATGGGTGATAAATATGTTCTGCCTAATAATGAGGTTAATTAATATTCTATGCATAATTATATACACTGAAGGAAAAATTATGTGCCACTACATAAACAATCCACGCACACTAATAAATTCATGATCTGTTGCGGATTTATCTACCTATTGATTTTTTTTGCATTCTGCACTCTTTTATATTTTCATATTTATTTGGTATGGTCAAGGCAGTTTCTTCTAAAATATGTAAGTAAAACAAACTAAAAAAAATGAAAAGGTTTAAATACCGGTGTTCATGCGCCTACAACATTTCAAAGTGCAACAAAATACGAGTTTCATTGAAATATCTCCAGAGAGATAGTAGACCTCCGTCCGCCACCACTCCGTTCACCGCATTATAAAGTTATCAATGCAATACGTTCAATAAGGATACTTCGGGGAACTTCGCCGCAAGTTCGCCTGAACTCGCGCACACGGCACAGTACATCATTGAAGTTGTTAGCAAGTTTACTGCTTTTGTTCTTCCTAAAGTTAGAAGGAGGTTCTGAAATTCTGAACATTCATTTTTCGTTATCCCTTAATGCAAATTATATTCTAAGGTTTTTGTGTGTTAAATCAATTGTAAAAGAACGCAGAGCTCCAGCAGTTTTTCAGTAAGTGGCCATCTCGAACTTAGTAAAAATATTAATTTTTTACCCGACTGCACGACGCAAAGGAGTGGTAATATGTTTATCAGTCTATGTATGTATGTATGTATGTTAGCTCCTTTGTGGCACTCTAGAGACCAAACGCGTGCTCCGATTTTGATAAGTGGCAACTGGCACATCGTTAGATTCGCCATGCCAGCGTGAGTGTCAACAAGAACATAAACATTTGAAAAATCAAAATGGCGGATTTTGGACGCAATAATGTGGGGTTAAAAATTTTTTTTCTTCAAATCCTGTCGAGTGGGGTATCAAATTAAATGGTTCGAAAAGGAGATTATGAAAATATATTTATTTTGAATATAAGAAAATAATTTATTACGCAGTCGGCTTTTTTATTTTCATACCAATATTAAGTATACAAAAATATTGAGCCACTGTGATTTATGACGCATTTTCATACTAACTTACAAGTAAAGTGGAGTACAGTAGAATCTAAATTTTATGATAAGAGGCTCAATCTCTTGCCGTTCGTCTTCGACTTTTTAATTTATTTGATCTACAAGTAGGTATAATGCAGTAAATACCTACAGTTCATTGCGTTTTCCAAGCTTCAGCAAATATTAAACCGTGCTCTCTTAGTAGTTATTCAGCAAAAGCAATCAGAGCCTGTCAGCACCTGTTTTTGTCGCACAAACAAATCAACGATCGCTTTATTAAAGTGTAACGTCTACGAGATTCTGAATATTAGAGAGAATTTATAATATTGAATTTTCGCTCCTTTTTCATTATCACTGTTAAAAGATAGAAATATAAATTACATTGATCGATTACAATCATTAAGTACTTAGATCATAAATATCATAAAATAGATCTTATTATAATCATTAAATAGATTATAACTCTGTGAAATTGATCATCATAATGACCCAACGATGTTTTCCTTCACCGGTGAAGGAAAACATCGTGAGGAAACCTGCATGCCTGAGAGTTCTCCATAACGTTCTCAAAGGTGTGTGAAGTCTGCCAATCCGCTTGGCCAGCGTGGTAGACTATGGCCAAAACGCTTCTCACTCTGAGAGGAGACCCGTGCTCTGTAGTGAGCCGGTAATGGGTTGATCATGATGAATGATGGACAATGACAATGTACTTACATGCAACTAAGAAAATTCTTTTCAAAGATTTGCTTGCGTACTGCATCAAACACGCGTATTATTCACCGCAAGCGTTACTCAGCGCATACTTTATTAACCCCCGACGCAAAAACGACGGGGTGTTATAAGTTTGCTGTTTGATGTGTCTGTATGTGTGTGTGTGTGTCTGTCTGTCTGTTCCCCTGCAGCGCTCAAGCGGGTGAACCGATTTGAATGCGTTTTTTTTTGTTTGAAATGTGAATTAGTCTAGAGTGTTGTTAGCTATGTTTGATGAAAATCGATCTAAGATGGCCGCCGCTACAAAATGGCGGATTACATATAATTATCACAACGCCCTCAATATGGGTATCAAATGAAATGGCATGACTAGTAGAATAGCATTATGTAAGTCCAAGATGGCCGCCACCACAAAATGGAGAATGTCGGGGGTTTTTTAATTTTTAATTTAAGTATACTTGTTTAATTTCGTCTGTCGTCGTGTATTTCTCAGATTAAGCTTTAATATCTCTCAAACTAATTACTTTTCAGTTGTAAATACATAGATGCAAGCGAAATCTGGTTAAATATCTAAAATATGCTTGGACTAATATGGTATTATATTAATTGTACCCAAGGTACAAATATAGGTACCTACCAAATATTCATATCACTAATTCATTATAATTAACATAATATCAACGATGAGCCTATACCGCCTAATAATAATATTGATATTGAATACATATTAGATCTCTTAACTAACTTATCCGCCAATCAATAGTGTAACAATATTATAAACGAACTCATCTAAGTACCTACCTATACACCAAGGGCGTCGCCAGCCGATGGCCAAGGGGGGGGGGCAAGTTGATGTATAGTATAGGAAAAGTAAAAAGTATTGTTGGTACAGTCGACAGCTTTTGAAACTGATTGTAGATTTTTTTATAGATACTTTTTTAATAAGTTGGTACGAAAATAGTGCAACGGGTGAGGTTTAAACCTTAACGGAGGAAAAAAAATTGAAAAAACCAAAAATGTGCGTAAATTTTGCGGTTTTTTGAGTGCTGCAAAGTTAGCACAGGTCTTTCGAAGCTGCAAACTTGGATTTATACCAACTAGTGGTAGTAATCCTAACAACATATTAAAAAAACCACAATTTTCCAGTGACACTGCAATGATTTCAAATTCTAGCTACCCTCAAGATGATTTCAAAACATACGATCATCCTAAATACACCTAACGCCACCTATCGAATGCACGTTTTAAACTAGGCGAATAACACTCCTTTCGTGCAAATTACTCTAAGCGGCCATTGTTAACTGCACGCCCATAAACGTCATCTGGTATCGAGTAGATAAACTACCGTAACTCACAGATTTCAGTCTCTGCCCGATAAAAAAACAAATACTCTAAGACACAGAACATTCTAGAATTGCCAATTAGCTAGACTTCCGGCGGTCTCCGCATAGAAACCAGCGCCGTTGTGACGAGTAGAATAAGTTTCTATTGTCTTTCTAGGAAGTGTCGTCATAAATACTAGTCTAATTGAGAACCTTCGAGACATCAGGCGAGAAGGCATAAATATACCCCGCGACGCAGTCTCGGTGTGATTCTACTAGTGCAAAATGTGATATTCACGTCGTTAAATTGATTTAACTAAGTACGTGACCCTCCGTCACAAATTTTACAAAAAAATTAGTGCTATTAAATCCATGTAACTAATTTGTGAAACCGTGAGTAATTTACGAGAAATAATGGCCCAGATATTGGGAACCTAGCACCACCTAGCATCACCTAGTATCATCTAGTACCTGCGTACCTACCAACTGCACACCGACTACGGGTGGACACTGCATCAAGGACGCGCGCGCTGGGCGGCACGTCATTGCATCGGCAGTCTGCAGCCAGCCAACTGCGACCGGGTTCCGCACACGACAGCGAGGCCGCGCGTGACCTTCACATCTCCAAAAGGCCAGTGCAGGATCGTATGTCGCGTCGTCACTCGTACTATCCAGGAATTCCAAACTATTCCGCGTTGAGCGCGTCGCTTCGGTAGTGCCTAGGCGCGATTACTATTGCGTGACTTATCTATTAAATTCGCGTAACTAAATTTGGTCGAACCACCGCTCTCCGATTGGCTAGTCGTAAACCTAAGGACTCTAAAACCTATATCTAGTAGTATTTAGTGAATCGTAAAACATTTATCTGGTTTTAAGCTGAATGTTCCTCATTGTACATGTTATTCCATAGTCCAAGAGCTAGTGATAGTTTTTATTATTTTATTATTTCATTTATTTCGTAATTCTTAATTAAATGTATTAAACCATCCTAATCTTTTATTTCTCTCCAACATTAGTCAGACTACCGTACCTGTCCGTCCTAAACGCGACAGTGTACCCTACCCTGCTGACGTCACTTGTCGAGTCTACCACTCGGCAGGTACGACAGTAGGACCCTACATGCTCGACGTTTAGGCTTCTAACAAGCCTAAATGCGACAATGGCGCCCAACGCAATCACTAAATCTGGCTAATTTTGGACTGGGATAACTATTTAAACTAAACTAGGAATAATATACTTAGTATTAGGACCAGTTGTTGTGTTTATCTAAAATAACCACAGCAATTGTGCCACTCTAACTAATATCGCACTAATAATTGCTGAACATTCAGTCTAAGACTAAAAATTTTTTTTCTAAAAGGAAATCCTGGATTCTCGGTGTGTCGCTGCATATTTTACATCAACTAATTGGTAATAGACTAAGTATTACTATTGTACATTATGACTAAGTACTTTATAATTTTGTTTTCTGATAAATTAGAACTCACCAGTCAATTCACGTCGTCTCACATACTAGTCGAATCTTAATTTAAATTGCTAACATACTAAAACTTAAATAATTCTATGCTGACTATTTTTACTATTAAAAACTAAACAAAAAAATAAATTCTACCACTATCTTGAACTAAAATCTAAAAATAGCATACTAGATGGACTAAATTAACTCACGGTAATCATGAAATTCTACCATCGTGCTAAATTAAAATCTAAACTAAATTGATTATACTATACTAGGTTGACTAAAATAATTGTCTATAATTATGAAATTTTACTATCTTTCTAGATTAAAACCTAAAAATAATTTGACCATAGCATACCGGTTAACTAAAATACCTACATAACTGCAATCTTGACATAATATGCTATGACCTAATCTAAAATTTAAATTTAAATTTACTATGGACTAATCTAAAAATCGAATACTAAAGTTAGATTCTATTCACTAAATCTATAAATCTAAAAAATAAAAATACTATTGACTAATATAAAATTAAATTACTACTGATTAATCTAGAAATCTAAAATTACAAATGCTATTGACTACCCATAAATTATAATATGACTATGGACTTCAGCTAATAGTCTTAACTTGAAATTAAAACAACATACTATAGACTACAATATACTAAATGGAGAATGCAACTATGGCCTTCTGCCAACTAAATTATAACTAAACTAAAATAATATTGTCTACGAATCTAACTAAAATTTAAATCTTAACTAAAATAAAATTATAGCTTCTACGAGCTTAATTAAAACTATTACTGCAATTCTACCTACATAATTACTTAAACTAAAATTTAAAAATAAAATTTACTCTAGTCTACTAAATAAACTAAATAAAATAAATTAGGCCTAACCTAATGTCTAACCTAGAACCTAATTGCACTAGATGTATTGTTCGCCTACACTACATACAACTACATACTACACTATACACACATATATCTATACATACATAAATATTTATCTACATAAATATTTCTACTTATACCTACATAATTAATTCTACCTATATCTACAAATTATGTATAACATACAACTACCTACATAACTAAATAACACTACACAACTAAATTGTAGTGCTAGCATACCTGAATCATTACATAAGTACCTACCACACTTATGCTACATGGCTACCCTACACAATCTGTCTACACAGATGTTTAAACTGATGAGAGATTTACCTACAACTCTACGACTCGTGTCTTGTCTGACTAAAAGTCAAGCCACTTGTCCTTATTTCTCCACCAACCTAAACGGTGGCGGAATAACCAGTGGGTATATTCTACTAAATTCTAACAGGCATCTTGATGACCTAAAAGTCGAGGTGATTCCTGTATATCGTCTACTGCCCTACACAGTGGATGATACCTATTTGTATTCACTGCCCTACACAGTGAATGCTTGTTTGCTGTCTACCCAGTAAACGGGCGCTGATTATTTGCTGACCTAAAAGGCAAATAAAATTCTATTGGACACTCATCATTTTAAACATTTACTTACATCCATACTTACTGCAGGCGAGTGATAGATCTCATATCTATCTCTCGGTAAACTAGGTTGCATCACTCTAGCTTGTAAGAGCGAATGCTTGAACTGATTGATGATGAATGAATGAGTGAAGGATGTCAGTGATTGATGAATGTGCAGTCTGCGTATGTAGTCTAGGAGCCAACAGAAGGATTTTACTAGCTAAAATCCTTACCTAAAAAGGGGGATATGTAATGATTTCAAATTCTAGCTACCCTCAAGATGATTTCAAAACATACGATCATCCTAAATACACCTAACGCCACCTATCGAATGCACGTTTTAAACTAGGCGAATAACACTCCTTTCGTGCAAATTACTCTAAGCGGCCATTGTTAACTGCACGCCCATAAACGTCATCTGGTATCGAGTAGATAAACTACCGTAACTCACAGATTTCAGTCTCTGCCCGATAAAAAAACAAATACTCTAAGACACAGAACATTCTAGAATTGCCAATTAGCTAGACTTCCGGCGGTCTCCGCATAGAAACCAGCGCCGTTGTGACGAGTAGAATAAGTTTCTATTGTCTTTCTAGGAAGTGTCGTCATAAATACTAGTCTAATTGAGAACCTTCGAGACATCAGGCGAGAAGGCATAAATATACCCCGCGACGCAGTCTCGGTGTGATTCTACTAGTGCAAAATGTGATATTCACGTCGTTAAATTGATTTAACTAAGTACGTGACCCTCCGTCACAAATTTTACAAAAAAATTAGTGCTATTAAATCCATGTAACTAATTTGTGAAACCGTGAGTAATTTACGAGAAATAATAGCCCAGATATTGGGAACCTAGCACCACCTAGCATCACCTAGTATCATCTAGTACCTGCGTACCTACCAACTGCACACCGACTACGGGTGGACACTGCATCAAGGACGCGCGCGCTGGGCGGCACGTCATTGCATCGGCAGTCTGCAGCCAGCCAACTGCGACCGGGTTCCGCACACGACAGCGAGGCCGCGCGTGACCTTCACATCTCCAAAAGGCCAGTGCAGGATCGTATGTCGCGTCGTCACTCGTACTATCCAGGAATTCCGAACT
The DNA here is from genome assembly GCA_920104075.1 of Melanargia galathea. Taxonomy (NCBI): domain Eukaryota; kingdom Metazoa; phylum Arthropoda; class Insecta; order Lepidoptera; family Nymphalidae; genus Melanargia; species Melanargia galathea. The sequence continues at coordinate 32,753,667 of OV049855.1, read as the reverse complement.
ATTCCGCGTTGAGCGCGTCGCTTCGGTAGTGCCTAGGCGCGATTACTATTGCGTGACTTATCTATTAAATTCGCGTAACTAAATTTGGTCGAACCACCGCTCTCCGATTGGCTAGTCGTACACCTAAGGACTCTAAAACCTATATCTAGTAGTATTTAGTGAATCGTAAAACATTTATCTGGTTTTAAGCTGGATGTTCCTCATTGTACATGTTATTCCATAGTCCAAGAGCTAGTGATAGTTTTTATTATTTTATTATTTCATTTATTTCGTAATTCTTAATTAAATGTATTAAACCATCCTAATCTTTTATTCCTCTCCAACATTAGTCAGACTACCGTACCTGTCCGTCCTAAACGCGACAGTGTACCCTACCCTGCTGACGTCACTTGTCGAGTCTACCACTCGGCAGGTACGACAGTAGGACCCTACATGCTCGACGTTTAGGCTTCTAACAAGCCTAAATGCGACAATGTCTATATTTTTTCAAATCTCTAGGGGGGGGGCAGCTGCCCCTGCCCCTGCCCCTACCTGGCGACGCCCTTGCTATACACTATAGTAGAAATATACCTGACTAGCTGACCCCCGCGACTTCGTTCGCGTGTTTTTCTTTGCTATAAACCTCACGGAGCCCGATACCTTTCCAACGAATGCAAAACCGTGGAAATCGGTTCGTGCGTTCTGGAGTTATAGCGTCAGGAAGGAAAACCCGACTTATTTTTATATAGTAGAAGATTTATACCGTTGCTGAAATGCTTGTTGTTGTGTAGCAATCTAAAGTTAAAAACTATTTAAGAGATCTTCATAATAAACTAAACTTTGTCAAAAAAAAAAGCTTTTATTAGTGTTGTACAAAAAAATAATTAAAATATAAATAATCATCAGTCAATCACAATCACCACAATTGAGATTGTAGCAATAATAAAATTGATGCAGTTTTTAGACAATAGATCTATAAGTAGGTACCTATACCAGATTTTGTATTAAAATTAGAGAATGTGCATTACCTAAAGGACATGGCCGGAATTTGTATGGAGCTGTGCCCTTTGACATGGCCGGAATTTGCTCGAAATCGAAAAAAAAACTTACTTAAATAAACATAAATGGAAGTTAATTATTCATATGTGAAAATTGCTTTTAAAATAAAGTAAAATATATCGCGGCAATTACATTTCTCCAGCGCAGGCGTGGAAAAAACACAAAGAATAAGAATGTTAACTGTTATTTGTTTTTCTAACTTTTCTAAGGTCATATCCAAGAATAAATATACTCTATATAGACACTGGAGAGTGCGCCTGAAACATTGTAGTTAAGATAAATTAGTCATTTTATTTCAAGGTTCTCTCTCGAGTAAAAATGTCTTATCTAAAAATATTATTTAGGTTACCTACGCACAACGCAGATTGCAGAAGCCAGCCAGAAACATCAAAATAAGGATGGCGATCTGAGATCGATTAATCGGAGAATCGATTTTTGTGTACGTAGTGCGTAGGTACCACAGAATACATTACTCCTACCGTAGAAAAATGAAAACTCCATAGTAAAAAAATGAGAACCATTCAGCGCCATCTAGATTCAGCCCCTAACAACTCTTTGACAGCGGGAGATTCAAATATGGACGTTCTATACTTAACCTAAATAATATTTTTATACCCTGATTTCTAATTCCGTGGAATTCTGACAGCTGTCATTGTCATTTACAGATGAGTTATTTGTATGGAGAACAGGGTTAACATCTACGAAGTACGATTTTACCCAAAACTACTTTAATTCCCAGTCATCATAAAAAGTCATATGCCGAACAATAATATTAGACGTTTCGCCCTAAAATAGAAAACGGCAAGAGTGGAAACTAGAAAGTGCACACTAACAGCAATAGAAAACAAAAGAAGCACATTGAAAAAATTCATTCAAAAATGGAAGTCAAATGACATTCTCACCATGAAGTGTCTGTTAGGCATTTGTCATTCTACATGCGGCAGTTGATTTTTATTTATATAAGTTTTGAATTTTTTATCTTTTTTGTGGGAATTGTTTTATCTCTGGTAACATTACGAAACGTCAGAATTCCACGGAATTAGAAATCAGGGTATAGATAAGGAATTTTGACTCGAGAGAGAACTGGTAAATAAAATGACTATTTTGTCTTAACTACAATGTTTCAGGCGCAGTCTCCAGTATCTACATAGAGTATATAAATAACCTTCTTGGATATGACCTTAGAAAAGTTAGAAAAACAAATATCAGTTAACATTCTTATTTTTTATGTTTTTTTCCACGCCTGCGCTGGAGAAATGTAATTGCCACGATATATTTTAGTTTATTTTAAAAGCAATTTTCACATATGAATAATTAACCTCCATTTATGTTTATTTAAGTAAGTTTTTTTTCGACTAATCAGGGCAAATTCCGGCCATGTCTTTTATTATTGCTATAGCCTATAATAATTATCTTCTAAAGACCAGCAATCTTTTCATCTAATAACACAACCGAACACTAATTGGATACCTTATTATGTTGTTATTAATCGAAAATAATATTATAACAGACGTAGCTGAGGGTTTTCGGATACGCCAATAAATCATCTGCAAGTAAGGGCTCATCTATAAACGGACCCAACAGGCTGATTAACCTTTAATAGCAAAACAGAATAAGAAATACTTGTTATTCTTCTTATAAATATGAATAAATGATTTGGATGTAGTTGATTTTTTCTAATAATTTTCCTAGCATTAATTTTAATTTATTACACAAAATAATTCTTACCGAAAACATACCTACCTATACGCGAAAATTGTTGTTGACAGAAATTTAAAAAAAAAAAACTTCTTTGTAAGTATATGCCAGAATTAAAGTATTTCAGGAATGAATAAACTAAGTCTAAGTATCTTATTTTTATTCTATTTTTTTTTTCTATCTTAGTTTTCATACTCCTAACGTTTAAACCCGAACTTGCAATTTTAGTGTTAAAATGCAGATTTTTCTAGGCTCGTAACATACAAATCAGTATCTTTTCCTATCATATGTCTTACAAGCTAGTTGCAAACGATTCCACCATATTCTTGTTTTCATTAAAACGTGTAAATAAACACTCAAACACACACAATAATTGTAGACACCTAAATGAATATGCGCCATTTTTCTGTCTCGGATTTTGCATGTGAGTGAGTACTAACTACTAATTTACACATTTTTAGAGTAGTTATGCTAGATTTGTTACTCTGTGTGTGGCCTGCAAGAAATAAACGTTAACCGTCGTGCTTGGGAAAGATATTATCTAGAAAATGGGTGTGCATACGTCATCATCATTATCATCATCATCATCATCATCATCATGATCAACCCATTACCGGCTCACTACAGAGCATGGGTCTCCTTCTCAGAGTGAGAAGGGTTTTGGCCATAGTCTACCACGCTGGCCAAGCGGATTGGCAGACTTCACACACCTTTGAGAACATTATGGAGAACTCTCAGGCATGCAGGTTTCCTCACGATGTTTTCCTTCACCGTTAAAGCAAGTGATATTTAAATACTTAAAACGCACATAACTCCGAAAAGTTAGAGGTGCGTGCCCCGGGATCGAACCCACGACCTCCGATTAGAAGTCGGTCGTCCTAACCACTAGGCTTTTTTGTGTATAATATGCGTAGTGTGCATACGTACACTACGCATATTATACACAAAAAATGTAACATCTGTAGTACACTAATTATTATTATTATGAATTAATCTTCAGAATACTAATTTGATGGCTCATTACGCTACCATTAGTGGTGTACTATTTTAGGATAACTGACAGTATTTAGGGCACACTAATAAATCATCTGGCAGCTTAGGCCTTCTGTCGTAATAAATTACGCAGCACGGTGTCGGTTTTGGCGAAAAATATAAGAAATTAATAGGCAAAGTTACAAATATTTACGTTCCGTACACCTACTTATTTCTGGCAGTATTCTGTTGTACAATTTTGGTCATAAAAAGGTTACGACTTATGTGATTTATGTAAAGGAAAATGTGTAATAAGGAAATGAAAATGTACGAAAAACTGTGGCAAGAAACGAAAACTACAGTGGTATTACGTACCTACACTGTGTGGAAATGATAAGAATGTGCACATGATTATTTTCTCAATTTATAGGTAACATAGTATTTTAAAACTTGAAACTAATTACTACTATCTAGAATTAGAACCTATTCATAGATGACGTCTAGTACAAAAAACCGGCCAAGTGCGTGGCGGGCCTCGCGCAGTGTAGGGTTCCGTAGTCACAATCCTCGAAAAACAGATATAACTCCTTAACCTGTGAACCCTACTTAGCCATGATAGTTTTCCTTTAAAATTTATTATATATACTACTGCTGTGAATTTTTTCAAGTTCCTATATACTGCCATTTGGCTGATAGAGGGGGGGGGACACTTGACTCTAATAAAAATTAGCACTTTAAAACATCTTATTTTACAAACGGATCTAGAAATCGAAAAATGATGTTCGCTCACCCACAGTATTTTTAAAAGACCTATTCAACGATACCCCACACTATGGGGTAGACGAGAAAAAAAAATTCATCCCCAATTTACATGTAGGGGAGCTACCCTAAAAAAAATATTTATCAAAATTTTATTTCACCACTTTGTCGGCGTGATTAATATTTATATCCATGCCAAATCACAGATTTCTAGCACTAATAGTCTCTGAGAATAACCGAGGACGGACGGACGGACGGACAGATGGACGGACATGGCGAAACTATAAGGGTTCCTTGTTTACTACGGAACCCTAAAAAGGATTAGGTTTTGATTCAACCCATACATTTTACTCACCCCTAATCGTACCGAAGCGCTAAACCGCGCTTCGACGGTAATTAATTTATTGTGAAAGGCTGTAAACTGTCTTTTAAAAGATTTTCAAATCAAGTGGAAATCTCGATGTAATTGTATCATTAACAAGACAACAGCCTGTATGGGTCGTATTGATTTCATTTAACGTGGATTGGTTCTACAGCTATTTGTTCGCTCTTGGCCTCAATTTCCGATCATTGGACGAAATAGCCTGGACGTAGGTACTTATGGCCGTACTTTACATTAGTGTATTTGCCTATTGTTACTTTGTATTGTCTATTCTAGAGTATGTAATCGGAATAGTGAAACATGTATTATGCATTTGTTACAAATAAGTTTAATTAAGGAAGGGACCTGAAGAGTAGGTATTCTATGAGTAATAATTATGTTACCTGCCTCACTAGTCTTTTTCCGTTCATGAAGTTCGAATCGAAACTTATCGGGTTCGAAAAAGATATCTTATTGGATTTTTCTGTCAAGAAATTCTCAATACCAACCCAGAGTTGGGAAGTTGGAGGTGTAAGATACTCCGAGACTCTCCATGTGCCTCGGAGAGTCGAACTGGTGTCCCATCGAATTACGAGTGTAGCAAAAGAGAGTGCACCTGTTTGCAGTTTTTGCAAAGACAATTGTGTACCTACTGCGTAGTTTGCTGGTCTCCGTTTGACAATGGAAATACTAATTAACTTTAATAGATGGCATAGCCTTATTATTATGATACCCTTGCAAGGGACCTATGTCCAGCAGTGGACGTCTATTGGTTGAAACGAACGAACCTTTGGAAATGGTGATACATACATACGCTTTACACCAATGAATATCACGCTAGGCGCTCCGCATTACGTACAATGCGCTACAAGTACCTAGCGAGATCCGGTTGGTCAGGCCCATTCCATAACTCTGAGGTACTTAGTCGGAAGGGACAAGAGCTAAGAGTAACAACTAACAAACACTATTAGGTTAATATAACGGTAGGTAGGTAGTTAGATTTACTGCGACCTGGATTGCACTTTATTGTGTCGTAGCAAGAGTCGATATTCATTTAAATGATTTTACGGAGCGAATCTTCTGTAGTTACCTTGTAGGTACTATTAAGTATTTTGTGCCAATATACCTATCGTCAAGTACAAAAATTGCATTTTATATAATTTATTACATAATAAAGGTAAATAATAATATGTATACTTATTGGAAATGTCAAATACAACGTACCTACCTAATCAATTTTGTAAATACCGTATGATGGCTTCTTCAGCGGATATATTAGATTTACGAACGTAGGTACTTAATCAAAATTCAGAGGAAAAATCATCCAGCATTTGACATTCGCGTCATAAGACCGCATTACGATAAGCTAATAAATAGTCTTTTCGCATTATGGAAATCAAATGTTGCGATGTCAGTATGATCATTCAAGAGAAAAAAGTAAATAAAATGTTGTTTTCATTTATCTTTTGTAAGTACCTATATACATAGCTAGTACGTACATTGCAATATATTGTAGAAAAAACAGTTCTCATAGGTACTATCCTACTAATACTTTATCCTACTATTTAATAATATTATAAATGTGAAAGTGTGAATGTTTGGATGTTTGTTACTCAATCACGCCGCAACTACTGAACCGATTTGGCTGAAATTTTGAATGGAGATAGATTATGCCCTGACTTAAAACAACAACAATAACAACTCAGGCCGAGTTGTTAATCATATAATTTTATTAAAAAGTTGATTATTTTACTCATAAGTCGTACCTATTAGATTTTGTTGGTAGGTGTCCGAAAACAGCGTAAGTACCTATGAACGGGCAGCAGACACCGGACTCAGAGGGAGTTATAAGTCGGGCATGCCCCGACAAAAACTTTTTTAAGAAGACGTGTCAAAGCAGCCCACCCAATTTTATTCTTTAAAAAAAACGGGCTTCTAGTTAATATGCAAATCCTTGAAAAACGGCCAGTTTGGCAACGATGTAAAGCCGATGTGCCTTTGCTCCTATATCCTTTATATTTCAGAACTAAAATCTAACGTGAAGAACACATGAAGTTGAAAATAAATCCGTACCTATTCACTTCATATAGGTATTATAGCTAAGTATTTGGCCCGTTGTAGTTTTCTTACTCAATAATGCTAGCAGAATTTCCCAGAAGATTCGTATAATATTACGTTCTCTCTTCAAACAAAGCTCCTTATTAGAGTGATATATGTATATGTTACAGCCAAAGTAATTAATTATCTTTTATTCATAATGACTGGCATATACAACATATACAACATATACAACATATCTAAATTGTCCAGATATTATTCATAATATCATGTCAAACCAGACGTTATTCATAATAGCAGGTGAACGTTGGTCAAAATGATAAATACGGCCCGACTTGCTTCTCCTCCCGCATTGCATTCCTTTGTGGTGTGGCGTGATCACCACGATCTCGTCTACCCTTTTTTTTTTTTGACGCTGGGAAATGCATTTACGCACACCCTCCGGAAGCCTTACAGCGGACTGCAATGCTTCCGGAAGGTAGTGTGGGACTCAAGCAGGCCGATGGCCAGAATACCCACTAAAACCCAGCGATGTTCCTCCGTGTCGCCTGGTGGCTGGGTTACGGGTACACTTGCGCAATCATCCGCGACCCAGCCGGCGCCGTCCGCCGAGGCGGACCCTCCACCGGGGGACCTAAAGGCCCCCTAACACCGTCTGAGGCGCACCAGGAACATAATGGTGCGCCTCCCGACGTGAAGCGTCTCAACGGGCGACGGATACGCCATTCCATCACCCGGAGTTCCTCACTAGAGGCAACCCTCAAGAGGGCCATACCCGCAGGCGACCCTCAAGAGGTTCACCCCTCGTGTAATTTTTTATAGAGGTTTTCTTCCTCGCGGCCCCTCGCTCAGTGCGTGGGGCCCCTGGTTCCGCTCAGTGCGGATTACGGGTTGCCCGACGGTGGCCGAAGCCAGCGCCCACCGGCCACAAAGACCGGCGGACCCGCCGCGCAGGGCGTTTCCACCCCCTCCTGTAATTTTTTAACGAGATTTTCTTCCTCACGGCCCGAAAGCCTCCCCCCCAATTGTCGCCGCCCGGAGTCTCCACAGTCCACTCTGATGAACAGAGAAGTACCAGGAGCCTCCAAGCGGCAACCCCCTGCTGGTTTTGGTCCGCGCCGGGTTTCCCCGGTACCTCCCATATCTGGGAGGCCCCCTATCCGCCACCGGGGGACGCGCCCGATGGGGGTCCAGCAACCCCACACGGGTCGTCTACCCTTGTTTTTTTTTTTTTTTTGACGCTGGTAAATGCATTTACGCACACCCTCCGGAAGCTTTACAGCGGACTGCAATGCTTCCGGAAGGTAGTGTGGGACTCAAGCAGGCCGATGGCCAGAATACCCACTAAAACCCAGCGATGTTCCTCCGTGTCGCCTGGTGGCTGGGTTACGGGTACACTTGCGCAATCATCCGCGACCCAGCCGGCGCCGTCCGCCGAGGCAGACCCTCCACCGGGGGACCTAAAGGCCCCCTAACACCGTCTGAGGCGCACCAGGAACATAATGGTGCGCCTCCCGACCTACGGGTCGTCTACCCTTTTTTTTTTTTTTTTTTTTTGACGCTGGGAAATGCATTTACGCACACCCTCCGGAAGCCTTACAGCGAACTGCAATGCTTCCGGAAGGTAGTGTGGGACTCAGGCAGGCCAAGAAGTGGCCAGAATACCCACTAAAACCCAGCGATGTTCCTCCGTGTCGCCTGGTGGCTGGGTTACGGGTACACTTGCGCAATCATCCGCGACCCAGCCTGCGCCGTCCGCCGAGGCAGACCCTCCACCGGGGGACCTAAAGGCCCCCTAACACCGTCTGAGGCGCACCAGGAACATAATGGTGCGCCTCCCGACCCGAGGCGTCTCAACGGGCGACGGATACACCATTCCATCACCCGGAGTTCCTCGCTAGAGGCAACCCTCAAGAGGGCCACACCCGCAGGCGACCCTCAAGAGGTTCACCCCTCGTGTAATTTTTTATAGAGGTTTTCTTCCTCGCGGCCCCTCGCTCAGTGCGTGGGGCCCCCGGTTCCGCTCAGTGCGGATTACGGGTTGCCCGACGGTGGCAGAAGCCAGTGCCCACCGGCCAAAAAGACCAGCGGACCCGCCGCGCAGGGCGTTTCCACCCCCTCCTGTAATTTTTTAACGAGGTTTTCTTCCTCACGACCCGAAAGCCTCCCCCCCAATTGTCGCCGCCCGGAGTCTCCACAGTCCACTCTGATGAACAGAGAAGTACCAGGATCCTCCAAGCGGCAACCCCCTGCTGGTTTTGGTCCGCGCCGGGTTTCCCCGGTACCTCCCATATCTGGGAGGCGTTCCCCCATCCGCCACCGGGGGGACGCGCCCGATGGGGGACCAGCAACCCCACACGGGTCGGGTCGTCTACCCTATCCTAACCTAACCTAACCTAGCCTAAAATTTCTCATGTAGACCGTGCCACAGCTGATGATAGAAACATTATAGGCATAACTTTTATAATTTCTCCGGAGACACCTCAGGAGATAAGTACCTCACGAAAATAAGTATTATTAATTAACTGGTGGATGTTTGCCACTTCGCCCGCGTGGATTTAGGTTTTTAAAAATCCGCGGGAACTATGTTTTTTCTAAACTCCTTTGAGTTCATACTGTTAAAAGTGGCGCATTAAAATGGAACTACAGTAATGAGTATTAATTTTTTAATAGTTCTTTCCCATCCTAACGTTTTCCCAATGAAAGTCTCATCAAAATCGGTCCAGCATTTCGGAGACAGACATACACAAATTTAAATGCACCCCAGTGATAATTCAGACGTTTAAAGGTTCCTATGCAATCCGGGTTCCAAGTTATATAGAATACTGAGGATTGATACTGAACTACAAAACCGATGACCATGAAATATTTACGGAATAATAGAATAGAATAGAATAGAAAAGTTTTTTACTCAAATAAACTTTTACAAGTACTTTTGAATCGTCAATTGAATCTACCACTGGTTCGGAATGCTGTTCCAGCCGAGAAGAACCAGTAAGAAACTCGGCGGTCGCTCTTTTGGGCGGTATAAACTGTTTATTTGACGTTATATTTTGCAATATCTGGTGATCAGTTAAACATAAGTCCTTGTTTTGTTACTTTATCCAAGTCTTGCAAGATATTATATAAAATAGCTGGATATTATTTATAATAGCTAGATAATTTTAATAATTCTGTGTCAATTATTACTTTATCCAAATTGAGTTGATATTATTTATAATAGCTGGATAGTATACATAATATCCTTATTTATTACTTTGGCTGTAACATAATATATACTCGTACACAGCAGCATGTTGTATACCTATTATAGTTTATGTAACTCTATTATTCTGAGAATCTGAAAAGAATTGCGTTTCTAGTACAATATTTCCATGTTTTATACTCGTAACTTGAAAGCACTTGTGTACTAACTAGGTAAACTTATTATATTGCAAGCAGCCTCTGAATAAAACACACATACCTAGGTACCTACCTATTGTATATTATTATTTTGTTTTCTAAAAATCTGAAAATATAGGGAATATGGACTGCTTTGTTTTGTAGATTATAATTTATCTATACTATTATTAATATATTTTACTTATTGTTAGGTATCAGGGTTATTATACTCTTCGTCTAGATTTACACAGTTATTGTGTAGGTAACTTTTGCTGAAAGGTTACATAGTATTCTGTTATTAAAAAATAGTTCTGAGACGATGGCAGTCAGTCAGGCATAATTGCTACGAAGAAAGGACAGAAATGCTGAATACTGGCATTTCTAATTCTATCTAACTCATCATAAGACATGTGAGCCGTGAAATGGCCGTTCATCATTCCTAGTTTAATCTAGGAACTAGTATACCTACTCTTGTTCCTAGAATAACATTTTTATTTTTATCTTGACAGCGTTACATATATCTCCGTTTGACTAGAGAGCCAGGTATTGGGTACAATAGTGTCCGTGACTGACTGACTGACAGACAGAGCACAGCGTAAATATACCAGTGGACCAGAGGAGGAGGGAAGTTTTTGTTTGGAGGAGGAAATTCCTTAATTAAGTACCTACCTAACATAAAGGTGCACTAAACAGAGATTTTTGAAATTCCATGCCTAAAGCCGTGAAAATCTAAAAGTCGTGGGTTTCAGCTAGTTTTAACGTAGACATTGTGGCCAATTCTGTTGTACACAATCTCTAAAACTAAACTAAAATGACAGGTCTAAATTTATTCCTATCTCTTTCATAGTGCTCACTGCAGAAAAGGATAGCAATAGATTTAGGCCTGTCATTTTAGTTTAGGTTTAGAGATTGTGTACAACAGAATTGGCCACACTATCTAATGAAGCACCCAATGTCTAAGAATAGGAGTTATTAAGCAAGTTAGCAAGCAGCAGCTCTGGATACCACAAGAAAGAGCTTTCTGCAAAAAATGTATTTTCAATTTTGACCTTAACTTGCACACAATAAGGTATATTGTCGTTTATTGTTATAATACAGTGTAATTTAGCTGGTGTCTTCGTGTACAGTCGATACGATAACTAAGTTGCTGCTAGGATATTGCATCGGATAGGTCGGTTCACATGGGTTGAAATACTTTTTCTATAATGAGAAATTTTGTTTTATGGAAAAATTATACCTACTTAATCAGTACTTAGTAGATGTAAACTTCATATTATTACGATGATCGAATCGTTGTAATATTTATAGAAATATCATTTATTATCATAATAATATACATACTTACTTAGTTAAAAATAAGTAAGTAGTAAGTAGTAAGTACCGTGCGTTCTGAATATTAAAAAAATCGTCAGGACCATTTCGTTAATTTGTTGTATCCAATTATTGTAACCAGTTTGTTTTGTCGGTGCTAATTACGAACTACTAATGTGATAGTTTTTAGATCATGTCAAATCTCTTTCATTATTTTTACAATTTTTCAATATTTTTTCATAGATGTGGCCGAATTTTTCTGCTGACGTTAAACACATTTTGACGTGATAATGTCTATAAATCGATGAACGCCGGTCGCACGCATGAAAAAGCATTGTCACGTACTGCCTAGCCGAGCGTGCAGCGAGAGCGCGGAACAAGCGATAGAGAGGCAATGTTTTCTTATGACGTTAACATGTAAAATTATCGTATTAGAGACATCCAATTTTTTTTAGGAGTGAAGAATGTATTGCGTGCACCTCATGCTGCATGCTTGCGCTTTTCGAAGGTAGTCCTTAAGACCTTTATAGGAAGAGCCTACTTGCTTATCTAAAATTAATTAATCGCTTAAAAAGTTCGCTCAAATTAGACTAGTGTGTGCCGACTAGACTGAGGAGCCGGCAAAGTAGATATCTAAGTAAGTAGTTTGTATTTTAATTTTTCAACCCAACCTCAGCATCCCTATTCCCTGTAGAGTTAGCTTGGCTACTTTTTAACTTGTTTAGCGATCGGGTTTCTTGTGACTCGATGTAAATTGTTTGTGATTGTGCAATTTTTTTTATTAACTCCTTGTTTACTACTTATAATAATTTGCTATTGTTGTTACGGGTACTCGACGCTATCTAAAAAGATTGCATTGCGAAAACATTAGGCGCAAATGTAATTGAATAATTAGTTGTTTCACAGAATAATATTATAGACCCACCTACCTACTACTGGTACAGAAGACTATCCACACTCTATTAAAACAAACCACGACTCTTGCTTCGACGTATTAAAGTGCAGTTTAGCTCGCACAGCGATACTTGAACTTTACATTCATCAACAAATCACCTCTCTTTACCTCTCTTTCTATCGCGTGATATTTTTAACCCCCGACGCAAAAACGACGGTGTGTTATAAGTTTTACGTGTATGTGTGTGTGTGTGTGTGTGTGTGTATGTGTGTGTGTGTGTGTGTCTGTCTGTTCCCCTGTGGCGCTCAAACAGGTGGACCGATTTGAATGCGGTTTTTTTGTTTGAAAGGTGAATTAGTCGAGAGTGTTGTTAACTATGTTTGAAAAAAATCGGTCCAAGATGGCCGCCGCTACAAAATGGCGTATTACATATTTTTTCACAACTCCCTTAATATGGGTATCAAATGAAAGGGCTTGACTAGTAGAATAGTAGAATAGACTATTGCAAATCCAAGATGGCCGCCGCCTTGTATCTCATCTGAAAAGGAGAAACAACAGAGTTTGCATTGACGTCGGGTACCTACTTACAACCCGATGATTACACAGTGAAGTGCTCTCACTTCACTGATTGACTACAACAGATGCACAAATTACCCCCTCTATACGTCTGCGGACGCATCCGCAGATGATGTCCGCGGACGCATCTGCAGACGTGTAGAGGAGGCTTTAGAAAGGACATCTGAGCACTTCGACTCCACGCAGTCTTGTCTGCCCTACCCCTATAGCGTTTTTATGAAGTTCAAACTCAGAAGATAGTAAGTATTCACTGCTATCAAATGATAAGAAATTGAATAAGGGCAGTTCTTCCTGCATAACTATAGTTTGGCTGGTAAGACTAGTTTGTCTTAAAATCGAGTTTGGCCGGTAAAATATTATAATGAAAATTTTAACAAACAACATAATAGTAATTAATACTGTACCTATACTTACAGAAATAAGTCACCCTAAACAGAATCAAAATTGACGATGGTACACGGATTCACTTCAATTAAATTGATTATCTCTTTGATTGAAAGGCAAAAGTAAATATATTGAGCTTGATAACTTCTTTCAACGCAATTGTGCACAGTTCATCACATCACATTGAAAGACTATCTAAGTAGTTATCCTACTAATATTATAAACTAGCTGATCCCCGCAACTTCGTTCGCGCAGAAATAAAGTTTTTATATAGGATCGGATCGGATCCCATGATTCTTTTATGTACCTAAACTAAATGTAGTCTAAGTTACTCCTTATAACATTGAAAGTCCCATTAAAATCGATCCAGCCATTTCGGAGATTAACTGGAACAAATAGACAGACCGACAAACATAAATTTAAACGCACACCAGTTTAAAATAAGCCGTACGTACAAAGATCCGGGTCTCAAGTATTGGAACCCAATAAATGCCTGTCATTTCTAAACTAAAAAACCTATGACCTTGAAATATTTACGAGACAATACTTAAAGTACTACCTTTCTAACAAAAAAAGAATGAGTGAAATCGAATAACGCGTTAATGAATTACAGCTAAATACACGTTTTAACTTTCATCCCCTCTCCCAAGGGAACCGTGCTGAATTTCAGGATAAAAAGTATCCTATAACCTACCTCGAAGTATAAACTCAAATCGTACCAAGTTTCATTCGAATCCATTCAGTAGTTTCGGCGTGATGCGCGGCCAAGATACAGACAGACAGACAGACAGACAGACAGACAAAAATGAAAAAAATTGCAGTTTTGGCTTCAGTATCGATTATAGAGTGCCCTCCGATAAAAAATTTCAAAATATCTTCAATGTACAGAATTGGATTTGTTACAGTTTTATTATATTACTAGCTGACCCCCGCAACTTCGTTCGCGTGTTTATAGGTTTTATATAGAATCGGATCGGATCCCATAATTCTTTTATATACCTAAACTAAATGTAGCCTGTTACTCCTTATAGCATTGAAAGTTCCATTAAAATCGATCCAGCCATTTCGGAGATTAGCTGGAACAAATAGACAGAACGACAAACATAAATTTAAACGCACGCCAGTTTAAAATACGCCGTACGTACAAAGATCCGGGTCCCAAGTTATCGGAACCCAATAAATGCCTGTCATTTCTAAACTAAAAAACCTATGACCTTGAAATATTTACGGGACAATACTTAAAGTACTACCTTTCTAACAAAAAAAGAATGAGTGAAATCGAATAACGCGTTAATGAATTACAGCTAAATACACGTTTTAACTTTCATCCCCTCTCCCAAGGGAACCATGCTGGATTTCGGGATAAAAAGTATCCTATAACCTACCTCGGAGTATAAACTCAAATCGTACCAAGTTTCATTCGAATCCGTTCAGTAGTTTCAGCGTGATGCGCGGCCAAGATACAGACAGACAGACAGACAGACAGACAGACAGACAGACAGACAGACAGACAGACAGACAGACAGACAAAAATGAAAAAAATTACAGTTTTGGCTTCAGTATCGATTATAGAATGCCCTCCAATAAAAATTTTCAAAATATCTTCAATGTACAGAATTGGATCTGTTACAGTTTTATTATATTATAGATAGATGTGAAAGTGTGGATGTTTGGATGTTTGGATATTTGGATATTTGGATATTTGTTACCTACTCAATCACTCAGAAACTACTGTATGGATTTGACTGGAATGGAGATAGATTATACCCTGGATTAACATAGGCTACTTTTTATCCTGGAAAAATCCACAGTTCCCACGGGATTTTGAAAAAACCGAAATCTATAGCTACAGCTATGGGTAGATTACTATAGCAAACGAAGCCGCGGGCAGAAGCTAGTACATAATACATAATAAGTTGAATTTAGTTTCTTCATCCAAACTGAAAGGCCGAAGGGAACCGTGTAAAATGGCTATAACATTATCAAATATTATTTACATTTTGCTAATGTTGCTATATGCGTAACATATTTTAATGGCACAATCAAACAGTAATAATATTATTACCATTTCGCGAAATATCTACATAAAGTCTATTTCAAATATTCCCTCTGATAACGATAAGTAATTTCAACTTCCCTAGAAATAGCAGAGCTATGAGATATCAAAACACATTATATCCATAAAGCCGAGAGGAAAATTAAATTTTCATTCCAATACTTCGCTAAATTATGACGAAAATTGGCAAGCTACATTCTACAACGGTAAACGATT
Organism: Melanargia galathea; assembly: GCA_920104075.1. Taxonomy (NCBI): domain Eukaryota; kingdom Metazoa; phylum Arthropoda; class Insecta; order Lepidoptera; family Nymphalidae; genus Melanargia; species Melanargia galathea. The sequence goes on along the minus strand of OV049855.1, from coordinate 32,737,962 downwards.
TATTTCAATTTAAAAGATATGATATTGAAATATCTCGCACATAGGGATTAAGAAATATTTTTATTTAAAATGCTAGATGATGCCCACGACTTCGTCCGCGTGGATTTAGGTTTTTTTAAATCCTGCACGAGCATGTCCATTCCCGGAACGTAAGCTAACTCTGTACCTTTCATCAAAATCTATTGAACTGTAGGGCCGTGAAAAGTTAGCAGACAGGCAGACAGACACACTTTCGTATTAATCTATACATATATATATATATATATATATATATATATATATATATATATATATATATATATTATTGTATAATAAAATCGTAGACTTGCCGTATCTGTACATTAAAGATTTTTGCAAAATAATAACTGGGGGATGTTAGGGATAAGCAATAGAACGTAAAAAAGCTATTTTTGAAATTTTTGTCTGTTTGTCTGTTTATCTGTTTGTCTGTATGTTTGTGCGCGCATCACGCAAAAACTACTGAATGGATTGAAATGAAACTTGGTATGATTTAAGTTCATACTACGGTGTAACATATAGGATACTTTTTATCCCGAAATTCAGCACGGTTCCCTTGGGAGAGGGGATGAAAGTTAAAATGATGTATTTAGCTGTAATTCATTAACGCGTGGTCCGATTGCATTCATTCTTTTTTTGTTAGAAAGGAGATACTGTATAGATTACCAGCTAATCTCAGAAAGCCTGGATCGATTTTGATGGGACTTTTACGGGCGGATGTTTACATTTTGATCTACCTAAACATCCGCCAGTGAACTTTTAACAGTTTTTAGGCAGTTTTTAGCAAGGCAAAGGAGCTTAGGAAAACAAAATGATTCACAACGGATTTTCAAAAACCAATATCCACGCGAACGAAGTCCGCTTGTATCTAATATTAGTCTGGATAGTATGGTTGAAGTATTTACCAGGCAGTACAGCAATATATGTAGAGACAGCAGCACTGAGAAAATGAATGAAATTGGACCACGCGTTAATGAATTACAGCTGAGTACACATTTTGACTTTCATCCCCTCTCCCAAGGGAACCGTCCTGAATTTTGGAATAAAAAGTATTTTAAATGTTACTGCGTAGTATGAACTGAAATCATGCCAAGTTTCATTTCAATCCATTCAGTAGTTTTTGCGTGATGCGTACAAACGTACAGACAAACAGACAAACCTACAAACAGATAAACAGACAAAAATTTCAAAAATAGCTTTTTTACGTTCTATTACTTATCCCTAACATCCCCCAGTTATTATTTTGCATAAATCTTTAATGTACAGGTACGGGAAGTCTACGATTTTATTATATGTACATATATAAAATGCGATGCGCTGGGGGGAGTGAGCATCGCCTCATTAACTCTTTACACAGTAAAAAATTATTTGCTTCTGTTAAGTAAAGAGTTGGTTTATTTTAATAACTTATTACTATGCATTTAGGTCGGATCGCGAACATTTTGTCGTACGGCCGGAGAAAGTAGTTTTGGATTGAAACCTCGTTCTCACCTTATTTAATAAAGCTTTTTAAAATTGCAACTTTTATTTTGATTCCGTTCTTTAATCCTTACTTTTAATTTTGGATGCCGCTTTTGAGAGCGGAAAAGGTAAAAAATATTCTCGATTCTCGAAAGAAAAAAATTCATCCAAATCAACTCGGCCGATTTAGGAAAAATATTGTCTTACATATTGCGAACGTACCTACCTACCATGTAAGACAATATTTAACATGGCATGTAGTTAGACTACATGCCATGGATACAAAATGTACATATAGCTGCCTTCCCACCTGTGGGACTATTCTCTAATTTAGTTACCAACAGTAAATGAAAGCCACCGAATTAGTTCGATATACATTGCTGTTTTACTGTTTGAAATGAAATCACTGTTTATATTTCACACAGTAAAGCAGCAATGTATACGGAACTTATTCGGTGGCTATCATTTACTGTTGATAACTAAGTTAGAGAATAACAGCCCCCCAGAGGCCTTAGGCCGACTTTGTACATTGTGGCAACGATGTTCGAAATTCGTGTATCGGCACACAATGACTTCAGAGCAAAATGAACCTAAATTTAAATATTTTAAAGGCGTAATTCAATAGGTCGAATATTTATTTTACAACATTTCTGCTTGGGGCGCTGGCTGTTTTCGAATGCTGAATGTTTTGGCAAACTCAAACCTTAAATAAGCCATTTTAGGTCCATTTCACTCTGAAGTCATTGTGATTGATCAGTAACATTTAGTAAAGTTTTCGAGCTTTGCAAAGTGAGACTAAGCATATCTTGAAGAAATACGTGTTTCAAGATTATTGGAAATTTCACCCCAAGTTCGTCAAATACTTATAGGATAAAAGTTAGTAGTGTATCTCACACTACTAACTTTTATCCTGTATGAATCCACGCGGACAAAGACGCGGGCATCAGCTAGTCAATATATAAAATGATAGATGCTTATTGTTGATAAAATAATTTCGATAAGTATTCTCTGGAATTTATATTGGGGAGCCAGAACAATGCAATAGTAATATTGTTAAATAGCAAATATTTGCAATTAAATATCAAAAGGTATCATTATAATTGGAAACTTTACAACAAAAACACTTGAACAAATTATTTGTTTAAGATATCGAAACATTGAACTTTACAATAAAATACACCTTATCGTATCATATACTTACGTATATTTTATTTTGAATCCTTGAAATTTTTACCATTTAGTACTTACTTAGTAGGTAAAATAAGAAAATAAAAATTTCACACATAACGGACATGATATAATTCTATAAAAACATTTTAAATTATATACTTACTTTAGCTATACATACTTAATAGCTATAGCTTACTTAAGCTAATTTAATATTTTTTTAGCTAATTAAATTGTAATTAGAATTAAATAATCATAAAACAACATTATGACGTAACAAATATATTTCTTAGTTAAAACTATTCCACATAGAATGTAATTTATAACTGAATACAATACAACACAATATGTAATTTACAACTATACGACACAAATGTATATTATAATAACTACATATATCACTAAATCTTACAAAAATATGTGTAACATATTATAAAAACAGTCTTTAAGTATAATTAAATTATATTGCGCCCCAGAGGATCTCAGCTATATCTTTAAAATAAAACTGAAAATAATAAAATGTGGTAACCCTAATGACAGACTAAAAATTATTCATAATTATATGCTTTCAGGAAATACTACACAAATATTGTTTTACTTATTGATCGTCAATAAATAAAACAATATTTGTGTCGATTTCAGCATAACCCAAATTGTAGACCTAAACACTGAACCGGTCTTGACAAAAGGCATACTTTGCTTCCCAGAGACGGATACAAACTACTTTTATCCCTGGGAATCAAAGATTTCCCAAGGAGTTAAATAAAAACTTCAATCCACGCGAACGAAGTCGCGGGTATTAGCTAGTATAATAATATGGCATATATTTTACTTTATATCAGTACTTTAATCAGTACCTATTTAATAATATATTCAGTAGGTACCTAGGGTAGGTAGGTATATAATACCCTTTAAAATATGCCTTATGCATACGTATACGTGTTGGCTTTAGGAAGATTACCTAGATCTACCTATATAGATAGGTACTATTAGATCTTTACCTAAGTCAGGTATTACTTAGGCTAGATTACATATTTTCAACCGCGTAGGTATTTAATATTAAGCTTCTTCTTATTTCTTATTATATCCAAAATTTTGAGCAAACGCTTAATTAACTAAATCAAGACCAATATAAATGAGCAACATTTTCATATTTGAGAGGAGTTGCTCTCTTGCGTGCCCCATACAAACGATGTTTGATTCTCATTTGAATATTAACTAATCAAACTCAATGAAATTTTTTAGGCACGCTCTAGAAACGAATGTCTATGTCAGTGGTGTCAGGTGTGTCTTTTCGAAAAAATATGAAGTTTCAAAGTAAGTTTCACTGGCTCAAAGATTTTTATGTTATTCTTATGAGACTCAGAACGTGTCTAAAAATTTCATTGTAGTAAGTATAATAGGTACTTAGTATAGGTATTATATTGACCAAGACGATTCGCGGCGAATTCGATGTTGAGAAATTCGATGTTCGATGTTGCGAAGGCTGGACAGTGGACAGATTTATTTTCCACATCCCACAATACACACGGCACAAGATTATAATATTATTTTATATTTTATTTTCCCTGCTTTTTTAATTTGTCTAATACCTGAGCAAAATTTTTAATACAATAGATCTCATTGTAATAGAAACATGAGAATGATATCTATTGCATTAAAACCTAGATACTTCGTTTGTCCTCGCATATTCTTCTTTTCTGCTTGGATTTGTGACCATATCCCTTCGTTTCACCAAAACATAGATGTATCTGAAATTGAGATAAAAAGTTTTTTTTTAATTTTTGACGTGACAACGTCTTATAAATCGATGAACGCTGGCTACTCGCACGGAAAAGCATGACTCATTGTCACGTTCCCCGAGCGTGCAAGCGAGAGCGCGGAACATGCGACAGAGAGGCATGATCGGCCACAACGTTTTTATGACGTTATCACGTAAAATTATCGTCCGTAAACCGACTTTACAAACAACCAATTTTTAAACTCTATTTTTTTAAATTACAATGGGATTTTTAAGTTAACGTTAGATCAATCGAAGAGAAAGTGCGTAGGTATTCTGAAGTTTGATGTCGAATTTAGTGCATCCGCCTTTTTTGAGGCCATATAACACTAATTCGAAAATAATAACATTCATTAAGTAGTATGATAAAAAATTACACGATATTTATTCTTGTCCAGCTGTATCGAAATACGTTTATGCATTGATTGACACGTCAATTAATCTGGTCGTTTTAAAAGAAGATAAATTATAATAATACTCGTATATAATCCAACAGCTGACCATTTTGTTGAAAGAGGGTACTTACTCACTTTCTCCTTTTTTATTTCTTATTCTTATCGAATTTCCTTTATGGTTAATTTATTGTTGTGAAAGTTGTGTTTTATTTAAAAGATCGCGTCAAAAAAGTGAAGCGGTGATAGCCTAGTGGTTAACTAACTTAGTTTTACTAAGTAAGTGGAGAGAGTTCGATCTCCGGCACTCACCTCAACTTTTCGGAGTTATTTATGTGCGTGTGTTTAAGCAATTAAATATCACTCACTAGCTTTAACGGTGAAGGAAAGCATCGTGAGGAGACCTGCATATAATGTTCTCAAAGGTGTGTGAAGTGTACCAATCTACACTTGGCCAGCGGGGTGGACTACAGCCTAAACCCTTCTCATTCTGAGAAGAGACCCGTGTCCTGTAGTGGGCCGGCAATGGGTTTTTTTTTATATTAATTGCGGGCAAACGAGCAAGCGGGTCACCTGATTAAGTGATTACCGCCGCCCATGAACATTTGCAATACCAGAGGAACCAGTAATGCGTTGCCGGCTTTTAAGTAATTTGTTGATCCGCCCCTTGAATAGCCCTATGTCAGAGTTATGTGGAAACACCTGCAAAGGGAGTTGGTTCCACAGTTTTTGACTGCGCGGAAGGAATGACCTCGCACAACGCTCGGTTGATGTATGCCAGTGATGTAGGTGGTGAGGATGATAGCTTTTTCGATGGCGTGCGGTGCGGTGCTGGAAATGAGTAGGTGGTATTAGGTCGAACAACTCCTCAGAACATTCCCCGGGTTGATGAACCTAATGATAATGATGATGAGGCTATATACCCAACTTACACAAATAAAGCCAAGGCTACAACAGTGAGGGCGGCGTCAAACAGATAAAATGCACCGGGGAACGTGTCTATCGTGTGCACGTATATAAAACTGGAAGTCGGCATGTATATCGACGGCGCCAGAGCCTCCATCACGCCTATCACAGAGCTGAGTTTCGCTGAAAGGGAACAAGAACAAAATTAACATATTAAAAATAATTTCAAACTGTGAGGATGCAAAAACCTCATGCATTGCGTGTCTAAAAACTTGGAACATACCCCTTGTCATTTCACCAAACAAATTACCATTCTATGAACTCTTAATAACCTCAGAGCATTTCGACTATGAAATAGGTAAGTAAGTAGTTATAGTTTTCGATTTATATGATGAAAAGGCAAAATTATTTTGCTATGATCCGCAAAACAGTCAAATTTGTATGGTACAACAAGCAGCATGTGCTATGCCCTGTCAGCCTTCCTGCTGTTAAATAAGCAGGAAAAATGCACAACTTTGCAGTTGTACATTGTAGAGTCTACATCTCCTGAGGATGCTCCGGTGTCGGAGCGAAACGATCTCGACGATCTCGACGATCGTTTCGCTCCGACACCGGAGCATCCTCAGGAGATGTAGACTCTACAATGTACAACTGCAAAGTTGTGCATTTTTCCTGCTTATTTAACAGCAGGAAGGCTGACAGGGCATAGCACATGCTGCTTGTTGTACCATACAAATTTGACTGTTTTGCGGATCATAGCAAAATAATTTTGCCTTTTCATCATATATTATGGATTTCCGCAAAGTAACGCCTGCTTCTATTCAATTCAATGTTTTCGATTTAATTAGACAGTTGATTGTAATATAGTGTGTAACGATTATAAGAAACAATTCCCTATTTGTGGCATCTTATTAGAATGGAGGATTCTTCGTGAATTAATTAACCTTGACTACACTGAAATTCTTCACAGTACCTAGACGCAATTAAGCTGGTGGTAACTTTCAATTTGAAATTCCTAAAATTACATGTACGCATCTGATTCCACTTCACTCTCGAATCTCAGAGAGCACGTTAACCGATTTTATTATCACTACCATGTGACAATATTCAACTATTCGTCAAAGCCGACGAACCCTAATTGAAGCAGAATTGCGGATCTAAACTCTAAATCACTCTTATAAATGAGCCAAGCAGTAGAAAATAAAAGGGTTGTAGCGGTGGAAATGGTGATTTCCACTTAACTTCTTCAGTGCCTCGTATTTCCACAAACGACTCGTATCACAGATCCAGGAAGAAATTACAAATGAATGATTCTATACAAACATGCGAATAGTTCCCAGTAACCTACATTGCGAACCGCTAATGAGATATAAGACGTTATGTAAAGTTACGTGGCTGATGCGGTTACTTCGCAGAGTTCAGCTATTCGTATTGCAATAAATTACTTGGTAGCTTGTGGTAGCATAAAATACCATTTTTAGTTTGCCGTCGCTTATAAATTACTTATTAACAAAAGTGTATAGACAGATAGATAAATACTATTTATTTGTACACTGTAGAAAAAACATAAAAGAACAGAAATACCTAGTAGATAGAAATAGGATACGAAAGGCGTTATCATTTAGTAGGAAGCGATCTCTCTCAGACAATCTAAACAATTTATGGTATTGTTATGTTACTAATTCTGTTGTATAATATAACCTCTAATCTCTCTTCAGCAAGGAACGTTATGAAAAGGAACGTTATGACAAGTATAAATTAAAAATTTAAAAACCCCCGACATTCGCCATTTTGTGGTGGCTGCCATCTTGATTTTGCAGTGCTATTCTACTAGTCAAGCACTTTCATTTGATACCCATATTGGGAGTTGTGAATAAACATGTAATCCGCCATTTTGTGGCGGCGGCCATCTTGGACCGATTTTCATTAAACATAGCTAAGAACACTCTCGACTAATTCACTTTTCAAACAAAAACCACATTCAAATCGGTTCACCCATTTGAGCGTTACGGTGGAACAAACAGACAGACACACACACACACAAATACACACGCACACAGACACGTCAAATTTATAACACTCCGTCGTTTTTACGTCGGGGGTTAATAGGAACGTAATGTTTTTAGACATTTCACTTACCAACTTCTTCCACAGCTACGCTTTTAGTGGCAATAGACCTCACAGCAGTCAGGCCAGTGTGGCTGAAGATGTTGAAGAGCGGCGCCGCATAGAACCACGTCCTGGTGGGAGAGAGAGCGAAGGCCAAGCAGCCTGCTATCCTGCTCACGGCGGCCAGGCAGCCGATCAAGCTGTCTTGTATATGGAATGTTCTGCATAGGATCGTTATGCAGAAGAATGTTCCTGGGGAATAAATTACCATATTTACATCTTACAAGCTTTTGCCGGCGTGAATTTCGGTTTTTCACAAATCCCGAGGGAATCGTGAATTTCCGGTTCCCGTTCCCGCTCCCTTGTCCAACCTTTATACCACTTTCAAGGAAGTTTGTTATAGTAATGTACCTATAGCTGTAGCTATAGATTTCGGTTTTTTCAAAATCCCGTGGGAATTGTGGATTTTTCCAGGATAAAAAGCCTATGTGTTAAGTCAGGGCATTATCTATCTGCATTCTAAATTTCAGCCAAATCGGTTTAGTAGTTGTGGCGTTAAAGAGTAACAAAAAAACACGCACGCACGCACGCACACACAGACACAAGCACACAAACTTTCGCCTTTATAATATTAGTGTGAAATGTGATTGATTCATCTACAGGTTAGCCCTTGGTATGTGACGATGCAGGCTAAGATGGAAGAAATATTGCGGTTTTTATTATACCCATACGCCTGGATCAATTTCTACGCGGCATCGTACGGGCGTTAAATCGCTCGGCGGCACGGCTTTGCCGGTAGTATCTCGTGATCGTAATAGTAAAAATTTGACCTAGAAACATATGACCTAAATTAGTGATAACTTCAAACTTATCTCAGTTAAGTGCGCTACTATAATTTCTATATAATGTATTATTATTCACTTGAATATATGCAAAAATATTCTGTTCAAAGGTTATCCTCTTGGTATCTTATAACTGATGATTACTTACAACAAAAAATGATTTGTATTGGGTGATTTATGCCTCAGTGACTATACTTGAAGTTTTTTATTTCTAAACAAGCGGATACCCGCGACTTCGTTCACGTGGATATCGGTTTTTAAAAATCCCGTGGGAACTTTTTGTTTTTCTGAACTCCTTTGAGCTCATACCTTGCTAAAAGTTCACAGGCGGATGTTTAGGTACATCAAAATGTAAACATTACCCAGTGAAAGTCCCATCAAAATCGATCCAGCTTTTTAGAGATTAGCCGGTAATGTTTAAAGTATCCTATATGTTACTCCGTAGTATGAACTTAAATCATTCAGTAGTTTTTGCGTGATGCAAACATACAGACAAACAGACAAAAATTTCAAAAACAGCTTTTTTACGTTCTAATACTTATCCCTAACATCCCCCACTTATTACTTTGCAAAAATATTATACCTAATAAAATCTAGACTTGCCGTATCTGTACATTAAAGATTTTTGCAAAATAATAATTGGGGGATGTTAGGGATAAGTAATAGAACGTAACAAACGTATTTGAAATTTTTGTCTGTTTGTCTGTTTATCTGTTTGTCTGTATGTTTGTGCACGCATCACGTAAAACTACTGAATGGATTGAAATGAAACATCGTATGATTTAAGTTCATACTACGGAGTAACATATAGGACACTTTTTATCCCGAAATTCAGCACGGTTCCCTTGGGAGAGGGGATGAAAGTCAAAATGTGTACTCAGCTGTAATTCATTAACGCGTGGTCCGATTTCATTCATTCTTTTTTTGTTAGAAAGTAGATATTTTAAATATTACCGAATAATCTCTGAAAGGCTGGATCGATTTTGATGGGACTTTCATTGGTGGATGTTTAGGTAGATCAAAATGTAAACATCCGCCAGTGAACTTTTAACAGTTTTTAGCATGATATGAGCTCAAAGGAGCTTAGGAAAAACAAAATGATTCCTACGGGATTTTAAAAACCAATATATATCCACGCGAACGAAGTCGCGGGTGTCCGCTTGTAATATAATATGTATAGAACATAGAAGAAGATAGAAAATAAGATAAAGTGGTAGAAAATCAGTCGTGTGGACCTAGAGGGTCGCATACCCTCTAGGTCCACACGACTGATTTCGCAGTGCGAGAAATAAAAAACTAAATATTTTATTTAGTGTTTTTGATTCTGGACAAAAAATGGCCGGACCGATTTTGCTGAAAATCTAATCAGTTTCATGGTTACTTACACGTTATTTTCGATAACTGATCGATGAAGCCTCGAAAATTAAAGCAGAAAATCCCAAAAAATGAACCATCTAATTTGGGGTTTATACACTTATAGGTCAAATGTCGCGTATGCAACACACTGTCAGTAATTTATTGAAAGTGATAATAAAATCAAATTCAAACTGCGTATTTTGCTATCACATAATAGCCATCCAAAATAAATGAGTTCGCATATATTAACCTTTGAGTTTCTTTTTGCAATATTTATTGGTGCACCTAAATTGGATATGAGTGTTGTTTCATTGGTTTGTTTGGTAAATTACATAATGATGTGAGTATTTATTTGTGGGAAAGTAACGTTATTGTAATAAATGGTTTTCAAGGAGGAAAGCCTTTATATGACGTCATCTCCGTCACTATTACCTACTCCGTTACGTAATTCGTTTCCCCTACTTAGTAACCATTTTCAAAATCACCTCCATACAGCCGAGTGCACGAATAGTGGGTTCTGTTCTTATTTATGCTTATGCGGATAAAGAAATTTCACTAAAATAGTCATTAGTTTTGTGTTCCATAAAAGTAAATACGTAACACTTATGAACTCCCGTTTCTTCCTGTCAGTCTGTCTACCACAATTACTTTATTCATAACCTATCAAAAAATCCTTATCTTTCAAATTACATAGTTGAAGCCTCAATAGCGCAATGGTCGACGGTTCAAACCCCATCCGTTACATTATTGTCGTACCCACTCCTAGCAAAAGTTTTCACTTAATTGGACGGGAAAGGAAAATATTAGTCGTGTTCATCATGGCTAATATTCTTTAAAAATAATATTAATATCTGTAATAGTTATAAAAATTGTTATGGCGTGTATTCAAATTTCGAAAAAATCTAATATTTAGAGTAGGACGTTCTTTATAAACAGACTTTATAAAGTCGAATAAAATTATTGAGTTATATACCCTCGAGCTTTACGTATTTACTCTGCAGCTCGGTAAAAAAAATCCACTAAAAAACTCATGTAAACGCTAAATCCGAAATCCGATTCGAAAGCATAATTTGAAACTATTACGTATATGTAATATTTTTATGAGTTTTAAGTACGTATTTTTTGTAAACTTTTTACGACTTTTTATATAGCTGTAAATATGCTCAAATATCAAACGACTGCAGAGTGCAGGATATAAATAAATACGAGTAAAAATATAAAAAAAATATAACCTGTTTCACCATTTATTGCCTTGATTTTATTTTGACTTCAACGTTGAAATAATAAAAGTCACCGAAATTTGCAATTTTATTGCCCACATTAGGACTTGGGCGACCGAGGTGTCGACTGAATATACCTACCAAAAAAAATGATCTTACCAAATAATCCCAAGACGATATTGATAGCACCGTACACGCTGAATTCAACTCCGTTAAAGTTGAATTTTCTTATCGCGTACAAGTAGCTCACTTGTGAATCACCTGAAAATTATACAATTTGTTAGTAGGAATTCTTAGTAACGGTTTAGGGTATGCGCAGACTAAGCCACAGCCTACAACTAGTATAACAATCTTTCAACATAATATTGGAATTGCGAATTAAATTCTGTAACTATTGAATCTGAATCAAAATAGAGCTGTAAATAGGATGCAAGATACAAGAATACTAGGATGCAAGACAGCTGTAGAACAGCTCTGAGCAACCGCAAGCATTTTCGAGCAATGAATCTGAATCAAAATAGAGCTGTAAATAGGATGCAAGATACAAGAATACTAGGATGCAAGACAGCTGTAGAACAGCTCTGAGCAACCGTGAGCATTTTCGAGCAATGAATCTGAATCAAAATAGAACTGTAAATAGGATGCAAGATACAAGAATACTAGGATGCAAGACAGCTGTAGAACAGATCTGAGCAACCGCGAGCATTTTCGAGCAAATGTTTCAATAGTTTCTACTGCTCTGTTCAGATTCTATATCTATTTCTATCGATTATTTATATTCTATTCTATCTAAATTCACGCGATCGACGTCGATCGATGCCATCGATGAATAGTAGCGGGCGCGGATCAAAAACCGTAAGGTCGACGGTTCAAACCCCACCCGTTACACTATTGTCGTACCCACTCCTAGTACAAGTTTACGCTTAATTGGAGGGGAAAGGGCAATATTAGTCATGTTATACTAATATTCTTTTTTTTTTTGCTTCAATATAGGAGGTTCTATATTCGACCCTGGATATGTAACTTATGTCCGCGATTATTTAAAAATAAATGAAATGATTTTGATGATTTTTTTTTTCACTATCGTAATCTACATACTTTTAATGAGGTTTTAGTATTTAACACACCTAGGTATCATTCTTATTGTTTAATGTACCTACTCAATACCCATATGTCACTAATATTTTTGATTCGTACACCGATTCCTCTGAGATTGCTGGACCGAAGTCGATTGGTTTAATTTTTACTAAAACACAGCTTGTTTATAACATAAAATCTATGTATCATATTATGCTGAATCGCTCAATATCTATTAATTCGCTATCGATCAATCAAACAGTAGTGCCAGGGAGAACACACTGTAGTGTAGATACATAAATCAACCGTCGATTCACCACTGGTTGAACATCGATCCACCATCGATTGATGATCGGTCGAACGTTTTATCGATCGATATCCGTCATCAAACGATCCACATCGACGACAATTTCGTAAGACGTGTCGACGTGGTTGAAAGGACGGTCGTGCCATTCTAAGAAAAAAATTCTCGAGCATATAATATGACTGGATAGTTTGACACCCGTATGCGCTGTTATTGTTATCGGTCATGTTTTGAGTTCATTAACTTGTATGACAATAAAAAGCTAATTGTTTTATGGTATCTTCAAAACATTAAGCGTGTTTTACGCCTCGTTACGAGTAAGAAGGCTTTCCATCGTTTCCATCGCTGAATCAACGGCGACGTGAAATTAAAAAATACAATAAATATTAGGTAGAATTTTTTTCATTTAATTGTATTTTCTTTTCTATGTGATAGTTGATTGTTGTTAGTTGAACAACCAATACTTACACGTATTGGTTGTTCAAATAGGTAGGTACAGGATAATAATTGAAATATAGGTACATATATCGTACAACATTAGAGATTCTCAGTCGTTTTTGAGGTAAAACCCAGGAGAAAAAAGGTCTAATAAAAACAACGAACAGGTCTTATTTGCTTTTTATCGATAGCTACCATCTACCATCGCCTTACCTGGTCTTTTATATCTTCTTAAATATTCATTTTTTTTATAAATAATAATTTAGTGCCATTAGTCCATTTCATAGGAACGTGTGTATACTGCAAAAACGCACTGCGACATCGACATAATCCAGAGGTTGTGGCTATATCGACATGGGCCGTAGACGAATAATTTTTCGTGCGAATATCATCGGGTCAAGCTTTGCCGATCTAGTAGCATACAGAGCCTAAAGAATTGGTCAAGTAGGTATATCGAACCAGTGTCACTGCATTGCTGCGCTGGATCCAAACACCTACTGGATCCAATGAAAACCTACCTTAAATTGTTAGAATATTAATTTACAATGAAGTTTTATATGTACAGAATTTAAATTGTGTATTTATCTAAGTATATAAGCATCATCATCATTATCAACCCATTATCGGCCCACAACAGGGCACGGATCTCTTCTCAGAATGAGAAGGACTTCGGCCGTAGTCCTCGCTGGCCTAATACGTTAGTAGACTTCACTCGCCTTTGAGAACATTATGGAGAACTCTTAGGCATGCAGGTTTCCTATGTTTTCCTTCACCGTTAAAGCAAGTGATATTTAATTGCTAAAAATCTTTAACTCTAAATCTATTGGTGGTGCGTGCCAGGGGTCGAACTCTGTCCCCTCAAAATGGAGAACGAAATCTTAACCACTAGGCTAATATCGATTATACTATAATATATTTAAGCACAAGCGGACGGCACTCGACTTCGTTCGCGTGGATATATATATTGGTTTTAAAAATCCCGTAGGAATAATTTTGTTTTTCCTAAGCTGCTTTGAGCTGATATCATGCTAAAAACTGTTAAAAGTTCACTGGTGGATGTTTAGGTAAATCAAAATGTAAACATCCGCCAGTTAAAGTTCCATCAAAATCGATCCAGCCTTTTAGAGATTAGTCGGTAATATTTAAAGTATCTACTTTCTAACAAAAAAGAATGATTGAAATCGGACCACGCGTTATTGAATTACAGGTAAATATACGTTTTAACTTTCATCCCCTCTCCCTAGGGTACCGTGTTGAATTTCGGGATAAAAAGTATCCTTTAAGTTACTCTGTAGTATGAACTTAAATCGTACCAAGTTTCGTTTCAATCTATTCAGTAGTTTTTGCGTGATGCGCGCACAAATATACAGACAAACAGACAAACAGACAAAAATTTCAAAAATAGCTTTTTTACGTTCTGTTACTTATCCCTAACATCCCCCAGTTATTATTTTGCAAAAATCTTCAATGTACAGATACGGCAAGTCTACGATTTTATTATATGTATAGATAGATTATGACTTTATACATATATCGTTCAGAATTTGAATTATGTGGTACGTAGGTATAATGCATTCATAAGCTAAATCCACAACTAAAATTGTCTTTTTTTGCACAGTGTAAAAGAGCTATGTCCCAAAAATAATTTACCCAAGTAGGTAAACGAGTACGTTAATGTATGCTAGTGAAAACAGATCATATAGGTAAACATTTAACATCCAGGCTGATTCATAAACCTTTTATTGACCCTGTTTGTTTTAATTAAGTTAAGAATACAACCGACGCGGACGCCTATTTGTTTGAGTTTCAACTCCGTCCCAAAAACGTGAAAACAAAGATTTTCATTTGGGACTGACACAGTTGACTGGTTGGTGTCGCGTAATAAACGCCCAGCGAAACAAGTATAAATTAAAAATTTAAAAAACCCCCGATATTCGCCTTTTTGTGGCGGCGGCCATCTTGGATTTGCATAGTGCTATTCTACTAGTCAAGCCCTTTCATTTGACACCCATATCGAGGGAGTTGTGATAAAATATGTAATCCGCCATTTTGTAGCGGCGGCCATCTTCGACCCATTTTCATCACACATAGCTAACAACACTCTCGACTAATTCACCTTTCAAACCAAAAAAAACATTCAAATCGGTCCACCCGTTTGAGCGCCACAGGGGAACAGACAGACACACACACACACACACAGACACGTCAAACTTATAACACCCCGTCGTTTTTGCGTCGGGGGTAAAAAAGCGCACAGTTGCCCTTTTGGATTTGAATCTTTTTAGAAATAAGGAATGTTACACACGGTATCGCGAAAAAAGTGCAGGTTATAGTTTAGGTTAAGTTATGTTAGACTAAACTTGCACGTCATTGTTATCTATTCTGTGTTAGTAAAATCCTTTACTTAGTTTAATAATGTAATGATATGTTATGTTAGGCTAGGATATGTAAAAATACTGAAAAATTAAATGTTCAAACGCGTTCTAAAGTAAACTAGCTATAACTTTAACACTAGTAAGTTTAAAACACTAAAACAGGTGATTGCTGCTTTCGAAGTGAAGGACCACCAGAACAGTAGTTAGGTAGACTTAGGATAAACTTGGGATAGATTTGACGCTTTTTTGTATGATGGGAATCAGAAACTAATTTTAATTCAACTTTTAATATTGTATTGTTTATTTCTTTGAAAATAGAGGCTGCAGCTCGAAAACAATTAACAGTGCGCTTTTTTCGCATAAGCGACTGGTTTTCTGGTAAGATTCTAAATAAAAATAACAATAACGCTATGATTTTTCGTAGAAACGGTTACTGACCTATCTAATTATTATTAGAATACAGATTTAAAAACAACAGTTTCTTAAATCCAGTTTTACATTAATAAATTTGAATAGAGTTTTGTGAAATCATTAAACTTGAAAGGTACACCACCTTTTTATTATTTACATCATTTGAATACCTACTTGAATATTGAATTCTTCGATCTGTTTAAATATCTGTTCATTAAGCATTGAGTCTGGACAGAATTTACCCTAATTTGCGCGAGCCTTAATATATCCAGGAATACACACGCCTTGGACTAATCTTTCATTTGGGTAAAAACAGTTTCGAGAAAGAGATCGACAGGAGGATACAGCTAGGCTGGGCAGCAGTCGGAAAAATTCGACGAGTCTTTTCGTCGCCCATACCACAATGCCTGAAGACAAAAGTCTATCAGTGCGTTCTACCGGTCTAGTCTACAGACTCCAAGTCGCTCAGCGTGAGCGTCGCGTCGCGTGCTATGGAAAGAGCTATGCTCGGAGTTTCTTCAAAGAAGAATCCGCCAAAGAACTAATAAGTGACCGACATAGCTCTCAAGTCTAGCACGTTGAAGTGGCAGTGGGCTGGCCACGTATGTCGGAGGAACGATGGGCGATGGAGCCGAAAAGTCCTCGAGTGGAGACCACGCCTTGGCAAGAGTAGTGCGCCCCCCAGCAGGGTGTAGCGACGATATCCGGAAGGTGGCTGGCCTCGATTGGATGAGGATAGAGCGGGTTGGCACTGCTTGAAAGAGGCCTATGTCCAACAGTGGATGCACATTGGCTGATGATGATCATTGTAAATCGGCCGAACTATGGGGATTGCTCTTTAAAACAGCTACTTGAGAGCATTCCTGGTATAGATATAGTATGTACATAACTACTGCGTAAACTATATGTTATGAGAAATAAGAAAGTGTGTCTGTCTGTTTGCTAGATTTTCAGGGCCCAACAGTTTAACCGACTTTGATGAAAGGTACAGATGTAGCTTACATCCCGGGGACGGAGTTATGCTACTTTTTATCCCGGGAAATTAAAGAGTTCCCACTGGATCTTTAAAGGTCCATCCGTTTAACCGATTTATACGTTTAATACAGAGGTAGCTGGCGTCCTGGAAATTGACGTAGGCAACTTTTATCCGGGAAAAGCAAATAGTTCCCACAGGATTTAAAAAAAATCTAATTCCACGCAGACGAAGTCGCGGGCATCATTATGTATTATATGTATAAAAACAATGTACCTATAGGTCGACCAGAATCTCATGAAAAATAGGGAAATGAAATTCCAAGGTTAGCAACACTACGGCTGCCCTAGCGTTAAACAAAGTAACTGACATTTTTTGTGAAATTGATTTTTTTGCATTAACAAAAGTTTTATGTCGAGTAGTTTTTTACCACAGTTTAATATTTCAAATAATTTGAACCGTAACCCAAACAAAGTAACTGAACACACTAACACGGAATATAAATGCAAATACAAGTAAACAATAAGCACAAAACAAAAACAAAGTAATTGGATGTTGATTACTTTGTTTTTGTATTTAAAATGCAGTTGCTTGATTTTTCGTTTCGTGAAACGATCCCAGGTAAGGTGTTCTGAATGTTATTACTTTGTTTATCACTAGGGCAGCCGAGTTAACCTAGTGTTGCTTACTACAAAATTTAATTTCCCTATTTTTCATGAGATTCTGGCCGACCTATACCTACTGTGGAAAAAAGTTCACGCTATAAATCTTCTACGACTATTTTTCATTTATTAATTGCATTCCGTATCTGACAATATTATTATGTCAAATCATAGGCACAATAGGTATAACATTGGATTCAGTAAAAAAAAATCTACTTCATTATAAACTTCATCAAAGAAGTGTTTTAAGTTTAAAAACGCCTAAAAATCTCATTAAGAAGTGCAATGACTTTAGCTAATATTCTCAGGTTGTCTCCCTTTTCGAAGTGCAATTAGTTATTTTTTATGTAAAAATAAAAACACAAATTTTACGACTTATTCAAAACGTTTAACTTTTGTTACAAAAACAAATTGCTTGTTCAATCGGATTAATTTTTTAATCACTTTAATTAGCTCACAATAAGAATAACCAAAAATAATAATTATTAAGTATTTAAAAAAACCGAAAATCTGTGGATATTTGGCTAAATTTTGGCGAAGCGGGCACCGGGGCGGGCCGATATTTATTGAACTTTAAAACGACATACCTACAACTGCATTAAGACGGTTAATAATTACAATTATTATAATATTACACGGGACTCGATAATTGGATATAATACGGCCAAGTAGCCGGTTGGCATTAATAGAAGGCAGACCTTGATTCGCATAAATTAAGCGAATGCAACCGAATATGCAACTTCTTGCTAAGTTTGATAGGCATTGGCCATAAGTTGCAATGTATTACGAAACAAGGCCCTAATATCTCAAAGATTTCTAGTTACATGCTAAAATGAGAATGTCTAATGATCCTAAGGCGAATTGAGGTTATAGGTAAGTATAAAATATTTCTTGAACATTTTTCGTCTGTAAATAAAATGAAAAAGTGGAAGATTATATAGGTATACCCTAGGTTACTTTTATACGGGAAATATTTTTTTAATTAATATTAGTTCCTACCTAAAAAATAAAATTGTTGATAGACCATAGGACAAAACATAGGTTAATGCAACACATAGGCACTAAACTGATGTAACAAAAATAATTATTTTTCACGATATCTACACATGTCTGGAGAAAATAAAAAACAAAAGATTTAAATCAATTTTTTAATGTATATCTAATCAAAACACGCTAACACCTAGTGTATTTAAACTGATCTTGACGAAAGACAGGACAGCTTATATCCCGGAGACGGATGGAAGATAATATATATCCCGGAAAAGCAATCAGTTCTCACAGGATTTTTAAATCCTAAATCCAAGGGGACGAAGTCGCGAGCTAGTTGATATTGTAATTGAAGGTAGGGAATATTAATTTATTTTTGTGTCAAAGGTAAGTACAATAAGGCCATCTACAAACAAACGTACGATGCGCACCAAAAAACGCGTTCGAAACGCGTTATGAATCTGTATACCATAGGTTTATACGTTGGATGCGGCAATAAACTGCTAATACAGTCACAACTGCGGCGGGTTGTATATTCTAGTGCATTAACAAGCAATATATGCATAAAATAGTATAATATAATATTATGCATATATTGCTGCAATATAAGTGCGCCGGCGCATTACTATTCCGAATTTTGAACTTTCATAATGACGGACGTGCGGTGGCGGATCCTTGTGCGGGAGACATAAATTAAGTATACCCCACACTTGAGAGAAATATTTCATTTTTAGCATATTGCTGTAGGGGACAGAAAATGTCCCCCGAGTGCACGCGTCGTTACATAATATATCTACTTAAGTTTGTAGGCAGCCTTATCGGTTTTTTAATATATTTAAACTTAGCAGTGGGTCTGGTTCGAGATACAAAATGTATGTATGGCATGTATTTTGTATATGCCTTAACATTAAGATACAAAAAAGTGTGCAAAACAAAAGCGGTGAAGTGATCCACTGCAATAGTTATGCTGCCATTTTGCCAAGTGCCAACATTAATATTCAAGGTCTCACTCGGATATAAAGGAAATTTAAAATAATAAGGAGGATAAAAAGAAACTCAAGGCTCCGAACAATACACCTTTCAATATCTCAAGATGTAAGTACTTATTTACGTAGCTTAAGTTATAGTTATAAAGTAAGCCCTATACTTAGGTCATAATATGACCATATAAGCGACTAGTCATGTTTTAATATATATATAACAAACTAAGTAGTAACTTTAATATAAGTAAGTAAGTAGGAACTAAGTTTATTTAATTGTTAATCTAAATGCAAATAATTTATTTTATTTTCTTTATTATGTCCTTCATAAATAAAATAAATAATTTAATTGTTGCCATCTAGTATTCTTGAATGAAAAGTTTAATAACTTTTTCTTGTTATCTAGAAAAAAATATTTTTTTTGTAGTAGGTACGGAACCTTTTGTGCGCGAGTCTGACTCGCACTCGGCTGGTTTTTTTGTACCCTACTCTTCTTTCTATCTTACCTAGCAAACTATGACGTCAAAGATACAGTACAAAACAAATAGAATTGCATGGACTTGAACTTACTAAAACCACAAAGATTTCATATTTCGATAATGAGATGGATTTTTGCACATTTTTTGATTGCTAAACATGGCAACAAGTAATTGAGTTGCGTGTTCGAGCAGTAGTTTACCTCGCTCGCTGATGTGTATCGACCTAAATGCAGTTAGTTATACATATAAGATTATTCCGCAGACATTAATGAGCAGTAAGTTCCATGAAAACAAAATGGTTCACATTCAATTAAGTTTTTTCTACTGTCTTCGATGCAATATTTCTAGAGCGATACTCGTATATATAATTTTAATTAGCCGTTAACTGACTTCGCTTTGTGTTAGCTGAGTTTTTGATTTATGATTCTATTTTTTTAGATTATCTGTTATTGCATTGGAATTGACCCAAATTCTGACTGTAGCCAACATTGTATTTGTAAATTGTACGCTAAGTACCAACTCAATTTTTTCCATCAAAATCAGACAGATGAATAAACTTACTCAGTGACGTATGTAAGGCACTTTTTACAAAAAAAAATACCTAAACACACTCCTTAGCTTTTGATGATAATATGTATGATTTTTTTGAACTTTCCTATGAATCTAAATGTTAAAATCCTATATCCAACAGCCGTCAATATATATCTACTTAGGTATATTATGAACATTCTTTTACTAAAAGGTAAAAGGTACGCGTAGAGGGTAGGTACATATAGTTAATTATTTTATATATCCATATTACCTAAGGGTATGATTTATGAACTGTGTCTTTAATTATTAAAACAATTTATCTGTATTACTAATACTAAAACTCCTCATATACTGATTTCGATCTCGCTATTAAACACAGGTCTCTGACCGCAACGCGTACATTAGCACTCATTCGTCATAATACGATATAATTATTGTCACACACACACTCGAAATCATCTCAAATAACCGTTATAATATAACGAAACATCAGAACTCGTGAAGCTCCTATTCCGACACTGCTTTATCTAAATCACGTCCTAAATTATTGACTAAGTATGGATCTTGACTTTCACGCTTTGTGATCTTACAGGAGGCGGCTAAAAAATCGACGTACAAATATACCTACATAACATCGTATAATATACATATACGATCTCACAAAAATAATCGTGTTACTCACCATATAACGGTCCAACCATAATAACGTACAGAATGATGACTGACAGTATCTGCTTCCTCATACCAAACGCACGTGGTCTAGCTACCACCAACACGGTGTTAGCGACCAGGCCAAACACATCGTGCAACAACTGTCTTTTACTTTGCCCTTCTATACCCACAGGCCTATCTTCCTCGGCAGGCAACACGTCTTCAAGTCGAACAACACCGTAAACAAACGCACTCGCATACAACAATATCAACGTCGAAAACACACCATAATATCCGAGAGACTTCAACAGTATCCCACTGAGAGCCGTTCCCGTAGGAGTGCCTAAACTCACACAAATAGTGACGAGTCCCAAACGAAACGTCCTGCTTTCGACACTAGTCCTGTCAGCCATAAAGCTGTACATTCCCATGAATATAACAATATAGCTCCCGCTGAACGCGGTCGGTAACGCTTCTATCAAAGCGGTGTCGATCAACGACAACTCGTAAAAGTAGTACGTAGCGAGTAATAGGCCGACATTGGTGATAATTTCACCGAGAAACGGTACCAGGATACATATCTTCCGTTTCTTAGTCTTGTCACTCCAGGCGCCAATGAAGAGCACCATCACGGCCGGGATGCTCGTCTGCAGGGGAAACTTCCAGGCGACAATCTTGGCCACCAACGACTGGACCTGATTCAGTTCCAGCTCGAGGCCAGTCGTGTTCCTGTCTCTTATGCGATCGCATATCTCCTCGCTGAACGCGCAGTTGACGCGGCACGACTTCTCCAAGTGCATGTTTTGCACGGCGATCGACGATAGCGCAATGCCCAGCATGTAAACAAACAGGCATGGTTCGACCGTGATCTCGGTGAACAAGTATTTAATCTGTTTCAATAAAATTTTCGATTTTTCGCGCCACGTCTCCTCTTCTCTGTTGCCGGTGAGGCGCACACTGGACTTGGTGAGATCGATGGTGCTGCAGTTGTTACTGGCTGTCATATTAAGCGGCACTAAAAGTGAGAGTTAGTAAAAGTGGTAGCACTGTTCGTTATTTGAACCGCGCGCAGCACTAACGGTTGGTATGCGGCGCCGGCGACCGATAGTGACTACTTAATCCGAGGCTTTCCGACTGTCGTTTCCAAAAACCTGAGTTGTTAATGTCAGGTTGTAAAATCGAGCGCGATATGAGAGTGTGCCGAGGCGAGCCGCTCGCATCTCGTTCGTTGCGATAACAGAGGTCTTACCGTACTCGACGGCACTTTTAATAAATAGCTTATTTATCGGAGCACCTTGTGTTGCGCATCGCACGACATTGTTTCGCTTGTTACGTTCGAATAAAATAAAATAGCTATAGGTATTTAATGTTTATACAACTAATTAATCGAAGTGCCACAAAAGTGACTGTCTCGTGCGATAAACTAAATGTCTACAATTAAATTAGCCAATAGTTTTATCGTTGATGTAACACCATTACAAAATATTTGTCTTTAAAAATAGACTGTGTCAAAGTAAATAAATAGATATCACCATGCACTGGTGTCGATATTTACGACTACTTACATTTTACAACCGAATTTATGAAGAACGCCGTCTCTGATAAACGTAAATAACAATTTTATTTCAGTTTTTTCCATGGCAGTCTTTACTGTGGGTATTTGAAATAAATTCTTATATTTTATGAGCTATCTTAGTTATTTATTTTATTTGCAACACTCATTGCAATGCAATGATCATTGTCAATTTTTGCAAGCAAAAAGAAAAAGTTTTGGTAGGTACCTACCTACTTCAAACACGATTCATGTATTCAGGTTTTAATTTCATTTGATAAAGGAACCGTTAGGTAGGTACTTAGTTTTAAATGATGACACTAATTTGGGTTACCAAAAAGCCAAAAAGAATCTTCTTACGTAAAGTAATGATTTATTCTACATGAAACGACTATGTCATAAAATTGATGCAGCAATTCGGCAAATACCTACGGGTCTACAATTATTATTTTTAAATTAAATTATTATTATTCTAATATGCCATGCTAGCTAGCTACCTAATAAGATATGTACAATCTAATAAGACTAAGGCACAACGCCCATATAAGTTACGTAGGTACCAAGTAAGACACGTTGTCTGACACGTAACTATTGCCACTCGTAACAATCAAAGCACAAGTATAAATAAAAAATTATATATATATAATAATTATATATATAGAACACTCCCGACTAATTCACCTTTCAACCGCATTCAAATTGGTTCACCCGTTTGAGCGCTACAGTGGAACAGACAGACACACACACACTAACAAAACAACGTGTCCAACACGCATAAAGTCATACACACTGCAGGGCGCGTAACAGCCGCGCTCCTGCAGTCGCGCGCTGCACTGTGACGTACTTACCGTTTACGTCACGCGTTGCTATCTGTTTCTATAATACTATGTACCTACCGTCATTTACCCCGTAAATAAAATAACATATAAATAAGCACCTACGCAAGCGATTAGCAAATACTTACAATTTCGTAAGACAGGTTGTTCAATCTTAATACATAATATATTAATTCTTCTGTACGTGTGTTTGTCACGTAACTCTTCCTAAACGGCTAGACCGATTTTGATGTTTCAATGTAAGTGGCGTTGGTGTCAGTATTTCACCGGGCAGGACGACGTCTGCCGGGTCCGCTAGTCTATCTTCTTCTATCTTCTATGCATATCTATAATATAATAAAACTGTAACAGATCCAATTCTGTACATTGAAGATATTTTGAAAATTTTTATTGGAGGGCACTCTATAATCGATACTGAAGCCAAAACTGCAATTTTTTTCATTTTTGTCTGTCTGTCTGTCTGTCTGTCTGTCTGTCTGTCTGTCTGTCTGTCTGTATCTTGGCCGCGCATCACGCCGAAACTACTGAATGGATTCAAATGAAACTTGGTACGATTTGAGTTTATACTCCGAGGTAGGTTATAGGATACTTTTTATCCCGAAATTCAGCACGATTCCCTTGGGAGAGGGGAAGAAAGTTAAAACGTGTATTTAGCTGTAATTCATTAACGCGTAGTTCAATTTAACTCATTCTTTTTTTGTTAGAAAGGTAGTACTTTAAGTATTGTCCCGTAAATATTTCAAGGTCATAAGTTTTTTAGTTCAGAAATGACAGACATTTATTGGGTTCAAATAACTTGGGACCCGGATCTTTGAAGGTACGGCTTATTTTAAACTGGTGTGCGTTTTTTATGTTTGTCGATCTGTCTATTTCTTCCAGCTAATTACCGAAACGGCTGGATCAATTTTGATGGAAATTTCAATGGCAGATAGGTGATGTTATAAGGAGTAACATAGGCTACATTTAGTTTAGGTACAAAAAAGGATTATGGCATCCAATCCGATCCCATATAAAAACCTATATCCACGCCGACGAAGTCGCGGGGGTCGGCTAGTATTATAATAAAATCGTAGACTTGCCGTATCTGTACATTAAAGATTTTTGCAAAATAATATCTGGAGGTTGTTAGGGATAAGTAATAGAACGTAAAATAGCTATTTTTGAAATTTTTGTCTGTTTGTCTGTTTATTTATTTGTCTGTATGTTTGTGCGCACATCACGCAAAAACTACTGAATGGATTGAAATGAAACTTGGTATGATTTAAGTCTATACTACGGTGTAACATAATATAGGATACTTTTTATCCCGAAATTCAGCACGGTTCTCTTGGGAGAGGGGATGAAAGTCAGAAATGTCTACTTAGCTGTAATTCATTAACGCGCAGTTCGATTTCATTCATTCTTTTTTGTTAGAAAGGAAATACTTTAAAAATTGTTCTGTAAATATTTTAAGGTCATCGGTTTTGTAGTTCAGAAATTCCCTCACTATTCCATATAACTTGGAATCCGGATTATACAGGAACCTTTGAACGTCCGGATTATCATCTGGAGTAGGTACATTAAAATTTGTGTTTGTCAGTCTCCGAAATGCTGGACCGATTTTAATGGGACTTTCATTGGGAAACAAAAACAAATAGTTTCCGCGGAATTTTTAAAAACCTAAATCCACGTAGATGAAGTCGCGGGCATCCTCTAGTATATTTCGTATTTATATTAATAGATTTAAATAATAATTTAATATTAGTTCAGTTTATGGATTGTGTACAACAAAATTAGCCACGTTATAATAACTTAAGTAATTAAAGTAAAAATTTTAATTACATAGTGGATACTTACATAATTTTCACTCAGGATCTCTCAGCGGACCTCAGAAAAGTTAAAACTTGCTTATTACATCAAGTATAATAATGTGAACTATTCCTAGCTGACACTCTACCAGGCTGTGCTAAACAATGGCTGCCACCTGGGAATGGCTCAGTCAAGTACCAACTCAGTGCATTAGCTGATACTGTAGATCAACGAACCTGAAGAAATATATTGCTATCGATGAACGCAGGCGGAATTGCTCAGTTTATAGCAACGACGCAATGTTGCATATCGTCGGCTTACCGCTAGAACTCATTATGTGACATATTCACAACTTTGAGTAAACGAGGTTTAAACAATTAATTAGTTGTAGTTGTATTGATTGCCTAATATCTTCTAAAATTATGTTAATCATAATTTTAGAAGACATAATCATAATTTTACAACTACAACTAATTAATTGTTTGAACCTCGTTTACTCAAAGTTGTGAATATGTCACATAATGAGTTCTACCGGTAAGCCGACGATATTTACTGGTCTTCTATAAGATATTCTATGGAGCTCAGGAACAGGAACGACTTTGTTCCTCCTTCCACCACAAATAAGCGTACAACTTTCACGTTGACATCATATTATAGGTATGTGGTTGATATCTAATCAACTGGCACAAAAGGTTTTTGTTCAATTTTTCTGATACGAACCGCTAAATGAGGAACGCCGTTCCAGCGTTTTCTGCCACGTATAGTTTGAGTACCTACCTTCAAGGTAAGGGTGTCTTTAAGAGCAAGTGTATCTTACACTTAGTGAGTAGGTATGTCCTCTATGCACTGGTAAACTATTCATCTGATTTTGATGAAACTTTATTGAATTGTTCTGCATACATCCGCAAAGGTTTCTGGCCTAAAAAATTTATTTAAAAATGAATGTTTGTATGTTTGTCCTCTATGCGTTCGTAAACCTAACTTTGCGTGGAAATGCATAGAATGGAACGGAAATAGATCAGGCGCAAGATCAGCGGCATCGCGTGCTTTCCGAGGCACGGGGGTGTAACACCACCAATCTAACTCCGGGCTGCTACTGAAAATTTCATGGCATGGCATGGATACCCAATTTTTTTTTGGTCCGGCCCAGGACGCAAACCAGGGACCTTAATATCATCCCCAGCCAAAAATAATCTAGCTACATGAACAACGCAAGGCTTTTAAAATAAATTGTAACTCGTTTGTGAGAACTATTGGATCGTGAATTTCAATTCAGTAGCCAATTATCTGGATGCAACTGTACCGTTTGTCAGGTGCGAAATCATTTCCATTTGTTTGTGTACTTTTCACAGAAATTAATGAAGTGAAGTTTGTATTTGCATTAAAATAAATACGAAACACAATTTGTATAAAAAATGTAACATTATAAAGGAGCGAACACATTATTGCGCTGTAAGTGTACGCAATCAGTATGCTTAGTGACTAAGCTAGTTCTAAAGGCGATGTTGATAATTAAGGTGAATATAAAAAAAACGTGCCAAGAGTTTCATTCTTACTTGAAATCGTCACCAGCTATATTAAAACAAATTTGTTCTTCTGATAAATATAAATAAAACTAAACATTTTGAGTACCTATATTTTGTGATTCGTAACTTTTAAGCCAACCAACTTTTACTGAATAAATAACTTTAAAAAAGTGTTTTTTTTTTCATTGACTAACTATTATTTGACCTAAATAAATTACTAATGTCCCGTTTTGAGTCAAAGAATAAATGGTCACGTTAGCTTAGTCCCACTTTGCAGCGCTCCAAAACTTTATAGTATACTATTGATCGAATCACAATGACTTCAGAATAAAATGAATCTAAAATGGGGTTTGAGTTCCAATACATTCAGCATTCGAAAACAGCCAGCAACCCAAGCAGAAATGTTGTAAAATAAATATTCGAACTATTTAATTACGACTTTACAAGTATAAATTAAAAATTTAAAAAACCCCCGACATTCGCCATTTTTATTTGTGGCGGCGGCCATCTTGGATTTGCAATAGTGCTATTCTAATAGTCAAGCCCTTTCGTTTGATACCCATAAAAAATGGTATTTATTCAAAGTATTGGCCATTCGATTCTACACACTTTGTCCATCTTTTTGGCAAATGATGAATGCCATCCCGAAAGAACTGCTTGTCCTTTGAGCGGAACCATTCAACGACCCATTTTTCGACTTTTTCGAAATTTGCAAAGTGCTGCTCTGCCAGTGCGTGCCCCATTGATGCGAAAAGGTGATAATCGGACGGAGATAGGTCCGGAGAGTACAGCGGGTGTGATAATACGTCCCATCCGAGCGATTTTAATACGTCTTTCACCGGTTTTGCTGTGTGTGATGGTGCATGCAACAAAATTACTTTACCGTGTGTTTGGGCCCATTCTGGAGGTTTTTCAATCAATGCATAATTGAAATTGATTATTTGTTGTTTGTAGCGATCAGTATTTACTGTTTCACCAGGTTTTAGAAGTTCGTAACACACCACACCACCCTGGTCCCACCAAACACAGCAATGCATGCCGCAAATGCTCTTTGTCGGGTACGAAATTTGACATATTTATAGAGCTAAAACACTATGAAACTATTATTTAGTCAGAATGACAATGAGTAGTTTTTGAAGGTTAATTACAGTAGAATAAAATGACATATATGCCAAATTATTTTATTCCGTACTGATGGCTAGCGCATCTGTCAGAAAAACCGGTAAAATCTTTCCGGTACATCTATGTAATTCACCTTTCAAACAAAAAAACCGCATTCAAATCGGTCCACCCGTTTGAGCGCCACAGGGGAACAGATAGACACACACACACAGACAGACACGTCAAACTTATAACACCCCGTCGTTTTTGCGTCGGGGGTTAAAAAGCTGACATTTGAATATAATACAACGAATACAGTATTATGCATAAAAAAAATTTACAGGTGATTCTATCATTTACAAGACGTGTTTGCTAAGTAATTTAAAAGTATATACTTAGTACACAGGAAAATCAACACCGTCGTCTCTAATCGTCAAGCGTAATAAATTGTAGGGAGTTCCACAATCCATGGTCTTCTGCCACTTGTGTCCAACGCCTCTATGCCCTTCGACTCGTTTAATTTCGTATAACAAAAATTATTCTAAAGTATAAAAATTATCTTTATTTAGGTATATAATATTCTTATTTATTAGGTAAGTATATAAATCGTTTTTTACACTTCGTCATTTCTGTACATTTTGTTTTCATAAATACTGCCCTCGTAATTGAAAACACAGTAACTTCAGTTACTGTGTTTATACTTGTTTTAGTTCTTTATAATCACGAAAACAAGCGCTTTTTGGGAAAATTTTTGATTTATTTTTAGCTAATATAGTTTTTGAGATATGATAGATAAAAACACAGTATTTCAATTACAAAAAACACATTTTTAATAAAAAACACAGTAAGTTAGAATTTTTAGCTTTGAACACAGCAAATTGCTATTTACTGTGTTATAATGTTTATTTATGTATGTTTTGAATTCTTGTTTGCTTGGCTATATCACGGCTTCTTCAAATACTGTGTTTTTGTGTAAAATGTTCGTTAAATTTAAGTGACGTTATACATAAATTAACCACCGTATATCAATTACTGGGTTTAAGATGCCTGCAGTTTTAATAATTATTTCGAAAAGACATAGCTTGACCACAGTAACTATTGATTTACTGGGTTTTAAGCTAACCTTTTGCATGAAAAAAATTGTAATATTAAGAACTACTTGATACCCACGACTTCGTTTGCGCAGGTTTTTAAGAATCCCTTGACAACTTTTTGATTGTCCTGGATAAAACGTAGTCTCTAGTAAACGTAGTCTATGCTGAGATAGCTTGCAGCATCCTGACGACATAGTCAGGATGCTGCAAGCTATCTCAGCATTTACAGATGATGCCCGCAAGCTTCCAAAACTAAAAGTAGCCTTTGTCCTTTCCCGGGATTCAAGCTATTTTTGTACCAAATATCATCAAAATCGGTCAAATGGCTGAGCCGTGAAAAGTTTGCAGTCTGTCTGCTAGCTTTTCAAGGCTCATCCGTTGATAAACACACTATCGCATTTATAATTATTATAATTATATTAGTATGGATTATTTTTAAATTGTCTTTTTGTGTATTGAATAAATATTGATCCTATTTGTTGCATTTATATAAATAGCCCGGTCAAATTAGACTAAAAAATAGGGGTGAGGTTACAATAATTCCCTCCTGGCTGAAAATTGGTAGGATTGTTCAAAACACTATTATAAATAAAATGTGAAAAGTCCTCATCGCGCGATCCGACACCTGGAAAAAAATTTACTCCTGGACACGCACAGTTGACTCACACTTGCCTGAAAATTGGTAAGATTGTTCGAAACACTATTATAAATGAAATTTGAAAAATCCTCATCGATCCGATACCTGGAAAAAAAATTACACGGGGTCAAAATTTTCACGGGAAGTTTTCAGTAAATCGGTAAGTCTTATCATAAAATCAATTTAAACAAAATTGTAGATCAGGTAATTATCTATAAAAATTTTGTTTTTGATTTAGTCTATTTTTCCTTTGTTTAAAAATAATAATGGTACTCAAAATGAGTAAAATACTTTGATCTCCTACCTATGTCTTGTCATTGTAATAAATCATGAAGACTGCTACAATTAAAAGAAACTGATCTCATTTTTAGTAATTAAAACTAATTATAAGTAGGTATCTACGTGGTTTTACTATAAATTGATTCCAAAAATAAAAATATAAAGACGTTGTATTGTTTCATTTTGTATTTTGTATTAAAACGGGAGATTCATTATTTTTTTAACTAATAGTATTATATAATTATATACAAATGAAAAAAGGTTAACCTAAAACAAAGTATATTTAGATACTATAATTGCACCTTAGAGTAAACCTTGTTATAAGCTAGTCTTAAATACAGGATATTCACTTACTACATAATGATCTAAGTGATTCACGTTTACTATTACTAAGTTTCAACCCAGTATGTGTAAAGTTACTGTTATGTGATGACACTAATGTTGGTATATATACATGGTTAATACACAGTAATCAATAAAATTAAGTTAGATCACAGTAACTAGAGAGTTACTGGATTTTA
Source organism: Melanargia galathea (assembly GCA_920104075.1). Taxonomy (NCBI): domain Eukaryota; kingdom Metazoa; phylum Arthropoda; class Insecta; order Lepidoptera; family Nymphalidae; genus Melanargia; species Melanargia galathea. The sequence continues at coordinate 32,707,509 of OV049855.1, read as the reverse complement.
ATTTAAAAAAGCAATAATTTATAAATTATATTTGTAATTTATAACACATTATCTAATTTTATTAATTACAGAATAATAATATATTATTTAAATATACACAGAATTAAAGCTGTAGCATTTTTTCATCATTAAAAAATATAATTTTCAACCGAACTCACATAGTTTGTTCATTACAAAACAATTTATGTATTAAACTTTAACCGCGTTTTTTACGAAACGTGATTTTCGAAGTTACTGTGTTTTCAATTACGACGGCAGAATAGTGTTATTGAGTATAATAAACCTATCTAAGTATCATGTTACAATACAGTGATTGCGTTTTCATGCGCATACATTCCCTTGGCATCAGGATCCTTGACCACATCTCTTTGCTCTCTTCGATATATAGTGTAAATAGTTCTGAAACAAAAGATGGTAAATGTATGAAAATGATGCAGGAGGATTTTTCAACGCAACGTGTTGTGGCGCGGACCCCTGCTGTGCTCCTGCTTTTCATAAATATTATATAAGTAGGTATGTACTTATTTTTCATTGACCGTACAATTTTAGAACATTTTTTTAAATATCAGTTAGAATACCATGAGGTGCCCTCGCCGGAACCGGCCCTGTACCCTTAGTATGAGTTTGCACATTTCGATAATGTTACTAGATTTCGAATATCGAAAAACTATATGTCAGAATAAAATATAACTAAACTTCGTACTTCCGTCGTACTTCCGATATTTATTTAGAAAAAATTCCGCTTGGTGGGCTGACTGTATATGTATGGCCGAAATCAAATCTCAAACAAGTTTATTTAGGTCCATTAATTTACTTTGAAGATATTATTATGTTTCTATACTCGAAATCTATCAACGTTGTCGCAATGTACAAACTCTTACTAACCCTAGGCTGTATTTTGCTATTGCGCCATACCTACTGCCGTCAAACATGTTTCAGTCTTTTTCGAGGAGACCAAGTTGCGAGCGACTGCTATAGTCTGATTTTTAATTGCGTGGAATTCTGACTGTTGTCATTTAAAAATAGAATGAGTTAATTGTATGAAAAACAGGGTTACCACTTGAAGGTCGATTTTACCCCAAACTGTCTGTCAGGCATTTGTCATATCTAAGTTTTGAATTTATTATCTTTTTTGTGGGTTTTTTTTTATCTCTGGTAACATTAAGAAACGTCAGAATTCCACGGAATTAAGTCATAGTATAGTTAGAAATATTTACTTACGCGAACACGAAGATCGCCGGCACAGTCATCAAGGCGCCGAGAAGGTAGAAGGCTCCGGGAAGGCTCTCCAAAGTGTTAGAATAAACCTTGCTGTACAACGGTGCATAAATAACTGGTATTATTGCTTCCACAAATCCTATCAGAGAACACATTTTGCCTGGAAAGTAGAAAAAAAATGAAATTTTTAATATATGTAGGTACTTTTTAACCGGCTGCACTAGAAAGAAGGTATAATTGCGTGTAACTATGTGATCTAAACGAGTTGATAGATTTTAATAAATGGGAAAATACGGTGAAAACCTAAATCTACGCGGCCGAAGACGCGGGCATCAGATTATTTGAAGTTATACAAAGTTGAGAGTAGACAGTGTGGCTAATTCTGTTGTAGGTACACATTTCTCTAAACTAAACTAAAATAACAGGTCTAAATTTATTCCTAACTAGCTGATCCCCGCGACTTCGTCCGCATGGATATAGGCTTTTATATAGGATCGGATTGGATCCCATAATCCTTCTTTGTACCTAAACTAAATGTAGCCTAAGTTACTCCTTATAACATCACCTATCTGCCATTGAAAGTTCCGTCAAAATCGATTCAGCCCTTTCGGAAATTAGCTGGAACAAAGAGACAGATCGAAAAACATAAATTTAAACGTACACCAGTTTAAAATAAGCCGTACGTTCAAAGATCCGTGTCCCAAGTTATTTGACCCCAATAAATATCTGTCATTTCGGAACTAAAAAACCTATGACCTTGAAATATTTACGGGACGATTCTTAAAGTACTACCTTTCTAACAAAAAAAGAATGAGTTAAATCGAACTACGCGTTAATGAGTTACAGCTAAATACACGTTTTAACTTTCATCCCCTCTCCCAAGGGAACCGTGCGGAATTTCGGGATAAAAAGTATCCTATGTCCTACCTCGGAGTATAAACTCAAATCGTACCAAGTTTCATTCGAATCCGTTCAGTAGTTTCGGCGTGATGCGCGGCCAAGATACAGACAGACAGACAGACAGACAGACAGACAGACAGACAGACAGACAGACAGACAGACAGACAAAAATGAAAAAAATTGCATTTTTGGCTTCAGTATCGATTATAGAGTGCCCTCCAATAAAAATTTTCAAAATATCTTCAATGTACAGAATTGGATCTGTTACAGTTTTATTATATTATAATTATAGATCTCTTTCACAGTGCTCACTGCGGAAAAGGATAGCTATAGATTTAGACCTGTCATTTTAGTTTAGTTTAGAGAATTGTGTACAACAGAATTGGCCACAATAGTAGACTTTCTATAATGTTTTACATTGTATTGTTAGTTTCGGTCGGTCACATTGTCCAACGCCTGCCTTGTAACTTGGATGAAGTTGTGGACGTAGGCCTGGTGGAGAGGAACAGACCCCGCGGATTGACTTGGTCAGACCACCTAACCGCTGTTCTTCTATTAGAACTACAATTAGAAAAGACTAAGAGGACTAAACAGTCTAAATTAGGACAACAGTATGCTTAGTCTCACTTTGCAGAGCTTCGAGCTCTATAACTTTACTAAATACTATTGATCGAATTACAATAACTTCAGAGTAAAATGGCTTATATTAAGGTTTGAGTTCACTAATACATTCAGCATTCTAAAGCAGCCAGTGCAGCGCCCCAAGAAATTTTGTAAAATAAATATTCAAACTATAATTGAATTACGACTTTAAAATAAGAGTCCTTGGGTTCATTTTGCTCTGAAGCCATTGTGTGTCGATACTCGAATTTCGATCATCGTTGCCTATATGTACAAAGTCGGCATAAGGCCTCAGAGTGGAAGGTAATAGTTACCAGCGCTACGAAGGCAATTAACTACACACACAAACTTCGTTTATTAAGAATGCTACCAAGAAGAAGATTTAGTTTTAGAAGGTCACGAATGCATAGCTGGGCTGTGTCAGCCGGTTATTATAATATTTTATTATATGTATTATATTATAGATAAACTAACTGATGCCCGCGACTTCGTTCGCGTTTTTAAGAATTCCTCGGGAACTCTATAATTTTCCGGGATAAAAAGTATCCTACGTCCTTCTCCAAGGTCTAGTCTATCTCTATACCAAATTTTGTCAAAATCAGTTTAGCCGTTCGCGCATGATGCCGTGACCAAGAAAAATATGGATTCATTTTTATAGGTAGAAGATTATTAGATAGGCGCTTTGATAATAATATGTACATATTTCTATATAATTGTAACATATTTTATTTACGTGAAATCCGGTTTCTGCGGTGCTTGGAATTTACTGTTGGATCAATTAGACAATGTTACATCAGCGTCTTATAGGTACGAGTTTTTGGGGTACCATAGTAAAACAAGGAACCCATTTACTCGTAGTTTCGTCAAGTCTGACCTTTAGTTAGTCTGTCGGTCCTTTACATAAAATCGTGATTACAAAATAAGATCGTGATAGTCAAATGACAAATCAAAGATTCAGATTGAAGGAAGGAAGAATATCAACTTTCATCATGATCAACCCATTACCGGCTCACTACAGAACACGGGTCTCCTCTCAGAGTGAGAAGGGTTTTGGCCATAGTCTACCACGCTGGCCAAGCGAATTGGCAGACTTCACACACCTTTGAGAACGTTATGGAGAACTCTCAGGCATGCAGGTTTCCTCACGATGTTTTCCTTCACCGTTAAAGCAAGTGATATTTAAATACTTAAAACGCACATAACTCCGAAAAGTTAGAGGTGCGGCCCGGGATCGAACCCACGACCTCCGATTAGAAGTCGGTCGTCCTAACCACTAGGCTATCACAGCTTATCAACTTTATTTCGTATAATTCTTGCTTTTAGTTCATGAAAAGAATCTTTATTTAGTAGATATGACTACGGAACCCTGTACCTTTTGCGTGTTCTGACAAGCACTTGACCAGTTATCTTATATTGCGTTTTCGTCTTCAATTGAGCCTCAAGGCTTACTAGATTATGTATCATCATCTACTTACAATACTTGTAATTATTTCAACTTCTTTAAAGAGGAACGTAAATAAGGATTCTTCTAAACGGTAAATAATTAAAAAAAATGAGTATTTTTTTAAAAAGTGTCTACCTAAAAGACTAAATTTTATTATGGACTTCTTATTTTGTAGACTATATTGACGAATTTGATTTTATGCTAAACGATTTATTATAGTAAAAGTACGTATAAAATTAGCAAATTAAATTAGATTCTAAATTCGTAACATTGTTTACAAAAAAAATCTAGGAAAAAAGTTCAACAAGTTGTTTAGAATAAAATATACGTACCAACTTTTTCAGGAGTTACAACTTTTGTGCCCAAGGATCTAATAATAGTAGTACCAGAATTCCCGAATAGGTCGAAGAATGGACCCGAATAAAACCAGGATCTATTAGGAGCCAGTGCATAAACACAACTCGATACAACTTTACACGTGGTCGCTATAATACCGATAAGTGCATCGTGCATCTGTAAACGCTTGCTGAACAGGGTTACGGCGATTATCGTTCCTGAAAAAAATATATGAAAAAACTTATGGTCTGTTTCAATAGAGTTGAGCTAAAATGTAAACCAATACACCTTTTTGCTAAAAAACTACAGAATGTTTTGAAATGAAACATGGCATGATTTAAGTTTATACTACAAACTTAAATCGTGCCAAGTTTAAGTTTACGATTTAAGTTTGTAGTATAAACTTAAATCATGCCAAGTTTCATTTCAATCCATTCTGTAGTTTTTTTAGCAAAAAGGTGTGTTGGTTTACATTTTAGCTCAACTCTGTTGAAACGGACTATAGATAAGTAGTTTTCACAGCGGAGAATTGTACTTATATTTTTTGTATGTTGTGGAAATTATAATACGAATTCTAAATTTGTTCATTTAAAGTATTAAGTATAAAAAAAAATAAGTACTTTTGTCAATATGCGGGGTATAGTCTCTGTATAAACTAATGTTAATAAATCTCAAATTGAATAACTATTGCAGTAACAACGACTCATACAGCTTTTGCCGTTCTTGGAAAAAAGGATTGAAGAAGGAAATGAATTAGTTTTCTAAGGATGTATAAATTTAATTAACTTTTGCGTTCGATATTTATAAAATGAGTCATTTACGGTTTAACCAAATGAGATCCTGTTTGAAATTGATCTTAAGCTTCTTTATTTTTTGTTATTAATATTTAAAATTATACCTATTACCGCTTTGTTGTCATCTTTATTGCCTAAACATATTATTTGCTTCATTTATTCAGATACCTAATTTAGTTAAAGTACACATTACACACTGTTAAAAAAAACAATTACGTACGACTAAAAATATTACCTATCAATCCCATTAGCACGGAATAAGTTGAAAAGAAGCTGTAATCCACTATGTCCATGCTATATTTCTTCAGCATGTATAAAAATAGTACAGCACTTTCACCTACAAAGTAAAATAAGTTAGTAGGTATCACAGCTATGTATAACGTTGAATTAAAATTTCCGAAAAATCGAAAAAACTTTCGAAGATGTCTTTCGAAAGATGTCTTCCTTTCAGAGAAGAGAAGAAAAAGAAATCAAGATGTCTTTTAGACCGGAAATTTCGATTTTGATTTGAGGCAAACAAATCTACAAGGCAAATTTTTATCAAAACTTACCATAAACTGGGCCCATGACAACGATATGAGCCAACACCACCAACCATATTTGGATCAACTCTCTCTTAGGTGACAAAAATAGAAGTGAAAGTGTGTCCCAAGCATTTTTTGGGTTGAAAAATTTAACGAGCTTGTGAAACACTGTGCCCTCTATAGGTACACGCTTTACGTCGTGTATTCGGAGGCAGGTGTAAATAAAACCAAATGCATAGAAAGCGGCACATATTCCGAAAATTCCATAATAACCAACTGATTCCGTTAACACTCCGCTTATAGAAGATCCCAATGGTATTCCCAATGTCACAATCACAGCTACACAACCCATTCGAAATGTCCGCGACTCCAACGTTGTTACATCTGCTATGTAGCTGTAGGAGCCCATTAAAGCGATAGATAAACCTCCAGCGAGCGCTGAAGGTAATGCTTCTATCAAACCTGTTACCCACAGAGGCCATTCCAGAAAGAAATAATTTGCTAACATCAATCCTATCGAAGAAATCAGTTCTCCTAAAACTGGTACGAGCATCAGATATTTTCTGTTCCCTGTTGTGTCGCTCCAAGCTCCGATGAATAGAATTGCGATAGCTGGAATGCCACTTTGTAGAGGTTGCGTCCAGGCGATCATATCAGCCACCATTACCTGGGCTCCGCCTAATGCTTCTATCGTCATGTTATCTTCACCATTTCCAGAAACAGCTTCCGAGCAAACGAATTCTGAGTAATTAAGATCAGCGCGACACGCCTTTTCCATATTTAGTTTTTGAGTTGCCACCGACGATATGATATTGGGTAAAACGAAACAAAACAAATAGGGTTCAACTGTGAAGAACTTAAAGAATGCTTTTATCTTGTTTTCTTCCGGAAGAACGGGAGCCGAAACATCCGCCGCTTCACCATTGTTCTTGATTTCTTTTATGTCACTTAATTCAGTTGCATTTTGTTGTTTTTCTGCCATTTTTATTATAGTTTATCGTAACACTGTTTTTAACTGCACATTTTTATCGCATTTTATAATCGAGAACTCTATTAATAAACTTTTATAAATCAAGTCCGAATATTTGTAAACACGAAACACAAATGACTCCTAGCGACTTTGAAGCTCTAAAAACTTGTTTCCGTCTAAATATAATGTGGAACCAATTTAATCCGTAATTATCTGACGGCGTATTATCCTTGACGATGACCATCGTCTAAGTCAAAGTTCAATCATTTCTTAAACTATTTTATAACATTATAATATTTCAGTTAAGTAGTTTAAAAAAAGCTTTTAGATTATTTTATTTTCATTCTTTTTTCCAGAGAAAACATATTTCATAAAAAAGTTTTTGAATTTAAAATAATCTAGAAGCATCGAACTATTACGCTTAGAATGGAAGTATCAAACAAACCGCTCGAAACGTAAGCTATAAACCAACCCATGTGTGCCCTGTAATTACATTTGCCGACACGCACATAAGCGCATGAGTACCTTGAGCACTGACGCGACGATAGCCTTTTAGGCTTGCTAAAAACGGCTTATCGCCGCGTCGACGACTGCCTTTCTTTACCTATTTATTCTAAGTCTAGAAGCTTTTTATCTTGAATCTTTTTCTATTAACTAAAATAATAATTATAAGATAATACAAAAATCATGTAAGTAGTAAGTGTAACCGACAATTTAAACAATTTTCAGTATTTTCCGGGTCCAAACGTTCTTAAGCACCTTGAAATGGTTTATGTACTTATAATAGAAACAAGTCTATAAATAATATTATGAATGCTAATAATTATTTCAATATTCATTTATACATATTATATACATAATATAGATGAGTATTTAATGACTATCTACTATGTATACTGGCATTATGTCAGAACATTAGGGACTCTTCAGACAACGTTATAGTTACGGAAATTGCATTTTTGTCGTTTATAAAAAATTTCTTTTGATATAATCACATTAATATTATAAGGGGAAAGTTGTCTGTTACTCTTTAACGCCGCAACTACTGAACCGATTTGTCTAAAATTTTGAATGGAGATAGGTTATGCCCTGACTTAACACAGGTTACTTTTTATCTTGAAAAAATCCACAGTACCCACGGAATTTAGAAATAACCCAAATCTATAGCTACAACTAGGTATAGGTAGATTACTATAGCAAACTTCCTTGAAAGTAGGTATAAAGGTTGGAAAAGGGAGCGAAAACGGGAACCGGAACTCCACGATTCCCTCGGGATTTGTGAAAAACCGAAATTCACGCGGGCGAATCCGCGGGTAGAAGCTAGTATTCTTTTAAATGCATAGCTCCAAAATTCGAATTCATTCAATTGTCATTAACCGCCGACGCAAAAACGACGAGGTGTTATAAGTTTGACGTGTCTGTGTGTGTATTTGTGTGTCTGTCTGTTCCCCTGTAGCGTTCAAATGGGAAAACCGATTTCAATGCATTTTTTTTATTTGAAAGGTAAATTAGTCGGACGTGCTCTTAGCTATGTTTGATGAAAATCAGTCCAAGATGGCCGCCGCCACAAAATGGCAGATTACCTTAGAATAAATAGGTAAAGAAAGGCAGTCGTCGACGCGGCGATAAGCCGTTTTTAGCAAGCCTAAAAGGCTATCGTCGCGTCAGTGCTCAAGGTACTCATGCGCTTGTGTGCGTGTCGGCAAATGTAATTACAGGGCACACATGGGTTGGTTTATAGCTTACGTTTCGAGCGGAAATTTGTTAGAAACTTCCATTCTAAGCGTAATAGTTCGATGCAGATTACATATTTTTTCACAGCTCCCTTAATATGGGTATCAAATGAGCTTGACTAGTAGAATAGCACTATGCAAATCTAAAATGGCCGCCGCCACAAAATGGCGAATGTCGGGGGTTTTTTAAATTTTCAATTTATTTTCATAATATTTATTGTTACCAAATGTATGACACTGGCGCGTCACGATACGTCCCGACACGTAAGTATGCCGGAGGCGTTAATCGTGTGTTAGGACACTATGGTAGTGCTGGTGGGATTTGAACAGTCGATTTTTCGATTTTCAGTCCATGCTCTAACCGTTACGCTATTGAGACTTCAATCAAGATAAAGCATCTAAATTTCACTCTATTTGTATTCGTATAAAGGTACTGAGATAAAAAACGATTGGTTGAAATGGTTATATTGATATAAGTAAGTAATATGTAAGACGGTCACCTGGATGTGACGGCTCTGCTAATAATATCTACCTATTTTGTATGTGCCCTTAGCCACAGAATATATAATAGTACTACGCCTTAGCCGCACGTTTCATCACAAAGTTGGTAACCGCACCGCCGTGTACGTGTGTGAGAGCTTTTAGCTGTTATGGTAATCGTTTTAGTGATATTATACTTAACATTGTTTTAGTGTACGTCATCATCGTCTCAACAAAGACGTCCACCGCTGGACACATCTCATATATAGTCTGATTTTTAATTCGGTGGAATTCTGACATTTGTCATGTAAAAATAGAATGAGTTATTTGTATGAAAAACAGGGTTCCCACCTGATTTTACCCTAAAGTACTTACTAAACGTAACTCAGGCATTTGTCATAATTATTATCTACATGAGGCAATTGATTTATATTTATGTAAGTTTTGAATTTATTATCTTTTTTGTGGGAAGTGTTTTATCTCTGGTAACATTAAGAAACGTCAGAATTCCATGGAATTAAAAATCAGAGTATAGGTAGGTCTCTCGCAAGCCGGGGTGCTAGCCAGGTAACCTCCTAGTGTGCCTGGGTGCTGCTGGTCCTCTTGGATACGTCCGAGGGGAAGAGCAGTATTCGGGCCGGTGCGCCCCGGTAACATGGTTAATAATTTCGGGGATATTGTTAGCCATGGCCAATGACCTGGCGGAGGGAGGTTTCTCCGCGTGTCCCTCTGATTAGCAGGGGGCACTGCGGATGAAACTGGGGGTGAGACACCCCGGGGCGGGGGGCAGCGATGCCCATCGCGGGAGGAAGAAAACCTCGTTAAAAAAATACGGGAGGGCGCGAGCCTCTGGAGGGACAGCCCAGAGGCGAGCGGAAGCCCCAGCTGGGGCGGCTGCCGGACACCTGGGATGCATACTTTGGGTTCCCCAGGCGTCCAGCACAGACAGCATGAGGGTCATGCCGTGGTGGTTTTAGTGGGTATACCCGGTTGGAGTCCCACATAACCTTCGTTCTGCCGCATTCGGCCGCAGAACGGGGGTACCTATAAAAGGTTTCCACCACGTCAAAAAAAAAAAAAAGGTCTCTCGCAAGCCACAGGACATCGGCTTGTGTCGCTTGTACTCAGCGGCTGCCAGCGACTCCTTCGGAATCGTACGTCCAGTCAGTATCCCAAAGTCTATCGGTTCTTCGTGTTCCTACGTAATAATACTCGATATTAAAAAATAGTAAATCAGTGCGGAAACAATAGATTCCTTTGGAGAAATAATTAGGTAAAACAAGTTCTTGTATTGTTGCAAGTAAAGAGCTAAGCTCGCATGCCTACCTAATCTATTTGCACATTTTTGCTTTATTATAATAATATGTAAACTTATAAATAGGACGAAGAATATTATCTTGATTCTTCAAATAAGTACCTACATATTAGTAGCCACCAGGGAATTAAAGTCGCCTTTGAAAAAAAAAATAGCAAAGTTACACTTCAATTACTTAGATCTTAATAATTAATTTACTAGGTACCTCATGAAAAACTACCACCACTACCACTGCTGAGCCACAAAATCGATTATTTTAAAAATCGATTATTTTTTGCACATCCTTAGGGATGTGAAAAAAATCGATTATTTTAAACATCGATTATTTTTTCACATCCTTACTGCTGAGCACAAAGTTTTAATTTAGATCTTAGTTTATTTTATTAATTAAATATACCTATATACCTACATATTATGTAGTTAATAAATAATTACTGTTAAACACTATACCTACATTGTACAAAATTACTTAGAAGTTTTAATAGGTACTTATGTAGGTTGTACATCTTAGGTTTAGCAGAGGATGAGAGTTGAGACGAGGTATTAATTATCCGGCAGCATAGTAAAGGAGGAACTAAGTTATGACATAATAAGACAAATTAATTTCTACGTGTTTACTGCGCCAAGCACTAATTAAAACATTATAGTCCTTTGGTACGCTCCCGACCTATGTAAGTACATTATATTGTATACTCAAGAGTCAAGCTGGTTCTCTTGGCCTAGATACACGGGGAGAAAATTTAATTAAGTATACGTTTATTTACGTTTACAGATAGAGAGGTACCTAATTTTGATTGAAATCTGAAGTGGCATTATTATTATTATTAAAAGCAATTATTAAATTTTAAAATGATCAAAGTTTACGATAGGTACGCCTAAAAATAAGCAATTAAATTTTCACCTCAGTAGCTCAAAAAGGGCGTGTTTCATGCGTGTTTGCTGGCCAAAACCAGTGAGCAAAACTCGTTTTTGCTCACTCCGTGAGAAAAAGTGTTTTGAATATAGAACGCTTTGAATTGTCATTTCTTCAATTCACTGTCTCAAGAAAAGTTCGGAAAAGTTTTGTATCAAATAGTTTGTATAGTAGCCCCAACATTTTATTTCATTAAAATTTTCTATTATATATTATTTAAACTATTGAGTTTTTCTTAAAATGTGTTTTAGAATTTATAATTCTGTAAAACAACATGAAACGTAAACGATTTAAGGAGAATTAAAATAATTAGTTAATTTTTTTCTTGAATTACGCAATTCCGAACGCAGATAAAAGAGGAATAAAAAAAAATGGCGGGAAAAAAATTGTCTATACTCTATATCTTAATTAGGTACCTAACTAATTTCTTTGTAGTTATTTGTTGTAAAAAAATTAAAACAAAATGAGTGACTCCAGTGATAATTTAACACCTTCAGAATTAAAAGAATTAGTGACTGACGCTGAATTAAACTTTCTGCCGGAAAAGTCGCGTGAAAAATACCTGAAAGCCTATGAATTATTTAATAATTGGAGACAAAAGGTGCGAAGACCTGTTCAGAGACTGATTTTATCATATTTCATGGAATTGTCTAAAACATGGCAATCTTTATATTATGTAGTATTTACTCCATGTTAAAAGCTATCGCATTTTTCTGAAGACAGTCGGAGGGGTGTTTAATATTTTTTTATAATATAAAACCACAAAACCAAAGTTGCACCCAATAGGCGGCTAACTTTGGGAGTTATGTCTAACTTTGTTAGTTTATATTTTACTTAGAGGAACACTGTCCGGTCATCAATAGGTGGCTAACTTTGAGAGTTACGTCTAACTTTGTTAGTTAATGTTTTACTTATAGGCACATTTTTCGCACAGGCAACAGCCCATCTATATTGTAAAATTATAATAATTAATAAAACACATTTATTGCTGTGACGAGTTTTAATCCAACAAAATACGAATATCATACAAGGGGCACAAATCTAAAAAATCTAAAGTTTTCACCGATCATGATATTGAAAAGTTCTTAAAGCACCAGATGAAAATTTTCTCGCTGCAAAAAAGAAAATTTACTTATTTGATAAAAAATTTGAGTCCCGACTGGTACTTCGCTATAATAAGTAAGTAGGTACGTAATCTGAATGTAAAAAATCCTTTTTGTTTCAGTAAATATTTTTGTTACTTACATCATCTTGTATTTTTTCGCTATTGAGGTGAAAAGTTGTATGTTATGTAGGTATCACACGATAGCAAACTTTTTGTTTCTTGTGCCTTTGAATCTCTCACTACACTCAGGATTCTATATAAGAATCCTTCGCTCGCTCGGGATTCAAACTAGGCACTCGCAACAAACAATAATTTTGCTATCTTGTCGAACAAATAACTATTGTCAGTGAGTACAGTAGTTAGGTACCTACTGTACCTACCTACAGAAGCTGTGATAGCCTAGTGGTTAGGACGACCGACTTCTAATCGGAGGTCGTGGGTTCGATCCCGGGCACGCACCTCTAACTTTTCGGAGTTATGTGCGTTTTAAGTATTTAAATATCACTTGCTTTAACGGTGAAGGAAAACATCGTGAGGAAACCTGCATGCCTGAGAGTTCTCCATAACGTTCTCAAAGGTGTGTGAAGTCTGCCAATCCGCTTGGCCAGCGTGGTAGACTGTGGCCAAAACCCTTCTCACTCTGAGAGGAGACCCGTGCTCTGTAGTGAGCTGGTAATGGGTTGATCATGATGATCATGACAGTAGGTAGTAGGTACTACTCTGTAGGCTGTAGGCGATGTATATATAATTATAGTCTTCTCTTTTAAATTACTGATATTAGATACCTACTACTTCAAAAATCGTTTCTTAGCGGATGCTTACGTCATAATAGCATGTCCAGCTCGATCCGTCCAGTGGTTTGAGCCGTATGTTGATCTATCAGTCACTCACCTTTTCCTTTTAAATATTTAGATTATGACTGTAATCTAAATATTTAAAAATTAAGATGTAGATTAATTAATTGTTGATAAATGGAGAACATTTCAGTGTTCTACTCCTGTACGTAGCTCTTTTTGGCAACAACTCAGTATCTTCACAAAAGGATGTGCATACAAAATGTTCAAGTAAGCAAACCTTAAAAAAGATTTAGTTGTACAGCTCGCTGTACAGCTTACTTGAGTAAAGCCGCGAATAAAACTATAAACTATTTATTAGTTATAGTCATAATCTAAATATATTTAGATTATGACTATAACTAATATATAGTTAAATTATAAGTAGGTATAACTTATAATTGAAATACCTACCTAGTATAGGTACTATACAGTAACTAGTAATTATGACTATAATCTAAATATATTTATTAAGGTTACTAGTACCTATACAATGTACCTTATTTATTAAGGTATATCTACTTACGGGGTACCGTAATAATGTCTTATCTTTTTTTTTCAAAAATCTTTTCCCAATATTGCAGAGCCAAAATACCTCAACCATACTTACCTATTCAATTCTGCACTCAGTGAAAACGGGTAAAACGGGCTTTGAAAGTGTTATGTTGTGTAATAAATTGTAGCGTTTTTAACTTTTATTGTTTTCGTAATTTTGTATTTTCATAAAGCATTAAATAAGTACATATTTGATAATAATATATACCTACTAACAAATCTTTGTCTTTCTCTGCATACCTACCAATAAATTGTCGCGTTTTTGTCTTTTATTTTTTGTGTTTTGATAATGAGGTACTTATTTGATATGCACTCACAATTTTTTTTCTTGCTCTGCATGCCCAGGTGCAGAGCGATAAAAAAATGCACTACTCGAATTTTTTGAATTAATTGGACGCAACAAAGTCATTTTCGATATCAGCTCTATTTCGGATTTCGTCGGGATTCAAAAGTTACGAAAGTAACTTGCTATATTTGTGACGTGTTTGGATTATATGTTATAGCACCGAAGACCACTCAAGATTAGTCTTCCAAATTCAAAAATTGGCGATCTCGGCGACGAACTTCACTCAGGTCGATCTTCCGACTTCGAAGATCAAGGCGTTTCTCAAGAAGATGGTGAAATAAAACGAAAGTTCGCCGAAAAGATGTGGCTTCAAGACCATCGCTAACCATTTTCACTCGATAAACTTCAAAACTTTTGACTTTGGAGCTTGACTGCGCCAGTTCTATTCTATTCTACTCTAATCTATTACATTTATAACAGAACCAGCATAGTATTCTGAATTCTCCACTAAAACGCTGTTGCTATTTTATCACCAGGCGCTTTGCTTTTATTATAGGTATCAAATTTAAAAAACAAGTATAAATAAAAAAATTAAAAAACCCCCAACATTCGCCATTTTGCGGCGGCGGCCATCTTGGATTTGCAATAATGCTATTCTACTAGTCAAGCCCTTTCATTTGATACCCATGTTATGGGAGTTGTGAAAAAATATGTAATCCGCCATTTTGTAGCGGCGGTCATCTTGGACAGATTTTCATCAAACATAGCTAACAACACTCTCGACTAATTCACGTTTCAAACAAAAAAAATCGCATACAAATCGGTCCACCCGTTTGAGCGCCACAGGGAGACAGACACACACACACTCACATACACACACACACACACACACACAGACACGTCAAACTTATAACACCCCGTTGTTTTTGCGTCGGGAGTTAAAAACATAGTTTTATCCGCGGCTTTACTCAAGTTAGCTCTCGCTGTATATCTAAATCTTTTTTAAGGTTTGCTTACTTGAACATTTTGTATGTACGTCCTTTTGCGAAGATTTTGCCAGAGAAGAAGAAGTTGTTGCCAAAAAGAGCTACGTAAAGGAGTAGCACGCTGAAATGTTCTCCATTTATCAACAAATGTAAACATAGACGGGTCACATGCTAAAAACTACCTACCCAACCTACCCTACCTAGGTACTCAAAATAAACGTTCAACCAATTTACACAAAACCGTAACAAATTATACACATAAACCTTCCTGATGAATCACTCCATCTATTGGTGAAAAGCGCATGAAAATCCGTTCAGTACTTAGTTTTTGAGTTTATCGCGAACAGACAGACAAACGCGGCGGGGGACTTTGTTTTATAATCTGTAGTGATGTAAAAATGGTGAAATTTGTATAAAAAAGATAAAAAGATGTCGCGCGATGCTCGCCCGATTTCAAGTTAGGTAGGTAGGTACTTACATGTACAAACAAAAAATATTTTTATACATTGGGTTCCACAGGTCATTGTACTTGAGTCGCAAAATGTTTGCTGCAGTCTTATTTACTTGAAACGGTGAACGAAATTTTTGCCTGTACAAACTAAAATTGCCTTAGCCAATTATACTTTGTTGCCTATTTCATATTACTCTGATGTTTGCTATTTGGATTCATCAGGGACCATGCTCAACAAATTACTTACTCGTTACTCGACTAATTGCAGAACTTATATTTTGGTGAGCGGTGACAGACCAGCTTACTGGGTAAGACTTCGAGCTCTCTTTCGGAGGGACCGAGTTCGATGTCCGGCACACACCTCAACTTTTAGGAGTTATGTGCGCAGAGGCGACAGTACCTATGGTGCAGGGTGTGCGTTGCACACGGGCGCAGCGGTGTTAGGGGTTGCCAGCCTCGGCACTCTCACATACTTTAAAGTCCGTTCGGTAACATAGTGTCTACCAGGCGCAGGTGTTTATATTATTCTGCTTTTATTTTTATTATTTTTTACACTTTGCAATTTTTTTTCTATTCTAAGAATAAAACAGAATCTCCAAATAGTCTGCCAATCCGCACTTAGCCAGTGTGGTAAGTAAACAAACGTTGAACGTAAGTAAACGAACAGACTTTATATACCTATTCCATTTTGACCGCGTGCTTACTATAGAGACCGCTAGGGTAATGATTGCACACGGGCGCTACAAGGGCTAGAGACTCCTCTGTGTGTGCGTTTTAAACAATTAAACAACACTTGCTAGGTATAACGGTGAAGGAAAACATCGTGAGGAAAAATGCGTGCCTGAGAGTTCTCCATAATGTTTTTAAAAGGTCTGTGAAGTCTACAAATCTGAATTTGGCCAGCGTGGTGGATTACGGCCTAAACCCTTCTCATTATGAGAGGACAGTGCCTAATGGGTTCAATTTCAAAATGATAGTACCTAATGATGATAGGAAAAACAGCTAACCACAATAAAAACGCACTACTAAGTTGATAGATTAGAACTACTCAATTCAGATACCTAAGTACCTAACTACATATTTTTATAATATTTAAATTAGCTAGGTAGGTATATCACTAAGGAATTTTCCATCATTAATTCCTATTTTGTTCTATGGTAGGGGAGCCGATGATGCTAAATGTGGATTTACTCGAGCGTCGTCGGGACCTATTAGATTTTGTAGATTGGTTGATAGGAAGAATAAAAGGTTATATAATGTTTCTCCTTTCAGTTGTGGGGAAAGCGTCTAGCTGCACGCTCTCATCTTCACAGACGATTTTTATAACTTTGGCTTGTGGAAATCGGCTGATTATATTTTTTTGTTATTTTTGTATCATTTCCTTCAAAATTGAAAAAAAAAATTCAACCGCTCGTACTCTCGTACGTTACGTTCAAATAGTCTGATTTTCTAAATATACTTTTTTTTAGCTCGTAATTACTTAACCCACCATACCTTAATCTGACGTTTCTGAGTATGGTCAAAGAAACGTAAATTTCGCACGGCTCTATCTTATATATGGTAGAGGGTACTCAGCAGGACGTAAGATGCCTCACTTATGTTTATCTGACGCGCTCGAGTAATTTCAAAAATCCCCTCTTGGGCTCCCCTACTATAAATAGCCAAAACGTCATAATATTTACGCTACGCAACGCGTAATAAAGTAACTAAGTTTTACGTGCTTCCTCGCTTATAACATTATCTCTATAATACCTACCTACCTACGAGTGTCAAGATTTAGGACCGTATTCTAGCACCCTCTGTGTGGAGTTCATTCATTTTTCCAATACAATATGTAACGCGGCCCGGCACGTTCTAGCATGAATTCAATTCTTTCAATAGTACCCGGTCCGGGTTTAGTTCAGTCTGAACATAAATTTATCCTATGGTCTGAACTAAATAAACCCATACCTGAGACACACCCCCAACACTTCGTACAACGAAGAAAAGGACAACGCTATACGTAAATCAAGCGGAACTGTGAGTGTCGTAATTAATATTATTATTCTTTACGTAAGGGTCAGATAAGGCTTCCTACTAGGGATTACAACGATTGTGTACGAAGACAATATTTAGTTGATGTGGAACATACGACTATGACGTGTTCCCACATCTATAATAGACGTACTTACTACTTACTAATAAATAAAATTGAAGTGTATGTCTGTAATTTCGAAATAACTACCTCATAATAAGCTCATATGGTTATTTGAACGGTACCATAACCGAATCACACATTTTTAAAATTTTTGTCTGTCTGTCTGTCTGTCTGTTTGAACGGGCTAATCTTCGGAACGGCTGAACCGATTTTGACGGGACTTTCACATACAAGTAGAGAATTAACCAAGGAGTGACATAGGCTACTTTTTTAACCGACTTTAAAAAAAGGAGGAGTTGTGTTTTTCTACCTATGTAGGTACACCGATATCTCCGAGATTTCTGAACCGATTTGCGTAATTTTTATTTAATCGATAGAGAAACATTGCGACACTGCCCTACAAAAAAATTAGATTCCAACTCCTCAATCCTGATGCTGTAGGGGACCTGATCCCCAAAACTAATGGGATTTAGGAACTGTCGGTTATTTAAATTGATATTGGGGGTAGGTACCAATTAAAGACTATCGTTGAATGAACTTGAGTAGATACATATCCAATTCCTCAACCCTGATGCTGTAAGGAATTGCATTCCGAAATCGTAGGGATCCCACGGAATTTTTCCGTTTTGGGGACGGGTTACTACAGATAGGCTACTTTTTGTTCTGGAAAATCAAAAGTTCCCACGGGATTTTTAAAAATCTAAATCCACACGGGCGAAGCCGTGGGCATCATCTAGTCCTGAATAAATATTTCTTTCAAATAATATTTTATTTAAATACTAGTGGATCCGGCAGAGTTCGTCCTGCCCCGTGACATACCGACTTCAGTGCCATCTACCGCCACCCGGTAATTGTTTTCAAACCATCCAGGAACCCATTGATATATGCACACAAACATCCAAATCGGTCCAGTCATTTAGGAGGAGTTAGGTGACAAACACACTTACAGAAGAATTATATAGGTACGGATGAGAGAGTTTACCGTATATACGGGTGAACATTAATTACACTAGTTTACAAAAAAATTATTTTTTTTTGTTCATGAAATGAAACATATATTTTTTATATTGGCTATGGACGGTAATTGAAAAAATATTTTTTTATTTTTTGTAGCACGTCACAATTCTGAAATATAGAGGTCTTTATTTTTTATCTACCCGAAGTTGTTTAAATACGTTTATCGTTCTATTTTCTAAGCAACTATGTGATTCAAAAGTCTTATTTTTATATAAAATGTCATCTAGAGTGTGTAAACTACATCCAAATCCATTTTGTTATGTTTGTGGGAAAATTGTTCAGTTAAATCGTGGTTTCCCTATAACAAAACCATTGCAAGAAGCCTATTTACATTATTTTAGATTTCCAGTGTCAAATCAAGATATAAATTGGGTTCCTCATAGGATTTGCACTAATTGCAGATTGGTCCTTAGTTCTTGGTATTCAGGTCTATATAAATCATTGAAATTTGATAAATCAATGATATAGGAGAGCCAACTAATCACGTAACTGAGACTTTTGTTTAACAAAAAAATTTGGTTTAAACTCAAAAAATAAAGATAGTATAAAATATGCAGATGTTCCATCAGTGACTAAGCTGGTCCTTAATTCAGAGGATTTGCCAGTTCTCATACCACCCGGCAGAAATGACCAAACTCAGTATTACGATGCACGATCATAAAGCTTTGGATAAGTTCAAGTCATTTCAATGCCTCTGCTCTGTATTTCCGAATCTTTCTGCGGCTAAATTAAAGGAAGGAATATTTGTGGGTCCTCAAATCACTAGATCATAGGACAATACAAAATTCGAGAGCCTTTTAACCGAGGTAGAAAAAGCAGCCTGGAACTCTTTCAAAAGTGTCGTTAAAATTTTTTAGGTAATAAAAAAGTGATAATTACAAAGAGATTGTTGAAAATCTATTGCAAAATTATGAGCGTATGGGTGTAAATATGTCATTGAAAATTCATTTTTGCATTCCCATTTGGAATTTTTTCCAGAAAATCTTGGTAGTGTGAGTGTGATGAACACGGTGAGCGATTTCCCCAAGTTTAAAATCATTTGAGCAAAATTATCAAGGTTTTTGGGAGCAAAATATGCTAGGTGACTATTGTTGGTCTGTTGTGAGAGATACAGATGAAAATATTTATAAAAAAGAGCAAAAATTACCCATTTTTCACTGTCTTTTGTTTATTTAGATGTAATTTTTTGTAAAAATCTTCTTAGTAAATATTTCAAAAAACTGACGTGCTGGATTTTTTAACCCCCGACGCAAAAACGACGGGGTGTTATAAGTTTGACGTGTCTGTGTGTGTGTGTGTGTGTGTGTGTGTGTGTGTGTGTGTGTGTGTGTGTGTGTGTGTGTGTGTGTGTGTGTGTGTGTGTGTGTGTCTGTCTGTTCCCCTGTGGCGCTCAAACGGGTGGACCGATTTGAATGCGGTTTTTTTTGTTTGAAAGGTGAATTAGTCGAGAGTGTTCTTAGCTATGTTTGATGAAAATCGGTCCAAGATGGCCGCCGCTACAAAATGGCGGATGATATATTTTTTCACAACTCCCTTGATATGGGTATCAAATGAAAGGGCTTGACTAGTAGAATAGCACTATTGCAAATTCAAGATGGCCGCCGCCACTAAATGGCGAATGTCGGGGGTTTTTTAAATTTTCAATTTACACTTGTTTAAATATTTTTTCCGCGATGTAGACACTCACAGTAACGTAACCGTATATATTCCATTTTATGAACAAAAGTCATGTAAACTAGTGTTATTATTATAAGCTGTTGCCAAACCAATAAACATTTTGTATGGGAAAATGTTTTTTCTCTTATTTTATTTTTTCGTTAATTTTCTAATGTTTAATAGTTATTCTGCTATTCTGAACGGAGACAATACAACAAATCAAAAACCATGAAAATCGGTCCATCCGTTCTCGAGTTATAAGGCCGGGGCCGCATTACGAAATATATTCGCGCGAATTTTATTCGCGCGGTTTATTTTCCGCATTTTAATATATTTTTTTCGCGAATTTTAAATCGCAAGTGCGGGCAGCTTCATACATTTCCATATGTCACAGAATTCTGCGAAAAAATTCGCGCGAATAAATTTCGCAGTGCGGCCTCGCTCTAACGCGACTTTGTTTTAGAGCGGGGCCGCACTGAGAAAATTATTCGCGCGAATTTTATTCGCGCGGTTTATATTCCGCATTTTAATATATTTTTCTCGCGAATTTTAAATCGCATGTGTGTGTAGCTTCATACATTTCCATATGTCACAGAATTTTGAGAAATAATTCGCGCGAATAAATTTCGCAGTGCCGCCTCGCTCTGAAGTATATTATAATACTTACTTCTAGATAAATTATTTATTTAAGTACTACAAATGATGCAGTAGGTAATACTTTTTTTTAATTTTTAAGTAATACTTATTTACTAGCCTGTACTGTATTCATTTCATATAGGTACTACCTATGAATAAAGACGCTACAGTCCCATAAAATTTTCCATTCTAAGTAATAAGAAGTTCAATGTAAATAATTCCATTAGTATGGAGGTAATTTGATACATGTAAATTAATGATCCATGCGTTGTCCATGCGTATGTTTACAAAAAAAAAAAACACTGGTAGGTACTTACCTATTTAGGAAAATATCTCTAAAAACAAATGAACTTACGTAGGCGTAGGATAGACAAAATAACATTAAAATGATCAAACGGAATTGCTGATTTTTTGGAATTTTGGAAAATTTTGGCATTGAAAGATACTTAAATTTTAGTCAAGTAAGATTTCGCCATTGCTCACTTTGTTTGTTTGTTTGTCAGTATGTTCTTCTTTTATGCATTCGCGTTTCATTCATCCGATTGAGCTGAAACTTGCAAAAGTATCTATATTGCAAGTTTCAGCTCTTCTTTTGTCTTGCACATGCAACTCTGAGACAGACACAGTATGATTTTCGTCGTGGAAAAAGTTTTCCCAGGAATGAAGTGCAGACAACAGCTTCAGCTAGTTAAATACAATTATCGGCGTCGAAACGTTCCAGTTGGTTTTAAGCAGCATTTGTAATGAAATTATTACAATACTCGAAATAATATATTAGTAGGTAGGTACGTTTTAATTATTTACATATACATACTTACTTAATTGGTTACAGGAACACCTTTATACGTAGACTAGCTGATCCCCGCAACTTCGTTCGCGTAGATATAGGTTTTTATATAGGATCGGATCGGATCCCATAATAATTCTTTTATGTACCTAAACTAAATGTAGCCTAAGTTACTCCTTATAACATTGAAAGTTCCATTAAAATCGATCCAGCCGTTTCGGAGATTAGCTGGAATAAATAGACAGACCGACAAACATAAATTTAAACGCACACCAGTTTAAAATAAGCCGTACGTTCAAAGATTCGGGTCCCAAGTTATTTGAACACAATACTGAGGATTGTAATGTGTGTAATTTCTAAACTAAAAAACCTATGACCTTGAAATATTTATGGAACAATATATAAAGTACCTACTACCTTTCTAACAAAAAAAGAATGAGTGAAATCGAACAACGCGTTAATGAATTACAGCTAAATACACGTTTTAACTTTCATCCCCTCTCCCAAGGGAACCGTGCTGAATTTCGGGATAAAAAGTATCCTATGTCCTACTTCGGAGTATAAACTCAAATCGTACCAAGTTTCATTTGAATCCATTCAGTAGTTTCAGCGTGATGCGCGGCCAAGATACAGACAGACAGACAGACAGACAGACAGACAGACAGACAGACAGACAGACAGACAGAAAGACAGACAGACAGACAGACAAAAATGAAAAAAATTGCAGTTTTGGCTTCAGTATCGATTATAGAGTGCCATCCAATAAAAATTTTCAAAATATCTTCAATGTACAGAATTGGATCTGTTACAGTTTTATTATACAATATTACTAGCTGACCCCCGCGACTTCGTTCGCGTGTTTATAGCTTTTATATAGGATCGGATCGGATCCCATAATTCTTTTATGTACCTAAACTAAATGTAGCCTGTTACTCCTTATAACATTGAAAGTTCCATTAAAATCGATCCAGCTGTGTCGGAGATTCGCTAAAAAAAATAGACAGACCGACAAACATAAATTTAAACGCACACCAGTTTAAAATAAGCCGTACGTTCAAAGATCCGGGTCCCAAGTCATTTGAACCCACTACTCAGGGTTGTAATGTCTGTCATTTCTGAACTAAAAAACCTATGACCTTGAAATATTTATGGAACAATATATAAAGTACCTACTACCTTTCTAACAAAAAAAGAATGAGTGAAATCGAACAACGCGTTAATGAATTACAGCTAAATACACGTTTTAACTTTCATCCCCTCTCCCAAGGGAACCGTGCTGAATTTCGGGATAAAAAGTATCCTATGTCCTACCTCGGAGTATAAACTCAAATCGTACCAAGTTTCATTTGAATCCATTCAGTAGTTTCGGCGTGATGCGCGGCCAAGATACAGACAGAGAGACAGACAGACAGACAGACAGAAAGACAGACAGACAGACAAAAATGAAAAAAATTGCAGTTTTGGCTTCAGTATCGATTATAGAGTGCCCTCCAATAAAAAATTTCAAAATATCTTCAATGTACAGAATTGGATCTGTTACAGTTTTATTATATTACTAGCTGACCCCCGCGACTTCGTCCGCGTGGTTATATAGGTTTTTATATAGGATTGGATTGGATCCCATAATCCTTTTTTGTACCTTAACTTAATGTAGCCTAAGTTATTCCATATAACATCACCTATCTGCCATTGAAAGTTCCATCAAAATCGATCCAGCCGTTTCGGAAATTAGCTGGAACAAATAGACAGATCGACAAACATAACTCTAAATGCACACCAGTTTAAAATAAGCCCCTACGTTCAAAGATCCGGGTCCCAAGTTATTTGAACCCAATAAATGTCTGTCATTTCTGAACTAAAAAACCTATGACCTTGAAATATTTACGGGACAATACTTAAAGTACTACCTTTCTAACAAAAAAAGAATGAGTTAAATCGAAGTACCCGTTATTGAATTAGAGCTAAATACACGTTTTAACTTTCTTCCCCTCTCCCAAGGGAACCGTGCTGAATTTCGGGATAAAAAGTATCCTATGTCCTACCTCGGAGTATAAACTCATATCGTACCAAGTTTCATTCGAATCCATTCAGTAGTTTCAGCGTGATGCGCGGCCAAGATACAGACAGACAGACAGACAGACAGACAGACAGACAGACAGACAGACAGACAGACAGACAAAAATGAAAAAAATTGCAGTTTTGGCTTCAGTATCGATTATATAGTGCCCTCCAATAAAAATTTTCAAAATATCTTCAATGTACAGAACTGGATCTGTTACAGTCTTATTATATTATAGATAGACTAGTACGGCGCGTGCGTGCGCGGCCCGCTAAAGCGGACCGCGTGGACGGACCGAGTAAACAACAGAAACAGGAGTCCGCTTGGATTTATAGCTTTGGTGTGTAACCGTTTTGATTTTTAGTAGGTATAGGTATATTGTATTAAGAATTTAGTCATCATCTTCAGGTCACATCACCCTGGGAGTCATATCACTAAAGAAACTTAGCAACAAAATGAATATCTGAAACAGTGAAATTAGCTTCGGTAGCTCGAAAACTGGCTCACTATAATTCTTTATATTATAAATACGTATAAACTTTTTCGTGTAGGTACGTATTACTTTATAATATAAAAAGTGTAGTGGGCCAGTTTCCAAGCCACCCAGGAGGTATGGCATCAGCTCGTTTTTTTTTACGTGGTTCTCCCATTAACAGACATTTAAAACAGAATTAAAATTTAACTATAAACATATGTACATAGACTGCTAAAATCATAACCGTTACTTTTGGCTTTAACGTAATCGGGTAAAAAATATTCTGCATGCCTGAATAATGAGACCTATTGCAATTTAGCAAAAATATTACAAAAATTTAAATATTTTTGCCACCTTGCTCCACGATACATAAATAAATACTTAAAATAAACATTAAAACAAATATTGTGTCGTTATTAAGCATTAATCCTTAAATAAATATGAAAAACAGCATAATTAAAAAAATATCTACTTACATCTTAGAATAATGACTTACATATTTAAAAATATGTTTTGATATATGAAACAAAAGATCCCTGTGATTCAGATGTGTTATAGTAAAAAACCCTTATATTACTGTAACATCTTAAGTTTCTGACTGGGGGTATTTGTGAAGTAAGAATAAAGTAAGGTATTATGATTGAAAATTTAATGTTTGGTATATTAAGCCATTTAAAATTATTGAAATAAAATAATAATAACACAAAGAAAAGTATAGAAAGTGAACATAATATTGTTTAAGTATATTCTATTACAACGCTATCTACCTACTTATATTACACATTACATAATATTATTTACATATTACTGTTTTTGTCCGATTTTCTTTTGAATTTTAGGTCAGTAGTGATTTATAAACTATATTTTTAGTAAGAGCGTAATTTCTGCTAACTCTTTCTGGCGGGACCAAGACTTGCAAATTGTGACTGTGCCGCACTCTGCCCAAAGCAACGTATAGTTGTCCATGTGAAAAAACATCACTTCTTAGATCTACTCCCACACGATCAAGAGTTTGCCCTTGAGATTTATTGAACGTCATAGCATAAGCCAACTTGACAGGGAATTGCTTGCGTGTCATTTCTACACCGTTTCGCCCTATTTTAAATTTAAAAGTTATGCGAGGTATGACGATGGGCTCACTACTATTTGGGTGATGCGCTAACAGAGTGAATTTTGAGACTTGATCTATAATTAATTTAGTACCATTAACTAAACGGTGTGTGAAACTGATATTTCGAATAAGTATTACGACCGCGCCTACTTTCAGTTTCAAGTCATGATCGGGCACACCGGGTGCTGTGATAGAATTTAAAACATTGCCTTCTAATCGTTCAGCTGAGTTGTCATTCAGGTGGTCAGTAGTGTCGGCACTGTAACAGATAGTCATTGGTCCAGGTATCAATTCAAGTATTTTTTGATTAATATCTCTTATGTTTTCATTAGTTCCCGATAGAATCGCCCTTTTACATATATTTTCTGGGTCACAGACTTCGTACTTTGGATATATAATATAAATTAATTGTTGCAAGCTATTTACGTAATTGATATTTTTTAAAATTAATAAATCTTCTTCAGTTGTTTCAGCTTCACCTTCTCCAATACTCAATACAAAGTTAGCAAAATAGGGGTCTTCTTTTGCACGCTGATTTTCAGTTAACTTGAATTTTTGAACGTAGTGCCAAATTTCAGATTTTTTTATTGAGGCCCGGCATATGTCACGTTCTCCTGCTCCTGTTATCACTGGTGGTATTTGTCTAAAATCACCAGCTAATACTAACACTTTGCCTCCAAAGGGTTTGGTATTGCATTCCATTAGATCTTTGAGACCGCGGTCAATTGTTTCAAGCAGGTACCTGTGAGCCATTGGTGCCTCATCGATAATGATAAGACGTGCTGCTTTGATCAACGCTGCTCTTTGAGAGTTGTTCGAAATTCCCCACACTGCATTACCACCTTCAAAGTCTAACGGAAGCTTAAACATTGAATGTGCTGTGACACCTCCATCGTGATTTAGTGCAGCTATACCCGTGGAAGCCGTACATAGGGCAATATGTCCATTAGAACGAATTTTTGCAGCAATCACGTTAAGCAAGATGGTTTTTCCGGTGCCAGCGGGACCGTCGATGAAAACCGGGTGCGTATCTTCACAATCATCTTCAGTAAGTAATATGACTGTGTTATAAATAGCCCGTTGCTGCGAATTTAATTTGGACTCCCATTCATTTAATATGGCAGTCGCCTCATCATTCCATCTTCCAGTTTCTCTGTCAAGCTCGGTTATGCTGTGTCTTATGTCTGGCAAACCGAAATCTGACAGCGAGCGACCATGAGCACGTAACATTTGTTCAATGTCTCTAAGGCCGTGGTCGTAAGCGGCTTCTATTTCAGATTCACATCCTCTGTGATAATCATCGCACAAATGATCACGGTATTTATCCCATAACAGAAGGGCTGGGGCACCGTCCATGATAAGTGCGAAGAAAAGCTGACGTAAACCTTTGCCGGTCTTGAAGCCGGCTGCCTCTTCTATTGCCGATTCATACTCCTGGTTATCGTTCAGAATACCACGTTCGAACGCTGCTTTTTGAAAAGTGTCGTAAATTATATTGTTGACAGTTCGCAGTTCGTCGTAGCTCCGGCACGGATAACGCATGAGTAACATTCGCAGAAAATAAAGCTCACCGAGTGTAGGAGATATAAAGACAATTCGAGCCACGATTTCGCCTCGTACTCTTTTTGTAATAAAATATTTTCCAGATTCATGAGCCAACACTTTTACAGTTGGATTAGGCCGGACCTGAGTTTCGACATTGTACCTTTCATAAAACATTATGTAAGTACATTCATCCAACTCAGGATCTGGAGGCCTCGTCATGTAAATTTTCAATTTGGACATGTAATTTTCTGATGCTTGCGCCTCGGTTCCGGTACGGAAAACAATCGCGTCTCCGTCGGGTAAATGTACCGGTAGTGCAACAACAGTTGGGTATCTGCAGCTGATGTCAAACTCCAATAGACGCCACATTGCATCTGAGGCGCTCACATATCGATATTGAGCGTAGTGTTCTATTTCGTCGAATACTTCTGTCACCCCCGCTTTTGCGTGATCGGGACCTTTGTGCAGATACTTGTAAAGGTATTTAACCACTTTGGAGGTGGATGCAATTTCCAAATTGCAATGACACTCCATCATCAATAGTATCGCCGGGTTGTACGGCACAATCCACCTGTTAGTGACTGAAGTTTGATTTCGTTCACGAATTGCCGGCTGTTCGCCAGCTGGACGTTTGTAGTGTACTGAGCCTCGTTCATCCGTGTACGTCACTTCAGTGTAACTTTTAGGGAATTTTTTCGAACATTTCCCAGCAGCTTGATCGTAGCAGGGTGACCTTTCTGTTCCACATGGGCCGTGCACCATGTGTTGCAAAACCAGTTGTCTCAGTCGTCCCTGTTCCGGTGGAGGTATAGTTGCTTGAATAAATTTATCAATATCCATACTATCGATGGGCCCTCCTCCTTCTACACGGAACGTAATGTGTGCGTGAGGTAAACCCCTTTTCTGGAATTCTATAACATGTAGAATTGACACAATGGTACCAAAGAAGTCTTTTGATCTGATTTTTTTCAACAGTATTGACAACTTTAGTTGAAATACTCTCACACACAAATCAGGGCGATCTGTTGACTGTTGACCGGGATATAAACTGTTGGTTATTTCTGGCCATTTCGGGTTACATGTAACAGTGAGGAAAAAGCTTGGTTTTCCCAACCGTGCAACAATGGCCATAGCATCATGGTACTTGATCTGCATATAACGTGGGCTATTCGTAAGACTCGCCGGTAAATATACTTTACCGGGTCGTATGCCTTCACCTGCGATCGTTTCGTCGATTTCACGTCGGGTTGCAATTCTTAGTTCGCTTTGAATACCTTTGAAATATTGTAGACGCTCTTCTTCGGTCCGGCACCACATGTCAACAAAGTATTCTTGCGAAAGGCGTCGTAAGATCGCAAACCGCTCTTCAGATAAGAGTTGACAACGATAGTATTTTACTTGGCTTAGTTTATTGCCAGCTTTATCTTTAACTAGCTGTTGCCCGCGACTTCGTCCGCGTTATAAAATTTTAAACGGGAACCCTTTGTTTCCTCGGGACAAAATAGTAGCCTGTCACTTTCCAGGTCCTCAACTAAAAAAATGTAACTGCAAAAAATCACGTCAATCTATAGTTAAATGTCCGATGATAATAATATGTCGAAAAGAAACCATTTTAACCCCCTTGGGGTGGATTTTCGTCAAATTTTTCTTAGCTTATGCCTACCCCCTAGAAAGAACCTAACTTCCAAATTTCAAGTTAATAATAACAATAACTAAAACTTCACATAAAAAGTTTCATCCCCTTTTTTACCACCCTTAAGGGGAGATTTTCCAGAACAACTTATACAGGTTTTTATTATTTAAAATTTATAATCTAAGTGCCTATTTTCATATCTGTAACTTCAAAAACATAGAACTTTCATATAACCTTTCTACCCCGATTTTACCCCCTTAGGGGAGGATTTTCGTGAAATCTTTTCTAGGCTGATATCTAAGCCCTAGAATGAACCTACTTTCCAAATTTCAAGTTGATAATAACAATAATTAAAACTTAACATAAAAACTTTCAACCCCTATTTTACCACCCTTAAGGGAAGATTTTTCAGAATAAAATACACAGGTTTATATTATTTAAAACTAATAATCTAAATGCCGATTCTCAGGTCTGTAACTTTAAAAACATAGGACTTTCATACAAACTTTCTACCCCCATTTTACCCCCTTAGGGGAGGATTTTAGGGATGCTAAATAGCCTATAACCTTCCCTGAAAATTGTACTACCATATGCAAAAAGAATTTTTCAAATCCGACTGGTACTTCCAGAGATTAGCGCGTTCAAACAAACAAACTCTTCCGCTTTATTATATTAGTATAGATATCAATGGAATATCTTTCAGGAGCTCTAGGAAACAGTAAAGGATACTGAAACGCTTCATATGCGGGATGTAAGTAGTGTACTGTGTGTGGTTTTGCTTCACCAATTTTCCATATTACTACTGCTCGCGGGTGATGTTCGTTTGAAGTTTCAATCAAACCTGCAAGCTCATTCGACACCGGTCTATCTCCTAATATCGGTCCATGAGTACGTCGACTTGTGTTTTGAAAAATTAATCGAGCTTCTGAACTTGGGTGATTATTTAATAAGTTGTAGTAAGTAATGTTGTGCCTACAAATTTGTCACTGTTAGCGGATTATAGCAAAATAATTTTATATTCATTGTATATCATGGAATTCCGCAAAGTAACGCCTGCTTCCATTCAATATTTAATAAGTGTAAATCTTTTATCAAGGGATTATTATTTTTTAAGTACACGTAAATCTCCTTGATAAGATTGGGGCACAAATTTTGTTGATTTCCTAATCTTTGATGCTCTTCTCCGTCGTGTATATATAATGCTGTATTATTTGTGCTACCACTATAAGCCAAATCAAAGACGCGATGGTAAATACGCCCTTGAACTTTCACTAAGTTAGGACCGTGACCCGCAGGTCTTTGAAAGCCGTGAGTTGTACCTAGCGCTGAAAAACTGAACAGATTATTATATGCTCTAGCGTTTTTTAAAAAATTTTGGTTTGCGTAAAACTCGGCATCTAGTGGTCCGAGTGGGTCAACGTTATATTTGCCCTGTCCACAGCACCACTTTGTGCGAGACTTTTCTTCATCAAAAAGTCTTGCACTGCAGTAAATACATTTATAAGTTTCTTCACACATAAGAGAATATTTTAAATGAATCGGTTTAATTTTATCTAAATCGTTACCTTTCAGTGCACCCGTTAAACCCAGCCCACGTATTTCTAAAGGAATATTTCTGATTCGACGTATTTCGTCTCGATGTGTTTTAGAATATTTACTAACACATTCACGATGAGTTTGAGGATGCAAGCTTTGATATCTTAACGCAGCCTGTCGAGTTACTTCAGGATGCGCAGCGTTATATACTTGTACGGCCTCTCGGTGCACGTCGGGGTGTGCAGCAGTATACCGTTGGACAGCTTCTCTGTGCACTTCGGGATGTGCGGCTGTATATCGATGTACTGCCTCTTGGTTCACTTCGGGATGTGCAGCTGTATACCGATGCACGGCTTTCCTGTGAGATTGTGGCTTATGTTTTTGGTAACGCAAAACAGCCTCCAAATGCTTACGTTTTTTTTCAGCTACAGTTACTTGCTTTTTTGGCCTACCACGTGAACGTTTACAGTTTTGTTGATACATATCGTTTCTATTAGTTTTATTTTGTAATCGTTCTGTTACGTGTAGGTTATCAACAGGCAATTGCTCTAATACGACTTTACATGGACTAAGGCTATAGTTTATCCTACTAAGCTGCGAGTCTGTAAAAGTTGGAGATGCAAATTCATTTATCAGTATTTGCCCATCGCTTGCCAAAGAACGTTCTTCGTTAACCATGGTGATTAATGAGACATTGCCAGAACTATTACTATTAACATTTAAACAATAGGGTTGCGACTGCGTGAAAGTAGGAGATATTATACTTTCATTTATCAGTATATGCTTACTAATTGGCAAAGAACATTCTGTATTACTAATAGTCATTAATGATTCATTGCTTAAAGTATTACTATTCAGATGTAAACTATAGGACTGTGACTCCGTAAACGTTGGAGATTCAGCCCTATAGATTTGCCCACTGCTGGGCAAATGGATATCGTTATAATTACTATTTTGTGAAGGGACCTGATTTACGTTCTTTTCGATGAAAACATCAAAATGACCGCTCGTGAGGTGCCCTGTAAAACCGATCATTTTTTCTATAGGTCCGGTGCCGAATGTTTGCGCATAAACACCATCTATATACAGTTTAAACATATAATCTTTATATATTTCCCCTGCCATCGACAATTCTGTGGTAGTGCCGTAAATTCCGTTTTGCATCATTTCATTGCAATATTCTTCAGCTGACACATACGGGCTTTCGTCACGACGCATTGTAAACATGCCATATCGATCCCAGTTCGATACAATCCCTCCAACTATACGCGATCGTATTTCCTGAGATCGGTTTATATGACCGTATATATGAAAAGACAGAGCTGAAAACATGCAGTTCCCGTCACCGGGAATATTATATAAGAGAACTTCTCGAGTAGGTGCATCGAGATTAGCAGTTTCCTTGACTTGCACGGTGCGAAGAAAAGACGCCATAATTCTATCTCAGTAATAAAATTTTGTCACTTACCAGGAAATCGGCTAAACACTTAACTTAACAATAGTAACTTAACTTTAATACTAATTACTAAGACTAATTTAATAGATTAATACAGTCTGAAATATGTAATTAAATATTAATATATATTTTAAGATTGAAAATCTTTAAAAATATGTTGAGAACAATTAAATCACTCTACGCAGAAGGAATGCAACGTAGAAAGAAAGGTAAAACATATTTTTTTTTACCGCCTTTTGTTTTGTTTTTTTTTTTCAGTCTACGGATTTAAAAAAAAAACATCAGCCAAACTCCTCTAAAAAGTTTGACATAATATTAATAAGAATTAAAAACTATATATATAACTAAGTAATGTTATTTTTTATAAGAACTACATTTATCTTGTTCTATTATTATTAAAACAAAATGATTTCCGAAATTATCTTGACACTTTTTGCTCTCTGAATAATTATCATAAATTGTCGCTTTAGTACTTAATCCGTACAAAGTAAAAAATACAGTAAAAACCTTATTTTTCGTGGTCTATGATAAAAACTTCTTACAGCTTTGCACTGCTAAAAAGTACAGGTAGAAAACCACAGATTAAAATCATAAATAAATTATTGAATCTATTTTTATTTTTTGAATTGAGTAGTATGGGTATATACAGTAGACATGGGTAACATTGATAAGTAGGTACCGGAGATGTGAAATTAGGTGTTCCTAGAGGTGACTTACTACCTCGTTGGTCTAGGGGTATTATATTCGACTGCAGATCACGAGGTCCCGGATTCAATTCCCGGGTCGGGCAAATTATTGTAGGGTTTTTTATCAAGAAATTCTCAGTGTCAGCCCGGAGTTGATAGTTGGCGGTGTTTCACCCCCGTGCCTCGGAGAGCACGTTAAGCAGTCGTTCCCGGTTATTATCAATATCATGTGACAATATTCGTTACAGCCCGCCAACCCACATTAGAGAAGCGTGGCGGCTCTAAGCTCTAAATCCCTCTCCTATGAGAGAAGAGACATTTGCACAGCCGTGGGTCGTAAAAAAGCTGTACCTGTGATGGTGGTGGTGGAGAGTTGACTAAACAATTTAAAATACAAACCAAATGATAAAAAGTTGTTGATGCTTTTTAAACCCGATTTTTATCCAAAACAGACAGTACAGTACAGTTTTCAGTACAGTACAGACAGTACAGTATAGACCTCTGAGTTGTATGAGCGCTCATACAATTTAGAGGCCTAGCTTCATTAGCACCTTACCTTTTAAGACAAACTAATGAAAAACAGATTGTACTTATACTTCTGGAGTACGGAACCCTCGGTGCGCGAGTCTGACTCGCACTTGACCGGTTTATTTTCTGTTCATCAAGTAGAATTTAGGTCTTGATCATATTTTGCCAAGAAACCACTCTTCCATCTTTTATGCTTAGTGAGATAGAGGCTGACGGTATGGCCGCCATTTTGAATCTGCCATTTTGTTTTTTTTTCAGCTCAGTGCCAATTGGATGAGGTTTTGAGTAATTTTTGTTTGAGCACCTCCCATCTATCTACAATACCCTGCCCGGGCTCCTCATCCATCTTCCAAACCCTCAATCATCATGTCTTCCCATATTTTTCTTTGAGAGTTCTCCAAAGAACCGCATCAAAGCCTTGCATAGTTTACAACTTGTAGTCTCTTCAATATTCGCCATACATTTTCTATGGAAAAATAAATTCCGCCATTTTGAATTTTTTTTCTATTCATCGAGTAGACCTTTGGATTTTGATCATCTTTTGCGAAGAAACCACTCTTCCATCTTTTATACCCTCCGAGATGGAGACCGACGAAAGTTGTATGGCGGCCATCTTTTTTTCGCCATTTTGAATTTTTTTTCAGCTCACTGCCAATTGGATGATGTTTCGAGTGACATTTGCTCGAGCACCCCCCACCTATCTTCAATACCTTAAGCGTGCCATTCGCTCGTCTCTGAAATCCTCAATCATCAGCTCTCTCCATATTTTTGTTCCGAATGAATTTTTGTCGTCTATACGAAACCATTAGTGAAAAAAAAATTTTTCATACAAAATTTTACAGGAGGGGTGATCAATCAGTGAGTCAGTCAATGAATCAGCACGAGCAGCTATATATATATTAATTAATTAATTAATAATAACTAGTATGGCGCGTGGGTGCGCGGCCCGCTAAAGCGGACCGCGAGGTTTCATTATCGGGTATTTTTTGCTTGAGCAGCCTCCAATCCTCCTATCTTCCAAACCCCCGATCATTATTACTTTCCATATTTTTTCTCCGATTCTTTTGTCATAATGAGAGTTCTTCCATAAAAACAAATTTTGAAAAGAAACTATATTAAAGTCTTGCATAGTTTCCAACTTGCATTATCTTCATATTCTTATAAAAAAAAGAAGCTGTGATAGCCTAGTGGTTAGGACGACCGACTTCTAATCGGAGGTCGTTTCGATCCCGGGCACGCACCTCTAACTTTTCGGAGTTATGTGCGTTTTAAGTATTTAAATATCACTTGCTTTAACGGTGAAGGAAAACATCGTGAGGAAACCTGCATGCCTGAGAGTTCTCCATAACGTTCTCAAAGGTGTGTGAAGTCTGCCAATCCGCTTGGCCAGCGTGGTAGACTATGGCCAAAACCCTTCCTGAGAGGAGACCCGTGCTCTGTAGTGAGCCGGTAATGGGTTGATCATGATGATGATGATGATTATCTTCAATATTCGTCGTACATGTTGTATAGATAAATAAATTTCGTCATCTTGTTTTTTTTTCGATCTAACTATCAAGTAAATCACGTTTTGATGATCTTTTGCCAAAAAACACTCTTCCATCTTTTATAATCCGTGATATAGACACCGACGAAATTTTTATCACCGCCATCTTGAATCCGCCATTTAGGACTTTTTTTTCAGCTCACTGCCGATTGGATGAGGTTTCGAGTAACTTTTGTTTGAGCACCTCCTACCTATCGTCAACACCCTAGCCGTGCTTTTCACCCGTCTCCAAAATCCTCAATCATGAGCTCTCTCCATATTTTTCCTCCGCATAAATTTTTGTCTTCTATACGAAACCATCAATAAAAAAAACTTTGTTTGAAAACGTAAATTCCGCCATCTTGATTTTTTTTTCTATTCATCAAGTAGATCTTTAGTTCTTGATCATATTTTTCAAAGAAACTACTCTTCCATCTTTTATACTTGGTAAAGATAGGCACTGACGAAATTTTTATAGCCGCCATCTTGAATCCGCTATTTTAGTATTTTTTTTAGATCACTGCCAATTGGATGAGGTTTCGAGTAATTTTTGATTGAGCACCTCTCACCTATCTTCAATACCCTGACCGTGCTCCTCACCCATCTCCAAAATCTTCAATCATCAGCTCTTTCCATATTTTCCCTCCGCATGAATTTTTTTCTTCTATACGAACATCAATGAAAACAACTTTTTGTGTGAAAGAAATAAATTCCGCCATCTTGATTTTTTTCTGTTCATCAAACTGTAGATCTTTAGGTATTAATAATCTTTTGCCAAGAAACCACTCTTCCATCTTTTATACTTGGTGAGATAGACACCGACGAAATTTGTATAGCCGCCATCTTGAATTCCCCATTTTGTTTTTTTTCCGCTCAGTGCCAATTGGATGAGGTTTTGAGTAATTTTTGTTTGAGCACCTCCCATCTATCTACAATACCCTTCCCGGGCTCCTCATCCATCTTCCAAACCCTCAATCATCATGTCTTCCCATATTTTTCTTTGAGAGTTCTTCAAAGAACTGCGGTAAAGCCTTGCATAGTTTACAACTTGTAGTCTGTACAATATTCGCCATACATTTTCTATGGAAAAATAAATTCCGCCATTTTGAATTTTTTTTCAATTCGTCAAGTAGACCTTTGGATCCTCATCATCTTTTGCGAAGAAACCACTCTTCCATCTTTTATACCCTCCGAGATGGAGACCGACGAAATTTGTATGGCGGCCATCTTTTTTTCGCCATTTTGAATTTTTTTTTCAGCTCACTGCCAATTGGATGACGTTTCGAGTGACATTTGCTCGAGCACCCCCCACCTATCTTCAATACCTTAAGCGTGCCATTCGCTCGTCTCTGAAATCCTCAATCATCAGCTTTCTCCATATTTTTGTTCCGAATGAATTTTTGTCCTCTATACGAAACCATTTGTGAAAAAAAAAGTTTTCATACAAAATTTTACAGGAGGGGTGATCAATCAGTGAGTCAGTCAATGAATCAGCACGAGCAGCTATATATATATTAATAGATAGATATATTTTTCTTCTGCTACGGGGCCGGGGTAGCAGTTGCAAGGAAACTTTACTTATCTAATATGATAAAATCTTCCATATAATAATTATAATATATTTAATTCAAGCACCACCATTGATGCACTTTATATTGGACTAGCTGTTGCCCGCGATTTCATTCGCGGTATTAGATTTTTCAAAAAAACCATTTTACCCCTTTTGGGGTGGATTTTCGTCAAATTTTTCTTAGCTGATGCCTACCCCCTAGAAAGAACCTAACTTCTAAATTTCAAGTTAATAATAATAATAATTCAAACTTCCCTGTACAAACTCCCATCCCCTATTTTACTACCAGAAGAGATTTACCAAAATAATTTCAATAGGTTTTTATTATTATTTAAAACTAATAACTTACATGCCGATTTTCGTATCTATAACTCCAAAAACATAGAACTTTCATATAACCGTCCTACCCCTATTTTATCCCCATAGGGGAGGAATTTCGTAAAATATTTTCTAGGCTGATCTACGCCCTAGAAAGAACAAGTTAAATAATAGCAATACTTACAACTTCACATAAAAACTTTCATCCCCTATTTTACCACCCTTAAGGAGAGATTTTCCAGAATAACTTATACAAGTTTTAATAATTTAAAATTTATAATCTAAATGCCTATTTTCATATCCGTAACTTCTAAATTACTAATATACTTTCATGTAACATTCTTACCCCCTTAGGGGAGGATTTTGTGAAATATTTTCTAGACCCTTTTTAAGCCCTAGAATGAACCTACCTTCCAAATTTCAAGCTGATAATAACAATAATATAATTAAAACTTGCCATTAAAATTTTCATCCCCTATTTTACCACCCTTAATGGAAACATTTTCAAAATAATATATACAGGTTTTTATTACTTAAAACTAATAATCTAAATACCGATTTCAGGTCTGTAACTTTAAAAACATAGAACTTTCATACAAACTTTCTACCCCCATTTTACCCTCTTAGGGGTGGATTTTAGGGATATTAAATAGCTTATAACCTTCCCCAAAAATGGTACTACCAAATGCAAAAGGAATTTTTCAAATCCGACAGGTACTTCCAGAGATTAGCTCGTTCAAATAAACAAACAAACAAACTCTTTCGCTTTATTATATTAGTATAGATGTCTTTAAAACATTATGTTATTTGAATATAACTAAACAATTTTAATAATAAAAACAATAAAAAGCAACGGGTATTTTAATACCCGTTCAAATTTCACGTTATTGCGGCTAATTACTCTATTGTGTGAGGTTATATTATTCTTATAAGTGGCTCAATTAATATGATTTCTGTATTCATTAATGATTGTAGTCATCCAAAAAATCGAGATCTTATAATTTAGATGATAAAAATATTAGCAGACCGAGGCCACTTGTTTAACACGTCGCCCGCGCCCGTGGGATAGCATGTTTTATTAACCCCCGACGCAAAAACGACGCACGGGGTGTTATAAGTTTGACGTGTCTGTGTGTGTGTGTGTGTGTATGTGTATGTATGTGTGTGTGTGTCTGTCTGTTCCCCTGTAGCGCTCATATGGGTGGACCGATTTGAATGGGTTTTTTTTTGTTTAAAAGGTGAATTAGCCGAGAGTGTTGTTAGCTATGTTTGATAAAATCGATCCAAGATGGCTGCCGCCACAAAATGGCGGATGTCGGGGGTTTTTTAAATTTTTAATTTATACTTGTATGGATAATGCGCGGGACCAGACGGCGCGTTACCGGGATGAAAAATATCCTAAATCCGTCTCCGGCCTGCAGTCGATCTCTGCGTCAAGTTTCTGTTCAATCAGATCAATGATACGCGAACGTATAATTAACTGAGTAATTATATGTATAGGTAAATGACGGCGTTTCCTGGTAAAGAAATTCTCCGAGATGAAAGTCTATTTTTTTCTACCTCTTTACAAAATTTAGTCAAATCGGTTTAGGCGTAAAAAGGTAACAGACAGACAGAGTTACTGTCGCGTTTAAGTATGGAATAACTTTTTTATTGAGAAAATCATATACAATCCTTTTTGTATCACATAGTGAAGAGTAGGTAAGTAGGTACCCGAAAATCTTATTATATTTCTTCAATTTTAAAGTAGGTACCTAGGTCTTTCTAGTTTTCAAATTGCACGGTGATATTAGTATGCGATATTTTCATATGTATCTTAATACTTATCAATTACTTACTCATTTCAAGTGTGCATATTCTTCACTGTCCAATATTCTGTTCTTTTTTATAAAATCTCTACATAATATTATTAAAAAATTCCCCACCGCGTTTGTCTGTTCGCGATAAACTCAAAAACTACTGAACGTATTCTCATGCGGTAGTTACCAATAGACAGAGTGATTCATGAGGAAGATTTAGATGTATAATTTTTAAGGTTTTGTGTAAACACAGACCAGTAAACTGTGTAAATTAGTTTAAATATGACGATTGTTGAAAATGTTGGAAAAAGTCAATCCGCCTGGGAGCTTTCATCGAAAACGCTGTCTGATCCTTTTTTTTTTTTTATTGTATGACTAGCCGACCCCCGCGACTTCGTCGGCGTGGATATAGGTTTTTATATGGGATCGGATTGGATGCCATAATCCTTTTTTGTACCTAAACTAAATGTAGCCTAAGTTACTCCTTATAACATCACCTATCTGCCATTGAAATTTCCATCAAAATTGATCCAGCCGTTTCGGTAATTAGCTGGAAAAAATAGACAGATCGACAAACATAAAAAACGCACACCAGTTTAAAATAAGCCTTCAAAGATCCGGGTCCCAAGTTATTTGAACCCAATAAATGTCTGTCATTTCTGAACTAAAAAACTTATGACCTTGAAATATTTACGGGACAATACTTAAAGTACTATCTTTCTAACAAAAAAAGAATGAGTTAAATTGAACTACGCGTTAATGAATTACAGCTAAATACACGTTTTAACTTTCTTCCCCTCTCCCAAGGGAATCGTGCTGAATTTCGGGATAAAAAGTATCCTATAACCTACCTCGGAGTATAAACTCAAATCGTACCAAGTTTCATTTGAATCCATTCAGTAGTTTCGGCGTGATGCGCGGCCAAGGTACAGACTGACAGACAGACAGACAGACAGACAGACAGACAGACAGACAGACAGACAGACAGACAGACAGACAGACAGACAGACAGAAAGACAGACAGACAGACAAAAATGAAAAAAATTGCAGTTTTGGCTTCAGTATCGATTATAGAGTGCCCTCCAATAAAAATTTTCAAAATATCTTCAATGTACAGAATTGGATCTGTTACAGTTTTATTATATTATAGATAGATAGGCTTACGCTTGACGACAATCATGCCTGGAGAGCAATTATGATGTCTAGGTTGGAACGCGCTTGCCTAGAAAATGCCTATTCACTCTTGTTTTGAAGGCACTCAAGTTGAACGAGGCGGGAAACACGGACGCCGGAAGGGCGTTTCACACCCTAGCAGTTCGTATCAGAAACGTTGATCGAAAGCGCTTCGTGCGGGCAGACTGAACGTCAACCACATAGGGATGCCAACGTTCACGACTTCTCGCTGTTCTGTGGTGAAATGGTGAAGGAGGAACCAGGTTAAATAGTTCCTGAGCACACTCTCCAAAGTATATCCGATAAAAAACCGATAGACAGGCGACATTGCGCCGGTGCTGTAAACAGCAATTTCGCCTGGGTTAGTGACCGATCGCCTATGATTCTACGGGCACGGCGATCAACCGAGTCTAATGCGTCGAGTTGGTATTTGGCAGAGCCATCCCAAAGGTGGCAGCAGTACTCCATGCCTGACCGGATTTGAAATTTGATCCAATGCAATGTAGGTATGGTGGGATAGCAGTGGGTAATTAGTAATTTCTATCCGTACAAAGCCGGGGCGGGTCGCTAGTAACCAAATAATATAATGGTATTCAGGAAGTATTATGGTCATTTATGAAACGAATTTTGGACCAAAATGTGACAAATTAAGCAGGTACCTACTACCTAGTAATACTTACCTACTACAAAGTATAATAAAATTTAAAAAAAAAGTTCCGCGTTTGTCTGAAAACTGAGTGCACTCGTGCGTCCTCTGTGTGACATAAAAAAAAACTTTATCGTGAGTAATGTTACCTCACGTGGTGTATAGAGTATGAAAGGCTAGTTGAAAATCAATGAAGAAAAAAATCGATCTACGGGAAAAGCAATTATACTTATAGGTATAGATAGTAGAGACCGAATAGTCTAAAACTGAGTGCACTCGTGGATCATCTGTGTGACACTCCATTAAAAAAATGGTTGTCTGTATAAACATCGGCACGTACATCGAACGCTGAAGGAAAGTGGAGGCGTCAGCGTACGTCCAGTGTACAAACAAACTCAATCTTAACAAAATATAACAACAAAAATTAACCGCAATAACAATACAATTAAGAACGCGACTGTACACTGGACGTGCGCGGGGCGTCCGAGCTAACCCCTCCACGTTTCGTTCAGCGTTCGATGTACGTGCCGATGTTTATAAAGTCGGTTTACGGACGATAATTTTACGTGATAAGAAAACAAAGAGAGATAGAGCGTCATTTGAACGCTTAGGCCGATCGTACCTTCCCTATCGCTTGTTTCGCGCTCTTGCTTGCACGTGGAATGTGACGAGTCATGCTCTTCGTACGTGTAGCCGGTGTTCATCGATTTAGGTATAAGACGTTAGCACGTCAAAACTTTATCGTGAGTATAGTGTATATAGTGATAATGTTACCTCACGTGGTGGTGTAGACTGTATGAAAGGCCAGTTAAAAATCATAAAAAATAAATTCATCTACGGGAATAGCAATGATACAAAAGTCTCTAATCGGTCTCGAGTAGCATCGCATTAGATACCTAATACTTATACCTACACAGAAAATATGCACCCAACATCGCACCCAATTACTAAAGCCAAATTCAGAAGACCCTTTATTAGTTTTTAACTGAGTAGACCTGCTTATCTAATATATCTATATTTTCGGATAAGTATATAATTTAATAATATACTAAATTAACTTGATACTTAATAATCGATTACTCATACATTATGATATTTTAGGAATTAGGTTATTGTTTAAACTTTAATTGACTTGACATTTAAGATAGGTACACTTTTCACGATAATTATTCAGAACTGACCGCCAAAATAGAATTGAATTGATTTGGCTATTAGGGGTACGAAATTTTTCCCTTCTCTATTTTCGATAGTATACCTATTGACCTCAGACAAAAATTGGCTGTAACAAACTTGATAAACGTGCGCTGAAATTATTTCTAGTAGATACCTATTTCGATCTAAATAAGTACCTACCTAATTAAGGTTGGGTCGCCTAAGTTCGGACTTTTTTGAGTAAAATTAGGACCGTGTTGCAAAATATATTTTTTTTTCATTTCAAACAACTATTTTCCAAATAAACTATTAGTGGAAGTTATTAGCAATAAAAGCAATTATCTGATCCACCTTTTATTTTATTTGATAGATGGAATAGATCGTGTGAGACACGCCTCAAAGTGACGGAATATTTTTTCTGTCTACTTTTCAAGAAACCCGTGTGAAGCCTAAGTTCGGACTACTACTTAATTTCACTTCTGTAGCTACAGCATTAGAGTGCACAGAAGAAAAATATCCGTTCTTTAGTTGACAATAACGTAACACAAAGTCGTAGTATAATTCCACGTGGTGTGACTAGGACAGGTAATTCTTTTTTTTTTGCGTTTTTTAGTCCGATCTTCCCTCCTCAGCCTAATGAGAGCTAAATTGAGTTTCTCAAACTTTATACACTCAGCCGGGGAGCTTTCTTAAGATAATGACTTAAAACCGGACAAACATAATTATTTGCCTAAACTTGATCGTTGAGAGTAGATGTCGGTATGCCGTATAATTTGGATGCAGCACAGTTTGAAAGTTCTTTACTTTTAACTCTTTCCACAGCTTCTTTCACATCATGTTCGGTAATCGGTATAAGTGGTCGCTCGAAGTGTGCGTCTCTGATATTTTGTAGGCATAATTAATCAGTAAAGATTAATAAATTCTTAGTTCTAATCTCAGGAACTACTGGACCGATTTCAAAAATACTTTCACCGTTGGATATGTACGTGATCCTTGAGTGCTATAGGCTATATATGTAACACGGGCGAAGCCGGGGCGGACCGCTAGTTTAAAATAATAGTTATTATTTATTATTACATGCAAATAAGTAGATTAGAGTAAATAAAATCATATTCTAACAGAAAGAGAACTTGATGGTACCATGATTACATGATCCATATTTTAATTTATTTCACCTAACTCACAGATGTCAAAAGAATAGAGTCCATCCAGTAAAAGTTGTCCCTGGAATCCAGCACGAAATACGGAAAAATTGTCTTTTTCCGTATTTAATATTTATAGATCATTAAAATTTTACACTCATACATATATTTAAAGTGTATGATGTCTCAAGTATTCCTTAGTGAAGGCACTTATTTCCGTGAAGAATTCCCGCGCCATATCAGGGACATCTTGTTGACCAGACTCTACATTTTTCATAGCATGTCAGCTTAGTGAACTTGCTTAAAAACAAAACAGATAATAGCTGAATTAAAAATTCATCATTTACATAGGAATTAAATAATAACATAGAGAAGAAGATATTATGCGTACCTAAGTACCTTTTTGTTATTCCGAAAACGGTAATTCAATATCAATTTATTTTGATGAATATAAGTAAGTAATTTATTTCGATCCAAATATTTTGAGAACCACTGCATTTTTTTAAGTGTCTTAAGGTCGGATTATTATAGTCCGATCTTCAGCAAGGGGAGGAAAGTCCGGATCTAGGCTTAAAAACGCCCTGGGCGTAAACAAAGTATACAAATCTATAGAGTATTTGCTAATTCTACGCGAAATTCAACTTAAAAAGCATTAAAATGATAAATACTTATCATAATTTTGAAACAAAGTTTTGGAGGAATGACCGGATCACTAAAATTTCACTAAAAACGGCATATTTTTTTCCAAACTCCAGTGCACGCGTCTTTCTTATCGCAGCGCCGTTCGCGGAATAAAGGGAGAAACAGAATAAAATGGCGGACTAAACTGTGTTGCCACCCGTGATAAATATTGCTTCATTTGCGGTAAATTTGATGCATCCGTTCTTATGTCACATCCGATCTTAGGCGACCCAACCTTACATAATTAAAAAAATATATAGTTCATAATCAAATTAAAATTGTACCTATTGATAATGTTAAGTGGTTAATAATGCTAATTCTTAATAATGTTAACTAATACATA
This sequence comes from Melanargia galathea, assembly GCA_920104075.1. Taxonomy (NCBI): domain Eukaryota; kingdom Metazoa; phylum Arthropoda; class Insecta; order Lepidoptera; family Nymphalidae; genus Melanargia; species Melanargia galathea. The sequence goes on along the minus strand of OV049855.1, from coordinate 32,664,434 downwards.
TTAAAAGCTCGAGAGGTGTCAAGGGACACCCGGATGGAACTTCGTTCCATCCGGGTTATATTGTATAAAGTTATTAAATTTTTTATTATTTATTATGTACAAAAAACCTATATACACTCAACAAAAATAATCGTCGTGACACCACACTGTTCAATGCGAAATAGAAAGACGAAACGAAACTAACTGGCTTGCTTTCTATAAGAGAGAGAGAGACAGACAGACAGACAGAGAAACACGCGCACGCCGCACGGCTTACAACTATAGCAAAAAGTGTCGTTACAACTTTTTCTCTTAATTTTTTTCCGTCTAGCCCCCGCAACGCGCGATAAGGAACTTCATTCCAATAATTTTAGTTCTTGGTTAAATATTTGATAATTTTATTGGGAAATAATATCTTCTTGGGAAATGCTGAATGCAATATAGGCTTAACAATATGAAATTGTGTGGCCCATTGGATTAATGTGTAATTTCAAGTCTACGAGCCACTGAATTTTATCGCAACTTATTTAAACATTAAATTTATTTTTAGTTTCAGTTACGGCAATAACTTAAAATTATATTGTTATCATTTGAATAGGATGTCGATATTAAACTTATCAGCTAAGGCTTTAATTTGCCACAGCTGTTGGAGAAATAAGAAAATATTATACCTATCTCTAAGTACGAGTTTTGTCGTGATAACGTTTTATAAATCAATGAATGCCGGATGCACGCACTAAAAAGAATGACTCATTGTCACGTTCCGAGCCAAGCGTGCAAGTTTGAGCGCGGAACAAGCGATAGAGAGGCACGATCGTCCTAAGCGTTCGGCTTCGTCAATGTTTTCTTATCACGTAAAATTATCGTCCGTATAAACTGACTTTACAGACAGCCAATTTTTTTTAAATACAAGACTAGTGGACCCGGCAGACTTCGTCCTGCCCGGTGACATACCGACATCAGCGCCATCTACCGTGTATGCCACACCCACAGACCAATATACAGTGTGTCCGGGATCGAATTAGCGATATTTTAGGGACATATTCTACAACTCATTACCTCTCTGAAAATACCACTTATTAGGGCCTGCCCCCCTCCCCCTCCCAGGGACAGCCATTTCAATTTGGTGTGCGTTTTTGTGGGTATGTGCGCACAAAAAATGTAATAACTCGAAAGTCTGCTGATGCACAGGTCTTCAAATGACCTTATTCGATTGGATACAATATTCTCCATCATTAAATACCAAACAATAGAATAAAATGTTAAAATAACTCGATCAAAAATGCTTCGGAAAAAAAATATTTTTTCAAAAATATTGAAAACTACAAGTTTTTGCTGCATTTTGCAAAAACGAGGTCATTAAGACCACATTATTAAGTATTAAATCGACAGCTTTTGAGATAAGCAACAAAACGACATAAAAAATTTGACTGTAAGTTACTTACTTCTGGAGATATTGGTAATTGTAAGTACTTCGTCCCCAAGCATGAATTACGAGTATTGAACCCAAATTTAAGATTCATCATTTTTTTACTGCAAATAAGGTAAAAAAATCTTAACTTTATAATTTAATTTTTGTTAGTTATAAACTCAATAACTCAATAACTCTAAAGATATCCTAAAAACTAGGTTATTTCCGCCACAAACCGAAATTACCATCTCTGTTCTGTTAGCTAGTTGCTTCATGTTGGGAGGATCGTTGGATCATGTCCAAATACAACTTATTTTATCTGCAACGGACAAGATCGTCTCCAATAATTCTTTTCTGGTATTTGGTACCATATAAAAGACCTTCTGCTTCATAGGTCCTCATAAAAAGAAGTCCAAAGGTGTAAGGTCTGGAGAATGAGGTGGCCATTCCATTGAATTGCTGCCACGTCCGATCCAAGGCGAATAGTTGACATCTAAATGCTCTCTTATGGCTATAATAATACCGAGTAGGCATGTCTTTAAACTTAGCAAACATCACAAACCTGAATCACAAACAAAAATGAGTAATAACTTAAGTAGCGATCATAACGCCTGCTCGCCAGGAACAACAAAATAAAATTTCAGATATTTCAATTTTTTATACGAATTTTTAATCAGTTGAAGTAGGGGTCCGATCCTTAGTTTTAACCTCATTCGCTGACTAATCAAAAACAATATTATTATTACCTGATCGCCCGAGGTATGCGATGGAAACCCACATTCAAATAACATAAGAACTTACGCGCTCGCGGTTAAGTTATGTTTAAACAATAATATCTCCAAAAGTAAATAACTTACAGTAAAAAATTTTATGTCGTTTTGTTGCTTATCTCAAAAACTGTCGATTTAATACTTAACAATGTAATCTTCACGACCTCGTTTTTGCAAAATGCAGCAAAAACTTGTAGTTTTCAATATTTTTGAAAAAATAATTTTTTTCCGAAGCATTTTTGGTTGAGTTATTTTAACATTTTATTCTATTGTTTGGTATTTAGTGATGGAGAATATTGTATCCAATCGAATAAGGTCATTTGAAGACCTGCGCATCAGCAGACTTTCGAGTTATTACATTTTTTGTGCGCACATACCCACAAAAACGCACACCAAATTGAAATGGCTGTCTCTGGGAGGGGGAGGGGGGCAGGCCCTATTAAGTGGTATTTTTAGAGAGGTAATGAGTTGTAGAATATGTCCCTAAAATATCGCTAATTCGATACCGGACACACTGTATATTTGTTACAAAAAATGCGATAAATGAAGAACCGCTCGACCGATTTTGTGCAAACTTCAAATAAACCATCTACTAAATAGTCCGAACAAAGCACAAACCTTTGGTTTAGATAGGTGAGCCCGTTCTTGAGTTATAAAATTACAACGAAAAGTGGCATTGATTTTTATATATATAATATATATAGATAGATTGTCTTGGAATAATTTTTAAATCCAATTTTAGAAAAGAGGGCAACTTCATTTAAAACCTTGGGGCAAAATTGCTTTTATTTACAGCTCATTCACAAATTACAGTCAGTGTCAATGGCATCCATCTACTCATTTAGTTTATAATATCATTACGCAATTTTCATCTTGACCAACTTTACAATAAAATTAGGACAGATATGTACGTGATGTCTGCTTTTGATTGATTGAAACACGTAGGTGTATCAACATAAATTATACCAATGATTGTAAAAAAAAATGTGGAACAGCACTAGGTACACATTAGGGCACTAATTCATCTAGGAATCTCAAGGTGAGCTATGGGAAGGTTGCGGTGCGAAGTTTGAACGTGCTACCCGGTTTCAGTTTCTGAATAAACTAAGTTCAGCGGAGACAGATGAGGAATTAAAGAGTAACGGCAGCCAGCTGATCACAGTAGTCGAGGCGAAGTCGACAAAAACAGACGCAGCGTAGCTACATAACTGGCAATCATAAGCCGCACGCGCCAACGTGCGGTCGCGGCTGTTATATTAAAAAATTGTAACGATAATTACACGACAATAAACAAAAATTTTACGCCAATTAAGGATTGTACGAAAGAAAAATCACAGTGTCGCGTAGTATCCTAAAAACAAATGAACTGTTTATTGGCAATCAGTTATCAAAATGACGTTGCGGGTCGAAGTGCCCGAAAAGATCTTGAATATAGAACCATGCAAGTGCAAGTCGTACGATAAAGAAGTCAAGAAATCGGAAAAAAAATTCAGCGGCAGACTGAAGGAGTTCATCAAAAAAACATGGGCTATGAAATCGAAAGTGACAGTGGAACCGTATGTAATATGTTATGTGCTACCGAGTGTTTTGGCGGGGTTCGCTGTACAGAACTTGTGTTTAGAGAAATCGTGCCTAGTGAATTTAAAATACGACGAGGATACGTGCACACACATCATGCAAGGTCGCACACAAAACTATACGGAGCAAGAGAAGAACGTTCAGAGGATGGTAGCGGGAATGACAGCGTGGAGCTTTCCCCTGCAGACAGCGCTGCCTGGAATATTGAACCTTTTTTTGGGTTCATGGAGCGATCGCACAGGCAACAGAAAGAGCTTCATGGTGTTCCCGATCTTAGGGAAACTCATATCAATTTTCGGCATCATCCTGAGTACAATATTCTTTCTTCAAGTGGGTTTGAACGAAACGGCCATAATCGAGGGCCTCCCGCCAGCGTTGGCCGGTGGTCGCGTTGCGATGACAATGGCGGTGTACAGCTATGTCACGGATATCACAAGTGAATCTGAGCGGACTTTTCGTTTAGGGATTATCACGGCTATATTGACTCTGAGCAGGCCGATCGCGCTCGCCATTAGTGGTATAATGACAAAACTTCTCGGTTACTACGGTGTTTTTACTATAGCGTGCGTTTTGTACTTGATCGGCTTTGTGTATATCCTTCTGAGAGTGAAGGAGAAGAAGAAGAAGAAGATTGACAACGACGAGTCGGATTCGGTGCTCTCCATGTTTTCGGTCCGTGATCTGACGGCGACTGTCAACGTGGCGTTCAAAGCGCGCGAAGGGTCACGGCGGTTGCAAATCGTATTAGTTATGTTCGCGTACATGCTCATCGTGGGACCGGTTGTAGGTAATATACTTGTATTATTTCATATTATAATAGTCAACAAATTAATCACACTAATATTATAAAGGCGAAAGTTTGTGTGTGTGTATGTGTATGTTTGTTACTCTTTGACGCCGTAACTACTTAACCGATTTGGCTGAAATTTTTAATGGAGACAGATTGTGCTTTGACTTAACACATAGGCATACTTTTTATCCTGGAAAAATCCACAGTTCCCACGGGATTTTGAAAAAACCGAAATCTATAGCTATAGGTAGATTACTATAGCAAACTTCCTTGAAAGTAGGTATAAAGGTTGAAAAAGAGAGCGGGAACGGGTACCGGAAATCCATGATTCCCTAGGGATTTGTGAAAAACCGAAAATCACGCGGGTGAAGCCGCGGGCAGAAGCTAGTTTGTTATAAAATATTATAACGGGTCTATTTTAAATGTACCTAAGGTCTTTACAACATTATATTTTCATCATCTAAAACTGAGGTAGATATATGATAAAATGGTATAAAATTGGCGTAAAAGTACGCCACATGTGCTCGCATCGCTTGATTTTATTCTTATTTTATGGCCGAATGTAAATTTCCTTTTTCTCTCGATATTGACGTGCTATAAACCTGTAACAAATCTGAGGCCATAATATCAATCGGAAAAATGCAAATTACGAATACCTATTTGCAACATCTTAGCGTCTTTTATGAATATACTTATATACTTAATTTTTTTTATTTTTTTATTTATTTAACAATCACACACTAGCTTTACAGGTTACCCTAATTCGATAGTGTGGATACTTATGTTTAAAAAAATTATACTATGACTAACATTAACTATCTATAACTAAATTAATAATTATGACTAACAATAATTTAATTATAGCACACTGTATATTATTGCAAATACATAATATTATTGCATTTTAGCGTGAAGTTATGTAATCGAAGATCAGTATTAATTAGTAGATTAAAAAGTATCTTTAGGCTGTAATTACAAATGTAACACTTTTAGACAAAGGCCATATTTATTATTTGAACTGGAGTTCCTTTCAAAAACAATTAATATATTTTGAAGACGGAAACAGCTGACGCTCGGCAGTCTTCAAAATACCTATTTGAAAAACGGTTCAAACACGGTATACCTACCTACCTAGTTACGGTTTCAAAGCTACTCCTATGCAAATAAAATAAAAAATTAGATCTCCTAAAACGTCCTAGTCTTGGATTTCTAGTTCAATTTTGGAAATTTTATCTTGCTCGCTTTTTTACAGACTTTTAGCATTAAACTGAATCAGAGGTGATAGTTATGTGATATTCTTTTGAGTGTTTTTTCTCCATTGCAAGGACACAGAAAGTTTACTTAATTGTATCTAGATTACTGTGGTAGATAGAGTTCATTGCTTGGTAAGCAAACCGTTTGAATATGTTTGTTTACTTTAAACAAATTAATTAATATCTAAGGTTAAAGTTCAGAGTAAAATATATGTAGCTGTTATTATTAGTTAGCTAACTTAGTACGAACGGCTCGGAAATAATTTATTACTCGGCTGATATACCACTTTTTGTGGACTATTAGTATTTTAATTTTAACTAATAGGTTGGTATTATTTGATAAAATAAATAGACAGAAATTAAAAATGGCCCATGGTATGTATATATTAGGTAATCATTAAAAATTAAAATTTAATCAATAACTACTACAATTAACTAAATTAACTCTTGTTCGCGACTTCGTCTCCGTGGAATTAAGTTTTTATCGTGTAAATCGATGAACGCCGGCTGCACGCACGAAAAAGTGTCACGTTCCGCCTGAGCCGAGCGTGCAAGCGAGAGCGCGGATAGAGGCACGATCGGCCTATAGGTATATATGTTCTAAAATGTTTTCTGACGTTATCACGTAAAATTATCATCCGTGAACCGACTTTACAGACAACCATTTATTTTAAATAAGAAGTAGGAAGGTAGTCTGAGAGGTAAGCTGTCTCGGTGCCTAATTCTTTATGATGGTCCAGCATTTAGTGTGGACCCTAACATCATGAGTTATTATTTTTTACTAAAGAATCCATATTATTTCTAGGATAAAATGTAGCTTAGATCAAGTACAATCCTCTACCTGCCTGTAAAAATGACGTCAAAATCGGTTCAGCCCTTTCGAAGATTAGCCCAAACAGATATACAGAAACAAAAATTTAAAAAGTTTATTTGGTTTATGATTTATGCTAGGGTGTTCAAAATAGTAATATTATTATGAGCTCCACCACCACTACCACAGCCTTTTTAACGTCCCACTGCTGGGCACAGGCCTCCTCTCTCATAGGTGAGAGGGATTTAGAGCTTAGACCCGCCACGTTGCTCCAATGCGGGTTGGCGGGCTTTAATGACTATTGTCACATGATAGTGATAATAACCGGGACCGACTGCTTAACGTGCTCTCCGAGGCACGGGAGTGAAACACCACCAACTACCAAGTTCGGGCTGGCACTGAGCACTTCTCGACAGAAAAACCCAATACCTAACAATTATTTGTCCGACCCGGGAATCGAACCCGGGACCTCATGATCTGCAGTCGAATATGCTAACCACTAAACCAACGAGGCAGTGGCAAAATGAGCTCCATAAGAGGCAATTATTTCGGAATCACAGACAGACATTTCAATATTATTTATTTGTATTGATAATGATATTATTATGAATCTAGATTTATTTAAGATTTATTTATACTGGATGTTTCAGTACTTAACATAAAGTGTGAATAACGTAACATAGACATGTAAAATTTTTCAGTATACTCCAAAATATATTGCATAAATACTGTTTTAAAACAAAAAAGATTATTATCGTCGGTGACTTTAATATTGACATAATGAAATATAATGATTTGACAAACAAACTAAAGCAAATAATAAGTAGCTATAACTTAACTATTGAATTTAATGAACCTACAAGGTTATCCAGTGGTACGTGCATAGATAATGCATTCCATAATTTCAGCATAACCAAAAGTGAGATAAGAGAATTTGCGTTGTCTGATCACACAGCCCAGCTTTTGAAACTACCAATTAAAAAGCATCATGCAATGACATATTGGTACATCTTTAGACGTGATTATTCTACGGAAAATTTTAAAAAATTTGAAGAGTGCTTGAATTCTTTGACATTCAGTGATGTATTTTTGTCAAGTGATCCTAATGAAGCTTTTGATAATTTTTTTGACATGTTTAAATTATTTTATGACTTGTGCTTCCCGGCTATAAAATTTAAATTTTCACTCAAAACTAAGCCTAAATGGATTTCAAAAGGAATTAAGCTTTGTAGTTCCAAAAAAAGAAATCTTTATTGGAACTTTCGTTTGAATCCAAGCAAAGATAATAAAAATAAATTTAAAACATACTCCAAAAGATTAAAAAAAGTCATCGAATTGACCAAGAAATCTCAGAATAATTATTACATAGCTAATTCAAAGAACAAATGCTTGGCTACTTGGAAAATTATCAAAAATAATAATGATATGTGTGCTTCTAAAAATCATATAGATAAAATAAAATATAAAAATCAAGAAATTACGGACCCGAAAATGATAGCTCAAATTTTTAATGATCATTTTGTTGATATTGTGCCACAAGCTCAGGTAAAACATAATGAAAGCAACTATCACATACAAATCAACAAGTCTTCATCTATGTTCATGTCCCCTGTCACGCCTGTAGAAATATATCAAATAATAAAAACACTTAAAAATACCAAAAGTGCTGGCTATGACGGAATAACGACAAAAGTTGTGAAAGATATTTCGCTATTGATTTCCGGCATCTTGTGTCACATAGTAAATTTATGTATAGAGCATGGTGAATTTCCAAAAGCACTAAAGGTATCAATAGTAAAACCGTTATTTAAAAAAAACGATAAGTTTGATGTTGGTTGCTATCGCCCGATTGCATTAATATCAATATTCACAAAGGTTTTTGAAAAGGTTATTTATAAGCGTTTGAGTAACTACCTAGAGGAAAATGGATTTCTAGCAAATGAACAAAAAGGATTTCGAAAAAATAAGTCAATAAATATAGCTATTTATGACCTTCTAGACAAAATTATGACATGTATAGACAGTAAAATTCCAATAGCAGCGTTGTATATGGACATGAGCAAAGCTTTTGATTTTGTGGATCACAAAATATTATTAAGAAAATTATACCAATATGGAGTCCGAGGAACAGTGTTAAATTTGTTTGAGTCTTATCTTACTGATAGGTCACAAATTACCGAAATAAGTAAAATATGTTCTACTAGTCTCACGGAAAAGGTATATCAATCGACGTCTAGATATATTCAATATGGTGTCCCACAAGGTAGTGTACTGGGTCCATTACTATTTCTTGTGTACATTAATGATTTGCCATCTGCAATATCGCAATCAATGGTTCTTTTCGCAGACGACTGCACGGTAATTTACAAAGGATGTAGTATTCCAAGTTATGTAACTGAAATAAATAAATCAATTTACCAAATAATTAACTGGCTTGATAAAAACAACCTAAAAATAAATTTAGAAAAAACTAAAATGATGACATTTAATTGGGATCTATTTAAAATAAATTATAACATTAATCATATGGGCACACAAATAAATAAAACTGAAGAGACAAAATTTTTAGGAATAATCGTTGACAGTAAATTAAATTGGAATGCACAAGTTGACAGTATCTGCAATAAACTATATAAATTTTCTTACGCCCTTTACAAATTAAAAAAAAGAGCTAATACCCAAACACTGCGTATAGCATATTTTGGATATGTCGAGTCTATACTGAGATACGGCATTATGTTTTGGGGGAACTCCGTAGACCGCGAGAAAGTTTTCAGGGCCCAGAAACGGTGTATCAGAGCAATACGGAATCTCCATTGGACAGAAACCTGTAAGCCACACTTTAAAGAGCTACAAATCCTAACATTTCCCTCTCTCTTTATTTTTGAGACAGCTGTTTTTGTGCATTCTAACCTTTCATCATTTAAAAACATGAATAACAGTAGGTACCCGTTAAGGTTACGGGTCCGACCTTCGAAGACTGCAAAAATGCAGAAAAGCATATTGTGCCAATCAATTATAATTTACAATAAATTATCTAATGACATAAAGACACAAAGTTTAACCAATTTTAAAAAATCTCTAAAAACATTCTTAATTAATAAATCATATTATTCTCTGAAGGAATTTCTAGAAGATGAAAACATTTGAACTTTTATTTTTAACTTTATTTGACCACAGACAGTTTTGACATCTTAAATTCACAACACATTATTTATTTGACATAACTTCCGTTTTGACTATATTTTATTGATAAAACAATATCCCATCAATATCTTTTAAATATTTAATATTGATTTAATAAATTAAAATACACTATATTATTGATGAAAAGGCGACATTATGATTAGCTGACAAATTTTTTTATGCATACTTAACAACGTACACCTACTTCATTTAATTAATAAATTAGAAATGTCATTCCATGATTATTATAAAGTACCTACCTAGATACATACCTAGACCTAATAATGCATTATGTTGTTTCTATATAGGTAATAAAAATAATTACTTGATTATACATTTGTACACCACACTGTGGTTGAATGCATGACACCTATAAATATGTTAACATCTTACTGTACTGTATTCACAAATAAAGAAATATGAATATGAATATGAATATGAATATGAATGCGAGCATTAATTTACAATTTTACATAAATAACTCACGTTAAAAGTTAAAAATAGTTGGGTTTCCGCGCTTTGTTAGATAAACTTGAATTCATTAACTTTACACGTCTTATTGGACTGGTGAATAAGTTCGAAAACGTGAAAAATAGAGATAAAGGTCCTAAAAATATAAGCGATAGCTCATTCGATTCGGAATCACCTCTAGAAAAATGATTTTTGAAGGATTTTGTTGCAGGTAAAAAATTGCAATTGTTAACAAAATAAGATGAAAAAAAAAAATGATACCTATTTCGTTTTATGTTAATAACTTGAAAAATATTTATATTGAAGCAATTTTGAAAAAAGCTCGTTAAAGAGGAGGAAATTTCCAATAAAAAAGTCTCAACTACCGAAACTCTATATCTCCATTATTTTAGTAATTTAACGTTGAAAATAGGGCTCCGCGCGGCGTATCCGACGTGCGCACGCGAGCGTTCAGCAATGAAAATAATTTATTTATAACATAAAATGTGATTTTAAAAATTTTTAACACTTGAAAGCATCGAACCCTGAAGAAAAAAAGTATAATCACCATTTTCAATAAGTTATTCAATTGTAAACTAACAAATTTGTTTCCAATTTCCGTTGGCATAAACAGTGTGATGAAAGGAATAAATAATTATAATTGGCCTAAAAATTTTAAACTTCGTGGAGCCCTTCTCATATATATACTTCATAAGATCCTGCGATAAATTTTCGTAAAAGTTTATTAATTTGTTAATTATGATTTTTTATAACTAATGTAAATCATATGATTTACATGATTATTATAATTTTTCAATAGTTATAAAAAATCATAATTAACAAATAATAAACTATCGACCTAAAAGATCCTATGTTTCTTAGAAAAAATTTATAGACAGAATGAGTCCAAGTTTGACCAAGGCGGGATCACGAATTACCACAATGCACACTTCTGGGCCTCTAAGGTAGATCAAAACATTAAGAAAAAGCATCGAACTATTACGCTTAGAATGGAAGTTTCTAACAAATTTCCGCTCGAAACGTAAGCTACAAACCAACCCATGTGTGCCCTGTTATTTACATTTACATTTGCCGACACGCACACAAGCGCATGAGTACCTTGAACACTGACGCGACGATAGCCTTTTAGGCTTGCTAAAATAAGAGCCTTTTAGGTCGCGTCGACGACTGCCTTTCTTTACCTATTTATTCTAAGAGAAAAAGAGAAAAAAGGGCACACAACGACGTTTTTCTTTAAACGTGTGGATGGTTGGGATTTCGTTTTTTTCACATTAATTGCATTTTTCTCATCCAATTTCTAATTTCTGGTACCTTATTTTATCTCGTTGGATAGCTGAGAAATTTAACAATAGTCCGCCGATAAAGTACCATAGTGGTTTTTTTCACAAATTGATCATTTTAGTTAGACCACCTGCTCAAAATTATGAAAATTTTAACTGTTTGTAGCTCTGATTTAAAAACTATTGAAGGTAATGGCCATTTTATGGTTGATTATGATGTATTGAAGTGTTAACTAGCAGATAATAATAATAAAATTAAATTTCATACATTGAGTTTTTTCTTATAAATTTTCAAAGTTGCTTACCGCAATTTTTTCTAAAAAACACAAAAAGTCAAATTACTCGGAAAATGGTTGAGATTTGCCTAGGGGTCATTAGGGGTCATTTGGTTGCAAATGACCCCTTCTATACCCCCTTAACGGATTGCCGACATATTACCAATAACCCTGTATATTACAATATCTTAGGTTATTACATACTCGTGACAAACGTCAACTCGTTTGTAATAATCTACTTGTGTCACAATGTCGGTGCTTAACTAAGGGTGCTTAATTTTATAACTTTCTATTTTAAGAATCGCCGTGGCCAAACAGTGAACTAGCGCGCTATAGTATTGTATTTTTATTGCCCGCTAAGGGCTCTATCTAAACAAAAGCACAGAAGCGCCCTCATATTCCACGCCGATTCTCTTTTTAACCCCCGACGCAAAAACGACGGGAAGTTTGACGTGTCTGTGTGTGTGTGTGTGTTTGTGTGTGTGTTTGTGTGTGTGTTTGTGTGTGTGTGTGTGTGTGTGTGTGTCTGTCTGATCCCCCGTAGCGCTCAAACGGGTGAACCGATTTGAATGCGGTTTTTTTGTTTGAAAGGTGAATTAGTCGAGTAGCTATGTTTGATGAAAATTGATCCAAAATGGCCGCCGCTACAAAATGGCGGATTACATATTTTTTCACAACTCCCTTAATATGTGTATCAAATGAAAGGGCTTGACTAGTAGAATAGCACTATGCAAATCCAAGATGGCCGCCTCCACAAAATTGCGAATGTCGGGGGTTTTTTAAATTTTTAATTTATACTTGTTGAACAAATTATAACAAATTACATGAAAGAATATTTTTACTGTGCCGGAACTGCGTCGGCACTGATGCTTCAATGATATGTGCGAATTGGCCTTAAAACGACGCTAACGCCCTCCTTCAGTTCACAGATAAGTTGGTGGCACTGTACGTCGTCATTTGACATCTCTATACAAATGATGATCTCTATACAGATTAACGTAACTCGGGTGGCACGTTTTAAACGCGACAATTTTATTGATAACTTAAACCCGGGGCATAGGCACATAGGCTTAAAAGTCATCAGTGTTAGGACATTGATAACTGTTAGGTAGACCGTCAACGCGTGATCTATCTCGCTAGGCGCAAACACAAATTGATAACATATTATTTACCAATTCGACTCAAATGCTGCAACTCTTTTGTATTTACTTCTTTATATTAATACACGTAAAAGACACGTAGGTATACTTATACTTGAGTATTATCTTTAATGTTATTAAAATTGGGGACGTACATATTTCTGTGCTGCTTTCAATGTGTATGTCAAGACTTTTAATATGGGAACACAATAGAAAATTTTCGAAGAATAGTACTTATACTCTGATTTTTAATTCCGTGGAATTCTGGCGTTTCTTAATGTTATCAGAGATAAAATAGTTTCCAAAAAAGATAATAAATTAAATACTTACATAAATAAAAATCAATTGCCTGAAAAATGCCTGACAGATACTTCAGGTACCTACCTACTTTAGTTTGGGGTAAAATCGAACTTAAGGTGGTAACCCTGTTTTTCATACAAATAACTCATTCTATTGTTAAATGATAACTGTCAAAATTCCACCGAATTAAAACTCAGACTAGGTATAGGTATTAGGTAGTAAGTAGTACTAGTACTGAAAGTTCAAACTTTTAGAGCTTACAATTTTAAACTAACTATAATTAATTGAAATGCTGGAAATATTTCTCAAAATCATTACTACCTATGTATATAATTATTATTTATCAACAAAATATGACAGATCTAAATCTATTCCTATGTCTTTCTCGTTAGTCCATTTAAATGTTACAATTTAAGGACCGAATATTGCATTTTTTAGAGGACGCAATTTTATTTTTGGGACATGTGCCAATAGAAGCTTAACCTCAAGTTTGTGGGGTCGCCACCCTTGTCCCCCGGCCGCCATCTTGGTAAAAGGGGTGAAAACACTTTTTTCGCGATATCTCGGAAACTATGCGTTTTACAAAAAGTTTGGATAGACATACCTAATTTGTAGCAAATTCTTTTGCCTACAAATATGTTTATACCTATAACTTTTTGCCCTAAATTAAAAATTAAAGAAGTTATAAGCAAAAAAGTGAGAAATTTTTTATAAAATCTTTTTTGCTCTATAACTTTTTTTATTCATTTTACAAAAAAATTACCTCAGCTACCCTAGCTAATAAACAAGCATTTTCGCGTTCGAAAGGATTATCCAAGGTTAGACAGTGCCTCCGAAAGTATTAGATACACTACGATTATGACATTACCATTAAATTATGACATCAATCGAAATAACGCGATTTGTTCATAATCACTCAACATGTCATAGGTTCACTGTTGAAGCAAGAATACAATTCAGCCAATCACAACAATTACATAGATTGTAGCAATGATTGAAGCAGCTCATAATCAATCGACGGACTATTCTGTGTTCGAATAATCCGAATAAACAATAATTATTTTATTACGCTATTTGAACGAGGAACTAAAATTTTATTAGATTCTGATTAGTCGTAATGCCGTTTTTAAAGTAGGTTAGAGATAAAAAATGTCAAATGCTTTATAATTGAGATCAGTGTTTATAATAATAGTTATCGGACTAAATGAAACACAGTGCCTATCCTATCTATCAATAGAAAAAAAATATTAGAGGGATGTTAGGGTTTTTACAGTGGGATCTGGTATTATAGGGGGTATGTGTGTTTTTTAATCCAAAATCCTGGGATTCATGGAAGCCATATTTTCACAAAGCCCTACTTAGCTTTTTACAGAATTTACATATATTATAAATATAATATGTATTTACTCTTTACTCGGATTTTAAATATAAGTACCTACAAGTTACAACTTATAAGTAGGTAGATACTTAGCTTATCTCTAGCCCACATGCTTTGTGTACAGTATTCTTTAATTAAAGCGTCAACTTACCTATTTAATAATTATTAAAATACCTGTTTTGGTTGTTTTTAACCCCCGACGCAAAAACGACGGGGTGTTATTAGTTTGACGTGTCTGTGTGTGTGTGTGTGTGTGTGTGTGTGTGTGTGTGTGTGTGTGTGTGTCTGTCTGTTCCCCTGTGGCGCTCAAACGGGTGGACCGATTTGAATGCGGTTTTTTTTGTTTGAAAGGTGATTTAGTCGAGAGTGTTGTTAGCTATATTTGATGAAAATCGGTCCAAAATGGCCGCCGCTACAAAATGGCGGATTACATATTTTTTCACAACTCCCTTAATATGGGTATCAAATGAAAGGGCTCGACTAGTAGAATAGCACTATTGCAAATCCAAGATGGCCGCCACCACAAAATGGCGAATGTCGGGGGTTTTTTAAATTTTCAATTTACACTTGTTGTTGTACTTATTTTTAATTTTTCAACTTTACTTATCTTCTATCTTCTATACATATAATAAAATCGTAGACTTGCCGTATCTGTACATTAAAGATTTTTGCAAAATAATAACTAGGGGATGTTAGGGATAAGCAATAGAACGTAAAAAAGCTATTTTTGAAATTTTTGTCTGTTTGTCTGTATGTTTGTGCGCGCATCACGTAAAAACTACTGAATAGATTGAAATGAAACTTGGTATGATTTAAGTTCATACTACGGAGTAACATATAGGACACTTTTTATCCCGAAATTCAGCACGGTTCCCTTGGGAGAGGGGATGAAAGTTAAAATGTGTACTTAGCTGTAATTCATTAACGCGTGGTCCGATTTCATTCATTCTTTTTTTGTTAGAAAGGACATACTTTAAAGATTACCAGCTAAACTCAGAAAGGCTAAATCGATTTTGATGGGACTTTTACTGGCCGATGTTTACATTTTGATCTACCTAAACATCCACCAGTGAACTTTTAATAGTTTTTAGCAAGGTATGATTTCAAAGGAGCTTAGGAAAACAAAATGATTCACACGGGATTTTCAAAAACCAATATCCACGCGAACGAAGTCGCGGGTGTCCGCTTGTGTTATAATAAGTACCTGGATGACCGAGCTTTGCTCTTGTTTTGGTATGTCTGTGTGTGTGTGTGTGTGTGTGTGTATGTGTGTGTGTGTCTGAATTAGTCAGGAGTTCTTTTAGCTATATTTTACGAAAATCGGTCCAAAACGGCCTCCGCGCCGCGCTGCCACATAATGGTGGATTACATATTTTTCACAACTCCCTCAATATGGGTATCAAATGAAAGGGCTTGTAGAATAGCACTAATCAAATCCAAGATGGCCACCACCACAAAATGGCACAACATGGCGAATGTCGGGGGTTTTTTAATTTTTTAATTAATAATATAAATATAAAATACTTGTTCTCTTGATATTTTGATTTTATAGTCACTTTATTTTTAGCCTATTGATGTTTTTATGCACTTAATTATATCAAGTATCGTCCTTTTTCATTCATTCTACGTGTAGAGCGTGATTTAAATTTTTAATATAATGTTGTTTAATAAAAATTTAACTGCCTCGGTGCCAATCACTTGGCACCGGCAGGGGTTCGATTTCAGTTCAGGCCAAACATTGTTAGGTGCCTATTGCCAGCCATGCCAGTCCGGAATTTGCAATCAGCCGTTGCTTCACCCCCGTACCTCGGATAGCACGTTAAGACGTCGGTCCCTATTACTACACTATCATGTACCAATAGTCGTAGTTGTTGAAACCCGCCAATCCGCATTCGAGCAGCGTGGTGGCTTCAAGCTCTAAATACCTCTCTACTATACGAGAGGAGGCCTATGCCCAGCAGTGGGACGTTAAAGGGCTGTAGTGATGATGATAAACTGCCTCGTTGGTCTAGTGGTTAACATAGTCGACCGCAGATCACAAGCTCCCTGGTTCGATTCCCGGGTCGGGCATATAATTGTTAGGTATTGGGTTTTTCTGACAAGAAATTCTCAGTACCAGCCCGGAGTTGGTAGTTGGCGGTGTTTAACCCCCGTGCCTCGGAGTGCACGTTAAGCAGTCGGTCCCGGTTGTTGTCACTATCATGTGACAATAGTCGTTAAAAGCCCACCAACCCGCATTGGAGCAGCGTGGCAGGTTCAAGCTCTAGATACCTATAAATCCTCTACTAGAAAAAAGAGGAGGCCTATGCCCAGCAGTGGGACGTTAAAGGGCTGTAGTGACGATGATGATGATTGATGATAGAAATATCGGTGTTGCGCAGAGGCTGCTAAGCATGATGTTTGCAGATGGCCGACCGCGCAACTCAATGGGCTGCCTTGACTAATAGATGTTTCGTTTGGAATAAAGGTGAGGCGCAGATGACGTACTGGTTCACCCGCTACAAGTTCAAATTCACCGAAGTGGACTACAGCTTGTTCCTCACGTACTCCGTACTTATTGGCTTCATTGGTAAGTGACTTTTTTTGCCTTTAACTCCATTTTAGGTCTTTGAATATCTTTGATTTTTTTGAATAAGAAATGTCCTGTGCCCGTCATCGTGTTGCAAGCTATCTTATTGCCAAGTTTTGTCAAGATCGGTTCAGCCGTTAGTAGTAAGTATTATTATTGGTGAACGGCAACGTGCAACAGTTACTAGAAAGCAGCCATCTTTGTGCAGAATTCATATTACGTTCCTTTAGCGTACCTTTGATGCTCTGCGCTCCTGAACTATTGCTCACAATAGTTGGAAACATTATCTGTGTAGGAACACGGTTGCTCCTCTTTGCATCCCCTTAAAAGCCGACACAGCTCAAGAGAGCTCGAACTGTTTATGGAGTGTTTTTTTAATTCATCAACCCTTAGCCCTTGACTGCAATCTCACCTGATGGTAAATGATGATGCAGTCTAAGATGGAGGCGGGCTAATTTGAAAGAGGTACTTATGCATATTGCATACCCTTTGATCGGTTTCTACACGGCATCGTACCGGAACGCTATATCGCTAATCGCTAAAAACGCTAAATGACTTTGCCGGTAGGGTTGGTAACCAGCCACGGCTAAAATCTCCCACCAGACCAGACCAGAGACAATTTAGAAATTATACAATCCCAAATTGCCCCTGCCGGGAATCGAACCCGGAACCTCTGCCTTATAAGACCACAGCGCTCACCACTGCGCTATGGAGGTCGTGAAAAAGATTATAGCACAGGAACGTATAAAACATGAGGAACTAGCGCGAAAAAATTTTACGTTCCATGTTAACAGAAAACAGTTTTATGTTCCATGCTCCGTCGACAGCTACGAGTTTATAACACCCCTGTACATACACGAGAAATATTTTAGGTAGAAGAAGATATTATGTTTATATATGAAAGTATGACAATATAAAAGTATTCAACAGCGCTCTTTAATCTAACTCAATTGGTACGTGCGATGAACGTCGTTGCGCAAATATATAGTACTTAAGTATAAATTTCATAACGTTCAAATCGAGACTGTTCCAATCCTTGTTCAAGAAAGTTTCTATTGTGAATGTATGAATAATAGCTGTTTAGTCATAAAAATTTCATAATATTCTGTAACTTTTGCAATGAATATTAACGCTGGAATGCGATAAATAGGTAGGTATAAATAAATTTACCAAAGTACATAAAAACTGAATAAGAATTTTAAATAAGACTCAACGATTTACAAAAGTAGTAGGTAGTAGTAGGTTCCTACTTATATAAAAAGTTAGTGCATAAGAATATTAATAAGACAACAATAAAGGTCAAATTAGACGGTTCATTTTTCGAGATTTTTGCTTTCATTTATGAGGCTTCATCATTGAATCATCGAAAATGAACCGTCTAATCACAGACCGTTCATCGTTCACAGGCACTTTGCCATAGTTAATATCGTATCGTGCATCGTTCACCGCAAAAATGAACGATGAACGTCGCACCGTATAATTTGGCTTTAATTGTTGTCAGTACATACGGTTCCGAAATAATGAAATTCGATTTTCATTATTTCGGAGCCGTATGTACTGATAAAATAATGTCTGAAACAACAATGTCTGATAAGAAAGCTCAGGGTCAATCAGCAGAGTATCCCTACGTGATCGAATCAGAAATGAGAAGATAAGAAAGAGAACTAGAGCAACCGACATAGCTCAGTGAATCTTGAAGTTGAAATGGCAATGGGTGGGACACATAGCTCGAAGAACCGATAGACTTTGAGGTCCAAAGGTGCCTGTATGGCGACCACGCACCGGAAAAACTAATTGGAAGACCCCCCAAGTGGACGTTCTCATGCGAGTTGCTCGGAGTCATTAGATACAAGTGGCATATGGCCGAGTTTTGTGGAGATCCTCGCGGCAGACCTTTCCCCAACAGTGGATTTCTATCGTTTGATAACGACGATAGTAATCACACCGTGACTTACTCGTACCTAATCACCGAGATTCTATTCGATTTTCAACTAAGTACACTCATAACTAAGTATCTCTTATAACCAACTTGGTTAACCAATTTAGGTTAGCTTAGTTTAAAGCTTAGCCTCAAATGAATGCAATCTTGTGGTTTTTGGTACCTACGTCATTAAAATCTAATGTAAACTCTACACTTCCATGTTGATCTTAGTTAAGTTAAACTCTATCGTCGCGAAAATGCTCATTGCTTTTGCAATTCATTTGCTTCATATACAGACTTCTTAATTCAATATCTAGGGCTCTATAGATATTATGTAAATGTCACGACTTATGTATCTATAGATGTAATAGGAAGGTTGATGAAAAATATAAACTCCACTGCTTTCTCAGATTAAAAGCGAGACCGTCAAAAGCCCACAAGAGACACGTATCGAGCTTCCGTTTCAATTTTTTATCTGAAACAGGACGTCTTGTTTCGGGATTTTCCATTTTCAAAAGTATACAGTAAAGTCTTAAAGTAATAAGGAAGTTTAAGGAATTTCAGGCATACTTAAGTATATTGAAAAATAAAATAAAAAACTTGACGACGCAAAGGCGAACTAAAAAACCAGCCAAGTGCGAGTCGGGCGTCGAAGGATTAGGATTCCGTACAAAATTATGAACAACATAATATTTTGCGTATAGGAAATATTTAAACACGCGGACAGACAGATAGACAGTAGAATGACATTAATAGGGCTCCGTTTTTAACCCCCGACGCAAAAACGCCAGGGTGTTATAAGTTTGACGTGTATGTGTGTGTATGTGTGTGTGTGTGTATGTGTGTGTGTGTGTGTGTGTGTGTCTTTTTGTTCCCCTGTGGCGCTCAAACGGGTGGACCGATTTGAATGCGGTTTTTGTTGTTTGAAAGGTGAATTAGTCGAGAGTGTTGTTAACTACCTATGTTTGATGAAAATCTATCCAAGATGGCCGCCGCAAAATGACGGATTACATATTTTTCACTACTCCCTTAATATGGGTATCAAATGAAAGGGCTTGACTAGTGAAATAGCACTATGCAAGTCCAAGATGGCCGCCGCCACAAAATGGCAAATGTCAAGGGTTTTTTAATTTAAACTTGTTACCCTTTGGGTAATGAACCCTAAAAAGAAAAACAAAAACTAGTCTATAGTCTATAACCATTATATACAAATTAGAAAAATCAGACAGACGGTGCATATTCGGGAAAAAGTGTATGTATCTACCTACCTACGGCAATCCGTGTATTCTTTAAGATCCTGAGGGTTTCTGAGGCACTCTTTATACGGTATTTGTTTTCCTACGTTCGAGGCACGTGGTAGATACTAGGTATTTCAATTTGTTACCCCATCGTGTGCGCAATAAACTTTTATCTAAGTTTTCGTAACTTTAATTATAATTTTAGATTGCAAGACATAGCAAAATTTTCCTATTTGATGAAATATTTTGAAGGATTCCAACATTTCATGTCTAGTTAACTTCTCTCTCTCCCTATAATTTATTTAAATGTCTTATTAAGTTACAACTAGATATACTTAATACATAAACTGTAACAGATCCAATTCTGTACATTGAAGATATTTTGAAATTTTTTATTGGAGGGCACTCTATAATCGATACTGAAGCCAAAACTGCAATTTTTTTCATTTTTGTCTGTCTGTCTGTCTGTCTTTCTGTCTGTCTGTCTGTCTGTCTGTCTGTCTGTATCTTGGCCGCGCATCACGCCGAAACTACTGAATGGATTCAAATGAAACTTGGTACGATTTGAGTTTATACTCCGAGGTAGGACATAGGATATTTTTTATCCCGAAATTCAGCACGGTTCCCTTGGGAGAGGGGATGAAAGTTAAAACGTGTATTTAGCTGTAATTCATTAACGCGTTGTTCGATTTCACTCATTCTTTTTTTGTTAGAAAGGTAGTACTATATATATTGTCCCGTAAATATTTCAAGGTCATAGGTTTTTTAGTTCAGAAATGACACACATTTATTGAGTTCAAATAACTTGGGACCCGGATCTTTGAACGTACGGCTTATTTTAAACTGGTGTGCGTTTATATTTTATGTTTGTCAGTCTGTCTATTTGTTCCAGCTAATCTCCGAAACGGCTGGATCGATTTTAATGGAACTAAAAGTTCCATTAAAATTGTTCCATGTTATAAGGAGTAACTTAAGCTACATTTAGTTAGTAGTACATAAAAGAATTATGGGATCCGATCCGATCCTATATAAAAACCTATATCTACGCGAACGAAGTTGCGGAGGTCAGCTAGTACTTAATAAACGACTGGTAAGAAACCAAACAAATAAGTTACAATTTAATTTTTCAAAATTTGAATAGGTAGATACTTACACCACCCCTATCTAGAGTAAAAATATATAACTCATCTTTGCAGTTCTTTGAGTTCATGAATAAATAATTGGCTGTGATATATAGAGAGACAATACATATTATTATAATAGATACTAGTAGAATATGTAGGTAATATTATAACAGGTGATTTAAATATGTAATTCTTATTTCTTCACTTGCATAACAGTGTGATGTAAAAGTAAAGCATTACTGCATAGGAATAATAATAATAATAATCAACAGACACAATTATCTAACGATGCTTGTACCAACGAAATTTTGAAAATCAAATCAAATCAAATAAACTTTATTCAAAATTGGTACACTGTACACTTTTTGAACGTCAATTTAGGAACAGGCAATGGTGATAATTACTTACGGAAACTTAAAACTAAAGCTACGAGGGTTCCAAACGCGCCCTGGTCTGAGAAGAGCCCACAACAAACTCAGCCGGGTTTTTTTTTATTTATTATGACCATCTTACAATATGGTATAGCCATAAAAATGATTTGAACTGTTGGCTTTTAGAGCAATCTATGTCCATGGATTTTTGTCATTAAAAAAATCTTTTATAATAAATAATTAAATAACTACACAATTAGCAAGTGGTTAAAGTACAAATGCATCTTTCTTCAGGCACACTTATTTGTGCAGAAACTACTCGTGTTTCTACTGTAAAATATCTTAGAAATACATCTTAATCTACATTCTTATTACTGGACAAGCGGGCACCCACGACTTCGTTCGCGTGGATATTGGTTTTTAAAAATCCCGTGGGAATCATTTTATTTTTCCTAAGCTCCTACCTTGCTAAAAACTGTTAAAAGTTCACTGGCGGATGTTTAGGTAGATCAAAATATAAACATCCGCCAGTGAAAGTCCCATCTACAAAGTATCTCCTTTCTAACAAAAAAAGAATGAATAAAATCGGACCACGCGTTAATGAATTACAGCTAAGTACACATTTTAACTTTCATCCCCTCTCCCATAAGGGAACCGTGCTGAATTTCGGGATAAAAAGTATCCTATATGTTACTCCGTAGTGTGAACTTAAATCATGCCAAGTTTCATTTCAATCTATTCAGTAGTTTTTGCGTGATGCGCGCACAAACATACAGACAAACAGATAAACATACAAACAGACAAAAATATGTTTTTTACGTTCTATTACTTATCCCTAACATCCCCAGTTATTATTTTGCAAACATTTTTAATGTACAGATACGGCAAGTCTACGATTTTATTATAATAATTATAGATAGATGTATAGATAGATAGAAGATATGTGGATACCTCATTGAATATACATAATTTTATTATTGCATGCTAATTGTTACTCATTAATCAGATAGATTATTGTCAAGACTAGCACAAAATTAAAAAAATGTACTTTAATAGATTATAATAAAGTACACATTTTTTTAAATTATTATACCTAGACAGATATAGAATACAACATTAAAAATAAAATATTAAAATCAAATTAAAATAGAACAAAATCTGTTTACTTGTAGAGTGGAATGCTTGAGTCAGAATCTTTATATTAGGTGTGTCCGAGTGAAACGTGTTTGTACACGTGTCTTGGAGAATCTCTCTGGTCTTTACGTGGTTTCGGCATTTAAAGGAAGTGTATTGAGTTTGGCAGTGTAAGTACGTATATATGTAAGTGTGAATGAATCTGTTCCTTCTTAGCTCCTAAACGAATCACTCCCAAACGATTAAAGACAAATTAAGTGTGCCTGGACAAATTAGATATGTCTGCCTCGTTAGTCTAGCAGTTCATCTTCAACTGCGGATCACAAGGTCCTGGGTTCGATACCCGGGTCGGGCCAAAAAATTGTTTTAGTATTGGGTTATTCTGACAAAACATGCTCAGTGCCAGCCCGGAGAGCCCCGTGCCTCGACTATCACGTTGAAAGCCTCTATCCCCGTACCTAGGTACTACATATAACTTTTGAACGTAAATCTAATCAAACGTTACGAGGCCACTGCTACCAATGTTTTTTTTCAGTGGCGAAAGCACGTGCGTCATCCGAAAAGACGAATTTCATGAAATTAGGAAGAAATACCTACTAGCTATGAAAATAAAAACAACCATAAATTGAATTCAGTGTTAAATAGATATGAATAATGCTTTTAAATTAGGTACCTACCCATAGATAAAAGATTAAACTAACCGAATCATGGAGTATGTATGTTTATGTGTTCCTTTTTACAATAAGGGAAGTTCGCTAGTTAGGTGGGGTTCCGTAAAGGATAAAAAAGAAATATCCTATTAGTTGTCTATTGTAGTGTCTCTACTAGATAGTACCTAAATCGTAATAATTGGATCGCTTGTTGTAGCTAATTAATAATTAATAAGATTTACATTAGATCTTATCAATGATATCTAATGTTACTGTACCTAAGTATCTAGAACAATATTATAAAGTTAAATAATAATGTTCCTTTCATGCTTAACGAACCATAAGTGGAAAATTATACTACTTAGATACTTATGTTATTTTATTCGGTCCTCTTCAACGAATGCATTTATGGTTTATTATTTTCAGGTACCATGTTTCTTAAAATATAATAGGTGGGTATTATAGTTATTTTCAGTATGGTTTTCAGGTGAGTAGGCATAAAATATTAGAGCTAACAATTTTGTCAAAATACTACTTATTTTATAACTTAATTTGCGCTAAAAATATTTTTAAGGTTAGGTATTTTTGATACGAAATCAGCAAATTCAATACCTATTTAAAAAATCTAATAGAAACAAGCTATAATTTAAAAATTAAAAAAACCCGACTGCCAAACTAAAAAAATAATAAACTACCACCGTTTACTCACAGTGTAGTTATTATTTATTTTGTTTTCTATGATTTCTCACTACAAACTGATTTCAAACATATAGATTGTAAATATTTTCGTACTCGCCTTTTAAAGCCCTTTATTTTGATACCCCTCTCGGGGGTCTTAAAGAATTTTTTTTTTCAGCCCGCACATTAAATTGCATAAAATCTGTCATTTTGATTATTTATGAATTTTATGTACCCATTAATATGTGCGCCGTCGCCCGTCAAGACAAATCTAATGACGTACTTATCATTAATTATCAAAATAGGTTGAGCTGTTGAGTAGTTAGGAATGACATAGGAAACGGTCATTTTCTATGATTTATCACTCCAAATTGTTTCCAAATATATAAGTTGTATACATTTTCGTACCCGCCTTTTAAAGCCCTTTATTTTGATACCCCACTCGAGGGTCTTGAAGAAAAAAATTTTTTTCAGCCCGCACATTAAAGCGCATAAAGTCAGCCATTTAGATTTTTTTTTAATTTAGGTACCCAGTGACACTCGCGTCATCAAGACAAATCTTATGACGTATCATTTATCAAAATCCGTTGAGCCGTTGATCAGTTACAAGCGGACATAGGAATGGACATACATCTAGGTGTACTTACATAACCCAGTCGGGTAAAAAGGTTTTCAATCAAAAAAAAAACTAAAACAAAGTGATACAACGAATCGTCAACTGAATCTACCAGTGGTTCGAAATCTTAAAAGCACATTCGTAGTTTGAAAAAGATAAATAAACTGGCCAAGTGCGAGTCGGGCCTCGCTCTTTTAGGGTTCCGTACATAGTTATGAACAACATAATATTTTTGGCGTAAGAAATATTTAATTTCCGAGCTAGACATCGCAACAAACCGTGAAAGAAAAACCCAAAAATGTTCGTTTGTTTTGGTCACAGCTTACAAACTACTTTATAAATCGTTGTTTTTAGTATTTATTGTTTAAATACAGTTTATGGTACACAATATACCAAAGTTTCATATTCCTATCTGGTTTAGTTTTTGAGATAGCTCCCGTCACAAAAATGGTCTAAAATTAACAACTTATTGATGGCCCCCCATTTCCTTATTTTTTTAAGCAAAAAATAAAAAAGTATAATACGTGCTCTACTCAATAGGTTCTAAACAATGATACCCCACAAGCTAGGGTAAGAAAAAAAATTCTTTTTCGGCTCCTTTTTCATGTGGGAGATACATGAAAAAGGAGCCGACAATCCCATACAAAAAATAATTTAATTCAATTTCTAATTCAATATTTAGTTTTGGGTTAACGTTCTACACCAAATACCAAAATTTTAGGTTTGTAAGTAATTTAGTATACGAGCTAGAGACCCGTGATTGGCTGACGGACAGACAGACAGCCGAGTGACTTTAATAGGACTCCGTTTTTTACCTTTTGGGTACGGAACCCTAAAAACGGAGGTACTTAAATAGGTACCTACCAATAAATATTATGTATGTAGTTAGGTAGTTTTTTAAAAACATAGTACATAATTAAGACTATTTGCATTTGGTATATATTTAGGTTCTAAGATGACGACTTGTAGGAAAAAGAATAATTATTAATAAGCATGAAAACAGACATCTTCAGATTAGACCAAAACCATAAATTTTGATTTCATAGCCTTGCACGACAGGATTCCGGCAGCTCATAGAGTTTACAAGTCTACGTACCTACTGCGTGACGAATCTGTTTTAAAAAAAGTCTTTTTAACCCCCGACGCAAAAACGACGGGCCGTATTATAAATTTGACGTGTCTGTGTGTGTGTGTGTATGTGTCTGTATGTTCCCCTGTAGCGCTCAAACGGGTGGACCGATTTGAATGCGGTTTTTTTTGTTTGAAAGGTGAATTAGTCGAGAGTGTTGTTAGCTATGTTTGATGAAAATCGATCCACGATGGCCGCTGCTACATAATGGCGGATTACATATTTTTTCACAACTCCCTTAATATGGGTATCAAATGAAAGGGCTTGACTAGTAGAATACCACTATTGCAAATCTAAGATGGCCGCCGCCACGAAATGGCATATGTCGGGGGTTTTTTAAATTTTAAATTTATACTTGTTAATTTAGTTATAAAGTAAATTCTGCTTTATTTCCTCATAAATGGTTGCAAGTGGACGCAATCCCATCGTCGATTCAATTAAGTTTAAACCATGTTAAACATTTGTTAATTAATAAATCAATCAAAATAATTGTTAGAGCTGCAGCTGTCAATCATCTAGTGTATTATATCCTTTTCGGGCACGATAGGTTCTATCACAAATAGAAATCGCGATAACTTTAAAAACCATCCTTGTTTAAAATTGCCGAGAACTTATTTATCTTCAAGCAGTAGGACAGCGAGCTGCGAGATTTCGCCACGCGATTTTTTATCCTTACCCTTTAAATTATTAGGTAGATACTAACGGAAGATATAGCACTGCAAACGAAGAATTAGTCCTCTACCGGTGAATAATTACTTAAACCATGATTTTTTTCATTCCTTTAATTTTAGTAATACGAACGCCAACTGCGCCAGTAGTGGGGAGTGTAGTAATTACAGAAGCAAAAAGTGTGAATCGTAAAGTTATTTTACACAGCAAGTGTACCGTCTGCAACGATGAGATAAACCGTCTGCAACGATGACAAAAATCACTAACCAAATGGCGCATTTATTAAAGCTGCGAGGGTTTCAACCAACCCTAGTCTAAGAAGCCCGCAATAAATCACGCCGGTTCGCCATATTCTGTTAACATTTTCTATTTCTCTCGTAAATATAGTCAAAATATAATTTTTGTGCAGGTTCCTTCATAACGATATATTTGTTCAGCAAGAGATGGAAGATAGAGGACAGCATCATCGGCATAGTGGCCTGCCTTAGCAGAGTGGCCGCTAGTGTTGTGTACGCGATGGCCCCCACCAGAACAGTGTACTTCCTGGGCCCAGTTCTCGATATGTTCAGTTCGGCTGGAGCAACATCACTACGGTCCATCATTACGAAACTTGTGAAAGCTGATGAAGTTGGTGAGTGTATTCAATTATTTCTTACTTGTGAACTATGATGACGCAGACTTGTAGGAAGAAGAATAATTAATAAGCGTGAAAAAAGTCGACTTAAGATTACCAACCATAATTTACCATATGACCAAAACCATAACTTACGTGTGCTTAGACTTTAGGAAGAAGAATAATTAATAAGCATGAAAATACTTAGTTGACTTTAGATTAGACCAAATCCATAAATTTTGATTTCATAGCCTTGCACGATAGGTTTCCGGCAGCTCGTAGAGTTTACAAGTCCTAGCGCGATGGATTTGTTTTTAAAAATAAGGTTCCATTTATTTTAGTTAAATGTAATAAACTCTGGTTTATTTCCTCATAAGCGGCTGCAAACGGACTCAATTTGATCGATTCAAATAAGGTTAAACTTGAAATCTTTGTTCACCCATCTTTAAGTATAAGTAATTACTTAAAATTAGGTATCGGGTTCGAACTCAATTCGTTCGATAATAATAAAAATATCTACTTACCTAACGGAATCTAAAAAGATTTGATATTTTATCTTTTTAGAACAAGGCGTTCACATACAAATTAGATATTAGCTTATCAAGGAGGGAGGAGCCAGATCTCTTCATATCGATTCTTTTTTATCGAAATATTAAGTTTAAATACTTTTATATGGCTCCATAGTGCAGATTTTGTTAACATTAACTGTGAATAAAATATCAGAATGTCGTTTATGTCACAGCATGGCAATGTAAAATCATGACATTTTTTTCAAAAGTTAATTTCTACTCTTTAAGACAGATGTACAGTGTATTCGTAGATACTAATCATTAATCTGTGGTATGTTTACGTTATCTTGAAATGTTACACTCAGGGATGTTCAGTGCTTTTGTTGAGCAAAGTATGTTATTTTAATAACATCGAAACAATTCGCAAATTCTTGTCTCTGTGTAGGAAATGGTAAACGTTTTATAATTATAGTAGTTTCTACGTTAGAAACAGTACGTACATTATTGTGTCTATATAGATATACCTAGTAGGTGCATACACGATTCTTGAATCAAAATCGAAAAACAAATAAGTCTGGCTACCATTCCAGCATATCACTTCCTGTCCTAAGACAAACGTACAATATATTATTCTTACAAACAATATCATCACGTTTACATGCACAAAGGCACATAATGCAGTACGCGTTTGTTTATATGTACACGCACTGTGACAGGTGCACTATTGAATCGATGATAAAATATGACGTGGCTTTAGTTTATTTAAACTACAGTAGAAGTAGAGCAATTGATTGTGATTGTTTACTTTTTTACATTAACTTTATTTAACTTCATAGTCATAGC
Source organism: Melanargia galathea (assembly GCA_920104075.1). NCBI lineage: Eukaryota > Metazoa > Arthropoda > Insecta > Lepidoptera > Nymphalidae > Melanargia > Melanargia galathea. Next base: position 32,635,749 of record OV049855.1, on the reverse strand, counting down.
GTTGCTATGTTGACCTAGTTTATCACAACTGCATACCTACATGTTACGTTGTCTTTAAAATAAACCAAAACTTTATAGCAACTAACCAACAGCATTGAAGGTTACCTTACTTAAACATTTGCAAGTAGGCAACTCGCTATCGACATCAAGAGAGAATATGTGCCTCACTATTTATTTATTTATTGATGTGAACTTATCATTTTTGTTTAATGTTAATTTTGTTTAATTTAACTATTATTAGTATTTTATTTCAAATATTATGCCAAAATCAGGTTTTGCCGAAATACATTTCTTTACGTAAACAGGTTAGATACCTACCTGCTTTGCGACATTATAAAATATTTACATTTTTTTACAATAAAATACACTAAAGGATACGATTCACTTCACTAAATAATGTCATTTATTTATCCATTTTCTAACCTGTTTTCATTTGTTTTTTTAAGGTTTTTGGGGACAGTTCTTAAGTGCAAAAAAAAAAACTCTCCAAATTTTTGATTAATAATTAATTATTATCTTTCAAAAATGTAATTTTTATATAATTAAAGGTAATTTTAAAGGTATTTTTAAATAAAAGGTAATTTTTATATAAAGGTAATTTTTATAATAATCCCAATACTTACCAACCTACATAATATAAGTAATTATATTTTTGTCTACGGAATTGAAAGCCTTAAAATATTTTTTATATGTAGGTAGGTAGTTACTTACTTATACGGCACTAACGGTATTTTTTTGTAAGTATGCATCGCTTATTTAGGTACATAAGCGTACAAATATCATTGATTTTCGTTGTATTATGTTTTGCACTAACATGCCTGCCTATAACCCTAAGAAGGTACGAGTATAACGCAATAATAGCATAATAATAGTGAGTCTATAATAGATAGATCACAAATTAATACCTACGGTCTATTTATTTCGGACATAATTGCATTTTAAATAATTGTTATCCTTGAAACAAAACTTACATTTCAAATACAAATGTATACTTAGTATCTAATTTAAATATTATCAAAAAATAAAGACCTCTATGAACGGCCTTCTACCTACTTGCAGAAAACGCAATCTAACCATTAACTCATTGTTAATTTGTGACGGATACAAACTTAATTGCCTAATACCAGGGATGTGATCTTTTAGACTAAAAAATCAAAATATGTTAAATGACTTGACTCTAGTTAGCCAGGTTGAGATATACATATAGTATAGAGCATTCTCGGACTCTACTCAGACTTGAGACAGAGTTAAAACGGGACATAAATCTTAATATATAAAACAAAGTCGGGTTTGTTCGAACACTTCACTAATGATAACTGAAGAACGGCTGGACCGATTTTCATAGTTTTTAATTTGTTGTATTTGTCTCCGTCCCGAATAGCAGAATAACTATTAAAAACTTTGGAAAATTGACGAAAAAATAAAATAAAAGAAAAAACATTTTCCCATACAAAATGTTCACGGGTTTCATAGCAGTCAAACATTTAATGTTCATCTCATCGATACGGTAAACTCTTCACCCGTACCTAGATTCTAGATATATTGTACATACATATTATATAATAATTCTTCTGTATGTGTGTTTGTCACCTAACTCCTAAGCGGCTGGACCGATTTGGATGAAAGTTTGTGTGTATATTTCAATGGGTTCTTGGATGGTATGAAAACACAATTACCAGGTAGGTACAGGTAAACTACCGGGTCTCGGCAGGTGGCGCTGAAGTCGGTATGTCACTGGGCAGGACGATGTCTGCCGGGTTCGCTAATAAATATTTTATGTCTCTGACATAAATCTGTATCGTTTTAGCTCAGTCTCAAGTCTGATTAGAGTCAGAGAATGCTTTCTCCGAGTCAGAGACAATACAATAAATGAAAATCTCATAAATAAATAAATGAGTAATAAATGATAAAATACATAAAATTTACCAGAAACATTGTAGGTACATTATTATGATGACAAGATATACCTACTTACTTACCTACGAAGTTCAAACATGTTTCGTCAACAGCAGACATGCAAACATAAAGATTTTTTTATAAAACTATTTAACTATAAATTATATGCATTAATTACATTTACATATATTCCATGTAGAATTCCAAATCCAAATAAAGCGAACATTGTAGGTAGATATTCATAATGAAATAACGAAATTGCATCAGTAAACTGTTAATAATTAATTAATGGCAATAAAACGTATAATTTTGCAATTAATTGGTAAAATTTATGACATAGATAATAATTAATAATTAGTGTTAAATTAGTGAAACTATTTAATACTTAAAGCACAGAATATAACCAGAAGGGAAGCTACCTAAGAACGTCCAAAATTTATACCTATTCTGATAGGGTTGTCACCTGTTGCATGTGAAAAATTATGGGTAAAAATAAAAATATTATATACTAGTATATATTATGTATAGTAAGATATGTAGTAATGATTGGAATAAAATGTTTTTTAGTGAAATAAATGAATTAAGTAAGTACCTAGTTACTTAGGTAGGTAGTAGGTACCTACTAAAAGTAAGTGTGATAGCAGATGCGTAGATATCCCTAGTGACAATACCTAGATACTTACTTACTTTAGTAAATTGAATGAATTAAGTACCTAGTTGCTTAGGTAGGTAGTAACTAGTAAGTACCTACTAAAAGTAAGTGTAATAATAGCACATGCGTATATATCCCTAGTGATAGTAGGTACCTAGATACTTACTTTAGTAAAATAAATGAATTAAATACCTAGTTACTTAGGTACGTAGTAGGTACTTACTAAAAGTAAGTGTGATAGCACATGCGTAGGTATCCCTAGTGACAGTACCTAGATTACCTAGATACTTACTTACTTTAGTAAATTGAATGAATTAAGTACCTAGTTACTTAGGTAGGTAGTGACTAGTAAGTACCTACTAAAAGTAAGTGTAATAATAGCACATGCGTATATATCCCTAGTGATAGTAGGTACCTAGATACTTTAGTAAAATAAATGAATTAAATACCTAGTTACTTAGGTAGGTAGTACCACCTTGACTGTCTCGTTGGTCTAGCGGTTAGCACGTTCGACTGTGGATCACGAGGTCCTGGGTTCGATTCCCGGGTCGGGCCAAAAAAAATGAGGTATTGGGTTTTTCTGTCAAGAAATTCTCAGTGCCAGCCCGGAGTTGGAAGTTGGCGGTGTTAGATACACCCCCGTGCCTCGGAGAGCACGTAAAGCCGTCGGTCCTGCGCCTAATCTCTCTCCGGTCGTGTCGCATTGGCGTCCCATCGAACTATGAGAGTGAGGGAATAGAGAGTGCACCTGTGTATGCGCACACACTTGTGCACTATAATATCTCCTGCGCAGATGGCTAGTCTCTGCCTCGGTTGAGATTGGCCGCCGTGGCCGAAATTCGGTCAGGACATTAGTAGGTACCTACTAAAAGTAAGTGTGCACATGCGTAGGTATCCCTAGTGACAGTACCTAGATACTTACTTACTTTAGTAAATTGAATGAATTAAGTACCTAGGTACTTAGATAGGTACCTTAGATAGGCCCATCGAAATGGTCCATTGTGTACAGGAGCTATTTTAACTTACCTGGCAATGTTTTACCTAATTCAATTGAGTAGAATCTGATTTCCGTACCAGTGGTAGAGTCTTGACATAATATCATAAGTGGCACATGCTATCCTACAATAAATAAATTAATTTCATTTCAATTAATTTCATTTCATTAATTTTTTGTGTAGATAATCATATTATGTAAAGGTAGGTATACTTACTTCACTTGATCTCTAGGGTACAAAAAAAAAGAAATATCCTTATTTTTTATAGTGGAACTTAAACATACTGTACAATACTGAGGCATGTTTGTCTAAACACAACACTTGATTTTTTATAAGTATAATTTACACTATTTTAAGTACACAATGTCTAAACTCTCGCCAATAACTCTCGCTAATAATTTAATGCGCACGCGACACGACCACACGACAGCCTTGACGTTATTCCACTAACTGTTCACTAGCGAGCGTCCGTGACAGCTCGTGTGTGCGTGCGCGGCGCTATGTGTGAGTGTGTTTACTGCGGGACGTTCTTAGGTAGCTTCCCTTCTGTTATATTCTGTGCTTAAAGTATTGAAATATTTTATTTGATTTTCTGCCTCTCGCAAGGTAATAAGCCTTTACAAATACTATTGTGGTTTTATTCTAATGCCTTTTTTAAACCAAACCAATTTAGAAAAGGCATTAGGTATCAGCCTGTTGAGTTTAACAAAACCGACTTAACTCCACTTGTGTGGCTATTCGAACCTTTAAGGCAGAATAGTGTCTTATCTCGATTATCTATCTTTCAATATTCAATAGATAGATACTCTATCGCGATAAGATAGAATAAAGATAGATAAACTTAGGTGCGATAATCTTCGAAAACTTTACATAAATTCCATTCAAATTTTCCATTACAGTATAGGTACATAATATGTGTTTCGTAACAGCTATATTATGATCTTATATTGTTAGATAACGATACGGGCGGTCAAGTCACTTGTCAGTCAACATAATATTATAGACCGGTCAATTTACACATCCAATGATTCACACTTGGTTAAAATTGGTAGGATTGTTCGAAACACTGTTATAAATGAAATGTGAAAAGTCCTCATCGATTCGACTCCTGGAAAAAAAATTACTCTTGAGTGCCACAAAGAAACAAACATACATACACATACATACATAGACCGATAAACACATTACGGCTCCTTTACGTCGCGCAGTCGGGCAAAAAAGACCCGCGAAGAAAGAAATTAAGAACCGCGACGCGGGTTTAATTGTTGAGCATCGAAGAATTTTTAGTTTTTATTTTATGCGTTCACAGAGGCCACAAGACGTCGAATAATTGATAAAATATTAAGGGCCTGTTTCACCACTTTCTGATAAGTGTCGGATAGCTTACAACTTTTGTCTAAGTTGTCACTTGACATAAAGTAAGAAAGTGACAAAACCTACGTTTAGGCTATCTGACACTTATCAGAAGGCGGTGAAACAGGCCCTAACTGTTTCTCTTTATTAACTTTCAGGTAAAGCGAGCTCTCTAATCAGTATATCTGAAGCTTTGGTACCTGTGATCTACTCGCCAGTCTACAGTAAGGTGTACCTCTACACGCTGTCCACATTCGCAGGCGCTTTCTACCTCATAAGCGCCGCGCTAGCCGCTCCTGCCATACTTATATATTTGTAAGTCAACACTTCCCCTCTTTCTTATTTCTGAGGGTCTTGACCCCTTTCCAATATTGACATAATTGCAGAGATTTTTTTCAGATAATACTTACCTAATGAGATGGGCACCTATCCCAGATCCTTCTACATAATATGACGTCACGTCTACAGCTACGAGTACTCGTAGCTGTACCTGTGATGATACGCCGGCCTACGACGTTAGTTACGTCGTACTATGTAGAGTACCTTTTTTTAACCCCCGACGCAAAAACGACGGGGTGTTATATATAAGTTTGACGTGTCTGTTTGTGTGTGTGTGTATGTGTGTGTCTGTCTGTTCCCCTGTGGCGCTCAAACGGGTGGACTGATTTGAATGCGGTTTTTGTTGTTTAAAAGGTGGATTAGTCGAAAGTGTTGTTAGCTATGTTTGAAGAAAATTGGTCCAAGATGGCCGCCGCTACAAAATGGCGGATTACATATTTTTTCACAACTCCCTTAATATGGTTATCAAATGAAAGGGCTTGACTAGATACTTTAGGTACCTATTTTAGTTTATTATTTACCTATTGTAAATGTTAGGCATTTGTCATAGGTACCTATCTACATGAGGTAGGTATAGACCAGTCATTATAGTAAGTTCACCTCGGAATTCGAGATACTCAGCTATAAATCTGTAAATACTTGTATATTATTGACACCTAAAAGTTGTCTTAAAACCTACATATGGTAGGGTGAACACAGACTTGGCCAAATTTTAGCAGTTTATGTTTCATTCCATACAACAAAAACTGAAAATATTTTTTTTCGGGCAAGATATCAGTTTCAGAGAAAAAATTTGAATAACAATTATTCATCAGAATGACAAGATCTTTCGATAGGTATTTTTTTTAAATGGAATTTGTAACAAAAAATCCTATGTCCCTCAAATAGCAGTTTCGACTCACTGTGCAGCGTGGCGGGACGCGAGTCTAAGGTCTAGATAAACCTCCAGGTTTAATGGCCTGGTTCTAGCATTGCAACCTCGTAATATAGGTAGACTATGTATATTTCAACAACTCCAGCAAAAAGAGACCTTGCGGGCGGTCACCGGCATCACGCCCTTTTATGTCGAAGCACTCCGATTTCTAATAACAATCACAACCTTGAACCGAATTTTCTATTTAAGAGTAAAGGTAAGAAAAAACGACACCTTGAAAGACCTTGGTTTTTTCTCCTTAACGTAGAAAGTGAAGTTAGACCAACCTATTTCAGTCGTCAAGTTTGTGACGAATAACGGTTCTATTTATGTGCCTAGGACTTTAATTATACCTACACTGTCAACGAGCACCTCAGAAGTGAAAAACAATAAAATTATATCCGAATTACTAATTCCGTGGAATTCTGACGTTTGTAATGTTACCAGAGATAAAACAATTCAACAAAAAAGATAAAAAATTCAAAACTTATGTAGGTACAAATAAAAATCAACTGCCGCATGTAGATATGACAAATGCCTAACAGACACGTTTCATGTTGAGAATGTCATTTGACTTCCATTTTTGAATGAATTTTTTCAATGTGCTTCTTTTGTTTTCTATTGCTTTGTGTGCACTTGTTAGTGTGCACTTTCTAGTTTCCACTCTTGGTGTTTTCTATTTTAGGGCGAAACGACTAATATTATTATTATTCGGCATAATATGGCTTTTTATGATGACAGGGAATTAAAGTAGTTTGGGGTAAAATCGTACTTCGTAGATGTTAACCCTGTTCTCCATACAAATAACTCATCTGTAAATGACAATGACAGCTGACAGAATTCCACGGAATTAGTAATTCGGGTATAAGTTAATTTTAGATTTGTAAACTAGGGTCTACGAGTATCTAGAATCTAGATATAGGAAATAGGAATACCGCTTGACTGTGACACTAGCTGCTGAAAGTCACTGCATTAGACTTATTGACGCAGTGGTCTTGTGGGAGGTCCCGGGTTCTATTTCCGGCAAAGGCAATTTGGTAATTTACAATTTCTAAACTGTCGCTCCTCGCTGGTCTGGTCTGGTGGGAGGCTTCAGCCTAGGCTAGTTACCATTCTACCGGTAAAGCCGCGCCGCTAAGCGATTTAGCGTTCGGTACGAAGAGGTAGAAACCGAGGGTATTAAGGCTAGAAGTGTCACGCTGATCGTCAGCGCTGAGTTCGGCGTGTAGTTGGTCTGCGCCGACCGCCGCCCACGCGCCTGTCTTCAGTGAGCGTTTGTGTCGCGCTGACGAGCGACTCAGAGCCGAGCGGTCGGCGTTGTTCTAAAACGCTTCTATAGCAACCATACATATTGGCCTGTCAGCGCCGACGATCAGCGTGACACTAACTCGGGTTAGCCTACTTTCATCTTAGACTGCATCGTCGCTTACCATCACGGGAGTCCATCGCAATTCGCAGTCAAAGACTAACTTGAAGATGAATAAAAAAACCCTTTCATAACAAATTAACTTAGTTACCTCCTTAACTATATTTTGAAAAGACTAACCATTTTTTAGGGTTCTGTAGGTACTCAAATGTCACTCTGCTGTCTGTCTGTCTGTCCGCCGCCGGTCACAGGTCTCTAGCTCGTAACTAGACGAAATGAGTTACAAACCTAGAATTTTGGTAAAATGTTGAATTATAAAAATTATTTTTTTTTTCTTCTATTTCCAGAAGCATGTACATTTTACGAAGAAAAGAGATCGAAGAGAGCCGCTCCGCTGAGACAAAGTCCAAGGAGAACGAAGTGACGCGATTTTAGTGAATTCCTGTTTTGTATAATTTATTGTTTAATTTTTAGTTGTAAGATGCCTATTATGTACCTACCACAAAATCTCAATAAATGTAAGGTTTGTATTTTAGCTGATTTTTTTTTTTCTAAAATCATCTTGAACTAGCAATTCTATCTGATACTGCATCTACCACTAAGTACTCTATTCTAGCCTCTATTCATGCAAGTAGATAACTTTAGGCGACGTCAAACTGAAGCAACATGAATACCGCCATTTTGGTGAAAGTGAAAGTTTAAAACCTTGCTAATTGATTGCCAACAAAAGGGTTTAAAACCTTTCTTTGACTGAAGAGTTACTCCGCATGCCATCAATTTATACACATTTACGTACTGAGGTAATTAATTTATAAATTAAAAACATGAGTTGCTCACATAAGTATAAATGATTTAATACATAAAATATGTACACAATTTTACCTATTAATATATACTACAAAATGTACACAGTCAAAAGAATGTTTCACAATTTCTACAGTTTGATTAGTGATTACCTACCTACCGTTGGTTTCTTACAAAATATCTAAAAAAAGAGTTGGTAACCATTTGCTAGTTTATTCAAAATGTACTTATATTAAAGCTTGACCAGAAAAATAAAAAACTTCGCCATACTGCAGAAAACCAAAGAACCAATAGGTATACTTAATTTCTTCTATGGCAACACTAAAATTAAAAATGTCATCAATTTGTGTCATCAATGAACATTAAATGCGCAATTCGATCACACGAAACGGCGCAGATGTCTCGAATTGTGCGTTTGTGTTTATGTACAAGTTTAGGAAATACATGAAGAGTACAATTTATGTCAACCATAGTGACATTCAATGTCACATTGACATGATTATGACAACACTTAATGTTGGAATGACAAAAGCCATAATAAAAGAAATTAAATTGTTCTAGGGCCAGAATTCCGTGGAATTCTGGCGTTTCTTAATGTTACCAGATAACAATAAATTCAAAACTTAACACATAAATAAAAATCAATTGCCTCGATGAATGTCTATAGATATGACAAATGTCTCACATACTGATACTTCAGGTACTTTAGTTTAGGGTAAAATCGAACATCAGGTACCTAACCCTGTTTTTATACAAATAACTCATTCTATTTTTAAACGACAACTGTCAAAATGTCACTGATTTAATTGAATTAAAAATCAGACTATAGAGCAATTTTATTTATTTTCCTAGCCAGGCTTTACGTATGGAAAATACTTTCAATGAGTTACAAGTCATAGCTCATGTTCAGTCTCATTGAAAGCGTGTTCCAAGCGCGAATATGTTTTGTGTATAATAATAATGAATACAGCGCAAGGAACACCAATGAAGTGGACTTGTACCGAAGCCCAGTCTTTTAATGATAACAACTTTAACTCAGCTGAACTTTGACACACCGTTCACAGCAAAACAAAACACGAACCGCGCCCAGAATCGCGCATTTAGATAAGTACATAATATATCAAAGTAAATAAAGATGTTTTCATTAAAAAAGAGGCCGCGACTTGGCGTCACTCGTAATTATCTTCTGGCACACCAGTATGCTTAGTCTCACTTTTTACATAGTGGCAACGGTGATCGAAATTCGAGTATCGACACACAATGACTTCAGAGCGAAATGAACCCAAAGACTCTTATTTTAAAGTCGTAATTCAATAGTCCGAATATTTATTTTACAACATTTCTGCTCGGGGCGCTGGCTGTTTTGTGTGCTGTGCTGAAATGTGCTGAATGTATATTCAGCATTCGAACTCAAGCCTTAATGTAAGCCATTTTAGGTCCATTTTACTCTGAAGTCATTGTGACTCGATCAATAGTATACTATTAAGTTTTGGAGAGCTGCAAAGTAAGAGTAAGCATACTTTATTATAATATATGTATATTATATATATTATAGCTTGTGTACTGTAGAAAAGGACACACCATTATCATTTATCGTGATTGGTGTGACAATTCTCAAAAAATATAAGGATGCGTTTACGTTGCTAATTACAAAATAACTTAAATATTTTGTCAACCAACCAGCCTTATTTTATTTAAAAAAAAAATTGGTTGCCTGTAGTCTGTTTACTTACGGACGATAGTTTTACGTGACAACGTCATAAGAAAACATTGCCTCTCTATCGCTTGTTCCGCGCTCTCGATTGCACGCTCGGATAGGCGGTACGTGATAATGAGTCATGCTTTCTCGTGCGTGCGGCCGACGTTCATCGATTTATAAGACCTTATCACGTCAAAAAGTCATAATATGTTAGTTCCTAGGTTTTCATTTTTAGACGGGTAGAACCGTCTATTATGGAGCTGTTCTACTCAATGAGTTCTACTATAAAAACTAAGAACCCAAAAATTACGATATCGTCGGCGTCAGTGCAGGACCTTGTAACTGCAAGTTGTGGTGAAAACATTTTTTTCGCCAAAATTATTACATAAAGTATCCCGCCATCTACTGATAAAACGATAAACTATACCCGTATTACTAATTCCCTGGAATTCTGACGTTTCGTAATGTTACCAGAAATAAAACAATTCCCACAAAAAAGATAAAAAATTCAAAACTTATGCAAATACAAATCAACTGCCGCATGTAGATATGACAAATGCCTGACAGACACTTCATGGTGATTATGTCATTCGACATCCATTTTTGAATAAATTTTTTCAATGTGCTTCTTTTGTTTTCTGTTGCTGTCAGTGTGCACTTTCTAGTTTCCACTCTTGGTGTTTTCTATTTTAAGGCGAAACGAGTAATATTATTACGCGGCATATGGCTTTTTATGATGACGGGGAATTAAAGTAGTTTGGGGTAAAATCGTACTACATAGATGTTAACCCTGTTCTCCATACAAATAACTCATCTGTAAATGACAATGACAGCTGTCAGAATTCCGGAGAATTAGTAATACGAGTATAGATTGTAAACACGGTTGTCGGTAAATCAGTAAAATTTAGTACCTTCTAAATGTCAATTCAAAAATGTGCAGTACCTTGTAACTGCAGTATAAAACAACGTGAAAAAAGTTATATTAAATTGTTCGCATCGCTTTTAAGAAAGTTTTTATCATCTACTGTACAAAATGCTTTTTTGCATTTAGAAGGTCTTGCACTGACGCCGACGATATGTGCATTGTGCCTTTACTTTAATTACGGGTGTAATTTGTCTGGTGGGAGGCTACCGGCAAAACCGTGCCGCCAAGCGTTTCAGCGTTACGGTACGATGCCGCGTAGTAACCGATCAGCGGTATGAGTTTAACACGTTCGCGGACACTTGGCCCTATTTTGTAACACTACTTTGACACTTCATTTTTGTATGAAATGCTTTAGCCGCTCTGTCCCTAATAAAAGTTACCAAGTATTCAAATAAGAACGCGTTGGTTATAGCCTTCGCCTGCTATAACCGTTCCGTCACTGGTAATAGTTAATAAGTATACAAATAGGACGCAACTGCTATAGCCTTCGCCATGCCTTCGCTATATATAGGGTTTATTAACATGGCATAATGCAGCACCGTACAAATTGGTCCGTTCTACCAGTTCAATTACTGACGAAGGAAAGAACCGAATAAATATTACTATTGGAGATGTTGGAGGAGATGTTGATGATCAACGAAAAATATAGGTCCAACTGACGTGTAATTATACTCAAATTCTGGTATAGGAACGGTTGATATTTGCCATTCTTCTCCTATGATATGTGATGACCTAGGACGTTGATGGTCAGGCAATCTCGTATCGGTATCAAACGAATGTAAGTTATTAATACTGGTCTGTGACTGGACTGAATCTTGTGCATTTTGCGGGCTAGCTGGAGACAAAATAGCAGATAGATCACCTAATGAATCAACCAAAGCAGGAACATGAATATGGACATCAATCTTGTAAAGTAATTGGAGATTCAACAGAAGGCATCTGTTCACCTATTTTATGTAGTACCTAGTGTATTTGCTCCTTTTTATTTTCCAAACGCTTTACTCTACCACCCTCCTCTTCAGAGTCAGATACGTGAGTTGTTGATGACCCGCTATTTTCATTGGGTATACTTATAATTAGTATCGGAACCATAATCGCCGTCACAGTCATTATAGGGATCCTGTTTAGACTATTCTTTTGCACTTGAATTCAATTCTTGTATCGATTCGTTATCGCTCGATGTATCTGGTTTCTCTAGATAGCTCGCCAGAGGAAACTTCGTCAAACAGTTTAGCTATACGTTCATTTTCTCGTTCGTATTGATCATAAACTTTTCTAAAACTAACGCTCTTATTACATTTCCACTAAGCGGCGCACTTGCCGGGCTATTGAACAAATCGTCATACAATTACCACTGCTATGACAGCTGCGTCAGTGTGAGTGCGCACACTAACGTTCCTATGGGTCAGCAAGTAGAAACACGTTTAAAGGTGGTTATGTGACACATAGCAAAGTGAAAAATTCGATTTGAGGGCACTTGATAATGAACTATACGGCAGTGGTATGAAAATTCGGCTGCTAAAGCCGCTGTGCTTCTAGAGTGCAAAAAAATATTGAAGGGTATAGCAGGCGCGTCATTTTGCGCAAATCACTAGAGTATGCTCTAGCCTGCGCGTCCGCGAACGTGTTAATACACCGCTGCCATACGTTAGCCCGCTTCCATCTTAGACTGCATCGTCACTTACCAACAGGTGAGATCGCAGTCTAAATTGAACATGAATAAAAAAACAAGGGTACAAAATGTATATTCTGATTTTTTATTCCGTGGAATTCTGACGTTTCTTAATGTTACCGGAGATAAAACAGTTCCCACAAAAAAGATAATACCTAAATTCAAAACTTACATATAAATAAAAATCAATTGCATCATGTAGATAATAAGACAAATTCCTGACAGAAACTTCAAGTACTTTGGGGTAAAATCAAACTTCAGGTGATAACCCTGTTTACATACAAATAACTCATTCTGTTTTCAAATCACAACTGTCAGAATTGCACAGAATAAAAAATCAGACAATAGAATTATTTCAGCCATCGGCCGGTCACGTCTAAAACTTCAGTTTGAAATTCTTCGAGGTCGTTTTCTTCGGTTTGTCTTGCGGTTTGTCGTCCGTGAAATCCTTGTAGATGAGCATCTTGATGTACCGGCCCTGTTGGTCGGCCGGCAGCGCAACGCCCAGCGCTTCGCAGTTTCTCACGATCTCTGTGCAACCGCGCATGTCCCTGTTCGTTACTGAAACAATATTTACCTATCACACTAATATTATAAAGGCGAAAGTTTGTGTGAGTGTATGTGTGTGTGTGTGTGTATGTTTGTTACTCTTTAACGCCGCAACTACTGAACCGATTTGGCTGAAATTTTGAATGGATATAGATTATGCCCAGACTTAACACACAACACACTTATTTTTATCCCGGAAAAGTATTCCTATGGGACTAAAATAGATCCAAAAACGCAATAGATGGCGCTTACCTAAGAACAGTTCTTAGGTAAATCACGCTCACATAGCACATTATTACAATAGTTGCATGCATCTGTAGGTATATGCGTTTGCACTTTTTATTCTGGAAAAATCCACAGTTCCCCGGGATTTTGAAAAAACCGAAATCTATAGCTACAGACTTCCTTGAAAGTAGGTATAAAGGTAGAAAAAGGAAGCGGGAACGGGAACCTAAAATCCACGATTCCCTTGGGATTTGAGAAAAACCGAAATTCACGCGGGCGCAGCCGCGGGCAGAAGTTAGTTGTTATACATATTTATATAGATCTTAACTAATATTACTAATCGATAACGGACGATCTCAAGCGAGTCGCTGGTAGCCGCTGGAATCAGGCGGCACAAGATCGTGTGCTGTGGCGATCCTTGCATGAGACCTATGTCCAGCAGTGGACGTCTATTGGTTGAGACGACGAATGTTATAAATGCGAAAGTGAATTAGTTTGTTTTTTGACGCTTTCACGCTTAAACCGCTCAACCGATTTTGACGTTTGGTACTGAAATAGGCCTCTTGTTAACATGTCACGTTTTATCCGTTTTATATGAATCAACTGCCTCGTTGCTCTGTTCGATTCCCGGGTCGGGCAAATTATTGTTAGGCATTGGGTTTTTCTGTCAAGAAATTCTCAGTGGCCAGCCTGGAGTTGGTAGTTGGCGGTGTTTGACCCCGTGACTCGGAGAGCACGTTAAGCAGTGGATCCAGGTTATTATCACTATCATGTGACAATAGTCGTTAAAGGCTAAAGCCCGCCGATCCGCATTGGAGTAGCGTGGTGGGTCTAAGCACTAAATCCCTCTCTCCTATGAGAGAGAAGACCTGTGCCCAACAGTGGGACATTAAAAGGCTGCAGTGGTGGTGGTCATATGGATAACGGTGCGCCGTCCGGCACGTTGTTCATACAAGACGTGAGTTTCCACGGCGTGTTAAGGGCCATAGAGTAGACCTTGGAGAAGAACAGGCAAAATAGGGTTGGTGAGGATATGAAACCAATTTAGATATAGATTAATCAAGTGTTTCAGATACTGTCGTATGATTTCAGTTAGGGATAATAGATGTTTGGGGTTGGAGCAATAATTTGTTTTGAACGCTGGTTGGGCGCAGGTAAAATTTTTCTCCGCGCCATCGAATATTTTTCAATGCAAAGATACTGATGACAATGTGCGATTCAGCACAATAATTTTCGTTAAACAGGTAAAACTTGTCGAACCTCTTGCTTGTATGCAGAACATCTGTCTGAACTCTTAAAGTTATCAATACCTAGGAAATAATATTCCAAATATACATGAACTCACGTTCAACACGAGATAAAATGCCTTGCATAATAAATTAATAGCCGATGTTGATAAAATGATTGATTAGTATTGTTTGCCTGATTTAATTTTAATCACAAACATAATTACTATAGCAACTTAAATAAAATATTTAAAACATTGTTATGTCTGAATTGATCTCTGAAAATAAACAAAGTGTTGTTTGTTTTACTTGTGTCTATCTTGTTTATTATTGTATTTATGAAATAAATGAGTCTTTAAAATTTTCCAACTTTTATACTTGGAAAATTGGCAAGTAAGTTAAATACAGTCACACTCTGTAAGGGTGTCTGCGAGGCGGTTTCGAGGCGGCGTCGAGGCGGTGTCGAGGCATCGTCGAGGCGGCGCGGCGTTGAGGCGACGTCGAGGTGTCATTGAGGCGGCGTCGAGGAGGTGTCGAGGCGTCGTAGAGGCGACGTTGAGGCGACATCGAGGCGGTATCGAGGCGGTATCGAGGCGGCGTCGAGGTGTCGAGGCGTCGTAGAGGCGACGTTGAAGCGACATCGAGGCGGTGTCGAGGCGGTATCGAGGCGGCGTCGAGGCGGTATCGAGGCGGCGTCGAGGCGTCGTAGAGGCGACGTTGAGGCGACATCGAGGCGGTGTCGAGGCGGTATCGAGGCGGCGTTGAGGCGGCATCGAGGCGGCATCGAGGCGTCGTAGAGGCGACGTTGAGGCGACATCGAGGCGGTATCGAGGCGAAATCGAAGAGCGAGCGTATAAGTATTTAAAAGATAAGTATAAATGTAAACAACGCTCATTGTCAAGAGTCGCACCGACAATGCGACGCCATTTTGTTGTTTTGTTTCGGAAGTTATCATGTTAATTGACCAGAACAAAGTATGGTAACAAAGTATAGTTGCCGCTTCTCAATTATTCGTTACAGCTTATCTTTCTTGCGCGTCATCACTGCCTTATTTCCACTTCGACTTTGATTAATTATTATTATATTATATTATACTTATACTACATAATATTATAATGCTTCAAGGTTCTTATGTATAAGTAAATAAAAGTTGAGTGTGACTATACTTAACCTTGAATAATCAAAATGATTCTTAAAATGAAAGCACCTCTTGTTTACTCTTTTAAGGCATTGCAGAAGTTAAACAATCGTCACTTATTCAAGACAAGCTTAAAACTTAAGCATTTTATTATTTCATGTATATTATTGAAATTACTCATTCACACTTACATTTATAGTTGAACAGTATTTGCAAGACTTTGGCATATTCGTCCATCATGTTATACTTTAGTAGACTTTGTAATAATCTCACAACTGCATCCTCGTTGTATTCACGAAGGATGCTAATACTGAATGTTGATGCTCTGGAATTTTATAAGAAACAATATTGTTCATTTATTTTGATTATAGTAAAGCCAGTACTGACCAGTATTATCTGAATGTAATGTAACTTGGTACAATGTGATCAATTGTATTGTCAGTACAGTGAGCGGAGCTTCTTCATCATCATCATCATGATCAACCCATTACCGGCTCACTACAGAGCACGGGTCTCCTCTCAGAGTGAGAAGGGTTTTGGCCATAGTCTACCACGCTGGCCAAGCGGATTGGCAGACTTCACACACCTTTGAGAACGTTAAGGAGAACTCTCAGGCATGCAGGTTTCCTCACGATGTTTTCCTTCACCGTTAAAGCAAGTGATATTTAAATACTTAAAACGCACATAACTCCGAAAAGTTAGAGGTGCGTGCCCGGGATCGAACCCACGACCTCCGATTAGAAGTCGATCGTCCTAACCACTAGGCTATCGGAGCTTCTCACTGCCTTCCAAACCCTTACTTTATGTTGGAAATCAGTATATTACATGATACATTTGTAAATGGAACATAAAAGAACATGATGCTCTCAACAAGTATGTTACAGGGACACCTTAACAGATATTCTTACATTATGATACAATTGTACATAGGTCAGTCATCATCAGTGTTTTAAACCTAATCATAAGAATGAAAAATGTAATAATTTTTTTATCTGACCCGGATTCTTAACTTGGGATCTTTGATCTACAGCCAACTACGCCAACTAAGTCACTAGACCAATGAAAAATATAAAATAATTAGTCTTCTTCTTCTTTAATTATGATTTTAATATGATTTATACAAACATTAAAAACAGTTTAATTTAAACTGTACTACAATTTGATAGATTTTCGAAAGTCAAAGGTCAAATTTAGTTCTCAACGTAAATGTGTACTATATTACTTACTTATCTCTTACAATATCTTGTAGAACTTGTGAGCTGTCCAACAGTTCATTCGAAATCATCTGATCCGAAAACCAGTTGCTGGTCCAACAGATGTGCCAGTAACAAATAAGGGGGTAGTGGTCATTCCACCTAGTACTGAATTCCAGCACATATTTCTTAAAAATTACCATCGACGCCTCTGAACGATTCAACACAGAATCGTTGATTAGCTCCCTAAATATGGTTCTGTAAAAACTTCTCAATCCTTCGTGTTTTATATAAGCCTCTTTTAAAACGGAGAGACCTTGTTCCGAGTTTCCCTTCATACACTGTGCTTTAGCTGTATAATGCATGAATTCCCCATTTCTCAAATACAAATTACGGTCCATTTTCAAGCAATATTTTTGGAGTACCTGTAATTGCAAAATGTTTTTGAATTCAAATCTTTGGGCATGACTAACTTTGAAACTACATATTTTTATTGAAATCTTACACCTGATACAGATATTAGTTTTTAGAGCATGTCTACAGAATTTCAATGAGTTTGACTGGGTAATATGCTGATAAAAATCAAACTCTTTTGTATAGCGTGCTCTTGAGTGAGACTTCTTTTAATGATTAGAGTACGAGTCAATTACTTAATCTAGATACTTATGAATTAAATAAATAAATTTTGACTTTACCTCCACTATATCCACTCGCCCAGATATACTATAATATCTGAACAGTTTTTTGAGAGTAATACTACTACAATATTTCCGTTTATCAAGGCACTCGTTCACTAACTTGACCAGTTGTTTACCTCTATTTCTTGTCATGAGATCTTGTAATAAATCATCTATTTCCTGAACTGTCATATTTGTGATGTCTACCGTCCTATTACTGTCCATTTCCATGAAGTATCTGAACCGAAAGTCTTGTGCTTGAATTGTTTTATATCTTTGTAATGGGTCATGATCGACAGCTTCTAAAGTTGTGGTGAAATTTGAAGTAAGTATAGAACATTTTCGGCTTAGTTCTCTAATATTATACAATGTTTTTACATAATTACTTGGAGTTTTTAATCGTTGCATTTTCTGACTCCTTCCTTTCTGAGGGGTTTCTTCAACGTTTAATACCTACGTCCAACGCCTAAAAGACGTCATTATAATTTTGTTATTATGTTATCTATTTAATTAACATTTATTATGTTATCTATTTAATTAACATTGTAAAGTTTTTTTAAACAATTTTCGAATTTTTGCGTAAATAAATAAAATCTAATATTTGCTTTTGAGGTTAGAAATAGAAAATAGAAAAATCAAAATATGTCAACGTCATTGTTGTTGTCACTATGCTTGTCCATGAACCTATAGAAGTATCTCTATGTTAAAAACATAGCGTAGATAAAAATTGGAAATTATCTGATATAATCTGTACATTAATGTACATTAATGTGCACGCATATTTGTCATCTTTTTGAAAATTGAATGAGAAAAAATTTATCATTTTTATACTTAATTTGTTATCTGTTAATCACAGAAAAAAAATATACTACTCAGGGGAGCTGACATCTATTGGTGAGTGTAAAAACTAGAAGTTGAACTGTTATAAAACTACTTGCCACTAGATGGCGAGAAGTATTTTTAATCATAAAATTAAATTAAAATCTCTTGGAGTATTTTTTTTTATTCATCTTGGGTTATTTTATTGAGATCAATTATTCACCTATTCGTTTTTATGATGTTAATTTACTTACATCCTGTGTGCTTAGTCTAAAGCGGAGCACTCGAAAACGAACTCGAAAACTATTGATCGATTTCAGAGTAAAATAGACCTAAAATGGCTTGTATTAAGGTTTGAGTTCGCCAATACATTCAGCATTGTTCGAATGCTGAATGTATTGGCGAACTCAAACCTTAATACAAGCCATTTTAGTGTGCTTAGTCTAAAGCGGAGCACTCGAAAACGAACTCGAAAACTATTGATCGATTTCAGAGTAAAATAGACCTAAAATGTCTTGTATTAAGGTTTGAGTTCGCCAATACATTCAGCATTGTTCGAATGCTGAATGTATTGGCGAACTCAAACCTTAATGCAAGCCATTTTAGGTCTATTTTACTCTGAAATCGATCAATAGTTTTCGAGTTCGTTTTCGAGTGCTCCGCTTTAGACTAAGCACATAGGTCTATTTTACTCTGAAATCGATCAATAGTTTTCGAGTTCGTTTTCGAGTGCTCCGCTTTAGACTAAGCACACTGATTCCAATCCTGACATCTATTGATGGATCGTTAACTCACATTTTTCTTCTTTTAGCCAATAGGTGGCAGTAGTCTTAAACACAAAAATTATCAAAAATAACTTCAAGTAGGTATGCTGTTTAAAAAATATTAATAATAATAATTAACTTCTCACAACATAATAATTAAATTTTTGATTACAATAATATACTAGTGACATCTATTGATGAATAGTTTAAGGAATACTTTTTTGAGACTATTCACCAATGCTATTCACCACTAGTAGATGACACACACATTCATCAATTTTGATTTTAAAATTACTACCTACCTACTTCCAATTTTTTAACTTTGCACTAAAGCTTATCGAGATAGTTTATTCATTGTCGTCGTCGTTATCAACTGATAGATGTCTACTGCTAGGCATAGACCGAATAGGTCTCTTAAAGGGACCGCACGACGTGGTCTTGTGCCGCTTGTATCCAGTAGCTCCATGCAAGTCTTCTTTGCGACCCAATAATATTGGGTCACCTATATATAGTTAGGTACCTACTACCTACTTTCTAAGTTAAGTAGAGAAGACTAGGCTAGGAGTACCTATCTCGCCATGTAGGAGGCCTATTCTTTCTATGCAGTAGGTAGGTAAGGTACCTATATAAATCTAACATTACCGGGATAACTCTCGCCTCTTTTGTTTTTTTTTTCTTCTAATATCATCGATAAATAATAGCCCATTCGTTTTTTTTGTCTATTAAAGGTGATCGCCGACAATCGCACGCTGCCTCAAATCGTCGATGCCAACTGCCCAGCGGGTGGCGATCGCACGACACAAGCTCAGAGCTGACGGGATAGTTAATTCTTATTTTAATACATCAAATAATTTAGGTATTTCATTATAGGATGATATATTTTGCTAAAACAAGTGATCTGAAATATTGAACGTTAAACCGATTTTACCACACACTAAACAGTCTATATCTCGGAAACTACTGAACCGATTTTGATGAAACTTGCACTGTTTCCTAAGTTGAACTAAATGGAAGCCAATAAAAGAGAATAGTTACAATCCAATTACATACAAATATAATATTTACCTACAAACAATTACTAACATTCACACCTATGAAATTTTATATATTTGTATGGAAGTCCCTATAGATTATTATTTATTATCAATTAGATATGTGAATATTTTGCAGTTCCAATAATATTACATACTTAACATAAATAATAATACGTCTTGAATTGATAACCTCCTTTTTTTCAAGTCGGTTAAAATTTAATTAATAATCTGTGCTGTGAAGGATTTATAATAAAGGTACCTATTTATTTAAGCTTATTCCAACGAGTGGTAACTTGCGTCTTCAGAAAATATTCCGTAGTTTCTTCGACTACACACATGCGATGCATTTTTTTAAACTCATAAACTGTTTTGTCTTTAACCATAGTAAACGATCGATAATTTGTAGATCGTTTATTTTAAAACCAAAAGCAAGGAAGGTAGCATTGTTTTTTATCAATAAAAGATTAGGTAAGTAGGTATAAGTATAGATATTATATTTATGTACGGTCTACGTCATTTAATTTTTTCATTATATTTAAGAATTCAGATTAACTTTGTTGTTGATTTAGGTATTTCAAAATCATTGAATTGGCGCCAAGGCGACACGACCCCAGATCAAGCGTGACCAACCGCTTTACTTGCTCTCCGAGGCATATGGGTGACGGGTGTATATAACACCGCCTACTTCCAATTCCGGGTTGGCACTTTTTGACAGAAAAACCGATAAATAACCCCATAACTTTTTGGCCCGACCCGGGAATCCAACCCGGGCCAAGCCAACCAGTTTGAAATTTAAAGGATCTTCTTCTACGTCGTTGCCTCATGACTCATGACTCATGCTATCATGAGCAGCTTTGACTAATGACTTCCAGGCTTCTCTGTCTTGTGAAAGTCGGATGGATGCGTGTATGCTGCAGTTACACGCTTGTTTAACAGTATCGGTCCAGCGGGTTGGTGATATCCCTCTACTTCTCTTTCCCTCCACGTGGCCGACCACACTCAGTTTTTCAAAATTATCAGGGTCTCGCCGAACCACGTGACCGAAGTACTTGAGAACCCTGCGCATACATATAGACATATAGTATGGAGTTTGAAGGATAGGTAAGTACGATACTATTATGAAAACTTTCCCAGTGGACTGTCAACTGGAGTCATTGCGGCGGCGAGGTACAATCGTTACAAAAGCGCAGGATAATGTTATGTCGAGTGGACGGCCGTGGAGTGGAATAAAGACCATTGTCTGTGATATCCACGCCTATTTTAGCATCCAATGATAGGGGTGGAGACAGGACAATGAGGGTAACACAACATTCTGATCGATAAATAATCGATAGGATATAAAAGAGATTTAACTATTTAGATATTATCGATAACGACAGCCCATTGTGAATAGATATAATGCCCATTATTTTATGGTATTGTGACATCTTTAGCGGCGAGGCTCTAAACATAGGTACGAGTCGTAGGGGACAACGACTAGGGCTTCGCTGCAGCCTTTTAACGTCCCACTGCTGGGCACAGGCCTCCTCTTTATAAGAGAGAGGGATTTAATTGGCTGCTTAACGTGACCCAGAAATCGAACCCGGGGTCCCGTGATCTGCAGTCGAATATGCTAACCACTAGATCAACGAGCAAACATTATCAAGATAAATTAATGATAGCTGGGAAAATCAATTCGTGTCACCCACTTAAAATAATAGAGACATCCAAAACGGTTGATGACACTAATATACATTTTACTTATACAATATTATTGTCAACAATAAAGTGCATTTGACAAACGAAGCATAACTCATTCGATTAACAAGCGGTTACACTGAGCGCCTGCGGGCACGTTAACAGACGTTAACTCAAAAGATGCCTCACTACCACCACTTGTGCTAGAGCCCCATTCTCAAACAAACACATCGCTCGCAGGTGTCCGAAGTTGAATGGTCGATACGCCACTCTTTCACCCGTTAATGATATCTTTGTAACGCTGGGGCAGCATTAATCCTATTTTAATTTGACTAATTGCAACATTAATTAACGGTGAGTGCCGATTAAAATTTTTGTGTGGGTGGAACGAGTGCACTGAGATATGATATAGAGCTTATAGATATTATATAACGTAAAGTAACCAACAATGGGTATAAGTTGTTTCTTATTCTACTTGCCCAATACATTTTGACATCTGTGATTATAGCAATTAGATACTCGTACATCATTATATACATACGAATTCACACATTTATTTATTTTTATTTATTTATTTACATACAAACTTCTACTTACCTCTTATGTAGCTACTGATTTCTGCAGATCAACTTGAATGATCCAGGACAGTCGAAATGCGGCACTCGAAGTAGGTATATGACCTAATAATAATGTCCTCCCAACCGAATTTCGACCACGGCGGCCAATCTCAATCGAGGTGGAGACTGGCTAACTACGCAGAAGATATTATAGTGTACAAATGTCTGCACATACACAGGTGCACTTATTATTCGTTAACTCTCATAGTCCGATGCAGATGGGATGCCATTGCGACAAAACCGGAGAGAGATCAGGCGCAGAACTGACGGCTTTGCGTGCCCTCCGAGGCACGTACATAGGTGTAGGTATCTAATACCGCCAACATCTAACCACAGATCTAACTCTGGGCTGGCACTGAGAATTTCTTGACAGAAAAATCAAATATTAATTTTAGACCCGACCTGTGAATTGAATCCTAGAACTCATAATCCGCAGTTGACCAGACCACCGAAGCATTTATAGGTAAAGGTATAACCTAACGAGTAGCTAACCTAGTTAGCAGCTAGATACGCGGTTGCTATGTTTTTTTTTAAATCTATAATATAATAAAACTGTAACAGATCCAATTCTGTACATTGAAGATATTTTGAAAATTTTTATTGGAGGGCACTCTATAATCGATACTGAAGCCAAAACTGCAATATTTTTCATTTTTGTCTGTCTGTCTGTCTTTCTGTCTGTCTGTCTGTCTGTCTGTCTGTCTGTCTGTCTGTCTGTCTGTCTGTCTGTCTGTCTGTCTGTATCTTGGCCGCGCATCACGCCGAAACTACTGAATGGATTCGAATGAAACTTGGTACGATTTGAGTTTATAATTCGAGGTAGGACATAGGATACTTTTTATCCCGAAATTCAGTACGGTGCCCTTGGGACAGGGGATGAAAGTTAAAACGTGTATTTAGCTGTAATTCATTAACGCGTTGTTCGATTTCACTCATTCTTTTTTTGTTAGAAAGGTAGTACTTTATATTATATTGTCCCGTAAACATTTCTAGGTCATAGGTTTTTTAGTTTAGAAATGACAGACATTACAACCCTCATTATTGGGTTCAAATAACTGGGGACCCGGATCTTTGAACGTACGGCTTATTTTAAACTGGTGTGCGTTCAGATTCATTTTTGTCGGTCTGTCTATTTGTTCCAGCTAATCTCCGAAACGGCTGGATCGATTTTAATGGAACTTTCAATGTTATAAGGAGTGACTTAGGCTACAATTAGTTTAGGTACATATAAAAGAATTATGGGATCCGGTCTGATCCTATATAAAAACCTATATCTACGCGAACGAAGTTGCGGGGTTCAGCTAGTAATAATAATAAATACTCACACATACACACACGGTCGTCTGTTCCTAAAGTAGGCAACTTAATGCCTGTGTTATAGGTAACAGCCGACTGATAGACATATTTACATATAAATACATATAAATTTTTATATATACATACATACATATTATAAATACAACCAGACTCGGGGCGGGAATCGAACCCGCGAGCCCGGAGCGGAAGGCAGGGTCACTGCCAACCACGCCAACGGGCCAGTCTATGTTATGTCCATGTTAGGCACTTCCTAGTTTTTATATTTTATTTTGAACCCAAAAAGCCAGGATAGCATCTTCGCTTGCTTGTTGACGTCACCTCTCTATTTCTGGTCTGACTAAGTATGGCTGTTGCCCTAGTTAGACATTACACCTACCAACATAATAAAGCGTGGAAACTGCTACAAAATAAACAATAAAACACGCTAGATGTCTAATCTAAACGTGAGAACCTTCACGTGAGCATTTGTAGAAGAGACTCAAAAATTAAAACATTTTATTGTATACCAAAAACGTATAGCCTTGGGAGATACCAGCAAAAGCGGATCAAGGTTGCCCTATAAAGATCCGTTGCATAAGGAAGTAATAAGTCATCGTCTACTTACATGATACATCATTTTTTGACGACCTCCCTTACGCAGTGGTGGGCGATGTGGTCTTATAATCGTGATGTCCCGGATTCGATTCCCGGCAGAGGCAATTTGTGATTTTATAATTTCTAACCTGTCTCTGGTCTGCTCTGGTGGAAGGCTTCAGCCGTGACTGTTTACCATCCTAACGGCAGAGCCGTGCCGCCAAGCGATTTAGCGTTCTGGTACGATGCCGCGTGGAAATCGACCAGGGGTATATGGATTTAATAAAAGGGGCAATTTCAACAAAGCCGTTTTTTCTTGAATTTCGGTGGACTTTTTTATTATTAAGTTTTTTCAACTTTGAACTATGGTTTATTGTTCTTCTTGTTATTGTTTATGCTCTTATTGAATGCCATCAAAATATGTCTTATAAACTCGTGAGAATACGTGTTTAAAATTTTAATGCCACCGAAATGATAAAACTAGCCACCGAAATGATATAAGTAGCCACCGAAATGATAGAAACTGTCCACCGAAATTAAAATTCACTGAAAATATATTAAATATACTACTGAGCAGCCTCAACTATACACTTTAACTAAATAGATGCACTCTTAGCAAGTGTGAAAGGTTGTATACTATCATGAGTGACAATGTGTTAACCTAGTTACGTATGTTCTACTTAATTTTAGATATTCCTCTGGATTTCACACAAAAAATGCACCTACCTACAATAAAAGGAATAGAATAAAACTAAATGAAAAGACATATTTTAATTAACGATTTTAATCTTAGCTTAGCAATAATCAGTCTTTTAATTTCTACTATTCTAATAATTTCGCACTTACTTAAATACAGTGTAAACTCTATATTGCGATACTTAAGGGGCTTCTAATTTTATGGAGTTATTGAGATTTCAGAGTTGTCGTTAAATGAAGAGAAAAAAAAAATCAATATTATGATGCATACAGTGACTAATAAAGTATACAGTTTGAAAGTCTGTGACCAACCAAGAATTTATTCTATACATACATCTATTATATCATTCTATACATCTATTCTATACATTAGATTCTAAATCATCATTGATAATTGAGTGTCACACTGAGTGTTTGTCGAGTTGTCTGAATTTTGTATTTTTTTTTCTTATAATAGTATGCTTTCGAACTGGCTGCATTTTTTTTGCGTAGATTTCGGAGTTTGTGAGAATTTAATGCACTCCTCGAAAAAATTAATCCTGTAGCTTTTCTTCTTGCATATCTCTCTCTATGTTTTCTAAGAAACTCTTCTCGATCGCTTTTAATTCGTTGTTTTTTTTTCTGTTCGTATAATCTTCTTTTTTCCTTTCTCTCATCTTTGGTCAATGTTCTCAATGGGAAGGAAAAAATCGTAAGGAAACCTGCATGCCTGAGAGTTCTCCATAAAGTTCTCAAAGGTGTGTGAAGTCTGCCAATCCGCTTGGCCATCGTGGTAGACTATGGCCAAAACCCTTCTCACTCTGAGAGAAGACCCGTGCTCTGCAGTGAGCCGGTAATAGGTTGATCATGATGATTTTACAAAAAACTGATGAACAAAAAATCAAAACTTACCTATATTTTAATATACATAGGTGCTAAGCTCGTTATCTACTAGAATTTTCCTTTTTGGTTTGGTTTTCGTTTATTTTTCAGTGTTTTTGACCACCTACCTTCTACCTACCAACAGTTCATGTATTCTTTTTGCGACCATTTCATAAACTTTCTCTATTGAGTAAAAAAAAAATTAGTGTAGAACCAAATATGGGGAAAATCGGTGTACAGGTTCAATATTTTGATGACATAAGTAAGTGTACACTTATGTCAATTTGTACATATGAATTATATGAACGTAGGTATAATATAGTTACTAAAAACTCCCTGAAAGTATGTTAATTACGATAGCGAAAAAATTATCAAAATCAGTTCATTAGTCTTTGAGATAATTGCGGCCATACATACATACATACATTCGTACGGGTCAAATACTTAAACTCTTTTTTTGAAGTGGTTTAGTTAAAAAATTACCTGCTGGCCTGAATTTTCATCGAAACAAAAAATAATCTACCAAAATAATAAAACAATCCACCGAAATGAGACAATTAAACACCGAAATGATAAAGCAATCCACCGAAATGAGATAATTAAGATTAAAAAAAACCGAAATGAGAATTTCTATCATTTCGGTGAGATTTTTGTCATTTCGGTTGACAATTTAGCCCACCGAATCCACCGAAATGATAACACCGAAATTAGAAATACGGACAAAAATTAGCATTACAAGAAGACTATTTATTACAAGATGATATGAATATTACACAAATAAACGTATTGCCACTACGCACTCTTGAATAGTTTTTTATATGTATTAACTAATTGCAAGACAAGTTATACCTGTACACGGAAATGATAAGAAGTTTGTCACATGCCACCGAATTGAACTACTTACTTTTTTTGCGGGAACACGCAGGCAAGCGGCGCATTTCCTCCTACGATAAGCACATAGACCACACTGTTACCTACATTTTAAGCGCACGAGGGGGGAGCTAGAGTTATCCTATGCAAAACTACAATCAATTAAAAAAAAAACACCGAGATGAGAGGACTTTCTGGGACACAAGCATTTTTACTTACCAGTTATTAAACTAAGTAGATATTATCATAAAATTATTTTATAACTATACTGTCACTATTCACAATTTAAATAAAAGTAGCCATATACCTAAATAAGCAATACTTTTTGATTTATGAGGGAAATTACATTGAAAAAGGTTGTGAGGACAGCTACCGAAATGATAAATTCGGGGCTTTAAAAATTTTTTATTTCCTAAACTGCAGTCCTAATCAATAAATATTTATTGTCTCGCATAGGTATCTACCTATTCTACCTAGAAAAAAATATTAGATCTTTATACTAACGTTGGACAGTACCGATTTCACCCATGCCGTGCGAATTTTGCTGTTGGGAAATCCACCCAAAAACTGCCATACCTCCTAACTTGGAGTTAGCCCGCTTTCATCAGACTGCATCGTTACTTACCATCAGGTGAGATTGCAGTCAGGGGCTAACTGGTAGTTGAAAAAAAAAAGTCGTCGCGTCGTGCAGTTTTTCTATCTCCGCACAAGAATCTCATGAGAAGAATGCAAAACGGTATAAGCGAAGATCGTGACGTGTCACAAATCAGAATCGGTCCGACTGTCGTGTTGCTGTAGTGTTACATCGTGAATTATTGCTATCTACCACCGGCCATCGGGTCAATGGGAATATCGCTTTTGTAGCAGACGAGAGGGCTACCATGATGTACTGAAAATCCGAGACCAATTGCCATCTTCGGATGTCAGTCAGTAAGTGAGTATGACAGTGGAGTCTACAGTTTAACTGAGATAGTTCTTGAGATAGCCGCGTAGTGTGAGGTTAAGTCCGTCAGAAGTTTAGAAATTTGGCGAGAGAGATGGCGCGGCGTAACCTAACGAGCGGTTTCCTGCGGCTAACATAATATCGTCTAATATCCACTTAGAGTACCTACCCGGTAATGTGGCAGACATAATTATGTCTGCCAATACCGCACTTACCGGTGGGAGGTCACCCTTTTGAAATATACAGGTCAGTAATAAGGTCAGAATCTTGGGACCCCAAAATCTAATGGCTTCGGAAAAAGATCAAGTCTAAAAGAGACAATAATAATTATTTTCTGGAATAAATAAAAAAGATGGTGACCCTATCGACAGATGATTTGCAGGTATCGAATGCTTAGTAAGATAAGGTGCTTCCATCGGACAGTCCCCGTTTTTGCCTTATTTCCACGTTGATGTTTCAATCAAAGGCAAACATTTCAAGTGTTGGGAATTTGTGGGAATTGCATAATGCAATTGCAGCATGAGTAGCTCTTTTTAATTGTACCAATAATCGTGTGCTGGCCGCAAGCTTTCTTAGCGCTGTTTCTTAGTACGATACCTATAGATAGTAAGTCAAAGCGAACGCTTTTTAACTGTCTAAATAATGTTTAAAACAAGCCAATCAGTACATAGGAGGAACTAATCAAACAATACAATATACATAGTTAATACTTAGTAGTAGGTATCTTTACTACTTGCTTAAATAACAATCCTACTAATATTATAAATGTGAAAGTGTGGATGTTTGGATGTTTGTTACTCTATAACGTCGCAAGTACTGAATAGATTTAGCTGAAATTTTGAATGGAGATAGATAATGCTCTGACTTAACACATAGGCTTATCCTAGAAAAATCCACAGTTCCCGCGGGATTTTGAAAAAACCCAAATCTACAGCTACAGCTATAGGTACTTAGATCACTATAGAAAACTACCTTGAAAGTAAGTATAAAGGTTGGAAAAAGGAGCAGGAACGGGAACCAGAAATCCACGATTCCCTCAGGATTTGTGAAAAACCGAAATTCACGCGGACGAAGCCACGAACAAAAGCTCGTTATACATATTTCAAAAAGTCAAAAATATAGGAACACTTACTGATCTAGTATTCAAGAATGTACCTAGTAAAAATTAATTATAATTTGAGAGGCAAACTCATAATAATAGGCATAGTAGCTAGTACAATAAAGTCTAACGATATCTATAAATCGCTATAAATCACAAACTATAATCGCGTTCTTCACAACCTTATTTGTACCCGTAAGCGGAAATGAAACTAAATAAATCACCTCGTAACAAGAACCAACAGCAATTAGCTAACAGAGTGAATGTTATAATTTTGTTCGTAACAGAAATATTTCATACAATTATTGCCTTTGGTGACATGTTGAAAGAAAATAAAGCCGAAACTGGTATACAAAAACGTACGGTAACGTTAGGTAATAAGTATTTGAATCGTTTAATGAGGGATAACATTGCTATCACAAATAGTGCAGCTCGGGATCAATTGAGTATTATAATAATTTCCGCACCCAAAGTCGGTCTTTTGTTCGGTATGAATGAAGATGTTATTAAAAACATAATGTCGTCGACTAACAATAAAGAAACTCTTACTATTCTTAGGGCCTGTTTCACCACCATCTGATGTGTCGGATAGCCTAAACGTAAGTTTTGTCACTCTCTTACTTTAGGTAGGTATATCAAGTGGCTAAGACAAAAGTTGTGAATAAGGTACCTATCCGATGCTTATCAGAAGGTGGTGAAATAGGCCTTTAGTAATATTGTAAAATACTTGGATTCGCTTATGTGACGAGTTGAAAATTTAAAGACAATGTGTGTTGAATTTTATTTAATTCGTGTGAAGCTTAGTTGGTAAATTCAACATTGTATTATGTCAATCTATATCTATATCTATACTAATAAATAAAATTGAAGTGTCTGTCTGTAATATCGAAATAACTACCTCATATTAAGCTCATATGGTTATTTGAACGCTACCATGACCGAATCACACGTTTTTAAAATTTTTGTCTGTCTGTCTGTCTGTCTGTCTGTCTGTCTGTCTGTTTGAACGGGCTAATCTTCGGAACGGCTGAACCGATTTTGACGGGACCTTCACATACAAGTAGAGAATTAACCAGGGAGTAACATAGGCTACTTTTTTAACCGACTTTCAAAAAAGGAGTTGTGTTTTTCTACCTATGTACACCGATATCTCCGAGATTTCTGAACCGATTTGCGTAATTTTTTTTTTAATCGATAGAGAAACATTGCGACTCTGTTCTGTAAAAAATTTGGATTCCAACTTCTCAATCCTGATGCTGTAGGGGACCTGATCCCCAAAACTAATGGGTTTTAGAAACTTTCGGTTATTTAAATTGATATTGGGGGTACCAATTAAAGACTTTATCGTTGAATGAACTCGAGTAGGTACATATCCAACTCCTCAACCCTGATGCTGTAAGGAACTGTTTTCCGAAATCATGGGGATCCCACGGGATTTTTCCGTTTTGGAGACGGGTTTCTACAGATAAGCTACTTTTTGTTCTGGAAAATCAAAAGTTCCCACAGGATTTTTAAAAACCTAAATCCACACGGGCGAAGCCGTGGGCATCATCTAGTAAAGAATAAATGAAGATATTCCATTACTAGTTTAGAATGTATGTGACCCAGTAGATATGTATTTATAATCTTCTATAATAATATAAAGTAGCTTGTCCTGACTGACAATCAACGCACAGCCAAAACCACTGAAGCTAGAAACTTGAAATTTTCACAATAGCTTCCCTTTATAACGTAGGCGCACACTAAGAAAGCATTATTGCGAATTCCATCCCTAAGGGGGTTAAATAGGGGATAAAAGTTTGTATGAAAGTCCCTCATTTTTCAAGTTATATCCATGAAAATTAGTATTTAGATTTTCGGTTAAAAGTTTAAAACAAGCCAATCGAGTAACGAGCCAAACAAGTAACGAGCTTAAGGAACTTTGGAAAAATTACCCCCAAGTGGGTTAAATGGGAGTTGAAAGTTTGTATGAAAGTCCGTCATTTTTAAAGTTATATCAATGAAAATCGGTATTTGTATTGTCGGTTAAAAATAAAGAATTACGTGTTTGAGGAATTTTGGAAATTCCACCCCCAAGTGAGATTTATAAGAATCCAAGCGGACGAAGTCGCTGGCATCTGCTAGTATATTATAATCGAATAGAATGACAGTATAGCCAGTCTAGAATCTAGATGAAGTAGAGTATACTTAAAGGTCGAACCACTGCTGCGGTTGCGGTGGCCAGTGCTACATACAACTCCCGCACTCGTATGATCTAATTTAATATAACGGAGTAGGAGAAATATTTATATGGGAATAGTGTAGGTAATGTTTGATATTGCAATTTGC
The DNA here is from genome assembly GCA_920104075.1 of Melanargia galathea. Taxonomy (NCBI): domain Eukaryota; kingdom Metazoa; phylum Arthropoda; class Insecta; order Lepidoptera; family Nymphalidae; genus Melanargia; species Melanargia galathea. The sequence goes on along the minus strand of OV049855.1, from coordinate 32,604,529 downwards.
ACTACTTGTATCATGTTGTTATAACTACTTAGGCATGTATCGTATCACGTATGCGTAAATCCAAATGCCGGTTCTTGCGTATGCACAGTTTCTAGCACAAGTATTTATTTATTATTAGTATTAGACTATTAGCATCATCTTTCAATAGTTTTGTCAGATGTTATATGGCAACCGTAAAGTAACTTTTACCGCCTATGTATACATATACGTAGTGGTACTGACCCTTTATACAATTTAAAGTTCAAAGTTACCTTCTTATTATTCATATCAATATTTAAAGCTTTTGTTAGGAATGAATATAGTAAGGTACGTTTACTGAGTTTTTAGTGTGAGCACTGAGTAGGTACTGTTGAGTGCACGGACGTTGTGGAAAAATACGCGTTGCAATATCTCTTAACTAAACCTACAAATAAATCGTTCAATTAATTGGCAAGAGAAACCATCTGGCCAATATATATCGAGTATTCCTAGCCTAGATACCTCGTTGAGCACTAAATTAGCGTCATAACCATTATAAGCACTGTGTTGACTCTTATCTAGAAAACGCAATTGGCAAACTTGAATTGAATTGCCAATTAAACGAATCAGTTAACAGATCATCGTCGCAAATAGTCCAGTACATTGTGTAAATTATCAGCGCCCATTACTTACATTATCACTGATTTGGTTAGCACGTCACCGCATCATCGGTCCCAAAGGCGCCGAACGCATAAATTGTTTAAGAAAATAGACCGCCCACAATGGAGTCGAGAGCTTATTGCTGTTAAAATAGCGCCTCACTCGTAGGTACCTAATTTACGGGTACCTATTTATATATCAGAAGTTTTCTAGTATTATACCTATCATCTTTTTTTTATTAACCCCCGACGCAAAAACGACGGGGTGTTATAAGTTTGACGTGTCTGTGTGTGTGTGTGTGTGTGTGTGTGTGTGTGTGTGTCTGTCTGTTCCCCTGTGGCGCTCAAACGGGTGGACCGATTTGAGTGCGGTTTTTTTTGTTTGAAAGGTAAATTAGTCGAGAGTGTTCTTAGCTATGTTTGATGAAAATCGGTCCAAGATGGCCGCCGCTACAAAATGGCGGATGATATATTTTTTCACAACTCCCTTGATATGGGTATCAAATGAAAGGGCTTGACTAGTAGAATAGCACTGTGGCGGTTCTAGGTTTCCTAGTTGCTTGTAGCTTAAGTGAAACTCACGGTTGCTGTTTTCGGAATGTCTTTTATTGGAAAACTTAGCCTAATATATACACAAATTTGCATGACAATACGGTAGCCACTGTTGATACGATTTTCGATCCAACCAATCGTGACGCATTGGAAACGCGCATGCGCGGTAGCCCCTCTGCGCCCGCGCCGCACGCCTACACACCGCGAACAAAACCGGCCTTGCATAAAGATGCGATGCGCCGCCGCGCGCCGCCAGTCTGCCGCGTGTGCCCGTCCGTGAACGACGTGCGTGTAGGTCGTCGGTCGCCGCGCGCTCCTCACCCCCGCCGTTGCGGGTGACGCGATCTTGTGTAATCGTCAACTATGCTGTCCGTATGAGGTGTGTGAGCGCCATGGTGTCATCGTGAGGGCTGGTGTCTCCAAGTCTTCGAGTCTTCGATTATCCGCCGTAATCAATAAACATCCATCTTATTGCTGTGCGAAAGTAATCATCAACCATGCTCGGTATGTGGGTAGGTGTTGAAATAAAATCTTCCGAATTCTTTGGTGTTGTTTCATTTCTTCCTTGATGGTAAAAGGTATCTGGTGGTTGATGATTTTCTGGTAAGGTAATCCACGGCGAGCGAGTGCTGGAGATTGCGTAAGTATTCCGTAAGTATGTATACCCCATAGTACCCCCCTTCAAGCGAAGCGCACGACTCTTTTGACGACACGACCGCTTCTTGTGACGTAGGGACGAGGTGCAGGCGCCGATGTCGTTGAGCTCGTTTCCATTGTACTTGCGGCGCTTGCCCCTGACGTGTCTTCTTCGTTCAAGATGTAAGCGGGTTTTAATCGATCTAATGTCACCGTAGTCGTCCGAAGGGGTAACTGGATCTTGTAGTACTTGTCGTGACGCTTCAGAACTTGATAGGGTCCGTCGTATGGTGGTGTTAACGGTGCTCTCACGGTATCGTTGCGTACGAAGACATGTGTGCATGTTGCTAAATCCTTGTATATGAATGTTGATCGAGTCGCTGGCGTGCGTTTCTTTGGAGTTAGCGATGCCATGGTTTCTGTGAGACGTCGTACGTAGTCTGCGTCTTCAATGTTCGACTGTGTAGGTACGAAGAAATCTGACGGTACTCGTAGCGTTGCTCCATACGTCATCAATGCAGGACTGACGTTGTTGTCTTCTCGTAGCGCTGTTCGTAAACCCAGTAGTACGGTTGGTAGTTCCTCTGTCCATGTCGAAGTCGCGCCACGAGCCATGAGCGCTGCCTTCATCGTTCGATGCCATCTCTCGATTTGACCATTTGCTTGAGGGTGATACGCTGTGGTACGTATTCGTGAGACTCCCAGTTTCTTCATCAGTGCTTTGAAGAGTGCAGATTCGAAGTTCTTCGCTTGGTCTGTCGTGATCCGGAGAGGCACACCGAATCTTGCGATCCAGTTTTCGTAAAGAGCTTTTGCGACAGTTTCTGCGGTGATCTCTTGCACTGGTACTGCTTCTGGCCACTTGGTACATCGGTCGATAATAGTGACGCAATATCGGAAGTCGTTTGATAGGCGTAACGGACCAACGATATCGATGTGGATGTGCTCGAAGCGCTGAGATGGTGGAAACTCTGCCAGAGGAGTGATGACGTGACGATGGACCTTGGCTCGCTGACACCCGATGCATGCTCCAACCCATGCTCCAATCTCTTGATTCATTCCAGGCCAGAAGAATTTTGAAGTTATCTGTTTGCGTGTAGTTCTGACTCCAGGGTGACACAGACCATGTTGTTCTTTGAATACCGCGTACCGGTATGTCTGTGGTAGGTACGGTCGGGGCGATGCTGATGAGAGTTCACACGTAATAGTTTTGTTGAGCCCCGGGAGAGCCACTTGACCGAACTTCAGGTTGGGTTGCTTCTTTAACTGTTCCAGTTCTTCGTCGTCGGCCTGATCCTCCGCCAGCTGCTCGTAGTCTATCACCTCTGGACACTTGATGTCTTCAATGCGAGATAGGGCGTCGGCAACGGGGTTTTTCTCGCCCTTGATGTACTGGATGGATTGGCAGAATTGGCTGATGAAACTCAGCTGACGTTCTCGTCGAGGTGTGTCACTGCTGCTAGCTGGTCTATTCAGAGCGAAGGAGAGCGGCTTGTGATCAGTATAAAGCGTGGTTTCGCAACCTTCGATTAGTCTTCGGAAGTGCTTCACTGCGGCATACATTGCTTGCAATTCACGATCGTAGACGGAGTAGCGGCGCTGTGTAGGACTCAACGTCTTCGAGAAGAAAGCTAGGGGTTGCCAGGTGCTGTTTACTCTCTGCTGAAGAACTGCCCCTATGCTGTGGTCTGAGGCGTCCGTCATTATGGCGAGTCCACTGTCAGGAACTGGATAGCTCAGCGTTGTCGCTTCCGTGATGCTTTTCCGGCATTTTTCGAAAGCTTCATTCGCCTCGGGCGTCCATGTGATTGGCGTCTTGTCGTTCTTCTTTTTATTGTGGAGATATTTGTTGAGCTCGTGCTGATGTTCTGCTTGATGAGGAAGGCAATCTCTGTAGAAATTGAGCATTCCTAAGAAACGACGCAACTCGACGATGGTTTTCGGTTTGGGATAAGTTGAAATTGCTTCGATGCGATCTTTCGTCGGTTTGATTCCGCTGGCAGATACCTCGTAGCCCAAGAAGTTTATTGTGTTCACTCCAAACTGACATTTCTCAATGTTGAGGGTGACTCCATATTCATTTAACCGTTGCAGGACTTGATGAAGTAGCTTTTCATGCTTTTCTTCATCTTCGGAGAATAGCAGGATGTCGTCCACGAAACAAAAACAATCTTCAACCCCTCGAAGAACTTGATGCATGAATCGTTGCAAGGTTTGGCTTGCGTTGCGGAGGCCGAAGGTCATGCATGTGAACTCGAACAAGCCAAATGGGGTGGTGATGGCTGTCTTCTGTGCATCTTCCGGGCTGGCCATGGGTATCCAGTAGTACGCCATCTTGAGGTCGAGCTTGGAGAATATCCTCTTCTTATGCAATGAGTAGGTGAAGTCTTGTATGCGGGGTATTGGATAGCGATCTGGTTGTGTTACTGCATTCAAGCGTCGGTAATCCCCACACACACGGAGTCCGCCATCTTTTTTCTTGACCACGTGCAGAGGGCTTGCCCATGGGCTCTTGGAAGGTTTGCAAATGCCCCTCTGTACCATTTGCTCAAATTCGGCTTTTGCTGCGCGATACTTGTCCGGTGGTAGTGGTCGAGGGCGTGCGAAGAGAGGTGGTCCCGTTGTATTGATGTGGTGCACAATCTCGTGTTTAGGTGGCTGTTTCAGTGACATTGGGCGCAGTACGTCTGGGTACCTCATCAGTACTTCATAATAGGCGTGATCCGAATTGACGACGTGAATGGATTCTTCGGCTGTTGATACCTCCAGTGCGTTCACGGTGAGCTTTGTTATGTCGTCTATTAGCCTTTTCTTATGCAGGTCCACCAGAAGTTTGTAGTGTTGCAGGAAGTCTGCTCCCAGGATGGATGTCTTCACGTCGGCGACGACGAAGGTCCAGGAGAAACATCGCCGTAGTCCCAAATCTAGCTTGACTGTCTTCTCTCCGTAGGTGCTAATAGGTGTGTTATTTGCGGCGAAAAGCTTGTAGGTACTTGCAGTCTTCCTTTTCGTCTTCGTTGTTGCAGCCCAAACGGATATTTCTGCTCCAGTGTCCACGAGAAACCGTTCGTTACTGGTTCGATCGTGTACACAAAGGCGTTTGCTGCTGTTGGGGACACCGACGTCCGCCACCGTCGGTGTCGCAGTTAGTTTTCCGCCGGCTTACTTCTTCTTACACATGGTGAAGCGCAGTTTCTTGCTTTGTTCCCGAATTTGTGGTGATAGTAGCATTCCCTCATTGCATCGCCAGGCTTCGGTCGAGGTCTGCTTGGCCGTGAATGCGAGCGGCTATGTGTGCGGAAGGGACGACTTCGATGCCTCGTTCGATCGCATTCTTGTAGCTCCGCGATTTCCCGGGTGAGTTTTTCGAGCTTCGCCAAGATTTCGTTTTCCATCGTGTCTTCAGTCGGAGGTCACCAATGTGGCGGTTCTAGGTTTCCTAGTTGCTTGTAGCTTAAGTGAAACTCACGGTTGCTGTTTTCGGAATGTCTTTTATTGGAAAACTTAGCCTAATATATACACAAATTTGCATGACAATACGGTAGCCACTGTTGATACGATTTTCGATCCAACCAATCGTGACGCATTGGAAACGCGCATGCGCGGTAGCCCCTCTGCGCCCGCGCCGCACGCCTACACACCGCGAACAAAACCGGCCTTGCATAAAGATGCGATGCGCCGCCGCGCGCCGCCAGTCTGCCGCGTGTGCCCGTCCGTGAACGACGTGCGTGTAGGTCGTCGGTCGCCGCGCGCTCCTCACCCCCGCCGTTGCGGGTGACGCGATCTTGTGTAATCGTCAACTATGCTGTCCGTATGAGGTGTGTGAGCGCCATGGTGTCATCGTGAGGGCTGGTGTCTCCAAGTCTTCGAGTCTTCGATTATCCGCCGTAATCAATAAACATCCATCTTATTGCTGTGCGAAAGTAATCATCAACCATGCTCGGTATGTGGGTAGGTGTTGAAATAAAATCTTCCGAATTCTTTGGTGTTGTTTCATTTCTTCCTTGATGGTAAAAGGTATCTGGTGGTTGATGATTTTCTGGTAAGGTAATCCACGGCGAGCGAGTGCTGGAGATTGCGTAAGTATTCCGTAAGTATGTATACCCCATAGCACTATTGCAAATTCAAGATGGCCGCCGCCACTAAATGGCGAAAATCGGGGGTTTTTTAAATTTTCAATTTACACTTGTATTATTCAACTACAAGTTAGCCCTTGACTGCAATCACACCTGATGGTAAATGATGATGCAGTCCAAGACGGAAGCGGTCTAACTTAGAAGAGGTATGCATTTATTGCATACCCGGTACCCCTGATTGGTTTCTACACGGCATCGTACCGGAACGCTAAATCGCTTGGCGGCACGGATTTGCCGGTAGGGTGGTAACCAGCCACAGCTAAAGCCTCCCACCAGACCAGACCAGAGATAATTTAGAAATTATAAAATCTCAAATTGCCCCTGCCGGGAATTGAACCCAGGACCTCCCACTTATAAGACCACAGCACTCACCACTGCGCCAGGGAGGTCGTCATTATGTCATCATTATTATCAACCCATTACCGGCTCACTACATGGCCCAGGATTAGGCCGTAGTCCACCACGATGGCCAAGTGCACATCGGTAGACTTCACACACCTTTGAAAACATTATGGAGAACTCTCAGGCGTGCAGAATGAAGAAATTATTACGTTATTACGTTTAGTTTTGAAATAAAAATACCTAAATAGAAAAGAAAGGTTTGGGCCTTCCGTGTAATCGAGTACCTAGGTAGGTATTAAAGTTTATAGATAGAAACTAACGCGTAAGGGAATACCCGATCAAAACACATCCTTTTCATTACAAGTTCTGACAAAAAGTGACATTTTAGGGGCCTATTTCCATGACAGTCCGGTCCCTGCATTTCTGCAGTTAATTTATATTTTAGAACAATTGTGATACTTTGTATGAAGGTTGTTTATGTTTCGGAGTAATCAAAGACCGCAGAGGCTCTAGTGCAACATTACAAGTTACGTTAACGTGCGTAAATCTGTCATTTAGTATGGAGATCACGACGGTTAATTTTCCTACTAAATATCAGATTTATGCAAACTAGAGATGGGCCGACTATGCCATTTGCCGACTAGTCGACTAGCCGACGAATCGGTTTTCAAATTGGCGATCAGTCGGCCGACTAGTCGGCAATGCAATACTGATCATATGTATTCCTCGATGTATATTTTTTATCCATTGTAGGTGTGCTATGAAATGTTATATTTATTTCACACAGTAAAGCAACAACATACATCGAACTAATTCAGTGGCTATCATTTAGTAATGATCACAGTTAGGGAATAGGGCCGCCGTGATAGTATGATCTTCAATTTACAATACTGATAAGAGAATTAACATAAAAACTTAAGTCGTGAGTACCAGCTAGTGATCGAATAAGATCAACCTTCACAACTTCTATTGAAATTAGTCTTCTATTATCTTTGTATTATAAATGTTGCAAAATAAATACACAGTTTGATCTTCTAGTAGGTTGTATATGAAGATATCCACATTTCCTTCGAACAGACAATGAACAATGTGCACGATTGCCGCCACAGACAATAGTATGCGCCCTAAGCCGGTACGATAAGTTAAATCTGCCGAGAAATCCAACGGGACATGGATTTCAATAGAATTTCAATCAGACAACATTAATATTCTTCGGCACTTGTCTATTTAGAATATATGACGCTCCCTTCGGTTTACCGAAGGCGAAATATTTTTCGTATAATTTTTACAGGTATTTTGCATAAAAAGCTTAGAAATAAAATGCCTGATTACTTATTTAAATTTCAAAGTTCAGATACAAAAAATGTTCAGATTTTAAATCTTACATAGGTAGAGGCACCTATATATTTTTTTCAATTTTGAAAACTTATTTTCAAATGAGCATTTTTTAACTATCGACAACATACAGTACATTATACCTATTAGGTATATCGGATGCGTGTATATAACGTGCCGTCGAGTAAAGAACAGCGTTGAGATTTTAGATAAATCTATCGACTTCGGTATCAAACGCTCATTGCTTAGATTCCGAAAATATGAATAACTTTTCGTAAGCGTGAATTTCGCGTAGTCACAAATTACGAGGGAATGTGGATTTCCGGTCCCCGTTCTCGCTCCCTTTTCCAACATTTATACCTATTTTCAAGTTTGCTATAGTAATTTACCTATAGCTGCAGCTGTAGATTGCTATAGCTTTCGATTATTTTCAAAATCCCCAGGAACTGTGGATTTTTTCAGGATAAAAGTAGCCTATGTGTTAAGTCAGGGCATAATTTATCTCGATTCTAAATTTCAGCCAAATCGGGTCAGTAGTTGCGGCGTTAAAGAGTAACAAACATACACACATACATACACACAAACTTTCGCCTTTATAATAATAGTTTATATTAATATAATAGTTTATAATACACAGAGCATCTGGGTTTCAATTTAGAACTTTAGTTATCATGTTTCTCATTGCTAAGTCCAAAATGTTTGCGTAGGAAAAGCTATCCAATTTTAGAGCTATATCATGGCTATATCATTGTAACACTAACACTGTTGTAAGAATAACAAAAAAAAAGACAATTTCTCATACGTCATCGAATCCCCGAAATAACAATACATAGGGTATCGAAAGCAAAGATTTTGTTTTGACACAAGTTCCAATTTATGGATGGTTACCAATTCATCACATTGAAGATGCACAAACAAAGGAAATGCAAAGTGACGATGTGAACGTATTTCGAAAGTAAACATGCAAATGGATATGTAAGTACTTATCGCGAACGGTTTTATGGAATAACGGTGAACTAACTTTGAACAAGTATAAATTGAAAATTTAAAAAACCCCCGACATTCGCCATTTTGTGGCAGCGGCCATCTTGGATTTACAATAGTGCTATTCTACTAGTCAAGCCCTTTCATTTGATACCCATATTGAGGGTGTTCTGATAAAATATGTAATCCGCCATTTTGTAGCGGCGGCCATCTTGGACTGATTTTCATCAAACCTAGCTAACAACACTCTCGACTAATTCACCTTTCAAACAAAAAAAACCGCATTCAAATCGGTTCACCCGTTTGAGCGCTACAGGGGAACAGACAGACACACACATACACACACACACACACACACACACGTCAAACTTATAACACCCCGTCGTTTTTGCGTCGGGGGTTAAAAATTATAATTTCGAATCACGACGAGCTAGTTGCGCTTGCACCCTATAATTTTTTGGTAACTAACTAATTTTCGTGATCCCAAGTAGCAATAGAATGAGGAAAGTGGTAGAATGAAAGGGAGGCCTTTACAACATTGGCAAACATCAATTTGGCGGAATCAAATATTTTTTTATAAGATTTATTCTTTTTATTATTTCTTTTCTTTTCTTATTCATTCTTATTTCTTTTTAATTTTTTCGTTTGTTCATCACATCAAAGTACCTATGTGGGTACGATAGTACCTAGCTTGTTAATTTTTAAGCGATAAATTTTGACTAGGTATAAGAAATTGCAAATTACCTAATTTTTCGAAATAAATATTATTTTAATGCACAATATTTATAAACCTATAACGTAACAATTAGTAAATTCTTAGGTCGAATTTACCCCATCGTGACCCCACCAAGCTGAACTTTGAGGGTTAATTCCTCTCGCCAAATAATGCGCTGTCAACGATTCCTTATAACAGAATGTACCTATTGGAATATAGATGGTATGGATTCTGTTTAAAATATAAATAGTCGTGCAATCGCAACCTACAAGTCACGGCAAATAAGTCAAACGTTGACCTTCAATGCGCAGAAGTCGAAAATGAGGTATCTCGGGTGGAGAGGGGGTCGCGGGGAGGGCGTGGGGATCGTTCGTAAGCACTGATTAGCTCTCGCGGATCCCTCGTAAGCGCTGATTGGCTCTCCAATCGTATTGTGTCCCGCTCACTCGCACAACGCTGCGCGCACTTGAACGTCACCGCTCGACTTACGTGCCGGGAGTTATACGCCTAGTAGTATCACCTAGGTATGTTGTCCTTGTCCAGTTCGATTTAGTATAGCATTTGTCCTTGTCAAATTATATAGTAGGTTCGCTTGTAATGAAGTTTCAGGCGTGTGGTATAGCTGGCTATAAGTACCATAAAACCAAATTATTTAAATCCATTACCAACAGCAATATTTGTTTAAATGTTCCACCTATGAATGTTACGTGCTATTTATTACTTACAAGCTTACAATACAAAAATATTTCAAAATATTATAACAATATAAATATATTTAAAAAAGATTATAGTAATAAGATATCTCTACGGCTCCTGTGTCCTTACAACAAGCGCAGCGGCGTCGCACAGGCGGCATTTCGCCTTTGTGTTCATCCCAATGCTTTGGCGTCACCGTCATTTCATTACTGTTTACCTACATTTCGACACCAATGCAACTCAAATACATGCTGAATTAAACATCAGTACCTACTCGTGCTAAGCCAATGATTTTATTAGCAAGAGGGTTACTAGGTAATCAACAGATCGAATCTTCAATAGCATCTGTATTCAGTGTCAGATGCTGAAGAGACTGGCGTTGAATTAGGGAGTAGGTGTTCCCGTATAACCACGTAAAGTAATATTTCCATTAACCGAAGACAAGTCAGGACAGTTGTAGAAACAGGGAAATGTTTGCTCAAAAACATTTCATTCAAGTCAATATAGATCTATCTTTGTATAAATTGTACTAAGCAAACATCAACAACGTGTAACAAGTGCTGAATTAATACAACAACGTATTGCAACCCACACGGTGAAGAAAAACATCGTGAGGAAACCTGCATGCCTGAGAGTTCTCCATAATGTTCCGTAAAGCGTGTGAAGTCTACCAACTTGCACTTGCCACTTGGTCAGCGTGATGGACTATAACGGCCTAAACCCTTCTCATTCTGAGAAGAGACCCGTGCCCTGTACTGGGCCGGTAATGGGTTGATAATGATGATATGATACATATGATACATTCACTCCCCAGCAATTCACGGCAACCTGAGCGGCTTGTTAGACTTCTGAACCAAGCTCGGATGATAGGACAGGGAGCTAGCTACACACAACAATTTCACGTACACCGGATGGACGACGTGTATAGCAGAATCAGGCCCAGAAAGAAGAAGAAGAATCATACAATGCCATCAGGCCCTGATCAAGTATCTTAAGAAAAATATTCTCCATAATGTTCTCAAAGGCGTGTGAATTATACCAATCCGCTCTTGGCCAGCGTGGTGGATTTCGGCCTAGACCTTTCTCATTCTAAATAGAGACCCATGCCCTGTAATGGGCCAGTAATTGATGGGTTGATGATGATCAACTATCAGTGATAGGTCTCGGATGATATCAACACTTAAATTTTGAAACACCACGCGATACTTATTTCATGCTTTGCAATTTTCCTACGTATGCACATATTGACAGGCGGTCCTGAATTATACATTACGTTACGCAGTGGTTTAGATCATCACATCAGTTGTACAATATAAATGAAACGTTTATATACCACTTATGTGCTGAAGGCTTTGAGAATACAAATAGCAATTTCATAATGTACTTAATTTATCGATCTTGAAATCATTGTTCATGCTTTAATTTCTAATTTTAGTGATATTATTAGATCAAAACAAAACTAAAAATTAGTCTCGTTATTATGACAATTATAGATGGTCTCAATTCTCAAATGATATGTTAAGGCCATTCTTCTAAACATTAAATAAAATATGACTCCCAGGTAATATAATAGTCCACTTCCTAGTGGGTATCTGTTACGCTTGATCTTTACTCTCTTAGATTGAGGTGACGATAAATTCTAATGGAAGGCGTTTTATTGAGATTAATTATTATTAATATTATTGTATGCAAAAAATTGTAGATTACACTGGTTTCTATGAGACTATCAGGTCTCGGAATATTCGTTTTAAAACATTTTACACCGTAAAATATTTATTATATAACAAGTGTAAATTGAAAATTTAAAAAACCCCCGACATTCACCATTTAGTGGCGGCGGCCATCTTGAATTTGCAATAGTGCTATTCTACTAGTCAAGCCCTTTCATTTGATACCCATATCAAGGGAGTTGTGAAAAAATATATCATCCGCCATTTTGTAGCGGCGGCCATCTTGGACCGATTTTCATCAAACATAGCTAAGAACACTCTCGACTAGTTCACCTTTCAAACAAAAAAAAACCGCATTCAAATCGGTCCATCCGTTTGAGCGCCACAGGGGAACAGACAGACACACACACACACACACACACACACACACACACACAGACACGTCAAACTTATAATACCCCGTCGTTTTTGCGTCGGGGGTTAAAAACAAAAGAGCTCTTTAATCTATAGCTAGTTTTAACAAATTGTTAAAAATAAAATACACAAAAAGCTTTCAGATTTTACAGCCTATTAATAAAGATATGTGTAATAGTAATTGTATAATTCTAAAAAATAAGTACCAGAGATCAGTTTATGAAATGAAAATCCGATTTAAATATACTTAAAATATAAACTGAAGACGTCCTATGAACTGAAGACGGCATCCTAACGTTTTTAACAAGGTCAATATTTGTAGCACTACTTCTTCAGCTTAAATTATATATTAAATGCATAATTATTGTAAGTAAATATTAAGATCTTTTTAGGAGAGCACAATTCACAGTCTGCCATATACCTAATCAGCTTTTTTTATTTACCAAGTATAGATCGACCAAAATCTCATGAAAAATAGGGAAATTAAATTTTGTAGTAAGCAACACTAGGTTAACTCGGCTGCCCTAGTGATAAACAAAGTAATTACATTCAGAACACCTTACCTGGGATCGTTTCACGAAACGAAAAATTAAGCAACTGCATTTTAAATACAAAAACAAAGTATGTAATCAACATCCAATTAATTTGTTTTTGTGTTGTGCTTGTTGTTTACTTGGTTTTTGCATTTATATTCCCGGTTAGTGAGTGCAGTTACTTTGTTTGGGCAATTTAAATTTCAATATTAAACTGTGGTAAAAAACTACTCGACATAAAACTTTTGTTAATGCAAAAAGTCAATTTCACAAAAAATGTCAGTTACTTTGTTTATCGCTAGGGCGGCCGTAGTGTTACTAACCTTGTAATTTGATTTCTCTATTTTTCATGAGATTCTGGTCGATCTTTAATTACTTTAATTCCTTTTTGAGTATAAAATCACAATTTTTTGTAAACAATAATATTTTTATCCAGATGTTACGTCGAAAAAGTTACGTTAAACTTGCCCATAGACTAATCGGACGGCGCCAAGAATTCGGTAATGAGAGTGATAAACGATATCAGAGATTCGGTTACAGTCCACAACCGTGAGAACTTCGCAACCTTCTCGGGTTGCCTGAAGCTTCGAGCTTTTAGATCTCACACATTAAAGAAAAATCAATCCTGCAAGAACATTATTTTTAGCAGTGTGATTAATTATACACAGCTTTTTTTTTTATTTTATTTTTTTAGCCTAGTGGTGAAAAAAAGCTGTGATAGCCTAGTGGTGAGGACGACCGACTTCTAATCGGAGGTCGTGGGTTCGATCCCGGGGCACGCACCTCTGACTTTTCGGAGTTATGTGCGTTTTAAGTATTTAAATATCACTTGCTTTAACGGTGAAGGAATACATCGTGAGGAAACCTGCACGCCTGAGAGTTCTCCATAACGTTCTCAAAGGTGTGTGAAGTCTGCCAATCCGCTTGGCCAGCGTGGTAGACTATGGCCAAAACCCTTCTCACTCTGAGAGGAGACCCGTGCTCTGTAGTGAGTCGGTAATGGGTTGATCATGATGATGATGATGATGATGATTAATTATACAGAAGACTCTTCAAGTATTTTTAAATCTACTGAATATATGACTTCCTATACATTTTAGTCCTGGTAAAGTTAAAAAGGTAAACGGGCAAAATCCCCGACCCATTTTGCGGATATGAACCAAAATTGGTTTAAATGAAAGACAATATCGACACCCAATATGAATAACATTGTAACTCAAGTTACAATTTTATCCAACTTTATATTGTATGGATTCAGCAAAAAAAGACCTTTCTTTCTGTGTTTGTATTATACTTCTATTTCAATTAGAAAGTCTTTTATTACATGGAATAGCTTCATTGTAATTGAAGATTTTCAGGGTTTCAATAGAAGTATAACAGTAAATAGGAGTTACACTACACAAAACTTCACATAAGTTGTCATATCTTTGATTTAAAATCATTGCAAATTGACATACAATATTATTCACTTAAAATTTTGGGCAATTTATTTTGTGATCATAGTGTAATTTGTAAATACATGCATTGTAACTTACGTTACAATGTTTTTCATATTAAACATGCTTAAATTCTATACATTGTAACTATGCAAAAATCTTATATTACTTCCAGTGGTTATATTAAAATGATATAATTATCATTTGAAAGAGCGATTTAAATTGATTATAAATAACCAAAAATTGAATAAAACAAGTTAAACCAGCAGCTACAAATAAATAACAAACTTAGCAAAAAACTTAAAATGGCCCTCCTGAAAACCATGACACAATGAGTTACAATGTTATTCATATTGGGTGTCGATATTAACTAACCATAAAAATATTTGATTCTATTTTTATGGTTAGTTAAAAAAATTAAACATTTAAAAAAATAGTATACATACAACAGATAGCACACAGGTGAGCTACGTAAACATAAGTCCGTAATCATACGCTATCTATTTTACTAAACATACTCCGAAACTTTTGAAATTTCGTGATTTACATGGCCCACAACAATGCGACCTATATGTTATTGTAGAATGTAGATCATTCTCGTATTTGAATACAAACTGTTTATTTCGTTTCAAGTGTCCGTCGTAGGTAAGTACGGTTTCCATACAAAAGTGCCCGTTTACCTTTATAATATTCAATGTTAAAAAAAAATAAAGGTTCCTAGCTAAGTTGATTATTTCGTATGTATTTGCTTACTAATTACCTATTTACAACACAATAATATGTAGGAATGTTGAACTGTTAATCTCACTTCCTAAAATTACTTTTTTTTGTATGTTTTTGTCTTAATACTTAATTATGAGTAACTACCTCACTGAGTAAGTACTAACCTTTTCAGCAAAATATTTATACTTTTTGTAGTGTTACGTAGGTACTTATATTTTGTATTCAATTATTTTGAAGTTCGCGTTGAATAATAATAAGCTACGAATTTCCAGGGGGGTGAAACTGCCATACAAATACATGTGAACAAAAAATGCGTAGATAATGCTGCCCTCTAGTTACTGCGGTACATAAACTTGATTTTTTAGAAATCAGTATAGATGGCGCTAATTAATCCAGACACCAGTCAGGTTGACACTTGACAGTTTTCAAATAATTTCAAACGTACTCTTGCTTGCGATATTGTTATTTGAAAATTCTAGATTATCTGCTTGTTTCTTGTTTTGTTATATCTTCTTCGAACTTTTGACCTTTTTTATCCCCTGGAACCGTGTTACCTGACTTTGACGATTGACCATCTCTTGCTAGCTGGACTTTGCCGCTGCCAACTTATCGACCCTGCTTTTCCCTACTGGACTTTGTTTGCAGCAACGAATTTGGATAAGATGCCGATAAAATCAGCTATAAGTGTTATTTTGGGTGTCCGACTGAAGGTACGTCATGATTTTCATCTAAATTAAATACATGTTTTGATAATGAGTTACACTGTACTTGTGGAACCCTAACAACGTTTTGTACATACCAATAGCATTTCCTACCATAATAATAGCAAAATTGCTTTTAATGTAACATTCCTTGTATCAATAAGAACTTACTTTACCACCTATCTGTTTCAGGTATGTAAAATGCAATTGTTAAGCACAACACCTCCGACCC
This sequence comes from Melanargia galathea, assembly GCA_920104075.1. Taxonomy (NCBI): domain Eukaryota; kingdom Metazoa; phylum Arthropoda; class Insecta; order Lepidoptera; family Nymphalidae; genus Melanargia; species Melanargia galathea. The sequence continues at coordinate 32,588,807 of OV049855.1, read as the reverse complement.
AAAATGATTAAGTAATTTATATATTAGAAAGAGACTACACAAAAAGTCTTGCAAGTATCCATCGGAGGCGTTGTGTTCATTCTTAAATGAAGTTTGTATTGTACAAATAAAGAATACTTAAGATTTAATAACTCAAAAAGTGAAAATATTTTGTGACTTTTCGTTCCTCTCCTGTAAAAATCATAATAAGAAGCTTTGTGATTATTTAATAAATTTAACAATTAATGTGGTTGTTCACAGTTGGTACACCAATATTAACAGGCTGCTTAAGGGAAAATTAACGTGTCACAATAAAGATGATAATGTTATCAATATAATTATCAATATGCTCAAGCAATGAAATATTATAATATTCTTATAAGAAAAAAATAAATTATTAAATATACATAATATTATGTTGTCTTTTGATTTTAATAAATATATTTTTCTGTGAAATAGGCTAAGTTTCACTTAATATTAATGTTATCTATACAATTAAGATTACTAGTTTTTTAGCTCCATTTACTTTTACTCTCTAGTACTTAGTTAACATTAATATTTTTTAAGACTTTTCCTATTTCATTACTTACCACAAAGATTTTTATTGAGATAAAAAACGAAATCTAGCGGTACCGCCAGCCGCGTTGCACACGAATACAGCGCCATCTAGCGGCCACGGTACACTGGTTTAAAAATTGAAATGAGAGTGACGCATCTATCTTTATAGTTTAGTGTATTATCTATGCTACGAATTACGTAGACTACAGTGCCGTATTAATATATATGTATATAGCTGCTCGTGCTGATTCATTGACTGACTCACTGATTGATCACCCCTCCTGTAAAATTTTGTATGAAAAATTTTTTTTTCACTAATGGTTTCGTATAGAGGACAAAAATTCATTCGGAACAAAAATATGGAGAGAGCTGATGATTGAGGATTTCAGAGACGAGCGACGGGCACGCTTAAGGTATTGAAGATAGGTGGGGGGTGCTCGAGCAAATGTCATTCGAAACGTCATCCAATTGGCAGTCAGCTGAAAAAAAATTCAAAATGGCGAAAAAAAGATGGCCGCCATACAACTTTCGTCGGTCTCCATCTCGGAGGGTATAAAAGATGGAAGAGTGATTTCTTCGCAAAAGATGATCAAGATCCGAAGGTCTACTCGATGAATAGAAAAAAAAATCAAAATGGCGGAATTTATTTTTCCATAGAAAATGTATGGTGAGTATTGAAGAGACTACAAGTTGTGAACTATGCAAGGCTTTGATGCCGTTCTTTGGAGAAGTCTCAAAGAAAAATATGGGAAGATATGATGATTGAGGGTTTGAAAGATGGTTGAGGTGCCCGGGCAGGATATTGTAGATAGGCGGGAGGTGCTCAAACAAAAATTACTTGAAACCTCATCTAATTGTCAGTGAGTTGAAAAAAAAGTCCAAAATGGCGGATTTAAGATGGCGGCCATACAAATTTCGTCGGTGTCTATTTCACTGATTATAAAAGATGGAAGAGTAGTTATTTGGCAAAAGATGGTCAAGACGTGATTATTAATTGATGAACAGAAAAAAACAAGATGGCGGAATTTATTTTCCATGCAAAATATATGGCAAATATTGAAGAGAATACAAGTTGGGAACTATGCAAGACTTTGATACACGGAAGAACTCTCATTCTGACCAATGATTCGGAGAAAAAATATGAAGAGTGATAGTGATTGAGGATTTCAGAGACGAGCGACGGGCACGCTTAAGGTATTGAAGATAGGTGGGGGGTGCTCGAGCAAATGTCATTCGAAACGTCATCCAATTGGCAGTCAGCTGAAAAAAAATTCAAAATGGCGAAAAAAAGATGGCCGCCATACAACTTTCGTCGGTCTCCATCTCGGAGGGTATAAAAGATGGAAGAGTGATTTCTTCGCAAAAGATGATCAAGATCCGAAGGTCTACTCGATGAATAGAAAAAAAAATCAAAATGGCGGAATTTATTTTTCCATAGAAAATGTATGGTGAGTATTGAAGAGACTACAAGTTGTGAACTATGCAAGGCTTTGATGCCGTTCTTTGGAGAAGTCTCAAAGAAAAATATGGGAAGATATGATGATTGAGGGTTTGAAAGATGGTTGAGGTGCCCGGGCAGGATATTGTAGATAGGCGGGAGGTGCTCAAACAAAAATTACTTGAAACCTCATCTAATTGTCAGTGAGTTGAAAAAAAAGTCCAAAATGGCGGATTTAAGATGGCGGCCATACAAATTTCGTCGGTGTCTATTTCACTGATTATAAAAGATGGAAGAGTAGTTATTTGGCAAAAGATGGTCAAGACGTGATTATTAATTGATGAACAGAAAAAAACAAGATGGCGGAATTTATTTTCCATGCAAAATATATGGCAAATATTGAAGAGAATACAAGTTGGGAACTATGCAAGACTTTGATACACGGAAGAACTCTCATTCTGACCAATGATTCGGAGAAAAAATATGAAGAGTGATAGTGATCGAGGGTTAGGAATATGGGAGAGATAGGTGGAGGCTGCTCACACCAAAATATCCGAAAGCGAAACCTCGCGGTCCGCTTTAGCGGGCCGCGCACCCACGCGCCATACTAGTTAATATATATATAGCTGCTCGTGCTGATTCATTGACTGACTCACTGATTGATCACCCCTCCTGTAAAATTTTGTATGAAAAATTTTTTTTTCACTAATGGTTTCGTATAGACGACAAAAATTCATTCGGAACAAAAATATGGAGAGAGCTGATGATTGAGGATTTCAGAGACGAGCGAATGGCACGCTTAAGGTATTGAAGATAGGTGGGGGGTGCTCGAGCAAATGTCACTCGAAACATCATCCAATTGGCAGTGAGCTGAAAAAAAATTCAAAATGGCGAAAAAAAGATGGCCGCCATACAACTTTCGTCGGTCTCCATCTCGGAGGGTATAAAAGATGGAAGAGTGGTTTCTTCGCAAAAGATGATCAAAATCCAAAGGTCTACTCGATGAATAGAAAAAAAATTCAAAATGGCGGAATTTATTTTTCCATAGAAAATGTATGGCGAATATTGAAGAGACTACAAGTTGTAAACTATGCAAGGCTTTGATGCGGTTCTTTGGAGAACTCTCAAAGAAAAATATGGGAAGACATGATGATTGAGGGTTTGGAAGATGGATGAGGAGCCCGGGCAGGGTATTGTAGATAGATGGGAGGTGCTCAAACAAAAATTACTCAAAACCTCATCCAATTGGCACTGAGCTGAAAAAAAAACAAAATGGCAGATTCAAAATGGCGGCCATACCGTCAGCCTCTATCTCACTAAGCATAAAAGATGGAAGAGTGGTTTCTTGGCAAAATATGATCAAGACCTAAATTCTACTTGATGAACAGAAAATAAACCGGTCAAGTGCGAGTCAGACTCGCGCACCGAGGGTTCCGTACTCCAGAAGTATAAGTACAATCTGTTTTTCATTAGTTTGTCTTAAAAGGTAAGGTGCTAATGAAGCTAGGCCTCTAAATTGTATGAGCGCTCATACAACTCAGAGGTCTATACTGTACTGTCTGTACTGTACTGAAAACTGTACTGTACTGTCTGTTTTGGATAAAAATCGGGTTTAAAAAGCATCAACAACTTTTTATCATTTGGTTTGTATTTTAAATTGTTTAGTCAACTCTCCACCACCACCATCACAGGTACAGCTTTTTTACGACCCACGGCTGTGCAAATGTCTCTTCTCTCATAGGAGAGGGATTTAGAGCTTAGAGCCGCCACGCTTCTCTAATGTGGGTTGGCGGGCTGTAACGAATATTGTCACATGATATTGATAATAACCGGGAACGACTGCTTAACGTGCTCTCCGAGGCACGGGGGTGAAACACCGCCAACTATCAACTCCGGGCTGACACTGAGAATTTCTTGATAAAAAAACCCTACAATAATTTGCCCGACCCGGGAATTGAATCCGGGACCTCGTGATCTGCAGTCGAATATAATACCCCTAGACCAACGAGGTAGTAAGTCACCTCTAGGAACACCTAATTTCACATCTCCGGTACCTACTTATCAATGTTACCCATGTCTACTGTATATACCCATACTACTCAATTCAAAAAATAAAAATAGATTCAATAATTTATTTATGATTTTAATCTGTGGTTTTCTACCTGTACTTTTTAGCAGTGCAAAGCTGTAAGAAGTTTTTATCATAGACCACGAAAAATAAGGTTTTTACTGTATTTTTTACTTTGTACGGATTAAGTACTAAAGCGACAATTTATGATAATTATTCAGAGAGCAAAAAGTGTCAAGATGATTTCGGAAATCATTTTGTTTTAATAATAATAGAACAAGATAAATGTAGTTCTTATAAAAAATAACATTACTTAGTTATATATATAGTTTTTAATTCTTATTAATATTATGTCAAACTTTTTAGAGGAGTTTGGCTGATGTTTTTTTTTTAAATCCGTAGACTGAAAAAAAAAAAACAAAACAAAAGGCGGTAAAAAAAAATATGTTTTACCTTTCTTTCTACGTTGCATTCCTTCTGCGTAGAGTGATTTAATTGTTCTCAACATATTTTTAAAGATTTTCAATCTTAAAATATATATTAATATTTAATTACATATTTCAGACTGTATTAATCTATTAAATTAGTCTTAGTAATTAGTATTAAAGTTAAGTTACTATTGTTAAGTTAAGTGTTTAGCCGATTTCCTGGTAAGTGACAAAATTTTATTACTGAGATAGAATTATGGCGTCTTTTCTTCGCACCGTGCAAGTCAAGGAAACTGCTAATCTCGATGCACCTACTCGAGAAGTTCTCTTATATAATATTCCCGGTGACGGGAACTGCATGTTTTCAGCTCTGTCTTTTCATATATACGGTCATATAAACCGATCTCAGGAAATACGATCGCGTATAGTTGGAGGGATTGTATCGAACTGGGATCGATATGGCATGTTTACAATGCGTCGTGACGAAAGCCCGTATGTGTCAGCTGAAGAATATTGCAATGAAATGATGCAAAACGGAATTTACGGCACTACCACAGAATTGTCGATGGCAGGGGAAATATATAAAGATTATATGTTTAAACTGTATATAGATGGTGTTTATGCGCAAACATTCGGCACCGGACCTATAGAAAAAATGATCGGTTTTACAGGGCACCTCACGAGCGGTCATTTTGATGTTTTCATCGAAAAGAACGTAAATCAGGTCCCTTCACAAAATAGTAATTATAACGATATCCATTTGCCCAGCAGTGGGCAAATCTATAGGGCTGAATCTCCAACGTTTACGGAGTCACAGTCCTATAGTTTACATCTGAATAGTAATACTTTAAGCAATGAATCATTAATGACTATTAGTAATACAGAATGTTCTTTGCCAATTAGTAAGCATATACTGATAAATGAAAGTATAATATCTCCTACTTTCACGCAGTCGCAACCCTATTGTTTAAATGTTAATAGTAATAGTTCTGGCAATGTCTCATTAATCACCATGGTTAACGAAGAACGTTCTTTGGCAAGCGATGGGCAAATACTGATAAATGAATTTGCATCTCCAACTTTTACAGACTCGCAGCTTAGTAGGATAAACTATAGCCTTAGTCCATGTAAAGTCGTATTAGAGCAATTGCCTGTTGATAACCTACACGTAACAGAACGATTACAAAATAAAACTAATAGAAACGATATGTATCAACAAAACTGTAAACGTTCACGTGGTAGGCCAAAAAAGCAAGTAACTGTAGCTGAAAAAAAACGTAAGCATTTGGAGGCTGTTTTGCGTTACCAAAAACATAAGCCACAATCTCACAGGAAAGCCGTGCATCGGTATACAGCTGCACATCCCGAAGTGAACCAAGAGGCAGTACATCGATATACAGCCGCACACCCCGAAGTGCACAGAGAAGCTGTCCAACGGTATACTGCTGCACACCCCGACGTGCACCGAGAGGCCGTACAAGTATATAACGCTGCGCATCCTGAAGTAACTCGACAGGCTGCGTTAAGATATCAAAGCTTGCATCCTCAAACTCATCGTGAATGTGTTAGTAAATATTCTAAAACACATCGAGATGAAATACGTCGAATCAGAAATATTCCTTTAGAAATACGTGGGCTGGGTTTAACGGGTGCACTGAAAGGTAACGATTTAGATAAAATTAAACCGATTCATTTAAAATATTCTCTTATGTGTGAAGAAACTTATAAATGTATTTACTGCAGTGCAAGACTTTTTGATGAAGAAAAGTCTCGCACAAAGTGGTGCTGTGGACAGGGCAAATATAACGTTGACCCACTCGGACCACTAGATGCCGAGTTTTACGCAAACCAAAATTTTTTAAAAAACGCTAGAGCATATAATAATCTGTTCAGTTTTTCAGCGCTAGGTACAACTCACGGCTTTCAAAGACCTGCGGGTCACGGTCCTAACTTAGTGAAAGTTCAAGGGCGTATTTACCATCGCGTCTTTGATTTGGCTTATAGTGGTAGCACAAATAATACAGCATTATATATACACGACGGAGAAGAGCATCAAAGATTAGGAAATCAACAAAATTTGTGCCCCAATCTTATCAAGGAGATTTACGTGTACTTAAAAAATAATAATCCCTTGATAAAAGATTTACACTTATTAAATAATCACCCAAGTTTAGAAGCTCGATTAATTTTTCAAAACACAAGTCGACGTACTCATGGACCGATATTAGGAGATAGACCGGTGTCGAATGAGCTTGCAGGTTTGATTGAAACTTCAAACGAACATCACCCGCGAGCAGTAGTAATATGGAAAATTGGTGAAGCAAAACCACACACAGTACACTACTTACATCCCGCATATGAAGCGTTTCAGTATCCTTTACTGTTTCCTAGAGCTCCTGAAAGATATTCCATTGATATTAAAGATAAAGCTGGCAATAAACTAAGCCAAGTAAAATACTATCGTTGTCAACTCTTATCTGAAGAGCGGTTTGCGATCTTACGACGCCTTTCGCAAGAATACTTTGTTGACATGTGGTGCCGGACCGAAGAAGAGCGTCTACAATATTTCAAAGGTATTCAAAGCGAACTAAGAATTGCAACCCGACGTGAAATCGACGAAACGATCGCAGGTGAAGGCATACGACCCGGTAAAGTATATTTACCGGCGAGTCTTACGAATAGCCCACGTTATATGCAGATCAAGTACCATGATGCTATGGCCATTGTTGCACGGTTGGGAAAACCAAGCTTTTTCCTCACTGTTACATGTAACCCGAAATGGCCAGAAATAACCAACAGTTTATATCCCGGTCAACAGTCAACAGATCGCCCTGATTTGTGTGTGAGAGTATTTCAACTAAAGTTGTCAATACTGTTGAAAAAAATCAGATCAAAAGACTTCTTTGGTACCATTGTGTCAATTCTACATGTTATAGAATTCCAGAAAAGGGGTTTACCTCACGCACACATTACGTTCCGTGTAGAAGGAGGAGGGCCCATCGATAGTATGGATATTGATAAATTTATTCAAGCAACTATACCTCCACCGGAACAGGGACGACTGAGACAACTGGTTTTGCAACACATGGTGCACGGCCCATGTGGAACAGAAAGGTCACCCTGCTACGATCAAGCTGCTGGGAAATGTTCGAAAAAATTCCCTAAAAGTTACACTGAAGTGACGTACACGGATGAACGAGGCTCAGTACACTACAAACGTCCAGCTGGCGAACAGCCGGCAATTCGTGAACGAAATCAAACTTCAGTCACTAACAGGTGGATTGTGCCGTACAACCCGGCGATACTATTGATGATGGAGTGTCATTGCAATTTGGAAATTGCATCCACCTCCAAAGTGGTTAAATACCTTTACAAGTATCTGCACAAAGGTCCCGATCACGCAAAAGCGGGGGTGACAGAAGTATTCGACGAAATAGAACACTACGCTCAATATCGATATGTGAGCGCCTCAGATGCAATGTGGCGTCTATTGGAGTTTGACATCAGCTGCAGATACCCAACTGTTGTTGCACTACCGGTACATTTACCCGACGGAGACGCGATTGTTTTCCGTACCGGAACCGAGGCGCAAGCATCAGAAAATTACATGTCCAAATTGAAAATTTACATGACGAGGCCTCCAGATCCTGAGTTGGATGAATGTACTTACATAATGTTTTATGAAAGGTACAATGTCGAAACTCAGGTCCGGCCTAATCCAACTGTAAAAGTGTTGGCTCATGAATCTGGAAAATATTTTATTACAAAAAGAGTACGAGGCGAAATCGTGGCTCGAATTGTCTTTATATCTCCTACACTCGGTGAACTTTATTTTCTGCGAATGTTACTCATGCGTTATCCGTGCCGGAGCTACGACGAACTGCGAACTGTCAACAATATAATTTACGACACTTTTCAAAAAGCAGCGTTCGAACGTGGTATTCTGAACGATAACCAGGAGTATGAATCGGCAATAGAAGAGGCAGCCGGCTTCAAGACCGGCAAAGGTTTACGTCAGCTTTTCTTCGCACTTATCATGGACGGTGCCCCAGCCCTTCTGTTATGGGATAAATACCGTGATCATTTGTGCGATGATTATCACAGAGGATGTGAATCTGAAATAGAAGCCGCTTACGACCACGGCCTTAGAGACATTGAACAAATGTTACGTGCTCATGGTCGCTCGCTGTCAGATTTCGGTTTGCCAGACATAAGACACAGCATAACCGAGCTTGACAGAGAAACTGGAAGATGGAATGATGAGGCGACTGCCATATTAAATGAATGGGAGTCCAAATTAAATTCGCAGCAACGGGCTATTTATAACACAGTCATATTACTTACTGAAGATGATTGTGAAGATACGCACCCGGTTTTCATCGACGGTCCCGCTGGCACCGGAAAAACCATCTTGCTTAACGTGATTGCTGCAAAAATTCGTTCTAATGGACATATTGCCCTATGTACGGCTTCCACGGGTATAGCTGCACTAAATCACGATGGAGGTGTCACAGCACATTCAATGTTTAAGCTTCCGTTAGACTTTGAAGGTGGTAATGCAGTGTGGGGAATTTCGAACAACTCTCAAAGAGCAGCGTTGATCAAAGCAGCACGTCTTATCATTATCGATGAGGCACCAATGGCTCACAGGTACCTGCTTGAAACAATTGACCGCGGTCTCAAAGATCTAATGGAATGCAATACCAAACCCTTTGGAGGCAAAGTGTTAGTATTAGCTGGTGATTTTAGACAAATACCACCAGTGATAACAGGAGCAGGAGAACGTGACATATGCCGGGCCTCAATAAAAAATTCTGAAATTTGGCACTACGTTCAAAAATTCAAGTTAACTGAAAATCAGCGTGCAAAAGAAGACCCCTATTTTGCTAACTTTGTATTGAGTATTGGAGAAGGTGAAGCTGAAACAACTGAAGAAGATTTATTAATTTTAAAAAATATCAATTACGTAAATAGCTTGCAACAATTAATTTATATTATATATCCAAAGTACGAAGTCTGTGACCCAGAAAATATATGTAAAAGGGCGATTCTATCGGGAACTAATGAAAACATAAGAGATATTAATCAAAAAATACTTGAATTGATACCTGGACCAATGACTATCTGTTACAGTGCCGACACTACTGACCACCTGAATGACAACTCAGCTGAACGATTAGAAGGCAATGTTTTAAATTCTATCACAGCACCCGGTGTGCCCGATCATGACTTGAAACTGAAAGTAGGCGCGGTCGTAATACTTATTCGAAATATCAGTTTCACACACCGTTTAGTTAATGGTACTAAATTAATTATAGATCAAGTCTCAAAATTCACTCTGTTAGCGCATCACCCAAATAGTAGTGAGCCCATCGTCATACCTCGCATAACTTTTAAATTTAAAATAGGGCGAAACGGTGTAGAAATGACACGCAAGCAATTCCCTGTCAAGTTGGCTTATGCTATGACGTTCAATAAATCTCAAGGGCAAACTCTTGATCGTGTGGGAGTAGATCTAAGAAGTGATGTTTTTTCACATGGACAACTATACGTTGCTTTGGGCAGAGTGCGGCACAGTCACAATTTGCAAGTCTTGGTCCCGCCAGAAAGAGTTAGCAGAAATTACGCTCTTACTAAAAATATAGTTTATAAATCACTACTGACCTAAAATTCAAAAGAAAATCGGACAAAAACAGTAATATGTAAATAATATTATGTAATGTGTAATATAAGTAGGTAGATAGCGTTGTAATAGAATATACTTAAACAATATTATGTTCACTTTCTATACTTTTCTTTGTGTTATTATTATTTTATTTCAATAATTTTAAATGGCTTAATATACCAAACATTAAATTTTCAATCATAATACCTTACTTTATTCTTACTTCACAAATACCCCCAGTCAGAAACTTAAGATGTTACAGTAATATAAGGGTTTTTTACTATAACACATCTGAATCACAGGGATCTTTTGTTTCATATATCAAAACATATTTTTAAATATGTAAGTCATTATTCTAAGATGTAAGTAGATATTTTTTAATTATGCTGTTTTTCATATTTATTTAAGGATTAATGCTTAATAACGACACAATATTTGTTTTAATGTTTATTTTAAGTATTTATTTATGTATCGTGGAGCAAGGTGGCAAAAATATTTAAATTTTTGTAATATTTTTGCTAAATTGCAATAGGTCTCATTATTCAGGCATGCAGAATATTTTTTACCCGATTACGTTAAAGCCAAAAGTAACGGTTATGATTTTAGCAGTCTATGTACATATGTTTATAGTTAAATTTTAATTCTGTTTTAAATGTCTGTTAATGGGAGAACCACGTAAAAAAAAACGAGCTGATGCCATACCTCCTGGGTGGCTTGGAAACTGGCCCACTACACTTTTTATATTATAAAGTAATACGTACCTACACGAAAAAGTTTATACGTATTTATAATATAAAGAATTATAGTGAGCCAGTTTTCGAGCTACCGAAGCTAATTTCACTGTTTCAGATATTCATTTTGTTGCTAAGTTTCTTTAGTGATATGACTCCCAGGGTGATGTGACCTGAAGATGATGACTAAATTCTTAATACAATATACCTATACCTACTAAAAATCAAAACGGTTACACACCAAAGCTATAAATCCAAGCGGACTCCTGTTTCTGTTGTTTACTCGGTCCGTCCACGCGGTCCGCTTTAGCGGGCCGCGCACGCACGCGCCGTACTAGTTAATATATATATAGCTGCTCGTGCTGATTCATTGACTGACTCACTGATTGATCACCCCTCCTGTAAAATTTTGTATGAAAATTTTTTTTTTCACGCATGGTTTCGTATAGAGGACAAAAATTCATTCGGAACAAAAATATGGAGAGAGCTGATGATTGAGGATTTCAGAGACGAGCGAATGGCACGCTTAAGGTATTGAAGATAGGTGGGGGGTGCTCAAGCAAATGTCACTCGAAACGTCATCCAATTGGCAGTGAGCTGAAAAAAAATTCAAAATGGCGAAAAAAAGATGGCCGCCATACAAATTTCATCGGTGTCCATCTCGGAGGGTATAAAAGATGGAAGAGTGGTTTCTTCGTAAAAGATGATCAAGATCAGAAGGTCTACCTGGTGAATAGAAAAAAAAAAATCAAAATGGCGGAATTTATTTTTCCATAGGAAATGTATGGCGAATATTGAAGAGACTACAAGTTGTAAACTATGCAAGGCTTTGATGCGGTTCTTTGGAGAACTCTCAAAGAAAAATATGGGAAGACATGATGATTGAGGGTTTGGAAGATGGTCGATGAGCCTGGGCTGGGTATTGTAGATAGATGGGGACTGCTCAAACAAAACATACTCAGAACCTCATCCAATTGGCAATGAGCGAAAAAAACCCAAATTGTCGGATTCAAGATGGCGGCTATACAAATTTCGTCGGGGTCTATCGCACCAAGTATAAAAGATGGAAGAGTCGTTTCTTGGAAAAAGATGATCAAGAACTAAAAATCTACTTGATGAACAGAAAAAATCAAGAAGGCGGAATTTATTTTTTTCACACAAAATCTTTTCCACTGATGGTTTCGTATAGAAGACAAAATTCCATGCGGAGGAAAAATATGGAAAAAGCTGATGATTGAAGATTTTGGAGACGTATGAGGAGCACGGTCAGAGTATTAGACGGTCACACACACACAGACGTCAAACTTATAACACCTCGTCGTTTTTGCGTCGGGGGTTAAAAAGGGCCTCACTGATGCGAATCCGCCCACGTCTAGGTATACGCTACGTTAATATATATATAGCTGCTCGTGCTGATTCATTGACTGACTCACTGATTGATCACCCCTCCTGTAAAATTTTGTATGAAAAATTTTTTTTTCACGCATGGTTTCGTATAGAGGACAAAAATTCATTCGGAACAAAAATATGGAGAGAGCTGATGATTGAGGATTTCAGAGACGAGCGAATGGCACGCTTAAGGTATTGAAGATAGGTGGGAGGTGCTCAAACAAAAATTACTTGAAACCTCATCTAATTGTCAGTGAGTGAGAGAGTCAGTTGAAAAAAAGGCCAAAATGGCGGATTAAAGACGGGGGCCATACAAATTTCGTCGGTGTCTCCAGTTCCTTTTCAAAATTTGTTTTTATGGAAAAAACTCTCATTCTGACAAATGATTCGGAGAAAAATATGGAGAGTGATAATTATCGAGGGTTAGGAATATGGGAGAGATAGGTGGAGGCTGCTCTCACCAAAATACCCGAAAGCGAAACCTCGCGGTCCGCTTTAGCGGGCCGCGCACCCACGCGCCATACTAGTTAATATATATATAGCTGCTCGTGCTGATTCACTGACTGATTGATCACCTCTCCTGTAAAATTTTGTATGAAAATTTTTTTTTTCAACAATGGTTTCGTATAGAAAACAAAAATTCATTAGGAACAAAAATATGGAGAGAGCTGATGATTGAGGATTTCGGAGATAGGTGAGGGGCACGCTTAAGGTAATGAAGATAGGTGGGGGGTGCTCGAGCAAATGTCACTCAAAACGTCATCCAATTGGCAGTGAGCTGAAAAAAAATTCAAAATGGCGAAAAAAAGATGGCCGCCATACAAATTTCGTCGGTCTCCATCTCGGAGGGTATAAAAGATGGAAGAATAGTTTCTTAGCAAAAGATGATCAAGATCTGAAGGTCTACTCGATGAATAGAAAAAAAATTCAAAATGGCGGAATTTATTTTTCCATAGAAAATGTATGGCGAATATTGAAGAGACTACAAGTTGTGAACTATGCAAGGCTTTAATGCGGTTTTTTGGAGAACTCTCAAATAAAAATATGGGAAGACATGATGATTGAGGTTTTGGAAGTTGGTTGAGGAGCCCGGGCAGGGTATTGAAGATAGGTAGGAGGTGCTCAAACAAAAATTACTCGAAACATCATCCAATTGGCAGTGAGCTGAAAAAAGTCCAAAATGGCGGATTCAAGATGGCGGCCATACAAACATCGGTGTCTATCTCAGTAAGTATAAAAGATGGAAGAGTAGTTTCTTAGAAAAATATAATCAAGAACTAAAAATCTACTAGATGAACAGGAAAAAAACAAGATGGCAAAATTTATTTTTTTCACACAAAATATATGGCGAATATTGAAGAGACTATAAGTTGGGAAACTATACAAGACTTTGATACGGTTCCTTTTCAAAATTTGTTTTTATGGAAGAACTCTCCTTCTGGCAAATGATTCGGAGAAAAAAATTTGGAGAGTGATGATGATCGAGGGTTTGGAAGATGGATGAGGAGCACGGCCAGGGTTAAAGATGCTGAAAATGATAGAAGAAGGTGGAGGCTGTTAAAACAAAAATAATACTGAAATCCCCGCGGTCCGCTTTAGCGGGCCGCGCAGCCAAGCGCCCTACTAGTTAATATATATATAGCTGCTCGTGCTGATTCACTGACTGATTGATCACCCCTCCTGTAAAATTTTGTATGAAAAAATTTTTTTTTCATTAATGGTTTCGTATAGAGGACAAAAATTCATTCGGAACAAAAATATGGAGAGAGCTGATGATTGAGGATTTGGGAGACGGGTGAAGAGCACGCTTAAGGTATTGAAGATAGGTGGGAGGTGCTCGAGCAAATGTCACTCAAAACGTCATCCAATTGGCAGTGAGCCGAAAAAAAATTCAAAATGGCGAGAAAAAGATGGCCGCCATACAAATTTTGTCCGTGTCCATCTCGGAGGATATAAAAGATGGAAGAGTGATTTCTTCGGAAAAGATGATCAGGAGCCAAAGGTCTACTCGATGAGTAGAAAAAAAAATCAAAATGGCGGAATTTATTTTTCCAAAGAAAATGTATGGCGAATATTGAAGAGACTACAAGTTGTAAACTATGCAAGGCTTTGATGCGGTTCTTTGGAGAACTCTCAATGAAAAATATGGGAAGACATGATGATTGAGGGTTTGGAAGATGGTTGAGGAGCCCGGGCAGGGTATGGCAGATAGATGGGAGGTGCTCAAACAAAAATTACTCAAAACCTCATCCAATTAGCACTGAGCTAAAAAAAAAAAAAAAAAAAATGGCGGATTCAAGATGGCGGCTATACAAATTTCGTCGGTGTCTATCTCACCAAGTATAAAAGATGGAAAAGTAGTTTCTTAGAAAAATATGATCAAAAACTAAAAATCTACTCGATGAACAGAAAAAAAACAAGATGACGGAATTTATGTTTTCACACAAAAAGTTTTTTTTAATGATGGTTTCGTATAGAAGACAAAAATTCATGCAGAGGAAAAATATGGAGAAATATAATTCACTCGAAACCTCATCCAATTGACAATGTGCTGAAAAAAAAGTCAAAAATTCTGGATTCAAGATGGCGGCCATACAAATTTCGTCGATGACTATCTCACTGAGTATAAAAGATGGAAGAGTGGTTTTTTTGGCAAAAGATGATCAAGACCTCAAAGGTCTATTTGATGAACAAAAAAAAACATGATTGCGGAATTTATTTTTCCATACATATTTTTTTTTTCACTGATGTTTTCTTATAGAAGACAAAAATTCATCCGGAGGAAAAATATGGAGAGGAGAGCTGATGATTGAGGATTTCAGAGATGGGTGAGGACCACGGCCGCGACCAGGTTATTGAAGATAGGTGGGGAGTGTTCAAACCAGACTACTCGAAACCCCGCGGTCCGCTTTAGCGGGCCGCGCAGCCACGCGCAATACTAGTTTTTTATATATTAGAGCATTGCTGTAAAAAATACGTATCTTTTAAATAAGTACGTAGAATAATTTTTTATGCTTTGACGCGAGCTCAGTGCTCTAAGGAACTATTTCTATTATTTTTATTGTAAAAGTTGCTTAGTAACAGACGGTGGTTTCGACTACTTTTTTTGCTTATTTTTTTAACCTAAGTATACCAGTATCTGTGATTAGTATTAAAATTTTAAACTGTCAAGTTATTTTTAAGAATTTATAGTGATATAATAGTTATTTTAACACTATAAATTCTTAAATGATTTGAACAACATCCCTTTTCCCTATTTTGTTGTGACTTTTTACTTGATGTTATTTATTTTGTGCGTTTTTAAATCATACGAGCAAGCATTGAAAATTGAAATGCACGTGACTTATAAGAAATTATTTACAAAAAATAAATGGTGACATCACAAATTAATGACTCGCTAACCTATTAGGTATCGCCCCCTTTTATTTAACTTCAGTAAATAAAACTGATTTAGAAGTACATAGTGAAATAAACAGATATGTGGCTAATGCTGTACACAATCTCTAAATTGACTTAAACTAAATTGACATGTTTAAAAATGGTGCTATCCTTTTCTGCAGGAAGCATTGTGAAAGAGATAGGAATATAATATTTAGCCCTGTCATTTTAGTTTAGATTTAGAGATTGTGTACAACAGAATTAGCCACAATGTATAGGATATCAATTTAACATTGGTATCCTATACTATACTATCACATAAATAAAGCGTTTGCTCAAAAATCCGTTTTAGCCATTTATAGAAAAGAGCTAGGCGATAAAGGTGCGCGGGTGATGCGTAAGCGGTTATTATTCTTCATTTGGATTTCAGAGCAACATTTAATGAATCTCCCAGTGTTCATGGTTCACCCGTCACTCTTGATCGAATGACAATCACTTGCCAGATACGCGAGACACTTAAATAATATGTAACGAGATAATCAAACACCGCTGACAGGTCATTAGCATATTGTTATGCCTCCACTTAATGACAAGAACCGTTTATTTTATAAAAACCGAGTAGGCATATTAATATTATATTTGACGTTACAAATCCATTACAATAATGTCGTCGTCCTTATCTCAATTGATAGATGCCCACGGCTGGACATAGGTCTCTTGCATGGATCGCCATTAAGTACACGATCTTACACGGATGGCAGCGATTTTCTTGAGATCGTCCGTCGTCCTAGCGGGGAGTCTTCCAACTCGGAGTTTTCCTGTGTGAGTTCGCCTCTCAAGAACCTTGGGAGTCAAACGTCTATTAGTTCTTCAAACTATATGCTCCGCCCATTGCCATTTCTGGCCATTTGACTGGCCCGTTGGCGTGGTTGGCAGTGACCCTGCCTTCCGCTCCGGGGTCGCGGGTTCGATTCCCGCCCCGAGTTTGGGTGTATTTATAATATGTATTTATATGTAAATATGTCTATCAGTCGGCTGTTACCTATAACACAGGCATTAAGTTGCCTACTTTAGGAACAGACGACCGTGTGTGTATGTGTGAGTATAAAAAAAAATATCAGTTTTGCAACCCGTTGAGCTACGAATATGTTGGTGATTCTGGTTCTTCTACGGATCTCCTCATTTGGTCGCGTAGAGTAACTCTGAGCATAATTCTTTATGTTCCCTTTCTATGTATTTATTTCGAGCATAACTCTCTCCATCGCTCGCTGAGTCAAGGCCATTCACAGCCTTCCTATGAGGCCCATTGAATTAAGTAGTATTCAATCCATTATCAATTCACCAGTCGGTATGCCTACGCGTGATGAAAGCAGTATAGTCGACAAGATCTGCACAAGAATATTAAGAACCAGAGTTACCAAAAAAGCCGGCACCGTTCGGAGTACTGAAGGACGTTGGAGTACAGCTGGTATGACGGCCTTGTTCTGGAAAGCACAATGATAGGTCACTGTAGGTCACGAATGTCATTATAAGCAAGCGGCACAAGATATCACTGAGATTCATGTCCAGCAACTAACGTCCATTATTTTAGACGACGAAGATCTAGAAGAATGAAGATTTTAGAGTAGGTATAAAACGCATACTTTTTCAGTAAACTATACATCTGCTTTGACTTGTTTTTTGACTACTTATCTACTACTATTTATTTACTAGATAGATAAGATAAAGTTTTTTATTTGCTTGAATAGTATGGGTACAAAAGTATTTTGAGTATAGAACTATATTTAATTTTTAATGATATAACAACCCTTTTAAAGTTTACATTAAGTAAAGTTCCTGAGACGGTTTCCAACTCATCGGGTGACCTCTCTGTTCTCTCGCTAAAGGTGTAAAAGCAAGTCTGGTACGTAGGCGTTTGTTAATAAATTTTCTACAAAGTGTTTATTTGCCGTCCAATAAACTTGATTGTCCAAACAAATTTGACGTTTACGAACGTGCGATATTTACGGAATTCCTTGTAGAGGCCACGAGCAGTTTTACAACGTGCTACTCCGGTAACGAGATAGTGTAAAGCCGTGAATTTTGTGGTTATCCTGCTCCCAAATTAAAGACAAAATGGACGAATATTTAACAAAAGTAAAATATTAGTTTAGTAGGTTATTAATATTATTATTCAGTCAAATAAACAGGTTTTCTACCTGTTATTGTGTTATTAAAATATTGTGGATTCTACATATACAAATACATTTTGTGAATTTGAAATAACTGTCTCGTATCATATAAATTTTGATTATTTATCGAAAGCATAACCTAAACAGAATTTTTTGTCTTATATGTCTGTTTTTTGTCCCGGCTAATCATCGGAATGGCTGAACTGATTTTGACGGGACTATGACAGGTAGGTAGAGCAAAGGAGTGAAATATTTAGATTTCTTGCGTGAAAAATAAAAACCTACACTTTTAGATAAACTATACTTTGCTATTTAAGCTGGTTGGTACAACGTTACAGTTGCAGTCTAGGACTAATTTTAAGCTCCCATTTACTTAGGTAAGTATACAATATCATCCCAACGTAAACATATTTTCATGATCAATCTACTTAATTTCTATGCAGATAATAATATACATATCGTATGTTATTTTATTGACTTCGAGTAATATTGATTATTATTATTTTACTTGTATATTTAAAACTACGAGTATATAAAAAGAGTTGCAACGATCTAGCGTTTGACTACGCAGAATATATTGAATGAATGAATTTTATCTTTGTATAACATGAAAATAAATTCGATTTAACTTTCTGCTTCTATTTCTCCTCAGATTCTGAAATTAACTTCTTTACAGTCGCATTAATAGTAGGAAGTAAAAAATGAATCGAATAATATAAGTGTAAAGGTAAGAAATCATACGTTTCTTTAGGTTGGACAAAAAACGTAATGAGCTTTCCTCAATATCATTTCCACGCTTGGATAAAATCGAATGACATTATTGAAAACCTTCTTCTTATTTTTTAATGAATCAAGCACGAATCAACTATTAAATTGAAAAGGAATGATCGTGTCTATAAAAGTATTTTAAAGTTAGGCATTTGAGAAACGTGGAGAATTTTTATTATTATTTGTTTTCCACAGCTTTTACCTTCTCTCCTTACTAATATTATAAATCTGAAATTATATCTAATTGTTCTTTACGTCTTTATGACTTGGCTCATAGTTGTGACACTACCTGGATAAGATTATACGAGTTGTCACACTCTTAATGCCGTAAAATAAAAGATTGCTGTTCAAATTCACTAATTTTATCTTCTGCAATTTTTTAAGTGAATGAGCAGCGTATATTACATTTCTTAAAAACAATGTTTTTCCATCTATCCTTTTAAAAGGATAGATGGACAAGTGTAAATTGAAAATTTAAAAAACCCCCGACATTCGCCATTTAGTGGCGGCGGCCATCTTGAATTTGCAATAGTGCTATTCTACTAGTCAAGCCCTTTCATTTGATACCCATATCAAGGGAGTTGTGAAAAAATATATCATCCGCCATTTTGTAGCGGCGGCCATCTTGGACCGATTTTCATCAAACATAGCTAAGAACACTCTCGACTAATTCACCTTTCAAACAAAAAAAACCGCATTCAAATCGGTCCACCCGTTTGAGCGCCACAGGGGAACAGACAGACACACACACACACACACACACACACACACACAGACACGTCAAACTTATAACACCCCGTCGTTTTTGCGTCGGGGGTTAAAAAACATTGTTGTTGACTTAAGTCAACGACCTACTAAAGCAATCATTTTATAATACACCATTTCATGTTTCATGGATCTTGTTCGGTATTATGCCACAAGGACCCTCGGCCGCGGCCCTCATTGGTGCCTACTAAAAGTTTTACGAACGATTGGGAAACTTGTGTGCAATCAGTTTTCAGTTACGCTGAATCTTCGGATTGGGAACATGTACACAGTAAAGTAAATACTAGTTCAGCTCATCAGCAGGGCCGCTTTACGTTCATACTAGTCGACAATAACGCGTGTCGGAGCTCGGACGTGCGGGGCTGCGCCTCGACGCGACAACCACGCGGCTTAGCGGCTCTCGCACTTGACCGTAACCTAACATAAAAAAGCTACAGTAAAAAACAAAACCGAACAGTATCCATTGAGGGAACTTCCGCATTTAAAGTTTTGTGAATGAGTGAATGATTTTCAGTGAACCGTGCATTTGAGGTCAGTATGTGATTAGTTATGACTTAAGTTACTTAATATTGCCTCCGAGAAAGGGTAATGTTTTCCTTTAGTACGCTTAAGTTTTGTTTGAGTTTTCCGTTCAACGTTAACGAATTATTCGTAATTGATTTGGTCTAAGGTTGTTGGGAAATTAGGTATCTATAAAGACTCTGCGACAAAATTGCAACCTGCCAATTTCTCACTTGCTTATCATAGCGGTTACTTACTGAAAAAATATCCTATTGAGTGTTTGCGATACTTAATTTATCATTATTACTTATATCATTAATTCTAACTGGCACCTATGTTTATTTCAGGACTTGTGTGAATTCAACATTTTTTCGCTATTTGAGTATGATTTGTTTTTTAATGAATGTGAATGTTATGATTCCAATAAGATTTAATTAATCGTTTTGTCCCGCACTGAAGCCGTAGAGCCGGATATGTAGAGTTCAGTAGTTTAACCTTAACCTAGCCCGCCCGCACATTATATTTGAATAAATTTTCGAAACTGTGACAAATTAGGTGAACATGATTTAGTAAAATAGGAAAAAAATCTTACTATAGATTATATTTTACTATAATAAAGATATTTACAAAAGTTATGATGATGGTGGGAAATTAGTAGAAAAAGGTTAAGCCACAAGAATAAATAGATTAATTCAACTTGAGCTTAAAGCTTAGAATAATGAAGCTTAGCAAGTCAAAATGGATATATTTGTTTTTTTTTAGAAGCAATTAATAATAATTATACTGCGGACTATTGTACGCTTGTCTCACAGATCAATTTATCGTATTGTATTAATTAGACACCCGTCAGTGTCAAGTGGGTGATTAGGTCAGTTGTTGGAAGTATTTTGAGACGCTGGTATTTTGCTTGTGACAGTTTTATTTGGTTAGGAACTTTAGATGGGTGATCTTTTCGCCCCTTAAGTATATAGAGCATGTAGCATGTAGATTTTAAACCACTTTTTAGTATTATAATGATTAGTAAAAACCCATACCTATAAGCTGTGATGGCCTAGTGGTTAGGACGACCAACTTCTAATCGGAGGTCGTGGGTTCGATCCCGGGGCACGCACCTCTAACTTTTCGGAGTTATGTGCGTTTTAAGAATTTAAATATCACTTGCTTTAACGGTGAAGGAAAACATCGTGAGGAAACCTGCATGCCTGAGAGTTCTCCATAACGTTCTCAAAGGTGTGTGAAGTCTGCCAATCCGCTTGGCCAGCGTGGTAGACTATGGCCAAAACCCTTCTTACTCTGAGAAGAGACCCGTGCTCTGTAGTGAGCCGGTAATGGGTTGATTATGATGATGATGAAAAATCCATTTCTTCCCATTATTGTACCAAGAGTCAGGATTGTGAATCTTTAATCTAAGTCCTGATTGAAGTATGATTCTTTGGATTTCGTCGTTTATCATCTTCTTTTTCTTCCATGATGTCATTTCTTACCAAATCAGCCAGCATTTTGCCTTGCCTCTATTCTTTTTTGAGAAACATTCTATTCTTCGTCAATTTATTACTGCTCTATTTCATGATAGGTGAAAAAGACATTGAAGTAGACATAGTTTCAAAATAACATTTTGTTTGTTATTAAGGAAACTGTTATCTTTTAAGGAAATTGTACAGTAACTTGAGGATACCTATACCTTGAGGCTTTTGCAATGTTTTGATTTATTTTATTTTTATTTCTACTTCTAAAACTTAGCAAGTAATTAAATATCTAAAAGCGGAACTTTAGCACTCTCAGACTTTAGAACTTTTTTATGGTCGAAGCTGCCAGAGCCCAGAACTACCTGTTTCTTGTAACGACACCGGCTTATTTTTCACCGTATTATGTTATTCGTGGGATTATTAAATCAAATTCGCATGCGAGATCAATTTAGCGCGGTATTTATTGGTACATTTGAATAATTTTTATTGGCACTAACCTAGGTATTTGTAACGGTTCTAGACGTAAAATTTTTTTTTTATCAACAACCGATTTCAGTTCGTGATTTATTAATCTAGCCGCACACAAGACAGCGGCTGCGGTAGCGAGTCTGACAAAAGGATTTGTTTGTTGCCTGGTTGTGCGGGCATCAATCAGCCACCGTTGGTCGCGTTGGTTGCCGCAGCCAGGTTGCCTGGTTGCGCGGGCATCAATCAGCCACCGTTGGTCGCGTTGGTTGCCGCAGTCAGGTTGCCTAGTGCGCAGGGGCTTACTGTAAACTAGTTTTCAACAGTCTGCCTGCTTTAGTTACGGTAACGTAAACGTTTTTACACGAAAATATTGACTTACACTTCTAAAGTTCGTCGATACCGGAAAAATAATTGTTTACAAAAAGTGTGAAAAGTTGGTGAAAGTGAACCGTATGTTCAATATGTAGATTTTTTGCTTGTGATTTCATTTTCATTAGTTTTAAATTGTTAAGATTTAAATCATCTAAATGCCTACTATATCGCTTCTGTCTACCAGTAGACATTTTGAAGGTGTCCTGCAAAAAATTCAAAGTTTTTATAAAATGCAAAGATATAGTTATATTAAAAAAAATTACTTTCTGTTTAATTTCATTTTATCTTTTGGTGTGTAGGAAATATAGGAAAATATTATGATATGCTGCATATAGTGTTAGTGTCGTAGGATAAGTATAGGAAGTAGGTACTTACTATTCTTTTTTATTCTCACCATTAGACACATAAGCCATCTAAGGCCTATAACCAACCTATAACGGGAACACCGAGTGGAGCATATTATACAACGGGAATATAAATTGCGATTTGCGTATCGTGCGGTTGTTTCTCGTGGGCCTGCAATTTATGCAGGTAGGTAATTCGCAGCTTCTCTCGACTCTGGATGGTGTAAAGGAGGCTTTGGCGCCTTCGCGCTTTGTTTATTTTTAACAGGCGGCTTTTGCTCGTGACTTCTTTGATTGTTAAGCTAAATGATCCAAGAATTCATGAAAAGAAATTGGGAGTAAAAATGTAGCAAAAATATTTCCGTTTGAACATTGTATCCATTAACGATTGCCACAATCGTGGATATTCGATTTTAGGATGGTTAAGGATGTTCTTGAGTTCATACGAAAATCCCACAGAAAAAAAGCAACGAGTTTTTTTCCAATTCTTTTCTCTGAAAACCTTATCCCGACTATTGTTAATATTAAAAAAATAGTTAAAGCAATCCAGGCTTTCAGCTAGTCGAAGAGGTGACCAACGAAAAAATTAATTTTGATTTGAATGTCATCAAGTTAGCACTTACAATAAGCCACCCATCCGTCTATCGGTCACGGTGAACGTTGCTTTATTAACGCAGCAGCTCAAAAACCCGTTGCAAATGGTGCAGTGCTCTTCTATGACGTCACTGTTTATGTTGAGTCATAATCGTAACACTTTCAGGTCAATTAGCACGCCACGATAAAAGCGCTAGTCGGTCTACTTGCTCGGAGATCAAAGATTTGTGGCTTCGAGCAAAGAATCTAATCAAACAAAATCAGATGTTAACTACGAGGTCGATGAACCCGCGGCCCATTACATAAGTGATATCAAGTCACGCGTATACATTTTATACAATGGATTATTATTAATGTTTTTATGCGAATTGACGGTGGAACATGACTTTGCCATAAACCTTTTGTAGAGATCCGCAGTTAATTTTTAAATTAATTATATATTATACCTAGTTCGTGTATAGTTAAACAGCTTACAATCTTACCCATTTATCAGTCACGCTTTCCGTAGTGATATCACTGTAGTGATTTTTTTTGTAGGATTTTTGTATGAACTCAAGAGCGTCCTTGATCATCCTCAAATCCAAAATTCACGATTGTGGCAATCATTAATGGATACAATGATCACTCAGATTTTTTTCTGTCACATTTTTACTCCAATTACTTTTCAATTTTCATGAATTCTTGGATCATAGTTTAACACGCAAGGTTCATATTATGGTCACTAAATATTTCGACTAATAGGTACTTGATTCCATAAATAATTTAATTGAAAGTATAAACGCGATAAAAAACGAGATTAAAATAATATATTGATAAAAATAATTGACCGATATGATACCATGATAATAGTTTTATTACGCATAGGTAATATTACGTTTTCAGAGCTTATTGTAACGCATTTTCATGGGCAAATCAGTATAGCACAGAAATAAACTCAGTGGCGGATTATCTTTTAGGCAAACTAGGCACGTGCCTAGGGGCGCGAAAATTAAGTAAACAGCTGGTGCTGCAAAGTAAGCACACGTCTTTTGAAGCTGGAAACACTACCGTTAATGGTCCTAACAAGATATTAAAAAATCAGAAGTAGCCGTTAGTTGAGCCAATCAGAGGGCAGCCGATGAGGTCCTGCCTAGAGCGCTGTCGACATCTAATCTGCCACTGAATAAACTGTCCATTATTTTCGAAACTATTAATCCAAACATACAATAAACGAAAGAAGTTTATCTTTGCGTGCACTTTTAAATCTCAACTATGTTGAATCTAAAAAGTTTTCATTCTAGAGAATTTCACGCTAGAAATTTTCTAGGTAAATAAATCTTGTTTCGCTTTACAAGAGTCAAGATTTATTTATCTAAAGTTCTATTGGAAAACAAAACTTTGAAATAAAGGCAACTAGCAAAGCACTCTATCAAAAAAGGCACAGAACCTTATATTCTACGGGCATTACACGCAGTGGACTAATATATATTTTTTCTTATCATGTAACCTTTAAACAGGCCTTTGCGTGGTATGTCATTGTTGTTTAGGAATGTTATGCCTTAGTATTAATTTTAGTTTTAATATAGCCCGCAATTTGCTGCAATTAGGCCAGACTACACACTATAATTTTTATATCTATACTAATATAATAAAGCGGAAGAGTTTGTTTGTTTGAACGCGCTAATCTCTGGAAGTACCAGTCGGATTTGAAAAATTCTTTTTGCATTTGGTAGTACAATTTTCTGGGAAGGTTATAGGCTATTTAGTATCCCTAAAATCCTCCCCTAAGGGGGTAAAATGGGGGTAGAAAGTTTGTATGAAAGTCCTATGTTTTTAAAGTTACAGACCTGAAAATCGGCATTTAGATTATTGGTTTTAAATAATATAAACCTGTGTATTTTATTCTGAAAAATCTTCACTTAAGGGTGGTAAAATAGGGGTTGAAAGTTTTTATGTTAAGTTTTAATTATTGTTATTATCAACTTGAAATTTAGAAGATAGGTTCATTCTAGGGCTTAGATATCAGCCTAGAAAAGATTTCACGAAAATCCTCCCCTAAGGGGGTAAAATGGGGGTAGGAAGGTTATATGAAAGTTCTATGTTTTTGAAGTTACAGATATGAAAATAGGCATTTAGATTATAAATTTTAAATAATAAAAACCTGTGTAAGTTGTTCAGGAAAATCTCCCCTTAAGGGTGGTAAAAAAGGGGATGAAACTTTTTACGTGAAATTTAAGTTATTGTTATTATTAACTTGAAATTTGGAAGTTAGGTTCTTTCTAGGGGGTAGGTAGGCATAAGCTAAGAAAAATTTGACGAAAATCCACCTCAAGGGGGGTTTCCTTTCAACATATTATTATCATCGGACATTTAACTACAGATTGACGTGATTTTTTGCAGTCGCATTTTTTTAGTTGAGGACCTGGAAAGTGACAGACTACTATTTTATCCCGGGGAAACAAAGGGTTCCCGTTTAAAATTGTTTAACGCGGACGAAGTCGCGGGCAACAGCTAGTAATTAAATATAGAGTAAGTATAATCCAAACAAAAACATTTCATGTGAATAATAAGGCCAACTTCCTATCAAAAAGTTTCGGCCATTAAAAGTACTGATATCAAAAATTATGACCAAGTCCTTTGCTAGGCTCGATAAATGAAACCATACAGTTTTAGAAGGTATATCTTCTTCGATCACCCTCAAGCTGTCATACCATTCCTAATGATCCTGTTAAAATATTTTTAAATAATTTATGTCTTAGTAATAACACTATAATATGAAGCTCATTTGGGACTGAGAATAGTTTTATTGTTTTCAACTTGACAACATTTTTGCACTCCTTTGAATTTGTTTAATTTAAAAAAATGTTGCCAAGTTGAAAACAATAAAACTATTCTCAGTCCCAAATGAGCTTCATATTATAGTGTTATTAGTAAGACATAAATTATTTAAAAATATTTTAACAGGATCATTAGGAATGGTATGACAGCTTGAGGGTGATCGAAGAAGATATACCTTCTAAAACTGTATGGTTTCATTTATCGAGCCTAGCAAAGGACTTGGTCATAATTTTTGATATCAGTACTTTTAATGGCCGAAACTTTTTGATAGGAAGTTGGCCTTATTATTCACATGAAATGTTTTTGTTTGGATCTCACTCCTTTTTTCTAAGTATTTCAAAGTTAATGCAATAAGTATAATGAAGTCTTTTTTCTCTCTTACGCTTCAGTATAATTAGGAATAGAACCCTATCACATTTTACGGTCTGATTAGATGTGGTTTAATCTTCAATACATAGTATAAAACAAAGTCGCTTTCTCTGTTCTAATTGGGTGAATTTTTATTTTGTTCGTCTGTCTGTCAAAATCACAGATAACAGAAACTCCACTCCAGAGTATTTCCACTCAGTGGTCAGTTTCAGAACTTAGAACCATACGGCTTAACTAAGAGAAGATTTTGAGTATTTGACTCTCATTAAGTTTAATGAATAGTATTAGATATTAGTGATACCTAGTAGCCGGAATCAACAGGACACCAAAGTCTCCTCCAAACCTCCAAAGTCGGCCACCCATCCATTTCCTGACTTGGGTCAAGGTTGCTTATCAAAATTATTAAGAAAATCGCGCTTCTGGTTTTATTGGCAAAGACGAATCTCAAACTACTGGAAGGAACGGGCTTAGGCACACAGATAGCTATTAATGTGGCGTACGACATCCGCAAAGAAAGGATTTTTGAAAATTCAACCCCTTAGGGGGTAATATAGGGGTTTAAAATTTGTGTAGTCCACGCCGACGAAGTCGCGCCCGCGACTTCGATAAAAAAATATACCTCTTGGCGTTTTATTATTTACCTACACTTTATTTTTTATTAGAACTCAAGACCAGTAAGATTGACCCCTTGCTAGAAAACTTAAAAAGTCACATCTCCCTAAATAGTGCACCGATTTCGATGAAACAAGAACCATATATAGCTTCGAATAAAGTAAAATACATTTATTAAAACAAAATGAAAATTTGTTCAGTATTTTTTGTGTGATGTGGGAACAGACAGATTTTTATATATCTTTGAATTGGTCAGTGTCTGATGCAACTTTTGGTCATTTTTCGATTTTTTCCTTCATATACATACTAAGACTCATCTTCTTACCAAATTTCAACATTCCACATACACGGGAAGTGCGTCATAATTTTGATCAGTCAGTGAGTAGGTCTTGTTTTATGTGATTTTCAAACCTCTGTATCTCAGAAACGGTTCAACTTGAAAATTTGAAACTTTCAATTTATCATCACATCCACGAGTTTAACTTATATTTCAAATTTCGTAGGATTACTATCCCGCGAACCAGAGTTATGAGGGGGGTCAAAACAGCTCGAAATGGATCGTGTAAATAACACACACTCATGCGACAAGGCCGGAGGAACTTGGCCTGGCGCACTTCGTGCGCCTAGATTTATTAAAAACTAGCCGATGCCCGCGTGGGTTAGGTTTTTAAAAATCCTTTGGAAACTCAACGATATAACGGAATAAAAAGTAGCCTATGTCCTTCTCCAAGGTCTAGTCTATCTCTGTACCAAATTTTAGCAAAATCGGTTTAGTGGTTAGGCGTGAAAGTGAAACAAACAAACAAACAAACTCAATTTCACATAAATTATAATATTAGTTTGGTATTAAGTAGGATAGGCCAGATTACAACTAGACTAACTTATTAATTTGGTTGAAGTTTTTTAAGCCACAGGACAATTGCAACTTTTTATGGTGAGTCAGTATCAAACCACGTTCGAAGCAGAACGAAAAACCTATTGAAACTAATACGTATATTTATAAAATTTTTGGTGTTTTTTTTCGTATTCTTAAAGTATTGGTTTCCGTTTGATCATTTTTAAGTGCCTATTACAGCTGGCACGTTCTTAATGTTTTCGAAATTTTCTATTTGGTCAATTCCGCTTATTTTAATTTTATATGACATTAATATTTTGATAAATCTTTATAATTAACAAAAGCCGTATTGTTCTGATCATTGCTAACCCATACTTCTAACTAGATTATAACACCTAAGCAGGTACATACAATACATATAAAATCTGTACAATTAGTCATAGCAAATCAAGAGGCATTTGAATTTTTTTACTAATACTTTATCAATTGAATTTTTTTACCAACACTACAATTTTTTTATCAAGCAAAATGTTATTCACAAATTGTAGACTAATTTACACTGGTTTGAACGTTACATAGAGTACGTATAATTAATAGAGTCGTCATTTTGCATTAGACGTTAGGATGTGCGAAAAAAAAAATTATATTTCAAGTCCAGCTGTCCACATGCGCAGTTTATATGAAAACTGACAGAAAAATTAGATATATATATGTCTCAACGATGGAATACATAAACAAATCACGCAAACTTCAATAGACTCATGAATATCGATCATATTCATAAAATATTATGTCCGCCCCAGATTTATTTTCAGGGGAAAGGCGAACTTTTTAGGTACCTACTTACATTACTTTTTCATAGTTACTGTACAATTTCAATCTTCGGAAGGTTAAGACCATAGATAAAATGAATCTTCCGTGGTTAAGACTGATCGTATACATTACGATACGATAAACGACGCACAACATTGCGAAAGTTCACATCCGATGCTGGCGCCATACCGTAAAC
Source organism: Melanargia galathea (assembly GCA_920104075.1). Classification (NCBI taxonomy): domain Eukaryota; kingdom Metazoa; phylum Arthropoda; class Insecta; order Lepidoptera; family Nymphalidae; genus Melanargia; species Melanargia galathea. The sequence goes on along the minus strand of OV049855.1, from coordinate 32,560,082 downwards.
CTATGTAGTTTAATGTCGGGCAGGTCTTTAACAGTGTATCAACTGTTTATCTATGTGATTTGGTTATACGCAATGGGTCATAGTGCCATATAGAGGCGCTACAAGGTCTTGTTACAATGCTGTTGACAGAATCGCTAACCCAAATTTCGGTGTGCTTCTGAAATGTATTTGTATCTCCAACTATGACATAGACTTTCAAGGTAATTAGTAATTACATTATTTAATGTATTTACTTGCCAAATTCTTATAGTTTTTTCTCCATTTAAAGTTTGTGGAATTGTAACACAATTTGCTCATGTAAATTCATTCATTCTTCTGTACTAATATTTATCTTTATTGGGCACAGAGTTCATTCATGGACACGAACCTAGGATAGGTGTATTTTATCCCGGAGAATCAAAGGTTTTCACGTGATTTTCAAAAACCCATAATCCATGTGGACGAAGTTGCGGGTTGTGTATTAGGTATTAGAATGCTTCGATAATATCATGAATCAGGGTTATGATAAAGTAGATATATTTGACTTTGAGTACTAAGCGATCTATGATACAGTATCATCTTTAAGACTTTGAAGATATCCTTATAATTTATGTAATTTTACTGCTTTGTAGAGGAACACTCGTCTTGCGGATGAAGCATTATAAAATTATTATCAGTTTACAAGCAAATCTTGGATTGACTGATATTTGTGAAATATTGAGATATGGATTTTGGTATAGGGCCGGTTATTTTTTGAGGGAGGACGTTTGCGCTATTATAGTAACGTAAGTAACCTTTATGCTCTACTTTCGCCGACTTTTGTCGGACTGATCATTATCGAATATCTGCGATATAAGCTTTATAAAAAGTCAGTTTTGATTTGTATGTTTTATCTGTAATATCTGAAGATTTCATCTGACCTTTTGCAGTCGGTAAACTATTTTAAAATAGGAAACCATGTGTGGGGTTGTAGTTATGGGGCCATGCGATAACACTATCGCCGGATGGCTTAACGCTTTCGATCGTGTGATTTCTCTATTCGACTCGCTCATGTAGGTTATTCGAAACGCTGCGATGTGGACCGATAAAGTGCTGGTGAATTGAAACATGGTTTACGACGTGATCTATTTATCATTTTTCTCAACTCACTGGTGGTGATACATGGACCCGACCTAAATTCTATATATCTATTTTTATTTTTTGTAGAAACCTACCTCTGTTTTAGTGTTCAAAGGCACAAATGTGACGAGTGGAAATATAGTAAAATCTTATCTTTACAAATATCCATCTGATACCTGCAACTTCATTCGTGTAGATTTAGGTTACAAAAATCCCGCGTGGTAATTATTTTGATTTTTCAGGATAAATGTATCCTAACAAATATTCAAGATTAGATCAACAATAGTTGAGCCGTGAAAAAATAACAGATATAGAGACACATCGACATGGATTTCGAATTTTAATCTTTCACATTGCAAATACCAGCAGTATAATATGGACAAAAATTTAGAGAAACTGTGACTGGCAAAGAATTGAAAGTACCAATAAGAGTAAATAATATAATCTGCCTGTCACAAATGGATAGGCAAATTACACAATAATGTAATCCCGGAACTACATCTTTACAAACTGAAAGATTTAAGAGACTGAAAATTGATGACAGCAGTATGAATAAAACATGTTTTTAGTTGACATGAATACAATATTTATACAAACTCAAAACAGAATTGTAAAAAACGTAGTAGGCACTGGCACACCTAACTAGTGTGAATAAAGTGTTCAATTTACGTTTAGGAGAATATATTTTTAGGTCAACGCAATTACTGAAGATGGATCAACTCAAATTAACACTTACGCAACTAGCTTATGACTTTCCGTGTCTTTGTTTGATACACAACATTAAATATTTTTGATACACAAAAATCTCTATTTTTCAAAAATAACGATACATCATTATTTTTATCTCAATTGAGTTGCTCTATATTTCACAAGTACCCGCTACTTCAAAATAATGAATGCCAAAGGTATAAAAACTCTATTCGTATGAAAAATCCCGAGCGTTTGCATATTAAATATGAACCGTTTTTATTAACAAATAAAGTTAACGAAAAATAATATAATTGCATAATTTACTTTATAGACCTTTATTTAGCAGTTGCAAAGTGCTCTCAAAAAACGGGTAATTTACGTCTAATTATTTAATTTACCTCAAGTTTACTCAAAAAAATTAATATATGATATTACATCGCGTGTGGTCCATTTTTGGGGATTGACTTAAACAATTTTCAACACAATCTTTTTGGCTTCAAAATTATTATTGCATGTTTAAGTGATAATAATTAATGAAATAAAGGTATGCGTTATTTTTCCAAAACATTCTGTCTTAAAAGTCTTAAAAGATTTTTACATAATAATTAGTACAGTACCTAAACCATTAGAGACGTAGTTTTCCCGTTGCCTATTTATTATTTTCGACTTATAGTTACGTATCCCTAGGTCTCTACGTAGGCACGTATTAGAGTTGTTATTCTTTTAAATTAGAAGGTCAAAATTTTTTGTTGATTTAGTCAATATCATTTCAATAAAACCCAAAACACAAGGAGTTCATCATGCATTCTTACTTTATTTAATAGTTTAAATGAAGGTGAATAAAAGAAGATTAAATTTTAAGAAACAAAGGTGCACTTTTTAAGCGAATGAGTTGAAAAATGTGAAATTAATAAAATTATTTAGTTTGATTATTTGCTACATTCCTTGTAATGAAAATTTCTTGCCTTACTTAGTCCTTTTTAGGCAGGAATAAATGGAATCTTCTTACATCCTTATAGTACTAATGTTGATAGTTGGTACTAAAGAGCACTTTTCCTACTGAAGAACTAGGCTCCATAAACTAGGGTAATTGTTGACATTCGTTCAAACAGATTGAAATTAATTGCAAGTTGCTCTTATTAAGAACCTGTTTCGCTTCGTTAATAAAGACGTCTACATTTAAGTCCACTTTCATACACCACTCATATTATTTTTTGTTCTGGCAGGTCAGGTTTTTTATAATCGAAACTTTAATTATATATTATCACTAGCTGACCCCCGCGACTTCGTTCGCGTGTTTATAGGTTTTATATAGGATCGGATCGGATCCCATAATTCTTTAATGTACCTAAACTAAATGTAGCCTGTTACTCCTTATAACATTGAAAGTTCCATTAAAATCGATCCAGCCGCAGGGCTCGGAAACCGGTAAAAAATCCGAACCGGTTAAGGCCTAAGTACATAGTGAACTTTTCATTTCGGTTTTGTTCTACCTTTACCCAAAATTAACCGGTTTGAGGCAAATAAAGTTCTTAAATAGGTTTCGTTGAATAAACCGGTTTTAACCTATTTTAACCGGTTTTTGCCGTCTTTTTTCAATGCGCAGCCATTTGGTAGGTACGTAAAAATAAAATTACTAGGTACCTATTCAGCGTTCAGTCGAAAACAAATATCGCATTACGTCAACGCGCAGGGAGACACAAAATTATTTTATGAGATGGTATGTAAGTATGGTTTGTTATTTTAATACATGTATTTTTAGATTATTTAAGTATATTTAATAATTGATTTATGTTTACGTACGTACCTACTTATACAGATTCGTACCCAATAACCCATCACTCCAAACACGATCTCATTGATTGTCTACCCAATAGTCAACCGCTTTTTCCGGAAAGTGAGCAATGTTATAGTGATGGAAAGAAATATTTTCGTAAGATATATCTATGTAGGGTGGATGCTCCTGGTGGTGTGTGTGTATGCGTGTGTAGTGTGTGTATGTGTAAGCATGCATGGATGAATGAGTGTGGATTGCAGGCTAAGTTTGTGTATATGTAGCTTTTATATGTACATATGTGATTGAGTAAAATGTGACAGTGTGGAATATGTATAGGTATAGATTTTGTCATGATGAAAAAAAGAAATGTGGATCGTAATCAGTTTTTTTTTTATTCAACTACAAGTTAGCCCTTGACTGCAATCTCACCAGATGGTAAATGATGATGTAGTCTAAGATGGAAGCGGGCTAACTTGGAAGAGATATCTATGTATACCCCTGATCGGTTTCTACACGGCATTGTATCGAAACGCTAAATCGCTTGGCGGCACGGCTTTGCCAGTAGGGTGGTAACCAGCCACGGCTTGAGCCTCGCACCAGACCAGACAAGAGACAATTTAGAAATTATAAAATCCCAAATTGCCCCTGCCGGGAATCGAACCCGGGACCTCCCACTTATAAGAAAGACCACAGAGCTCACCAATGTGCCAGGGAGGTCGTTTATTGCAAGTACTTTCTATAAATATATTATCTTTACAGGTGACTCTCAAAAGACAAGTTTGAAAATTCTGATGAAGATGATTCTTAATCAATAAAATTATTATCTACCAAATCATTTATTAATTATTATTAATAATCCTAATCCCTAATCCTAATCCCTAATCCTGAGGTACCAAAAATTACAAGCACATATTTGGTAGATAGGCCAGTCAAATTTTAGGTACATTAAAATCGCAATCAAACGGCTAGTTCTGATTTTTTTATATGTTGTTAGGACCACTACCAGTAGTCTAAATCCAATTTTGCAGCTTCGAAAGACCTGTGCTAATTTTGCAGCACTTGAAAAACCACAAAATTTTTGCACTCTTTTTGGTTTTTAGGGTTCCGTACCCGAAGGGTAAAAAACGGAGCCCTATTAATGTCACTCGGCTGTCTGTCTGTCTGTCTGTCTGTCTGTCCGTCTGTCCGTCTGTCCGCCGGTCACAGGTCTCTAGCTCGCAGACGAAATGAGTTACAAATCTGAAATTTTGGTATTTAGTGTAAAACGTTAACCCAAAATCAAATATTGAATTAGAAATTGAATTAAATTATTTTTCAGGGGGGCTCCCATACATGAAAAAGGAGCCGGAAAAAAAAAATTTTCTTTACCCTAGCTTGTGGGGTATCATTGTTTAGAGCTTATTAAGTAGAGTACAAATATATATTTTTTTAATTTTTATCTCAAAAAATAAGGGAATGGGAGGCCATCAAAGTTGTCAGTTTTAGACCATTTTTGTGACGGGGGCTATCTCAAAAACTAAACTAGTTGGGAATATGATATTTCAGTATATTATGTACTATATGCTCTATTTAAACAACAAATACTGAAAACAACGATTTATTAAATAGTTTATAAGCTGTGACCAAAATAAACGAACATTTTTTTGGGTTTTTCTTTCACGGTTTGTTGCGATGTCTAGCTCGGAAATTAAATATTTCTTAGACCCAAAATATTATATTGTTCATAATTATGTACGGAACCCTGAAAGAGCGAAGCCCGACTCGCACTTGGCTGATTTTATTTCAATATAAGTCCTAAACTGCGCGTTTCTTAAAAAATATTTTCTGTAATTTTTTTTAAGTATACTATAATTGCTACAATTTAAGACCAGAACTAGTTCTTTCAATACAATATTAACTGTGATTAGGGAACGCAAATCTCGCGAGATTGGGGCTCAAGCGAGATCCCGCGAGTTTATGGAATAACAATACTGCGAGATCTCGCCAATTTCGAGATCTCGCGAGATTAGCAGTTTGATGTGTTTTTTTGCAAATAAATAATCACAATATTTAAATAAATTAGGAAAAAAATTATAAATATTGTAAGTATTACAAGATAAACATTTATTTTCACGAATTTTTTCAATAGACTTGTATGCATCAAACATTGTTTGACGTATCTGTCTATAATTTTTTTATAAACTTCTAAGTAGTAAACTCTGACATCTATCAAAAATGTCATGAATAACAAATGAAAGAAACAACCAGTCTTCTCTTCTAATATCAAACAAAAATCTTTTAGTAATAAAACAGTTTTTTTTATAACAAACAAAACAACGAGAAGTCAAAAAAATGAAACTTATTATCTAAGTTGTGTTGACTATTAAACTGAGATAATATTATCAATTAAATGAAACTATATCTATTCAGTAGATCCATTAGATATTACAGATTAATTAACAACATATACCAATTACCTAGTCAGACTATTAGAAATTACAGATTAATTAACAAAATATATCGATCAAATGAAAGATTTATTCAGTTCAAATCACAAGTCATTATTACGAATTATTTTGAAAGTAGCTCTTTGAGAAGCACAAAATGCCCAAAGAATCATCTGCTAAACGGAAACGCACCGAACAAAACCAACAGATCGCAACTCCGTCCACTCCATGTCAGTCCGCGCTTCGAATAAGACGTTTATATGCTTGAGTGCAATCTCGTTAAACTCGCGAGATCTCGCCTTTTTTTCGTCCGAGATCAATCTCGCTAAAAAAGGCCGAGATCTCGCGAGATCTCAGCCTTTCTTAACGAGATTGCATTCCCTAACTGAGATACAGCTCTCCAAAAATTTACAATTATTTCCAAAAAAGTGAAATTTTAAGAATTGGTCAACTTTCGACAAGAAATATATGTTAAAATTATTATTAAGTATTTTTATTAAGTATTTATAATGTTATTTATTCAAGAAAAAAAATTATTTATATTATTATTGATATTTATTGATTTTTATGAAAAATATTAACTTGCATTATAAGGACAATAAGAGTGCCGAGCAATATAAGTCGTAAACTACGCATTTTGTTAACATTTTCTCATTTTATATACATTTTTAAAGTAGACTAACATTGCTACAATTTGAAACCAGAATCAACTCTGTAGCTTTAATACTATTGCTGCGATACAGCTCTCCTAAAATTGAACTTTTTTCCAGAAACGTTAAATTTTAAGATTTGGTCAATTTTCGACCGCGATCTTAGAGATAATACTCTTTTTACGGGTAGAATTATAGGTAAAAATGTTGTAAAAAATCTAATTAGCTTTAATTAAAAGTAAGTACGATGTCTCTAGGCTATAATATAGTTTACTAACCAAAAAGAGTGCAAAAATTTCACGGTTTTTCAAGTGCTGTGAAGTTAGCACAGGTCTTTCAAAACTGCAAAATTTGATTTAAACTACTGGTAGTGATATTAACAACACATAAAAAAATCAAAACTAGCCGTTTGATTGCGATTTTAGTGATTTTTGAGTCAAATTTGACAGGCCTAAGATGAAGATTATATGATACAAGTTTTAAACACCGCTAATTCTGATACTGAATGTCTCAACAAACAAAAAAAAAGAAATGAAAGTGATTATGAATAAATAATGCATGTTGTCCTTAGGCATAATGGGATTTTTTTTTATATAGCTTGCTCCAATGGGATTTTTTTTTAAATAAGGCAGCATTTTTCCGTACCCTGTATCCTTCAATTATCGCTTATAACGAGCGCGAGAGCGTAATTTGCTGGATTTCTTGTAAAATTGCTACTTCCAAGTTCGGTTTCCGTCGTTTGGTAAGAAATAAATTTCGTATAATCTATAAAAAAAATTGCCTCATTGTTTGTCAAGGTTGTAAAAAAATCTATATCTATTTCTTCGAAAATTCTTTTAAATTTTGGAGAAGGGTCTTTGTTAGCGTGAAAATGAAATAAAATTAAAACGATAAAAGAGTTCCTATTTTTAAGAAGTTGCGGGTAACATATAATTTTCTATCAGACATAATATGAGGACTGACTTTGGGAACACAAATGCCGGGGAAAGGCATAAAGGTGCCAAGCTTAGGCAATTAGTACTTTTTTTTTTAAATAAATAAAATAAAATACTTCTTTATGGGTACGAAAAGCAGGACACATAAAGTCGAAAGCATCAAGTATTAGAAAAAAAATATTTTACTGAAATTGCTTCGTTTAACACGTCTACGAATTTTTAAACGTGACACAACCGTTAAATTGCCGACATATGGAACATCAACCCTATCCCAATGTGGAGTTGGCATAAAACAAAAATAATATTAAAATATTTTATACATGAAATATAGTATTGCCAATTAATAAATAGAATAAGAATTTTATTTAACAAAGCGTCAAACACAAACGCGAAAGCAAGTAGGTGCATGTCTGACGTCCGTTCTGTGTGCTTAGTCTAAAGCGGAGCACTCGAAAACGAACTCGAAAACTATTGATCGATTTCAGAGTAAAATAGACCTAAAATGGCTTGTATTAAGGTTTGAGTTCGCCAATACATTCAGCATTGTTCGAATGCTGAATGTATTGGCGAACTCAAACCTTAATACAAGCCATTTTAGGTCTATTTTACTCTGAAATCGATCAATAGTTTTCGAGTTCGTTTTCGAGTGCTCCGCTTTAGACTAAGCACACTGTTTATTTAGTAGGTAAGTATAGCGCCGCGGCCGGCGCGGCGCGGCGACCGCCCCCTCCCCTATTCCTCTTGCGGTGTAAACCGGTTAATATGGGTTTTCAATAAGCTCTTTTAACGGTTACACTCCGAACGATAAAATCAACTTTAACCTTTAATAACCGTTATTAACCGGTTAATTTTTAACCGGTTCCGAGCCTTGTCCAGCCGTTTCGGAGATCAGCTGGAACAAATAGACAGAACGACAAACATAAATTTAAACGCACGCCAGTTTAAAATAAGCCGTACGTACAAAGATCCGGGTCCCAAGTTATTGGAACCCAATAAATGTCTGTCATTTCTAAACTAAAAAACCTATGACCTTGAAATATTTACGGGACAATACTTAAAATACTACCTTTCTAACAAAAAAAGAATGAGTGAAATCGAACAACGCGTTAATGAATTACAGCTAAATACACGTTTTAACTTTCATCCTCTCTCCCAAGGGAACCGTGCTGAATTTCGGGATAAAAAGTATCCTATGTCCTACCTCGGAGTATAAACTCAAATCGTGCCAAGTTTCATTCGAATCCATTCAGTAGTTTCGGCGTGATGCGCGGCCAAGATACAGACAGACAGACAGACAGACAGACGAAAATGAAAAAAATTGCAGTTTTGGCTTCAGTATCAATTATAGAGTGCCTTCCAAAAGAAATTTTCAAAATATCTTCAATGTACAGAATTGGATCGGTTACAGTTTTATTATATTACTAGATGATGCCCACGGCTTTGCCCGTGTGTATTTAGGTTTGTAAAAATCTCGTGCGAACTTTGATTTTCCAGAACAAAAAGTAGCCTATCTGTAGTAAGTAGTAACCCGTCCACAAAACGGAAAAATTCCGTGGGATCCTTACGATTTCGGAATGCAATTCCTTACAGCATCAGGGTTGAGGAGTTGGACATGTACCTACTCGAGGTCATTCAACAATAAAGTCTTTAATTGGTATCCCCAATATCAATTTAAATAACCGACAGTGCCTAAATCCCTAGTTTTGGGGATCAGATCCCCTACAGCATCAGGATTGAGGATTTGGAATCCAAATTTTTTGTAGGGCAGTGTCGCAATGTTTCTCTATCGATTAAAAAAAAAATTACGCAAATCGGTTCAGAAATCTCGGAGATATCGGTGTACATAGGTAGGAAAACACAACTCATCCTTTTTTGAAAGTCGGTTAAAAAAGTAGCCTATGTTACTCCCTGGTTAATTTTCTACTTGTATGTGAAAGTCCCGTCAAAATCGGTTCAGCCGTTCCAAAGATTAGCCCGTTCAAACAGACAGACAGACAGACAGACAGACAGACAGACAGACAGACAAAAATTTTAAAAACGTGTGATTCGGTTATAGTATCGTTCAAATAACCATATGAGCTTAATATGAGGTAGTTATTTCGATATTACAGACAGACACTTCAATTTTATTTATTAGTATAGATTATACTTTAGATTAGAACCCATTAATTAAGGAACTTTTTGCGAATAAAAACAATTTCTGCGGTTAAATACTTAATACTTCTAAAAAATGATAATTCTAGCTTTTTCCCGACCTTGAAAAGTGAATTCATAACTATAACGTAAAGATTGTCTGTGAGAGATCGCTTTAAGTGATAAGACCGCCTTTACATGCCAAATTGTATATGCCTAAGCTGTCTTTACCTGTTTCTTTTTATGTGTACAATGAAAAAAATCTAAATAAATATTACTTTATAAATACTTAATAATAAATTATTATTTAAGTATTATATTAATTATTTCTTGCTAGCTTTTGGTATCAACTTTGTCTACCTATATGGATTTATAGCGTAGCAAGTAGGTATTATTCTCTAATTTACAGAAGGCTTATATGTATAATTGATTTGTGAAAGTTCCTATGTTACCTTTTCTTTCCCGGATTTATCTTCCCTGGGCATTATATTCTATTTGTTTGAGGTCAGCAATATCATCATCATCAATTAGATAGAAATAATGGCCTACTTATTTATATCGAGATAAAAGTAACATTTAATTCAAAAAAACGCTCGTCTACTCATACAATTAAAATAGGTAAAGTGTTCTGATAACCCACTTGCCGTTATCACGACATCGTAGAAAAAGTTCTGTAAAGACAATCCGGTTCTTACAACATATTTGTAGTCTACTGGCTGTGATTTATCAACATCGTAAACAACGTGTTTTGTTTATAGCTGAAAAAACTAAACGTGACCGAAATTTACTAGGTAAGTAGCTAGTATAGATATTATATTATTATACTAGATGATGCCCACGGCTTCGCCCGTGTGTATTTAGGTTTGTAAAAATCTCGTGGGAACTTTGATTTTCCAGAACAAGAAGTAGCCTATCTGTAGTAAGTAGTAACCCGTCCACAAAACGGAAAAATTCCGTGGGATCCTTACGATTTCGGAATGCAATTCCTTATAGCATCAGGGTTGAGGAGTTCGACATGTACCTACTCGAGGTCATTCAACAATAAAGTCTTTAATTGGTATCCCCAATATCAATTTAAATAACCGACAGTGCCTAAATCCCATTAGTTTTGGGGATCAGATCCCCTACAGCATCAGGATTGAGGAGTTGGAATCCAAATTTTTTGTAGGACAGTGTCGCAATGTTTTTCTATTGGATACAAACCAGAAATTTCAATTGTCGTAAAGGACATTCGGCAAAATGTCCTTTACGACAATTGAAATTTGTGGTATCGATATGTTTGTATCCGATTTTTGTATGAGATTCTGTGTGTTCCACCGTAGTGCCTAAACTACAGGCTGATTTTGATGAATGAGGTGTCAATTGATTCGTTGTTATGGTCCGGGTGACATAGGCTACATTTTATTTACGAAAAAAATCGAGTGACATTCGCGCAGCTAAACTAGAATATTAAGTTAGTTTCGGATAGACATAACAGATGGCGCCACTAGCTACTTGCCCCGCGCTTTCTTTCGTTCGGGTCCTATTATTGTATAAAAGTAGTCGGGTTTTAGTTTACGAACTTTATCTCTTGTTGTCATTTTTGTTCTATGTTAAGTATCTTAATTGTTAGGTACTAATGAAATTATGTATTAAATTGATCAAAAATTTGGCGTAGTAGGCCACGTAAGACATAGGTAAGCATTTTAAGTAAATTATAGTACTGTTTGAAAAAAATAAAATGCGACAAACTAAGACATATTAGGTATATCTTTAAAATAAGCTGGTAGCTTTATTGATGCTCACTCCAAAGTTTATCTTGGCAGCGGACAACTTCTTGAGTTTGAAACACGACAATAAATCTAACAGACAGATAAACTGACCATCGTGGTAAACTTACACGGCGCCTCAAGAGGTATAAATATACCCACAATTTACCTATCTTTAAATACCCTAAGCTAAAAATAGCCGAGCCAGGAAATAAACTGGTATCTGCATTGGCCGGCTATGACATAGTAGCTGAGTTAGATCCTAACCGTTATGAAGGAATTTGCGGTGAGCATTCCTACAATAATTTTATTGTGATGATATAATGTACTCGTATTGTAAATATTTCTAGTTATGAAGCTATTCAATTATCCCGAATTTATGGCTTCATAGAATTGCATCCATGAGGCATCCATGTCTAGGTATAGTACATCTAGGTCTTCAGGTAGTGTAAACTGTGCATAAACTCATTAGTCTCGTGGCTGGCTGGACCATGCGGTCGCGATTTTGAGTCCCGGGTCGTGCCAAAAAAGAAAAAGTTGTTGGGTTTTTCTGTCATATAATTCTGAGTAGCCACTAGCAGCTCGGTATTGGTAAGTCGGCGATGTTGAATGATATCTCCTGCTTTGTTGGCTAGTCTCCGGCTCTGTGGAGATTGGCCGGTGACCAAATCATCACGATGACCGTGCGAGTACCTTACAGAGTCGATCGTCCTCTATAAACTGTAACAAAACGCCAACCAACTTCTAACTTTTTGGAGTTAATGTGCGTTTTAAGCATTGCTTTGACGATGAAGGAAAACATCGTGAGGAAACCTGCATGCCTGAGAGTTCTCTCCATAATGTTCTCAAAGGCGTGCGATATCTACCCATCCGCAGTTGGCCAGTGTAGTGGACTACGGCCTAAACCCTTCTCATTCTGAGAGGAGATCTTTGCCCTGTAGTGGGCCGATAATGGATTAATAATGATGAAACGCTAACTACACTATCTTACGCCAGTAACACAACTGAAAATATATTATTATCTAAGCCTTTGAAATTTTATTATCAATGTCAAATTATTTTATACCCATCATTTAGCAATAAGTTACTATATACCTACTTGGGACATGACATTACTATGGAACAAGTAATTCCGAGTTACTACATAGGTTACCTCAGAAATAATAAAATACAGTTGAATCGATGCTATTCTGTAATTGACTTTCATACAACAAGAAATTATGTCTATAAACTCAGTGTTTAACAAGAAAGTACAATATATCATCCCATGTTTAGGTTTTCAAAGGGTTATTAAAGGTGTAACTGTAGGCTTATCATTATCTGCAGTACTAAAATGCATACGTTTTATGTGACTACTATTTTTAACTGTAGAACGTAGAACGTCCTAATTTTATTCATATGCATTAACGGACATTGATGGGAAAATACTTAGCGAAACATCTTTCAAAGTTGGTAAATATTTACCGTCTCTTTTAACGCATTAATGATTTTTATTTAAATACGAGCGGATACCCGCGACTTCGTTCGCGTGGATATTGATTTTAATAATCCCGTGGGAATCATTTTGTTTTTCCTATGCTCCTTTGAGCTTAAACCTTGCTAAAAACTGTTAAAAGTTCACTGGCGGATGTTTAGGTACATCAAAATGTAAACATCCGCCAGTGAAAGTCCCATCAAAATCGGTCCAGCCTTTCGGAGGTTAGCCAGTAATCTTTGAAGTATCTTCTTTCTAACAAAAAAAGAATGAATGAAATCGGACCACCCGTTAACGAATTACAGCTAAGTACACATTTTGACTTTCATCCCCTCTCCCAAGGGAACCGTGCTGAATTTCGGGATAAAAAGTATCCTATATGTTACTCCGTAGTATGAACTTAAATCATACCAAGTTTCATTTCAATCCATTCAGTAGTTTTTACGTGATGCGCGCACAAACATACAGACAAACAGACAAACAGACAAACAGACAAACAGACAAACCGACAAACAGACAAACAGACAAAAATTTCAAAAATAGCTTTTTTACGTTCTATTACTTATCCCTAACATCCCCCAGTTATTATTTTGCAAAAATCTTCAATGTACAGATATGGTAATTCTACGATTTTATTATATGTATAGAAGTAACAATTTTAGTCAATTTGTTAGGCGGCCGTCTTTAGATCTAAGTACCAATACTAATAATTTTGCTAATGAATTCAAAAAGCTAATTATTTTTTCACTTTTTTCTTTAGAAAATAATATTATTCATCATCAACCCATTACCGGCCCACTACAGGGCACAGATCTCCTCTCAGAATGAGAAGGGTTTAGGCCGTAGTCCACTACACTGGCCAACTGCGGATTGGTAGATATCACACAAGTTTGAGAACATTATGGAGAGAACTCTCAGGCATGCAGGTTTCCTCACGATGTTTTCCTTCATTGTCAAAGCAATGCTTAAAACGCACAGGGTACAGGTCTTCTCAGATTGAGGGGCTTAGGCCGTAGTCCACCACGCAGGCCAAGTGCGGACTGGTAGCGGTTGGTGCGGACTTCACACTCCTTTGACAACAGTATGGAGAACTCTGGCGTACAGGTTTCCTCGCGATGTTTTCCTTCACCGTTAAAGCAAGTGATTTTTAATTTTTTTAAACTGGTTGTACTTTTTTAAACAATTAAATACGTATATATTTACTATATATACATTATACATGTATAATATGATACATAATTTCATACCAGTTGTCACGCACCTGTTTCACTCAGATGTTCTATATTTAAATAAACCTCACAGAGAGACTAAACTACGTATATACTACGTAATACTACGTAACTACTAAAGAAACACAAAAAAAAAAAAAACAAAAAAAACTACGTATATTGCTTAAATAAAATTCACAAAATGTAGCTACATACAGTGTAGTAGGTACTTTACCTACTAGGTAGAATTATGTTTTATTCATAAAACCAAAAAGGCACAGTGCACTTATTGCAGGACTTTTTTAGTTTTGTCAACAATAGAACCGAGTCGTCACATTATGCAGATGTGCTGATAAGCGAAGCCAAAATAGAAAATGGTTAGGAAAATAGTACACCTAACAGATAAAGCGGGTTACCTAATGTAACCTAATCTATGTAATCAGACTCTGATAGCGTAACATTTGTGATTGACTATGTTTTGTTGGACTTTGGATTTTGTGATTTGAATCGTAAAGTGGTATGTTAATTGTAGTTTTTTCAATCTTTATCATAATACCTACTCTAGCAGTTATCACTTTCTTTTGGTACAGTGAAGTTTCGCGGATTATCGAAGTTTTGTGTTGAAATTAAAAATATAAATTAAAATAAAGTGTGAAAATAGGAAGATACGCGCACATAAGTACTTTTATAAAGTGTGTGAAAAAAGCGAAAAAAAGTAAAGTGAACATAAGTTTAGATAATAATAGAAGAAAATACCAAAGAACTAAAGTGAAATTTATCCAGTGACTATGAAAAGTAAAAATAAATAAATAGTAAGTAAATAAATACCAAAGAACTAAAGTGAGAATTTTAAAGTAACTAGATATTATATTTTTTGCGTTTTAAATTGAATTCGCCTTTTTTAAAGTAAGTAGGTAGGAAGGCTATAATTTAAGAAAAGCGAATTTAAAATTTAACTTATTTTATTGAAAGCGGGTTATTTTTGACATAAACGTGAAATACCTAAAGCCACAACATAAGAAAGTTCTCTTAGAAAATTAACGAAGTTTCAAATATATTTGTATAATACACAGCTAAAATACAACCGTCTCTGTGTATTTTTAAATGGACATACCTAGTTATAATTTAAAATGTAAATTGGTTCATGGCAGCCTATTATTTGCACAGTTGCCTGTCTGCAAACAGCTTGCTTATTGCTTGGACAATTGTTTGGAACAATAATGATTTGACACCGTTCCCCTCTTTATTCCGGTCAGGGTGACTTGTATATGTAACGAAAACATATATGTATATATGTATAATATCATCAGTCTTCTGTTGATCGTTTTGCTTATTTTAATACCAGACTTATTAGTAGGTACTTAAAAACACGTTATAATTTAAAGGATTGAACACTAATTGACAGTCCATGTCTTGAAAACTACTAAACCGATTTTGATGAAACTTGCACTGTTCCCTAAGTTGAAGTAAATGTAAGCCTATAAGTAAATAAAAAAAGATAAAATAAAATGCATAAACAAAATTTACGATTACCAAATTTAATAGGAACATTATCGGTATTGATGAATAAGCAGTGTGTTTTATTCAATAAGTGGAGGAAATCTTAAACTAAAGGAAATACCTGAAAAAATGTTTTAGGAAATCTTAGCTCATTTAATATAAGAACAATCAAAATCATAACAGAAAGGTCAACAAAGAAAAGGAACAAAGGTACCTTTTGCTCCTTTTTAACAGACATAATATAGATTTTATTTTCCTTTAGACATATTTAATAATTATTTGATGGAAGATTGGTGTATAAGTATATTACTTACAGAAAACAATCATTATTAATAACAACATACTAACTGAGATAGGTAACCCCATGATGGTTAGTATCAGCATAAAATTTAATATGCAAGACTTATGTTATAGTGAGGCGCATCGTTTTTGTGCCTATCATAATATTCAGTATATTAACCTCACGAAAACCTTTTTGTGCACCGCAAAACCGTAGAGCATTGGAAATGAATGGGATAGAATGTCTCACTAAAGTTGTTTGGGTGTAAACTGTAATCTGAATTGTATTAATGTTACTCTGAATTTTTTTTTTAATTGTTTTCGATTAAACGTTGAATACTATGAATAGTTAGTGTAACGATGGCTGCTGCTTATGCTGGATTAGACCGTAAAATTGTACACAGTATTTAAATATTTACTCACAACATATATATACCAATTTTCATATTATGTTAGGCAGGCTCGCCATGGACCCCCAGCATTAATCACCCATGGCTCCTCGAGGGGTCCATGGATCACAGGTTATCATCAAACATAGCTAAGAACACTCTCGACTAATTTACAAACACAAACATTCGGATACCGCTAAGTATATTATAAAACTATATTATAAAGTTATGATGATCAAGTGGGTAATATGTATTAAATTATATAAGTACACATTTTGAACAAAGATCTGTAAATTTTGACGTCATCAAAAATAGCTGAGTTAAATTGCGCAACTAATTTTATGGACACTTCAATTATAACAATTCCACCATCCTCGCCAGTTCGGCGTCAGGGACTATCTAATATGAAATTCGTTAAAAGTAGGTCTTAAATCAACACATGAATTCTTCATACGAGTAACTGTATACTCTGATTTTTAATTCCGTGGAATTCTGACGTTTTTTAATGTTACCAGAGATAAAACAGTTCCCACAAAAATTATAATAAATTTAAAACTTACATATTATAAATAAAAATCAATTGCCTCACGTAGATATGACAAATGTCTGACAGATACTTTAGGTAAGTACTTTAGTTTGGGGTAAAATCAAACTTCAGGTGGTAACCCTGTTTTTCATACAAATAACTCATTCTTTTTTTTTAAATGACAGCTGTCAGAATTCCACCAAATTAAAAATCAGACTATAATTAAAGAAGACACAAACTGCAAAACTGATTATATGAAACGAACCTTCAAACTACCTATACCTACAATATACTTAATTTAAAATTTACAAATAATAAAGTAGGAAACATCTTTGTTTTGATTAATTAATCACATACTAGTGCAAAAGTAGTAGAAAAAAAATTCACGGTCTACCTACCAACCAATTAATGACTCAATAATCTTGAGTCAAGATACGCGCAGAAGCCTAGGCGGCACATTGTTTCTTCAAAATCTTTAAATTAATTATCGTACAGTGATATATTTATTCAAATACCGGTAAGTATTCTATATCATGATGTTAAATCAATAAAAGTACATAATATTTATAATAAACACAAAATATTTACGTAAACTGTACAAAATGATGAAGAAAAAATAAGAAGTCTTCCATCGTATAACAGCCTTAAATAATGTTTGGTTAAGCTACTCAAGCCAGTAGACCAATAACCTTAATAATGATTCATAATAATTCATTATAATGCAATGCGATCAGTTATACGTATAATAAAATCGTTCGACCAAAAGTTTGTACACGTGGCTTGCATTCATACTCGTAGATACGTCCTTAGATTTCACTGTGATAAAACACTAACGTTATGTCTTTACTATTCATTTGTTTGCCATTTATTTTAGTGAATATAAATTTTAAATTAGGAATAGAATATAAATCAGATGTTGCTAGCTCACCTTTTTTATGTTGGTTTATAAGTAGCTTATACCACAGAATATACAGGTGTGCCATTTTAGTGATCAAAGTCAAGACGGCAGAATTAAGCCTCGTTTCTGACTTAATATCGCCGAGGATTTAACTATTGATTCATATTGATATTTATTTTACTAACATACAGTCAGTATATAATATATATATATATATATATTTTTAAATTAAACTACGCTCCACAGACATGGTGTCCGTGCCTTTTTTTAGCTTTTAATTTTTGTTTTATATAATTTATTTTATTACATTACT
Source organism: Melanargia galathea (assembly GCA_920104075.1). Lineage (NCBI taxonomy): Eukaryota > Metazoa > Arthropoda > Insecta > Lepidoptera > Nymphalidae > Melanargia > Melanargia galathea. The sequence continues at coordinate 32,542,038 of OV049855.1, read as the reverse complement.
CCTTTAAAGTTAACGCAGTGGTAATTATAATTATTAGTATTTACTATTAAATATAAAAAAAGTAATATTATTAATAACTATTATTAATTTTAAAAACAATTTTTTTTTTCTTATTATTATTAGTTATATTATTTTTATTGTTACAATATGATATATTTTTTTTTGTCAAGGACAGTCAATATTATATTAATATTAGTAAAGCGTTTTAAGCTTCCCTTAATTTATTCACACTATCGCAAACTAGGCAATTATTATTACACTCTCTACTACTACTTACTACTCTAGTAATATCTCACTATTTCTAATATTAAAATTGATACTCAATTCAAGCAAGCAGAGCGAGCAGTCATTAAAATATAAAGTTCTTCATAGAGTCAACAAGTTTGCCATTGTATCTTAGTTAACTCTCTTAATAGTTGACATTCGATAATTATAAAACTGTGCCATCGGTTGCTCAAACGCTGTTTAGTACCTACTAAGTACAATCAATGTCTATGGTAAATCAATCAAAGAATAATGAATCGCTAGCCTTTGAAGTTAGGTAGGCGGTGTTTTATGACTTCTTCACAGAGGTTGACGAATTTGCATGTGATGGACTTGTTACGAGAATAATATGGCCAAGTTTAGTGGGCGGATCGTTGTCGAGAAAACAAAAAAAGAAGCCCAATTACCATAAATATTTTGATGGTTTGTCCATTAGCATACAGTTTTTATTGTTATAGCCGCAGGAGTTCCTATGAGCCGAAACTATTCGGAATGCCACTATTTTAGTTGAATTAATTTATCAATTGTACGGAAAGACATGAAAATATACTTAAGGTTAGGTATACAATTATCTCTATCGTATATATAATTTTATAAAAGACTAGCTGTTGCCCACGACTTCGTCCGCGTTAAAAAATTTAAACGGGAACCCTTTGTTTCCCCGGGATAAAATAGTAGCCTGTCACTTTCCAGGTCCTCAACTAAAAAAATGCAACTGCAAAAAATCACGTCAATCACGTAGTTAAATGTCCGATAGTAATAATATGTCGAAAGTAAACCATTTTACCCCCTTTGGGGTGGATTTTAGTCAAATTTTTCTTAGCTGATGCCTACCCCCTAGAAAGAACCTAACTTCCAAATTTCAAGTTAATAATAACAATAACTAAAACTTCACATAAAAAGTTTCATCCCCTTGCTACCACCTAAGGGGAAATTTTCCAGAACAACTTTTACCTACAGGTTATTATTTAAAATTTATAATCTAAATGCCTATTTTCATATCTGTAACTTCAAAAACATTGAACTTTCATATAACATTCCTACCTCCATTTTACCCCCTTAGGGGAGGATTTTAGGGATACTAAAATAAAATAATAATAAATAGCCTATAACCTTCCTGGAAAATTGTACTACCAAATGCAAAAAGAATTTTTCAAATCCAACTGGTACTTCCAGAGATTAGCGCGTTCAAACAAACAAACTCTTCCGCTTTATTATATTACTAGATGATGCCCACGGCTTCGCCCGTGTGTATTTAGGTTTGTAAAAATCTCGTGGGAACTTTGATTTTCCAGAACAAAAAGTAGCCTATCTGTAGTAAGTAGTAACCCATCCGCAAAACGGAAAAATTCCGTGGGAATTGGGATCCTTACGATTTCGGAATGCAATTCCCTACAGCATCAGGGTTGAGGAGTTGGACATGTACCTACTCGAGGTCATTCAACAATAAAGTCTATAATTGGTATCCCCAATATCAATTTAAATAACCGACAGTGCCTAAATCCCATTAGTGTTGGGGATCAGATCCCCTACAGCATCAGGATTGAGGAATTGGAATCCAAATTTTTTGTAGGACAGTGTCGCAATGTTTCTCTATCGATTAAAAAAAAAATTACGCAAATCGGTTCAGAAATCTCGGAGATATCGGTGTACATAGGTAGAAAAACACAACTCCTCTTTTTTTGAAAGTCGGTTAAAAAAGTAGCCTATGTTACTCCCTGGTTAATTCTCTACTTGTATGTGAAAGTCCCGTCAAAATCGGTTCAGCCGTTCCAAAGATTAGCCCGTTCAAACAGACAGACAGACAGACAGACAGACAGACAGACAGACAGACAAAAATTTTAAAAACGTGTGATTCGGTTATAGTATCGTTCAAATAACCATATGAGCTTAATATGAGGTAGTTATTTCGATATTACAGACAGACACTTCAATTTTATTTATTAGTATAGAAGTATAGATTAGTATAGATAAAATAAATTAAAATAGTATATAGATGTGTGTTTATCTATTCGTGCGCACGTCACACAAAAATAATAACTAAGTAGTTCTGTTCAATTTCTTTCTTAGGTCCTTGTGGGCCGATTTTGATCAAAGGTGAAGCAATGCTAAAATATTATGTTTTACTTACTGAGGTTTATAATACAACCATTTTACAATTTTTTACGAACAAATTACATCAAGCGGTAAACGTTTTAATCACCAGTGTGTCTTACATAGCCACATAGGCCTCCTCCATCCAGAGACTGAAAAATTTGGAAGAATCCAAATTTTTCTATCCCAGGTCTTTCTCTGCCATACAGTTATTGCAACAAACGTAATTTTTTTGCTGACATAACGCATTTTAAGAGATTTATTTTGACGGACAACAAAAGTACGACTCTCCCTCGTCTGTTCATGCCTTAAATGTTTGACTTCGACACAAACCATTGAAACCACGTTACACCACCCGACTATTATCTATTATTCTAACTCCATTAAAAGCTATCGTTTGCAATGTCTAAATCGTTTAAATTGCCTGCTTTACTTCAGGTATCAATGTCTCTATTCAAAGTGTAGATTTCAGATTAACGTTCAGAAGCGGTTACGATGTTGTCGTACCTGTCAGACTTGACTATAGACGCGGATGTAGTTAAAGCTATCTCTCCTGACAGTAGGACAGCCGCTGGGCCAATTTTATTGATAAAAGGATAATAAATAACTGTAGTGTACGGAGATGCGTTCATTATAAGTAAATATAATCTACACGTTTATTGTATTTAGAAGAATACAATACGTATATTTAGAGAATAATATTATGAATCTGTTGATTTAATAAAGTAGCTACTTGAATAAAAGAAAAAATATATTGCCGATCCTGATTTAGTGGTTGTGTGTATTAACAATAGACAATAAATAGAAATTAATTTACATATTATTAGAAATATAAACATCAGTAAAATACACTCAACGATAGTTCAGTTCTTGAAAGATCGAAGTTTTACGGAAGGTAAATGTTATAAAGGCAAAGTCCCATCTCTCTGCTAGTTTAACTGTTTGTAGTTGCCTCTAACAATTAAATTGCAATATGTACTTATTACTTTTACCAGTACTTCCAATAACACTTGAACAAGATAGGAATTCCGAGACATCTGATAACCATTAAGTAGCCAGGTCCGATGTAACTCTTGTCACTTTATTGACGTGACACACGGAAGTGGTCCAAACAGACTTGGCAAGTGACATAGAATTAATTGCATACAGAACCTTTCAAATTGAGATATCATCTAGTTTTATTTGACTTTCTTAACAGGTGAATGATTTACATACCTTCATAATATTTTGGTTGTGACAGTCATCAGTGGTTTATATTTCTATACTTACTTACAACTCAATATAATTGGTTTATTATAATTGGTGTACTTGTGATTTCAGAAGGAAATAATTGAGATGACAGTTTGTTCTAAACATCTGAATAATTTGAAGGTTCATTTAATTCTATATGTAACTTGCTCTATTAATATTTTCTACGTCTTCTTTGTTTTGTTGTGTACAAGAAATTAATATAAATTCATTTGTGCTTTTTTAACCCCCGACGCAAACACTACCTGGTTTTATAAGTTTGACGTGTCTGTATTTGTATGTGTGTGTGTGTCTGTCTGTTCCCCTGTGGCGCTCAAACGGGTGGACTGATTTGAATGAGGTTTTTTTGTTTGAAAGGTGAATTAGTCGAGAGTGTTGTTAGCTATGTTTGAAGAAAATCGGTCCAAGATGGCTGCCGCTACAAAATAGCGGATTACATATTTTTTCACAACTCCCTTAAGAGGAAATGTGGTCGAAGAGACTTTTGAAAATTAGGTATTTGAAAAAACTATCGTTGTCGCGTCCGACCGTCCCGCGCCTCAAATTCATGCAATAAGGACAACTGCAAATCCGACTCAATAGCCGTCAGTTAAAAGTAATAATTCGAGGTTTGGCTCTCTAGTGTTTCCTCCTCCAATATTGGACCAATTTAAAAGATATTTCGTAAACTGAATATAAAAGATATATACTATGTCCCTATGTTTTGCTTTTTTCATTATTAATTGTCAAATTTGTACAGTAAGCCTCGGTTGAAAGCGATCTAAAATAGGCAATTTTGAGCATTTTGTAACGGTTCTAGTGCTTATAAAAATAATGTATCTTCAAAAAGGAAAACGTAGGGACATAGAAGAGGTTGATATTTATTTTATTGTAAAAAATCATTGCTTTAGGATCATAAACCAGGGAGAAAACACGCGAGAACGTTTGTATGGAGAAAAGAGCAACCGCGTTTCCTCTTAATATGCGTTTCAAATGTAGTAGTAGCTTGACTAGTAGAATAGCACTATTGCAAATCCAAGATGGCCGCTGCCACAAAATGACAAAGAAAATGTTTTTTAAATTTTTAATTTATACTTGTAATATAAAAACTTGGATGTCTTGATTGATAAAATGAAAAATTACTATTTAGTTATTAGGTAGGTATTATTGTTAAAGAAAAATTCTGTTTGGAAAGAGAGAAATTGTAGATTAACTTGAGGATTATGTAGGCTACTACCCACTAATGCAGCACCACCTAATGCAGGAGGTAATGAGATTGAAATAAGCTGCGAAACTTAGCCTTTGTGTACGAGTGAGAAATGAGGGTTTAATCGGCTATCAATTACTGCTAATATGCTTTGGATTGAACCCTACTAAACTAAATAGTTTAATTTTCAGGACGTGGATTTTATGATATGAGACCATAACGATAACACTTTGTGGTACATATGAAAGCCATAATGCTTTATGGACAGACGATCTCAAGCGAGTCGCTGGCAGCCGCTGGAGTCAGGCGGCACAAGATCGTGTGCTGTGGCGATCCTTGCAAGAGACCTATGTCCAGCAGTGGACGTCCATTGGTTGAAACGAACGAACGAACGAATGCTTTCGGGACGCTAGATGATACAACCACTGACGTATGATCATAATTAATTGAAAACCATCACTACTTTTTGGGTGTTAATTAATAAAGAAGGCATGATGAGGGTATGAAACTTCATAAAAGTGTAAAGTTTTAAAATGGGCTACACCAAAAAATTTGCTTCGTCGTCCCATCATTCATCTTCACCTACATATTTGACTGTCGTTTTGCAAAGGATGAGGGTTTTCCTTCAGGTTTGTTTCATTTAGTTTACAAAAACATGCTAGGGGTAGGATAGACAAACTGCTACGATTTTGACTGATCAAATCAAGTCCCATGATACGGATAACGTGTCGTTGATGTTTTACAAATGCCTTAACGCGTTGTGAGCTGTTTTTTCGCTAAATGAGCGAATCCAGATTTTAAACTTAACATTAACATTTATTTATATCTATATGAAAACAAAAGAATCAAAATCAAAAAATGTATAGAAATTATTGTGATGTAATTAATATAATTTATGTAAAAATATAGTAATTTAGGCTGAACCGTGGTCTGCATATTAACTCAACTGATATATTTAAACCGCAATTTAAAGCCGCAGAATCACATGCCACTAAATTTTGTGACATGATTATAATAATGATCGTATTAAATTTAGAGAGCCGGTTATTATTGCGGTTAAGCATGTCGTAAAATTATAACTGAATAAATGTAACGCATTAAAGTTTGCTAATATATAATATAAATAATGTGATTATCGCTAATTATAACTTCTGAGAGCATAATTATAATATATCTAAATTAAAGATAAGATTAGCAGATTTAAGTCAGTATTAAAAATTGTTGTGTTGAAGTTTAGAATTCACAGGAAATTGGTGCCTGAGAATTTATCGATGTAATGGACTTGTATAACAAACAATAATCAAACACTTATAATTATTTAATTTATTTATACCAGTATTTTTTAATCTTTGAAAGTTACTGAATTAACATAATCGTCGATAAATCAGCACTGGGATGGAAATTTTGGATATGCCTATCAGTTGTACGTAGAAATAGTCAAAATTCTGTTATGCAACATAAAAATATTCGGATATGCACTTGTAAGTTCTTATGAAAATTTGGTGATTGGTCCACTGATTGTGAAAGTTTAATCAAAATGATACATAATATTATGTATACGAAATATGTATAATATCAATCAATACAGGTGGAATATATTGAGAGTGATCAGACAAAACCATTTCATCGCGTCGATGTTATGATAATTTAAATCATAACCAGTTGTAACATTAACTCGATTATTCTAAATACATCAGAAACACGATACTTTCATAATACCTTCGGCAATAACAAATCAATGTTCCTGACGTTTCAATTTGTTTATTGACACGTTTTTAATCTTCTAGTCGCAGAGAGGCGCCAACAGATCCTACAATTCGAATACATCGCTACTATAGCCGTAATATTTGTAGATCATAAAGAAAGAATGTATATGTTTATTCAGTAATGGCGTCACAGACAAAACACTTATCAATACTCAAATAAACTTAATAATAAAGAAGAAACCACTCTGTTGTCAATAAAGTTGTTGATATTCTATTATCTACTCGTAAGTTTGGTTCATATTAAGGTATACCTACTCAAGAAACCCCACAAGTGTCAGTTTCTGAAATAAGTAGCTACGTGGTGCTGAACTAGGATTTTGATAGTCCTTTGATACTAAGCGCTATTAAGGCGTTGGTATAACGTCTTAGACAAAGCCGATTACTATAAGCGGATTTCTCTTCAATAAACTTTCTTTAAATTGTCTATTATTTTCTTTCCTCTTTAAGACATTTCTTATCCATCTCTCAGTCTATTTCATTGTTTATGGTTCAGAAGCCCATGGCGCCTCTCTCAATAAATTTCTCACATACTTTTGGCCGCTGAAAAGTGTTAACGCTTGTCCACTGTAATAACGATAAATCATAAAACCATTAACATTTCTTTTCACTCCTTGATATGTAGGTAGGTATAACATCAGACATTGAAAAATATATATCAATCATTCGAATTTACCATTAATTTGTTGTAGTTAAACGAATAAATTCATCAGTTACCCGTACGCTATGCAAATTAAGTGATTACCAAAATTATAGTTACTGTAAGAAAGCGATCGTTTTAGGGTTCCGTACCCAAAGGGTAAAAATGGAGCCCTATTAATGTCACTCTGCTGTCTGTTCGTTTGTCTGTCTGTCTGTCCGTCCGTCGGTCACAGGTCTCTAGCTCTCAGATGAAATGAGTTAAAAACCTGAAATTTTGGTATTTGGTGTAAAACTTTGACCCAAAATCAAACATTGAATTAAAAATTGAATCAAATTATATTTCAAGGGGGCTTCCAAGTTCCACACATAAAAAAGGAACCGGAATTTTTTTTTTCTTACCCTAGCTTGTGGGATATCATTAATTAGAGCTCATCAAGTAGAGTACGAAATACGAATATATTTTTTTATTTTTTTTTCACAATAAGCTAATAATAAAATAGCTAATAAAATAGCTTAAGCAATAAGGAAATGGGGGTCCATCAAAGTTGTCAGTTTTAGACCATTTTTGTGACGGGGCCTATCTCAAAAACTGAACCAGTTGGAATATGAAATTTCGGTATATTATGTACCTTTTAATGTATTTAAACAACAAATACTGAAAACAACGATTAATAAAGTAGTTTGTAAGCTGTGACCAAAACAAAAGCACATTTTTTGGGGTTTTCTTTCACGGTTTGTTGCGATGTCTAGCTCGGAAATTAAATATTTCTTACACCCTACATATTATTATGTTATTCATAATTATGTACGGAACCCTAAAAGAGCGAGGTCGGCTCGCACGTTGCAGTGCCGAATCTTTGATCAAGAGTCCAAACCAAATGATTTTGACATTAAATTAATTACATCTGTTGTTGCTGAACGGTCTTTATTAGAACCTGAATTTGAAAATAAACAATTAGATATTCGGTAAATTCACTAATTTGATCATTGAATAGCATTCTGGATCCCAAGTTTACGTCTCCGGCCATGGATATAAAACAGATACACATGTCAGTTTTACACACTTCTAACTTATCTGTGATTAATGTGTTTCATGCTAATTTGAACAGTAAATCTTGTGCCATCAAATATTTAGACGCTATATAAATAAAGATTTAAATATCCAAGTTTGGGAATTACGTACCGTTTTACCTTGGTTTAGTTTTTTACTATTTTGATTGTTGTAGTTTTATTTTCTACTTTTTGTACTGTTTTTTGAAACTTAAAGTATGATATTACCTACCTACTAAACTTTATCTTTTAGTGTTGCGAATTTTTCTAACATAACTATTGACTACGCTGTTTATGTAGATATTTATCTATCTGTCAATCAGTTAACAGTACGTTAAAATAACGGTTACGGCTATTATAGTGACATCCTGCATTTAAAAATTAGTTACAGCAAAAACTCTTGCAAAAAATTCAAACAATTAAGAAACCATGAAACCAATAGCAATTATTCATTCGTCAAATGTTATCCAATTAAATCCAACGGTAGATGAACACCGTAAAACAATTAACAATCACTAGAAGTTACTACTGAAACTAGTTTGTTTAAGTGACGCGATATTTGAATTTATCCAAATAACATAATATTTTTATCAGCGAGAGACCTTTTTTTTTTTGACGTGGTGGAAACCTTTTATAGGTACCCCCATTCTGCGGTCGAATGCGGCAGAACGAAGGTTATGTGGGACTTCAAGCAGGTATACCCACTAAAACCACCACGGCATGACCCTCATGCTGTCTGTGCTGGACGCCTGGGGAACCCAAAGTATGCATCCCAGGTGTCCGGCAGCCGCCCCAGCTGGGGCTCCCGCTCGCCTCTGGGCTGTCCCTCCAGAGGCTCGCGCCCTCCCGTAATTTTTTAACGAGGTTTTCTTCCTCCCGCGATGGGCATCGCTGCCCCCCGCCCCGGGGTGTCTCACCCCCACCAGCGAGAGACCTGCTGAGTTAAACTATTATGGCCACTATGCCATTGCTGATCTACTATTGACCATGAATGTCAATAATGAGAACATCATTGTCAATCATGGCCATAACGTGGCGCTACTATCAGATGATGATAGAACTGTTTTTTTTTATGATGGCAATGTTCGCTATGTAGTCATGTAGTCCATATTTATTAGAGTACTAGCCTAGCCAGATGCCAGCGACTTCGTCTGCGTGGATTTATGTTTTTAAAAATCCCGCGGGAACTCTTTGTTTTTCTTAAGCTCCTTTGAGCTCATACTGTTTAAAATCGCGCATTAAAATGGAACTACAGTAATGAGTATTCATTTTTTAATAGCTCTTTCCCATCACTAAAGTTTTCCCAATGAAAGTCCCATGAAAATCAGTCCAGCATTTCGGAGACAGACAAACACAAATTTTTACGTACTCCAGACGTTAATCCGGTCGTTTAAAAGTTCCTGTACAATCCGGCTTCCAAGTTATATGGAATATTGAGGGTTGTGATGGCTGCAATTTCCGAACTACAAAATTGATGATCTTGAAATAATTACGGAACAATTTTTAAAGTATCTCCTTTCTAACAAAAAAGAATGAATGAAATCGGACCACGCGTTAAAGAATTACATAAGTACACTTTTTAACTTTTATCCCTTCTCCCAAGGGAACCGTGCTGAATTTTGGGAGGAAAAGTATTCTATATGTTACTCCATAGTATGAACTTAAATCGTGCCAAGTTTCATTTCAATCCATTCAGTAGTTTTTACGTGCACAAACATACAGACAAACAGACAAAAATTTCTAAAATAGCTTTTTTACATCCCATTACTTATCCCTAACATCCCCCAGCAAGTCTACGATTATTTGCACCACCATATTGTGTAAATATGTGTCTTTATAGGTAGAGGTTGCTTCAATAGCAACAAGGGCTATGATAAACCAAAATGTTTATAAAATACCTAACTTAACTATTATTTTATTTCCCATATATACCCATATCCACACATACGTACAATAATATATACAGTAGTACTGTCGTGAGGCAAGCCGAAGCTCTTCAGATCACTGCACGATTTATAAAGTGAGTTATTTGTTTTACGTCAGATATTGATGGATCATGGGAGATTTTTTTCTATTTTTAGTTCCCGTCTCGAGTACTAGAGAATTTCAGCATGCATCAAAGGAAAACATCGGCAACATTCTTTTGAATGGCGCTCGTGTTTATTGGGTCGTAGAATCAGTTAATTTGAGTCGCGCTAGTTTGTAATGGTTTTAAAGGTAGAAATTTTCAGCGAATGAAAAGCTTCGAATAGCTCAGGCGTCTTTACATGAGAAAAGTTTTTTTTTTTTTTGAGTTATAAACGGAGAAAACTTGAATCCACATGTTTTTTGACACGAAATGTTGTGAATGTTTTTGCTACTTGAGTTCATTTTATGTACACGGAAATGTTTGCTATATTTGTAGATGAAAATAAGCCAGCACAATTTTAAACTGAATTTTCTTTTCGCAGGTCCTCAGAAGATGAGAGTAAGAGATAAAAAAAGGAAAAATGAACAAGGACGGTGTCACGTGATGAGGCGACGCAGACTTCAGTAGAAATAGATTAAGAAACAGTGTTAGTGACTAAAGTGCTATAAACTGACAATTGTCTCATAAATATTGAGTTACACTGAGTGTAAGTTAACTACAGTCATGGAGTATCAGAGACATCTTTTGCTCTACATTTCAATGTGAGTATTAAATAACGTATAACAAATCGATTTGGGAGATTAAATTGCAAACCATTTTATAAGACGGTCATTTTATGACACGGTTAGTTTCAATAGAATCTCCGATCTTATCTCCGTAACTTGTAAGTACTACAAGTGGCCTAAAAGTTCTATAGGCTAGAGGGTTTCCTTTTCCAAATTAAACGAGTGCTAATTCTTATGCACAAGTATAATTACGTAGTTTACGTTGTTTCTTTTAGAGTCAGTCGCACCATAGGTGGTTAAAGCTACCTTATGGTTTAAAGTACGTACCTAACGTAAGTAACGTACTTTTAAAGTTTGACCACCAAAAAAAAGTAAAATAATAAGTTGATAGTCGTACTCTGTAAGGATCGATAGTTAACGAAACCTGACTATGGAAATGAATTATTAGCTCTTTTAGCGGTCTAATTTTAATGGTAAAGTTAACGTAACTATAACTGCCTATGATGGAACTGGCCCTTAGTAATATTATGTCACTTAGTTGACATCTTTTCATACAATGTCCAATAGTGGACTAATGTGTGGGGCGAAAATTACACCTACAGTCTTTTTTTTAAATTATAACATTATAGAACGATGACTTATAATCTTTATCTGAAGTCCGTATAAATCAAATCCTGTTTTAGTCTTCAGTTGTTTAAACCATATTTAACTTTTAAAGCATTTAAAGCTTCTTTATTGTATCAATTTATCTTACGATATTCTACATCAATTGAAATTTACCGCTCAGCCATAAACACCAAACAAAACACATAATGCGGTCGTAAAATGGATTTAAATCAAATTAATGGCGTCTAACTTATAAAAGCCAACCAATGGATTGACACTTAACCACTTGACTGTCATATTTTTATTTAATGTTCGATATATTTCATCACTTTGTAATGTAAAAGATGGTAGCTACAACCGAAAACATGAGGTTAATATAATTTTGTTGCCGGATGGACATTTATGATTCGTTATTAATAACATTGATTGTTTTGATTCGTAATTTTTCATTTTTTACCGACTTCAAAAAAGGATGTTATCAATTCAACAGTATACATGTATGTTAGATTATTGCAACTACAAAATATTCACGTAATATGATGCTTTATTCGGGCTTCCAAACAAATATACATACTATAGGTGTATGTAGTATCATGTACGTATTTTTGCCAACGGATTTCTCCGAAAATATCAAAAGGATTGTAATTATTTTTTTTTATTGGCTTACATTTACTTCAACTTAGGAAACAATGCAAGTTTCATCAAAATCAGTTTAGTACTTTTCAAGATATGGACTATTAAGTGTGTGGTGAAGTCCGTTTAACTTTCAATCCTTTAGATTATCACTAATTGTTTTAATTTGTAATTTTTCACGATTGACACAGAGAAAGAATTACCTACGTATATTATTTACTAGCCGACCCCCGCGACTTCGTCCGCCTGGATATAGGTTTTATATAGGATCGGATTGGATCCCATAATCCTTTTTTGTACCTAAACTAAATGTAGCCTAAGTTATTCCTTATAACATCACCAGAAAGTTCCATCAAAATCGATCCAGCCGTTTCGGAAATTAGCTGGAACAAATAGACAGATGGACAAACATAAATTTAAACGCACACCAGTTTAAAATAAGCCGTACGTTCAAAGATCCGGGTCCCAAGTTATTTGAACCCAATAAATGCCTGTCATTTCTGAACTAAAAAACCTTTGACCTTGAAATATTTATGGAACAATATATAAAGTACTATCTTTCTAACAAAAAAAGAATGAGTAAAATCGAACACCGCGTTAATGAATTACAGCTAAATACACGTTTTAACTTTCATCCCCTCTCCCAAGGGAACTGTGCTGAATTTCGGGATAAAAAGTATTCTATAACCTACCTCGGAGTATAAACTCAAATCGTACCAAGTTTCATTCGAATCCATTCAGTAGTTTCGGCGTGATGCGCGGCCAAGATACAGACAGACAGACAGACAGACAGACAGACAGACAGACAGACAGACAGACAGACAGACAAAAATTAAAAAAATTGCAGTTTTGGCTTCAGTATCGATTATAGAGTGCCCTCCAATAAAAATTTTCAAAATATCTTCAATGTACAGAATTGGATCTGTTACAGTTTTATTATATTATAGATTATACACTGGTGAGCAAGTCAACATGCTCAAGGGAGATTATGAATCACTTAAAAATAAAAACAATTCATCCAATACTTCAAAGTATGAACGAGGCGTAACTACTGATATTTCGGGTATAAATAATATCGATTGCTCAAGAAAATTCTTACAAATAGTAAAATTACTCGTATAGTATATCAGCGTGGAAGTCAACGAGTCACCAACATAATTAAGATATCGCGAGCACAAAAAATTAAACTCGAGTTATCAGTGCCGTATTATCTACAATTTCGTAATAATTATTACCGAACTACTTTCGCTTCCTATTTGTTAAATTGCATAATTGCGTGGCCGATTTATAAAGCTCTTTTCGTGGGCGATCCAGTACCGAATGAATTCGCTTGAAGTGACAAATATCTTTCCTAATTCGTAAAGCTAACGATCCATGAAAGACATTTAGCTGAATATAAATATTCTACTGTAAAATAAAATGATGCTGTGATTAAATAATTTGTGCACGGGATTGGATCATAATTAACCTACATTATTTGTCCACAGTTCTGAATTTAAATTTTATAAATTATTATTAGATATCTATTTTTGGTTTTTTCTTTCAATAATTGCGTGACTATCATATCTGCTTTAAAAATGTAAATGAGTAATGTTCTATAATATAATATGCTTGTTTCTTAAAAATAAATAATAACAAAACAGATACTTACGTAGATATATATACGGACAGATTTCATTTAGAATTGGCAGCTCCTTAATGTCTCTTGTTTGGGACATTCTATTTCCTTTTCATTTGTAATGTTTTGCTAATTAAGCTTTATTAATAATGATAGTCATCTGACCTCCGTCACCCATTAAGATTAAATCAGCAAGGTTCCAGATAAATGTACCCACCTACTATACGAATAGACCTATCTATGGTAAGAGATCATTATCGCATAGATACAAGCACTAGTGACAGTCGCTAGGATTTATTCTATGTCACAGGAATTCCATCAATATGGTGAACAGTTTTTAAACGGTTTAAAAATAAAATTCTATTAGATGATTTGCGCATGGGATATATTAAAATACATTTTGATTTCAGCAGACTTCATGTATTTCTATGTAGTGTATCGTGCGAATTCAATAAAATAAATAAATATTTTTTATTATTAATTAACGTTAATCAAAACAATTGATTACATAAATCTTTTAGAGAAATAATCAATTGTTATTATACTACTATATTCTAATAATTGTTAGTACTTAATTTATCAAAAAATATATTACCGGGACTCTGTCTAATTCTGTTTGAGAGTTTGTTTAGTTTGAACTTTTTTCTTTATAATTAGATGTTTCCACTGTTTTATTTTACAGCATATATCTTGCGAATAGAAACTATTAATCAGTGTCACTCAGTGTGTCGAACAAAAATAACTCATTGAAATTAGGATTGCTTAATACTTACTGAAAGAATATTATGAAGATAGCGTAAGAACGCTTGGATTTGTTTTATTATATAAAACGTTCATAATATATAAGAATGTATTTTTTTTTTGCCAGCGCTTAAAAGTTACACTACAGGACAAATAAAATCACTTCTGTGGACAACATCCCTTATAGAAATTTCTTCCAGAGGTGTCAAAATACCTGTCCTTATTTATTACATACCTGAATTATAGAAATTGTAACTGCAAGAGATTTAGCACCATTACAGATGCATTTATTGCTATGTTCGGATTAACGTTAGATGAATATTAAATTTTTTAGATACTTACTAATTTTTTTTTGATATATTTTGAGCCTTATGCTTTATTTTATTTCTTATTTTTTGGTTTATTAACCCCCGACGAAAAAACGACGGGGTGTTATAAGTTTGACGTGTCTGTGTGTGTGTGTGTGTGTGTGTCTGTCTGTTCCCCTGTGGCGCTCAAACGGGTAGACCGATTTGAATGCGGTTTTTTTTTGTTTGAAAGGTGAATTAGTCGAGAGTGCTGTTAGCTATGTTTAATGAAAATCGGACCAAGATGACCGCCGCTACAAAATGGCGGATTACATATTTTATCACAATGCCCTCAATATGGGTATCAAATGTAAGGGCTTGACTAGTAGAATAGCACTATGCAAATCCAAGATGGCCGCCACCACAAAATGGCGAATGTCGAGGGTTTTTTAAATTTTTAATTTATACTTGTACCTTTTTTGGTGGTCAAAGTTGAAATAAACAGAGCACGCCGCGTGGCGTGACAGGCGTGAAAGGCGTGGCGCCTTTAGGAGACTTGTTTCTAGCCCACGTATTACAGAGTTGCGAATCAAACCATAGTAGTCAGATGAAAGGTGAGATGCTACCAAAAACTAGTTCGGACCATAATATTAGTTGGTAGGTTTTGGTATGCTGCTATGATTGACAGAAAAACCACCGTCTTAATATGTTATGTGTCTTATGATGTTTGGAAGACATATATCTGACTAATTCGATGATCCATCCGCATTTGGTTTTTAGGGTTAGTTAATAAGGTTATTTTTAGGAATACATGATAGAAAAGAGCAACCGCCGAGTTTCTTGCTGGTTCTTCTCGGTTGGAATGGCATTCCGAACCAGTGGTAGATTCAATTGACTTCAAAAGTACTTGTAAAAGTTTATTTGAATAAAAAACTTTTCTATTCTATTCTATTCTATAGGATTATCTACTCGTACTTATTATACGTCATATAGGTTCTACTACTGAAATGAATGTTTGAAAGAGTCAATGAAGCCAACTGAAAACGCTTTTGACCTAGACCGTAGGCAATGTTGGAAATACTAAAGGATGACCTAATCACGCGGTTGCCAAACCCACCATGATTCCCATCCCAATAGCACAATGGCGATTAAATCCCCCATAAACCTATTATTCACGTTATCTTTGGCGTAGTATTGAAAGCGTAATTATTATTAGGGTTCGAAATTCATTTCCTCAGAAATCAATAGATACTATATATATATATATATATATATCCATTCTATGTATTATAGATGCGAAGGAGTGTCTATCTCTCAGTTACGGCTCAACCTGTTGCTCAACAGCTGAACTAATCTTGAATAACGTAATTCGGTCCAGAGATAGCTTGCGTTCTAAAAACCAACGTAGTATATAATTATCCTTTTTAGGGTTCCGTACCCCTGTCTCTCCGTCTGTCCCCACTCCCCAGGCTGTATCTCACGAACCTTCATAGATAAAGCTTTCACAAATGATATGATCACTCGTTTTTGATAACGACAACAGGTCTTAGACGCTTGAAATATTCACAGAATATTTAGTTATATTATACATATATTCACTTTAAAAATAAATAATTAAATTAAAATAAAACAAAACCAGACAAGACGATTTAGAAATTTTATAATCCCAAAATACCCCCGGGAATCGAACCCGGGACCTTCCATTTATAAGACCACAGTGCTCTCCGTTTTAGCTTTGTTGCATCAACCGTGACTACATACATTACTGGCGAAGCTGTGCTAGACTCAGACACAGACACACAGACCCACACACCCACCCACCCACCCACACACACACACACACTCACACACACTCACACACACACACACACACACACACACGCACACACACACACACACACACACATATACAACTAGGTATCTCGTTCGCATTTTGGTATGACACCGGACTCTGTGTAGACAGCAATTTTGAACCCCTTCTTATCTAGCGCGCTTCCATCTAAAGGTGCGTCCAGACTTGAACATTTCACCGAACCGAACAGCGAACATTTCGGCGAACTTGTTCGCCGAACGCCGAAATGTTCGCTGTTCGGTTCGGTGAAATGTTCAAGTCTGGACGCACCTTTAGATTATACTCGTATCAATGCAACGGGGAGATCGTGATTTTATAAAAAAAATATTCTGGCCGTGAATTTAACATACCGAATAAAATGATCATTTATATTCATAAAAATTCTAAAACAAAAACTTTTGTGTAAAGATTTCTATCTCGATAACGATAAATATAAATCGATTCAATATATTTTAACATGTGGCGAATCGATTAACACTACGCTTTAACATAATATAGATATAAGTGTAAATGGATGTTGATGCGTATCTATGAATTTTGATTATTATTTACTACTAGAGAATGCTCGCGGCTTCGCCCGCGTGAAATTCGGTTTTAAACAAATCCCGAGGGAATCGTGGATTTCCGGTTCCCGTTTCCCGCTCCCTTTTCCAACCTTTATACCTACTATCAAGGAAGTTCGCTATAGTAATCTACTTATAGCTGTAGCTATAGATTTCGGGTTTTTCAAAATCCCGTGGGAACTGTGCATTTTTCCAGGATAAAAAGTAGCCTATGTTTTAAGTCAGGGCATAATCTATGTCTATACAAAATTTCAGCCAAATCGGTTCAGTAGTTGCGGCGTGATTGAGTACCAACATCCAAACATCCAACAAACCAAACATCCAAACATCCAAACATCCACACTTTCACATTTATAATATTAAGTAGGATGTACAGTACGTTGTGACCTTAAGTTAGTTTTGTCCATCAAATATTTATTTTTCAAAAATATTACGTACTCTCGAGCACATGCAGTTTGTTAGCACTCATAAATTCTAAACCATACACCTACTTACATAAAGTTACACAACATAATATTATTATCTACTACATGCCGTACCTATTTTTATGACAATCTACTGAAGGGTGGTTTTTAAACACTTTTTTTCGTACATACATATATCCATTTGAGCCACCGATGTATTTGAGCAGCTTGAGGCTGAGTAGCCTCAACTTGAGGCGAACTGAGGCTGCTTAAATGTAAAAGTCTTCACTAAACACAGTTTAAACTGAGGCTCCTTAGCGGCATAAAATCGACAAATTATTATTTTGTCGGTTTTTGGTCGGTCATGTTTCAGATATAGGCAGTGAAAATTATTCTGTATAATAAATATATCGAAGGTTCAATATAGGAAACAAGAAAATAAATAACTACGTAAGTATTACCTAATAGGCACAAGTAGTAGTAATAATGAAAATGAATTGTATGGCTTTTTAACTAGATTTGTTGAATAATTCAGATTTTATCGCACCGTTCGGGTATGTGAGCGTAAAAAGTTGATTGATTAACTCATACAATCGATAAGCAAATTAATTCATTCGGTTTGAATGAACCTTTCAATGTTCGTCATGGGCACAGTTTTGCTCGTATTGAGGTCTATACGTTTTAAGTTTCATTAAATATTGAATATCATATCATCACTCATCACATATCACGATAATTTAGAAAGAGTTATCTATTTGGGGTAAACGGACACAGAGGGTAAGAGTACGCAATTTTCATAGGTGGGATAACCGAGCAATACCTACATAATATTATGAGTGAATTCTGAATGCGTTTGAGCCGCTATTTGTGTCAACATCTGTTGAACGATGAGCGCGTGTTACAAGCAAAAGTAAAAGTGTAAAATTATTATTACCCACCCCTGTGTCGGGGTAAAAGTGCGCAGTCCTAAGTATACCGTACTATTACTTAATAAACAAAACATGATGGCCTTAACTTTGTCGTCCAAGAAACATTTCATAAACAATAGGTAAGTAATATAGGTAGGTATATAATATTACTAGTAGGGCGCTTGGCTGCGCGGCCCGCTAAAGCGGACCGCGGGGATTTCAGTATTATTTTTGTTTTAGCAGCCTCCACCTTCTTCTATTATTTTCAGCATCTTTAACCCTGGCCGTGCTCCTCATCCATCTTCCAAACCCTCGATCATCATTACTCTCCAAATTTTTTTCTCCGAATCATTTGCCAGAAGGAGAGTTCTTCCATAAAAACAAATTTTGAAAAGGAACCGTATCAAAGTCTTGTATAGTTTCCCAACTTATAGTCTCTTCAATATTCGCCATATATTTTGTGTGAAAAAAATAAATTTTGCCATCTTGATTTTTTTCTGTTCATTAAATTGTAGATCTTTAGTTCTTGATCATCTTTTGCCAAGAAACCACTCTTCCATCTTTTATACTTGGTGAGATAGACACCAACGTTTGTATAGCCGCCATCTTGAATCCGTCATTTTGTTTTTTTTTTCAGCTCAGTGCCAATTGGATGAGGTTTTGAGTAATTTTTGTTTGAGCACCTCCCATCTATCTCCGATACCATGCCCGGGCTCCTCAACCATCTTCCAAACCCTCAATCATCATGTCTTCCCATATTTTTCATTGAGAGTTCTCCAAAGAACCGCATCAAAGCCTTGCATAGTTTACAACTTGTAGTCTCTTCAATATTCGCCATACATTTTCTATGGAAAAATAAATTCCGCCATTTTGAATTTTTTTTCTATTCATCGAGTAGATCTTTGGATTCTAATCATATTTTGCTAAGAAACCACTCTTCCATCTTTTATACCCTCCGAGTTAGCCGAAGCCGAAATTTGTATGGCGGCCATCTTTTTTTCACCATTTTGAATTTTTTTTCAGCTTACTGCCAATTGGATGACGTTTAGAGTGACATTTGCTCGAGCACCCCCCACTTATCTTCAATACCTTAAGCGTGCCCCTCACCCATCTCCGAAACCCTCAATCATCAGCTCTCTCCATATTTTTCCTCTTAATGAATTTTCGTCCTCTATACGACACCATTATTGAAAAAAAATTTTTTCATACAAAATTGTTCAGGAGAGGTGATCAATGAGTCAGTGACCCAATCAGCACGAGCAGCTATATATATATTAATTGCACATTTATATTTCAAAAATATCGTGAGAGTGGTCATAATATTATGCCCTATTTCAATGTTTCAAATAATAGCACTTAATTCAATACAACGCCGATAGAGAAGTGTCCACATATTCCTTATGATCATTTTGATCAAATGCTACAAATTGTTTTCAGTCATTGAATTCTATTGATAGAGTCGAGATCATATGGATGCGAAAGCACGGTCTCTTTATGAAGCTGATTTGCCTCGGTTTCGCACGGGTGGCTTTATTAATACTTCGAATTTACTGTGAATATATTGTTACGTGTCTTAGTTCTCCTCGTGAAATATTCTAAAGTCCAAATTAGACGGTGCCCCGTTCATCGTTCGTATCGTATCGTTCATCGTTCATCGTTCATTTTTGCGATGAACGATGCACGATACGATATTTGCTATGGCACAGTGCCTGTGATGAACCATATAAAACGATGAACGGTCGGGGTTTAGACGGTTCATTTTCGATGACTCATCGATGAAGCCTCGAAAATGAAAGCAAAAATCCCAAAAAAAAAAACTGTATAACTTGGGCTTAAGCGACAACTAATACATGAATTGAGACTTTATTTCATTACAATTACATTACAATGTAACTAGCTCAGATTTATGTACAACTAGCTGTTCCCGGCATGCGTTGCAATGCCACATACCTATAGTAGGTATGTTTTGGAAACGCATAGAGGACAAACATATACAAACATCCATTTTATGTAGATTTTTTGGGCCAGAGACCTTGGAGGGAGTACACAAAAGACCAAAAATCTTTTTATTTATTTATTTATTTGCATTGAAGTAATACATGCATATGACACAACATAGGCCAAGTCAGGGCATTGCAAATCATTATTCTTAAATTATTCTTAACTAAGTAATTTTTCTTATATTAAACACATATGAAATACGAATATTACAGTTAAATTGAATAGGTACAAATAATATAGTTAATTAGATTAGAATTGATAAAATTATGTAAGTGTAGTTAAGTTGCAGTATTGATAGATATAATAAATAAATAAGTCCAGTATAGTCTAAAGTAGTTTAAATAGTTTAAAATAGTCTAAAATAGTCTGTCGTGCTATTGAGGTCTTAGATTTTATTATGCGATTTAACTTGAAAATAATTCGGCAATCTCATAAAAACAATTTTGCGTGAGCCATTGCTTGAGCTTTCGCCATAATCGGTTCAATAGTTTAACAGACTATATAAAGTACATACAGATAAACACTGGTTTTTATTTATGTATAGAGTAGGTATATAATATTACTAGTAGGGCGCGTGGGTGCGCGGCCCGCAAGCGGACCGCGAGGTTTCGCTTTCGGGTATTTTGGTTTGAGCAGCCTCCATCTATCTCTCCCCTATTCCTAATCCTCGATCATTATCACTCTCCATATTTTTTCTTCGAATCATTCTGCTCATCAAGTAGAACTTAAGGTCTTAATCATCTTTTGGCAAAAACCACTCTTCCATCTTTTATACTTGGTGAGATAGACACCGATGTTTGTATGGCCACCATTTGGACTTTTTTTCAGCTCACTGCCAATTGGATGATGTTTCGAGTATTTTTTGTTTGAGCACCTCCTACCTATCTTCAATACCCTGCCCGGGCTCCTCAACCAACTTCCAAACCCTCAATCATCATGTCTTCCCATATTGTTCTTTGAGAGTTCTCAAAAAAACCGCATTAAAGCCTTGCATAGTTCACAACTTGTAGTCTCTTCAATATTCGCCATACATTTTCTATGGAAAAATAAATTCCGCCATTTTGAATTTTTTTTCAATTCATCAAGTAGACCTTTGGATCCTCATCATCTTTTGCGAAGAAACCACTCTTCCATCTTTTATACCCTCCGAGATGGAGACCGACGAAATTTGTATGGCGGCCATCTTTTTTTCGCCATTTTGAATTTTTTTTCAGCTCCCTGCCAATTGGATGACGTTTCGAGTGACATTTGTTCGAGCACCCCCCACCTATCTTCAATACCTTAAGCGTGCTCTTCAACCGTCTCCGAAATCCTCAATCATCAGCTCTCTCCATATTTTTCCTCTTAATGAATTTTTGTCCTCTATACGAAACCATTTGTGAAAAAAAAATTTTTCATACAAAATTTTACAGGAGAGGCGATGAATGAGTCAGTGAATCAGAACGAACAGCTATATATATATTATCTAGTACGGCGCGTGGGTGCGCGGCCCGCAAGCGGACCGCGAGGATTCGAGTAGTTTTTGTTTGAGCACGTCCCACCTATCTTCAATACCCTCGCCGTGCTCTTCATCCGTCTCCAAAGTCTTCGATCATCAGCTCTTTCCGTATTTTTCCTCCGCATGAATTTTTGTTTTCTACACGAAACCATCAAAAATTTTTTTTGTGTAGAAAAATAAATTCCGCCATCTTGTTTTTTAGTTCTTGATCATATTTTTCAAAGAAACCACTCTTCCATCTTTTATACTTGGTGAGATAGACACCGACGAAATTTGTATAGCCGCCATCTTGAATCCGCCATTTTGGTTTTTTTTTTTCACCTCAGTGCCAATTGGATGAGGTTCTGAGTATTTTTTGTTTGAGCAGCCCCCATCTATCTACAAAACTCTGCCCGGGCTCATCAATCATCTTCCAAACCCTCAATCATCATGTCTTCCCATATTTTTCTTTGAGATTTCTCCAAAGAACCGCATCAATCGCCTTGCATACCTAGTTCACAACTTTATACTCTCTCTCAATATTCGCCATACATTTTCTATGGAAAAATAAAGTCCGCCATTTTGAATTTTTTTTTGTATTCATCGAGTAGACCTTTGGATCCTGATCATGTTTTGCTAAGAAACAACTCTTTCATCTTTTATACCCTTCGAGATGGACACCGACGAAATTTGTATGGCGGCCATCTTTTTTTCGCCATTTTGAATTTTTTTTCGGCTCACTGCCAATTGGATGACGTTTCGAGTGACATTTGTTCGAGCACCCCCCACCTATCTTCAATACCTTAAGCGTGCTCTTCAACCGTCTCCGAAATCCTCAATCATCAGCTCTCTCCATATTTTTCCTCTTAATGAATTTTTGTCCTCTATACGAAACCATTTGTGAAAAAAAAATTTTTCATACAAAATTTTACAGGAGAGGCGATGAATGAGTCAGTGAATCAGAACGAACAGCTATATATATATTAACTAGTATGGCGCGTGGGTGCGCGGCCCGCAAGCGGACCGCGAGGATTCGAGTAGTTTTTGTTTGAGCACGTCCCACCTATCTTCAATACCCTCGCCGTGTTCTTCATCCGTCTCCGAAATCTTCGATCATCAGCTCTTTCCGTATTTTTCCTCCGCATGAATTTTTGTTTTCTACACGAAACCATCAATAAAAATTTTTTTTGTGTAGAAAAATAATTTCCGCCATCTTGATTTTTTTCTGTTCATCAAATTGTAGATCTTCAGTTCTTGATCATCTTTTGCCAAGAAACCACTCTTCCATCTTTTATACTTGGTGAGATAGACACCGACGAAATTTGTATAGCCGCCATCTTGAATCCGCCATTTTGTTTTTTTTTCAGCTCAGTGCCAATTGGATGAGGTTCTGAGTATTTTTTGTTTGAGCAGCCCCCATCTATCTACAAAACTCTGCCCGGGCTCATCAATCATCTTCCAAACCCTCAATCATCATGTCTTCCCATATTTTTCTTTGAGATTTCTCCAAAGAACCGCATCAACCGCCTTGCATACCTAGTTCACAACTTTATACTCTCTCTCAATATTCGCCATACATTTTCTATGGAAAAATAAAGTCCGCCATTTTGAATTTTTTTTGTATTCATCTAGTAGACCTTTGGATCTTGATCATGTTTTGCTAAGAAACAACTCTTCCATCTTTTATACCCTTCGAGATGGACACCGACAAAATTTGTATGGCGGCCATCTTTTTTTCGCCATTTTGAATTTTTTTTCGGCTCACTGCCAATTGGATGACGTTTCGAGTGACATTTGTTCGAGCATCCCCCACGTATCTTCAATACCTTAAGCGTGCTCTTCAACCGTCTCCGAAATCCTCAATCATCAGCTCTCTCCATATTTTTCCTCTTAATGAATTTTTGTCCTCTATACGAAACCATTTGTGAAAAAAAAATTTTTCATACAAAATTTTACAGGAGAGGCGATGAATGAGTCAGTGAATCAGAACGAACAGCTATATATATATTAATGATGTATTTATAGCGTACGTAATACGTACATTTGGCAATATATACCGAATACGGCATTCTTTCTGTGATAGTAATTTTATGACATTTGAATTAAGTACCTACTCAAGTTTGCAACGTTTATAAAACATCTTATAATTATGTCAGTACCTACCTAGGTACCTAAGTTAGTATTTTTATCAGATTTAGACTCATTAAAAAATTCTTGAAGACCATTAAAGTTCACACGATTAAGAAAAACCTTGACAAGTTGACGTCGTTTAGCTCAAGCAACATAACGGCATACGTTTCTTACATTACTTTTCGCTTTGAGAAAACTTATTTAGACATAGAGAAACTTATCTCTAAATATTATAAAACACTAGGTTATGCCAGCGTCTTTGCCCGCGTGAATTTCTGTTTTTCACAAATCCCGAGGGAATCGTGATTTTCCGGTTCCCGTTCCCGCTCCCTTTTCCAACTTTTAGGCTACTTTCAAGGAAGTTTGCTATTAGTAATCTACCTATTATGTAGATTGCTATAGCAAATTTAAGTTTTTTCAAAATGACGCGGGAACTGTGGATTTTTCCAGGATAAAAAGTAGCCTATGTGTTATTCCAGGTTATAGGCTATGTATGTTTCAAATTTCAGCTAAATCGGTTCAGTAGTTTTTGTGTGAAAGAGTAACAAACAAACATCCATGTTCAAATCAAACAAACTTTCGCGTTTATAATATTAGTAAGGATAGTTGCAAGTCGCAACCCGCGTTTGCTTATTTATATAATTAACTAGCTTCTGCCCGCGGCTTCGCCCGCGTGAATTTCGGTTTTGAACAAATCCCGAGGGAATCGTGGAGTTCCGGTTCCCGTTCCCGCTCCCTTTTCCTACCTTAATACTTAAAATATCAAGCAAGGTCGCTATAGTAAATAGTAATCTACCTATAGCTGTAGATATAGATTTCGGGTTTTTCGAAATCCCGTGGGAACTGTGCATTTTTCCAGGATAAAAAGTAGCCTATGTGTTGCCAATGCATGCTACACAGCAAAGTATTGGAATAATGGGTTATGTGAGCGTGATTTACCTAAGAACAGTCAGCGCCCTCTGTGGCGTTTTGGAGGTCTATATCTATTTTAGTTAGGTTACAGGAATACTTTTCCGGGATAAAAAGTTACTTTATGTGTTAAATCAGGGCATAAGCTATCTCCATTCAAAATTTCAGCCAAATCGGTTCAGTAGTTGCGGCGGAGAAGAGGAACAAACATACACACAAACTTAATAACTTAATAACGCCTTTATAACATTAGTGTGATTGTTATTTTCCTCGCTAGAGAGCTCCGATAGCATACGCGTCCGATCGCTGCTAAATTCAAAATGCTATATGGGGAGAACTTTACGCACCGCCCCGGCTGGCCGGCTGGAACCGCGCGCCGCGCGTAAAGGCTATGTCCCGCAATTTTTAAATCTGTAATATCTTCGAAAATATTCATTTAAATCATATGCTGTAAAGGGCCATATAGATCTATAATAAATCAACAATGTACTTAAGGTATTTAATTAGATAAGAATTAATGCTGTATTGGTTAAAATCGCTTCTAAAATTAGCCATTATTTGTCGTAAAAAAGTAAATGACAAAAAAAGTTATTGTGGGATATCCATAAGAGATAGACATATACCATCGCGGAGTTTTCTATAGACCTTTTCAATGTGTACAATACTTAGTACATTATATTGATAAATCTCGTAGGGTTCAGCCTGCGTTTGCAATGTAAGCGGAAAAAATGTAATTATTTACGACATCACATTAGAAACCTCAAAAATAACAGTATTTCTCCACAATTTAAAGGATGTTATTATACATATAAACCTTCCTCTTGAATCACTCTATCTATTAAAAAAAACCGCATCAAAATCCGTTGCGTAGTTTTAAAGATTTAAGCGTACAAAGGGATATAGGGACATAGGGACAGAGAAAACGACTTTGTTTTATACGATGTAGTGATTTTACTTTAGAACTTACTACTCCGCTCGGTTTTCACATCATGTAGAACCATTTATATTCTCCACATCTATATACTCTATACTAAATACTAATATAATAAAGCGGAAGAGTTTGTTTGTTTGAACGCGCTAATCTCGAAAACTACTGGACCGATTTCAAAAATTATTTCACCGTTGGATATGTATTATGTACGTCCTTGAGTGCTATAGAAGCTTTCTAAACATTCATTAGGATAATGCAAAATACTTAATATATGTACATTTTTCCACGCTAATAAATCTATATTTGCACAATCAAGCGGTGTGAAGTTTGCAAGTTAAATATACAACGAAGTCAAATGTTTATTCTATAGTAGTCTAAACCACTATTTTCATATACATCAAACTGATGCCGCCATATTTGTGATCACTGATCAGATAAAGTGAATGGTTTCACGGTTTGGACGATATGTCTATGCGGCCACCCATGGCGCCAAAATTTGGTGTGTTCGAATTAAAAATACATTATCTGTAGTGAGTTAAATCGTTAATAAATGCGCTAATAAAATATTTATTTATTTTGTGAATTTGTAATGTTTGGTACTTACCTATATTTCTAATGCTTTCTTGGGACTGTATTTTTTATATTATTGATTGGTATTTCATATAATTTTAAATAACGTAAATAGTTTTTAGCTTCTGATTTGAATAATGTTATTAGTGGAATACCTAATAGCTAGTCTGTCATTACAGTAGCATTTTAAAGAAGTTAATGCTTTAAAATCTTTTGTTGCCCAATCCTGAAAAAAAAATAAGGGTTATTTTTTCATGAGAGTAATTTTAAAAATTTCATCATACAGTACAGTACAAAGATGTATCTACACATTATGTACATAATACATATATTCATTATCTGTTTTGACGGAATTTTCCATTTGTATCTGTAGAACGTTTGGTTTCATAAAACTCAGGCAGGCTGTCCTGTGCGGTCTATGGCCCTCTATGGGGCTCCTGTATGGGCGGATACCCTGACGGCCCGTAACATCGCAATACTGCGGAGACCGCAAAGAGCGATGGCCGTCAGGGTAATAAGGGGATACCGCACTATCTCTTTTGAGGCGGCGAGTCTCCTTGCCGGATCTCCGCCATGGGATCTCGAAGCGAAAACCCTCGCCTCCCTATACCAGTGGTCAGCGGAGGCGAGAGGACGGGGAGGGCGACCGTTGCCGCGGGTATATGCGCAGCGTCGATCTCAGCTCCGTCAGATTCTTATGGTGGAATGGAAGGAGCGTTTGGAACACCCCAGCGCAGGGCACGCTACCATTGACGCGGTAAGGCCCGTAATGGAGGATTGGTTGGGGCGGAAACATGGCACCCTAACCTTCCGTCTGACGCAGATACTTACCGGACATGGCTGTTTCGGTAAGTATCTGCATCGCATAGGTCGGGAGCAATCACCCGGTTGCCACCATTGTGAGGGCTGCCTCGAGGATACGGCGCAGCATACGCTGGAGGAGTGCCCAGCTTGGGCGGAGCAGCGCCGTGCACTCGATGCGGCAGTCGGTGGCCTCTCGCTCCAGAACATAGTTCGAGCGATGGTTCGGAGCGAGACAGCGTGGAGTAGCGCCGTCTCCTTTTGCGAGGAGGTGATGTCCGCAAAGGAGACGGCGGAGCGTGAGCGGGAGTTAGCGGTGAATGTCCACCCGAGTCGCCGTAGGAGAACTGGGCGCAGGCAAGCGCACGACCGCCGCCTGCCTCCATAATGAGGACCTCCGGGCGATAGACACGGGGAGTTTATGGTCCGCAGGAGAAAAGGTCCTCGAGTTGGAAGGCGCGCCATGTGTTCCTGGCGCGCCTTAAAGTGTGTAAAGGATTCGTAATAATCCGGAAGTTGGGCCTGTTTTGGTGGTGCTTTTGCTGGGTGCAGTAGTGTACGAAAGTGTTCCTGCACCCAGCAAACCAAAAGAGAGACGGAACACCGTGGGGTTTTAGTTGGTCAAGTCCAACATAACCACCGTGCTTCCCCGGGCACGGTGGTATCCATGACGGATTTCCCCACGTAAAAAAAAAAAGGCCTGGCTGTCCTGTGTTTGTAGAGATTTAGCATGCCAAAGGGTTACATGTTGTAGTCGGCCATCATGACAGTAAATACTGCACACAAATACTATTCGAAATTGTTCGTACATTAACAATACAGCCGTAACGGCATCCATTAACCAACATTGACGTCAAGCGGTGAATTGAAATCTAACGTAAAATTAATGAGACTTGTATCATTTAAAACTGTACCAACTCTCAAATGTCCCGAGGAAGTAGTTAGTGACATCTGGATAATCGAAAATCTTTAAGCAGATCAAAACAAAAAGAATATAACTCGTAAAGTTCAGTGCAGACGTTAGACTTTTGACGTTTTTTGAGTTTGACCTGGGATAAATGTACCAAAATCGTTTGCGCCAGGTAAAAAGACTCGGAGAATAATAATATAATTAATACATAATAAATGTATTAACTTTCATCACACGGCAAGATTAATATAATCTTTGAACGTGTACACACTTTTATACTATTATCAAATTTCTAAGTACAGAAACCTTTTTCTAACAGCCTTCAAATTACGTCATGTTATGAAATATGAACTAACAAAGGCTTTAAAGCTGCCTTTCCACCAGAGACGTGCTAAGCAGCGAAGCTAGGAATGTCAACCAATAAGATCGATGGATTTTCATACCTTAGCATACCTAGCTTAGCTCTTGAAATGGGTTCAAAGAAGCTCCATTTTTACATATTCGTTGAAGGGAGGGATGCGAGCTAACGATGCGAGCTAAATATGCGAGCTAGGGATGCGCAAACGCTATAGCTATGTAAAGTACGGAGCAGAGCTGAGTAAACGTTATACATACCTACTCAGCTTGAGTAAAGCTTCATCATAACACATAGAACTCCATTCTTCTTAATCGCTCCGCTACCCCGCTTAGCTTTGGTTGAATGGGTTGAATAGATGCATCGTTTCATAGCTTAGCTTCAACCTCGCTCATCTGTGGTGGAAAGGCGGCTTAAAATAAAATCGTTTTGACCAAGTAGATATAGAATTAGCGGTCACTAAAAGACGTGAGTAAGGTTTTTTGAAGAATGTCCAAAGCGCACGTTGGTAGCTAATTGAATGTCATTAGCTAAGAAACGAGGTATTATATTTATGTTGTAGGTATTTTTTTTGTATTGAATTATTTTTTGTCCGAAATTCGAATCAAAACAAATTGCTTAATTAAATGCGCGCTCCACCGTCCGAAGTTTTCGTCAGAAAGATTTTAGGTTTACTAAGTACCTATTCGATATTTCCGATGCATACAATTTTTAAAATTAAATGAGCTTGACGAATAAGGCAGCTATTTTGAAATCATGACAAACAACAATTCAATTACATTGATTTGTATCTATTAAGATAGAGATAATTAATATTAAATGCCTCTATTCGGCATGAAGCCATCCAACACGTAGCAAGATCGTATGAGTAGATATCCCTACAGATGGGAAGCTTCTTAACAACGTCCAAAATTTATACCTATTCTTATAGGGTTGTCACCTTTTGCATGCGAACTTAAATATACTGTTAATTGCACAATGGTTAGGCATTTTTGTCTAAACACAACACTTAAGTCTAATTTTTTATATAATTTAGATACACTATTTTACACAAACTCTAAACTCTCGCCAAACACTTTATTCTCAGTATTAATTTAATGCGAACGACCCACACGTGTCGTTTGCCTCCCAACTGAGCCCCAGCGAAGCTTCTGTGAACCGTTGGTGAGAGCTCATGTGTGTGTGAGCTGCGCCATGTGTGAATGTACCTACAGTGGGCCGCTTGTATGAAGCTTCCTCTCTGTAAGGATATCTACTCATGTGGCCAGATCCCGCGCCAGTTAGTTATCCCGCCGCGTTATCACGGAACCATTAATCAAACCTCACGTTTAGCCTTTAATAATTATAATTAATAATTTTATCACCTATTCGCCGGCGCCTGCGCCGCGCCGGGGCAGCCGGGGTGCCACTTGAGCCGTGAAGTCAGACATTTTAATAAGAGTCCATTCATCATTGTTGACTTTTTAGAGATCCATTAAAATAGTAAGTAAATGCCTACTTCAGAGAACGTCTGAATAGTGAACTGTAGTGAAGTAGGTATAAACAGAAGTGTAGTACTTAGGTATAAATATTGTCCTACCGAACGAACGTTGGCCACAGCGACCAATCTCATCGGAGGCGGAGACTAGCCCACTCATCATCATCATCATCATGATCAACCCATTACCGGCTCACTGCAGAGCACGGGTCTCCTCTCAGAGTGAGAAGGGTTTTGGCCATAGTCGACCACGCTGGCCAAGCGGATTGGCAGACTTCACACACCTTTGAGAACGTTATGGAGAACTCTCAGGCATGCAGGTTTCCTCACAATGTTTTCCTTCACCGTTAAAGCAAGTGATATTCAAATACTTAAAACGCACATAACTCCGAAAAGTTAGAGGTGCGTGCCCGGGATCGAACCCACGACCTCCGATTAGAAGTCGGTCGTCCTAACCACTAGGCTATAACAGCTATCCTAGCCCACTACGCAGGAGATATTACAGAGCGAAAGTTTGCGCTCTAACAAAAGTGCATTCTCTGTTCCCTCACTCTTATAGTCCAAAAGGATGGCTATCTGTAACGACCGGAACGGATAGGAGCACCAGCGACAGCTTTGCGTGCTCTCAAAGCCACGCGAATGTATCTATAATTTCGATAACTTCCAAACTCCGGGGTGTTGCTCTATAACTCATAACTTCTTGACATGAAAACTTAATAATTATTTTTTTGTTGACCCCAGACTCGAACGTAGGATCTCATGATCTGCAGCCGGGAAGTCAATAAGACATGCAGTAGCTACTAGAGTCACTTTGCACATAACGATTTTTTCCCGGTCAGAAAACGCGTTGCGAATGCGTCAACAGTTGCCTGCAAAGAGACTTTTATGGACTGCATGTGAAAATGTCGTCGAATGCAAAGGCTTTTTAGGCTTATATACCTACAACTACATACATAAAATTTATTTAGTACATATTATATTGTGCTGAAAAAACCTTTAACAAAATATCCTTTACGGTGTACCTAGCATGAAGTAGCGTCGCTTACAAAAATAATACATTTAGTTACCAGTATCTACCTAATAAAAGTATTAATAAATAACTGTCACGCATGGGTATTTGTGACAATTACGTGACGGCATGCCCTATCAGACCACATGCGTAGTTGACACAAATTGATCCGCCCGATCTGATTCGTAATAATTGAGTAAATTCTCGATTGGCCGAACAGAGTCGTGATTGCATGTCACAACTGTTTGCGTACGGCTTTTGATTTGATATGATAGACCTATCACTGGAATAGTAGTAGGGGAGCCCATGATGCTAAATGGGGATTTACTCGAGCGTCGTCGGGACCTATTAGATTTTGTAGATTAGTTTATACTATAAACTAATCTACAAAATCTAATAATTCCTATAAACTTTATAGGAAGAATTAAAGGTATATGGGGCAATTTCAACAAAGCCGTTTTTTCTTGAATTTCGGTGGACTTTTTTATTATTAAGTTTTTTCAACTTTGAACTATGGTTTATTATTCTTCTTGTTATTGTTTATACTCTACTTGAATGCCATCAAAATATGTCTTATAAACTCCTGAGAATACGTGTTTAAAATTTTGATGCCACCGAAATGATAAAACTAGCCACCGAAATGATTTAAGTAGCCACCGAAATGATAGAAGCTGTCCACCGAAATTAAAATTCACTGAAAATATATTAAATATACTACTGAGCAGCCTCAACCATACACTTTAACTGAATAGATGCACTCTTAGCAAGTTTGAAAGGTTGTATACTATCATGAGTGACAATTTGTTAACCTAGTTACGTATGTTCTACTTAATTTTAGATATTCCTCTGGATTTCACACAAAAAAATGCCCCTACCTACAATAAAAGGAATAGAATAAAATTAAATGAAAAGACATATATTATTTTAATTAACGGTTTTAATCTTAGCTTAGCAATAATCAGTCTTTTAATTTCTACTATTTTAATAATTTCGCACTTACTTAAATACAGTGTAAACTCTATATTGCGACACTTAAAGGGCTTCTAATGTTATATGGAGTTATTGAGATTTCAGAGTTGTCGTTAAATGAAGAGAAAAAAAAAATCAATATTATGATGCATACAGCGACTAATAAAGTATACAGTTTGAAAGTCTGTGACCAACCAAGAATATGATAACGTTCAATATTTTGATGACATAAATAAGTGTACACTTATGTTAATTTGTACATATGAATTATATGAACGTAGGTATAATATAATTACTAAAAACTCCCTGAAATTATGTTAATTACGATAGCGAAAAAAATTATCAAAATCGGTCCATTAGTCTTTGAGATAATTGCGGCCATACATACATACATACATACATACATACATACATACATACATACGGGTCAAATACATAAACTCTTTTTTTGAAGTGGTTTAGTTAAAAAATTACCTGCTGGCCTGAATTTTCATCGAAACAAATAATAATCTACCAAAATAATAAAACAATCCACCGAAATGAGACAATTAAACACCGAAATGATAAAGCAATCCACCGAAATGAGATAATTAAGATTTAAAAAAACCGAAATGAGAATTTCTATCATTTCGGTGAGATTTTTGTCATTTCGGTTGACAATTTAGCCCACCGAATCCACCGAAATGATAACACCGAAATTAGAAATACGGACAAAAATTAGCATTACAAGAATACTATTTATTACAAGATGATATGAATATTACACAAATAAACGTATTGCCATTACGCACTCTTGAATAGTATTTTATATGTATTAACTAATTGCAAGACAAGTTATACCTGTACACGGAAATGATAAGAAGTTTGTCACATGCCACCGAATTGAACTACTTACTTTTTTTGCGGGAACACGCAGGCAAGCGGCGCATTTCCTCCCACGATAAGCACATAGACCACACTGTTACGTACATTTTAAGCGCACGAGGGGGGAGCTAGAGTTGTCCTATGCAAAACTATAATCGATTAAAAAGAAAACACCGAGATGAGAGGACTTTCTGGGACACAAGCATTTTTACTTACCAGTTATTAAACTAAGTAAATATTATCATAAAATTATTTTATAACTTTAATGTCACTATTCACAATTTAAATAAAAGTAGCCATATACCAAAATAAGCAATACTTTTTGATTTATGAGGGAAATTACATTGAAAAAAGTTGTGAGGACAGCTACCGAAATGATAAATTCGGGGCTTTAAAAATTTTTTATTTCCTAAACTGCAGTCCTAATCAATAAATATTTATTGTCTCGCATAGGTAACTACCTATTCTACCTAGAAAAAAATATTAGATCTTTATACTAACGTTGGACAGTACCGATTTCACCCATGCCGTGCGAATTTCGCTGTTGGGAAATCCACCCATATACTGTTTCCCCTTCCAGTGGTGGGGAAAGCGTCTAGCTGCACGCTCTCATCTTCATTGACAATTTTTATTATTTCGGCTTGTGGAAATCGGCAGATTATATTTTTTTTTGTTATTTTTGCATCATTTCCTTCACAATAAAAAAAATCAACCGCGCTCGAGAATGATAATATACCTAACGTTTTTGCAGCTTTGTAAGTTGTAACCTTCCCACTCTCGTACATTACGTTTAAATAGTATATGATTTTCTAGATATACTTGTTTAGCTCGTAATTAATTTGACGTGCTTTAGTATTACGTATTTTTGACCATCGATTTTTTTTACTAATCTGATGAGCTACCCTAGATGCGCGGCCCTATGTACAGGGTTTTATATATGGTAGAGTTTACTCAGCAGGATGCTAGATATCCTCCCTTATGTTAAACTGCCGCGCTCCATTAAATCCCAAAATCTCCTCTTGGGATCCCCTACTATAGATAGATAGTTGTATCAACTAGTAGGTAGGTAACGTTCTTTTATCCGGATCCGAGTCAGTGAAAATGCGGACTACGCAATCCCAGAAATTATGGTTCTCAGTTATTTCTAGAAAAGTGTCATGTGGATCATTTAGCGTAGTTCAAGCACATTTATATTTAACTCTGATAGCAATAAAGCAGCCATAGGAACTGTGGAATGATCCAGTGATCTTAATTACTACAACATTATGTGTAGGTTTACATTTCTAGAAGATATTAATATATATATAGCTGTTCGTGCTGATTCACTGACTCACTGACTCATTGATCACCACTCCTGTAAAATTTTGTATGAAAAAATTTTTTTTCACTGACTATTTCATATAGAGGACAAAAATTCATTCAGAGGAAAAATATGGAGAGAGCTGATGATTGAGGATTTCAGAGACGAGCGACGGGCACGCTTAAGGTATTGAAGATAGGTGGGGGGTGCTCGAGCAAATGTCATTCGAAACGTCATCCAATTGACAGTTAGCTGAAAAAAAATTCAAAATGGCGAAAAAAATATGGCCGCCATACAAATTTCTTCGGTCTCCATCTCGGAGAGTATAAAAGATGGAAGAGTGGTTTTTTCGCAAAAGATAATCAGGATCGGAAGGTCTACTCGATGAATAGAAAAAAAATTCAAAATGGCGGAATTTATTTTTCCATAGAAAATGTATGGCGAATATTGAAGAGACTACAAGTTGTAAACTATGCAAGGCTTTGATGCGGTTCTTTGGAGAACTCTCAAAGAAAAATATGGGAAGACATGATGATTGAGGGTTTGGAAGTTGGTTGAGGAGCCCGGGCAGGGTATTGAAGATAGGTAGGAGGTGCTCAAACAAAAATTACTCGAAACATCATCCAATTGGCAGTGAGCTGAAAAAAAGTCCAAAATGGCGAATTCAAGATGGCGGCTATATAAATTTCGTCGGTGTCTATCTCACCAAGTATAAAAGATGGAATAGTGGTTTCTTGGCAAAAGATGATCAAGAACTAAAGATCTACAATTTGATGAACAGAAAAAAATCAAGATGGCAAAATTTATTTTTTTCACACAAAATATATGGCGAATATTGAAGAGACTATAAGTTGGGAAACTATACAAGACTTTGATACGGTTCCTTTTCAAAATTTGTTTTTATGGAAGAACTCTCCTTCTGGCAAATGATTCGGAGAAAAAAATTTGGAGTGATGATGATCGAGGGTTTGGAAGATAGATGAGGAGCACGGCCAGGGTTAAAGATGCTGAAAATGATAGAAGAAGGTGCTAAAACAAAAATAATACTGAAATCCCCGCGGTCCGCTTTAGCGGGCCGCGCAGCCAAGCGCCCTACTAGTTCTATATATAGAGTATTATATGTCATGTGTGTGATCTGTTATAGTATTGCATGTTTTAAGCGATATTTATAAAGTATTCGCCAAATCGGCTAACTTGGAAGAGGCATGGCGGTTTTTAATAAACCCATGCCCTTGATCGGTTTCTATGTGCGGCATCGGCACTACGACTGACTGACTACGGCTGAAGCCTCCGACTAGACCAGACCACAGACACTATATTATATTCCCAAATTGCCCTGCCAGGAATCGAACTACGGACCTCTTATAAGTGTATAAGATCACAGCGCTCACCACTACGCCAAGGAGGTTATCAAAATTTGATATTAGCTCCGAAATTTATGACAAAAAGTGTAAGTTTTTTTTTACTTTTTTTTTTACGAAAACATAGCAACTCGTTAACAGGATAGATGTTCTGGCACAATTTCAATGAAGCAATGACAAAACCCGAACTTCTTGTGCCTATGTAAATTACAAAAGAACTTCTGTCTATAATAGAGCTTCCAAATAGTACATGTTTTTCGGTACATTCCTAGCAGGATACCGTAAATAAAACTTTTGCAAAAATCTGCATAAAACACAAACGAACTAACTAACTCGTAACACTACGAATAAAAATAAATATAAAAGATGCTGCAAATCAGTATGATAAAAGCAGACGTTGCTTAGCGGAAGTCCATGATACACAAAGAAAAACTAAATTATTTGGCTATAATCCGCCAAAAACGGACAATGCATCTATAAGCATAGATCATAGCATCTATATTTTTAACTCCCGACGCAAAAACGACGGGGTGTTATAAGTTTGACGTGTCTGTGTGTGTGTGTGTGTGTGTGTGTGTGTGTGTGTGTCTGTCTGTTCCTCCGTAGCGCTCAAACGGGTGAACCGATTTGAATGCGGTTTTTTTGTTTGAAAGTTAAATTTATCTAGTGTGTTATTAGCTATGTTTGATGAAAATCGGACGAAGATGGCCGCCGCTACAAGATGGCGGATTACATATTTTTTCACAATTCCCTCAATATGGGTATCAAATGAAAAGGCTTGACTAGTAGAATATCACTATGCAAATTTAAGATGGCCGCCACCACAAAATGGCGAATGTCGGGGGTTTTTAAATTTTTAATTTATACTTGTCTATTGTATTCTATTCTAATGCATCTATGCACCGCCATCCTTTCCGCTGCTAAGAAGCAATACGCGCCACTATTACGCAACACTACACAAACCCTCCAAAACACACTCCAAAACACACACGTTTCACTCCGACACCGGAGCATCTTCGGAAGATATTAGACTCTACAATGCACTATTGTGAAGCTACTACCAAATAGACACAATACTTATAATATTAAGCAACAAAAGTAGAATATCCGAATAAATTCAACGATTTGGTAACTGTAGTCTCAAATGAAATGCTAACGACTTTGTACTAAAAAAATCTGAATGTGCTAAATTAATCAACAGCGGTCAACGGCTTGACAACTTAAGAGCCTCAAGGCCATATTCATAAAGATGAGTTTCGACCGATTTGCATAGGTTTCATTTTGTTTACATTTTACACTAGAGAATTTCACGTCACTTTATCTGCGATTATGTAAACCATTTCTAAAGTAAAATACAACAGAGTTTGTTTTGTAACTTTTTAAAGAGTCCGTGAAAAGTTTAAGGCTATAAAGTAAACTAAAGTATAAACAGTTTTACTTTAAATTCCTATAAATCTCATCCCCTATTTAACCCACTTGGGGGTACTTTTTCCAAAATTCCCTAAACACCTAATACTTTATTTTTAACCGCAAATCTAAATACCATTTTTATGGATATAACTTGAAAAATGACGAACTTTCATCCACTATTTAACCTCCTTAGGGGTAGAATTTGCAATAATCCTTTCTTAGTGTGCGCCTACGTCATAAAAGGAAGTTACTGTAAAAATTTCAAGTTTCTAGCTTCAATCGTTTAAGCTGTGCGTTGATGATCAGTCAGTCAGGACTTTGACTTTTATATATGTATATAGAAGATAGATATATAGATATACTTATTATACATATACTTAGTTCTATGTATTTACTGCTGTAAATACATATCCATGAATCACTAGTTCTATTTCACGGTCACAGTTATGTAACTGTTAATCTAATTTTAGCCATAACCGGTCAAGTGGAGAGGTCAGAACTCGGAAAGTGATAAACGGGCAAGGTTAATTATGGTGCAAGCTCCTCGGTGCATAATAATCCGAACGCATGCAAGGAGACCTTTGGACAGAAATAGCATAACTAATCGATTACGCTGCGCGGCTACTGGTCATCTGAACTTACGTCCATGATGTATACGAGTAGATTATAATCTTATCACACTTAAATAGAATAACTGCCATGGTGAATTAAGGAGCTTTTCAAAATAATCAAGTTACTTAGTTGGTGAGGAAGGCGGAGAATTATGTTTAGTGTTTTGCCAAGAGCAAAGGTCTCTATATCCAACAGTGAATGAAATTCACGCTAATAAAAATAGACGAACGGAAAAGAGCTTGGGAAAAACGTAAACAATGTTAATATTTCATAATCAATACAAATGAATGATTTAAATTAACACAATTATTTATCTAATAAAGTATTTGTTTCTAGGTATCATAGGACTCTGTTGTTGTTGTAAAATTAATTAAAAAAAACTCTATTGAGCTCTATTTCTACTAAAATGCATAATATAACATATTTTGTTTTGAATCGTTGTGCGTTGCATAATAGCTGTGCTAAGTATCGGACATGGCTGAGTATGAGTGGCGTGTGGCGCTATCACAGCAATTAAAATGGGACGATGTAATGAATTAAAGTGCAGTGTCGCATTTAGTAACTACATTCGTTACACAATTCTTAATACCGCGTTAAAAGCTACATTAATTACTTGGTTATGTAACTACGTGTAGTTAATTTTAGGGACTTAGTTTTTTGAGGGTTAATTATAAAGTTGTTTAACAGGCGTTATTTCAATCCGTGATAGTTGGTTATATGGACAGTATCGATTTATCTGACCAATATCACAAATTAATATATCATCATCATCATCATGATCAACCCATTACCGGCTCACTACAGAGCACGGGTCTCCTCTCAGAGTGAGAAGGGTTTTGGCCATAGTCTACCACGCTGGCCAAGCGGATTGGCAGACTTCACACACCTTTGAGAACGTTATGGAGAACTCTCAGACATGCAGGTTTCCTCACGATGTTTTCCTTCACCGTTAAAGCCGTTAAATTAATATATAATTATATTATAATTAATATATATTATATATTAATGCTAGATTAGATAGAGTTTGCCAAGTTTCGTAAATCATGTAAATATTACGATTAACAAAACCTGGTATTCTCTGTTAACCATAATTATTAATTAGCTATGAGAGTTGTACAAAAAAAAATTAAGTTTTGTTACTGCACATGTAAGTCGCCCATAAATTCCGTATGTATTTTTAATTATTTTACTCGCAAACAAAATTAATTTCAGGCAACGGCGCTGTTTCATGGTAATTGGACATGTCATTCACATGTCGACACAAATAGGTATCTACTGTCGCTGACCAAAACTATGCGCCGTATCCACAAGATCTCGTTACGCAGTATTATATTTTAATCTTTCCATAAACTAAACTTAAACTCCGAATAGACCCAGTTTATAATTTAAGTTACAACTACCGTCATCACAATCACGTCAAAAAACGTGACAGCGATTTATGTTAATTTACCAAAATTGTAGCCAAATCACGATTAAGTTAATCGCACTTGTCACAACTATTTAACTAAAAATCAGGTACCTGAGTGTCTTTACTTTTACTGTAATGTCACTTTCTGGTAAGATTTCGATAACTTGACATTTTATATCGAAAAAAGGAATATTCCTATCTCAATTTAAAATTAGTGTACTCAAAATAGGTACATGGCAGTTTCGAGTGACAAAGAGACAGTGATGCTTTGTGCCGTTGTCGCAACACGGGCGCGACGATTCGGATCACCAGTCACAGATATGGGCCACATATTACATTCACTGCATTCAACTTACTTGTACGCTATGTCGATTGTCTAATGACACACAACTCTCGCGGTCACTGTAATTAGAGCACTTATAACGGAAATTCAGGGTCCTGAGTTCGGTTTAATGATTCAATTAATATTGACAAAGAATAAAAAAATTATTACCTATGCGTTAGTTGCATCTTTAGCCGTCAGTAATATTGAGTTAAGTATAGTTTTAAAAAGAATTATACATAAAATACAATACATTCAGCCAATGACAAAAATTGCGGTAATCTTAATATAGAGTTAATTATAAGTAATAATTAATACTTATCATTAATATGCAGTAATTTAAAAAGTTTAAAATATTATTTGAGTTGTGTCCAAATAAACTCAAAACGACACCAAATAAAACTAAGCTGAAATAATGGCACATTTGTTATGTATCGATGATTTATTGTGACTAATGAGAACTAATTTAAGATACAAAAGTACCTAAGTAATACATTATTATCTAACACAAAGTCTCTACATAATAAAGAGATTTATGTATAACTGGCACGTACTCTTGCTCATTGAAAAGAACGTCTACGTATTTTTTCATAATCTGCTTAACTACAAGTATATAGTGTACGGACGGATTACAATTAGGACAAGAATTAAGACTTCCGCTTACATTGTCGTGGCAATTATGTGAAAAGATACGTTACAAAATACACGAAAGTTCATAGAACCTAATCAAGATAACGGATGATCGTGCATTGATGAACTTAATTTAGCTTAACTACTTAATACAATTTATGAATTTGTCAATTTATACAGGACATAAATCAAATACAGTTTCTTCAAATAAACCTTTTAAGGGCACAAATCGTAAGGTTTTGTTTTTGTACTGTTGTTAATTGTTGGATATGTACTGATTTTTGTTACTAGAGGTATAATAAATTGGCTATAGTAGAAGTTACTTTTTCGTTATGGCTTGTTAGCTGTTACTGCATGGCTGGCCACTGTCGACCATTTTAGAAGTAGGTATTTTCTAAAATGGTCGATAGTACTTATACTCAATTCATCGCTCTGAAAGAGGTTTTTAAAAAAATAATCATCTTCACCATCATCACTTTGTGACACCATTGTGTCCGAGATAACATTGTGATTGCTGTCACAGAATCAATGTAATTGTGAGATAATAATTATCATGTAACGCAAAAAAACGATTTTGTTCGGTAGCTGGCGGATTGAAAGCACCTGAATTATTCACCGCCAGCTACTTAAGTAATTAAATATTTTCACATGTCTGAATCAATAACCTCTAAAATGCCAATAAACTTAGACTGAATACATTATATTGATTCTTTAAAAGAAAATCAAGATAACTAAGTATGTCTGGAATGCGTGTGAAATGAATATTCATAAGTCTTGTTTTCGACTCGAATTTACTACTTAATTATCAATGCTTTCGTCACTAATAATCGAACAGGTTTTTTTGGTTATTAGTTACACACGATGACAATTTCGATTAATTATTTAATCAATAGATGAATTGATTTGCTCTGTGAAATTAATATTTTCTCATAGTATCTATTTATAATCTGTTATGGCGTAAGTACGGTCGGTATGCGAGCTTATGGCTATAAAAAAGCCATGATCAGACACAGCTATATGAACAAATAGGTGACCTGATAAATAATTAGAGCGTATTTCAGAAAACTGTCGATGTGTTGTTTGACTGCAGACATTTGAGGATAGTGAGGAAATTATAATTTCAAAATTAAATATAAATTAATTACTATTCAATAATTCGAAGATAAGAGTTCAACTTCGAAAATTAAAATCTTTAAATATTTTAAAAATCCCCTTGTACATTTACTTTGGTATTCACAATAAATGGCTGTCTGAACAGTTTTCCAAGCAAATACCTATACGAGTTTCTAGTATTTCTTGCGTTTGCTGAACTAACACGGAGGGGACTTGTCGGAAATTGTCTATTCTGTATTCCTATCGAACGCTAGTCACAGATTTGTGTGTAAACCTGAGCATTCAAGAATTGCAAGCAATGTATTATTGCACGGCATTGCCGCGTAAAAGTCAGGAAACCAGTGTTGAATATGGAAAAGCGCGGGCCCAAGTTATCTGGAAAATTTATTAAGGTTACAGAAATATAGAGTCGTTAATTTCTTCATGAAATTTAATACCAACCAGCAGTTAGTTATTTCCTTGCATATTTCCCTGGGAACTGTTTGCTTGCTTTATTTATATTAAACGTGATGATCATAATATTTTTATCTTTCTCTAGGTGCTAAGTCAATTTATTGTGCTTAAATAAGATATTTTCAATGCTTAAACAAGATACCTACTAGGTGTATATTTGTGTTACGTTAATACGTTACCAAAACTTCAAAGTTTAAAATTTATCTATCTAGATACATATAATAAAATCGTAGACTTGCCGTATCTGTACATTAAAGATTTTTATAAAATAATAACTGGGGGATTTAGGCGGATTAGTAATAAAACGTAAAAAAGCTATTTTTGAAATTTTTGTCTGTTTGTCTATTTGTCTGTTTGTCTGTTTTTCTGTTGTCTGTTTGTCTGTATGTTTGTGCGCGCATCACGCAAAAACTACTGCATGAATTAAAATGAAACTTGGTAGGAAAGTTCATACTACGGAGTAACATATAGGATACTTTTTATCCCGAAATTCAGCTCGGTTCCCTTGGGAGAGGGGATGAAAGTTAAAATGTGTATTTAGCTGTGCTTCATCGATTTCATTCATACTTTTTTTGTTAGAAAGGAGATACTTTAGATTACTGGCTAATCTCTGAAAGGCTGGATCGATTTTGATGGGACTTTCACTGGCGGATGTTTACATTTTGATCTACCTAAACATCCGCCAGTGAACTTTTAACAGTTTTTAGCAAGGTATGAGCTCAAAGGAGCTTAGGAAAAACAAAATGATTCTCACGAGATTTTTAAAAACCAATATCTACGCGAACGAAGTCGCGGGTATTTGCTTGTATATGTGAATAAAATTGAACATTGTCCTACAAAATTAAAAAGAGACAATTTTTAAATGTCCTCTGTCGGAAACATGTTGTAAAATAATCAAGATCAATCATGATTGTTTGTAAAGCATGTCTCCAAACACAAAAGTCATTTCATAAATTAATAACATGGTCAGTCTCATCTTGCGTACTTTATTCAAGGAAGTGTTCAAATAGAATTTTTTATTTCTTCCTGCATCAAACTTTTTATCGTCCCGAACGTAAACAAAGCTCCGATGTTTGTCGTCTCGGCTTCGCCAGAAGTCAGCAATTTTGTTTTAATAACTCAGCAAACATACAAAGAGCTTGTAATCTGACACATCTCAATTATTTGCTTTGCTTTGTTTTTTTACGTTTTTTAGGGTTCCGTACCCGAAGGGTAAAAAACGGAGCCCTATTAATGTCACTCGGCTGTCTGTCCGTCTGTCCGCCGGTCACAGGTCTCTAGCTCGCAGACGAAATGAGTTACAAACCTGAAATTTTGGTATTTGGTGTAAAACGTTGACCCAAAATCAAATATTGAATTAAAAATTGAATTAAATTATTTTTCAGGGGGGATCCCGTACATGAGAAAGGAGCCGGAAAAAAAATTTTTTTCTTACCCTAGCTTGTGGGGTATCATTGTTTAGAGCTTATTGAGTAGAGTACAAATATATATATTTTTAACTAGCTGAACCCCGCAACTTCGTTCGCGTAGATATAGGTTTTTATATAGGATCGGATCGGATCCCATAATTCTTTTATGTACCTAAACTAAACGTAGCCTAAGTAACTCCTTATAACATTGAAAGTTCCATTAAAATCGATCCAGCCGTTTCGGAGATTAGCTGGAACAAATAGACAGACCGACAAACATAAATTTAAACGCACACCAGTTTAAAATAAGCCGTACGTTCAAAGATCCGGATCTCAAGTTATTTGAACCCAATAATGAGGGTTGTAATGTCTGTCATTTCGAAATTAAAAAACCTATGACCTTGAAATATTTACGGGACAATATATAAAGTATTACCTTTCTAACAAAAAAAGAATGAGTGAAATCGAACAATGCGTTAATGAATTACAGCTAAATACACGTTTTAACTTTCATCCCCTCTCCCAAGGGAACCGTGCTGAATTTCGGGATAAAAAGTATCCTATGTCCTACCTCGGAGTATAAACTCAAATAGTACCAAGTTTCATTCGAATCCATTCAGTAGTTTCGGCGTGATGCGCGGCCAAGATACAGACAGACAGACAGACAGACAGACAGACAGACAGACAGACAGACAGACAGACATACAGACAGACAAAAATGAAAAAATTTGCAGTTTTGGCTTCAGTATCGATTATATAGTGCCCTCCAATAAAAATTTTCAAAATATCTTCAATGTACAGAATTGGATCTGTTACAGTCTTATTATATTATAGATTTTTATCTCAAAAAATAAGGGAATGGGAGGCCATCAAAGTTGTCAGTTTTAGACCATTTTTGTGACGGGGGCTATCTCAAAAACTAAACTAGTTGGGAATATGATATTTCAGTATATTATGTACTATATGCTCTATTTAAACAACAAATACTGAAAACAACGATTTATGAAATAGTTTATAAGCTGTGACCAAAATAAACGAACATTTTTTTGGGTTTTTCTTTCACGGTTTGTTGCGATGTCTAGCTCGGAAATTAAATATTTCTTAGACCCAAAATATTATATTGTTCATAATTATGTACGGAACCCTGAAAGAGCGAGGCCCGACTCGCACTTGGCTGATTTTTTCAATTTATGTTCTTCAATGTTACTGAAATTACAACTTACTTCTTTGAAAACGTATAAAATTCTTTTTAGGTACTTAGCAGTAATATTATATTTCATTGTTATCTTTAGCCACGTTTAATCATGTCATTTCCGATATTAGACATAGGACATTTCTAACATACATTTTGCTGCTTATTTGAGTTAGTTTAACGAATTAGCACCAACATGTCTTAATAGGCTACTACATTAACATAGTTGAAGACTGCTTCATCCTTACAATATGTAGATTAATTTGTAGTACGATTTTACATTTACCTAGCCTAATTATTATCACAAAGCGAAGTGCAAGCAGTCGTCTACCCCGTGATCTACTTATATTCTAAGTTATCTACTTGAGTGTTATCTGGCGATAGTACAAAAGTTTCTTCACGCCACACATAGTGGTCTCTTTAGCATTGTGTAATGTTTGCAAATAGTCATA
Organism: Melanargia galathea; assembly: GCA_920104075.1. Taxonomy (NCBI): domain Eukaryota; kingdom Metazoa; phylum Arthropoda; class Insecta; order Lepidoptera; family Nymphalidae; genus Melanargia; species Melanargia galathea. The sequence goes on along the minus strand of OV049855.1, from coordinate 32,497,480 downwards.
ATCATCTACTTAGAAAATTAATATGTATTTAGTTCACTTTTATCAAAATCTAAATAAATAGTTGTTATTCTACACATTTAACATGTATTTGGTAATTTACGAGTAATAATAAGTTTATTGTTATAATATACTAGCTTTTGCCCGCGGCTTCGCCCGCGTGAATTTCAATTTTTCACAAATCCTGAGGGAATCGTGGACATCTAGTTTCCCTTTCCGCTCCCTATTCCAACCCTTATACCTATTTTCAAGGAAGTTTGCTATAGTAATCTACCTATAGCTGTAGATATAGGTTTCGGGTTTTTCAAATCCCGCGGGAACTGTGGATTTTTCCAGGGTAAAAATAACCTATGTTTTAAGTCAGGGCATAATCTATTCAAAATTTCAGCCAAATCGGTTCAGTAGTTGCGACGTTATAGAGGAACAAACATCCAAACATCCACACTTTCACATTTATTGTAATAATATAATTCCCCTCTGACTGAGCTTCTGCACTCGTTCTCACCTCCGATGATGCTGTATCGGGCAGTAGGGCCTAAGCAATAATACAAAATCCGGAAAAAAAAATTACCTTAGATATTTATGATTTGTTTTTTGACCAACAAAATATTATTGATATTGGTTAGTATTTATTGACTGTGCATGTGTAGATTCTCAAATTAGTAAGTAGGTATAATAGGTACTTTTTAGTTCTGCGAAAATTAAAGAATATCTTTAAGGAAAATCGTATGGAAAAATATGTATAAAACATTACCTTAATTTTTTAGAGTCATTGTCATAATGACACTCTGTGAAGATGTCTTTATCGAATTAATTAAGACCTAGGATCACTTGTGACAAAAATAGTTTAATACAATAATTGTCATTAACCGTTATTAGTTAATTGCTGAGTAAGATGTCTAAGGGCTTGATGATGACAAATTATAATGAACCCAAACAGTTATTACAGTACACAAAACTTAACAGAACTTTGTCGGCCAATATGTAGTACATACGCATACAATACAACTAATACTAAACAAAAATAGTCTATATACTACATAAAAAGTCCCAATTCACTCACTAACTGACTCATCAACGCCCAGCCCCGAAACCTTAGGCCTAGAATGCTGAAGTCTTGCATGGACTTCCGCTATGTTACGTTGTCTACACCTACCCTTGACAATGTACAATGTAGACAAGGAATAAAGCCGGAATTTTCGAAATTCCCACGGTATTGGGAAATTCTAATTGCACGCGAGAGAAACCACGGCGCTTGCTAGTATTAATATAAATCGGAAAGAGCACTTAGTTTTCTTGTTTTATCACAGAAGGCATACGAGTCGGAAGAGAGGTGCATTTTCAGTACTGAATTATAATAGCTTTTGCCCGCGGCTTCGCCCGCGTGAATTTCGGTTTTTCACAAATTCCGAGGGAATCGTGGATTTGTGGAATCGTGACGTTCCCGTTCCCGCTTCCTTTTCCAACATTTATACCTACCTACTTTCAAGGAAGTTTGCTATAGGTAATAGCTGTAGATTGCTATAGCAAATTTCGGTATTTTTTCAAAATCCCGCGGGAATTGTGGATTTTGCCAGGATTCCATTCTAATAGCCAAATCGGTACAGTAGTTGTGGCGTTAAAGAGTAACAAAAATACACACATACATACATACAAACTTTCACCTTTATAATATTACTAGCGGTCCGCCTCGGCTTCGCCCGTGGTACATATATACATATAGCCTATAGCACTCAAGGATTACGTACATATCCAACGGTGAAAGAATTTTTGAAATCAGTCCAGTAGTTCCTGAGATTAGCGCGTTCAAACAAACAAACTCTTGAGCTTTATAATATTAGTATAGATTTGTGAGATTTTTAAAGCATTCACGTCTAATGCGTCTCAGGAATTTAATTCTCAAATCTTTAGCTCCATTCATTACTCTGTGCACATTCCGACTTAACGAAACGGGTCGTTAATTTCGCTAAATGACTTTTTCGTCTACTGAAGGCGCCAGGCTCCTTCGTACGTGTGTGAATATACGACCTTTTGTGATGGTTGTGCCTAAAACGTCTGAATGCTAATATTTTTGAGGCTAGCCGTTTTTGTTGATTTATGTTCTACCTATACTCATAAGTATATGCATTCAGTTTTTCAACGAATTTTTAATATGAGAGGTAGCGACAAAAAAATTTCTTGAATTTTTAACTATTGATGATAGTGAAAAGTAAAAAAGTTAAGTTTAGTTCCCTTATTACTTAACTGGGAGAGTATGAAACCGTCTAAGAAGACCCTGCTTCTTAAACTATCCAGATAAATTGGCTCGTATCGGGCAGAGTGAGGTAATATAACTACATATTGTCGGAAACTTGGTTATTCCTTAACAGAATTGTTATTTTTTTATATTAAAAAAAAACTTTTTTTTTTCAAGAAAATAAATCATTTATCCGACACTAGACACTTGTGAATGCTTTTTTTAGTCTCTTGGAAGTTATTGACGTTCTAGGTATGAAAATAAAGGAACGACGAGAATTAATTAGAAAAGTTTTCTTTTACCCTCCTCAAACAGTTCTTAACTACCCAAAGTGTATCCTAAGCAAAGCAGAATGGTTTTCATATAAAATGTATCATGTTGTATTAGGTATAAACTTTGTCGTTCCCATAAACCTGCCATACTTAATTACCTTACCAACCCCTACGTTGGGAAAATCTGCCCAGTTGCGCAAAATACACACCAAAGTACTTTTAACTGTAGGTGCAGTTTAAAGGTATGTGGCTCTACATTGCATAGCGTTAGAGTTAGAGTGTTGAATTTAGTTTATTACCACTAGTAAATTCTACGCTGTATGTGCTCGGTAGGTACCTACTCGTAAGACCTAACTCCTCGATTCAAAGTACGTGGCGCCTGCGGTGAATGCTTACAACGAAATAAATGCATCGATTTATGATTAAGATTCTATTCGTATAAAGATAACTGCAATAATTGCATTCAACTCATTTACATATATACCGCTGGAATATTTATTGCCTGCATTCAGATACCTATAGGGTGGCACTTTCGAAATAAATTACGCTTATTTCGCAATGAGCATTTATTTTCTAGGTTTTTAGGGTTCCGTACCCAAAGGGTAACGTTTTACCCTTTGGGTAAAAGGTGGTTTTGGACCCAATTACTAAGGCTCCGCTGTCTGTCTGTTGTATCTCATGAAGTCATGAACTTTGATAGTTAAACAGTTTAAATTTTTACAGATGATGTATTTCTATTGCCGCTATAACAACAAATAATTTTTGCTCGATATTGATAACGGCAACAGGTAGACGCTTGAAATATTGACAGAATATTTAGTTATATATATTAACTTTAAAAAAAAGCTGTGATAGCTAAGTGGTTAGGACGACCGACTTCTAATCGGAGGTCGTGGGTTCGATCCCGGGCACGCACCTCTAACTTTTCGGAGTTATGTGCGTTTTAAGTATTTAAATATCACTTGCTTTAACGGTGAAAGAAAACATCGTGAGGAAACCTGCATGCCTGAGAGTTCTCCATAACGTTCTCAAAGGTGTGTGAAGTCTGCCAATCCGCTTGGCCAGCGTGGTAGACTGTGGCCAAAACCCTTCTCACTCTGAGAGGAGACCCGTGCTCTGTAGTGAGCCGGTAATGGGTTGATCATGATGATGATGATGATTAACTTTAAAAATAAATAATTAAATTAAATTAAACAAATATTTGAGGGGGCTCCCATACAACAGACATGATTTTTTACCGTTTTTATAGATGGTACGGAATGGTACGGAAAAATTATGTTAAATGGTACGGAAAACTTCGCACGCGAGTCAGATTTGCGCTTGGCCGATTTTTTTAAATTACGCCTACAGTTACAACTAGGCTTGATTAGTTTTTTTTTAAATAAAATATAGTACCCATACACAACGTGACTTCACCTTCACTTCACTTCACCTTCCTATAAAAGCTTGTCTTAGGAACTATTGGGGTTTGAACCGTGGATTTTTTAAATGGTTTGCTTCTTACCCGTTGAGCTATTACTATAGTAAACTTGTCGAGTTTGGGCTCGTTTGGTATGTTTTGTCGAGTCCCAATTATATTAAGAACTAAGATGCAATTGGTGAAGAGTAGTTTGATGGTGACCAAGAGCAGAAGCAATTTTTTATTTTTTTTACTACACCTCATTTATGGTAGGTAAATGTACCTATACTGCAATGCGGAAAATAACGTCATTCTCTACAAGAAAAAAAATGCTTAGTATGGGAATTCCAAACAATTTGTCTTACCGCGTGCAGCTTAACAAAAAATTGTATTCTGTTTAGTATTACAATGGCTTAAACTTATTATAACCACAGATTATAAATCTGCCATTCATAACATACCTACTTCAATTGAATTATATTCTAAAATATTAATGCAAAATTCTAACCACTTGATATACCTACCAATTAACCACATTCTTCTAAAATTTTACATGATGTATTACATAAATCAAAACTGCTATTGTTTGTTTGCATAGGTATGAAAATTTCAATTAAGCCTTCGCTCAAATTATGTATTTTATAATGCAATCCACAATCAATCTAAGTCCGTATAATCTAAAAGTAATCTGGTGCAGGTGTGGAAGGTAGCATAATTGTACATACTACTACCTAGTGCCAAGCTCCGGCTGAAGCTAGACTAGATGCTAGACTTAATTGCGAATTTAGAATAGGGTAACCAAACATTATGCAACACTGAGAGAAATCCCGAATTTCAAAAGGTAGCACTTACGCCCTTCTAGTTTCTCTACACAATCAAAATTGAAATGAGGAAATCCGTAGAAGAACCAGAGTCACTGACAGCTCAACGAGTTTCTAATGTGAAGTGGCAATAGGCAGGGCACGTAGTTTAAAGGACCGATAGATGTTGGGGTCCCAAGGTCCTGGAGTGGCGACCTCGCACCGGAAAGCGTAGTTTTGCCAGACCCCCCATTAGGTGGACTGACGACACCAAAAGAGTCGCAGGAAGCCGTTGGACACGAGTGAATTGTGAGTTTATTAAAAGGCAGTTATTTCGAAATCACCAGAAAGTTACTTTAGTTTTATTTATTTTTATAGATTTTTTGTACGTCAATTGCAAACTGCGATTATCACGTACAAATGTTTATGGAAGCTTCTATCTCGTGCATTTCCAAGCAGATGGCAGCTGTGGTTAGGAGTATATGGTGCATCTAGTAGTGCAGACTGGCTGCACCGTTACTCACTTTGTAAAGTCACGCGCTTAGCCTTATGTAGAAGAATAGTATTGGACTATATAGATAAGTCAATAATGATTATTTATCTGTCAAAATTATCATTACGCATTGTGAAGATACAAATCAAACAAATAAATTACGTTATGTAGACGTGATAAAAGTTCTTATGTAATATATTTTTAATAATACAAAAGAATTTTGTACTAAATCATAAAATAATGTTAGGTGGCTAAACTAGCTAAAGTCTAAACATTCATAAGTACATCAAAGAAACTATGAAGAGATTTAAAAAATCATAACAAAGCTTTAAAGATTTCATAGTGTTTATTATTACAAAGTTGAATATCCTATTAATGGGTTTACAAAAAATTTATATGCGTATGTAAAATTTCTATTTACTTCTAGATTAACTCATAAACATAAATAAATACCTATATAGATGCCTAAAGTAATTTTTTATGCTCGTTAAAAAAATTTAGAGATTAAATATTTACCTACTTCAAACGCAGCTGTTCAAGCTTCCGAAAAAAACAAACAAATCGCCAATTAGCCTGTACAGTCCCAATAGCGCAATGGTTGGACCGTGGGCTGAAAACCGAAAGGTCTATGGTTCAAGTCCCACCCGTTACACTATAATATTATGTTATCATACCTACTCTTATCAGTATATAGCTTTAGGCTTATTTGGAAAAGAAAGGGGTGTATTAATCAAGTTAACATAACTATTATAATTCTTAAAAAGTATTGCCGAAGTTCAATGTACCTATCGTGTGTGCTTTAGCCCTAAGTTAAAATACCTCATTGCTTTATTGGTCTGTAAAATCTGATTGCGGGCAGTAAGTCAGCGTAATTAGTACCGGAGACAATGGTACGGGTCTGACCGATTTCCTAACCGTTATTATTTCATGGGAGCGGTTCCGATATATTCGCGTCACGGAATAATCGACATGATGTCATAGTGTGTTATTGTGTCTGACATACATTAAAATATATTTATTTGGTATGTTAAAATACCTATAGTTTTTTCTTATCTCTGGTGGGAAGCTTTAGCCATGGCTAGTTACTGACAAGGCAATTATGCCTTGAAACCGATCAGGGGTACGGGTTTAATACAAAAAAGCCATACCTCTTCGTTAGCCCACTTCCATCTAAGACTGCATCGTTACTTAATATCAGATATGAGGTCACAGTCAAGGGCTAACTAGTAGATATAAAAAAAAAGTAAAAGATAAACAAGTATAAATTAAAAATTTAAAAAACCCCCGACATTCGCCATCTTGTCAAGCCCTTTCATTTGATACCCATATTAAGGAAGTTGTGAAAAAATATGTAATCCACCATTTTGTAGCGGCGGCCATCTAGGATCGATTTTCATCAAACATAGCTAACAACACTCTCGAATAATTCATCTTTCAAACAAAAAAAACCGCATTCAAATCGGTCCACCCGTTTGAGCGCTACAGGGGAACAGACACACACACACACACACACACACACACACACACACACACACACAGACACGTCAAACTTATAACACCCCGTCGTTTTTGCGTCAGGGGTTAATAAAGGCACGATTCAACCCTCCTTCTGCACTTGAATTCAGTTTAGAAATACAAGAAAATGCAACCCAGAAAAACGGAATAAAACCTGTCATGTTATCGTGAAATCAAAGCAAAGATTCGAGTGAATTGAATCAGATAACTATGTTAGCAATAAACTTTGCACTTGGGTTTTTAATGATCAAAAAAGCTTCTAAAATTATATTTCAATAACAAATTTTTATCGTGTCCAGTGTTAGCACACAAAGAAACCATGCAGTTTGGTAACAAGAAAATCTTCCTAATTGCCATTAAATGTCAATTAAATCACACAATACCAATGTGTACATAGTTCAAAGCATATAATCTTTGTTAAACGCAATGACATAAAAATATTAATCAGAATACTGTTACAATGAAAGTCGCTTATAAATTGTCACCGGATACACGTACTTAAAAACCACAACCCCGCAAGCACTGACCGTAAAACAACGCAATACATGCCTCGTTACTGCAGACCATGTAACCCTAATCTTACACCCGGTTGAGACGAATTACAGCAATTAGTTTTATGGCCCAAGTAAAGGCTTGGAAAGACGCAACGCGTGACGGTAGAGACGCGCGGACGCAAAGTGTCCAATGCGGCTTTCAGAAATTGTGTAATACAAGGAATACTCCGTTAGTCTAGCGGTTAGCATGTTCGACTGCGGATCATGAGGTCCTGGAATTGATTCCCGGGCGGGCTTAAAATTGTTAGGTTTTGAGTTTTTCTTTCCATAAATTCTCAATATCAGCCCGGAGTTGGCAATTGGCGGGGTCTCACCCTCCTCCTTTAGAGAGCACGTTAAATTATCACAGTTATGTGACAATAGTCATTAAAGCCCACTACCCCTCATTTGAGCAGCGTGGCGAGCCTAAACTCTAATGCCCTCTCTCCTAAAAGAATGGACTATATGCCTGGCCATTAAAGGTCTGTTTTCGTGTTCGTGGCGGTAGTTATGGTATGAAGTGCGCTGATGTGCGCTGTTACCGTCACACTCTGCATTATGACCATTGACGTACTTACTCCAAAAAGTTCTTTAGGTATACTTTTACCAATAATTGTATACGTATTCAATATGACGTTTTGTCGCACAGCTGCTGTCGCGCGTCGCTACAACCGCACTTTCTGTCTGACCAGTCCTTTAAGGGCCGATTTTATCAAACTTAACAAATTAATAATTTCCTCCGATATCGGCTACTGTAAACTGTTGAGGGTTTCTAACCTGCGAATTTACATTAGCCGCCCATAAATTATCGTAACAGGATATCTACACGGTTAACTTATGCCTAAATACTTAATCGAATTAAAAAACCATTAAATTAATTTAAAACAATTTGGGTTAAATTATGGGATTTTTATCTTTATTATTATATCAAAGCTTAGATAGTGAAATTATTCTGCTAAGACATTATTATTGATGCTGTGTTTAGGGAAGCATTTTGTGTCTTGAAATAAATATGTATAGATAATGGATATTGTTATACAGAAACACGTGTACAATGTTTTTTATTAATATAGTCATTTATTATGACGATGACGATGCCCGCGACTTCGTCCGCGTGAATTTAGTTTTTTTTAAATCCTTTGGGAACTATTTGCTTTTCCGGGATAAAATTTGCCTATATCAATGTCCGGAACGCAAGCTACCTGTGTACCAAATCTATATTTAAAAAAATCAATGTCACTTTTCGTTGTAATTTTATAACTCAATAACGGGCTCACCTATCCAAACCAAATGCTTAGGCTTTGTGCGGACTATTTAGTAGATGGTTTATGTGAAGTTTGCACAAAATCGGTCGAGCGGTTCTTCATTTATCACATTTATCATTTTTATCAATGGGTTCCTGAATGGTTCGAAAACACAATTACCGGGTAGGTCTTGGTAGGTGGCGTTGATGTCGTTTGTCACCGGGCAGGATGACGTCTGCCAGTCCGCTAGTTTCGTATAAATCGGTTGAGCTTTTAAGAATCCCTTATGAACTCTTTAATTTTCAGGGATAAAAGTAGCCTATGTCCCTCCCCGGGATGTAAGCTACCTCTGTACCAAACATCAAAATCAGTTAACCTGTTGGGCCGTGAAAAGCTAGCAGACAGGCAGACAGGCAGACAAACAGACACACTTTCGAATTTAGATGGCATGATCAACCCATTACCGGCTCACTACAGAGCACGGGTCTCCTCTCAGAGTGAGAAGGGTTTTGGCCATAGTCTACCACGCTGGCCAAGCGGATTGGCAGACTTCACACACCTTTGAGAACGAGAACTCTCAGGCATGCAGGTTTCCTCACGATGTTTTCCTTCACCGTTAAAGCAAGTGATATTTAAATACTTAAAACGCACGTAACTCCGAAAAGTTAGAGGTGCGTGCCCGGGATCGAACCCACGACCTCCGATTAGAAGTCGGTCGCCCTAACCACTAGGCTATAACAGCTTTTTTGAAGAATTTAGATAATAATAGAAAAACTCTTGTATTGTATATTAGAAGCGCAGATGATTGTTTATCAATAAAAGGCGTGAGATGGTAAATTGTAACGGATTGTAGAGCTTGGGTATCAATTCGTGTTAGTTTTCACCTGTTAATATTTCTATGTTAATATGTTATGTATTTTTTAGCTATTCTCAGTGAATTTGGATTTTTTTTGCTACATTTTATACTCTACAATAAAAAAAATGAGATATATACCAACAAAATTAGCCATTAATTTCTCTCCAAAGAATTTTATTTCAAATATTTGTTATTCTGAGTCATCTAAAGTTTTATTAAAAAATCTTTACATGTTATATTAGGTACTTATCTATGCAAACGAGTCTAATCGAGGCGAAAATATTTATGATATGACGCATCGATAAGAAAATCAAACAAGAAAAAAACAAACTCAATAATAGGTAGACCGTACTTGTACTTTCCATAACAAAGCAATAAATAAATGGCGCTAGGTTGTCTTTTTTTCAATGTATTTAAGTTATTATACATATAGGTACCAAACCTAGGTACTTACCAAAAATTTCTTTACTGGTAATATTGAATTTCCCAAAATAAAAAGTAAAATGAAAGTAAATGGTTTTAAACTTACGCGCTTCTAAATTCTTTTGTATTTTTCAATCGCTTTTTAAAATTCAAGAGGGGTATGTACCTAATTTTAAATATTAAGAAACATCCGTATGTGGTGTACGCTAGACCGCATGTTTCATTTAGAATCAAGCTATTATAGTCTCATATTATAATATGCGTTAATCTCTCCTGCATTCTTCCGAACTATAGAGAAGATTGTCACTATTGGACCACTTATCTTTAAACTGCCATAGCACCAAAAGTAGAGAGTATATGTATATATGATTCATCAGTTTCCTATACTCAAGTATTCATAGCAGTCATTTTAAATTTCTTATTTTAAGCACACAAAATGTAAAAAAAAAAAAAATTTTGGGGTGGTTGCTTTGTTTAGGACCACGGTTTCCTTGATTTAACCACCTATAATCGGACTTAGCATTACACAACAAGAAAATAGCCATTCAATTTACGACTTGAACTAACCTTTAACCAATAACTGTTCATAAGTTTTGAATGTTTGCATAGAACATTATAAAATTGAATTTATGTATCAAACATTATGCGGTTAGTATGTTTGAATGCGGATCGCGAGGTCCTGGGATCGATTCCCAGGACCTCGCGATCCAGACCAACAAATGATTAGGTAGGGTAGGAACACCGGTTTCCGGACACGCACCTGTTATCGTCCACCGAGCGGATCACTCTTAAGAAATGCTTAAAAATAGAAACATTATATGACTTACATAAAAATAATGCATCTCTATGCCAACTTGAATGTCTTATCAAGACACAGAGAAAGAAAAAAGTCTATTTCACTTAAGTTTCTTTGAAAACAAAGCGATCGAATTTTGAGTATGCAATTAAGGAATGAAAACGAGCCGTGTGGAGCAAAAAAATTAGTGGCATGCTTCAACTATCACGGGAAGTTATTAATCATTTTACTATAAGATTTAGTTTGATTCTTCTTTGTAGCACTTACTTATGTTTCATAAAATACTGTGAACGTGTTTTTTTACTTTTGATTACATTAGAATACAAATAAAAGGGGTGGACGACAACTAGTTAACTATTTTCTTAAGAAAACCTGTTATCGTCCGGGCGGTCAAACACAGGTTTAGCGTCTTAATTTTAGGTAGTCTTGTTATCAATCGAGGTGTGCACAAAATTGGAATTAAGTTTATTAATTCGAATCTTATACACATACACTAGTTAGTGACTAGTCTTTGTCCACTTTTTTCTCATTGTATATAATACTATGGGTCTTCAAAATCACGCGTGGACGATATCTAAATTTGCACTGAATAAATATTCTAAGATTCGACCACCAAGCTATTATTTGAAAATAAATAGATTTAGTAAAAATATAAATAATTAAACTTGTTTGACAAAAGAATTACCTTATATTTTATGTGTTTCTCCTTGGAACTTTGATATATTTATAAGTTAGATAGTATTGTCGATCATTATAATTTGTGGACGAAATTTAAAATAGAGAATCTGAAGTGCACCGGTTATCCGTCCACCTATATTTTAAACTGTATGAAAAACATATATTTTTTAATATTATGTTATTATTTAGGCGAATTTTGATTATTACTCATATCTATAATTTATTTTTTATTCATCTACAAGTTAGTCCTTGACTGCGATCTCATCTGATGTTAAGTGACGATGCAGTCTAAGATGGATGTGGGATAACCTGAAAGACGTACGGCAGAATCCGTACCCTTAAACGCTAAATGACTTGGAAGTAAGGCAGACTAGACTAGAGACAATTTTGAAATTATTAAATTGAATTTACCAAATTGCTCTGCCGAGAATCAAGTAGAGGACCTTCCACTAATAAGACTTACCCCTGCGCCATGCCAGGGAGGCTGCCAAATTATATGTACCTACTTTTATATAATGTAAGTGCGATGTGGTAAAAGACGATGCAAGATATATAAAGTAAAAGTAAGTAAAGTTGGTAAAGATATTATGTCATATTGTAGACTCTATAAACCGCGTTAACAAGGCAATAGTGTTTTTATCTGTTTTATTTTAAAACAAGCAGTTGACCGCTATTGCGTATGCGTAGAAAGACCACATCACTTTGTATAAAGTTCTTTATCACCCTGTGAAAGTTCTGTCAAAATAGGTTCAGCTGTTTTGAAAAGTAAGTATTACGAATAGACAAAAAATAGAAATCAATTTTTTCATAAACGGTTATGTGGCTTTTTAATAATGTATAAGTAAACATAAGTTCACTAATAAAAACCCATATATTTCGAAAAGACGGACAGGAAGTTAATTTTAATTGGTATAGATATTAAATACATATTAAAGTGGTGTTAATTTTTTATACTTATTCATTATATTATATAATAATTAAAAAATAAAAATTCATAATATTATATAATAATTAAATAATATTCAATTACTTACTCATTACATGCATACTTTTTCATAGTAAATTTCTCATAGAAATCAGTGGACGGATAACAGGTACAAGGGTGGACGATAACTAGATTTAGTGGACGATAACCGGTGAAATCGGCATTTTCAGCTTTTTATTAGGATTAAAAAAAAACTAGTTATCTGACTAAAAAAATACTAACATGCAATGAAAATAGACTATACTAGAAGTATGTTTTAACAAGTTTTTGTTTAATTTTTTTTATAGAACATATATTTTCACCCTCTCAAACTCAGTAACTCCACTAAATGGACGATAACCGGTAAGAAAACCCTATATAGGTTTTGTCTGTCAATAAATTTTCAGTGCCAGCCCGGGGTTGGTAGTTCGCGGTATTTTACCCCCGTGCCTCGGAAAGCACGTTAAGCCATCGGTCCCGGTTAATATCACTATTCATCATCATCATCATCATGATCAACCCATTACCGGCTCACTACAGAGCACGGGTCTCCTCTCAGAGTGAGAAGGGTTTTGGCCATAGTCTACCACGCTGGCCAAGCGGATTGGCAGACTTCACACACATTTGAGAACATTATGGTGAACTCTCAGGCATGCAGGTTTCCTCACGATGTTTTCCTTCACCGTTAAAGCAAGTGATATTTAAATACTTAAAACGCACATAACTCCGAAAAGTTAGAGGTTCGTGCCCGGGATCGAACCCACGACCTCCGATTAGAAGTCGGTCGTTCTAACCACTAGGCTATCACAGCTTTTAGCTTTTTAGCACAGCTTTTAACGACTATTAATATCACTATTAATAGTCGTTAAAGCCCGCCAACCCTAATTGAAGCAGCGTGGTGAGTCTAAGCTAAAAATCCCTCTCTCCTATGAGATAAGAGGCCTGTTCCCAGCAGTATGAGTGGTATGACGTTGAAAGACTGTAGTGATGATAATGAGAGGAGTCACCACCCCCGGCAATAAAGAACAACAGTGACAACATGTAACAACTAAAAAAATTACATATATAACTCTTAGCCATAAACTCAACCATCTTTCGTGGCCGAGTAACAAATCGAATTCAGTTTTCGTCGCAATAAATCGACGAGTTAAAATCATTGGCGCTCAGTAAGCCCGTGATCTCATTCCAATCCAGAAGCTGTGATTTATCGTTAGATTACAGCGCCAGTGACGCAAGAGACCACCCGCCCGTGACTGACACTCCTTGGTGATGAGAACAGCCCGCTCCGAGAGCCCATAGGAAATTTCGTTGAGGTGTTTGATAATAATAAAAGCTGGAAGCTCGCAAAGTGGTCCTCTTGCGGTAGCTGGATGTAGTGGACTAGATCTGCCAGCTGGACCAAGTTCCATGAGAATGTTTGAAAATTCTTATTGTTTTGCAAGTTTAATGATAAACTCTGGGCGTACTTAATATACTCATATATCTTCTATACATACATATAATAAAATCGTAGAATTGCCGTATCTGTACATTGAAGATTTTTGCAAAATAATAACTGGGGGATGTTAGGGATAAGTAATAGAACGTAAAAAAGCTATTTTTGAAATTTTTGTCTGTTTGTCTGTTTGTCTGTTTATCTGTTTGTCTGTTTGTCTGTTTGTCTGTTTATCTGTTTGTCTGTTTGTCTGTATGTTTGTGCGCGCATCACGTAAAAACTACTGAATGGATTGAAATGAAACTCGGCAGGATTTAAGTTAATACTATGGAGTAACATATAGGATACTTTTTATCCCGAAATTCAGCACAGTTCCCTTGGGAGAGGGGATGAAAGGCAAAATGTGTACTTAGCTGTAATTCGTTAACGGGTGGTCCGATTTCATTCATTCTTTTTTTGTTAGAAAGTAGATACTTTAAAGACTACTGGCTAATCTCCGAAAGGCTGGACCGATTTTGATGGGACTTTCACTGGCGGATGTTTACATTTTGATGTACCTAAACATCCGCCAGTGAACTTTTAACAGTTTTTAGCAAGGTCTAAGCTCAAAGGAGCATAGGAAAAACAAAATGATTCCCACGGGATTATTAAAATCAATATCCACGCGAACGAAGTCGCGGGTATCCGCTCGTATTTAAATATTATCTTAGTGAATATAAAAAAATATGATATCCGTTTCTTATAGGTTTATTTTTTTTCTTATAGGCATTTAATAACGTAACATTTTCTTGGAGAAGTGCAGTTAAAAGGTTATAACAATTAAAACTTTAAAAAAAAAATTGCCATGTTAAACATAATACTTTCGCTTCCAAATTAAACGTAAAGCTTGTGTTAGGTATGGGCACGGCAATAGTGCAACCCCGTGTGGGGTTGCTGGTCCCCCATCGGGCGCGTCCCCCCGGTGGCGGATGGGGGAACGCCTCCCAGATATGGGAGGTACCGGGGAAACCCGGCGCGGACCAAAACCAGCAGGGGGTTGCCGCTTGGAGGATCCTGGTACTTCTCTGTTCATCAGAGTGGACTGTGGAGACTCCGGGCGGCGACAATTGGGGGGGAGGCTTTCGGGCCGTGAGGAAGAAAACCTCGTTAAAAAATTACAGGAGGGGGTGGAAACGCCCTGCGCGGCGGGTCCGCTGGTCTTTTTGGCCGGTGGGCGCTGGCTTCGGCCACCGTCGGGCAACCCGTAATCCGCACTGAGCGGAACCGGGGGCCCCACGCACTGAGCGAGGGGCCGCGAGGAAGAAAACCTCTATAAAAAATTACACGAGGGGTGAACCTCTTGAGGGTCGCCTGCGGGTGTGGCCCTCTTGAGGGTTGCCTCTAGCGAGGAACTCCGGGTGATGGAATGGTGTATCCGTCGCCCGTTGAGACGCCTCGGGTCGGGAGGCGCACCATTATGTTCCTGGTGCGCCTCAGACGGTGTTAGGGGGCCTTTAGGTCCCCCGGTGGAGGGTCTGCCTCGGCGGACGGCGCCGGCTGGGTCGCGGATGATTGCGCAAGTGTACCCGTAACCCAGCCACCAGGCGACACGGAGGAACATCGCTGGGTTTTAGTGGGTATTCTGGCCACTTCTTGGCCTGCCTGAGTCCCACACCACCTTCCGGAAGCGTCGCAGTCCGCTGCGCTGCTTCCGAAAGGTGTGCGTAAATGCATTTCCCAGCGTAAAAAAAAAAAAAAAAAAAAAAAAAAAAAAACGGCAATAGTGCAACGAGCAAGATTTAAACCGTTGATCTTTTGCCGCTTTTTTTTATTTTTTATTTTTTTTTTTTTTATTAATAAAACTACGCTCCACAGACTTGGTGTCCGTGCCTTTTTTTTTTTTTTTTTAATTTTTGTTGTATTTAATTTATTTTGTTTTTACTCACATTTCTCCCTTAAAACTAATGCAGTGGTAATTATAGCTATTAGAATTAACTATTAAATATACAATAGAACTATTGCTATTAGTAATCGTTTTTTTTTTTTTTATTTATTTATTTTTATATTTTTTTTTTTTTATTTTTTTTTTTTTATTTTTTTTTTTTTATTTTTTTTTTTTATTTTTTTATTTTTTTTTTTTTTATTTTTTTTTTATTTTTTTTTTGTTATTATTATCATTATTATTATTATTATTATTTTTTTTTTTTTTCTCATATAATGTCTTAGGGCTACTTATTCATTTTCCTTATTCTATCTTATTCTACCTTATTCTACATTTACTTTGAGTAAGCTTCTGGCCACTGTCTCATTTCCGTCACGAATGGCCATTTTAATATTGTAGTCCCGTATGTCCAAACTCTTTGCTCTTTCCGCCCTCGAGACGAACTGCGCGATCGCGTCTGTGTTGTCGTCGGTGTAGTATGCACAGCTGGTGGTATGCCGTGTTACCGCGACGATCGCGTGGGGGACTTCGTCGTGGATAATTCTCTTTTCTTGCGTTGTACGCACAATGACGACCGTCTCAAAAGTCAGTCCCTGGGCTTCGTGTATTGTATTAACACGGGATCCAAAACCCTCCCCGTACCCTTGGGCCTTCAGAAGTGCCTTCTCTTTTTGGGTGTGGGTCAGCTTTTTTTTATTCAACTACAAGTTAGCCCTTGACTGCAATCTCACCTGATGGTAAGTGATGATGCACTTGAAAGAGGTATGTATACCAATTGATCGGTTTCTACACGGCATCGTACCGGAACGCTGTATCGCTTGGCGACACGGCTTTGCCGGTAGGGTGGTAACCAGCCACGGCTTAAGCCAGACCAGACCAGAGACAATTTAGAAATTATAAAATCCCAAATTGCCTCTGCCGGGAATCGAACCCGGGACCTCCCATTTATAAGACCACAGCACTCACCACTGCGCCAGGGAGGTCTTTATCATTATGACCAACCCTTTGAGTTTTTATCAAGCACCTCTCCAATATTTCCTACGGGCTCTCAAACCACCTAACGAATGCCACGTAACCCAAACGATACATTCTTTATAAGCTGCCGATTTCAACATACGATACGATTGTTGGATATGTGTTTGAACAGGCTGACCGCGGAAATCTATATTAATATAATAAAACTGTAACAGATCCAATTCTGTACATTGAAGATATTTTGAAATTTTTTATTGGAGGGCACTCTATAATCGATACTGAAACCAAAAATGCAATTTTTTTCATTTTTGTCTGTCTGTCTGTCTGTCTGTCTGTCTGTATCTTGGCCGCGCATCACGCCGAAACTACTGAATGGATTTGAATGAAACTTGGTATGATTTGAGTTTATACTCCGAGGTAGGACATAGGATACTTTTTATCCCGAAATTCAGCACGGTTCCCTTGGGAGAGGGGATGAAAGTTAAAACGCGTATTTAGCTGTAGTTCATTAACGCGTTGTTCGATTTCACTCATTTTTTTTTTGTTAGAAAGGTAGTACTTTATATATTGTCCCGAAAATATTTCAAGGTCATAAGTTTTTTAGTTTCGAAATGACAGACATTACAACCCTGAGTATTGGGTTCAAATAACTTGGGACCCGGATCTTTGAACGTACGGCTTATTTTAAACTGGTGTGCGTTTAAACTTATGTTTTTTGGTCTGTCTATTTGTTCCAACTAATCTCCAAAATGGCTGGATTGATTTTAACGAAACTTTCAATGGCAGATAGGTGATGTTATAAGGAATAACTTAGGCTACATTTAGTTTAGGTACATAAAAGAATTATGGGATCCGATCCGACCCTATATAAAACCTATAAACACGCGAACGAAGTCGCGGGGGTCAGCTAGTTAGCAATAAATCACTGATGCGGCTGATTTAACTTTGTTAAACCAATTGTTCCAAAATGTATTGTTGCGATAGATTAAAACTTGCCAACATTGAATACCTATACAAATACCAACATTAAATACTAATATAAATGGAACAATAAGCCCATTCTTACACGGGATGACCAAAATAAAATCATTTTTCAACGCCGGCTCAATCAATCGCATTAGCACATAATAAATTTTACACGAAGCAACTTCTCGAAAACTAGTGACACATCCAGACATATTACTATGATGAACCAATGTTATAAGTTGCAACGGTGTTGAAAACTGATATTTCCTTATGAGAATAGGCTAAAGCGGTGCGTTAAAGCAACTTTTGCTTCCACAACAATGTCGCGTCTCAATTTTTTTTATAAAAGTTTTGCTAGACGACTTTCATAGTCTCCGGTAGACTTATTGCTGATTGTTATGCTGTCATGCAAGAATTTGAATAGGCTTAAGGATTACTAAAATTTACTGATCTTCACATTGTAAAATATTGAAAAATGTAACAGACAGTGAAGGCTTAAAATTGTTTTGTAGACTTAGTAAGGCGTCAACAGTAATTTGTAACGTGTGCCTAATCTTTGCATAGTGGAGTTGATTTACGATGGTAGACGCGCACATATATTTTAATCTTCAAATATTTATGACTTTGTTACATAAGGATCCACGATACTGGAATTTATGTTATTTTCTCGGACTTCGTCATTCTTGGATTATTTTTGTCGTCACTTCTGAAAAGGATTAAACGTAGGTACTTGTTAGGTATTGAAAAAATTATCATTATCATTTCCGATCACGATATCATTGATCAATGTCATTGTGAATTAGGCAGCTATAACATTTTAAACATGTTTTAAACCAATTTTTTTTTACTATAGGAAATGTTATGTTGTAGTATCTATTCATTTAAAAACAATAGATGATTGATATGTCAGTCGTCGATGTCATAAGGAGTCAAGGTCAAATGAGTACAGTGACTTTGTACGTGCAAGAGCAATGTCACACGGCACATTGCGCCTGCCGTGGCTTCATAGGCAAAGTTAAATAGATTTTATTCAAAACGCGCGGTCCGCCCCGGCTTCGCCCGTGGTACATAATATATAGCCCATAAGCACTCAGGGATCCAACGGTGAAAGAATTTTTGAAATCGGTCCAGTAGTTCCTGAGATTAGCGCGTTCAAACAAACAAACTCTTCCGCTTTATTATATTAGTATAGATTGGTACACTGTTACTCTTTCAACGTAAATTTTACAAGTACATAGAAGTGAGGTACTTATGTAGTTAATAGTGATAATTACTTACGAAAACTTAAAACTAAAACTACGAGGGTTCCAAACGCGCCCTAGTCTGAGCAGAGCTCACAACAAACTCAGCTGGGTTTTTATCTTCTAACATAAAAAGAGGTAATATAAAGAGGTCGAGAAGTTCTACGGACAGCTGTACACGTCAACACAGAAGCCTGTTGAAGATTTGGCTAAAGATCCCAGAGCCAAATTGACCCGACACTATACCGAAGATATCCCGGACGTCAGCCTATACGAGATTAGTATGGCTCTCAAACAACTTAAGGACAACAAGGCGCCAGGTGATGACGGAATCACAGCAGAACTCCTGAAAGCAGGTGGAAAACCGGTTCTTAAAGTCTTTCAGCGATTGTTCAATTCCGTCATCGACAAGGGCATAACGCCAGAGGCATGGCACAGAAGCGTGGTGGTTCTTTTCTTCAAAAAGGGCGATAATACCCTGCTGAAGAATTATAGACCCATCTCGCTGCTGAGCCATGTCTATAAGTTGTTCTCAAGAGTCATTACGAATCGTCTCGCTCGTAGGTTCGACGACTTCCAGCCTCCCGAACAAGCCGGGTTCCGAAAAGGCTTCAGTACCATAGACCACATTCATACGCTGCGGCAGGTTATACAGAAGACCGAAGAGTATAACCGGCCACTTTGCTTAGCGTTTGTGGACTATGAGAAAGCCTTTGATTCGGTGGAAACTTGGGCTGTATTGAGATCACTGCAGAGATGCCGGATCGACTATCGGTACATCCAAGCGCTGAAGTGTTTGTACGAAAACGCCACTATGTCAGTTCGTATACAGGACCAGACTACGAGGCCAATCCAATTGCAGCGAGGAGTGCGTCAGGGAGATGTTATCTCCCCGAAGCTATTTACCGCTGCGTTGGAAGACGTCTTTAAGCTTCTGGACTGGAGCGGACTTGGCATCAACATAAACGGCGAGTACATCACTCACCTACGGTTTGCCGATGATATAGTCGTGATGGCAGAGACTCTGGGAGACCTCAATACAATGCTCAATGATCTCAGCAGAGTTTCTCAACAGGTGGGCCTAAAAATGAACATGAGTAAGACGAAGATCATGTCTAATGCTCATGTTCCGCTCCACCCGGTAATTGTTGAGAACTCAGCACTCGAAATTGTAGACGAGTACATATACCTGGGACACACGGTCCAGCTAGGTAGGTCCAATTTTGAGAAAGAGATCAACCGCCGAATCCAACTCGGCTGGGCAGCGTTCGGGAAACTTCGAGATGTCTTTTCGTCCAATATCCCTCAGTGTCTGAAGACGAAAGTCTTCGAACAGTGCGTGTTGCCAGTGATGACTTACGGATCTGAGACATGGTCGCTAACAATGGGCCTCATAAGAAGGCTCAGGGTCACTCAGCGGGCGATGGAGAGAGCTATGCTCGGAGTATCCCTGCGGGATCAAATCAGAAATGAGGAGATCCGCAGGAGAACCAGAGTCACCGACATAGCTCATCGAGTCGCGAAGCTGAAGTGGCAATGGGCGGGGCACATTGCACGAAGAACCGATGGACGTTGGGGTCCCAAGGTGCTTGAATGGCGACCTCGCACCAGCAAACGAAGCGTAGGTAGACCCCCCACTCGATGGACAGACGATCTCAAGCGAGTCGCTGGTAGCCGCTGGAATCAGGCGGCACAAGATCGTGTGCTGTGGCGATCCTTGCAAGAGACCTATGTCCAGCAGTGGACGTCCATTGGTTGAAACGAACGAACGAACGAACGAACATAAAAAATGATGATGTAAGTAAGTAAGTACTGCAGCACCACGATATTTCTACGACGTCATACAAGAAAGAATGCGTGGTACACACGGTACGCTACCAAATGTCACTTGTATCAGTACAATTGTCACTTTTGGCGCTTCAACAGCCGTGTGACGTACAATCCGACAGTCACTACTGCAACCACAACGCAACGTGTGGCATCGCTCTAAGTGCTGCCTTAGTGCCTGCCTTCAAATTAGCCATGCGTATAACAGTTTTATCTACACAAGATTTGGCGTCGACACTATCACACTAATATTATAAAGGCGAAAGTTTGTTTCTAATTTTCTATGTATTTATGTGTGCATGTTTGTTACTCTTTAACGCCGCAAGCCCGCAACTACTGAACCGATTTGTCTGAACTTTGGAATGAAGATAGATTAGATATACCCTGGAATAACACATACATAGGCTATTTTTATCCCGGAAAATCATAGACTTCACTAAGGATTTTTACAAAGTAAATAATTGTTTTGGTGGGCCGACATGTCGTTACATGTAAAGAAGACTTAACATGTCCTATTTTTATAAAAGCCAGTGCGAACAGAAAAATGCCCGTCGGTGTAAACATGATCCCAATCACGGCAATGTCAACATGACATAAGGGATATATTCAAGATTTATGCGATTTTTTATAACTTTTGATGTCACAGCTTTAAAGCTATAAAAACACTGACTTTCATGCTTAATACTTAATATTAGATATACCTATATGAATATGCTTTTTGGGTTTTAAAATAAAGATGGAAATAAAAGATTGGAAACAATGTTTTCGATGAGAAATTATTCCAAACATTGCTCTGAAATTCTTGTATTTTTTAAATTTTGACTTCGATCTTCGGATTTGACCTTTAATGTGTGATCGAAGAGTTTTAATCGTTTGGTAATCAACTTTTGGATTAATTTTTCATTAGGGTAGATAACAACGTGTTCCAAAATCGTCATGAAATTATTTTCTGTTCCATATAATAGTTTATTTTTAAAGGGATAGGTATAATTTTATTGCTTACTTGGCCAACTTGTATAACTTGGTCAAGGAGCTTTTCCAATAAAATAATATTCTCACATTTTTTGTTTTTCAAAAAGTGTAGGTAGAGTTTACCCACTTTGAATAAATTAAATTGGATGAATTGAATTGAATTGGATCAGGATCGTAATACATATACCTATACTTAGTTATAAAACATATGACTTCAACTACATAACTCAAAGCAAACGATAAAATTAATTATTTATTTAGTAATAATTCTAATTATATTTTATTATTTACTTGTATTAATACGAATAATAATAATTGTAAGTATTTCAAAGGCGGAAGGATGAATGGATCGCTCGTTTGCATATTTTTGCATAAAATTAACCAAGTAGTGTGAATGCCACGCAGAATTAATAATTATATCTGATTTATCATAAGTAAACAAAATGTTTAAATAATAATAATAAATAATTGAAGGAAAATTAGCTCAGTATCTTTTTTTACTGCATAATATGTAGTTTTAAAATTCGGTGATACTCTTAGGTGACAATCAGACCCTCGTAAACAACAATTGAGGCCAAACTCGATGGATTCATTAGAAGCTATTGAGAAGTTCCACTATCCAGGGGTATGCATACCTCTTCCAAGTTAGCCCGCTTCCATCTTAGACTGCATCATCACTTATCATCAGGTGAGATTGCAGTCAAGAGCTAACTTGTAGTTGAAATAAAGAAAAAAAAAAACCTCCTAGTTTCATCATCAGAACTGCTCGATGGAACCAAATTATTAGATAATCGTCGATATTACATAATGTACATTTTTACAGTTTTGACTACTATCGATACGACATTAGAAGTTGGGTAAACTCGAAGATTTGTTCACATGCATAGTTTAGTTGAAGCTAGTAAAAACGTATTAAAAAGGTCTCATGTATCCGATTACAAGAAAAATACTACGCGGTAAGAATCAAAATCAATATTTTCAATGTTAATATGAGCTATTATTTGTTACGTTGAACCCACAAACGGTCCCGTACGTCATACATTTTTCAGTAGGTAACCATCGACTCATCGTAAAATATTAGTAAGGGGACACAAATTAATATAGGTATCATTCATATCTCGGATATAGATCGCTTAGGAGTAGGACAGATAAATGTACATTGTACATTGCCATTACGCGGATAATATTTTTATTTTTTATTCTAAGGCTGCTGTGTCCTGTAGGTATTCACACATAATATTTTTCTCAGTTGGCATATTTTTGTAAGATGACTTTGAAATGTTTACAGAAAGGCAAGTATTATTATTATTATTATTTAATACTTTATTGTACACCAAAAAACAAATTTGACAAGAAACATTTTAAAAGAAATAGGTACAATGGGCGGCCTTATCGCTTAGAAGCGATCTCTTCCAGGCAACCTCGTTGTGGAGAATATAAAAACTAGAGAAGTGTATAAGGGTGTACGCTAAAATTAGAGAAAATTAAAAGTATATATACGAATAATAGACATACAAATACTTACATACGAAATTACATAAAATATACATATTAGACATATATATATAAATACATATATATATATAGAGTAAACATTTGTAAAATAAAGCCCAAAACACGCCAGGAATGATGGTTAACTATTTGTAGTACCTACCTGGGTACTATCTGAGGTAAAAGGTTCAGGGAGGATAAAAATGCGTTTTGACAAGTCTTTTAAATATGGCAGGAGATTGCGCACGCTTGATATGAAACGGTAAGGAGTTCCAGAGCCGAGCGGCTACTATGGAGAAGGATTTAGAATAAAATGAAGTATTATGGGAAGAGATTTTTAACATAAGATTGTTATCAGAGCGAAGAGACAGACTGTGGGTGTTCCCTAGAAACTCAAACCGCTCTTTAAGGTAAGGAGGCGTGGTAGGATTGAATAGTACAGAGTATAAAAGAGAAAGAATGTGGGTGTTCCTGCGAAGGCGAATCGGAAGCCATTTGAGTTTTCTGCGAAATTCAGAAATATGGTCATATTTTCGGAGTCCAAATATGAACCGAATACAGAGATTCTGAATGCGCTCAAGTTTATTTAGCAACTCCTCATTTAAATTGAGATAGCAAGTGTCAGCATAATCGAGAATCGGTAGAAGGAGTGACTGTACAAGTGCAATTTTGGTTGGCATGGGTAGGAAATTGCTTAATCTGCGGAGAGATCCAATCGACGCAAATACCCTTCTACTCACCTCACTTATATGTGGGCCCCATGATAAGTATTTGTCAAAGGTAACGCCAAGATTTTTTACGGTGTCACTGTATGGCACGAGTGTCCCATCAAATATGATAGCGGGTAAAGTAGACAAATCAATACGCGTGACCAATTTTTGACTGCCTATTATTATTGCCTTGGTTTTAGATGGATTTACCTTAAGACCATACGACTTACTCCATTCCACTATTAAATCAAGATTTTCATTTAGCAAGTCTATAGTTTTAGGTAGATCCACCAGTTTAGCCTGAACATATATCTGGAGATCATCTGCGTACAGGTGGTAGCGAGAAGATAATCGGAGAGTAATAGAGCTTATGAAAATTGAAAAAAGAAGAGGAGACAACACGCCACCTTGAGGTACACCAGCATTGATCGTGCACCAGTTAGAGAACGAATCGTCAACACGTATCCGTTGCCGGCGACCATACAAGTAACAATAAAACCAGTCAATCACTTCAGAAGATATGTTAAGAGAAACTAGTATCGCTAATAAAAGATCAAAATCGACATTGTTGAATGCATTGCTAAAGTCGAGTAATGTCAACACCGTTACACACTGGTTATCCATACCAACGTGAATGTCCTCGGTAATCTTGACTAAGGCAGTAGTCGTACTATGACCAGTACGGAAACCGGATTGGAAAGGATTGTAGAGGCTCCATCTGGATAGAAAAAGACTCAATTGTCGATGAATAATTCTCTCAAAAACCTTCGAAAGGAATGGAAGTATGGAGATGGGGCGGTAGTCGGAAAAACTGGAGGGATTTGCTTTTTTGGGGATAGGAGTAATTTGTGCTTCTTTCCAGGAAGTGGGAAAATTTCCAGATAAAATGGAGTAATTAAAGATGGTTTTTATTAGAGGAGTCAAGATATCTATAATAGGAATGATCATTTTACGACTAATGCAGTCTGTACCTACGGCATCGGAGTTGACCTCAACTATGCTTTTCTTAACATCACTATCAGTGATTTGACTAAAGATAAAAGAGGGATAATCAGAAGTGGGTAAAGCAGAAATTTGACTCTTAGTTTGTAATTTTGTGGCATCATCAATGGCACAAGACGAAGAGAAATGCTGATTAAGCTGGTTTAAATCAATATTAATGGAGCTACCATTCTGACGCGCTTTCCCAACTCCAAGAGTTTTTAGAAATTTCCATACTCTGCCTGGATCACCCTCTTCAAGTATGGATTTATGGATATGGCGTCGTTGTTTATCCCTACACAACCTGTTGCAATGATTACGAATATTTTTATATTTGATTCTATTGGCCTCAGAGCTGTCAGATTTGTATTTAGCTTTAGCAATATTTTTCTTATGTTGTAATTTTTTTATTTCTTGAGTAAGCCAGGGAGCAGGCAAGTGCTTAAGTCGGACTGGTCGGATCGGAGCATGGATGTCGTAGAGTTGTGTTAAGAGAGAATTAAAACTTTCTACCCTGTCATCAATATTAGATCCAGTGAGAACAACAGTCCAATCTATCTTCGCTGCATCATCTCTCAAACGGTCTAGATCCATACCACCAAAATTACGCAGAAGAAGAATTCTCGGTTTTTGTTTTGGTGGGCGAAGTTTATATGATAGGTAAATCAGGTCATGATATGAAAAAGCGTCAGCCGGACATTGACCATGCTTAGCCACATGTTCGATAGATGATACAAGAATGAGATCCAAGAGAGATGGAGAACAATTTGGGAAAGAATGAGTGGCAGACAGGGGGAGAATATGTAAGTTAGCTGCTTTAGCTAATGATTGCAGGTGAACAGAGCGAGAGTTGTTATTTAAAAGGCATGTATTAAAATCACCCATAATAATTGAGTGCCGATATAATGGAATATATTTGTCTAGGAGACTTTCAAACGTAGAATAGTAGTCAATTGTAAGACTAGGATTATAAAACACGCCAAGTAACAACTTAGTACCTGAAAAAAGAACCTCAATAATTAAATGTTCCAATCCTGGCGTACTTTGATCAATTGACATACTTATAGTCGCAAAAGGTAAGTGAGAACGAAGGTATATAGCAACACCTCCGCCAACACGAGTAGTACGATCATTCCTTATGAGTTGAAAGCCTGGGAGAGCGTATGACGTGGAGGACAAACATGGTTTGAGCCACGATTCGGAGACCAGAATAGCATGTATATTTTTATTATCGAAGGATGAGAGCATGTCTGGATAATGTGCAGGAATACTCTGAGCATTTATATGAATAATATTGAAATTTTTTAACATATCTGAGAAGTGTGAATCAAGAGTTTCAGCAAGAGAAGGGATACTATAAAAACTCTCGTTACTACTCAGTCCATCGGTGGAAGACAGTGAGAAAAAAGAGTTATCTGGACTTATATCTTGAAAAAACATTTTTAAATATAATTAATATATATAATATACAAATACAATAATATATAATTATTAAAATAAATAAATAGGTATATAAATTTGCTAGGTCATAATATATACCCACCAGCAATTTACAAAGCGTTACACTTATAATAACACAAAAACTTGAATAAAACTAATAGTAACTAAATAGGTACATGACACACAGATATTAACAACAGGTCACATATAAGAATCTTACAAAAAAAGTAATTATTTGATAATAATGTATAAGAAAATTAAAATAAGTAACCAAAGTTTAAACATACTTAATAATAGAAACTGCTTCTTATCATGAGTATAATTGAGATGGGTAATATTAATATATCTGTTTCAGGTATTAGTTACCCACATCCATTACACATCAAAAAACTACAGTTCATAAGTTCATAATATTTTTGTCTATAGTAATTATTCAGGTGGCACTGTCAATGTTACTTGTTTGTCATAATCAAATAGCATTTGACATGATTTTTAAAACAGAAATACTCAAAAGAAACCTCTTCTCAGTATTTCTGTTCCAAAAATAGGTAACCACCTACACTAAAAATGATTAAATCAATGTAAATTTTAAATACATAGCTGTTGTAGCAAAATATTATAAATAACGATAAATTATTTCTTAGGCAGTCGCCTAGGAAAAGTATGTACTAATTTACCTTTAGAAAAAACCTTCTTCGACTGTATCATTGGTGACATGATCTTTTGTGGTACATTATTATTAGTTAAAACTGTGAAGTATAGAGATAATAATTATTATCTCAAAAATTTGGTAATATTATACATATTATTATATGTATATCTTTTGTTAATACTGTTATAATTACTATTAACAAAAGATACACAAACCCGCATTACAAAGCTTTCCACAATTTATTGGTAATCTCAAAATTATTAAGTGAATTTGTTTTGACTATTATAAAGTGTGGCGGCAAATTTTTTTTTTTACAACGGCTGGTCTTAGTAGTAAACGCTTGGCCCTTAGATCGTATCTACAACTTAGTATGCATGGCGCCAGCTATCGGCGGCATAAAGAACACGCCTGAGTGTGACGGACATTATAATCGATGCAATAAACATGTGACACGGATTAGCCCTTTGTTGCTAATCATCAGTATTCTTTGCTCTAACGACCCGGCTAACTTTTCCGCATTAATTAAGTTTATCTACAGCTTTTCCAATTTCTTTTGTGGCCTTGCATTTCGCTTTGATTACGTGTATCATTTTAATATTCTGCATATTAGCTTTTATTTTCCTTCTCAACTTTTGGAGTTTTGCTTTACTTTGAAATATGTTTGTATTTCTTACTTTTATTTCTTGTAATCAGTGAATAATTATAACATTAATTAATATAATAAAGCGGAAGAGTTTGTTTGTTTGAACGGGCTAATCTCAGGAACTACTGGACCGATTTCAAAAATTCTTTCACCGTTGGATATGTACGTGATCCTTGAGTGCTATAGCCTATATATTATGTACCACGGGCGAAGCCGGGGCGGACCGCTAGTAAGTGATAAATGTAAATGTGTTCTTATTTATTTTAATAATAGTTTGGTAGTTTACAATTCAGATAAAAATAAAATAAATACATAACTGTCTATTTAAAAGTTTATGAAGTGACACTTTCAATAAGTAGTTTTTTCATGTTGCAATACAATTTTTGGAGGTTCTCATGAAATATGAAGAATAATACCAACATCAATATTTATATAGATAGTTTCTTTAGGTTTTTCTCTTAAGACAAGAGGCACCTTCATTTGTATGAAGCGAAACTTATTAAATTCCTGACCCGTATGATCGACAAGGAGTTACAATTACCATACGCGTTGGCTTAAGTCAAATAACGGTTTCCTTATGGCAGCTAAAATTAGTCAATTGCTTATCTCTCTTGAACCTCATCTCCTGAAACATAATATGAACTTATAATTAGTTTGATTGACAGAAGCCAAATAATGGATCATTATTTTATGTTAATACGAAGACCTTTTATGTACTTATTGTAAAGGGTTGATATGCCTAGTTAATTATGTATTTCTTACTTTTTTTTAAACGTATTGGAAATAATTTTAAATAAATTAAAGCCAAAACATGTATAATTTTTTATCTATAGGTAATGTAGGTAGTTAAAAAGTTCTTCTTCGGTCTTCTTACGGAATCTTGTTACTTCAGTCCTCATATCTTTGAAATATATGATAAACAATGATCGAAATTCACGGTGCAATTTCTCATGATATCATAATGTGGATATGCCAATTCATAATGTTTTTAAATATTATCCCTGGTTTCCTTACTCAGTTTTTATTAGTACAGCATGAAAAAGAGAAATCTTTTCGATACTGAACATTAAATGTGGTATCAAAATCGCGCAAGACAGAAATCCAGCAGTCATATCCATACTATTGAAATGTTTCAGGTCGTTCACCCCAAATTGCACTACCTAATCTGATCTTTGATGATAAAGCTATAGATAAATACAAGAAACCTTACACTGTTTATAACGTATTGACAGAGAGTAGACATCACAGGAATAGCGAGATCGGAAGCGATAATTGGGTCTATTCGCTCCAGATGGCTCCGAATGCGGTAGAATTCACATCCTTGTCATTATACGCTCCGGGGGCGATCCGGAATTCAATTAGTGCAGTCGGACGTGCTCTAGCTAAACATGTTTTAGGATAAACACAGTTTAAATGTGTTTATCTGTGATACTGATAACTATAAAATGTGAGAAGCAATAGATATACAATATACATTTATGTCAAGAATAAAATAATAATCAAATAATACTTAAATTCTCTCTCTCTCTTTCCATTTCCATTAATCACATAACTAAATACCACGACAGTCATTTAACGTCCCACAGCTGGGCACAGGCCTCCTCTGTCACGCTAATTACACATTACACACGCTACTTTAAAACGACATAACCCAACAAATTCAAGATTTTTGTCTGCCTGGAACGGCTGAATCGATTTTGACAGAACTTTTACAGACAGGCAGAGGAGTATACTAGGAGTGGATCTAGGCTGCATTTTATCCCGGTAAAACATAGACTTATGAGATTTTCGAAAATCCTAAATCCACGCGGACTAAGTTGCGGGCAAAAGCTAGTGTATTATAATATGGATGATGCAACGCTTCATGATATCAGAGTTATTGATAGAGATGCGAGTTCAAAGTTCTATAAATCCCTTCGGAGCAAGTTTGTTGTTCGCCAAATGCTTTCTCCAACTGAACAAATAATGTATGTATGACACAGAGAATTCTCTTTTAGACATAGCGTTTGTTGTTACTGTTTCAGATTCATCGCGGTGTGTCTGAAACCACTAACACACGCACAAACGAGTACAGAGGTTGGACTACAAGTGAGTATTACTATTTTCCTTTATTTGCATCAGTTACCTATAGCAATTTCGTGCGAGGCAGTGCCTTTTATTTTGTAAGTACTAGCTGATTTTCCCCAGATTTGCACGGAAAGGCTTAGCTACCTTCCTATTTTATAGACTTTTATAGACTAAACTAGCTTTTCAGTAAGGGTCGCTGCGAGATTTTTAAATCCTTTATTTTCCCAGGATAAAAAGCCCAGGAAGAGTATTGTAATTAATCTATATCTTCTATTCTATACATATAATAAAATCGTAGACTTGCCGTATCTGTACATTGAAGATTTTTGCAAAATAATAACTGGGGGATGTTAGGGATAAGTAATAGAACGTAAAAAAGCTATTTTCGAAATTTTTGTCTGTTTGTCTGTTTATCTGTTTGTCTGTATGTTTGTGCGCGCATCACGCAAAAACTACCGAATGGATTGAAATGAAACTTGGTACGATTTAAGTTCATTCTACGGAGTAACATATAGAATACTTTTTATCCTGAAATTCAGCACCGTTCCCTTGGGAGAGGGGATGAAAGTCAAAATGTGTACTTAGCTGTAATTCATTAACGCGTGGTCCGATTTCATTCATTATTTTTTTGTTAGAAAGTAGATACTTTAAAAATTACCGGCTAATCTCTGAAAGCCTGGATCGATTTTGATGGAACTTTCACTGGCCGATGTTTACATTTTGATCTACCCAAACATCCACCAGTGAGCTTTTAACAAAGTATGAGCTCAAAGGAGCTTAGGAAAAACAAAATGAATCCCACGGGATTTTTAAAATCAATGTCCACGCGAACGAAGTCGCGGGTGTCCGCTTGTAAAGAATATTGATGACAAAAACTAATAATAAAAGTAGTTGCTATAGCCGGTTGCACTGTCGCCATATTAAATTACAATTTGGAAATGAGTAAACTATTAAATAAATGCATACGAGTTCGGGGGCAGGTTAGAGTAATGTACTTAGAAGCCTTGGACAAAAAAGGAGTTACTACTTACAAAATTTAATAAGAAATTTCTAAGATAATCTCGATAATTGATTGAACACCGTTCAAAGCGGTTAAAGGTCAAATAAAAGTAATTTGTCTACAACATTATGATAAAGTTTATTTGAGTTTGTGTGCCTGCAGCCTGAGGTAATCTTAGGATCGATTTAGAAAAATTATTACACTGCTAGTTAGAATGTACTAATAACCAGGTTAGGTACCTATCAGGAAATATTTTTATATGTAGATCGATTCAAAATAAGAAGTAACAGAACTAATTCGTAGAAAAATAGTTTAATTTATTTTCCCCTACTTATTCTGAGAGGCGTGCCTTGTTGTGGACTGGTAAGGAGTTGATAATGATGATGATGACTCTCGCCCTGTTCTTGCCCCTATTTTACTCACCCTTAAACACATAACACACACAATACACATAATACACATAATACACATAACAAACATAATACACATAATACACATTACAAAATTGTAGCGCCAAATGCCAGTTGTAGCGCCAAATGCCATCTTGATTTGCTGAGCGGAATACTTTACTTACGTCAATGACCCATCAATATAGTGCCCAATCAATAGAAACAGCCTGAACAATCAAACTGTAGGTTTTTATGACTTCGGTATGTGTATCGCTTTTATATTAATTAACGGTGGAGTAGGTAGGTACTCAAACGAGGGCATTTTTATTGAGTACAAGTAATTAATGCTCATATAAATGTTCCACTGTGTTCATCGCCCGTGTGTGTGTTTATATTCAACATCAGATTCAATTCGTTCAGTTTTATCTACCTATACCAATTGCTTTATCCTACTAATATTATAAATGTGAAAGTGTGGATGTTTGGATGTTTGGATGTTTAGATGTTTGTATGTTTGGATGTTTGTTACTCAATCACGCCGCAACTACTGAACCGATTTGGCTGAAATTTTGAATGGAGATAGCTTATGCCCTGACTTAAAACATAGGCTACTTTTTATCCCGGAAAAGTATTCCTGTGGGACTAAAATAGATATAGACTTCCAAAAACGCGATAGATGGCGTTGACTGTTCTTAGGTAAATCATGCTCACATAGCACATTATTACAATAGTTGCATGCATCTGTATGCGTATGCACTTTTATCCTGGAAAAATCCACAGTTCCCACGGGATTTTGATAAAAACGAAATATATATCTACAGCTATAGGTAGATTACTATAGCAAACTTCCTTGAAAGTAGGTATAAAGTTTGGAAAAGGGAGCGGGAACGGGAGCCGGAAATCCACGATTCCCTTGGGATTTGTGAAAAACCGAAATTCACGCGGGCGAAGCCGCGGGCAGAATCTAGTTTTGCCATAATCGTGATGCATGATGTTTACCTTTTTTAAGCTTCTGTTAATATTGTACAACAGATTTTCGGTATCATTATTACTGTCATTATATCAACCAATATACGTACGTTTGAACAAGACCAAATTTATAGAAAATTTTATGTAAAAACTTTTATTAGAAGTAATTACGATGCTATTCGAAGAAATTTTCGAGATATGCGCAAAAAACCGAAAAGGGACTTCAAATATTAACTTAAACATCCTACTTATAGCTCTTAAAGTAATAAACTTAGAATAAAATGAACGGAACCAAATTTTTAGAAAATTTTATACAAAAACTTTTGTTAAAGTAATTATAATGCTATTCGTAGAAATTTTCTAGATATGTATGAGCAAAATAATGAAAAAGGGATCTAAAATACCCTTAAACTGTTAAACACCCTATAGCTCCTACTTCACCCTAGTCCTGTGTTCACAGGGTTGGGCTAAAACTAGCAACCTATTGGGTTTTTCTTTCAAGAAATTATTTTACGGTGTTACACCCACGTGCCTTGGAGATCACGAAAAGTCTTCTCTTGATCTCTCCGGTGTCGTCAGATTAAAAGAGTGAGAGAATGGAGGAAGTACATACAGGTGTTTGCGCACACACTTCTGCACGATAATATCTCTTGCGTAGTTGGCTAGTCTTTGAGATTGACCGTCATGGTTGAACTTCGGTAGACGTGAACGTTATCAACATTTGGAGACATGTAGTAAATTTTTCTAATGTATGCGATTCCAGAAGCCTGATACGACGCAAGCTACGCGAACGAACGCAACGACCGCGACGTACGCGTGGAGTTCGTGGGGCGCGTGGAGCGCGTGCTCGCGGACGTGCGGCGGCGGCGTCGCGGTGCAGGAGCGCCACTGCCTGCCGAGGGATCCCACCAGGTGAGGGTTTTATCCGCGAGTTCACAGAGATATAGATCCAAAGCTTTACACGTATAGATTACGTAAAAACTATTATTATTCGTTGAATTGTTCATTGTCACTGATTGCCACTGATTCTTCTCTCGTTGTGAAGTGAGGAAGCAACAAGTGCTTCTTCACTTTAGTTTTATGTTTATGGAGAAAACGGTGAAGCGTGATATAATACCGAAATATATTAATTAAAACGAACCGAGAAAGATTTACCGAGTTGCTATCCGCAAAAACACAGTTATAATAATATGTTCTACTTCTATCTTAGTTTCTATCCGATTCAGATCGAAACCGAACTCGGGAATAACTCAACAATGTTACTTTTCACTAAAGGAGCGGCTACCTTAATCGACATGAGGCGTTGCAGTCTTAATTAGTAATTACTTAAAAGTACGCTGACTTCTCTTCTTCTATTTCGTTAAACGATAGACGTCCATAGATATATTTTCTTGGTCTTGAGCCACTAGCATTCAGCGACTCTCTGCGACACATTTGGTGTCGTTTGTACACCTAGTGGAGCATGTGCAAACAATCACTTTCCAATCCGAGGTCGCCATTCATCACCTTTTGAGATCCAAACATCTAATTATAATACATCTTCAAATTAAGTGTCCTACCCTTTGCCACTACAGCTTCGCGACCACCATCGCATCGGTAAGTGACTCTGAGCTTTCTTATGAGTCCCACTGTTAGTGACGATATCTCGGAACTCTACTATGTCATCACTGGCAACAAGCACTGTTCGAAGACTCTTCAGGCACTGAGGGATATTTATTGGACGAGAAGACGCTTAGAAGCTTAAGAGCCTCTTTTACCACTTGTTAAGTATCGGATAGCTATTATCTACAACTTTTGTCTTTGTATATTGCCATAAAACAAGAAAGTGACAAAACTTTCGTTTAGAGTTTAGTCTATCCGACACTTATCACAAGGTAGTAAACCAGGCCCTTAGACTTACTACCATATTATTACTTACGAGCGGATACCCGCGACTTCGTTCGCGTGGATATTGATTTTAATAATCCCGTGGGAATCATTTTGTTTTTCCTAAGCTCCTTTGAGCTTATACCTTGCTAAAAACTGTAAAGAATTCACTGGCGGATGTTTAGGTACATCAAAATGTAAACATCCGCCAGTGAAAGTCCCATCAAAATCGGTCCAGCCTTTCAGAGATTAGCCAGTAGTCTTTAAAGTATCTACTTTCTAACAAAAAAAGAATGAATGAAATCGGACCACCCGTTAACGAATTACAGCTATGTACACATTTTGCCTTTCATCCCCTCTCCCATAAGGGAACCGTGCTCAATTTCGGGATAAAAAGTATCCTATATGTTACTCCATAGTATGAACTTAAATCATGCCGAGTTTCATTTCAATCCATTCAGTAGTTTTTACGTGATGCACGCACAAACATACAGACAAACAGATAAACAGACAAACAGATAAACAGACAAACAGACAAACAGACAAAAATTTCAAAAATACATTTTTTACGTTCTATTACTTATCCCTAACATCCCCCAGTTATTATTTTGCAAAAATCTTCAATGTACAGATACGGCAATTCTACGATTTTATTATATGTATAGATATAGAAGATAGATAATATTTGTAGATCTCAATAGGCACGTAGATGACCTACCTAGAATATACCTACAATGTATATTAATATCATTTTACAAGAGCGACATCAGTTTATCCGATACCTTGCCTATTCGTTTGATATTCTGATATCTGTCCAGCGATAAGCCTAAGTACCTACCGATTGATTTGCATTCATCTGTCAGCGCCAAGTCTGCCCTTTACACTCTCATTTACCCTTTTACCTTTGCATCATTTGATCTTGTCAGTATAACTACCACAACCGTCATTAAAACTCCATTACATATCCTACTAATATTATAAATGTGAAAGTGTGGATGTTTGGATGTTTGGATGTTTAGATGTTTGTATGTTTGGATGTTTGTTACTCAATCACGCCGCAACTGCTGAACCGATTTGGCTGAAATTTTGAATGGAGATAGCTTATGCCCTGACTTAAAACATAGGCTACTTTTTATTCCGGAAAAGTATTCCTGTGGGACTTAAATAGATATAGACTTCCAAAAACGCGATAGATGGCGTTGACTGTTCTTAGGTAAATCACGCTCACATAGCACATTATTACAATAGTTGCATGCATCTGTATGCGTATGCACTTTTTATCCTGGAAAAATCTACAGTTCGCACGGAATTTTGATAAAAACGAAATATATATCTACAGCTATAGGTAGATTACTATAGCAATCTTCCTTGAAAGTAGGTATAAAGTTTGGAAAAGGGAGCGGGAACGGGAGCCGGAAATCCACGATTCGATTTGTGAAAAACCGAAATTCACGCGGGCGAAGCCGCGGTCAAAATCTAGTCATTCATAAACCCTCATCCATTCATGTAAACAAGTCATTACGTATTCTAAATATCGCGTTTCAATTTAATACAAAAAACACAAAGGTTCTAAAGGAAATTGACACGGCGTAATGAACCAAAAAACAATCTTACACCCAAATAGACTATTAACTATCTGTAACACGCATACAAAACAGATAGTTGATAGATAAAATTAAAATATATCCTTTTCTAGACTCCCACTAAAAACCAAATTCATGTTTGACACGGGAAAACAAACAAGTCAACGCTTGAGGAAGATTAATGTCTTTTCTTTGCGTTTGATTCATTGTTTGTGGGCTATTGTCTTAATTGTTTCATTATTAGGGCCGGTACGTGTTGAGATATGCTCGGTGATAACAGCTTATTTTATACGACTGCCTGTTCTTCTATAGATTCCGATACTTACTTATTACATACTTAGCACATCATTAAATATTTTGTCTTTGACCGTAATTTTTACTATGATAATAATCACAACAATACCTTTGGCTATTTGTTCTTTTATGACTTAACCTGTTATGAATTAAAATAATTATGAACCTATAAAACCTATCACCTATAAAATCAATTATGAATAAATAGTTTAATACGTTTTGATATCTTGTATCTTTTAGTAAAAGACTATATTTTTAGAAACCCATTCAAAAGAAACCAAACACAGCCACCTTTACTTGATTTCGACTTTTTACGTGTAAACATATTGACAATTATCAGACTTAGTAACAAAAAATATATTCTTTAGGCCCAAAGCCTCTCAACATACACACCTCCCAGAAATTTAATATCAAAAAGTTTACAGAAAGCCACGAGATGCTTACCGGGGATTTGAACTCCTGGCCCAGTATTGTATTGTAGACCCATGACAGTCTTCAATAAACAATATTACAAAAAAGAAAAATAACGTATACCTACCAAGAAGCATTTGTGTTTATCAATGAAGAGCTTTAACCGTTGATTAAATTGAATGGAACTCGCCAAAAGCTCTTAAAAATTGACACTCACGTAGGCAAAGACACAAAGTTCAATTGGTCAACCCTGCCGCAAGACGCACTGCGCATTGATCATAGATCACAATGATATCTAATGATACGGCGCGTGATCTACAAAGGGCTTGTGCCCACCGCGGGAGAGCCTTCTCTTTTCACGCTACTATAAGTTCTCGAAAGGAGAGATCGAATCCTAGTCTGTTTAGTGCACAAACCTTGCAAAAAAACTTGATAATACCCACAATTTTGCTGAATAAATTTGATTAAGATTATAAACTAAAAATATTAGAGTATAGAAAGAATTAATAGAGTAGATAAAAATATAAAATTGTTAAATGTTAGAACAATCGATCAACATAAAATTGTATTTTGAGTAAGTTATAAATCTTATCCTATGGTTTTACTATAATCTTTAATACCTATTGATTTTATACATTTCTGACTGTGACTCAGATTTTTAAATACATAAATGGTGTAACTTTCACGACAATTTCTAATCAAAATAAAATTATAAGTATATTGAGTTCGATGAATAATTTAAAATTTCGTAAAATCTCAGATCTCAGAGATCATAATCTCAGAATAAAAGATGGGATATGTTTTAGTTTAAAAATATACAGGTGTATGTAGATGTGTAAGTAGGTTTTTTATAGGTATCTTATTAAAGAATAATGAATGAAGTTAAAAATTGATAAAAACAAGTTTTAAACTACGAAACTTATCGTGTAAAAGATAAGATAAGAAAATATAAAAGACGCATCGTGGTAGGGGCAATCAAACTGAGCCCAGTATGAGGGACGACGGGCCGCCTTTGTGTTCGAGATATCATAATTTACCAGCTTACATCCTTTCTGTATTGAAAAAATAAATATCAACTAATTTACAATTTAGTGCCTGAGAAAGATATATTTATTTTGTGGACGTTTTGAATGTTCACGGAAGTTTTATCGGTTGTCCGTTTTATTAAGTGGACATTTTTTCAACTAGCCTTTAGAATATATTTTGATTGGTTAGTATTGCCATAACATGTGTGCTAGAGAAATGTACGAATACTCAGAGAGTAGATTTCTAACTTTTTCACTATGTTCCCAACTAGCTTTTAGTATTTCACATAGGGCATTTCATTACTAAACTCGATGTTTCTTCTTAATTTCTTAGTACTCTGATATCTTATAATATTCTTATAACTGGAAGTAAGCATATCAGTTCGGCTCTGTGAAGAGCTATTTTGTCTTCTTGTGATCATCATCTGTAACTGTATTGTGTGAAGAGTTTCATTTTGCATTCGATTTCCTTTCCCTGATTAATTTTATCTTGAATTCGAGCTCAAATTAATTAATTAATTAAATTGAGCTCACCATTCAAATAAACTCATTAATCAATTAAAAACTTGTTCCTTTCTGAAGTAGGTATGTATTATAGAAATATGTGCTTTACGCAAAGTTTATAATAGCATTATAGAAAATTATAAAATTAAATTCACTCAAACTCCTTCTCACCAGCCTGTTGGAAAATTTTAAGTATCTATAGTTATATTTAGAGGTGCCTTAAAATTTGATAAATTACAGTAATTGGGTTATTTAAATGCATACTTAAAGTTACGCATTTTGAAAGACGTGAGAATAATAGATACCTTTTGTATTAATAAGTTACTTCCATAGTTAAAGCAGAAGACATTTTAATAGCAAATGAAGAAATGGTGAAAAATAAGCTAAATAATTGGAATTAATATGGTTTCTATAGCTCATAATACATAACAGTGCGTACAGGTAATCACGATTGCATTTAAGGTGGTACGTTTTCCATACTAATTTATTATTACCATTTAAGAACGAACGGATTTTATATTTACACTGAAAGTACATCGCACAGCCTTAATTTAATTTTTAATTTGCGGAAAATTTTATTTACATAAAGAAAACATTACATAAACAGCTAAAGGTGAAGTAAAGCCATCTCGGTCAGCTAGGCAAAACAGCGTTTAATAGATGGCTGTTATAATAATTAAGCTATCTATGTAATGTTTTCTTCATGTAAATATAATTTCGCGCAAATTAAAAATTATATTAAGGCTGTGCGATGTAATTTCAGTGTAAATATATAATCCATACGCTCTTGAATGGTAACATGAAGTTAGTATGGAAAACGTAACACCTTAACTAACGATTGTGTTGTTTGATCAAAGTTGATCAACGATAATGGCCTTATCCGGTCTTTTCTAGATAGTAGAGCCCCAAATTAGCGTATCTCTACCTCATCATTCACCAGCAGTCATCGTAATCAAAGGCAAACATGTCACTGACAATACAAAAAAACATAAAAAAGTTATAGTAAACTAGCTTTCTACTCCCATAATTTTATATATTGTACAAATCGTTTGTCCAGTTCCCATCTTTCAGAGAGGTATTGTGTTACTAGAGGAGATGTTGTACTCGTATAACTGCCCTACATTTTTAGAGTTGATATATTCAGAAAGATGCTTTATTTCTAACTAATGGCCAATTTCTTCCACTGTTATTAGATTTTACTGTCAATAAATTCTCATCTCAGTAAGTAGCTCGGAGTCGAGAAGTTGACAGGTTTACATGCCTGTGCCTCGGAGAGCACGTTTAGCCTTCGATCCCTTTCCAGTCATGTCTCATGAAGGCTAGTCTTCATCAATTTTGGGTGCTTGGCCAAAACTTGGCCAGGAAAACATATTCTTAGAGGAACAAAGCTCAATACTTTAACATAAAGTTTACCAAATAAATAAATATACGTGAGCTTGGAACAAGCTTAATTTTTAACATAATTATACTACCTGAGGCTCTAGTACAATCAGTGTGATATCTCGTGCATTTTGCATTGAAAGCGTTATCGCACTGATTTTGCTTGGGCTACTACTTTAATCTTGTTCTTATTTATCGCAAGAGATAAATATGCCCCTATACACCAGTCAGATTTTGGCTACTTTGCGGCACATTGCGCGCTTTAGTAATATGACATCTCTATGCCTACATAATATTTTATTCGGGAAGCATTCATTAAAGAGTTTCGCCATCAGAACCAATCATTGCAAGTCAAAAGGCTTCACATGTGACCCTGCCCGCCCTTTTTACGTCCAACATACCAAATTAAGGTAATATTCAACGAAACACGGAACAAGCTTTCGAAGAAGATTCATAACTGAAGATATGTACAATGTACAACTATTTACGGGCATAGCGTTTGATTGACGCCTACAATAATTTATAGCCCTTTCGCTAATGTTCGATTGTTATCTTTTTGTTTGCACCGGTTTTCGAATTTTTGTATGTGAATGTGTGGGATCATTAGAGATTGCGCTGAGTCAGTGTGTATCGTTTTAATCTATGTTCGAATGTTGTGTTAACATTAACAAGGTAACATAGTGTGGTAATAAATTTGATGAGATGTTTTTTTTACACTGTTCATAAACTATGCAATATACACGTTCAAAAGAATCGAGATAAGTTTCGAGGTGTTTATGTCATTTCATTCAGCGTTGTTTATAAGAATTTCTTTGAGTCGATAGAAATGATAAATTGAAAAAACTACGCGTTCAAAATGCTAAAATACCAAAATATAGTATTGAAAAATGTTACTCTAGAAGTCACCAATAGGGTTTGTTAAAGATAGTTTTTATGCCTACATAATATGTACCTAAAGACATCCGCGCTAAGTCAGGACTCACGGCTAGTTTAATTTAAGTCATTTCTTTACCAATGTAAAAAGTGCGAAAATGAAGGTAACTACATACCTTAAATCTATTCTTTTAGCTGATTTGAAAGGTAAACAAATCGCATAAAACTTCTCAGAGAAACGCATAAGCGACGCACTTTGCCAAAGTTTTAGACTTTCTAAAATTTGGTTTGATTTATTGTTTGAGTTTTTTAGTTCGCGTTAAAAATGTTCTATGTATGAAGTTCCGTGTAGAATGCATCTTACACATTTCCGCAACAAGCAATTTGCGACATAGAAGCATAATTCAGATTTACACCAGAACGCAAACAGCACATTGCATTCTAAGGCCGCGTTTTACACGAGCAACTTTCTTCGCAGTAACTTTGTATCCCACACCACTTTCATACAACTTTGTATGAAAGTGCACATAAGGCGCAACGCTACTTTCATAGTATCAGGGAGAATTTCCTTAAAACTGATGTAGGAGACAAGACTGTTGCTGAGACAGAAGTTGCCTTAAGGTTATTTAGAACGCTTTCAAACAATATTGACCATAAAATAGTCTCACCCAAATTGATTCTGACCACAAACAAGCAACCGCTAAACGTCGTTTTTGATCAAACGCAAATTGAAATGAGTTTTAACAATCATTTTATGATCGGAACCGATCGTTTTGATCATTTTACGATCATGTTCAACTGGGCTCATGCCTTATTACTCATAAGTGTTGTAAAATACAAATAAACTTAAGTAAACCAGCATTGTGGTGTTTTAAGCCCTGGTCACACAACGAAGGCCGCGCGATCTAATTTTAAGATGACTTTATCTCGAGCATGCCCCATACAAACGAAGTTTGATACTTATTCGAATACTAACCTATCAAAGTCAAACAACTTTTGTTGACATGCTCTATAAAATAATATAAGTAGCACATAAGTAGATATCCGTACACAGGAGGAGGACCCGTAGGAGGTTTTTTTTTAAATCCCGTTTAACCCGGAACCTTTTAATTTCCTCGTTATAAAGTATGACCTATGTATATGTTCGTCCTACGGATGCAAGCTATTTCATGATTACTTACCAAACATCACGATTAGTTTAATCGTTAAGTCATGAAAAGGTAACAAACAGACACACTTTCTCATTTACCCTTATTAATTTTACTATGGATATTTAAATAAAAGTTTTTTATTGGTATTAATAATATGATATGGTATTATAAATATTGTAGACTAGCGGTCCGCCCTGGCTTCGCCCGTGGTACATAATATATAGCCTATAGCACTCAAGGATCACGTACATATCCAATGGTGAAAGAATTTTTAAAAATCGGTCCAGTAGTTCCTGACATTAGCGCGTTCAAACAAACAAACTCTTCCGCTTTATTATATTAAGTATAGAAGTATAGATATCAAATATTAGTATAGATATATATGTGCATATAAAGTAGGTGTATATTATACACCAACTAACTTAGTTACCAACTGAAAATAGTTCCCAACGAATTAGTTCGATATACATTGCTGTTTTACTGTGTGAAATATAAACAGTAAAACAACAATGTATTTCGAACTAATTCGTTGGCAACTATTTTTAGTTGGTAACTAAGTTAGAGAATAGCCCCACTGAACCTTGTACCTACCTAATAAAAGAAGAACTTTCGATGAAAGTGAACAATGAATATCAATACAAGTCAATAAAAAAGCGTATCATGACCCAGTGCAAGTAATTACTGTTGGCGTCTCACTGTGATGTAACATTTTCGTAATATTAATTACGAGACAAAAGTCGAGGCGCCCTGCCGCGGTGGCATCGGCCCTGGTGGTGAGCTGAAACAATACCTTCAAAAATGCATGTTGGTACATATCACGAGAAAAGTGCTTAACTTTGTTAACTTAAAACCACATTATAAGATGGTGATAATAAAGAAAAACCCGGCTGAGTTTGTTGTGAGCTCTTCTCAGACCCTTTTGAAACCCTCGTAGTTTTAGTTTAGTTTTTGTTATTGACATTAAAAAAGTGTACATTATACCAATTTTGGTTATTTGACTTTGACGTTGATAGTTTTCTGAGTTTTTATTTTTTTTCGCCGATACCTGCGTAGATTTAGCGTTTTAATCTCTCTTTGATTAGGTACTCGATCATTAGATTAGATAGGACTTTTGATTTCTCGGCATGAAAAGTAACTTATATCCATCTTCGAGATGCCGAGAAACGGACAAAAACCATTTATTTCAATAATTTTATTGATTGATTTTTTAATAAAGTTTTTACAATTTTTTTTTTCTGAGTTATCTAAAGATTACGATTTTTATATGAACAATCAAAATTGAACGATTCTCCAAGGTCTAATCTATCTGTACCTACTAAATTTTGTCAAAATCAGTTCAGTGATTTAGACGTGAAAAACGTAACATATACAGACAGACAGGAAGACAGTGTTACTTTGACATTTATAATATTAGTATGGATATTGATGAAATTAACGAAACATAAACAATGATTAACGCCTTGTCTACGTGCCTGTACTTAAGGGATCTATTTCCATACATAATGTTCGGTTAATTTACATATCTTACCGAAGGATGTACGAGTAATTTTAATTAAAGTTTAAAAAGCAATGATAGCCATGACTTGTGTTTAACACCAGAAATAATAGTGCTCAATATTAATTTGACAACTTTTTAAATGAAGTAGAGACTCTGGAAGATACTTTTTCTATGACTGTTTTTTTTGTGTCCTTGCCCACAAGAAAAAAACATACCAATGGCGTAGACGCAGTGCCTTTATCTCACGAATACGCAATGAGCAAATTATCTTTCAGTTTTTAAAATACATAACAACAGACTTACATAAAATAATAATATAAAAATTTAAATAGTTCCGAAGCTATAGCTTCTAGTTTCCAACTGTCTAACAGCATAAATAAGTCCTTTTTTTATGAGTAAAAAAATAATACGTCCCCTATAGGTTTTGTTACAAATTATAATGGTTTTGTTATCCTTGTATTGCTAAAATCCAGTCTGATGCAGACATGGGGCCACATTGGAGTCACTGGCCTGGCTTGTAGGTCTTCGATTGCAGGAATCCACCA
Source organism: Melanargia galathea (assembly GCA_920104075.1). NCBI lineage: Eukaryota > Metazoa > Arthropoda > Insecta > Lepidoptera > Nymphalidae > Melanargia > Melanargia galathea. The sequence goes on along the minus strand of OV049855.1, from coordinate 32,454,465 downwards.
CTACAGCCTTTTAACGTCCAACCGCTGGGCACAGGCCTCCTTTCTCATAGGAGGAGGTATATAGAGCTTAGACCCGCCACGCTGCTCCAATGCGGGTTGGCGGGCTTTAACGGCTATTGTCACATGACAGTGATAATAACCGGGGCCGACTGCTTAACATGCTCTCCGAGGTACGGGGTGAAACACCGCCAGCTTCCAACTTCCGGCTGGCACTGAGAATTTTTTGACAGAAAAACCGAATACCTAACAATTAATATTTGTCCAACCCGGGAATCGTGACCTCGTGATCTACGTTTGAATATGCTAACCACTAGTCCAACAAGGCAGGAAGGAAGGTTGCAGGAATGGGAAAGTTACGGTCCCATATTATAATATACACACCTATCGGCTCGAAAATATTGCATATAGATACGAGTATGTATATCGAGTCAACGTGATTGTGATTTCTTACTAAAATTATAGACCTAATTCCCAGATGGCGACGCAGCAGAAAGAGAAGAAAGCTCGTGAGAAGCGCGGATCGTATACGGCGGGCGCGGAACGCCGGCGCGGGCGTCGTCAGCGCGCCCGACTGTGCCGGCCTCGGTCGACGCTACCACGAGTGTAACACAGAGGTAGTGTTATTTAATTATTATTCATCTTCAAGTTGAAGCCAAGGGATGAAAGCCGTGTTACAAGAAGAATGTTAGACATGCATGTGGAAGGAAAGAAGAGTTGTCGGGAAGGCCCTTCCTTTCCCTAATTCTGCTTCGCGTTATTAAGTCGTTGAGAGCCCCTATGGGCCCTTAGAGGGTTTACAATAATGAGTAAGTGATAACGAGTGGAAAGGAATGCCCCCCGAGTTAATTTATATCTGATGGAGTCATACCTTCGTAATATGCTGCGACGCGAGTCTGACTCCAGCCGGTCTCCTCGCGTCTTCCGCTCCCCCTTCTCCATCTTGCTCTAGCTCCTCGGCGACCTGCATGAGTAAGTTAACCATGACATCACTGTATGATGCCCCTAGTTCTAGAGAGAGTGATTATGTTATATTTCTTAAACGTGCGGTAGGCCATCCCACACCATCCCAATGACCCCGAGCCATGTTTCCCTGGGAAACCCGTAGGGGTACCCGGAGGGATTACGATATACGACCCCCGGCGCACCTTCCGGTAACCTCCTTTGCAGCGCTCAAACACTTATGAGCCCTACTAAGGGTAGAAGATCCCTCGTTGCAGCCAGTACTTAGTCCTTGACCACTTCCTAGCTGATCTAATACGCCCGCCAGGTCAAAGGCATGGTGAGGAGGACCTCCGTTTAAACTTTGGTTGGCCAACCACATCGAGAATAAATTCCCTATCACTGATCTAGATACTTAGCGTCCAGGCACTTAACGTCTAGATACTTAGCTTAAGTTATTCGCCATCCGCTCGGTGCTCGAAGAGATGAGTCTGCCAGACTTCGCCTCTGCTTGCATGTTGTTCTCAGGAAGAGATGGTCGTGCGTTGGCAGCGCTATTTAAATACCACTCGTGAATAACGGAAATAAGACTTGATGTGACTTTATAAATTCCATTTAAGCAAACCACGATATACTAACATATAAATACGCGCGCACGGTACGGGATCCGAGCGGATTACATCGATACACGTTCAAAATGGGAATACCGTTCAGCCACCTTGTTGCGCCCCAATTCAAATGTACTATAGCGAATGAAAAATGACTGATTCGTAATAGCCACAGACTATAGAGCATAGAGCGAACTTCGAGCGAACTCTGCTAAATCACAGATAACATTACATTCATAAACTAAACACTGACCTTAGAGCAGTACGGCTAACTTTGCTCTTGTGCATTTCGCGAACGCATACGCGCTTCGCGACACACCCGGCCGGAACAAAAATTTATGACAGGCATAGTAAGTTACTCGTCCACTCTTTGATCTTCTCAAGAGCCTTCGTGGCAGCAACTCTCCTCGACCTAGTTCGCGGACATTCATCCTCCTTTCCATTGTTCCCTTCTAACTCTGCTCTCTCTGTACCAACAACATTTTCTGCAGACTCTCTGATTCCCTGATCCACTACTTCGACCTCTACGTCGTCTTGAACGGGTTCCTCTGTATGCATGGATGGTAAATTCTCTTCCTGATCCAACTCGTCTAAGACAACCGTGAGCTTATTTCCATTTTCCTTCAAAGATTCGCTTCCAGTTACAGGAGCCCGTTCGCTAGACTTCTTTCCTCCCATGAATCTCTCTTCAACCTCTACCTCTGATTCTTGGGCTTCAAGCGGGTATAAATGAGCTATTGACCTCGTAAATTCCTTGCCTCCAACTTTCACTATGGCCACTCTACATAAGCCATCACCTCCCCTTTTCAACGAAACGATTTTACCGACTCTCCAGGTTTCTCTATTTTTATTTTCCCCTTTTATCTGAACTATTTGTCCTACTGCTGGAGATAGTTTTGAGGTGACGCGTGGTTCTTTATGCGAGTGGTTATACCTTTCTCGAAGACTAAGCAAATATCTGTTTACGAACATTTCTTTGAACTCTTTTAGGATACTAAGACCTCTTTTCCAACTTTTTATAAGATCAACTTTAATCGACGTACCCCTTTCTAGGCAATTTTCCACTGACTCTTCTATAGTAATGCAACTTCCAGGAGTAAGAAAATCAACTGGTTTCAGAATTATGTCCAATTCCGAATCTACACATGTGAGTGGTCGCGAATTCAGCACTGTTTCAATTTCTTTGATGACCGTAGCTAACTGGCTATCGGAGAGCATGTGTTTTGCTAACGTACGCTTCATACAATTTTTAATTATTCCCATAAGTCGTTCGTAGAATCCGCCAAACCATGGCGCCAATTGCGGAATAAATTTCCATTGAATTTTGTTGTCAATACAATATCGTTTTGCGAGAATCTCTGCTATAAGTTTGAAATGTGTCGCATTATCTGATGTAATGAGTTTTGGAATCTTTCTACTTGCTATCATCCTTCTCAATGCTAATAACCCTTCCTCGGCTGTAAGATCTTGCACTAGTTCCAAATGAACAGCTCTCACCGCTAAACAAGTAAATAGACAAATCCATCTTTTTTGGCCATTCTTGACGAGCACTGGACCCATATAGTCTATCCCGATAAAAGTAAACGGTTTGCTGTAGCCTACTCTTTCTGCAGGTAGCGGTGGGGTAATTGGCAACTTAAACGGACCACCTCCGTGTTTAACACACCTTGGACATTTTTTCAATACTTTCTGCACTTGTGATTTGCCTCGCGGTATCCAGTACGACTGTCTGATGAGACTAAGTGTGTGATTTACCCCTACATGGTAATTATCACTGTGGACCTTCTTTATTAAGTTATTTGTAAAATCACATTCCTTAGGAATCAGTATTGGATATCGTTTGTCAAATGACAGATCTGCATTCTGAAGACGTCCTTTGCAACGTAGCAGTCCATCCACGTCTTTAAATAACTTGAGATTGCGACTTAAATCAGTTTCTTTCCCAGCTACTTCATGGGCAAAATGTTCTGCTTGGAGCTTCTTTATTTTTTCCGTAATACAAAGCGGTTCATTGTGACTATTACTGTTAACTTCTGCTAAATTGTCCTCTGCTTCCCGATTACCATCGCTTCTTCTGGAAGTATTCGGTAGAACCTCCCGCGCCGAGAGAAAAAAAGATTGCGTCTTATCTTTCATAGAGAACGTCCGATTGCTGGATTCCGATAAGAACTGAGGACCTTTAAGCCACCTTTCTTTGTCTTCGTTGGAACTCGTTGGTTTGGTCGCAACATCCGCCGGGTTTAATTCTGAGGGAACATACTTAATCACGAGTTCTTTATTACTTTTTATTTCCTCAACTCTTCTAGCCACGAACGGTGGTAGTAGTTTGTTAGATTGACACCACTCTATGACGATTTGGCTGTCGGTCCATAACGTTTGAAATCCTATTTTCATGTAAAATGCTTTTAAAACGGTTTTAATAAGCCTGCAACCGATAAGAACTCCTAATAACTCTAATCGTGGAATTTTTAAGTGTTGTTGATCCTTTATAGGGACTAATCTTGTTTTGCCGATAACAAAACTTCTTTTTGAACCATATGTTACATATACGACAGCAGCATATGCTTTGAGGGATGCGTCTGTAAAACAATGCAAATGATACTCTTCGCTTCTTACATTTTTTAAATAGCATCTTGATATCGATATTTTTCTAATAGTCTCCAATTCTTTCCTTATTTCCAACCATTCAACTTGGTTTTCTTTTGAAAGTGTTGTATCCCATTTGACTTTGGTCTGCCAAAGCTTTTGGAGAAATAGTTTTGCTGACAAAAGTTGCGGTACTGCTAATCCACAAGGATCGTATACCGACGCTATTACTTTTAAAACTTCACGCTTAGAATTCGCTTCTGTATTTATCTTGAATCTTAGGTGCAGAGTATCCTTCTTTAAATCCCATTCTAAACCCAAGATTTTCACTACTTTATCTTTAACACCATCGGGTATCTTTTCTAAGAACTGTCTCGAATTTGAACTCCAATCTCTAATGTTCATCGATATTCGTTGGAAAGTACTTTTCACTTCTTCATATAACTGTATTGCTTCATCTTGCGTTTGAACTCCGGTTACTAAATTATCTACATAGATATCCTTTGCAATTAATTGTAGGTGTTCATTTCCTTTACAAAGATGATGTTTAATTGTCGCATTTAGTAGAAATGGACTAGATATAACTCCAAAGGGTACTCTACAAAATCGTAAACATACTATGTTTTCTTTACTCGGTGGTTTCTGAATATCTTTCAACCAAATAAATCTAGTTACATCACGATCTTGTTCATGTAATCCTATCTGGAGGAATGCTTTCTCTACATCTGCTGACAAAGCAATATTATGTCTTCGAAATCTAATCAATATGCACGTCAAATCTTCTAACATCAACGGACCACAATAGAGACATTCATTTAAACTTTTATTACCTTTAACTTTCGATGAGGCATCATAAACGATTCTAATGGGTTTGCCCCTTTGAGCGACGCAGTGATGTGGCAAATAGTGTACTGGATGATTTACCTGTTCTTTATTTGATACTACTTCGACTATTCCCTTTGATACTTGTTCCTGTATAGCATTATTATAAGATTTGAGAGTTTCCTCATCTAAGCGCTTGATTAAATTTACTAAGCGACCAAATGCCAATCCATAATTAGATGTTAACGTTGGAGGATATTCATTCCATGGCCAGCTAACATAATATCTATCGTTAATTAATTTGGTAGTTTCATTAAATTTCCTAATAGCTTCTTCCTCTCTAGTAATTTTAGGTGAATCAGTTATACCGATCGACTCAAGCTCCCAAAGGAAAGCTATACTTCCTTGATCTAAAGGCATGTCAGGTTTGTTCAGTCCGAAATCTATCTCTGCTTGGAAATATGTAACAACCGACATATGTTCACTCTCTATCTCCTCATACGGAACCTGACCCGACAGTATCCATCCAAACTCGGAATCTACTAGATATAAATCCTCTTTTATTTTAATTCTCCTTGAACGAACAAATAAATAATAATAATCACACCCAATAAGAATATCAACTTGATTTGTTAACGATCCATCATCTGCAAGTTCTAATTTATTTTTCCACTTATTAAGTTCTTCGCTGTAGGGTACTCCCTGTGAAATCACTGGTACGATATTTACATAAATAATTTTCTTATCCTTAGATTTAGTTTCTAACTCTAGTCGAACAACTGGACTATTGAATTCTTGCGGATTCCTGGAACCAAAGGTATAAACTGATAAGCTTTCTTCCTTCTCTATTGATAAATTTAATTCTTTCGCTATCCGTTGGGTGATGTAAGACCTCTGAGATCCTGTATCGAATAGTATACGGCATCGTGTTCGACTAGACTCAACTCCTTCTCTCCTGACGGCTACTACAGCTGTCTGAAGAACCGTATGTCATCTTCTATCCACCGCTGAGACAGCTGCGAGTTCAGTTGTGGATGAGAATTTCTTTGGGCACAGAGCCCTGTGATGTTGACCCCGTTTTTTACAATGATAACAAGCTCTAATATCTTGACATTTCGAAATAAGATGGCCTCCTCGGAGACACCCGTAGCACTTATCTTTGATTACCTCTTTCCGCTCATTAGCGGTCTTATATTTTTCGCATCGGTCACTGAAGTGATCTCCATTACAGAATGTACAGAATGGTTTTATTCTTTTCCTCGGTACCTCATCTTCCGTCCTATTTCTTCTTTTAAAGGTTGTGTTTCGTGTCTGTCCTTCGGTATCCTTTCTTGGTAGAAAGCATCTCTTCTTCAGATTTTGAGGTTCTACTCCTCTGAGTCGTGTACTCCATTCATTTCTTCTATCATCATTTCTATATGGTGTCCTTTCCGTCCTGTGTGGACTATACTTTCGTTTGTTCTGAGTGATGTGTAACGCTTCCACGGTGTAATTTTCCGTTGCCTGTGTACTACTTATATGGGTAATTCGGTTAGCGTCCTCTCTGGCCGTGATTAGTTTCTCTAATTCTGCTCTTATCTCATTCACAGATTCGTCTTTAATTTTCAGTTTTAGTTCGTAAATGAGGTCTTCCGGAAATTTACTAAAAATGAGATGGCGTAGGTGATTATGGTTTACATCTTCACCTAGTGATTCTAAAACTCTTAGATGTTTTTCTATTTCATTGAGTGCTTTCCTACACGATGTTATTGTTGAATCCGATGTTGCCACTCTTGATAATGCCGAGTAATGCGCATCTATTAAATGGGAGTCTTTCCCGTATCTTTCCTTCAAAGTATTAATAGCGATGCTATAATTTTTATTTGTAGTGTCGAGGCCCTCAATAGCTTTCTTCGCTTCTCCTTTCAACGAAGCCTTAAGATACAACAGCTTATCTACGTCTGCTATATTTCTGTTGTGGATGTTCGATTGGAATTGATCCCAAAATTGGTGCCAGCTCAATATATCCCCATCAAATTCCGGTAAGTTTAATTTAGGTAAGCGGCACGATGTTGTCGTCTCCGCTGCTTTACTTACTGCTGAAGTATTGGTGTTGTTCTGAAATAATCTCAATTTGACTTCTAACTCCGCCAGAATTTCTTCTGCCTTAAGTTGGATCTCGCTAATCTCGCTTATCTCATCAACCGCTGGAACATTGACCATCCGAAAATAATTTGTTAAATCGCTATTGAACCTCGTCAAGAGACTTCGTAATTTAGTCTTAAGTACTTCCGCATTAAAGATCAAGTCAGTATTCAGAGAGCCGAGATCTGAAGTTTGATTTGAGAGAGTTTGTATTTGAGTAGCCAGAAGCTTTAGACGTGTTAGTAATAGTTCATCCATGATGAATCCTCTGTAACAGATGTTTGACTTGCATAGGCATTGCTCTCTTATGAAGAGAGAAAGAGAAAGAGAAAAAAAAATTAAAATCAAAATTAAAATTAAAAAATTCTAAATATAAGTATTTTATAATAATTTATGCGATTATTCACCTTTGATTTTATAGGTAAATACCATATTTTATAGTCGCGTACCTTATTGTCCTTGTCTATGATATGTTTACTTTGAGGTTGAAGCACACTCTATGAATGCCATGAAGTGTACCCGTTCCACTTAGCAACCGCTGTATCTGAATTTCATTAAAAAAATAAAAATCTTGTTCAATCTCTTATACTATCTTCCAAAGATATAAGTCTGGACTAGCCCTTTGTTAAAATCTCAAAACAAAAAATTATTTCAAATTATTCAATTATTTAATTCACTCGACATGTAAGTAACCTACTCCTGTACTATGAATCCATATATTTAATTAATCATTTATTTTTGTATATATGAGGGGAATAGGCCCCTTAATATACAAGTCAAAACATCAAGACACCTGTTGGGGTATATGAACAAACAAATATGAATGATTCTCTCTTTGGGTTCGTTTGAAAAAGGTTGTTATTCGCTTCGCAAACACTACACTCAATTCTATCGCTCAATTTCTAATTTTAATTCTCTTAAACTTCTGCCATTATGTCTAGGATATCAATCTACTGTCTACGTTTATTGTTTAGATTCAAATCGTATCAAGATACCAATTAAAAGTAAAATCTGGGCGAGTAGTAAAGTAAAATTCTCTTACTAGTCTCTATATACATGCTTATTCAGAATCAAACTCAGTACTGATCCAAAATAACAAAAATAATTCATTTATCCTCATAATTAATTAGAATTCATCATTCACTGCCTTTTCCAAAGGTAGACTTGTATATTCACCACTATATTTCATCAATTTATTCAAGTCAAACAAAATTATCAACTTAGCTAGCTATATTCACTGATAAGGTCACTGACCCTAGGTATAGGTATGTACAAAGATTGGCATATAAAGTATAGACATAGGGACTTGGAAAGTTCCTTAAGGTTCCCCCTTCACTTCTCTACTAAATAACTAGGTATACCTATATTCCTTTCCAAGGTTTATAATTTCACAAAAATAATAACCTAAGCTTTCATGCTACAGAAAATTGTCCACATTCAGTATACTTGTAAATGAAACGTTAACCCTTTAATTAGGTCTAGTATAGCTGATTAAATCTTAAAATCTTTAAACAATCACTCTCAGAGTTAGATACTATTAATAAGAAGGGTCTAATATTTGAAACTTTGTCTACTTACTACAGAAAACAGTAGAACTTACCCCTTTGGCTCAGAGGTTGTTAACTAAATATTGGGAGAATTATGTCACTCCTATTATCAATGCAGCCTTTGTTTCCCTTCTGAAAGTAATTAGACACTATGTAGAAACTATAAATTCCTCTTTAAGGTCTGAATTTATTCACTACATTTCACTTAAATTTACGAAGCTCACTTAATATTTTCACATATTATAAAGATCGGATAAATACCTATTGTCGAATTGTTTATTGTTAAATTAGCTTTACGAGGTATCGTTTCACTTTGCCTTCACTTTTAGACTTCGAATTATTCCATCTACATTTAATATTTAATTTCGTTGCACAGAGAAAAATTTCACGTTGTATTTTAAAGTTCCGCCATCTTTAAGTGTTACCCTTGAAATTATGGCGCTGCGAACTTTCTCTGTATCCGGTTTTAATTGTACGTCGTAACTATTGGAATATCACCTTTAAATAAATAACAATTAAAATTAATATTATTCACCAAACTTATATCCAAAATTAATAAAATTAGTTCGAAGTTCGCTCATACTTATTGGATATTATCTTTGGCAACTCTGGCCCTTTCGTCTTTATCAAGTTGGTACTAACCCGTTATTCTGTTGAAAAAAAAAAGACCACGTCCGCTCTTGAAAATTCGTATCATAGTATACACCATAGAGTTGCGCGGGCAATTTGACCTCTCTACACTAACTTGTAAAAATCAATGCTGCCAACGTACCTTTTGCCGTTTTCCCTCGCTTTTAAAGTTGAAACTGCGACCATGTGCCGCCTCGCGGCGAACAGCGTAACCTCGTACGGCTAAATGCTACAAAAAGGCGCACACCCTACCCACTATGTTTTTCACATAAAAATTTGTTGAATTTCTCTATAGGTAGGTAGCAACAATCTTTATAGCCTGGCACCTTGTTTCACACATTTAAAATAAAGATACTTCGACGCCATCTTTTACACAATTTGGGGAGCGGAAACGACTTGGTATTTTTAAATCTGGTATGACTCCACGTGCTGAAAGTTCCAGTCTCTTTTACTAATCTCTATACAATCCACCATTATCGGATTCTTTTACAAAATCACAACACGACTCCACCATATCGGGTTTTTTTTTTTTTTTTTTTTTTTTTTTTTTTTTTTTTTTTTTTTTTTTTTTTTACAAAATCACAGCACGACTCCACCATGTCGGGAAGGCCCTTCCTTTCCCTAATTCTGCTTCGCGTTATTAAGTCGTTGAGAGCCCCTATGGGCCCTTAGAGGGTTTACAATAATGAGTAAGTGATAACGAGTGGAAAGGAATGCCCCCCGAGTTAATTTATATCTCATGGAGTCATACCTTCGTAATATGCTGCGACGCGAGTCTGACTCCAGCCGGTCTCCTCGCGTCTTCCGCTCCCCCTTCTCCATCTTGCTCTAGCTCCTCGGCGACCTGCATGAGTAAGTTAACCATGACATCACTGTATGATGCCCCTAGTTCTAGAGAGAGTGATTATGTTATATTTCTTAAACGTGCGGTAGGCCATCCCACACCATCCCAATGACCCCGAGCCATGTTTCCCTGGGAAACCCGTAGGGGTACCCGGAGGGATTACGATATACGACCCCCGGCGCACCTTCCGGTAACCTCCTTTGCAGCGCTCAAACACTTATGAGCCCTACTAAGGGTAGAAGATCCCTCGTTGCAGCCAGTACTTAGTCCTTGACCACTTCCTAGCTGATCTAATACGCCCGCCAGGTCAAAGGCATGGTGAGGAGGACCTCCGTTTAAACTTTGGTTGGCCAACCACATCGAGAATAAATTCCCTATCACTGATCTAGATACTTAGCGTCCAGGCACTTAACGTCTAGATACTTAGCTTAAGTTATTCGCCATCCGCTCGGTGCTCGAAGAGATGAGTCTGCCAGACTTCGCCTCTGCTTGCATGTTGTTCTCAGGAAGAGATGGTCGTGCGTTGGCAGCGCTATTTAAATACCACTCGTGAATAACGGAAATAAGACTTGATGTGACTTTATAAATTCCATTTAAGCAAACCACGATATACTAACATATAAATACGCGCGCACGGTACGGGATCCGAGCGGATTACATCGATACACGTTCAAAATGGGAATACCGTTCAGCCACCTTGTTGCGCCCCAATTCAAATGTACTATAGCGAATGAAAAATGACTGATTCGTAATAGCCACAGACTATAGAGCATAGAGCGAACTTCGAGCGAACTCTGCTAAATCACAGATAACATTACATTCATAAACTAAACACTGACCTTAGAGCAGTACGGCTAACTTTGCTCTTGTGCATTTCGCGAACGCATACGCGCTTCGCGACAAGAGTAGAGGAAGACAAAAGAAAAGATGGATGGAGTGTGATGTGGATATGCATGTAAAAGGAGTGATTTTAAAAATGATTCGTTGATGTATAATAGAAGTGAGTGGAAGAATAAGATATGTTGTGCCGACCGCAGCGTGGAATAAGGGCCGGGAGAAAAGATTCATTTTCAAGTTATCCCGGGAAAACAAAAAAACAGTTCGGACGGGATAACATGTTCATGCTACAACAGATCAGGATAAGGACATGGGAAAATTTTAATCCCAAGTTAACAAGGATCCGGGCAAGCACAACTCCACACGGTTGATAATAAGCAAAGGGAGCAAAGCTAGTTGATAATAAATTCAAAGTGAATAAATAGGTCGATTCTAACGGTAACTTAAAATGAACATTTTTCAAAATTGGAATATCTGATGTATGAATGAATTTTTCAGCCATGTCCGGGCCCGGTCCGGGACTCGAGGGTAGAGCAGTGTGCGGTTTACGACCGCAGGCCCTTCCGGGGGAGGTTCTACACGTGGGTGCCGTATGTTGATGGTGAGTTCAGTTTCTAGATTTTAAGTTTTTTTAAATAAGTAATATTTTTGGAACGAAGTTCCTTATCGCGCGTTGCGAAAGGGGGCTAGACGGAAAAATTAGGAGAAAAAGTTGTAACGACACTTTTTGCTATAGTTGTAAGCCGTGCGGCGTGCGCGTGTTCACTGTCTGTCTCTCTCTCTCTCTTATAGAAAGCAAGCCAGTTATTTTCGTTTCGTCTTTCTATTTCGCATTGAACAGTGTGGTGTCGCGACTTATTTTTGTTGAGTGTATACAGGTTTTTTGTACATAATAAATAATAACTTTTTACAATATAACCCGGATGGAACGAAGTTCCATCCGGGTGTCCCTTGACACCTTTCAAGTTTTTTTTTAAAATATAAGTCGCTCTTTCTTCTTCAACAAGCGCAAAGCTTCTCAAGTAGTTTAAGTAGGATAGTAGATTTGTATAATGAATTTGATTTGAAACCGAAAATCCATCCCCAAAACTATTGAACTAGGTAATTAAATACGTTAAAATATTTAAGATTTTACATGAAACGGTACCTACTTGAAATAAATGTGTCTACGTGAACTGATGAGAAAGGTTGGAGAAAGACACCTGGATAGGCCATAATATTATGTATTACTTACGATGGTACTTTATTTAATTAGAGATAGATATTCTTATTGATGTTATTTTGAACAGCGCGTGTGTGTTTGTTTATGGGATTGTTGCTTTATTTTTGAATCGCGCTGCAACAGAGCTACCTGAAAGAGTGACATTAGGATACTTTTATCCCGGGAAAACAGATGGTTATCGCGGGATTTTTGAATAAATTATTACTCCACTATGAGTAACTTTACCAAGTACTTACTGTGCTTACACATGACCATGTATCGTTTCTTAAAATCTGATGAGACTGATATAATTTGCAAACCTTAAATGGTTGCCTTTCTTACCCTTTTGTAATATTTTATTTGAGCAATTAATCTTATGCATAAAATTGTACCACAAAACTCAAAAGGCATAAAAGATAGCAAAAAGCTCAAAGAACTCTTCTTACTAGCTGCTGCCCGCGGCTTCGCCCGTGTGGATTTCGGTTTTTCACAAATCCCGAGGGAATCGTGGATTTCCGGTTGCCGTTCCCGCTCCAACCTTTATACCTTTCTCTATCGGTAGATAGAGATAGGTATAAAGGCTATCGCTGCAGCTATAGATTTCGGCTTTTTCAAAATCCCGTGATAACTGTGGATTTTTCCAGGATAAAAAATAGCCTATGTGTTAAGTCAGGGCATAATCTATGTCCATTCAAAATTTCAGCCAGCCGTTAAAGAGTAACAAACACACTCACACACAAACTTTCGCCTTTATAATATTAGTGTGATCTTCTTCGTCTCTTCCAGGGAACGCCCCGTGTATCCTGAACTGCCGGCCTCGCGGTCAGCAGTTCTACGCATCACTGGCTTTAGTAGCCGATGGCACTCCTTGCACCAAGCCCGGTTTCCGTGCAATATGCGTGCAGGGCTCCTGTAAGGTAAATATACTCTGAATATAAGCAGTCGTTACTTTGCGGAAATCCATGATATACTTACCTACCTACTTATAGTGTCCACTGACCACTGTCCAAAAGATGCTTAGCGAAATGCAGACAAAGTGGGCATAATATGGCGGGTGGTGCAATCATACGTTGTAGATTCTACATCTCCTGAGGATGCTCTGGAGCCTGAGTGAAACTGAAACGTGCATCTAGTGTGTTTTGGAGGGTTTGTGTTGTGGTATAAAAGAATGTTGGTTCGTTCGTCTTCAGCCTTTTTGCAGCCACCTACTTACGCACATTGTTCTTCTGCTGAGCTGAAACTTGGCGCAGAGATTGCATCCTGGAGACGGTTTGTGGATACTTTTGATACTTACAGGAATAGAGTTCTCCCGAGAACTAAGTCACGGGCATCAGCTAGTAATTAATAATAACTTTCATAATAATATTAATAAGTAGGCAAAGAATGTAGCTTACATAATAATTGTTGAAATATTTTTAAACAGCGCCATCTAGTGATGAGTAGGTTTATCTTTAGCAAACTTTGCTGCGACATCTATTTAGCCTATTAATAGCTGATTGCTGGATTGCTGGTAAAATATTATGCTGGAAGTCTTCTGAAATGGCAGGATGGTAAAATTCGTAAATAAATAAATTTTATTAAACTTATTATTCGTTATTCTGAGATTCATTAATTTATTTTGTTATTAATCTTTAGAGCACTAATATAACAAGATAACATTAGCAAACAAATAATATTAACAAACATACTCAAATTAAAGAACGTTACCATTTTATTTTATCATTTAATACTTATCACAATTTTAAAATATTTCATAGATTTAAATTATTTAAACATTGTATGGAAGAAAGTGGAAACCAAGATTTTCTGGGTTAGTAGGTATATAAGTATCATTTCATTTTCAAAACGTGCTGTGTTAGGTCTGTGCCTAATACAAATCGGATCTTCGGCATGAAAAGGTAATAGACAAAATTCACACTTTCGCATTTATAATAAGGATGTGGATTTAGTAAAGAAAAAATGATAAAATAATACAGGTGCTTTGATTTTACCCGTTAAACAAAGGTTAGATTGCGAATACACGAAGCAAAGGTTAAGTACAAGTTTTCAACTACTATCATAATATATTACCTATACCCGTATTACTAATTCCCCGGAATTCTGACGTTTCGTAATGTTACCAGAGATAAAACAATTCCCACAAAAAAGATAAAAAATTCAAAACTTATGCAAATACAAATCAACTGCCGCATGTAGATATGACAAATGCCTGACAGACACTTCATGGTGATAATGTCATTCGACATCCATTTTTGAATATTTTTTTTCAATGTGCTTCTTTTGTTTTCTATTGCTGTCAGTGTGCACTTTCTAGTTTCCATTCTTGGTGTTTTCTATTTTAAGGCGAAACGAGTAATATTAATACGCGGCATATGGCTTTTTATGATGACAGGGAATTAAAATAGTTTGGGGTAAAATCGTACTTCGTAGATGTTAACCCTGTTCTCCATACAAATAACTCATCTGTAAATGACAATGACAGCTGTCAGAATTCCGGGGAATTAGTAATACGGGTATACAGAAATATTCATAAAACGGGAACATTACAAAGGATAAATAAGTACTTACCTATACCCGTATTACCTTATTCGTCGGAATTCTGACAGCTGTCATTGTCATTTACAGATGAGTTATTTGCACGGAGAACAGGGGTAACATCTACGAAGTACGATTTTACACCAAACTACTTTATTTCCCTGTCATCATAAAAAGCCATATACCGCGTAAGTAATAATATTACTCGTTTCGCCTTAAAATAGAAAATACCAAGAGTGGAAACTAGAAATTGCACACTGACAGCAACAGAAAACAAAAGAAGCACATTGAAAAAAAAAATTCAAAAATGGATGTCGAATGACATTATCACCATGAAGTGTCTGTCAGGCATTTGTCATATCTACATACGGCAGTTGATTTGTATAAATTGCATAATTTTTGAATTTTTTATCTTTTTTGTGGGAATTGTTTTATCTCTGGTACCTAACATTACGAAACGTCATAATTCCAGGGAATTAGTAATACGAGTATACCTGGAAAGTGCTTAGTAGGTCTTTCGAAACAACTAATGACAGGCAATGATAAAGTAATTGCAAGGTTTCTAATCAAAACAGCGATCAATTCACTCTAATACTTAAATTAAGTATAGAGTCTGATAATTCTGATAACGTATAATTCACGTTTTTAGTATAACCATTTATTGAAAATCTACGCTCTTGCATGACTTAACTAACTACCTATCTACCTATTTATTTATTACTTAACTTTGTGCCAAAGTGAGCGAAAATTAGCTCAAATTAACTCCATAATCAAATGTTTGATTGGTTACTGTACTAATTCAATTAAGAATTAACTTAATGTGAGCGAAAATTAGCTCAAATTAACTCCATAATCAAATGTTTGATTGGTTACTGTACTAATTCAATTAAGAATTAACTTAATAAAATCATCCCCACCATATTGTTATCATCCCCACCACCACACCATCATTGGCATCAATTGGCTTACTTCGACCAAGCGTTGTACAAGATCATTTTCTTCCAAGGACTCTAAAATTGTGGAACCAACACCTTTCGGTGGTGTGTCCACATAACTTTGATATGGGGTTATTCAAGGCACGGATCAACAAATTCCTTAAAGACTGACAACGCATTAATGGTTTCCCTGATGCTGCAAATGTTCATAGGCGGCAGTAGTCATTTAACATTAGTTGACCCGCTCGCTCGTTTGCCCGCAATTCAAAACAAAAACAAAAACTTCGCTCGTATGGGCCATGCTCGAGGTAAACTCTTAAAATATATTTCTAGATTCCACATTCAAAGATCTGATTTGCTAAGCTCCAGGCGTGACCGCGCTGTCTAGTTTCCCCGACGAGCTGCCCCGGCGTGGCCTAAAGCCATGATTTATCGTGCACTCAGACCACACAATCGCTAATATGATAACTTGAAATATACCTTGCCTCCGATCTGTTATTTAATATTCCATTCAAGTTTTCATTTAAATATTAAATTACGGCAATCTTTACTTGAGAACTTCTAAGCGCGGGTATTATTAAAAAGTTACGAGTATGTGACAACAGCTATGAATGTTTTTTGAATAAAAATATGCTTTTAGTCAAGATACTATCAAAGAAGACTAGTTCCTAAGCACGACATTTGGGAGCAGATGTTTGTTTGGGAGGCGAAACTTGCTCGCGGATTTGTATTGTACGGGGAGCATTTGAGATACGCGACTTAACAGTCGATCACGCGTCATTTAGTGTCGGTCGGTAAAGGCGAATTCGTGATACACGATATAGTGTCGCCACGTCGCAGTATGAGCAACTCATATCAATTTAGAGTTTAGGCTCTACACTCGAAAATGTCTGGTTTGGCTTCCATAATTGGCTTCCATAATTTAAAAAAAAAATACTGGAAAAGAGGTATCACTCAATGATTTAACTTACATCGAGTTGACGTTATTGGGCGAGACGTTATTACAAAAAAGGGCAATTCGCGCAATTTATAATTTAAAACCGCGGGATTCCCTTCGAGAGAAATTTAAAGAAATAGGTATTCTTACAGTAGCTTCTATATATATAATTTTTATTAGGCAAAACATTCACAGTTACAGTAAAAAGTGTGAATTACACGATAGGCAATTAAGAAATAGAAATAGACTCGTGATTACTCAATCACGCCTCAAGAAGGTCCGAAAGTCGTTTGTGGGAATGGGCGTAATGTTCTATAATAAAATTCCACAAGCAATCTTAGACTTGCCTTTACACAAGTTTAAGAACTCTATTAAAAGTATGCTCATTAAAAAAGCATATTATACAATTGAAGATTATATAAATGATAAAAAAGCATACAAGATATAAAATAATCATGTACATAAATAATTAATTGTTATATTGTTATTTTTAAAAAGAGCAACCGCGGAGTTTCTTACAGGTTCTTCTCGGCTGGAACAGCATTCCGAACCTGTGGTAGATTCAATTGACATTTCAAAAGTACTTGTAAAAGTTTATTTGAATAAAAAATTTTTCTATTCTATTCTATTAGGTACAATGGCATAGCTGGAAGTTCTCTATCTACGCATAGCCTGGCTCGGTATTTAAATTGATAAAATAGCAGCAATTAAAAAATATGTTAGCAGAAAAGTCGTGCGATACAACATGTAGATTTACTGTAAAATATTTTGCAGCTTGCATAAGCTCCGAGCCTTAACTGTACAATAGATCAGTTGCCAGTATTTGACAGTAATTGTTGTGGATTGCCGCAGATCGCCACGGATTTCACACAACCATTTGACATAGACCCCTCTATTTTAGATAGTTTGCTAATAAATTTTACAACCTCCACGGTTCTATGCGGTTGGTGTTTTTTTTTTTTTTTTTTTTTTTATTTGGATCATTAAACTGGTTACAATTTTTATATCTATCTTAATAAATTACACAAAATATGTACTACACTAATTGGAACCTTCTCGAAATGACCACAGCATTCTTAAGTCACAGAAAAACTAAAACTAATTACAATATGTGTATACAAACGAAAATACCTACAATACTATAAATAATAATAGTACTTAATGAACAAAGAAAGAGAAATAAAAAAAAATACAATATATATATAAGATAATTTATAAAGGGTGTTACAGAGATACTAAGTTAAATGTAATGAAGTTACAGCCTCAAACTTTTCCTAAAAGAAGTCAAAGAACTTGTGAATATGTCGCAGTTGCTCCTGTGGGAGTTAATTAAGGAGCATATGCGGTAGATCGGAGCGTGTTGCCCTGCCCTGGTGCGACAGAAAGGTAGCTTAAACGGTTTCCGATTATGTAGACGGCTGCCGAGACGCGGAACGCTAAATTTTAGACGCTTAAGTATATCCGGTGCATCAATAAGGCCATTAATAATTTTGAAAAAGAAAATCATATCGAGTTTTTTTCTTCTGTTCCTAAGAGACAATAGATTATAAGATTGTAACCGCGAATCATAGGAGTTCAGTTCCCGGGATTTATTGTCGCTGAAAGCTAATTGGTAAAGGAATCGTTTTTGTACACGTTCAAGTCTGTCACAATGCACGTTATATGTAGGACTCCAAACTGGGCTGCAGTATTCGAGAATACTACGTACAAGAGTGGAATAAATAATAACTGTCAAATTCGGATCCCGGAACAATTTCATTTGACGCGAAATAAAACCTGATAGTTTAGATGCCTTTTTAACAATCGTGTCAAAATGGTGGCGAAAAGAGAGTGAATTGTCTAGAAATACACCTAAATCTCGGACAACATATACTTCCTTTAGCGGGATATCATATGCATAATACAACTGTCCACCTGAGGACTTTTTTCTAGTGAATTTAATAAACATGCATTTTTCAGTATTTAAAGCCATCAAGTTCTTATTACACCAGTCAACAACATTATTGATGTCTTTCTGAAGTAATACAGAATCATTTACATTTGAAATACTACGGTAGATTTTAAGGTCATCGGCATAAAAACGGTAATTAGAAGAGAGTACATTACTAAGGTCATTGATAAAAATTAAGAAAAGTAGGGGACCCAAATGAGATCCCTGAGGAACACCGGACGGAATGGTTTTTATGTCAGATTTAAAACCGTAAAGAGACACTAATTGAGACCGATTTTTCAAATATGATTCACACCACCTTAAAAGAGAACCGTGAATACCCATCCGACTAAGCTTTAATAGTAATAGATCGTGGTTTACTAAATCAAAAGCTTTTTTAAAATCCGTGTAGATAGCATGCACTTCAGTGTTATTGTCCAGTGCATCAGTAATATCAGCAATATATCCGACAAGGTTAGTAGTTGTGGACCTACGAGGAAGGAAACCGTGTTGACTTGGGTTAATGTATTTTTTTAAACGAAAGAGTAATTTGGGTTGTATAAGTGCCTCGAAAACTTTAGCGCATGATGATAAAATGGAGATAGGCCTATAATTACTGACATTGTCTGTGGCGCCGGATTTATGTATTGGAGTAACATGAGCCATTCTCCATCTGTATGGAAATACACCAGATCTTAGTGATAAGTTAAAGACAAAGGTGAGGGGGTAAGCAAGACCTTTAGCACATTTCCTAAGTAAAATAGGGGGAATTTGGTCAGGACCACTGCCTTTATTGACATTAATAGTGAGCAGGTATTTATACACTTCTTCTATACCAACAATAACAGAAGAAGCTGTTATTGTTTCATTGCAGCACAAATTACTATTATCATAATACGATAGTGAAGAGTTTAGTGATAAGGGTCGCTCGTTATAAACCGATTGAAAGTATTCTGAAAACAAATTGCATATTTCCTGTCCGCCTTTCGCTATTTCATTTCTAAAAAACATTTCATTAGGGATCGGAGTACTGTTTGTTTTTTTATGGTTACAAAAACGCCAAAAATATTTTGGATTACTACGAAGACGATTTGCGGCGGAATTCTTGAATCTAGTATAACACTCAGGTATCAGCAGGTTACAACGCTTTCTTATTATTTCAAATGTAAGTTTATCTCTTTCGTTTTTATATTTCTTATATCTATAATGATACTTTGCTTTTTCATTAAGAGCTTTTATTAAGCTACGTGAAAACCAAATGGGATAGTTATTATTTTTGCTTTTTGTAACTGGAGTGTGTGAGTAAATAATTGGCATCAAAGTATCATAGAATGCATCCACAGCACTATCTACAGAATTAGTAGAACTAAGTATCGATTCCCAATCAACTTGAGAAAGGTCGTGATTTATCGCATCATAATCGCTTAAATTAAAGTTTAGAAAGTCGGCTGAGTGATTTTTTAAGAATCGTTCGTTACTTATCTTAAAATCTAATACGAGAGCCGGGTGGTGGGAGTCGATTGGGAGCAGTGGACAAACTGCCTCAGTTACAGAAATTGATGGATAGTTCGATATGACTAAATCGAGAATTCGATCATTAACGTTTAATATAGGATTATATTGGCGCAAGTTGCAAAAATCTAAAGTGTCCAGAAAATTGTTTACAATTACATGATTAGAAGAATTAGGAGTGAGTGACTGACGATCCGAGGTCAAATTCCAGGAAAGTTGTGGTAAATTAAAGTCCCCAATAAGTAAGAAATCGGACGTTAAAATTGTATTTTGACGAACATTAGTCAAATTATTTAAAAATACTTCCATATACTGTGAGTCAACTGGAGGAGGAAAATAAGCAACGCATATGTACACGAATTTGTTAGTACCAATTTCGACAGCGACCCATAGTTCCTCACAGGAGGATTCAAGCTTATATTTTCTGTGCGCTTGGTATTTCTTTTGGATTGCCAACAATACACCCCCACCATCTTTTTTATACATAGATGATGACGTTGAAGCACGGTCACGTCGAAAGACAATATACCTATCGTCCACAAATTCGTGATCGAAAACCGTTTCGTTAAGCCATGTTTCTGTTAAGATAATTGCATCATAATCAGATTGTAGTATAGATTGATATAGTTCATCAGTTTTAGTTCTTAGACCTCTAATGTTTTGGTAATATGTTTTAAAATTGAATTTGGAAAAAGTTTAATGTCTAAGTACATGCTAAGATACATAAAAACCGTTAACAATAAGAAAAAATATAGGCAATATCACAGTAAGGCTAAAGCATCCGCATTTTTTATAAGAATTGACGGGGATTCGTCATTTCGGCGTACAAAAATACGACCTCCTCGTACCCATACATAACTGTATTTTTTTTCTTGGGCCGCCAGTCTTGTAGCCGCGTGTAGACGCTTGTTATTTGGAGACAGATGCTCAGTAACGTAAACTGGTGACTTGTTTCCTGCAATTCCTAAATGCGAGGTGTTGAGTTTGTCAGCAGCATGTTTTTTGTTGAAGATTCTTACTGCTGCCAATAAATTGTCTCGCTTAAGTGGGCTTGATAGTTTTACAATAATACTGCGAGGGCGTTTAGATTCAGAGTTCATCTTTGCAACTCGATGAAAGTTAACAATGTCGTTGGGCCCGAGTTCAAAATTCACCACCTTGGCCAATTGATTTATTATTGTCAGTAAGTTTTCAGACCGATGTTCGGGCACACATTGAATCTCTAGGTTACTATCTCGAGATTGTTGCTCCAACTGAGATAATTTGAACTCTATTTCAGACGACTTACAGCGCAGTTCTGAATTTTCGGACTCCAGTTTAGATATTCTGTTAGTTAATTTTTCATTTAGCGATTTTTGTTCGTCGTGACAATCAGACAGAAAATTGAGAGATTTTGTTGCCTCGTTTAGTTCATCCTGTATTGCAACAAAGTTCGTGATGATACCTTTGACTTCCTCCTGTAACTTTTTTAGGGTACCATTGAATTTGTCTATGGACGATTGCTGAGATTCAAGCTTCCTATTCATCTCTGTGCGAAAACTACGTATTTCACTCAGTATAGAATTTAAGGAGAAATCTGTGGGTGTAGGTAATCCGGTAAATTCGTCTTCAGCAGGCTGTATTTTTTTCAATTTGCTATGTATTGGAGTACCACTATTATCTGTTTTGGGACGGTTGACAATACACGCAGGGCAAATCCACTTTGATCGATGAGTGGTGTTTTCGTCGTAATTAACGCATTCTGAATGATAAATTAGTGAACAGTCACAGTTTGAACATTTAACTCGCTTTTGAGTAACAGAAATGCCGGAGTTGCAGGCGCCACAAATCATGTTAAATTTTATAAAATACAAGTTTTTTAAATGTATTTTAAATAAGAAAGGACAAACAATGTTTAAAATAAACAAATAAAAATAAAAATAAACTTAAAATGGGAAAAAGTATCTTCAACAATATTCGACTGGGGATCGATCTTGGTTCGACCCAAATGAGGCTGCGCGTGATCTACTGCGCCACGAGTCAGTGTATGTTTACGGTGAAAAATTGTAACGCTATTAAACGTTATTAAACGTTTCAACTATCACAGTTTATTTTAAACAACTCCTCTATTATTTTGTGTGTGTGTGGTAATTTATTACCGTGTAATATTGTCACTTGTATCTCACGAAATCAATTGTTAGAAATTGTTCCAAGTATATTCTGCTTTTAGGATATCGTTCTATGTTTGAACGGTTTAGGCTGGTTTCAGTACGGGAGACCCATACGGATCGCCCGTACGCCTCCCAGAATGAAGACACAGCACGCGGATTGTTCCGTACGCAGGACTCGCCCTGCGAAGTCCGTACAACTCTAGAAACTGCATCCGTACTGAACACTAATTTCAAAGCACTGTGGGCTCTACGAGAGCCGTAGGTATGGGCCGCCCGTACAGCTGTGAAACCAGCGTTAGTGTACTTTAGAGCACAGTAAAGTAGCATCTGCTTTACGCACTCTAGCGGTAACATAAGCGCTTGCCTAGGCCTAGCAAACTTTAATAAATTGCTGTGAATATATTACATAATTCCCAAAGGTAAGGAATGCGTGAAGCAGATGATAGGAATTTCACACAAACATTCCTTGTGCGGTAATGGGCCACACATGTAGTCTTATCGTTACGCGCTCCACTCGCTAGGCCTAGATACTGAAATTGCTCCTACGTTAGCTACGTATCTTGTGTATCTCTTCAAACCGAGGATAGTTTTCTAATGCGACACATATTTATTTTATTATACCCATCTAAACATATATCAAATGCCTTCGAGGGTGGTACCCATCTACTAGGTAATTAACATAATTGATCGTTCAACGCGATTTAAAAAAAGAAAATTATCGGTAGAATACTGAAACGTATTGTAACTTGAATGCACTCCAAACGTACACGTATGATCAATAATTTTCCTTATTTCTTAATGCCTTTTTTCCTTGTCTTTCGTAGAACTACACGTTAATCTTGACCGCCGTGACGATAGAGCCATGAGTGATTTAAGAACCTACGACCTGCCAGACTTCACTCCATCCCCTCTATTGTTTTTTTCGGCTTCAGTGGTGGCTATTTTCGTATTTATTTATAACATAACCCTAAATGTATAGTCCCTATTTTATTTATATACACTCTACTATTTATTGTTTTTAATCAATTAATTGAAACTTGCGAATGACCTCAGAAAGGAGATTTTTATCGGTCACGGGTTTGGTAGCGGTCTCCTCTGTTAAATCTGTCTATAAAAAAACTTTATTCTATAACAGTTGTAAAGAATAAATTCATAAAATATATAATTGAAATATTTAGTTAAGCGGGGTGATTTTGTTAGTAGAGGTAGAAATTCCAAACTAATATTGTAAATGTAACTGTGTGTATCTGTTGCCTTTTCACAGCTCAACTACTGAACGAAACTTGACAGAATATGGCACGGAGATAGCTTGTATCCTGGAGACGGACACAGGATACTTTTCATCCCAAAAAGAGTTCCGACAGGATTTAAAAAACCTAAATTCCAAGATCGATTTAGTGGTTCAGCCATGTGAAAAGATATAACAAGTATAAATTGAAAATTTAACACACACACACACACACACGCACGCACGCACGCACGCACGCACGCACGCACGCACGCACGCACGCACGCACGCACGCACGCACGCACGCACGCACGCACGCACGCACGCACGCACGCACGCACGCACGCACGCACGCACGCACGCACGCACGCACGCACGCACGCACGCACGCACGCACGCACGCACGCACGCACGCACGCACGCACGCACGCACGCACGCACGCACGCACGCACGCACGCACGCACGCACGCACGCACGCACGCACGCACGCACGCACGCACGCACGCACGCACGCACGCACGCACGCACACACACACACACACACACACACCCCGGTCCAGCCGCAATTAATATGTACCTACATTGACAGAAAAATAAAATTACCTATGTGCCACTTCGACGAAATAAGTAAACGATTCACTCGGACATATTTCATTATGATTTGACCATTAATGAATACCAGAAACTTCATTTGTTATTGGGCAATTTTTAAAAGATTTTTTCTGGCTCTACGGTTATAAAAGACATACCTACTTACATAATATTTTCGCATTTATAATATGCAATCTTGTCGGCGAGCAATAAAATAGTGTTGTTTTAAAACATGCAAACGATTTGTTTTCCAGTTGCACCCACGCTTCAATTAGTAAACTGTCATTAACATCGTTGTTAACTAAAGTTACGAGATATTAGAAACTGTATTGGGTAAATTACATATTAATATAGACTTCTACGCGGCAACCGATAGTTAAGTGTGAAATTAATGATCATTTATCTATTTATCAAGCGTATTATAGTAGGTAGGTTCTAGAGAAATGTCCTATAGAGAATAATTATTAATATATTTACGTTGTCGGCAAAGCCGAACCACACGAGTAGATAGGTACAGAGAGCAAGTTTCATACAAACGGCCCGCTGTAGGTACACTCACACAAACACACTCACCAACGGTTCACGGACGCCCGCTCGGTCCCCCAACTAACCGGTACAGTTGGGTGAGAAACGTGCACATATGTGTGTGTACCTACAGCGGGCCGCTTGCAGAAGCTTTCCCTCTGTACTAATCTACTGGTGTGGCCGAACGTTGGCGCATTTGTCGTAATCTGTTACATATACCTACATGTGACATTCATAGTAGTCCGATCTGAAAAGTAAGGAACGTTAATCTCGTTTATCCCCTTAACTAACAAGTATAAATTAAAACTTTAAAAACCCCGACATTCACCATTTTGTGGTGGCAGCCATCTTGAATTTGCAATAGTGCTATTCTACTAGTCAAGCCCTTTCATTTGATACCCATATTAAGGGAGTTGTGTAAAAATATGTAATCCGCCATTTTGTAGCGGCGGCCATCTTGGACCGATTTTCTTCAAACATAGCTAACAACACTCTCGACTACTCTCGACAGTGATTCTCGGCGGCATGCAGTGAAAAAGCTCGTCGACTGTTTTTGGGTTTCACTCACTCGGTAACTCTAATGCAGATAAAATGCATCCGATCCTCCCCTTTTCAATGAACGAATGAACCAGTTCTGTTTTCGTTGGAAAAAGTATATATTATTAATAAAATAATAGTTAGTCAGAATAAATAGGTAAAGAAAGGCAGTCGTTGACGCGGCGATAAGCCGTTTTTAGCAAGCCTAAAAGGCTATCGTCGCGTCAGTGCTCAAGGTACTCATGCGCTTGTGTGCGTGTCAGCAAATGTAATTACAGGGCACACATGGGTTGGTTTATAGCTTACGTTTCGAGCGGAAATTTGTTAGAAACTTCCATTCTAAGCGTAATAGTTCGATGTAGTTAGTATTCTTTGGTTCAGTCATCGCTAGATTTTCTTTGAAAAAAAATATATGTATATTCTAATACCTACCAATGATAGGTATTCAGTCTCTGTGACAAAGCAAGGCTAACAATGTACAAACGGCAACCTACTTAAAGACACTCTTAATTGGTACTTCCTTGCTGTGCGGTTTTTATCCAGATAGATAATATTTTAATAACATCCTTCTTCACTTTTTTTTTTAAGATATTGTATCATACATCGCTGTCTAGATCTGATACTTGTGTGTACAAAATACATTTTAACAATAACAAAACTGGCCCAACCAGTTCAGTCTAAGGGCCTTAGCTCACTTGATACTGTTAGCATGCGACCTGCGATTTATAATCATTTATCGAAACGAATCTAACTTCAGTCCGCACATATATGTATTTTTAAAACCAATCGAAGAAATTTAGTGATATACTTGCATTGATGAACCATCATGCAAACGATCCAATGAGCAATTTTAATATAATATATTATATTATAATAATATATTATAATTATAATATAATATATTATATTATATTATATTTAATTAATATTATATTTAATATATATATTGATTTTCTACATTTATAATATAATATAAATGTAGAAAATCTATTAAAAGCGTTATTACCTACCTACCATAAAAAAAGAAGAAAGTTCCTTGTAGAGGTCGAAAAGAAAAAAATATAGTCACACCAAAGATATGGGACTCTAGTAAATGCTCAAAAATATTTATAAATATAAATATGTATAAGCATTGACGTACTACTTGGTCACAGAAATGCGAGATTTTTATAACCCGATCGAATTATAAATATTGTAATTGTGCTTTGAAGTTGTTGAAATGCGTGATTCAGTAGATGGAAGCACAAAATTGCTAGTCGCGGATGCTACGAGTATAAGTATCCAGTGCGCTAAAGCCCTTAGAACTATTTTTAAGAATGTTTATAGAATGTTGTAAATAAATTCGAATTCGCGTCCCAATTAACAGCCTGAACATGTGTCCAACAATGCGAAACAGGCTGTCGTTCAGGAATATCGGTACAAAAAGCTGGGATTTTTTCCCATACAGCCAATCAAAGGATGTTCTCATTACTGGGTAATAGCAATGAATTTGAAATTGAAATGTATTGAATCGTGTTTAGGAAGACCATTATTTTTGAAACAAAAAAGAGGACACTAGATGGGCCACTAGATTTAGATTAAATCTAGCCTAATTTAGTATAAAATATCTAAAATAGCTAAAAAGCTTTTTAACCCCCAACGCAAAAACGACGGGGTGTTATAAGTTTGATTATGAATACACTAGCGACCAGCCCCGGTTTCACACGGGTAGTTTATTACAATTTTCACAGAGATCTCTAATTTCTTGAAAATAAAATATAGCCTATGTCACTCAGTAATAATGTAGATTTCTACTGTTGAAAGAATTTTCAAAATTGATTCAGTAGATCCAGAGATTACCCTTACAACCTCACAAACTTTACCTCTTTATAATATCAGTATAGATAACGCGGACGAAGTCGCGGGCAAAAGCTAGTTCCCTGAATAGTGATTGCCTGATTTCCCTGAGTGATGGCCACCCTACCCGAAACGCGTAATGAAAGAGCAGCTGTGCGCCGGCGGGCGACAAATTAATTGTAGCTAATGACAAGTCGGCACTCATCATCCGTAGTGTGCTTGTTAGTTCCTGCTATCGCCTGCTTATTAGCGTGCTGTGGCACCAGCTAGCGCTCTCCGGTTCACTCCAGTTGTGCAATGTGCAATTTGAACAGGAACGAGTAAAATAAGTGATTACGATTTTTTTTATATGTATGAATAGCGGGCAACCGAGCAAGCGGGTCACCTGATGTTAAGTAATTACCGCCGCCCATGAACATTAGCAGTACCTGAGGAACCACTAAAGCGTTGCCGGCTTTTGAGGAAGGGGACTGGCTCTTTAGCTCGCTGCCGGAACACACGGATGCTTTGCGGCAGATTACGGCTGAAGTGTGGTCGCTAGCCAGGCGGACTCGGGGTAGAATCCTACCACAAAGCGATGATACCATCCAGATTAAGTTGTGTGGTTTCAGGCACAACGACCCGTAAAGGGGACTGAGTGCGTCAGGGCCTCGTTAGCATATTGGCAGGGTGCACCGCGCGCAGGTGAGGTTGACTTTGGCCACATAGGTGGAATTTGGGCCACTTACACCCCATTATGTTGCTGATGTCAATTTAAACGTGTGCCTTTGTCGTATATGCCTTCACGGGTCTTGCAGGTCTCGCGACCCAGCCATGTGTAATGTAATTTACAGAGACGTTTCTAGCCTATCTAGCGCCCGTGTGCAATCATTATCCTAGCGTCCTCTAGTAAGCGTGCAGTCAAAATGGAATAGGTACAAAGGGGAAAATGCCGAGGCCGGCGTTCCCTAATACCGCTGCGCCCGTGTGCAACGCACACCCTCTACCATAGGTAAAGCCGTTACTCAATTACCTCTGGTAATTTAACGAGCAACGATGAAGCTCCAAAAGCTCCTCGACATCTAACATCATCGTAAAATTTAAAAAATCACTGACTTAAAGCTTGTATTCCACAAGCGTGACGCCCATAAAACCACCGTCCACCATCCATCACACCGGTAGTGTGACATAGAACGCCAACATTTATCTATGCAAAAATATAAGTGTCAGGCGAACCGTAATTGCGGGCCGACGGTGTAACGGTCGCCTCATTGGGGGCCTATCTAATCTAGGCGCACGAAGTGCGCCAGGCCAAGTTCCTCCGGCCTTGTCGCATGAGTGTGTTATTTACACGATCCATTTCGAGCTGTTTTGACCCCCCTCATAACTCTGGTTCGCGGGATAGTAATCCTACGAAATTTGAAATATAAGTTAAACTCGTGGATGTGATGATAAATTGAAAGTTTCAAATTTTCAAGTTGAACCGTTTCTGAGATACAGAGGTTTGAAAATCACATAAAACAAGACCTACTCACTGACTGATCAAAATTATGACGCACTTCCCGTGTATGTGGAATGTTGAAATTTGGTAAGAAGATGAGTCTTAGTGTGTATATGAAGGAAAAAATCGAAAAATGTCCAAAAGTTGCATCAGACACTGACCAATTCAAAGATATATAAAAATCTGTCTGTTCCCACATCACACAAAAAATACTGAACAAATTTTCATTTTGTTTTAATAAATGTATTTTACTTTATTCGAAGCTATATATGGTTCTTGTTTCATCGAAATCGGTGCACTATTTAGGGAGATGTGACTTTTTAAGTTTTCTAGCAAGGGGTCAATCTTACTGGTCTTGAGTTCTAATAAAAAGTAAAGTGTAGGTAAATAATAAAACGCCAAGAGGTATATTTTTTTATCGAAGTCGCGGGCGCGACTTCGTCGGCGTGGACTACTCAAATTTCAAACCCCTATATTACCCCCTAAGGGGTTGAATTTTCAAAAATCCTTTCTTTGCGGATGTCGTACGCCACATTAATAGCTATCTGTGTGCCTAAGCCCGTTCCTTCCAGTAGTTTGAGATTCGTCTTTGCCAATAAAACCAGAAGCACGATTTTCTTAATAATTTTGATAAGCAACCTTGACCCAAGTCAGGAAATGGATGGGTGGCCGACTTTGGAGGTTTGGAGGAGACTTTGGTGTCCTGTTGATTCCGGCTACTAGGTATCACTAATATCTAATACTATTCATTAAACTTAATGAGAGTCAAATACTCAAAATCTTCTCTTAGTTAAGCCGTATGGTTCTAAGTTCTGAAACTGACCACTGAGTGGAAATACTCTGGAGTGGAGTTTCTGTTATCTGTGATTTTGACAGACAGACGAACAAAATAAAAATTCACCCAATTAGAACAGAGAAAGCGACTTTGTTTTATACTATGTATTGAAGATTAAACCACATCTAATCAGACCGTAAAATGTGATAGGGTTCTATTCCTAATTATACTGAAGCGTAAGAGAGAAAAAAGACTTCATTATACTTATTGCATTAACTTTGAAATACTTAGAAAAAAGGAGTGAGATCCAAACAAAAACATTTCATGTGAATAATAAGGCCAACTTCCTATCAAAAAGTTTCGGCCATTAAAAGTACTGATATCAAAAATTATGACCAAGTCCTTTGCTAGGCTCGATAAATGAAACCATACAGTTTTAGAAGGTATATCTTCTTCGATCACCCTCAAGCTGTCATACCATTCCTAATGATCCTGTTAAAATATTTTTAAATAATTTATGTCTTACTAATAACACTATAATATGAAGCTCATTTGGGACTGAGAATAGTTTTATTGTTTTCAACTTGGCAACATTTTTTAAATTAAACAAATTCAAAGGAGTGCAAAAATGTTGTCAAGTTGAAAACAATAAAACTATTCTCAGTCCCAAATGAGCTTCATATTATAGTGTTATTAGTAAGACACAAAATTATTTAAAAATATTTTAACAGGATCATTAGGAATGGTATGACAGCTTGAGGGTGATCGAAGAAGATATACCTTCTAAAACTGTATGGTTTCATTTATCGAGCCTAGCAAAGGACTTGGTCATAATTTTTGATATCAGTACTTTTAATGGCCGAAACTTTTTGATAGGAAGTTGGCCTTATTATTCACATGAAATGTTTTTGTTTGGATAGTACTTTACATCTTCATTATTAATATTAACCGTTACCGAGACCCTAACATTGATCCGGTGATCTATAACGAGGCACCGTGAACTAATAGTGCAACGGATTTATAGCCTTGAGTCGGCAACTTTGTTAGCTTGAATGAGGTTGTTAAAATACCTATGTTATATAGAAACACTTTCAGTTATTACATCTCCATAGGTAGTTTAAAATATTACTGTCCATAGTTTAATATCAAATGTAGAGTAACTCTGTTTATCAGCCGTCTGTCATTTTATAATTGTAAGTTTTTTAAGAAATACTGTATTTTTGATTTCATTTCATGACTTTTTTTCAAGGCTGTTTTTGAAGGAGTAATAAAATAAAATAAAATATGAAACCATTTTTGTTTGCTCATATCCAAAAATTTATCTTGCGGACTTCTTGAGAACTTTGGGAGAAATTGGGATCTTGAGAACACTACCCTAACTTCAGAACATGGTATGGACACTTTCCCTTTTCATTTATTCTTTACTAGAAGATGCCCGCGACTTCGCCCGCGTTGAATTAGGTTTTAAAAATCCTGTGGGAACTATTTGCTTTTTACCGGGATAAAAGTTGCCTAGTCAATTTCCATGACGAAAGCTACATCTGTACCAAATGTCGTATAAATCCATTAAACAGATTATGCATTTTAAATTATCCGTCTTCCCGTGGAAACATTTTATTTATCCGGGATAAAAAGTAGCCTATGTCCTTCCCCGGGATGTAAGCTACCTCTGTACCAAATGTCGTTAAAATCAGCTAAACTGTTGGGCCGTGAAAAGCTAGCAGACAGACAGACAGATAGACACACTTTCGCATTTATAATATTAGTAGGTAAGTATTTTTTATGATGTCGATTTAATTTTTTAAATTATAGCTTGTTTTTAACATCATGTTAAGAGGCTCGGGCGCGGAGCGTGAGTGTTCGATTAGGGCTAATTGGTAAATTACGTCGACAATTTCGCGTCGTGTCGATCTTTGGCTCGCCACGTGCGCTGGCAGTACAATTAAAATGGCAGATAAATCCTAATCTATTCTTTTAACCAAGGATAATGGCATTCTGAACCGGTGGTAGATTCAATTGACGATTCAAAAGTACTTGTAAAAGTTTCTTTGAATAAAAAACTTTTCTATTCTATTCAGTGGCGTGCACAGGGTTTGAATCCAGGGTATGCAATCGGTAGTAGGTATTAAAATTTCTACTGCTCCTTTTCTTGTCGTTTTAGCTAAGCATTGGTTTTCTCAGGGTATGCAGTGCTTTTCTGCTTTTACGAGTGCATGCCACTGATTCTATTCTATATAGCTTTTCGTTAGTCATTCTGTAGAGTAACATTGTGGCTAATTCTGTTGTACAGAATCTCTAAACTAAAGTAAATTGTGTTTATACTTACTGTTTTTAGGGTTCCGTAGTAAACAAGGAACCCTTATAGTTTCGCCATGTCCGTCCGTCTGTCCGTCCGTCCGTCCTCGGTTAATCTCAGAGACTATTAGTGCTAGAAATCTGTAATTTGGCATGGGTACAAATATTAATCACGCCGACAAAGTGGTGAAATAAAATTTTGATAAATATATTTTTTCAGGGTAGCTACATGTAAAGTGGGGATGAATATTTTTTTCTCGTCTACCCCATAGTGTGGGGTATCGTTGAATAGTTATCGTTTGAATATCGTTTGAATCTTTTAAAAATACGGTGGGTGTGGGAACATCATTTTTCGATTTCTAGATCCGTTTGTAAAATATGATGTTTTAAAGTGCTAATTTTTTATTAGAGTCAAGTGTCCCCCCCCCCCCCTTCTATCAGCCAAGTGGCAGTATATAGGAACTTGAAAAAATTCACAGTAGTAGTATATAAATAATAAATTTTAAAGGAAAACTATCATGGCTAATTAGGATTCACAGGTTAAGGAGTTATATCTGTTTTTAGAGGATTGTGACTACGGAACCCTACACCACTTGGCCGGTTTTTTTAATTCTCCCGTTTTACATCCGAATTCAGACTGTTCTAAATCGAAATAGACATTTAGCCTAACTAGGTTGCTTCCTGCCTGCAATTATATTTAATTTAATATATTGTACATTATGTTACAAATATTTTTGCTTTACCTATCATTGCAATAACACGTTTTGTTTTAAGTAAGTATTTCTCTGTAATGGTCCCTATTAAGTATGTATGAGAATCTTACACCCATACATACATTATACTTTTTACACTTTACGGCAAAGCTATTAAGATAAAATAATATTATTATTAAATACAGTACCTACCTACGATAAAAGTTGATTGGATTATCTGAGAAGGCATAATATTCTTATAGCTATTAGTATTTGATTCGGTTAAGTATAACCATTAACCATAGGGAAACTAGAATTTTAGTAAGTAAAACATTCATTACTTGATAACGACCGTTAAAGTGTCACCTTATCGTGGAGTTACGTACCTTTATTATTTTCTTCAGACATGTCCTACATGAACTACAAGTTAATAATACTATATCCAAGATACTATAACATTTAACTGATTCCTTGGAGATTAAAAAAAAAATCATTTTCATATATCTTCTTAAAATAAAATTTTATCCAATATTATACGATATGCTTTCGAAAATTGATACAAGCATCGTCAAATTAAAGGAAGTAATAATATTACGAGACCAGCTGATGTCCGCGACTTCGTCCTCGTGGAGTTAGCATTTTAAATCACATGGGAACTACTTGATATTTTGGGATTAAAAGTAGCTTAGCTCACTCCTTGTATAATTCTATAGCTACCTCTGAAAGTTCCGTCGAAATCCGCGTTCGATTCCGAAGATAAGCCCTGACAAACAGCCAAACAGACAGAAAGGCAAAAGCTTTAAAAACGTGTGTTTGGATTAAATTCCATCGTTCAAATGATCATAGTTATTGAGGTAGATATTTCGAAATTACAGACACCAATTTTGTTCAAAAATTATTGTAGGTATATCTAGAGGTAGATTAATAAAATGGAAAGTGCTAAAGAGTGGAACGAAGTAACTAAAGAGCGATTTAAAATAACATCGATTTAGGGCCGTTATTAACTGACACTTATTATGCAGATAATAATACTTATTCTTTTTTAATAATAGTATCATAATATTATTATACGTACCCTACTTGATGAAAAGCATTTTTAACCCCCGACGCAAAAACGACGGGGTGTTATAAGTTTGACGTGTCTGTGTGTGTGTGTGTGTGTGTGTGTGTGTGTGTGTGTGTGTGTGTGTGTGTGTGTGTGTGTGTGTGTGTGTGTGTGTGTGTGTCTGTCTGTTCCCCTGTGGCGCTCAAACGGGTGGACCGATTTGAATGCGGTTTTTTTTGTTTGAAAGGTGAATTAGTCGAGAGTGTTCTTAGCTATGTTTGATGAAAATCGGTCCAAGATGGCCGCCGCTACAAAATGGCGGATGATATATTTTTTCACAACTCCCTTGATATGGGTATCAAATGAAAGGGCTTGACTAGTAGAATAGCACTATTGCAAATTCAAGATGGCCGCCGCCACTAAATGGCGAATGTCGGGGGTTTTTTAAATTTTCAATTTACACTTGTATATAAAGCATTATAATTACTTGAGCAAGTTCTTTATGAAATATCTACCATGTCGTCGTCGTCGTCGTAATCAACCAATTGACGTCCACTGCTGGACATAGGTCTCTTGAAGGGACTTCCACATGCCACGGTCTTGTGCCGCTTGTATCCAGCGGCTCCCTGCGACTCGTTTAATGTCGTCGGTCCACCTAGTGGGGGGTCTACCAACACTGCGCTTCCCGGTGCGAGGTCGCCACTCCAGCACCTTGGGACCCCAACGTCCATCGGTTCTCCGAACTATGTGCCCCGCCCATTGCCACTTCAGTTTCGCAATCCGTTGAGCTATGTCGGTGACTTTGGTTCTTCTACGGATCTCCTCATTTCTGATTTGATCGCGTAGAGAAACTCCGAGCATAGCTCTCTCCATCGCTCTCTGAGCGACTCTGAGCTTTCTTATGAGGCCCATAGTTAACGACCATGTCTCGGATCCGTATGTCATCACTGGCAACACGCACTGTTCGAAGACTTTCGTCTTCAGGCATTGAGGAATTTTGGACGAGAAGACATCGCGAAGCTTCCCGAACGCTGCCCATCCGAGTTGGATTCGGCGGTTGACCTCTTTCTCGAAATTGGACCTACCTAGCTGGACTGTATGTCCTAGGTATATATACTCGTCTACAATTTCGAGCACCGAGTTCTCAACGATTATCGGGTGAAGCGGGACATGAGTATTTGACATGATTTTCGTCTTACTCATGTTCATTTTTAGGCCCACCTGTTGAGAAACCCTGCTGAGGTCGTTGAGCATTGTATTAAGATCTTCCAGAGACTCCGCCATCACGACTATATCATCGGCAAACCGCAGGTGAGTGATGTACTCGCCGTTGATGTTGATGCCAAGTTCGTTCCAATTCAGAAGCTTAAAGACGTCCTCCAATGCTGCGGTAAAGAGCTTCGGGGAGATGACGTCTCCCTGTCGCACTCCTCGCTGCAATTGGATTGGTCTTGTAGTCTGATCCTGTATACGGACTGACATGGTGGCGTTTTCGTACAAACACTTCAGCGCTTGGATATACCGATAGTCGATCCGGCATCTCTGTAGTGATCTCAATACAGCCCAAGTTTCCACCGAATCAAAGGCTTTCTCATAGTCCACAAACGCTAAGCAAAGTGGCTGGTTATACTCTTCGGTCTTCTGTATAACCTGCCGCAGCGTATGGATGTGGTCTATGGTACTGAAGCCTTTTCGGAACCCGGCCTGTTCGGGAGGCTGGAAGTCGTCGAACCTACGAGCGAGACGATTCGTAATGACTCTCGAGAACAACTTATAGACATGGCTCAGCAGCGAGATGGGTCTATAATTCTTCAGCAAGGTGTTATTACCCTTTTTGAAGAAAAGAACCACCACGCTCCTGTGCCATGCCTCTGGCGTTATACCCTCGTCGATGACGGAATTGAACAATCGCTGAAAGATCTTAAGAACTGGTTTTCAACCTGCTTTCAGGAGTTCCGCTGTGATTCCGTCATCGCCTGGCGCCTTGTTGTTCTTCAGTTGTTTGAGAGCCATACTAATCTCGTATAGGCTGACGTCCGGGATATCTTCGGTATAGTGTCGGGTCAATTTGGCTCTGGGATCTTTAGCCAAATCTTCAACAGGCTTCTGCGTTGAGGTGTACAACTGTCCGTAAAAGTTCTCGACCTCTCTCAAGATATCAGGCTTTGAAGAAATGAGACTACCGTTGTCGGTCTTCAGTCGCGTCAGCTGGCTCTGTCCGATAGACAGATCTCTCGCGCGTATTTTTTACCACAAGAATTACTTACTACTTTTGACTTTCAACAGTAACATGTGTTGCTATATTACATGCTTATATTGAAGTGGCACGTAACAAGTTACGTATTACGTGCCACTACAATGCGTCAATGACACGAAATGTCACCGAGTGACATTTCATGTCATGCTGCGTCACGCCACGCGAGTGGGCGCTGCGCGGTACTTTTGTTGCGACAAGTGGCATGTGCTAGATCACTTGTCACAACAGATCACGTGTCATGCTACTTCGATGGGCGCTGCGCCTTACAATCTTTGTAACACAACAAGTACAAAACGGGGCATAAATAAACATTGTTTGTAACGAATCTCTGAAAATATCCGACACACCGAACCAATATTTTACGAAAACTCCGCCCCCAGTTCTTTGTGTTATTTACGCACAACAAACAAAAACTTGTTTGTTTGTGGGTCATTGACCGAATTAGATTTACGCGCTGTAATCTCCCAAATAATTCGTAATCGCTTAATTAATCTACGTAAATCCAATTGAAGCATACATTTAAATTATTATAGACAACTTAATATACCTAGTTAGTTATTTGAATGCATTAATGAAAAATGATCGAGCAAGCGGTTAACTGGTAGTTACCGTAGAAATCAACACTAGGCAGGTAGGTATACCTAATTAATTCTATGTATGACATAGATAATAAAGAAACATAAAACAATACAAAATCAGGGCTATATTTTTTTAATTGTTGGATAGGCTTAGGTACACTTGACGACAATCATACCTGATGGTAAGCAATGCTGAGGCGTTGGAACGCGCTTGCCTAGAAAATGCCTATTCACTCTTGCCTTGAAGGTACTTAAGTTTATGTATGCTTGGATGGAAAAGCGTGTAACTTTAAGCTTGAAGAACATAGGCATGATAACTGATACCAAAATATAATCCACTTACAAAGCTGCAAACTTTTTAGTAACTCCCTCTACAGTTGAACTAAATATCGTACTAGCACAGGTACTAGGTAGAGTATTCGGACTTATAACTTTTGAAATGAAATTTCATCACTGATCTCAATCAATCCAAGTTATTTATTAGTCTGTAATTCACTAAAGTATCTACTGATTGACTAACAAAATTATTGACTTGATGTTGGATGACAAACTGGAGATACCTGGACACCTTATCATTACAGTAGCATAGATTGCTGGCTAGACATAAAACTTAATTTGTTAATAAGTAGGTATATACCTATACCTAGTATGATTATTTTTAAATTTGTAACTCGTTCGAGGAAGCAAAATTGAGATTCGTGCAAGCGATCAGGCAAAAATAAGTACATGCTAGATTATATTTCATCCATTTACATTTTGTAATTTTCATAATTACTGTTTACTTTATTAATAAATGTCTACTTCACGCATGGATCGGATTTCATTAGTAGTACTTTTTACCTTTTTAACCCCCGACGTAAAAACGACGGGGTGTTATAAGTGTGACGTGTCTGTGTGTGTGTGTGTGTATGTGTGTGTGTGTCTGTCTGTTCCCCCATAGCGCTCAAACGGGTGAACTGATTTGAATACGGTTTTTTTGTTTGAAAGGTAAAGTCGAGAGTGTTGTTAGCTATGTTTGATGAAAATCGGCCCAAGATGGCCGCCGCTACAAGATGGCGGATTACATATTTTTTCACAACTCCCTCAATATGGGTACCAAATGAAAGGGCTTGACTAGTAGAATAGCATTATGCAAATTCAAGATGGCCGCCGCCACAAAATGGCGAATGTCGGGGGTTTTTTTTTAATTTTTAATTTATACTTGTATTTAACTTTGTTGGACCTGTCTACAATAGGTAGATACCTACCTACTTACATTTGCATTGGTACGAATATAACTCCGAATTAATGCCGCGGTGTAGCCGATCAAAATGTTTACCTATGAAATTCTCGTGTCACAGAAATGTGTCAGTTTTACATACAGACAATCCAACAATCGCGATAAGATAGCTCCGACAAATAATACGCCAATTAAATATTGTTGTCAGCGAGATGCCATTAACTAGAGGCGGCTATTTCCCGCAAAATCGCCTCAACCGTGGTTGTTGAACAATAAGGCCTGATTTTTTTTTATTTGATAAATTAACGCTGGATCTGTTTTTTTTTATAATAATAGCGGGCAAACGAGCAAGCGAGTCACCTGATGTTAAGTGATTACCGCCGCCCGTGAACATTAGCCGGCACCTGAGGAACCACTAATGTGTTGCTGGCTTTTGAGGATGGGGACTGGCTATTCAGCTCGCTGCCGGAACACATCGAATGCTTTGTGGCAGATTACGGATGAAGTGTGGTCGCTAGCCAGACAGATTTGGGGTAAAATTCTACCGCTTTGTGGTAGGCCACAAAGCGGTGATATCATCTAGATTACGTTGTGTGGTATCAGGCACAACGACCCGTAGAGGGGACTGAGAGCGTCAGGGCCTCGTTAGCATATTGGCAGGGTGCACCGCGCGCAGGTGAGGTTGACTTTGGCCACATACGTGAAATTTGGGCCACTTACACCCCTTACTCAAATTCTCAAAATGCTTACTCAAACTGTCAATTTATTATATTATATCCCTATCTTTATCTTAAGACGAAACTCTTATTTATTTATTTATCAGTAATCAACAGCGTTTTTAAAAACAATTAATGTTGATTATGCTTATAATTAAATAATAAGACCACAAAGATTACATAGCAATAAAATGAAAACTAATTGAAAGTTAAACAGAGAAGTGGTATGCATGATGCTTATGGTTTGAAAAAGAGTAAACGGCATGAATGTTGATTGTTGATATATTTATTGTATATAGTATTAGTGTTATTATTGTTATTATTGATTAGTTCGTTAAATAAATTAGTATTTATAATATTTTCACTGTGATTAATTTTATTATAATTATTTGTAATTTCAAATTTATAGCCAGGCAATAATAGGCAATAATATAACTAAATAATTTTTTTATTAGTTATTGTTTATATAATTATATTTATTAGTTAGATTACGTCTTTGTACTAACATTAGGGCGCTTTTTTGACGCCCTATTTATGAGGATTGTATCTCTATTTTTTTAACTCAAAGACACTCCACCATTTGTGTGACACACAATTTGAGGCTTTGGAAAAATTCATTTTTTAGGTCAATATCGCGGTAAACTTGTTTGGTTCATATTTCATAAGCTAGTGAAATTTGATATGACTACTTGCGTGCGAGAAGTTAAATGTATTTCATAATAACAATAAAATTATTTTAGATACTTATTTCGTTAACAACGAATTTATATAAATATTAAATATTAATTTTAATATTTTTAGTAGATACTAGCTTTTGCCCGCGGCTTCGCCCGCGTGAATTTCGGTTTTTCACAAATCCTGAGGGATAAGTAGATTTCTGGTCCACCCGCCCCCCGCCGCGCGGCGGCGTACCGCGGTACCGCGTACGACGGGCGCAGGGCGCAGGGCGCAGTGCGCAGGGCGCAGGGGTGCGCGGCGCGGGGAGTTCCGTGCAGCGCGAGCGTCGCGGT
This sequence comes from Melanargia galathea, assembly GCA_920104075.1. NCBI lineage: Eukaryota > Metazoa > Arthropoda > Insecta > Lepidoptera > Nymphalidae > Melanargia > Melanargia galathea. The sequence goes on along the minus strand of OV049855.1, from coordinate 32,415,543 downwards.
CGGCCGTCACGCGCAGCGAAAATACCTATCAGGGCGTTTTTTACCGATTTCAACACAACTCCTTTTTTGAAAGTCGGTTAAAAAAGTAGCCTATGTTACTCCTTGGTTAATCCTCTACTTGTCTGTGAAAGTCCCGTCAAAATCGGTTCAGCCGTTTCGAAGATTAGCCCGTTCAAACAGACAGACAGACAGACAAAAATTTTAAAAACGTGTGATTCGGTTATGGTATCGTTCAAATAACCATATGAGCTTAATATGTGGTAGTTATTTCGAAATTACAGACAGACACTTCAATTTTATTTATTAGTATAGATTAAATTCAGCGACTGGGTAGAGTTCTGTCAATATTTCAAGGTACCTACTACAACTGAAACCCACTTGTTAACATGCTTAACGTAGTAAGTAGCTATGTGAGATTAGTAGAGATCATGTTTAGTGGGATTAGTGTCATATAGCCTGCTCCTCATAGATACAAAAAAGCGTTGCCTACTAATTTTTGATTGCTGAATCCTGAATCTTAAATTCCTACCCAACTCCAAAATCTTGTGCATGCGGTACCAATGCCATGTATATCCACTAACTTTTTACTATTATTTAGGTACACAGTTAATCACTTTGTAAATAAATAAAGTTACTGCTGCAGGGTATAATCATAATATAGGTCTCTTGTATGGACCTTCACACACCGCGCTCTTGTGATGCTTTTATCCGTATTTTTGTATAGGTACATTAGGGACCTTTCAGATAGACCGGCGCGGAGAGCAGAGCAAATTTTAATCGCATTTAAAATAGAATCTTAAGACATTGAAATAAGCTTTATTTTTACATTTTATCTCTTTTATGATAAGAGGATGCTCGAGGATGCTCCCAATACGCTCTGTGTGAAATATTAAGAGCAGCCGCTCGGCTGCTCGTCGAGCCGGTCGGCTGCTCTATGCTCGTGCTCTTTCGCGCTCGAGCATCCGACCAGCTCCGTTCGCGTGCTCTTTCATGCTCGCACAGCCGACCGGACCGTAGGCCGAATTGCTCTGCCGTCCGGCCCAAGAGCGTACGCTCGGCTCCGAACGCATCCGCGTGTCCGTTCACACAGACCGGCGCGGAGAGCAGAGCAAACTTAAACGGCCGGTCTGTGTGAAAAAAGAAATGCTCTCCGATGCTCTCCGCGCCGGTCTATCTGAACGGTCCCTAAGTTAGATAATAACTGAAAGAAATAATTATTATCTCTTCAAGCGAAGACCAAAGAATTTATTATACTTACTTAATAATATAATTAGGTTTTAAAATATTACCTTCCCTAGCCTACGTTAAGTTTGCATACCAAATATTATGCATGAATTGTCAAAGGCACGCGCACGCATTCCACCGACAAGTCGTCATCTATCTAGTTGTTTGTGCCGTCGCGGTGCCACAAACAAAACGGTCCATTTAGAACTAGATCATTACCGTTCATTCTTCTTACATCGACTATGTTTACTTTACTATACTACTAATAGTAATTTAGTAGTAGTAGCCAGTTTGTTTGAGATTTATCTGTTGGACGAAATATGAAAAATATTATGACATTTATGAATAGATGAAATCTAACTTTTCGGAGTTATGTGCGTTTTAAGTATTTAAATATCACTTGCTTTAACGGTGAAGGAAAACATCGTGAGGAAACCTGCATGCCTGAGAGTTCTCAATAACGTTCTCAAAGGTGTGTGAAGTCTGCCAATCCGCTTGGCCAGCGTGGTAGACTATGGCCAAAACCCTTCTCACTCTGAGAGGAGACCCGTGCTCTGTTATAGTGAGCCGGTAATGGGTTGATCATGAATAGATGAAAAAAATGCAATGAAACCCCATTAATATGAAGTATATTGCATTTACTATCCAGTTACAGAACTTCAATTATTTATTAGCATGAATGTAATGAGTAATGAGACAGACAGTAACTTTTCACGTAAGGTTGCTTATTTTTTTTCAACACCAAAACTAATAAAAAATAAGCGTTTGATCTTAGATATGAATCATTAATTTAAAAATGAATGCAATAAAACATTTAAACATAAACACTTTTATTAAATAATTGGTAAAATATGGAATACATACCTACTTGCAAAAAATATTATAACTAGTTTTTATAAAAAGCGTCGCAAAAGCTTAAAGATTAGACACAGATGAGTCGCACTGATTTTATCATATGTTGGACTATGCCGTAAAGGTTTAAGTTATAGCTATTAGATAAAATTGCACCATAAAACAACATTAGGACCGCATGAAAACCTCATTAAAACCCTAGACAAAACCAGACAGTCAAACAAACGGTGCATTTAAACCGCTGGCACAGATCAGCGATGATCCCATAGACCGGCGCCGGCCGCCTACAGCCAAGTGTTAACGCATTGACCGAACCATCTGAATCATGCGAACATGCGGCGTTACTTAACATTCCTATCCGATTCACATGATAATTACTCAAATAAATCATTTGGTGCGCGCGCTATTATTAAATATTCTCTAGGATTAAACGGTGCATGCGCGTCGATGCTGCAAATAGCTTTATAATAACTACACGGATGATACAATCAGTGCTAATAATAACGCTCGATGTGTATTCTATTGTACATTAGTCGTTTGTATTGTAAACACTACGTTTGATGTAGACACGCTAGTATTGTAAACACTAAGTTAGCCCGTAGTAACGGCACCATCAAGGTTCCAAGTTCGAACGCATTGATCGAAAGATAAATAATAACTTTGAACAAAATAACAAGAAATGAAAAAATATAAATATCAACTATATTCTACTAAAATAATTACTTTGCATAGGTATACCTAATTCTAGTGAAAAAATTATACGAGGCAAAAAAAATCGGCCGTTTATTCCAAGATGAAGTGACAATTTACTTAATTATTTATTTAAGACGTCTACCGAAGCAGTTCATCTATGTCCATAAAACAGTACCCTCGCTGACTGACTAACAGACGATGCACAATCTAAAGGTTTAAACCGGTGGATCCATAGACAAACCAATTTTTTGGAGTTAATCTATACTAATAAATAAAATTGAAGTGTCTGTCTGTAATATCGAAACAACTACCTCATATTAAGCTCATATGGTTATTTGAACGCCACCATAACCGAATCACACGTTTTTTAAATTTTTGTCTGTCTGTCTGTCTGTCTGTCTGTCTGTCTGTCTGTCTGTCTGTCTGTTTGAACGGGCTAATCTTCGGAACGGCTGAACCGATTTTGACGGGACCTTCACATAGAAGTAGAGAATTAACCAGGGAGTAACATAGGCTACTTTTTTAACCGACTTTCAAAAAAGGAGGAGTTGTGTTTTTCTACCTATGTACACCGATATCTCCGAGATTTCTGAACCGATTTTTTTTTATCGATAGAGAAACATTGCGGCCCTGTTCTATAAAAAATTTGGATTCCAACTCCTCAATCCTGATGCTGTATGGGACCTAATCCCCGAAACTAATGGGTTTTTAGAAACTTTCGGTTATTTAAATTGATATTGGGGGTTATACAATTAAAGACTTTATCGTTGAATGAACTCGAGTAGGTACATATCCAACTCCTCAACCCTGATGCTGTAAGGAATTGTATTCCGAAATCGTGGGTATCCCATGGGATTTTTCCGTTTTGGGGACGGGTTTCTACAGATAAGCTGCTTTTTGTTCTGGAAAATCAAAAGTTCCCACGGGATTTTTAAAAACCTAAATCCACACGGGCGAAGCCGTGGGCATCATCTAGTGTTCCTTATATTGGTATTTAGTACACTAGAGATGTGCACTAAAGAGAGATTTTTGAAATTGCAACCCTAAAAGAGCGAAAAGTAGTGAAAAATTCCTTAATGACGTAGTCGGAAGTTGTGAACATCAGCTACTTATATTAAACTACTTTAAAGTAGATCAAGAAACAAACTACCTACACTATAAAATTCTTCATTGTTGTTTAATAAAGTAAATATAAATTGTTAAACGTCCTCGAATGTATTTAATTAAAAATCTTCTGCGTTGATAAATATATCCCTATATTTATCAAGGCAGAAGCCAACCAACAAGATGGTTTTATGCGTTTGGGTGGCGACCTCTGTGGTGAAAAATGCGACATTGTGTTTCGGACGGTGTATCGAGATAAGCTCTAAACAAATTCGTTAGGCGCCAGTAAATTTGGTAAATTCGTTAACTATTTCCGACCAAGGTCGTGAGTTCATCGCGCCGAATAGGGCAACATCTTTATACGGAGAGGCGCACTCACAGAGAGGCCGCCTAGAAAACAGAGTGTAAAGTGAAAAGCTACGTTCATATGTTTTCATAACAATATTTTTCTGTTTATAGAAATTAAACTGTGACTTTTTATATTCCTTAGAGACAATTTTTTATCATACGAATAGATACTAGTATTATAGCGTATTATGCCAAGTTTCAAAATAATATTTAAGATATTTTATCTGATTATAATAGTCTAATAACAGCTATACTCGATATCTACAACATTATTGAAAGCTCGATATTTTTTGGTTCTTGCTTAAGCGGTTAGATTGTAGAATTAGTGATTAAGGGCATGCCACAATGTTTATCTTTGATATCTTAAAAACACACAATCACATCACAATAATCACATCACAATAATCATCTTAAAAACATGTAGGTAGCACGACCATCCACATTTTATGCTGTTGGTGAACTGTCATTGAGTTCTACCATCGAGGAGTAAACCCCATACATTAGGCATTAAAAAGCGCCCCCATGCTTAATGAATACTTCATTAATTTTTACAATATAACAAACAACCGATTATTTTTGGCTCTTGTTCCATAGAGTAGATAGGTGCTTATAACTAATATGTTTTATTTTAATCATTATTTTATAAGGCAAATCACTACTCGTACACGATAACGTAGGTCGAGTCCATATTGCGCGACATTGCTACTCTAGTAATGTGACAACTCTTTGGCAACCGCCATGAAAATGGCCGAATTATTATTACGTGACATGATTTATGAGGCGGGCAACTGTCATTCTTTTGATCTTTATAAGGGAAATCTTCACTTTGTTACACCGCGACAACATGTTTGCGTAACAGTCTTTTGGCTTCAATAAACATTGATGAACACACACATTCACCCATATGGGCCTCCGTATCATTTATTTTTGTCAGACGTCAACTTTTTAGCTCTTAATAATATTCAGGTATGGTCACAGTTATCAATAAATTATGTATAGGTACCTACTTACTTGGAGCGATTCAAATTAAAATCAACTCCAGTTGAAAATCGCATACCTTTTGTACCCAAATGTCGTGGAGTCACTGCTTTTAAAACTTCTGTATTTATATTTCACTAGCTTTCGCCCGCGACTTTGTCTGCGTGGAGTTAGGTTTTGTATCTAGTTTATGGGGTTGCCACAAGATTTTTAATCCCGCGGCATCTGTTTATCCAGGTCAGTTTGTGGAAATCCGGGATCAAAAGTAACCGACGTCACTTTCTAGGTTTTTACTTAAATATACTATACTACTACTTTATACTACTACTTTCAGTCTGATATATGTTAAGTCAGACTGAAAGTAATATAGTAATACCTATACCAGAATTTTCAAGTTAAAAACGTGACATTAGTTACGTTATTCCGTGTATCGATGTATATATAAAATCATATTATGTATCCATCTATGGATACATAATATGGATACATAACATCTATGGAATTTGGAAATATAGAGTGCATGTGCATATGTCCTCCAATACCCACGAAAGTAAACGGCCAAGGCTCACAAAGGGTTGGAGCGCCAAAAGACACTTGCAGTCTTACTTAAAAAAATTACTTGTTTTGTTTAACTAATGACTAAATTTAACGTTTGACAGTTTTTGTGTTGCAAATCTGTCCAATTGTCCAACCTACAGTTTAAAATAAACACTTGTTCAACATTTGTTTTAATTTTTTAGGGTTCCGTAGTAAACAAGGAACCCTTATAGTTTCGCCATGTCCGTCCGTCTGTCCGTCTGTCCGTCTGTCCGTCTGTCCGTCTGTCCGTCTGTCCGTCTGTCCGTCTGTCCGTCTGTCCGTCTGTCCGTCTGTCCGTCTGTCCGTCTGTCCGTCTGTCCGTCCGTCCTCGGTTAATCTCAGAGACTATTAGTGCTAGAAATCCGTGATTTGGCATGAGTATAAATATTAATCACGCCGACAAAGTGGTGAAATAAAATTTTGATAAATATTTTTTTTTAGGGTAGCTCCCCTACATGTAAAGTGGGGATGAATATTTTTTTTCTCGTCTACCCCATAGTGTGGGGTACCGTTGAATAGGTCTTTTAAAAATACTGTGGATGTGGGAACATCATTTTTCGATTTCTAGATCCGTTTGTAAAATATGATGTTTTAAAGTGCAAATTTTTATTAGAGTCAAGTGTCCCCCCCCTCTATCAGCCAAATGGCAATATATAGGAACTTGAAAAAATTCACAACAGTAGGGTATATAATCAATTTTAAAGGAAAACTATCACGGCTAAGTAGGGTTCACAGGTTAAGGAGTTATATCTGTTTTTCGAGGATTGTGACTACGGAACCCTACACTGCGCGTGGCCCGCCACGCACTTGGCCGGTTTTTTTATAGTAACTGTTTAAACCTGGATCTTTAAGTCTTAAAGTAAACATGACTCACGAGCGTAGTTTTATCCGAACCGCTCAAGCTACGTCGTTGTAGATTGTTGTAGACAAACAGAAGCTAAAACAATAACGGGCAAAACCAGGCTCAACCTTGACCAATATACCTATTTAAAGAAAACTGAGTGCATCGAAGTTGAAAACGGTTTCTTTAATCTATTCGTTATTTAACATGCAAACAAGACTCTTGTTTACCCACCGATATTTCACATTTGTGTAAATATTTTTTACAAAGACTGTATATATACCATAAGTATCTATTCAGACGGACCACATCACAGCGGTCAAATGTTGGCGCCAGACAATGGGTGTTCGGGAATGATCTTACTGCAGCCGTTTGAAGCTGCCACAAATAGGATAGTTAGCCTATGTTTGGCTATGATCATTATTTTAAATACGTAATAACAAATACAAATAAAATATAAAGAACACTTTTTTAAATGTGACAGTATTAAATATTATTAAATACTAGTTTTTGCCTGCGGCTTCGCCCGCGTGAATTTCGGTTTTAAACAAATCCCGAGGGAATTGTGGATTTTCGGTTCCCGTTCCCGCTCCCTTTTCCAACCTTTATACCTACTATCAAAGAAGTTCGCTATAGTAATCTACCTATAGCTGTAGCTATAGATTTCGGGTTTTTCAAAATCCCGTGGGAACTGTGCAATTTTCCTGGATAAAAAGTAGCCTATGTTTTAAGTCAGGGCAGAGTCCATTCAAAATTTCAGCCAAACCGGTTCAGTAGTTGCGGCGTGATTGAGTAACAAACATCCAAACATCTAAACATCCAAACATCCAAACATCCACACTTTCACATTTATAATATTAGTAGGATTTTAAATAAATGGATATTTGAATATCTCCCTCGCACGCCCGCACAAAAATACTCCCCATCACCAAAAAAATACTTCTTACTCATTTTACTTATTAATTTTTAAACGGATTTTTTTTTCTGTTTTGGATTACTAAGAAATGGTATGGTAAGTATTACCGTATTCTGGATGTAGTCAGCGCTTGCGTGTTGACAAGTGCCGCGTGTGATTTTGTGGTGCATTTATAGCTACGATATCAGTTCGTAACAGCCACTGAACGCAACTGCAAATTGTGATATGAAAGAATGGAAAATGAATGAAAATATACGTTTTAATACAATACTGTGCCCGGAGACCGGGGGGCCGGGTTGTGGCACTTCTGAGAGACCCTTGGAGAAGACTGGTACATAATTTATTATTTTGTGACGTTAATTACCTGGCTCGGTATGCAGTGTGCAAACAGTTTTATCAGCTTGCCGACCAATTGCATAATGTGTGTAAAATATTCGCAAAAACACTTCCTGTGTTAATATACACTGTCTAATGTTTAAAACCCGTGACACGAATTCAAATTCGCATTACTTTGCTTATTTTTTTATTCCATTTAGACTGACGTTTATTAAAGATTGGTTACCATGGTCCATGGTGTATTCTTTGAACTGTAACCCGTTTGAACCCGGTTCGGTATAAAATTAATCAAGTCTTATGATACTTTATACTTTACAAGTATAAATTAAAAATTTATAAAACCCCCGACATTCGCCATTTTGTGGCGGCGGCCATCTTGGATTTGCATAGTAGAATAGCTACTAGTCAAGCCCTTTCATTTGATACCCATATTAAGAGAGTTGTGAAAAAATATGTAATCCGCCATTTTGTAGCGGCGGTCATCTTGGATCGATTTTCATCAGACATAGCTAACAACACTCTCGACTAATTCATTCATGTCTTCGCATTCAAATCGGTTCACCCGTTTGAGCGTTACAGGAAAACAGACAGACACACACACACACACAGAAACGTCAAACTTATAACACCCCGTCGTTTTGGCGTTGGGGGTTAAAAATACACAAACAGAAGATAGTTGTTGAATCGTAACGCATAGACTGCTATACCTACATTAAGTCTCTTGTAGAGACTTCTATATTATGGCTCCCTGAGTCTCATTTAAATAGAGACGTGAAAGTGGGGTCCTGCCAATACTGCGCTTTTTACCCGACTGGGTTATGTGTTTCACCTGTGTGTATGTATGTCCATTCCTATGTCCGCGTGTAACTAATCAACGGCTCAACGGATTTTGATAAATGATACGTCATTAGATTTGTCTCAATGACGCGAGTGTTATAGGGTACCTAAATTTAAAAAAAAATCAAAATGGCGGACTTTATGCGCTTTAATGTGCGAGCTGAAAAAAAATTTTTTCTTCAAGACCCTCGAGTGGGGTATCAAAATAAAGGGATTCAAAAGGCAAATACGAAAATGTATAAATTTATATATTTGGAAACAATTTGGAGTGATAAATCGTAGAAAATGACCGTTTCCTATGTCAGTTCGTAACTACTTAACGGCTCAACCTATTTTGATAAATTATACGTCATTAGATTTGTCTTGACGGCGCAAATGTTACTGGGTACATAAAATTCATAAAAAATCAAAATGGCGGATTTTATGCACTTTAATGTGCGGGCTGAAAAAAATTTTTTTCTTCAAGACCCTCGAGTGGGGTATCAAAATAAAGGGCTTTAAAAGGCGAGTACGAAAATGTATACAATCTATATGTTTTAAATCAATTTGGAGTGACAAATCATGAAAAACAAAATAAATAACAACTACACTGTAAGTGGTACGGTGGTAGTTTATTAATTTTTTAGTTCGTTTGTAGCATGGCAGTCGGGTTTTTTTAATTTTTAAATTATAGCTTGTTATGAGAGTAACTATTAATTATATTTAGATAAATTAAACTCAACAAGTTTGAATTAGGAAACACTAGTCAAACAAATCCTTCAGAAATAATATAGAAACATTCATCTGACGAGAATGCAGATAAAGAACACGAAAAAAAAAACGCCTTCGATTACTCACTCACAAAGTGTTCCATTTACACCCACAATACATCCGCGATGCGGGACGATAAATTCGTCGATTATCGTCGATACTAATGCACAGCTGGACAATATTCCGATTTCCGCCGTTCCGCAATCGAGAATAAGCATTAACGTATCAATAGTAATCGCGAAGGGCGTCGTTGTTTACGTATGCCGTCAACTCGGTGTATCCAATCTGTCTCATTCTACACTCGTAAAACAAGAGATAAAGTTCGTAAACTGAAACCCGACTACGCTTAGTAATTTAATTTAATACAAAATAATAATTTAGTGTGCAGAACGTGGGGCGAGCAAGTAGTGGCGCCATCTATTATGTATATCCCAAACTAAATAATATTTTACTTTTGCCGCTCGGACGTCGCTTCTTGATTTTTTCGTATATAAAATGTAGCCTATGTCACCCGGACCATATAACAAAGAATTAATTGACACCTCATTCATCAAAATCGGCCCAGTAGTTTAGGCGCTATGGTGGTACACACAGAATCTCATACAAAAATCGGCCACAAGCATATATGTACATACATACATACATAGACTGTTAAAATCATAACCCTTCCTTTTGGCTCTGCCGTAGTCGGGTAATAATACCGTCGAACATTACTGCACCAATTTTTGGATCGATTTTCATCAAACATAGTTAACAACACTCCCGACTAATTCACCTTTCACACAAAAAAATGCATTCAAATCGGTTCACCCGTTTGAGCGCCACAGGGGAACAGACAGACAGACAGACAGACGCACACACACAAACACGTCAAACATAACACCCCGTCGTTTTTGCGTCGGGGGTTAAGTATTGTGAAGGGTTCAATAATCCAAAGATGATGACGGCTTCCGATTATACAGAGAAATTCCACTCTTAACTATCATTCCTGTGTCACTTTGTGTCAATTTACTCGTTTGAGAGTTTGCTGGTCGTGATCAATTAATCTATTTGCTTATTGTAATAAATTAACTAACTACAGGTGTTTTTATTGGATAAATACTTCTAGTAAAATAATAACTTCTAGAAAAGTTAGTCGTCTTCTAAAAAGTTACGAAGCAAATAAGTAAATATCCATAAACACAGCACTCTATCACGTTAACTATGTTTTAAAAACCGCCAAACACAATACATTACAGTATTCACACATAATATTTTGTCGATCGTTTATTCACCAAATCGAAACCAATACCTCAATTTCATTTTGTCCTTGACTTCAAAAATAAGCTATTAATTTACTTCTATAATAAATGCGTAGATCTAAAAATTTTCAAACTTAATCTGGATCAATTAGAGAATAGTCGGCATTATCGTCGTCCATTCATTTGCTGGTAGCGCGTGCAGCGGATAACTACACCTGTCCGTCAAATCGCAGCTATCTGGAAAGCTTTATCGTGCATTAACCTGCAGTGTTAAGGCTAACTTGCTTTAACAAATATTGTGAAGTTTCCGTTCATCGATTTGGCAATAGCACGTGAATTTGGTGTAAACTTAACACTATGACTTCACAAGTTAAGGACGCGAGACCTAAGTTTGTTTGCCATTCGTCATAAGTAGTTCTTCATTTCGTTTAGCTATGATAATATATGTATATTTTCCTCTGTATTTTCTTAAAAGTGTTTTTGTCCTTGTGTGACGTGTTTCTTGATTACTTATTATAAAGTTTCCAATATCAACTGATTCATTTTCAAACGGATGTACCTACTAATAAATATTGTATTCGCTAGCATATTTTCTTGTTATACATTAATTTTAATTCTATCTCTACTCTGTCCTTGTGATTCATCAAAATCTTCTGATTATTTAATAAATAATCGATTTCAAGCTATGGTTCAAGTTGTAATATTTTATTAAGAAAAATTATTAAACATGGAAAGTATCAGAGTTATAAATAAATTGGGCAACTTTTGATTCCAAGGAATGCGTTATTTTTATATTAACTAGAATATAAATGTTATCATCGATAATGCACCTAAAAAACTTTACAGAATAATGTGTGTCGTAAACCATAATCATCATCATCATGATCAACCCATTACCGGCTCACTACAGAGCACGGGTCTCCTCTCAGAGTGAGAAGGGTTTTGGCCATAGTCTACCACGCTGGCCAAGCGGATTGGCAGACTTCACACACCTTTGAGAACGTTATGGAGAACTCTCAGGCATGCAGGTTTCCTCACGATGTTTTCCTTCACCGTTAAAGCAAGTGATATTTAAATACTTAAAACGCACATAACTCCGAAAAGTTAGAGTTGCGTGCCCCGGGATCGAACCCACGACCTCCGATTAGAAGTCGGTCGTCCTAACCACTAGGCTATCACAGCTTTTTTCAATATAGTGTTATTAATTGGTGAAATACCTTAAAGTATCTAAGAAGGGATCAAGTTTATGGTCACTTAATGTAGGCCGACGTTAAACGTTGCCATTAAGCCAAATATATATCATTTTGTAAGGTACTCTATAATAGCACTTAGTTTAGTTGATCTAAAATTGATTTGGAAGTAACTAATGTTCATAATTATTTAACTTTTAGAATATAAATAATTTCGAAATGGTACTAAGTGAAATTAAAGTAAGAAAAATGCTGTAGAATTTTTGGATGACAGCCCATCCAACCATATAATATTATAATATTATAGACACCTCACTGGGAGATGACGATTGATGCGTGCAGGTACTTTACAATCCGGTTTTTTCTTTTTTAATATTAGTCCTCTCTTATGTATTCAATTTTGTGTTTGTATATATGTGTTTAGATATATTAGTAGTTGTGTTGTATTACGGCTTGTCTCTGTTTTCATGCTGTGACTGCCTTTAGTTGGGGTGGCATATCTGCTTGGTACCTGTAATTTTTGTATTGGCATGATTTTTGATATGTTGCTCTGTTGGCGGTCCTTAATAAATAAATAAATAAATAAATAATACCAAAATAATTTAGTGTGTCCATCTTGCATATAAATTATTAATTATAGCATCATAACAAAGCATAGAGATAGAGAAATAAGAGTTGCCACAGGATTTCTGAAAACTTTTTCAAAATTATAAATTCACGCGATCGTAGTATTCGGATCAATTATAATTTATAATAATTATTATAAAAGTGATGCTCTTGAAATCGTCTGATTAAAATCTATAGAATATGTTCATTATCATTACAAAAATGTGATCAATTCGCTCAGCGGAAGCTACACATTGATGGAAAGAACATTATATAAATATTTTCAACATGAAATTCTTCTTAAATATACCTAAGAGTTTTGTAAAAATATTAAATTTTTTCACGTGTCGATAAATACTCCCTGGCCCGGAAATACCTGGCATAGTTATGATGCATTACGTAAACGAGTAGGTTGGCAAAAACTAAACTATAAAATTACTTTTAGAATTTTCTACGTCAGCTTCTTGGGCTATTATATACCTATGTACCTAGTACTCTACTTTTACGAACTCAATAATACATGTTGTTGATACCATACCTAAAAGATTTTCGCTTCACCATTACCATTACAGGATGGAGCGCACTTAGTGACTTAACACTGAACTCTGAAAGGGTTCCGCAAGTGTCTACTGTTACATCGCTTGAATTTCAACAGCATCTTACAGAACACTTAATTGATAAGACGCTGGTAGGCTTTCGATTTCAGTCAACGAGGAAGTTTCCTGATGATCTTGAAAATATCATATTTAACAAAATGGTATTAAAATATATGTAGATCAAAACAACGAACATTTTTTTAAATCCATCAATTAATTATTTAATTTTATGTATTTTAATTGCAAAATCACTCCCTCGAGTGTAACGTCATCCAAACGGTTCCAAGGTATTTTTTCTGTTTTACTTGTTTTTACCAATTTCTCAGAAATTTCTGAGCCAATTTCCGTGGTTTTTTTTTTAATCAACAAATTCAAAGTATTTCGTGTCTCTTGGCAAGGACTTCTTCTTCACGGCAACACATTTTATTATCTTCTGTTCCTTACATCGCTTCTTCAGCTTAGATATTACAGATTGAATTATAGGTCCCCCTTTTTCACCTGACGGTGTAAGGGCCGCATATCCAGTCATGACCAAATCAGAAAACAAAACTAGAGCCAATTCAAAAACATATTTGAACCTGTATCTTTCATAAACAAGAGTTGAATCAATGAGTTTCCGCTGCATCGAGTAACTCATTAAAAATCGTTTCGTTAAGAATGCTTCGCCTTAAGGGGAAAGTCTTGCATGTAATTATGTAAGAGAAAATCGCTTCTAAAGGATACTGCCGCCACCTACAGGGAAATTACTACTTCTAAATTGTGCTGCAGACTTCTCATTAGTTTTCATATCTATATCATTACTTATAAGTGCATAATAATGGTTTTAATATATGTATACAACGTTAGTTTTACTTTGCACAAAAACCGAAACACGTGTCAAATATTTTTACATTAAAAATATTTATACAAAATTTAAAAAAAATATAATGAAAAGTAACGAAGTTATAAGCTTGTTATGTTGCGTCGTTGTCCTCAAAAAAAATGGTCACCGCAAGCCGTCGCCGCAGCGCCTAGCGATTGACGCGAGTTGAATGACCGCCGCTGTGTGCCGACCGTCAGCTGATGCGCGGTAAATCGTTGTGTCTAAGCTTGTAGGATTTCAAAATATTTTTGGACAAAAATATAACACTATATAAAAATGGTTGGATTCGATTTTGTTACTGATTCTGAACAAACTACTTTCAGGTTTTGCGTAAAGTAAAACTAACGTTGTATACTTACTATATATGTAAGTATTAAAGGACAGCTTCCCTTCTAATTCTGCGAATATGAGTTTATAAAATACTTTTATTTTAAGGAATATCAAACATGTTTCATTCAAAATTATTGAGATATTCTGAATATTTCCGCTCCAATTTGTGTGAACACTTTTAATTTATACGAGTGGGGTTTAAATCTATCTTTTGAATTAAATGCGCTTCCAGCAGTTGAGTTGATGACGCTTAGCTAAAAAATAATATTATTTGAAAAACTTAATGTACTAATATTTTAAAATGATAAAGATATAAATTGAAAATTTAAAAAACCCCCGACATTCGCCATTTTGTGGCGGCGGCCATCTTGAATTTGCAATAGTGCTATTCTACTAGTCAAGCCCTTTCATTTGATACCCATATCAAGAGAGTTGTGAAAAAACATGTCATCCGCCATTTTGTAGCGGCGGCCATCTTGGACCGATTTTCATCAAACATAGCTAACAACACTCTCGACTAATTCACCTTTCAAACAAAAAAAACCGCATTCAAATCGGTCCAGCCGTTTGAGCGCCACAGGGGAACAGACAGACACACACACACACACACACACACACAGACACGTCAAACTTATAACACCCCGTCGTTTTTGCGTCGGGGGTTAAAAACTAACACTGTATGTATATATATACCTACCTACGCAGAGCTGTCTATCCCTAAAAGCCTATAAGGGGTTAGGGGTATAAACAAAGTCTCAATCCGCGTTATTCTATTTCTTTGTAGATTTTAATGCGATTTTTATCAATATTTATAAAAATTGAGGAAGGCTCATCAGCGCGAAGGCAAGGCGAGTGAGCTAGTTTGTTATTGCTTTTAATTAATGTACTTAAGTATAATAATACAAAATAGAAAAATTCATCTAGGCGTAACAGGAGATTTACAATTAACAAACCACAATAGGTGGTTATGTTTCCATCAGCCTGTCTACAGCAGCAAATAAATTAATTGACCTACATCTGCAGTCTGCACTTTAATAGGTAATCTGAATTTTTACGTGGCTCTATGTTTAACTTTTGGCATTTAAAAAATAAAATAAAAAGTACTTAAGCAAGTTTAACTATGAATTATAATTATGTATTTTTCTTTCCTACCAGGAACTAAGTATTTAAACTTTAGTTAAGTTGATCTATACATATTATAATAAAATCGTAGACTTGCCGTATCTGTACATTAAAGATTTTTGCAAAATAATAACTGGGGGATGTTAGGGATAAGTAATAGAACGTAAAAAGCTATTTTTGAAATTTTTGTCTGTTTGCCTGTTTATCTGTTTGTCTGTATGTTTGTGTGCGCATCACGCAAAAACTACTGAATGAATTGAAATGAAACTTGGCATGATTTAAGTTCATACTACGAAGTAACATATAGGATACTTTTTATCCCGAATTTCAGCACGGTTCCTTTGGGAGAGGGGATGAAAGTCAAAATGTGTACTTAGCTGTAATTCATTCGAGGTCCGATTTCATTTATTCTTTTTTTGTTAGAAATAGGAAATACCTTAAAGATTACTGGCTAATCTCTCAAAGGCTGGATCGCAGTGCTTTTCCCACTCGTCTGAATGAAGTGCGCGTTTTTCTAACACGGTATCGCCATGTGACCTATCCCGAGCTTCGGCATAATATTCATTTTTGCGTCACGCTCGTAACTCGTAACTCGTAAGGTAGTAAGATGGCACGGCGCGCCCGCCGCAGTTCACACTGGGAGCGCGCGACTTGCACACCGTGTGACCGCGACCGTAGCGGGAAATTGGCGCCAAAATGCGGAACTGTCGCACCCGATTGACAGTTTAGAAATTCCTTTTCGTGCACCGTTCTCGAACTCGGTCTACGGACGGACCGGACGTGAAGTGTTTTATTGACGCATGGAAATCATCTGTGAAAAACTGCGTAATTTTACCGAAAAATTTTAACTTTTTTTTTTTTTTTTTGGGGTAACCATTTTGTAATATTTTTTTAGATAGGTAAAAAAGGCGCTAAAATAACAAGTCGCACGTGTTTTGTTTGCGATATAATTTAGCGATATTAACGCTGTTTTAGCGGAACAAAAACGAAGGCGAATAAAATTATCCAATTTGCGTTCTGTCAAACATGAGCTGTGAAGAAATATGTCATAATAAAGCTTCTGTTTTGACAGGACAAGTGTAAAAATCTAAAAGTATTTTTCTCTGTCAGCTCACTATGATATATTTTAATGAAAACACATAATTTTGAGGCAAAGATAAAAGTGATATTATGAGGACTTAATTTCGGTACATTATTCTCACTAATATTAGGCAAATATTACGACATCGAAATGAATGATTAAAATTAAAATGTTCGAGCATTTTTCATGAACACAACGTCTGAAGCTTCAAGCTTGTTTGTCGAATGTCGACTATAAATCTTTTGTAGTTTTATTAAAATGATTTTTCGTTCTGTGTGCTTAGTCTAAAGCGGAGCACTCGAAAACGAACTCGAAAACTATTGATCGATTTCAGAGTAAAATAGACCTAAAATGGCTTGTATTAAGGTTTGAGTTCGCCAATACATTCAGCATTGTTCGAATGCTGAATGTATTGGCGAACTCAAACCTTAATACAAGCCATTTTAGGTCTATTTTACTCTGAAATCGATCAATAGTTTTCGAGTTCGTTTTCGAGTGCTCCGCTTTAGACTAAGCACACTGGTATAATACTAATTCATATTATTTTACTAATATATATTATGTACGTATATTGTACTGCCTCGTTGGTCTAGTGGCTAGCATATTCGACTGCAGATCACGAGGTCCCGGGTTCGATTCCCGGGTCGGGCAAATAGTTGTTATAGGTATTGGGTTTTTCTGTCAAGAAATTAACTGTACCAGCCCGGAGTTGGTAGTTGGCGGTGTCTCACCCCCGTGCCTCGGAGAGCACGGTACCGGTTATTATCACTATCATGTGACAATAGTCGTTAAAGCCCGCCAACCCGCATTGGAGCAGCGTGGCGGGTCTAAGCTCTAAATCCCTCTCTCCTATGAGAGAGGAGGCCTGTGCCCAGCAGTGGGACGTAAAAAGGCTATAGTGGTGGTGGTGGTATATTGTAACCTACCGACTGTAATCTTCACTGTTATATGATATTATAGTATTTAAAGTCAGTCCGCTACATCTATTTGCGTGAAAGGGCTACTAATCTCAGACAAGTGTAAATTGAAAATTTAAAAAACCCCCGACATTCGCCATTTAGTGGCGGCGGCCATCTTGAATTTGCAATAGTGCTATTCTACTCGTCAAGCCCTTTCATTTGATACCCATATCAAGGGAGTTGTGAAAAAATATATCATCCGCCATTTTGTAGCGGCGGCCATCTTGGACCGATTTTCATCAAACATAGCTAAGAACACTCTCGACTAATTCACCTTTCAGACAAAAAAAACCGCATTCAAATCGGTCCACGCGTTTGAGCGCCACAGGGGAACAGACAGACACACACACACACACACACACACACACACACACACACACACACACACACAGACACGTCAAACTTATAACACCCCGTCGTTTTTGCGTCGGGGGTTAAAAATACTCATTCAAATTTTGACGAATAGATAGAGTGTATGTGTGACCGGAAAAGTTATCTATTTACAATGAATGGTACCTGTCCAAATCAGCTGATTAAATAGTATAACAATGCTATCTACGTTATCTTATACTTTGCAACACTAGAAAATATTTCAGCTGCTTTACGTAGTGTAGGTATAATATATGTAGGTCAGTCGTAACGTAACTCTTAAAAAATAAGAAAAAAATTATTATAAAAATTAAAACAGCGGGTTCGTTATAAATTTTGTCTAGGTGGGCAACATAAAACTTTATTACTTGTAAATCAACATTCTTGCTAACAAGCCTGATAAGAGTTGGTTAATTATTGCGTGAACCAATTTAGAAACTAAACTCACTACACTCACTCACTAGCGCAGATTCATAAACCAACGGGAAAGTAAACAAAAAATCCCCTTTATTGTTTAAAACAAAGAAGCAATCCTGGTTTCCCTGTATTTATTTAATTATGGAATAATCAATATTCAATTAATTATGAATTATCAAATTTTTAACCCCTGACGCAAAAACGACAGGGTGTTATAAGTTTGACGTGTCTGTGTGTGTCTGTCTGTTCCCCTGTAGCGCTCAAACGGATGGACCGATTTGAATGCGGTTTTTTTTGTTTGAAAAGTGATTAAGTCGAGAGTGTTGTTAGCTATGTTTGATGAAAATCAATCTAAGATGGCCGCCGCTACAAAATGGCGGATTACATATTTTTTGACAACTCCCGTAATATGGGTATCAAATGAAAGGGCTTGACTAGTAGAATAGCACTATGCAAATCCAAGATGGCTACCGCCACGAAATGGCGAATTTCGGGGGTTTTTGAAATGTTTAATTTATACTTGTACCTTTACGATTAGTGTAAAAAGTTTTATTTTATAGGTACCTTTTCACATTTCAATCGTTAAACCACTCTTGACGTTAGGCACAGGAATAGTTCTCGCTCAAGAGACGGATATAGGATGCATTTTATCCCGGAAAGACAAGATTTATTTATTACTTTTTATTTATTTATTATCTAAATCATAATTTTATTATAAACTGTGTGCATTTCTTTTAAAAAAAAGTACAAAAAAATAGTATCATAGCGTAGGCACTAGGCAGTAACATCTTCGTGATATTCAAATGATACTATTTTACAACTATTTTTTAGGGGTGGGAAATCCTTTCTCAGATTCTACGTTACAGAGAAAACCTTTAAACGAAATGACTAGTTTCTACGTTTTTAGACAGAGCGTTTTGTGCTGTTTGTTGTAGGTAGATAGAGGTAGACATTGATATATATCAGTTGTTTCCTCTTATATACATATGTACCCTAAACAGATCAAAAAAGCCACGTTCCACATAGTTCCAACAAAAGATTGTGAAGTATTTGAACCGTCGTAAAAAGGCCTTTATTAAACGAGAGGGTACTTGTGGCACTTCGAAAAACCCGCATTCAGCTGTTCGTGAAATTGTTTGCTATGGCTAACATTGTCAACTCGTCGAAATGATTTTTTCCCCTAACAGCCCTCGCACACTGAGCCACTAGTGGCGACGACTAGTGGCCAGCACAAGTCGTGGAAGAGATTTTTCATACATTTTATAAGGTACCACCGTACACTGAGCGCTCGAGTGGCCGCGTTCGAGGCACAAGAAAATGTATGAAAAATCTCTTCCGCGACTTGTGGCGGCCACTAGTCGCCGACGTTAGTGGCCCAGTGTGTGGGGGCTGTAAATGAATAAAACCTATTAGTAATCAACAGATCCATAAGATCAACTGATCTGAAATCTAGAATAGTTTGTTATTCGGTTTTTCATAGATATTTAGTAAATATTATTATATTTTGTATACCAATAAATGATGTCCGCGACTTTGTCCACGTTTTTGTTAAATCCCGTAGGAACTCCTTTATCTTACAGGGGAAAAATCCTATGTTAAGGATGCAAGCTATCTCAATGTGGTTTTCGGCAAGATCAACAAGCCGACAGACTTTCGCTTTTATAAATATATTCGTATGGATATGAAAATATTGATTACGAATGTCTTTTTATTAAAATGAGATCCCTGTGAATCTAATTTTTCTCCTGTACCTACTAAAGGACGTTTCTTTTTTGTGTATTCAATATTCAGGCGGGCTTCTAAAGGATGTTTCTGTTCAATGTAGCCTAATTGTGGTTTATTCGTTCAAGAATAAATAGCCTATTATGGCTTAAATTTCGACCATGACCATACATATTTTTTTTTGTAACCACGCGAAACTTCACTTCCATTAGTCGCACAAATAAACAAATCCTAATTAGGTATAATTAAACACAGCGCTCTGAACAACTCAAAGAAACCGTAGTCCAAGGCCGGCTGGACCAATGTCATCGTAGGTAAGGCTGTTATCACAGTTTATCTATACCTAAATTTCTCTTATCACCGCCTAACTAGGTTACACGAGCCAGGAATTCGGTTTGCTTTGAAAAGGGCCTTTATTCGCCGCAGAGCTAACTCAGGTAGGTATCAAGCAGATGGTCATAAAGCATTTCTAACTCGGTGAATTTTATCGCGGTAAAATGGTTAAGATTTAGGCACAGAGTAGACAAACTTCCGCGTAGAGTTGCCGTAGTAAATTACTTAAAAATGTTGGCACAGAGTAGGCAAAATTCGGCGTAGAGTTGCCGTAGTAAATTACTTAAAAATGTCGGCACAGAGTAGGCAAAATTCGGCGTAAAGTTGCCGTAGTAGTATGCGTGTAGTGTTTGCACCTTTGTTTTTGATGAGAAAAACTACCCACAGCGAACTTTCCTTCGTCTATAACGCCTACCATAAAGGGCTTAAAATCTCTGGCGGTGTACTGAACACTGTGGTCTTATAAGTCCCGGGTTCGATTCCTAGCAGGGATTTCGAAATTTATAATTTCGAATTTTTTCTGGTCTGGTCTAGTGGGAGACTTCGGCCGTGTCTAGTTACTACTCTTGACTGACTAGTAAAATAAAAGTAAGTTCTAATTTTATTAGTTCTAGAATTAAAATAAAATGTTAGCTGAATTACGTCAACTAGTTACAAATACTAAAATCACACGAAATATTAAAATATTAAAAAATACTAAAATTATATTTTAGTATTTTAGTATTTTAGTATTTTAGTATTTTTAATATTAAAAAATACTAAAATCACAAAAATTAATAACTCAAAATTATTAATTTTTGAACATCATGATCAACCCATTACCGGCTCACTCAGAGCACGGGTCTCCTCTCAGAGTGAGAAGGGTTTTGGGCCATAGTCTACCACGCTGGCCAAGCGGATTGGCAGACTTCACACACCTTTGAGAACGTTATGGAGAACTCTCAGGCGTGCAGGTTTCCTCACGATGTTTTCCTTCACCGTTAAAGCAAGTGATATTTAAATACTTAAAACGCACATAACTCCGAAAAGTTAGAGGTGCGTGCCCGGGATCGAACCCACGACCTCCGATTAGAAGTCGGTCGTCCTAACCACTAGGCTATCACAGCTTTTTTAAAATTTTTGAACGCTGAATGTTTATTTTATTATTTACATACTTAGCGAATTTACACACACGCGTAATTATAGGAAGGAGACTGTTTGATCGTTTTATCTTACCGCGTACTAACTACTAATAATCATTAAGGCCGTACCACATGCGACTTTATCGACACGATATCAATATCTAGCTCCCTCTTGCGTGTCAGCAATACTGTTAGGGCTGTCAAATATAGCGGATTTTCCCGAAAAATAATCATCCGCTTTGGAAAAATGATACTAAGTAGTACTACTGCATAATAATACCGATAATAAGTATTATCGGTGTAAGTTAAATGCTGAAAAGTTTTGTATCACTTGAGACTATTTACCTATTTATCTCAAACTTGTATCCGTTATTGTATCATCATTAGGGTTGTCAACCACCTAGAACAAACTTCTGGTCACAATAAATATACTTAGCCGTTAAACAAAAATAGGTTAACTTTTGAACATTACGTCATGACTAACTAGTACGTAGTAAGTACGTACACCCTTTATAATGTGAAGCCACGTGAAGCTATGTATATGTAAACCCGGATCGATCATCTTGGCAGAGTTAAGTGTAACACATCCTAATATCGGGATTTAACGTTTGATTAAACCAATACACGTACGGAGAATGAACTTTGATTGAATGCTGTCTTTTTGGTTTCAATATAACGTACTGACAGGCTACCAGTTACCTATCCGATAAGATCGCCTCGTCAAGATTAATATTATGAGCAAGTAATCATTGATTAAATTCAATAGGGTTGTTTCTACTTCTATAGCATTAACTTTGCATCAAAAAATGATAAGCCTAATTGCAACTCAGGTTTACAGGCTATATTGTTTCGAAATAAAGCTCAGTATTTCAATCAAAATCCATAGTAAGTAAGTAAAGTATGTTATCTAGTATTATTTATGTTAAATGCGAAAATGTGTTCGTTTGTTTGTTTGTACTTCAATCACGTTGCAACAGAGCTACGGATCTACGTGATTTTTTGCATGGATATAGGAGAGTGAGATACTAGAATATTTTTAATCTCGCGCGGGAAAACAAGGTGATTTTTAAAACCTAACTCCACGCGGACGAGGTCACGAGCAAAAGCTAGTAAAACTAGGTATATATTATTATCTTGCCAAATATTATAAATGCGGAAATTTTTAGGTCTGTCTATCTCTTACATTTTTATATCGATAGCTTGCACCTTGGTCACGGACATAGGGCTACTTTTTATCACGAGAAATCTTAAAGTTCCCACGGAATTTGTAAAAAACATACATACTATATTCACGCGTTCGCAGACA
This sequence comes from Melanargia galathea, assembly GCA_920104075.1. Lineage (NCBI taxonomy): Eukaryota > Metazoa > Arthropoda > Insecta > Lepidoptera > Nymphalidae > Melanargia > Melanargia galathea. The sequence goes on along the minus strand of OV049855.1, from coordinate 32,392,830 downwards.
AACGCTAGTATTTATGTTAATATTACATACCAACAATATATTTTAAACTATCTGTGTTTCGACTGCATTCTAAGATCTTTACTATCGAGTTTGACTGATAATAATACCCATATAGCGCCGTATCTCCAAATCGGAATTACAACATAGAAAAGATAGCGCCCCATAATATAGGGCAATTACAAAATATAATAAATATTGCGAACAAAATGTGTGCGTACCGCCAAGTTCCAACGCGGCGCCCTAGCAAAACAGTTTGCTTGCCCTGAATTTCTGAAAAGGGACCAAATTTTATCTCGTTATGTCAATTTTGCGGCTCCCGCCTTCAGTAGGTGCCTATAATGAATGGCGTAAATCACCGTTTATATTAAGCCCGGGGCCGGTTTGCGGGAATGCCAAAACTATTAAACTTGTTTGATTATCTTTTTATTTTTTCGTAACCAAATTATTATGCTGAATAATTTCTCGATTGTAAACATTTCTCGTGTTCCTTTGCTTCATTTATATTTTCTAACTACTAAAATAATTTATTATGAATCGATACAGATGTTTTTTTTTGTTGTTTGTATTTGCAAGGGCCTATATGAAAGCGTAGATCTATTTTTAACATAGTTGAAGCATGAGCGTGTATAAGCATGTTTCCATTTATGCAATCTTTCCCAATTGGTTTGCATAAACTGTGTATTACTTTAACTACTAGTTTACTACTACTTTTGTAGTAGTTTCAAATCTTCCTCTTCAGGTCCTTATCCCACGCCATGTGGGGTCAGCGCAAGGTGTATTTTTTTCCCTCTCACTTTATATGTTATACGTCAGCGCATCATTCACCCCTTGTATTATCCTCTTTCACATATTACATTCATCTTTGCTTTAGTCTTCCTCTACTCTCTTTTCCTCCAATCTAGCATTCGTGTAGTAATATGGTTTTCTTCCCTCTGCATTACATGACCACAAAACCTAGTAGTATAAGTAGATTAAATTAGACCATAAATAATATGTATCTTGCAAAAAGTCTTAAGCGAAAGTACACCTGTAAAACAACAGACTAAACATAATATTTACTTTAATACCCCTTGGTCAATAAAAAAGTTCAGTGAACCAGTGCTATTTTTTAGCACAAAAATATGCCTATACGTACGTATATACTACGTACAGTATAGAGTTAGGAAAATTTTTTGCTCACGTGTGTATACTCCAAACTAAACAAACAAGACACGAATTCCACGCGAGGTGTTAACTCATTAATGAAGAATCCGTACAGATTTCTTATCTTTATAATATACATATCTATACTAATAAAGAAAATTTTATTTCTGTATGTGATTTCGAAATAACTGCCTGATATTAAGCTGTTATCTGAACGACATTATTATAAACATAAAACATATTTGTAAATTTTTGTCTGTCTGTATTATCCGGAATAGCTAAACCGATTTTGACGGTACTTTCACACGCAGGTAGAGTTCCTGCGTAAAAAATCTGTCTATAGGTAGTAGGGCCAATATAAAGCTTAGGTGATAGGTATATTTTTATTAGATTTTTTTGAATTACATGCAGAAATAGTTTGCACTACAAAGATGTACTAGGCTTAGTGTTTAACCCGGAAATCAAAGAGTCCCCGCAGGATTTTGGAAAGTCTACTCGTATGTCCACGCGGAAGATGTCGTGGGTATCAACTAGTACGTCTATAAAAATCAAAGAGATGCCAGATACTAGAGGCGCTGATGTCTGGCAAAACGGCCTCAAGTCTCAAACGTACTTTATGTCATTCAGAAAATTGACGCTGAATCTGCTTTTACTCCGTTTGTCAACAATATCTTTATCATATGACTCAACTTTATGGTATTGTAACAAGAATAAAAGAGATACGTGTATTATGTTTAGTTAATATAGGGTCCTTTTTCACGCCTGGTCAGTAAGTAGATAATGGCAAAATCACGTTAACGTATTTTTAATTTTCAACTCATAAAAAACTCAACTGAATGAAACTCATAAGTTGTTTGTGATTACTATCTACTATAAGTTAACTAAAAATAAATTGATCCGATGCGTAACAAATTTGAGCGGTTAAAATAACCATAAATTAAGCTATTACATGTTTTACAGCCGCTTACAGATTGTCGTTTCAACACCAGCAAAGTGTATAAATAATAATAAATCTGGCGGCAAATTGCCTATTGACAGCCAAATATTTTGGGAGCGCAATCGTTTCATTTATTTTCATATAAATCTAGGCGTAATTGGTCAAAGACCACACCTATCGAGATCTCGTGGGATTGTTATCATCAAACACCGTAGCCGATCACGGAAACCGTAAGATGCCTAAACTGGCGTAGTACTAAGAAATTTAAACAAAAAAAAGGTAAGCTATGTGTTATGTTATCAATTATTTTGACAAACTGGAATATTATATTATAACGTCTGGTAATTTTAACGCAGAGTTATCGCTGTCTATATATCATACAAATTTGTATTTGAATGATATGATTTCAAATAATTGTCATATTAGACTGTAAAGCTTTATGATAGGAGGGTCAAGATTATAATGTGAGCTGTAAAAATTAATAAAACTATACTAAGAAATATATTGGAAATAAGCTACAAATAGCTAGTAGGCATGAGTTTAAAACTTGAATGTACTTATCTCAATGGCAACCTCTTTTGCAAATGATAAAATTTGAATAAAACAACCTAAAAAGACACCAAGGGACCTATATTCGTTTTAACATAAAACGTCCAATAAAATCTTACAAAAATAGCATCTACATTTAAGTGGAGCGTAAAATAGAACCACAAAAATGATTTCGTAATAATTTTTACAGTCTGAAAAGATGTTTAACAAAAAACCACATCAAGACTATGACCATACCATAAATTACACAACTCAACGGGCTTACGGCTCGCTTATTTATTGATTCAAAAAAGAAATACAAAAGAGAGATTTGTTACAAATTCTGAGATGAAAAACAACAATTAGTTACAAATTGGATTTCCGCCAAAAACGTCCATTCAACCTCGTCATTCACACACTATAATGATAACATTCTCAATATAAAATAACCTATTCATATATTCATTGATGTTCGTGTTTACTATTTCAAACAAACTATTACTTACTACCTAAGAATAAAGCTCATTGTACGCGACTTTTACTCTACGAGTTATAGTATCACACGCTAACCGCAAATTCCTTCAGCTGCTACATACATACTCATACATAAATCAATAATTATGGTTGAGACACTGCGTTGCTAATTTTATTTCGACAGTCAAAATTGTTGGATCTGTATAATTGCCATAATAGGTATTATCTCTTCCAGTTCAAGCGTTAAATCTTCTATTGCATCATCTCATATCTACTAGCATTACCTCATATGATTGTTATTTTTGTGGTTACTTACAATCACACAGTATTGCATCGCTTTTACTTGCCAAATCTAGTATTCCTTCTCATCAACAAGTTGTACATCTTTTTATGTAATAATTTACTTCATTCAATTCTTTATTACTGCATTCATATAAATAACCCCGCAGCTGTCGTTACATTTGTTTATCAGAAACCTATGACGCAGATTACTCTTCCCTAAATCAATACAGTCCGATGTATTTCCAGATGATATAAAATGCTATTCATATATTACATAAATATAAAGTTGTTTATTTGATCCACGACTTGTCCTTGGTAAGGTTTTTCTGGTTAATCTGACAGACAGACTTTTATGTTGTAAATTATATTTATGGGTTTAAAAATAACGCTGCAAAAATAGTAGTGATTTCTTGCTAGTGAAACGCTTTTTTGATTGATGAATAAATACTCAGTTACTGAGATAAATACTTCAGGTTTAATGTATCGTATACTCTTATTCAATATTCATATTATATTAATAATTTGATAGATATCTATTATTGTAAGCTTAAAAAGAGATGAAATGACTTATACGAAATCCTAGGGATTGTTCTTAAAGAAAAAAATACTATGATATAAATTGTTAAGCTTTTTTCCTGGACAATAAATACTTTCCAATCTATTTCAGATCACATTTCCAACTCAACACATTTCTGTTATGAAAATGTTAACAGCTCGCAGTATTGTATGGAAAGACATGTTATTTTTAATTAAGTAAAATATAGGTCACTCCCTTCTTTCATGCGTCGTCAATAGAGAGTTGCGACTTTTCATGAGTTTTTATTCAAGTTTTCTTTCGGCTTAATTTTAGTATGACATAAATTTTGAATACGCTCTTCATTTAATTACAAGGAGAGGTACAGTGAAATAAAATTCACTAACAAAACTATAATAGTGTAATATACTATACTTCTTAAAATAATCCATACTAATATTATAAATGCGAAAGTGTATCTGTCTGTCTGTCTGCTAGCTTTTCGCGTTTAACCGATTTTCATGTTTGGTATAGAGTTAGCTTACATCCCGGGGACGGACGTAGTCTACTTTTTATCCCGGAAAATTAAAGAGTTCCCACGGGCTTCTCAAAGGTCCATTCGTTTAACCGATTTTTACAAAATTTGGTACAGAGGTGATTTGATTTGGTACAGATATACGATTTTTTATTTGATATTGGATAAACATTGGCTTCTTAATAAATAAATTAAAACAATAAAAATAATAATGCATCAAATTTATATATCGCAATGTCTCGAACAAAAAATTGGGATGTCACGAGAGATATACTTATTTATATCTTCCGTAGTATTTAGTTTTATATCAATGCATTTTCGCCATCCGATACGAATTGTAAAGGGAAAATTTGTTAAAATAAAATACTTAGGTCTCTAACTAATCAAATATACTATTTTGGTATATTCAAAATGTATGCGTCCATATCTCAATTATTACGACCACTATCTCACCGTTTGTTTGCACTGCCTCGATGTTTTATTAACGATGCTTATCTACATACGAAAGAGCAGCGAACATAGGAAATTACAAAAGGACATCGTTTATGCTACCAAGGTTCTTGCAGCCGACGTGGTTTTTAATTTTAAGTATAACATCGTGTACGATTTAGTTTTTTATACAAATTTATGGGAAAATATTTTGCAATTTATATATTGCTAACACAGTACATATATTTATCTCACCCAGCTGCAACCAGGTCCAAAATAACTCAAGCGTTAGGTTGTCACTAAAAAGTTTGTTTTTAAACAACAAAAGAAATATTATTTCTAGTTTTTTTTAAATAATTACGTTCCTATTATAACGGCTTGTGTCTGCAGCCAAATATGTGTACATGCATATAATATGGAGATAACACTCGTATTTCCAGATTAATTAAAAACTAAAATATCACGCTAATTAATATTTAAAACGGTTAAATGAAATACTAAAACTAGATCCAATATTAGTGATACTAAAAACGGTAAAATTACTATTTTGCAGATGATTTACATAGATTATCTACATTAAAAAGATATAAGCACTGTGTTAATAGAAATCGAACAGTTCTTTACCGACAAATCCAAGTTTGTCCAGTCAAAGAAGTGTATATTATTGTGAAGGAAGTGAGTGGCTACAGACATGGCTAATATACCAGTGATATTTGCCATATTCATCGTAATGGTAAGTAATATAAACAAAAAATATTACACATTATTTCTGACATCTTCTCAAAGTTGTAATAGGTACAATATTATACTTCCAGATTATGTAGTAACTAGCTAATCCCCGCAACTTCATCCGCGTGGATATAGGTTTTTAAATAGGATCGGATTGGATCCCATAATCCTTTTTTGTACCTAAACTAAATGTAGCCTAAGTTACTCCTTATAACATCACCTATCTGCCATTGAAAGTTCCGTCAAAATCGATCCAACCGTTTCGGAAATTAGCTGGAACAAATAGACATATCAACAAACATAAATTTAAACGCACACCAGTGTAAAATAAACCATACGTTCAAAGATCCGGGTCCCAAGTTATTAGAACCCAATAAATGTCTGTCATTTCTGAACAAAAAACTTATGACCTTGAAATATTTACGGGACAATACTTAAAATACCACCTTTCTAACAAAAAAGAATGAGTTAAATCGAACTACGCGTTAATGAATTACAGCTAAATACACGTTTTAACTTTCTTCCCCTCTAAATGTTAACATCATTTAATCTGTATAAATTGATTTCTTTACCTTTTTCCTGACATCTTTTACCTTCTTTACCTTTTTCCTGACATTTTCGTGACAATCTAAATTTGGCCATATCTTTTTATTGTGTGGACTCAGGACCTTAATTTTTATACACCTAATATAGGGACTATAGACCTTAGTATCTGGTATTAAATTCAACTTGCTAGGTCTACCCGTTCCTGAGAAAATCGGTGGTGACACACGGACAGACGGACAGATGGACAAGAAAGTGATCTTATAAGGGTTCCTTTTTTTACCTTTTGAGGTACGAAACCCTAAAAATATACAAATAACTTAAACTATAATAATAAGTTACATACTAATCTTGAGGAACAATAAGAAGGTGATTTGATGTGCAATTACACTACCGACTATTTAGATTTTTAATCATTATTATAATATCGAGCAGAAAAAAGGCCTTGAGTAATTTCTGGTTATACAGCTGCAGAGCTTTTATGAGATGCAATGTGACTTCTAGCAAATACGTAAACATAATGGCTGATTGGTTTGTTTGGCCGTATTACAGTAAATATACCTACAATCTACATAATTATATTGCTAGTATCCGTGGTAGTATCCCTGTAAAGTATCTTTTAACCTTGTTCCATTTTACTTTGATCTTCAACGTCAAATAGAAACATTTAACAATCATTGATTATGTATAAATCGCTGCAAATTGCAACGATGTCTAGACGGTCAATTTTAAATCATTGTGGTCACCTAGTGTTGATTAGAAAATTTGTGAGGACACGACGTTTGTGTATTTTGTCAATTTGGGTCAGCCATCCCACTGTATCGAATATTTGAGGCCTTCTTTTACATTAGGCGTGATTAATATAAACTACCCTTTATGTATTTTTTATTATGCTGTTTGTTCTACTATTATTATATTGTTGTTCGACGCAATCGAACTATTGTGTTTTATTATTGAAAGTAATTTGCTAACTCGTGATGCGATACCATTGTGGTTTGTAGTTGTACTCAATTTGTTTGTAAACCTTTCAGATACAGCGGTCTCGTTGTTTTCAGTTACTTCATTTTTAGATCAGTTAAGTCTGTTTACGTATGAATTCTTTCTCCAGTCAGTCTCTCATGACTGAGGGTCATGATTACCCTCATGGCAAGTCAACACCTTGCGATAAATGATATTCTTCCATCGTAAGCCGTGTGTACCTACACCATTGTTAATCGCTAGTTCCCTTAACTTGATCTGATCACTGGTCTGGAGATCTTCTTTGCAGTCTTTTGTTTTCCCAACTACAGTAAAAGCTTCTCAATACTTTTTTCCGCGGTATATGATAATATATCCAAAATGGTGGATGGTTTACGCTCTCTAGTACGGCTTATATAGTACTTTAGTGGCTAGCAACCGTTTAATCTCTCGCGTATAACATACATCTGGATTACTACTTTAGTGACAGGCAACTAGAGTACCTCCTGAAGTAAACTAAAAGTTTAGGCATCTAATTTTACTGCTTGCTGATGCCATATAATCTACCCTCACTGCCGTATCATCAGGTTAGTTTGGCACTAAAACGCAAATCAATATAACAAAAGTGCAATAAAAAAGGACATATTTACTTACCAGATGTACATTAACAGCATTTTATTGTGCTTTTATTGCTATTAAAAGAAATATATTACCTGCGGTTACGATTCAAGTGATTGAAAACTTTGTACTAATCAGATTAGAGGAGAATCTTCAAATTCTTGAGCAGAATTAATCAAGAACAGATAATGTAGGCATGTTGCCTCATTTGTCGGTCGTAAAATTTGGCATTGAAATTGTTAGCTCATTTTAGTACCAGGAAATCAACAATATCGTCAAATGCCGCTGTGCTTATAAAGCGTTAAACCAGTGTTGTTTTATGAAGATAGATAGATAAGTAGTCAGCGACGCATCTTCACCCTATATAAAACTTTTCGCAAAGATATAGCAGTTTAGTAATCCTGCATCTGAATAAGACAGCTGTAGATTACACTTATTAGTAAAGTAACGCCTCTCACATATCTATTAGGTGCGTTATTATATTATTGTTCCTGCGATATTGCGTAGGTAATCTTTTTAGTACCTACATTTTATATTAGGACGCATGCGTTCCACACTTTTAAACACTGCCGCGATACTAAATATTTTAAAAAAGAGATTGTAATCTATATCTATACTAATAAATAAAATTGAAGTGTCTGTCTGTAATATCGAAATAACTACCTCATATTAAGCTCATATGGTTATTTGAACGCTACCATAACCGAATCACACGTTTTTAAAATTTTTGTCTGTCTGTCTGTCTGTCTGTCTGTCTGTCTGTCTGTCTGTCTGTCTGTTTGAACGGGCTAATCTTCGGAACGGCTGAACCGATTTTGACGGGACCTTCACATACAAGTAGAGAATTAACCAGGGAGTAACATAGGCTACTTTTTTAACCGACTTTCAAAAAAGAAGGAGTTGTGTTTTTCTACCTATGTACACCGATATCTCCGAGATTTCTGAACCGATTTGCGTAATTTTTTTTTAATCGATAGAGAAACATTGCGACCCTGTTCTATAAAAAATTTGGATTCCAACTCCTCAATCCTGATGCTGCAGGGGATCTAATCCCCAAAACTAATGGGTTTTAGAAACTTTCGGTTATTTAATTAAAGACTTTATTGTTGAATGAACTCGAGTAAGTACATATCCAACTCCTCAACCCTGATGCTATAAGGAATTGTATTCCGAAATCGTGGGGATCCCACGGGATTTTTCCGTTTTGGGGACGGGTTTCTACAGATAAGCTACTTTTTGTTCTGGAAATCAAAAGTTCCCACGGGATTTTTAAAAACCTAAATCCACACGGGCGAAGCCGTGGGCATCATCTAGTACATATAATAAAATCGTAGAATTGCCGTATCTGTACATTGAAGATTTTGGCAAAATAATAACTGGGGGATGTTAGGGATAAGTAATAGAAAGTAAAAAAGCTATTTTTGAAATTTTTGTCTGTTTGTCTGTTTATCTGTTTGTCTGTTTGTCTGTATGTTTGTGCGCGCATCACGTAAAAACTACTGAATGGATTTAAATGAAACTCGGCATGATTTAAGTTCATACTATGGAGACATATAGGATACTTTTTATCCCGAAATTCAGCACGGTTCCCTTGGGAGAGGGGATGAAAGTCAAAATGTGTACTTAGTTGTAATTCTTTAACGGGTGGTCCGATTTCATTCATTCTTTTTTTGTTAGAAAGTAAATACTTTAAAGATTACTGGCTAAGCTTTGAAAGGCTGGACCGATTTTGATGGGACTTTCACTGGCGGAAGTTTGCATTTTGATCTACGTAAACATCCGCCAGTGAACTTTTAACAGTTTTTAGCAAGATATGAGCTCAAAGGAGCTTAAGAAAAATAAAATGATTCTCACGGGATTTTTAAAAACCAATATCCACGCGAACGAAGTCGCGGGTGTCCGCTTGTATTTAATAATATGATTATATCGACCAAAATAACGCAGGATGGAGGAGGCTTCAAACTCAAACTAGGCGAACTATTTCAAGCTCCCTTTAATTGAAGATAAGCACTTATAAGTAGGTATAAGCGGATAAACGAGTAATTGGTATATAAGTTTATACATTTCTACGCTACATTACAGTTATTTATTCTAGTTTAGCTTTGGGGAAGATTCTGCCAATATAATTATTGATAGCGTGTTGGCGTCATGGGATCGTTTAGAATACAACGTTAGTTTTACTTTACGCAAAACCTGAAAGTAAGGTGCGTTGGGGTAATACCGGACGGATTTTCGACTAGTTGGAAGAGTGTCGCAAAAAATTTTTTTTCTCGAAATCCATACATCTTATATTAATGTAATATATCGTAAACGGTTAATGGTTAAACGTAGTTTAGCTCTGAAAATAGTTTGTTTATGTAAACTCAACGGTTTTTGTTTTTTACGTACGCAAAGTCAACACAATTTTTTTTATGACCATGATTTAGAATTGGCCACCAAGGGGTATGACCGGACATAAATTTAAAGTCACTTCTAGTGCTTGGAGAACAAAATCTTAATAAGGAATACATTCGGTCTTTTCTATTCTAAAACATATTTTGAATATGAATTATAAATGACTAGAAACAAAAATGTTCCAATCGATTCTTTCATTTTTGGTTTTATGCCATGCGAACTTACCCCTGATGTAAAAAAATTGTGATTTTGTGGTTCTCAAACTTTGGCATGCCACAAAGTAAGTAAAACGGTAAAGATCGGATGCATTTGCCGGTGCCCAGTGGGGAAGCCTGGTGTAGTAAGTACCTACTCAATTGTTAAATTTATTGTGTGTACAAGTTCATGTACGTGTAGCAGGCGCATGTCTTATTATAAACAGGAAGGGAGTAGGCATAAAAAAGTCGATTAGAATCGGAATAAAGGTATAGAACTTGATGAAGTAAAGCAAATGTGACTAAGTGAACCAGGATATCAGATCTTTGGAAAAGGAAACTGAATTACTACTTAATACGTAAGGTCCCTGGTTTGCGTTTGGATAAAACTTTAGGCAACTATAAAAACTAAGAAATGATTAGCAATGTAAAATTCATTTTTTATTTCATTAATGGTACTTATTAGCCTAGTTCATGCTTGTTAGATAAGTAATTAAGTAACCAACTTTCAATAAACTTTTTTTTAACTGTCACATAATGTATCTTGTTATTAACGATCTATGAAAAGTACTCGTACCAGATTGAGCTATTAAGGCGCAAAATTTGTGTTTTAACTCTACTTTGGAATCTTACTATTACTCCGATTAATTAATCTTACTGTTAATCCGTTTTGGAATCTTACTATTACTCAGTAAAAGCAATAACGAAAGAAACCTCGTACGGCAGAAACATTTATGATTAGGTACTTAATAAAAGTTTGACTATCACTGCCTTATTTGAAACTTGCAAAGATCGGAAAATTTTCATCCGATCTTCACTTGCGAGGGGGTACACCGGATCTTCGCCAACATCAATGTTAGCTCTATTTGGATCAAATTAATCTCTTTGTGGCATCATAAAACTAACTATCCAGGCAAAATAATTACAAAAAAAGCTATATCTTCGCTAAAAAAGACAGATAAAAATAAAAGTTGAAGACCGGATTGACGAAAAAATTACGAAAATTACCTTGTTTTGTTTAATGGCGCATAGCACACGTCCGACTTGATGGAGCGATTTGCGGGAACCACGGGCCGGGGCCCAATTAAATGGCCTAATACACAATATTGCCCGCATTTAAAAATATGCCCTAATTCGTCCGAAATTTGAGTCATACGGTCTTAACCCACCTCCGATCTTACCCTAACGCACTTACTTTGTTCAAAATCAGTAACAAAATCGAATCCAACCATTTTTATATAGTGTTATATTTTTGTCCAAAAATATTTTGAAATCCTACAAGCTTAGACACAATGATTTACCGCGCATCAGCTGACGGTCGGCACACAGCGGCGGTCATTCAACTCGCGTCGATCGCTAGGCGCTGCGGCGACGGCTTGCGGTGACCATTTTTTTCGAGGACAACGACGCAACATAACAAGCTTATAACTTCGTTACTTTTCATTATATTTTTTTGAAATTTTGTATAAATATTTTTAATGTAAAAATATTTGACACGTGTTTCGGTTTTTGCGCAAAGTAAAACTAACGTTGTATAACTGCAAAAATTATGTACTGAGTACATGTACTGAGTGAGGGATATCTCTAACATAGCGTATTCTAAACCGTGGCAACTATCCCACTAGGGAAACTATCCGGCTTTTACCCTATAGACTATTATGAACAGACATACACACATATATGTGTATTTTTATGCCAATACAGTAGAAATGTTGGCGCCACCTCAATGGCGAGATCTGTTTGCCTGTGGCGCTTACTAGAACGGATAATTACACGTACGCGCAAATTTTCAATTGATTGCTCACGAATTTTCATTTGCTCAACAAGTGTTAATTGCAAATACTGATGAGTTCATGTTACTAGGATAGAGACTTATTTAAGAGTTGTTTTTGATTCCTAGTATTTTTTACGTGTCTCATTCATCGTTTAGGAGTTCGAACACAGAATTTTTCTAAATTAGGTTAAGGTAAAGTCACCCAATTCGGAGGTATTCTAAAATTGGCACCCAATTCGGAGGTATATAGAAAAACAGCGTTTTCAACCGATCACCAAGCTCTTTTTTACTGCAACATATCTTAATCAATTGATAGTTTATCATTCCATAGATAAATGACGAAATATTTGGTTTTATATGTATATGTTTTAAAATAATCGGCAAGTTTTACACTAGCAGCCGGCCCGAACGCATGTTTCATACATTTTGGACCTCGTGCACGAAATACCTACGCTTTTTTAAATAGTGTCTATCCATTAATTTTGAGCATTATTTGTTTTTATTTAGATTTGAATATATGAAGGACTATATTTTCAATAGAAAACAGTCAACTTTTGTGAATATTTGTAAAGAAATTAAGGTGAAAATACGTTTTGAAAATACCTCCGCATTAGGTGCCAAATATTTTAGCCGGTTCCTAATGCGGAGGTATACCGCAGAATTGCGATTTCATAGACTTGATAAGTTTTTCAATTTTTAGGGTCGTTTTATGTTACATACGTCTTGTTTTGGTTTTAAATATTTAAATAGGCTATTAGGTTAAAGAGCCCTAATTATGAGGTACACTTTGGCCTCTAAATCACTAATTATACCGTATCAAAGTTTACATATTTAGGTAATTTATTGATCGAATGTATGGGAAAGCTAAAGAAAATTAATTAAAAAGAAAATTAAATTTATACATATTTCGGTGCAATTTTGAGAGAGTAATGTATATATTTATGAAGATAAACTAATTAAGCTTTAAATTATTTATTTATTATGGAAAAATCTTTTCTTTTTTAACACTCAGAATTAGGGAACGTGTTTTTTGTTACAAAACGCAATTCTGAGGTATTACCTCCGAATAAGGTTCTATGAGCCCCTAATTATGTGGTATGGATAGAAATATATAATTTAATATTATATATATATATATATAGCTGCTCGTGCTGATTGGATGACTGACTCACTCACTCACTCACTCACTCATTGATCACCTCTCCTGTAAAATTTTGTATGATTTTTTTTTTCACAAATGGTTTCGTATAGAAGACAAAAATTCATTCAGAGGAAAAATATAGAAAGAGCTGATGATTGAGGATTTGGGAGACGGGTGAGGAGCACGCTTAAAGTATTGAAGATAGGTAGGGGGTGCGCAAGCAAATGTAACTCGAAACGTCATCCAATTGGCAGTGAGCTAAAAAAAATTCAAAATGGCGAAAATAAAGATGGCCGCCATACAAATTTCGTCGGTGTCCATCTCGGAGGGTATAAAAGATGGAAGAGTGGTTTCTTCGCAAAAGATGATCAGGATTGGAAGGTCTACTCGATGAATAGAAAAAAATTCAAAATGGCGGAATTTGTTTTTCCATAGAAAACGTATGCCGAATATTGAAGTTGGGAACTATGCAAGACTTTGAGACGGTTCCTTTCAAATTTTGTTTTTATAACCCCCGACGAAAAAACGACGGGGTGTTATAAGTTTGACGTGTCTGTGTGTGTGTGTGTGTATGTGTGTGTCTTTCTGTTGCCCTGTGGCGTTCAAACGGGTGGACCGATTTGAATGCGGTTTTTTTATTTGAAAGATGAATTAGTCGAGAGTGTTGTTAGCTATGTTTGATGAAAATCAGTCCAAGATGGCCGCCGCTACAAAATGGCGGATTGCATATTTTTTCACAACTCACTTAATATGGGTATCAAATGAAAGGGCTTGATTAGTAGAATAGCACTATTGCAAATCCAAGATGGCCGCCACCACAAAATGTTGAATGTCGGGGGTTTTTTAAATTTTAAATTTATACTTGTATGGAAAAACTCTCATTCTGGCACATGATTCGGAGAAAAAATACGGAAAGTGGTGATGATCGAAGGTTTGGAAGATGGGTTAGGAGCACAGCCAGGGTATTGCTAATAGGTGGGAGGTGCTTAAACAAAAATTACTCAAAACTCCATCCAATTGGTACTGAGCCGAAGAAAACCTCAAAATGGCGGATTCAAGATGGCGGCTATACAAATTTTGCCAGTGTCTATCTCACCAAGTATAAAAGATGGAAGAGTGATTTCTTCACAAAAGATGATCAATACCTAAAGGTCTACTTGATGAACAGAAAAAAACAATATGGCGGAATTTATTTTTCGTTATACAAAATGTTTTTTCACGGATTGTTTCGTATAGAAGACAAAAAATCATGCGTGGTAAAAATATCGAGAGAGCTGATGATTGAGGATTTCGGAGATGGGTGAGGAGCACGCTTAAGGTATTGAAGATAGGTGGGGGGTGCTCAAACAAATATCACTTGAAACTTCATCCGATTGGCACTAAGCTGAAAAAAAAACTACAAAATGGCGGATTAAAAACGGGTACCGTACAAATTTCGTCAACGACTATCTCACTGAGTATAGAAGATGGAAGAGTGGTTTTTTGCAAAAGATTATCAAGACCTTAAAGATCTATTTATGAAAAAAAAACAAGATTGCGTAATTTATTTTTCGATACATATATTATGGCGATACAGTTCCTTTTCAAAATTTGTTTTTTGTGGAAGAACTCTTATTCTGAGAAAAATATGGAGAGTTGTAATGATCGAGGGTTTAGAAGATGGATGAAGATAGGTGGAGGCTGCTCAAATAAAAAATACCCGAATGCGAAACCTCGCGGTCCGCTTTAGCGGGTAAAGGTGCTCGTGCTGATTCACTCACTCATTGATCACCTCTGCTGTAAAATTTTGTATGAAAAAAATTTTTTTTTCACCAATGGTTTCGTATAGAAGACAAAAATTCATTCGGAGGAAAAATATGGAGAGAGCTGATGATTGAGGATTTCAAAGTCGGGTGAAGAGCACGCTTAAGGTATTCAAGATAAGTGAAAGTTGCTTGAGCAAATGTCACTCGAAATGTCATCCAATTGGCAGTGAGCTGAAAAAAAATTCAAAATGGCGAAAAATAGATGGCCGCCATACAAATTTCATCGGTGTCCATCTCGAAGGGTATAAAAGATGGAAGAGTGGTCTTTCTTCGCAAAAGATGATCAGGAGCAGAGCTATCTGCCTCAATCTAACTATGTATACTTCTATACTAATATAATAAAGCGGAAGAGTTTGTTTGAACGCGCTAATCTCGGAAACTACTGGACCGATTTCAAAAATTCTGTCACCGTTGGATATGTTCGTGATCTTTGAGTGCTATAGGCTATATGTATATTATTACTAGCGGTCCGCCCCGGCTTCGCCCGTGGTACATATTATATAGCCTATAGCACTCAAGAACCATGAAAATATCCAACGATGAAACAATTTTTGAAATCGGTCCAGTAGTTCCTGAGATTAGCGCGTTCAAACAAACAAACTCTTCCGCTTTATTATATTAGTACAGATGTACCACGGGCGAAGCCGGGGCGGACCGCTAGTGCGATTATAAACGAACTTAATTCATTATTTTTACCTATGATGACAAACGATATTATAATTGTTTAATTTCTCAAACTATAAATACTTAAAAATAAAAATTACAAATCAAATAAAACATCCAAACCACTGTAACGAGGCAAAGTGCCCAGAACGCTGGCTGCGTTACCTCATTGAATGGCCAGACTAATATGCTGACCGAGGTAACTGCCAGTCCTCCGGTCACCCGTGGACTCCACGAGACGGAATGACAGGTCCTTAAAAAAGGACCTAGCATCGTATAATATGTTTATTGTTATATTGATCTCTTACTTATAGCTTACTTATAGTTAGTGCTAGAGGATGCCCACGACTTCATTCACGTGGATTTAGGTTTTTAAAATCCTGCGGGAATCTTTGTCTTTCCTAAGCTCTTTTGAGCTCGTACTGTAACAAGTATAAATTAAAAATTTTAAAACCATTCAGCCACCAGCCACCGACATTCGCCATTTTGTGGAAGCGGCCATCTTGGATTTGCAATAGTGCTATTCTACTAGTCATGCCCTATCATTTGATACCCATATTAAGGGAGCTGTGAAAAAATATGTAATCCGCCATTTTGTAGCGGCGGCCATATTGGCCAGATTTTTTTCAAACATAGCTAACAACACTCTCGACTAATTCACCTTTCAAATAAATAAAAACCGCATTCAAATCGCCCCACCCGTTTGAGCGCCTCAGGGGAACAGACAGACATACACACACATACACACACACACACACACACACACACACAGACACGTCAAACTTATAACACCCCGTCGTTTTTGCGTCGAGGGTTAAAAAGTCACTCATTAAAATAGAATGGACTACCATTACTAAAGTTTTCCCAATGAAAGTCCCATCAAAATCGGTCCAGCATTTCGGAGACAGACAAACACAAATTTTAATGCACTCCAGCTGATAAAAAGGATGTTCAAAGGTTTCAGTGCAACCCAGATTCCAAGTTATTGGAATACTGAGGCTTCTGTAATTTCTGAACTACATAACCGATGACGTTCTTCAAAGAACCGCATCAAAGCCTTGCATTGTTTGCATTCACAACTAGTAGCCTCTTCAATATTCGCCATAAATTTTCTACGGAAAAATAAATTCCGCCATTTTGATTTTTTTTTCTATTCATCGAGTAGACCTTCAAATTTTAATCACCTTTTGCTAAGAAACCACTCTTCCATCTTTTATACTCTCCGAGATGGACACCAACGAAATTTGTATGGCGGCCATCTTTTTTTCGCCATTTTGATTTTTTTTTAGCTCACTGCCGATTAGATGACGTTTTGAGTAACATTTGCTCGAGCACCCCCCACCTATCTTTAATACCTTAAGCGTGCTTCTCACCTGTCTCCGAAATCCTCAATCATCAGCTCTTTGAGCTCAGCAGAATGAATTTTTGTCCTCTTTACGAAACCATTAGTGTAAAAAAAAATTCATTCAAAATTTTACAGGAGAGGTGATCAATGAGTCAGTGAGTGAGTGAATGAATCATTACACATAAACATATAAACAATTACATATGCGTATCGAATTGATTTTGAAATCTATTAATAAATACAGTTCATTTTGAACACCATTTTGAATTCATTCTACTCGTTTCCCTTTGTATTTTGTACCTCCGAATTAGGGGCCATTTGCCTCCGAATTAGGATTTTTACCTCCGAATTGGGGGATTCGGACTTTTTTCATATTTAATTTAATTTTACATTTAAATCAAGTTTTAATTGTTGTTCTTTTAGGATATTTCAAGAGTTAAATAAATAACGCTTCTGATAAAAATAGCCAGTTCTTCAGAAAGGTGTAGTAAATGCTTAATTTTTGACGTTCTTTCGAGTTTTGATGAAAATACCTCCGAATTGGGTGCCTTTACCTTAGGTTAGTATAGAAATCTAGTATCGGCTATCTTTAATAGGCACGGGAACAATATGTTGCCTATATTTAAGTTCGAAAGGAGAATTCTTATGCTGGAGATCTTTCATAAGATGTGTTGGTTATTGAGTTCTAAATTACCACTTTGGTCTGGTTCCCCTTGGGCCGTAGATATTATGTACTTACCACCTTACCGCAAAGACATATATAATCGCCAAGCGAATTAGTGATATGTAATGCAAATTCCGCGTAGTAACCATTCAGGCTATAGAAGTTTTTGGATTTAACCATAGACAAGTATAAATTAAAAATTAAAAAAAACCCCCGACATTCGCCATTTTCTGGTGGCGGCCATCTTGTATTTGCATAGTGCTATTGTACTAGTCAAGTCCTTTCATTTGATACCCATATTAAGGGAGTTGTGAAGAAATATTATGTAATCCGCCATTTTGTAGCGGCGGCCATCTTGGATCGATTTTCATCAAACATAAGTAGCTAACAACACTCTCGACTAATTCACCTTTCAAACAAAAAAAACCACATTCAAATCGGTCCACCCGTTTGAGCGCCACAGGGGAACAGACAGACACACACACACACACACACACACATACACACACACACACATACATACACACACACACACACACATACACACACACACACACACACAGACACGTCAAACTTATAACACCCCGTCGTTTTTGCGTCGGGGGTTAAAAATAGAAACGTCCTACTGACGAAATACGTGCTCCTTCCAAGTAAACCCGCTTCGGTCTTGGACTGCATCTTCACTTACCACCAGGTGAGATCGCAGTCAATGGTTAACTTGTCATAGTATTAGAAAACCTACAAAAGGAATTTCCATCACTGTCTAAGATATAACTGATTACCAATGTTAAATAACAGTATAACAACAGAAATGATTAACGCAAGTTCGACCATGCACCTGTTACATAATAATTATTCGCGTATAGTGAGTACTTTACATATTTACACAATTCCAATGAGTAATATAGTGTTGAATGACAAACACAATGCGACCCAGTTGCTGTGACTGCATAGGTACAGTTTGCATAGCCGCTTTGTCGCCTTTGGGTACTTTTGTCTCATTTTCCGACCGTTTCTTATTGGTATGTATTTACTATATTACTACAGAAATCAGTTACTGGTACTAACACAGGAGCAAAAATACACACGAATATAATAACATCAACTATCGTCTTCCGAACTTTATCCAACACTACCTATATATAGCCGAGTTAAAATAGACATTTCAATTAGCAATAATTCCCACAGAGCTGAATTTTGGTAGAGACCTTGGGTACACCAGTAGGAATAAAGTGTCAAAAGTCCCCATTGATCCCATGTCTGCTAAAAAAGTTATTCAAGGTCAGTCACAATTTTCGGTTTTTTTGGATTGTTCTCGAAAACGGTAAGTTTTATAAAATCGCAGTCCAGGAAAAAATTGTAGATCATAAAATTATCTACAAAAATATTCTTTATATATTTTTTCCTAAGAACCACCATTCCTAAGATATCGCCATTCTAAAAAAGTTCACGCCTACTTCGAGACGCTTTATCAATAAAATTTGTTTAAATATTTTAAATATAAAATTTAAGAAATGCAAAAATTCAGAGGTTTACTGGATAGATAAATGAACAATAATCTGCGGAAAAACTAAAATTATCACAATTTTTCAATTAGTTATGCAATAGTTAATTTGCTACTTGAAGATGAAAATTGCAAGTGTGATAATAATTGTTAAACTATAAATTGCAGATTTTTTTCCTTTCTTGAAGCTTTATTTTGAAAGAATGTAGAATAGATTTCCGTTGGAAAAAAAAGTCATTTTTCAATTTTTTATTAACAATTTTCTTAGGTGCAAAATTAGGAACTTAAATTAAACATCTATATTTTTTTTGGGGACTTTTGACACTTTATTCCTACTGGTGTATTCAAGGTCTCTACCAAAGTTCAGCTCTGTGAATTACTGTTATTTGATAACATTTTTACGTCTAATTTGACCGGGTAAATAGCTGTCCTGTTGACAGCTAGTGCCTCAATTCCAAATGGTCGCAACCCATTCTGAATTACGCGTGGATTCTATGCTATCACCTCTCAGCAATAATTTAGTATTTCACATCAGCATCGATTCGCTAAACAAATACATAAAGCCATCAGGCGTGTGATGTCTTCCAGAAGTGTCCTATGTAATTAGATGGATAAGAACCAACCGGCCAAGGTGCTTCTCTTGAACAATTTGACGTATCTCCTCGACCCAACATGTATTTATATCCTGAGTCCGTGCTTATTATTGCAATTCAGATTTGACAGGCTCTTACGCTATGCAATTTCCACATGCAGATAGCTCGTGTTAGATGACCGTTTGACGGAATTAGGGTTAAATCCCACTTACATAATAGCTATTAGAGACGAGATAAATAGTTATTGTCTTAAGCCCAAATTAGACAGTTCATTTTTCGGGATTTATGCTTTCATTTTCGAGACTTCATCGTTGAGTCATCGAAAATGAACCGTCTAAACACCGACCGTTCATCGTTCACAGGCACTGTGGCTCATCAAATATCGTATCATGCATCGTTCATCGCAAAAATGAACGATGAACGAGGCACCGTCTAATTTGAGCTTTATTAAACAGCGGTGATCCCGATCTACCCTATTTATTAACCCCCGACGCAAAAACGACGGGGTATTTGACGTGTCTGTGTGTGTGTGTGTCTGTCTGTTTCCCTGTGGCGCTCAAACGGGTGGACCGATTTGATTGCGGTTTTTGTTTGAAAGGTGAGTTAGTCGAGAGTGTTGTTAGCTATGTTTGATGAAAATCGATCCAACATGGCTGCCGCTACAAAATGGCGGACTACATATTTTTTCACAACTCCCTTAATATGGGTATCAAATGAAAGGGCTTGACTAGTAGAATAGCACTATGCAAATCCAAGATGGCCGTCGCCACAAAATGGCGAATGTCGGGGGTTTTTTTTATTTTTAATTTATACTTGTGTCTGTGTAGTAGACGCTCAAGTCCAACAATCTCTGCGCCTAACTTGGTGCGGAATTACATCCGAGCCGGGGGAGTCAACGAAGGTAATAAATTTATAATTCAGCCGGAGCAAGCCTCATCGAGTATGATAATGGAAAGTCAACGACTGGTCTAGTTACGCTAATAATTGAAACCGCGCCGTATTTATATTAGCTTCTCCATTGTTATAATTACAATGTTCCTCGGTCTCTCGTCGCCCAGGTTTCAGTGTGCTTTGATTTTATAAATCCTTTATGAACCGCTGCAAAATTTGTCGCAGTGAAAATTGTAGGAAAAACTTTATTTGCTTAAAGGTAGGCTCTGCAACGTAGTGATTTGTCGGATGGTACGAGTATATCATGTTAAATACTTATGATAGTTCTATTAGAATGATGAAGTCAAGAGCAAAAGCTAATACCTATATTATTATTTTCCAGTTTTCACAAAAAATTTTGAATGTGACTTCAATAATTTTCGTCACACCCGTGACCTGACTGTGAATCCGAAAATAATGGTATCCTTTTTAAAAATAATGTTCGCTGAAAAGCATACTTTTATAATCTTTCAATTGAGTTGAGTTTAGAGTTTATGTGGAACCAGATTAGCACCATATGCATCGAACTCCATATGTCTCCTTAACTTATGCAAAATGGCACACCCTAAATGAGAGACAATAGTTTTCGCTGAAAAACATTGAATGAGAATTCCATATTCGAGACACCAGTGGTCTGACTGGAGTGTCGACACTGGCGGTACATTAAGACCATTTTTGGTTTGATCTTACACATAGTCTCCTTTACATATGCATTAAATTGCATACCCTAAATGTTTCGGCCTTGCCCATGTTCGGTGTGTGCCATAAACGACAAACAATTGAGAGTAATAAAGTCACGTACGTACACACATCCCCGATTCACATTATTCCGGTCACTGGATCCAGTAACCTCTTGTCAAAATTTTTGCATGCTCATTTTATGGGCATTGTAAATTGATTTGCTCTACCTGATGACTAACACTTTTTGTGTACCTTCAATCGTGCAAAAATGATTTGCTTTTGTGTTGTAATTAAGTTTTATTTTCTGCGCTAGACTAGTTTGAATGGCGTTGCGTTATCACTCATCTATACTAAGTAATATAATAAAGCGGAAGAGTTTGTTTGTTTGAACGCGCTAATCTCAGAAACTACTGGACCGATTTCAAAAATTCTTTCCCCGTTGGATAGGTATGTACGTGATCCCTGAGTGCTATGTTCGTTTCCAATGAGGAGGATGTGGTTTCTTTGCAACTGTTATTAGGGAATTGTGCTTGCTAAGCTGTATTGACGCAAGTCGGTTACTCGATGGGTGACTGACTTATACCTTTCCTTCGTGCACCGGAGAGCATGTTAAGCTATCGATCCCGGTTACTATCACTTACATTTGTTAAAATAACTATTTTAACCCCACAGTCCAAATCATTCCATACTCTTAGTCCTAAATAGCATTTTTATTATAAAAAAAACAACCTTCCTATTAAGTTTTCAAAGTAAGGAGTCAATAAAATCCAGTGTTACAAAAATTTGAAAAAGACGATAGCAATGAGTATTATGACGCAGAGGGGAAAGATAGATTGGTTTTGGACAGTTCGTCTCAGAGTAGACCACAGGATTACAAGTCGTTTCAACCAATAGACATAGTATTCTAGTCTAGCAATGATTTCCACAGGATACAGCCTTGTAGATAATACTTGTGTCCAGACTCCAGATACTTTCTTGAGATTGGCCGTCAATAACTTAATCGGTGTCATCGAAGGATAGAAAGGGCTTACTTTATTTCAATAGTAAAACAATGACCGATTAGATGACTAAAATGTTACTGGAATAATGTAAACCGTCCATAAAGTCAGCTTCTTCTGGATGAAAATAAAAGTTGAAATTTTACGCTTATACG
The DNA here is from genome assembly GCA_920104075.1 of Melanargia galathea. Lineage (NCBI taxonomy): Eukaryota > Metazoa > Arthropoda > Insecta > Lepidoptera > Nymphalidae > Melanargia > Melanargia galathea. The sequence goes on along the minus strand of OV049855.1, from coordinate 32,370,300 downwards.
GAAAACGATGAATCAACTTAACAAAAGTGTTGTTGTTACTGTTTTAGTCACACGTGGCCAAATGATTAATCCTCTATACTATATTGATGTTATTAGTCATTACAGCCAAATATAATAGTAATTGATTAATAAGTCATACTTCAAAGTTAAGTTAGTGGTTAAAGTGGTTAATTAGACATATCATAAAACTATAAATACTTAACATGACGGGTCCAGTCAATAATTCATGGCGATTCAATTAATTCCATGAATCGTAAAAAAGGGGTATGAATAGTTATTGTCGCTATGTAGTAATTAATATTAGACCCGATAATTATGTCTTATTATGTTACTTTGTTTGTGTGATAATGATTTATTTATGACTGTTACCACAAAGTCAACATGGAACTGTTATTTTTCGTGGACCTATTTTGCTTCAATTTAAAGTAGGTAGTTATATACTCCATCACAACTCGTAAAATGCAACATTTTGCAAATTTTGCAATTTTTTTTACATGAACGGTCTGCGTTTTAGCCGAAAAAAGTAACATACACGTAAATAGACTACATACACGTAACAAACTAACAGAGATATATTCGCGTTTATTTATGTGGAACAGTGCAGATTTTTAGCTACCAACATTGGTTGAGTTATCAACAACCACTGGGACTAAATTAAATTTGAGTTTGGTAATAATTATTTAATTAAGGTAACGTACAATAATAAAATTATTATTAATGTAAAGACTAATCGATAGTTCAACTCACAATCAGTTAAGCAAATCCATTAAATTAGTTCAGCCATATTAACCGCAAAGCTTTTAGGATCCTCTCGTCTAAAGTTACATAATTATTGTAGGTTTGATTTAATTACGAGAGCTGTTCGAGCGAATTAATACCCTTTTACTATTAACTGGGTAACGATACTTAAAGATATTATCCACAATATAATCCGTTTTGATGATGAAGGTCGGCCCGACCCGAGACCTGAGACGATATCGTAGTATTTAAAGTTAAAAGTTATATTTGAAGTTCCCAATCCCTAATTGAGGTTATTTATGGAAATGCGAAAATGTGTTTGTTTATATAAATTTATCTTTATAATATAAACCAACAGCTTTATACATTAAAATAAATTAATGTAAGTATCTCATTTGAATTCAATAACAATATATTTCGACAAAATCATAAACTAATAATTTAAGGGATGGATTTTTGCATGGGTAGTTAAAGAGCCTGAGCAACATAGGCTACTTTTTATGTCTTAGAAACTGGGTTTCTTTTGGGTTTGGACTTCATCAAATCATGAATTTTGTTTTATGGAAATCCCGTCAGTATCAAAATAGAAAGTTGCCGTAAAAAAGAAATATTTTCATAATTTCGAACTCGATAATGTAGAAACTCTATAAAAATAAATTCTATAATGAAGACATATTCTTAATGTTAAAATGGTATCTAATAAAAATATCCAGAAGCTTTTGTTCACGAATGAAAAAACACCTATTAGAATATCACAAGCATCATTAGATGATAATTTACAGTTAAATAATGAACTCTAATAATGAAACGTAACGGTCAATAAAACGATGTTAAATTTAGGTGACGAGGAATTTGAGTAATTCTATAAAATTTAAACCACTCCATCCACCGCCGGTTCCTTCAAAGGCTTTCAACAAAACAAACTCACAATCTCATCTTTCAAACGTTTAACGGCTAGTCCGAATCCGACCGATTTATAAAAAACGAGTGTGGGATTTTATGGAGGCGTAATGCCGTCCACATTAATGCTTTCCTTTCATTAAAAACCGGTTATTAAAGAAACACTTAATACTGACCTTCCTGAACCGATAAATTGATGTCAATCTGAACTGTCAAAATTTTTATGAGATAAAAACTGAGCTCTCTACTAAGATCTTCTAAACACTACATATTATATCAAGCTGTGTAGGTAGAATGTTGATAGTGTGGGAGTGAGACAGCTGACCTAAATTTTAATAAAATAGCAGTGATACACGTAGGGATAGACAGAAAGACGGATTGGATGAAACTATAGGGGTTTCTTATCTTACTACGCAACGCTTTAAAGGATTTTAAAAATTTTGAATTCTAAATGAGTTCGATGGCACTTTTCGTTCGATATACTTTGATTCAACTTAACAAATTTATGACCACATTCATTATTAAAAGACGCATCTAAGTTGCCTTATCATTGAAATAAATCTACAACAATAATGAGTCGTCCACAAAACAGAAGCCGTTGTGAAACAAGAAAAGTGTTTCGATTGAGATACCATAAGATTTAAACATAATTTTACTTTATTTTAAGGTTTCATACTGACTGACGACCGACAAATGGCGGTATAACCATTTCATATCGCCTAGACTACAAAAATGACAAGGGCCGATGTCGGGCAGCAGCGACATCGGTACAATAGTCTAGCCCTGCGATCGCCAACCCGCCTGCCCAGCGTGGCGATTATGGGCATATCCTTGCATGAATAGAAAGATAAAGCCACAGCCCCCAGTCCCCGGCGGCCCCGCTATTCCTAGCTCTGGCAGCGGTTACGGTAACGGCGGGGCAGGGGGTGTCAAGAATCTCCGGAAGAGATAGACCCCCCACTCGATGGACAGACGATCTCAAGCGAGTCGCTGGCAGCCGCTGGAATCAGGCGGCACAAGATCGTGTGCTGTAGCGATACTTGCAAGAGACCTATGTCCAGCAGTGGACGTCCATTGGTTGAAACGACGAAGGTTTCATAAAAAAAAAATAACAAAAAAATCAACTCTACAAGTTTTGATAGATGGGTACTGGGTAGGTATACAACAAGAATAAATAAAAGATTTTGACTAACTTTTTATTTATTTATTCTTCTAATAGCTTTATTAGCACCACTGAATAACTTAGTACCTATCTATGGACCAGTTACAATTTTACGGTGTCAATTTCAACCGTTCAATATTTCAATTATCTGTTTATAAGATCATGCCTTTACGATGCTGTTTAGTGGGCGAAAACCTTAATTGTACCAGTGTCGGTCAACACAAAATTTAGAGGCGTTATCTTGTATTAGAGGCTCATAAAACTGACATTATTATCAACTAATGTTCTATACGCATTAGTGTCACATCGAACGTTTCGACATGATGTAAGCCTCGCCATATGCATCTTGGTATTGACTTACATTTTCGAGAATTTTGTCACACGCTTTTAAATGCAATCCCTATCTAATATGTACCTTTAATGTATTTTATACACTCTGAGACTTTTCGACATGCAGCTAGAATAAAGAAACGTATGATGACATTGCACGGAGGAGGGAATGTATGAATAAACACAGAGGAAGTATTTTAAGTCTAAAAATTAAGTATTGCAGACGAATAGATAGTAGACATTTCCACATAAGGTGGCGAAAATAAAATACAGGACATTTTTACTTTCACACACGTCCCACAAAAAACCATATGTTATAAAAATTTGAAAAAGCTCGATCGTATAGACGAATTACGATTTTTGATAGATAGAATGATAGAACAATTAAATTATGTTCGAAAGATAGAAGATAGAAGATAACATAACTATGAATCTGCGAAACTACTATGAAATAATATAATTTATTAGTATACTTAATGATATTTCCTTTCCGCCTGTTCCTTAGATCTGTTTCACGATTCTGTAATTCCAAGCATCCTTTATACTTACATTCTAAGCATCATTATTCTAAATTACAGGGGGCTTAGGAATAGTCTCGAGGTATGGTTTAAATTGTAGACATTCTGCTACGGCTGTCAATATTACGTTTCAATCATTGCAACGAACGTAGGAATAGTGATCATAACGCATCCTATAATTATTGTCTTATAGAGATACCTGTGTTGTTTGAGACTGGATAAGGCTTTTCTTTCAAACCTGTACTTTTATAAAACTTTAGTAGTTTGTATATATTTTTTTTCTGTGCTTAAAGTTTTATCCAAGTCACTTGATAGTCGGACCGAACTGATTTGAATCAAAGTCGTTTAATTTAAAAATGTCGGTATTATCACCTTCACCATTATCTATTTACTTACTAAGTTGAGAAAGACCTAGAGTCTACACACAGATGGATTGCTGGAGTGGAGAGATGAGGGTTTCAGGGGATCGGATCTATATGTATAGGCGGCCAACCCAGAGTTGTAGAGTTTTGATGATAACAATGATGAAACGTACAAACTTCAAGCAATAAACAACGTAAATCAATCAATAGACAATTGACATTCGTGCGTGTTACTTATTTGATTTTTAACCGACTTAAAAAAAAAGGAGGATGTTCGCAATTTGTCGGAATTTTTTTATATATGTTCCCCGATTACTCAAAAAGTGACGGATCGATTTGGAAAATTCTTCTATTGTTTGAAAGGCAGGTGGTAACATGGGATCCAGGAGAAATCGAAGGAACTCCTCTTTTATGATAATATATTGAAATCGGTTTAATGTTTACTAACATAATATAGCTTGTATTATCTGCAGTTTCGCCTCTTGATTCCCGTATCCATGTTCTAACATGCAACATGTATCACGTCATAACTGACGATGTGGCGAGCCAGTTATTCACGTATTAAATCCCACAATTACGGTCCGCCGGGCCCTCCGCGACGCGTGTAATATGCTGACGTGTTAATCCTCACCCTGTCCATGTAGACGTGTACACGGGGATCATCCGACCCGTGTGAGTTGTATGACCGTGGCTAATTTAATATCGCGTATAAAATACGTGTAAAAGCATGTTTCTCGTACTTGCTCTATTTTGTTTTCTGATCTTTGTAGAGTAATCAAGTCAGTGATGGTAATGGAGTGTTATTAATCTTGTTTATTGCAAATCCAGCTGTGATAGCCAGTTGTTAGGACGACCGACTTCTAATCGGAGGTCGTGGGTGCGATCCCGGGGCACGCAACTCTAACTTTTCGGAGTTATGTGCGTTTTAAGTATTTAAATATCACTTGCTTTAACGGTGAAGGAAAACATCGTGAGGAAACCTGCATGCCTGAGAGTTCTCCATAACGTTCTCAAAAGGTGTGTGAAGTCTGCCAATCCGCTTGGCCAGCGTGGTAGACTATGGCCAAAACCCTTCTCACTCTGAGAAGAGACCCGTGCTCTGTAGTGAGCCGGTAATGGGTTGATCATGATGATGATGATGATTGCAAATCCGTTATGGCTCTTCAATGTTATACAATGTAATCTTTTTTTTTTTGTAAAAAGTATAAAATATAAATAATTTCGTGCAAAGCAAAGTGGATATTTTGCTTTAGGGCTATAGTAGGAAAAGCGTTTGGAAATTTCAAAACAGTAAAATCTTAGGAACGCTTTTTAGTCAAGCAATCGTCTCTAATATAATTGTATGTAGTCCCGTACTTACTAGACCTAAATGTATAATAATATTTTCTCGAACTGACTCAACCAGGACTCAAATCCCTGATGTGTTTTATCCGTGCATCGTTGAAAGTAAATATGTAGAAGTCCGTTCAAAAAGTGAATCGGCGTGGGATTTAAGGGCGCTACTGTGCTTTTGTTTAGAGGGCAATTCAAGTACAATACTATAGCGCGTTAGTTCACTGTTTGGCCACGACGATTTTCTTTTTGAATAGACTCTAACCATTATGCACCATTATGTACCCAGTTGAGACATTCGTGTTCTATACTTAGTGTCATCTGAAAAATGAAAATGTATTCATAAAATTTATCTTTAATTCAAACGTGTCGGGAACCCTGATTTAAGTTTAGAGAAAAAATCTAAGTCAGGGTCCCGAGGTGTCAGGTCCATCTGTATTCCGAATAGGCTATTTGACTAATTTTTGGAAATTGTTTTAAATGATTATTTATTACTTTATAAGCACACTACATTGATATTTTTCGGAATATCTACAGTAATAAGAATTAAAATCAATGTTAAAGTTTAAGTTTTGAAAACCGCGCCAAAAACGACACGCTTACATTAATTTAGTTTGAATAAGTGAAATACTTATGTCTTTTTATTACCCGACTGGGTATTGTGTTTCACCTGTGTGTATGTATGTCCATTCCTATGTCCGCTTGTAACTAATCAACGGCTCAACGGATTTTGATAAATAATACGTCATTAGATTTGTCTCAATGACGCGAGTGTTATAGGGTACCTAAATTAAAAAAAAATCAAAATGGCGGACTTTATGCGCTTTAATGTGCGAGCTGAAAAAAATTTTTTTCTTCAAGACCCTCGAGTGGGGTATCAAAATAAAGGGATTCAAAAGGCAAATACGAAAATGTATAAATTTATATATTTGGAAACAATTTGGAGTGATAAATCGTAGAAAATGACCGTTTCATATGTCAGTTCGTAACTACTTAACGGCTCAACCTATTTTGATAAATTAACGTCATTAGATTTGTCTTGACGGCGCAAATGTTACTGGATACATAAAATTCATAAAAAATCAAAATGGCGAATGTTATGCACTTTAATGTGCGGGCTGAAAAAAAATTTTTTTCTTCAAGACCCTCGAGTGGGGTATCAAAATAAAGGGCTTTAAAAGGCGAGTACGAAAATGTATACAATCTATATGTTTTAAATCAATTTGGAGTGACAAATCCTGAAAAACAAAATAAATAACAACTACACTGTAAGTGGTACGGTGGTAGTTTATTAATTTTTTAGTTCGTTTTTTAGTTCAGTCGGGTTTTTTTAATTTTTAAATTATAGCTTGTTTAGGCTATTATCTGATAAGATGACCACAATCAATAGTTTATTTTCAATGTTGTCAAATAGCCTATTGAATCGAAGGAAATAAATCTCAATGTATGTATATTTGGTCCTCAGGTGGTGGGTCGCGAGGACGTGCTCGCGTCCACGGCGACGCGCGACGTGCACTGCGGCCGGCGGCTGGTGTCGGGGCTGTTCTCGCGGCCTCGCCTGCCGCTGGGCTACTCCTACGTGACGACGGTGCCGCGCGGCGCCTGCAGGCTCAACGTCTCCGAAATTGCTCCCAGCGAAAATTATATCGGTAACACTCCATTGGAGATTTATTAGTCCAATCTTACTCACCTATAATAATTGTCCTAGGTGAACGATAACAGCCCCCGCACACTGGGCCACTAGTGGCGACGACTAGTGGCTGGCCACAAGTCGCGGAAGAGATTTTTCATACATTTTATATGGTACTACCGCACACTGAGCGCTCGAGTGGCCGCGTGCGAGCCACAAGAAAATGTATGAAATTGAAAAATATCTTCCGCCACTTGTGGCGGCTGCTAGTCGTCGCTACTAGTGGCCCAGTGTGTAAGGGTTGTAAACCCAACGCGACACGATAAGACTCCATAGAAAATGACAAACTTATCCACGCGACAACGTAGGCGAGGTGAAAGCTCAGCTACTGTTTGCTATTTTCGCGTCGCATCGTATTATGTCAGGTTTTTTTAATGCGTGTTCCCTTTTGTCCTTCGACATGGGGCTCGAAGACTGTTCTATGTCGGTAGGTACTTAGATCAGCTACCTAGGTTGCTTTCTGTTTGTGCTTTATTTTTATACATCCCCTACATAATATTTGCAGAGTTTATGACGCATTTGATATACAACGTTAACAATATTTTGTAAACGTGATTTTTTTTCTTACTTACTTTTCTTTTTTTCTTCTTCTTACTTTCTTTCTCTTTTTTTATTTAAAGTAAATCCACCGCTTGCGTCAGAGCTTCCTAAAACCTCACTTTTTGCTGGGCTATACTTGGCTATACTGGGCTATGACCGTCCGGCGCGACGCCTGGAGACTCAATGTCTGCAGCAATAGTTACATCGGTGACACTTTCTTTGATGTTTTGTCTGGATGTGTATAATATGTCATGTTAAACTTCTAGCAATCTCTGGGCTAGAGTTGGCTCTTATATACGACGCAGATGCTCATAATGAAATCGGCTGTAGATTCGAACTTCACTTTTTAGACTTCAAAGTAATAACTTCACTCACTAGACTTCAAAATCAATACTAATATTATAAATGCGAAAGTGTGTCTGTCTGTCAGTCTGTTTAGTATGACATAAATTTTGAATACGCTCTTCATTTAATTACTAGTAGAGGCAAAGTGAAATAAAATTCACTAACAATTGTAATAATATAGTGTAATTAAAATTTAATTAATTATTCTTCTTGAAATAATCCATACTAATATTATAAATGAAGTGTGTCTGTCTGTCTGTCTGCTAGCTTTTCACGGTTCAACAGTTATCATTTCGAGTTCCGACCGATATCATACCTAGCTCAAGGATCTTGCGTAGATTAACGGAGAGTGTAAAAAATAACCTAAAAATTTAATACAGTCATAACATAGAACCGTAATTGTCAGATATAATATCAGAACGAGAAATTTGAAACCATCATCTAGGGTTTAAAAGGTAAACCAAACTCACGCTCTATTAGCAAACATAAAGACCTTTAGCATTGTTGTCGTTACTCAATATCGATTATCTGGAATATTTATCTGCCTGTTATTATGTATTATTAGATGCAAATGATAATGTTCTTGTAACTAGGCGCACAAAGTAACAAGTATTTCTATAATATCGCGCTTATTTAGTACAATACTAGTGGACCTGGCAGACTTCGTCGTGTCCGGTGACATAGCGACATCGGCGTCACCTACTGAGACCCGGTAGGTTACCTGTACCTACCCAGCCGTCCCGTCCAGCCGTTCTCGAGTTATAAGTGTTTGAACTAACACGACTTTGTTTTATATATATAGAAGATGTTGAAATAGAACAAGTAACTAAGTACCTACCTACGTCATGACAAATTAACGAACGATGAAAATCGTTACAAATTAGGTCAATATTAAATAAATAATTTCATACAATCGAGAAAGGTTTGATTGAACTCGCTCGCACGGGTTCAATTGTAGACATACTTTGTAGTAAATTAGCAATGAACAGATGTTTCCTGCAAGGCCATTTAATAAAGCTTTTGGGTGCACACTGCCAATAGTATCAATTTCAATAAGTACTTATCAATATTTTATTGGTATGATTTTCTGCTTCAATACTAGGTCATTGGAACTTTAATAACAAAGAAAAGGGCACAAGAGAGCTATTAAGATTTATTAATAGGAATATGTACAAGTCAGTTTTAATGAACATTACAAACATAATATTTGAATTACGAATGTGTGATACCACAGAATAGTTCCAGTAAAAAGAGAAGCGAATCTTTATTGAAATGGTTTTTGATTAGTGGGCCACTGGTGGTTTAATAGAGAGATGAAGAGCACGTTAGTGCAAAGATCGATGTGGAATCGATTAATAGGAATTGCAGCCGCACATTGACGGCGCATCTCTTCAATAGAGGCGCCTACGCCGCAAATTGTGAGATAAATGGAGATAGCCGCCGTTACAATTGACGGTTAATTATTTGCATGACGCACTGCAAACGCTCCGGAATACCAATTCACTGATTGTTCCGCAAACATTAAGATCAATGGAGATTATTTACTATGTATATTGGGTTTCAGAAAATCCTATCGACCTAGTTATTTACGAGTATGATACAGGTCGATGCGATATGTGCATTTACTCAATGCTTATTTACCTGTGTTATTTACTGTATATGGTAGGATATCATAGGAGGAGATAAAAAAATAATTTATATTAGTTGTACCCACAGATAAGGGCACCTACCTTTACCTACGTACCTAGATTACCTACTGTACGGTATTGTTTAAAATTTAAGAAACTTTAAGAATTCAAATTGCATATTAAAAATCAAATAGCAGTGTAATTATATTACACTTAACCTATGCGATTTCTTCTTTTTTAATTAATACTTAATATAAAATACCATTAAAAAATGTGGATGTTATTTTGTAATTTTTTCAGTAGGTTACACTCTTAAAGTACTTAACAAATATCAAAATGATATAATACGGATTCTTGTATTTTGATAGCATTTTGTTTGAAATTGTTCTAGCACTAAGAGTATCCAATGGGTCGTACATTGTGAACGGCGAGTTCGCAGTGAGCGCCCCGGGCACCTACGAGGCGGCCGGCGCACGATTTATATACTCCCGATCCGCCAGCCTCGACAATATATTTGCGATGGGACCCATACACCATCCTATCGATATCATGGTAATTATTCATTTGCAACTGTGAGAATATTTCAAAATGTTCCGTTCGAATTTCATAATTCCGCTCTATTCTAGGTCCTTTACACTCAGCCGAGTCCGAATATAAAATACGAGTACCTCACTGATACGTCGCCGGATGACACCAGTAACGATATTCCAACTGCGAGCAGCGTTCCTGTACATCATCCGGTACAAAGACACCACCGTCACCACAACGCAGAATCTCATACGAGAGCTTTGGAGAAATCCGGTCCTTCTTTATCAAATCCGGCGGAATCGAACTCTATCGAGAACCAGTATCAGATAGATAGTAACGTGATCGGAGAGAGGAAGTTTGTGTGGAAGATTTTATCGTACACGCAATGCTCGAGAACTTGCGGTGGTGGGCTCCAGATAGGGAAATTCAAATGCGTCGAAGTTGGGGATAAGGACGATCGCGAGATTTCGCCTGCTCACTGCACGGGGATACCGCCTTCCTCACGTCGCAGACGATGCGGCATGACCCCTTGCCCGCCGCGCTGGAGAGCCGCCGCTTGGGGACCTTGCCCTGTCTGCGGACCGGCCCACCGAACTCGGATCGTTGGGTGCGTACAGGATCACGCTCGAGGTATTACGAAGGTAAATATTATTTAGTCTTTGAAAGAATTTTGTATTCGTACGTTACTTTATAATTACGTCGTCGACGTCAACCGATTGAGGGCCATTGCTGGACCTACATATGTATATCTCTTGTAGGGAATTTGACACTGCTATATAGACTAGACTTGCGATGCTTGCTTTATTCCTGGGACTCGTTTGATGATTGTTCACTCAGTGGGTCTGCCAACACTGCGCGTTTAGTGTGAGATCTTCATTTCAGCACCTTGGGATCCCAACGTCTAGGTATTGGTTCTTCCAACTATTTTAATCGTCGACGTCAACCGATTACTGTTAATAGTTGGACGTACATCTCTTGTAGGGAATTCGACACGCCTCACCGTTCTTGCAATGCTTGCTTTACCTCTAGGACTGGTATTTGTTACCCTGCTTACTACTGGTATTTGGTCTGCCAACTGCTGGCTTCTCGCTTTTCTGTGCGACGTTGCTAATTCCAGCAACTTGGGACCCCAACGTAATATACTTTAAAGGTATGTAGTGGCTAAAAACGTGACTTTTTTCGCAGATAAGTGATCAAAAATGTCCTCTACCAATGCCACCAAGCAAAGAAGTATGCGATGTCCCGAACTGCGATGGCACACGTAACACTGGGAACGCACCGCGACTGGATGCGCGCCGCCAAGTGCGACCGAACGACCACGTCGATACATTCCGCGAGGGGCCTGTGCTGTCACTCGTTTCCAACGTTTCTGACAATGAAATTAGCTCCGTGCAAGACAAACAATTCAGTTTCAGTACACTTGGAGGATGGCTATATACAGAGTGGTCAGAGGTAAACATCTTTTTAATATAATTTCAATAGATAATTCCTCTTGCCGCAGACTGGCAGTTAAAAAAACGCTACTTAAGTAATATTTTTTTGGTAAGAAGTTCCTAAACTGTCGTAGAAGTATTTTTACGGTTACCGTCATAACCTTGTGCTTGTGCATAATCTAATCATAATGCTCTACAACAAATCGTATTCGTCGTCATCGTACACTACTAGAAATAGATTTCTTACAAAGATCACCAAAGAACACGATCTTGTGCCGCTTGCGAGAAGCTCTGACGATCGACATATGGTAGTATAAGTTCGAGAAGCTCTGACGATCGACATATGGTAGTATAAGTTATACCGCCATCTGTCGGTTATTCGTCGCCGTATCATCATCATCATCATGATCAACCCATTACCGGCTCACTACAGAGCACGGGTCTCCTCTCAGAGTGAGAAGGGTTTTTGGCCATAGTCTACCACGCTGGTCAAGCGGATTGGCAGACTTCACACACCTTTGAGAACATTATGGAGAACTCTCAGGCATGCAGGTTTCCTCACGATATTTTCCTTCACCGTTAAAGCAAGTGATATTTAAATACTTAAAACGCACATAACTCCGAAAAGTTAGAGGTGTGTGCCCCGGGATCGAACCCACGACCTCCAATTAGAAGTCAGTCGTCCTAACCACTAGGCTATCACAGCTTCTTATATAATTATCTATTTATTCCGTATAATTATTTCAAATTGTCTAGAACACCATATTAGATGGCACAGGCTGGTGTCGGGTAACAGCAACATCGCAGCAATATTCTAATCCTGGCCTTAATCGCCAACCCGTCCATACCCTCGCATGTACATTTAAAATGAATTCTTCATATTCCCCAGTGTGTAGGCTGGTGTGTTGGCGGTGGGGTGCAGTCCCGCGCCGTTCGCTGCGCCGACCCCAACGGCTGCGGAGCGCATCGGGCGCCGCACTCCTCGCAGTCGTGTTCACCGAGGAAACAGTGTGACGCACAGTGGTTCACTGGTACATATTCAGTTTAAAAACTTTTAACCATTACTAATTTTACAATATAAACAAAGCATTTTTTATAACAGCGGAATAGAAATGTCAACAAACGAAAGAGGCTTATGTATTCAGATAATAATGAGGAAAATCTTAGGAGTATAAAGAAATAATAATTATCTCAACATTCGTTGGGTATTATTTGAGAGAATGTTGTTAGAGATGAGTGAGTGGTGATAATAATGTATTGCTTGTACTCCATATTACATACTAATATTATAAAATATGCAAAAGCAACTCTGTCTATCTGTTACTTTTCACGCCTAAACCGCTGAACCAATTTTGATGAATTTTAGTTTAGAAATAGATTGGATTCAAAATCCACGCGGACAAAGCCGCAGGCATCAGCTAGTAATTATCTAATATATTTTCAAATATTTAAATTTTTGATAAACGTAAACAGGTGAGTGGTCACCGTGCACAACAGCATGCGGCGGCCGTCAGATCCGAGGAGTCATATGTATCGGAAGCAACGGAAGGAGGTTAAGAGACGCTTCATGCAGAGCTCCCAAACCTGAAACGGAAAAATCCTGTGGAGGAAATTGCGCACCCTCGTGGTACCTTAGTGATTGGGGAGAGGTTTGTACCCTTTTACGATTTTATTTGGTTATTTGAAGAAGAAAAAACAAAAGAATCATACATTTCCACTGAACCTATGGCTATTAATATCCCTAAAATTATTATTGGTAATACATATTCATTTTAAGTTCTTAAATTATTTTGACCTCCGACGCAAAAACGACGGGATGTTATAAAGACGTGTCTGTGTGTGTAAGTGTGGGCCTGTCTGTTCCCCCGTAGCGCTCAAACGGTTCCGATTTGAATGCGGTATTTTTTTGATTGAAAGGTGAATTAATCGGGAGTGTTCTTAGCTATGCTTGGTGAAAATCGATCTCAGATGGACGCCGCCACAAAATGGCGGATTACATATTTTGAACAACTCCCTCAATATGGGTATAAAATGAAAGAACTTGACTAGTAGAATAGCACTATGTAAATCTAAGATGGCTGCCACCACAAAATGGCGAATGTCGGGAGTTTTTTTCAATTTTTAATTTATACTTATTGTATCTAGTGTACCGGACCTTGCGAGGCCGCCATACAAACTCGCACGGTGTGGTGCGCGCGCGGCGGCGCGGACGGCGCGGGCGGCGCGGCGAGGGACGCGGACTGCGCGCGCGTGCGGCCGGCCGCCCGGCGCGCGTGCGTGCCGCCGCGCTGCTCGACGCGGCCCGCGGTCAAGCCTGCCATCATTACCGCTGTACCCTCAGGTTACACAGAAACCATCACCACCACCACCACTACGGCCTTTTTACGTCTGCACAGCTGGGCACAGAACTCCTCTCTCATAGGAGAAAGCTATTTAGAGCTTAGACCCGCTACGCTGCTCCAATGCGGGTTGGCGGGCTTTAATGACTATTGTCACATGATAGTTATAATAACCGAGACGTGCTCTCCGAGGCATGGGGGTGAGACACCGCCAACTACCAACTCCGGGCTGGTACAAAGTTTGTCAGAAAAACTCAATAGGTACCTAGCAATATAGCCGCCTTTTGTATTCTACTTCTTTATGTTTGCATAGCACGAAAGAAGGTGTTGACAGTTCCGTAATTGTTTATATTATAATATTTTGCTGTTCATAATCTATACTTAATATAATAAAGCGGAAGAGTTTGTTTGTTTGAACGCGCTAATCTCAGGAACTACTGGACCGATATCAAAAATTTTTTCACCGTTGGATATGTTCGTGATCCTTGAGTGCTATACGCTATATAATATGTACCACGGGCGAAGCCGGGGCGGACCGCTAGTGTATCATAAAGCTATTGGCTATAAAGATTGTATTGTATTAACTGTCGGTTAATATCACTGATATACATATTTTAATTGCAGATCCACAACAGCGAGTAACGAGACACCAAAGCCAAACACAGAACGTCAAACAGCGTTCGTTTAGTAACAACGGTAAATATACATAGCTTAAAAAAAATTCACGTAGTCCAACATATGACACTTGACAATTTATATTAAAACTTTTGTTTTATTTGAAGGCGCATGCGTGGATAAGCTCAGCAACTGCGCGCTGGCGGTGCAGGCGCGCCTGTGCCACTACCACTACTACGGCGACAACTGCTGCCACTCTTGCCACGGACGGTAAACGCCGTCTCAACGGTAAACACCTCTAACGTACGATTCACGTTAGACGCAGCGCAACGGAGCGCAGCGGCAACAGTTTTAAGCATAGCGGCATAAGTTGAAAATTCATCATCATCATCATTATCAACCTGTTATTTACCCACTATAGGGCACGGGTCTCCTCGGTTTAGGTCGTAGTCCACCACGCTGTTCTTGTTGTTGATTAAAAACCACAAAATTGACAATTAAAACTCATATTTCCATATAAGGTATAGGTAAATATTTGATCGAATTCCGTGGAATACGAGAGAGCAGCAGCACGGATTACGAGTTTTGAACTTTAACTGTCAAATTATACTTTTCAATTTTATTTACTTGTTAGTTGCACATTGCTCGAAGAACCGATGGACGTTGGAGTCCCAAGGTGCTCGAATGGCGACCTCGCACCAGTAAACGAAGCGTACGTAGACCCCCCCACTCGTTGGACAGACGATCTCAAGCGAGTCGCTGGCAGCCGCTGTAATCAGGCGGCACAAGATCGTGTGCTGTGGCGATCCTTGCATCAGAGAGAGATTGCAGAAACCTATGTCCAGCAGTGGACGTCCATTGGTTGAAACGAACGAATTTTATTTATTGCATTGCCGCTGCGCTTCGATGCGCTGTGCATCTAATGTGAATCGAACTAATTAGTATAGGATCCCGCCATACAACGACCTTCACCGAGATGCTTATTTGATGAAACGTATTTTATATTTAATTTAATACGTCAATAAATATATTGCATATGGGTTGCCTAACAAATTCCAGTCCAGGATATGATTAATTAATAATTGAAAAAAAAAAATTTTTTTTAAACATTTCACTGGTTTGATTATTTATTAGACAAATTCATAATGAAATTATCTTTATTTTCATTTAATTTTAATTCAATAATCAGACCGGCGCAAAATGCTAGTATCGATTTACCTGTTTACACCTGGCTACCCGAGAGTTGTGACCGGAAAAGAATAAGAAACCTAACGTTTGCATATTCTATGGGCATCATACTTTCGATTGGTATAGAATTTGTCTAATAATCGAACCGGTGAAATGTTAAAAAAAAAAAAATTATTTATTAATTAATCATATCCTGGACTGAAATTTGTTAGGCAACCCATATGCAATATATTTATTGACGTATTAAATTAAATATAAAATACGTTTCATCAAATAAGCATCTCGGTGAAGGTCGTTGTATGGCGGGATCTTAGACCAAATGTTTTTATTGTTGTAACACGTTATCCGTTCCATGAATTATTTTTGGGATAGTAAATAAACGGTTGGCTCCCAGATCCTCCTGTGTTTTAAAATTATATTTCAGGTTCAATAATTATAATAACGATTTTTAAAAGTATTGTGTACAGTTTTGCAAATTTTTAACTTATTATTTCTATGAAATAACATTTCATATTATTTTAACTAATTTGGTATATTGGAACTTACTAAGCATATTATTTTATTGCAGGTACCGTTAAAAGAATCGGAAGAAGTTGACTCATAGTATTGTGATACAGATGGACACATAAAATACACATTCTTATTATTAGACACTTAACACGAAGATTGGTATATAAAAAGTATAAAACTCTCTCACACTTGCACTATCGCAAATTTCACTGTAATTGATAAATTAAAAAAAAAAGTTTAATAAAATTACAATAACTTATTACAATAAAAAGAAAAAAAATCGCCTTATCACTTTTAACTTTATCTACAAAATTAAACATCTAAAGAAACTTATTAAGTAGACACTTCTAAAATATTTTGGATAAATAGTTTTTTGTTATTTTACCTTAGATTTATAAAATACTTTACACAAAATTATCTTTGTCCTTTCTCTACAAAATAATTTGTCGAATAATGTTGTTCATTTGTATCTCATTAAGTTAGGAATAGTTTTGTGATCTCCAATTTATAGTTTCTGAAGTAATACGATACGATGTACTTTGCCTTTCGTTTCTTTAGATTTTGATATTATAATATTTTTAGGAGAAATTAATTCAAAACTAGAGCATACAGAAAGGCAAATATTAGATACGGATTAAAGAATATTATTTTTTCTTAAAAAAACCATAATCAAGAATTGTTTACTCTTAAATATAATTATTGCCGCACATTGTTTACAATTTTCTGCACAATGAAGTATTGCGTCTTGAATTATCACCGAATTTCAAACAATAAAATAATTATAATTATATCTAACATTAGAGATTCAGCAAAAAAAAATGTATAATAAGTTAGTTAACCATTGAAACTGTTCTATAGATTGTAGTCGTTAAATTTAGGCAATGCTCTTAGATTACGATTTTATAGTATTCCTTGATAATTTAATTGTAACAAAGAACAATGTGTTTCAGTTTGTAGCGTTTAGATACAATGACATTGTGTTCATTATTTATTGATTCTGATTGTGTAAACAAAGAATTTGTCCTTTAAGGCAGTGCCACATTACGAGACAGACGATAAATCAAGGAGTGACATTGAATTGTTAATTAATCACGAATGCGTAGCATTTCGGTCACGAAATGTGTCTATTTGTTAATTTAATTATAGTATACAACTTATGTGATTCGAATTTTAATTTTTGATTTATCGACCGCTTAGTTAGGAGTGCTGTAAAACACAGATTGCATTTTAACAGTAAGTATTTATTCTACATAAATCATCATAACCTTCTTTTTACTTTTAGACACTGTAGTGTTTCAACATTAAACTCGCAAAGTTAGTAAAAAAACTGCAATATAATGAATATTGCCGTTTTTTTGTGCATACTTTTTAATGAACTTGGAATTTAGTAAGGTGCATAACGCATTGTAAATTGCGATATGTTAAGCTTTTAGTAAAATATAAGGATAAGTTTTTACCTATACGTAATTTTGAATATAATATTAACAACAAATCAAACATATTTTCTATGATAATAATGAATATAGTATTATAAGTAGGTAGTCATGCTATTTTAGGTACATAATTATAATATTTTCCTATAGAAGTATTATTACTCGTAATATCTTTTACGATTTTATGAACCCTTCTCACTCTCGATAGAGGCACGACGTCAGTGAAGTCCGAAAATGTAGAGCACCAACATTGTCTCGGGATTCCAAGCTCAAATATTTGGAATGAGGTCGAATTCCAACAAGTTTGAAACTCCGTTTGATGTTACCTTCGTCAGAAGTCGAGCCCTCGGATTGCTGGTGTACAAAATTATGCTAACTTTACTGGAATATTCAGAACTAGCTGACACGCGTCATCTTTGCATAGGTATTAATTTATATAAGGTCTGTTTCACCATCTTCTGATAAGTGCCGGATAGTTCGTAAGTTTTGTCACTTTCTTACTTTATGCCAAGTGAGAAAGACAAAAGTTGTTAATAAGCTACCTGACACTTTTCAGAATGTGGTGCAACAGGCCTTTATTATTGTAATTTGTCATATTTGAAAACTTGATTGATACCCATTCAAAGCTTATCGTAGCGCTTTTATTAAGAGTGTAGTATTTAAAGAAATACTACATACATATTATAATATTTTATATTATATCTGATGTCTGTTGTGTTTTAACTTTTAAGTTATGAGTTTAAATAAAACATAATCGTAGGTTTTTGCATGAGTAACAGAAAAGGTTCTTATTTCGCAAATAGCTACAAGTATTTTAAATTATCTCTGTTCATAATATACCTACTTAGGTTCTTTCTCAGTTCAATCTACTAGTGTGGTGTGGCACTGTATTTAAAGGCAAATTTCGTGTAAATATTTTATTACTTTAATATGTATAGTGCATTTATTTACCGGCTGTAAGTATTTATGTATTAGGTAACAAATACAATAATTTAAACAGTACCATCACAATTATGTTATAATTGGTTTCTAGTAATGTAACAGCAAATACTGTCTGTACTAATAAAGCGTGTAACAACGTACAAAAATAATAAGCTTTAAACACCAACTTTCTTTTATTGTACCTACCTATTGACTTCTTTCAACTATACCTACATTTACACACCATAACTACACTGGACTGTGCCTAAACCTCTTAACGGACCTCCTACCACACGAGCTCCTACTTCCTCCTAACACAGGTTTATAAGTGGATGGTCTTAGGTTCAATTTGGGCCTTAATAATTGCTAAATTGTCTCAGGTCTGTTATATTATAGCTATACCTAATGCTACCAGCCAAGACGAGGCGCTAAGCCATATTGCATTTCGGTACGATATGGCGTAGAAGGCTCAGGGTCACTCAAGCGATGGAGAGAGCTATGCTCGGAGTATCCCTGCGGGATCAAATCGGAAATGAGGAGATCCGCAGGAGAACCAGAGTTACCGACATATGTAGCTCATCGAGTCGCGAAACTGAAGTGACAAGGGTGGGGCACATTGTTCGAAGAACCGATGGACGTTGGGGTCCCAAGGTGCTTGAGTGGCGACCTCGCACCAGTAGACGAAGCGTAAGGAGACCCCCCCCACTAGATGGATGAACGATCTCAAGCGAGTCGATGGCAGCCGCTGGAAACATGCGGCACAAGTTTGTATTCTGTGGCAATCCTTGCAAGAGACCTATGTCCAGCAGTGGACGTCTATTGGTTGAGACGACGACGACTCACTCATCTCTAGGTCACCATTCAGGTGACCTCGCACCAGTAAACGAAGCGTCGGTAGACCCCTCACTCGATGGACAGACGATCTCAAGCGAGTCGCTGGCAGCCGCTGGAGTCAGGCGGCACAAGATCGTGTGCTGTGGCGATCCTTGCAAGAGACCTATGTCCAGCAGTGGACGTCTATTGGTTGAGACGACGACGACGATGACGACGATTGCGTAGAAACATGAGGAGAATGGACTTAATTAAACTGCTTTATCCACTTTAAACTACATATTCGTAGCTTTAGTTTTAAGCTAGGTACTAGGATAATTATCACCGTTACCTCATTGTCATGAAGTGAATAAAGAATTTGAATCTTCGCTGAGTACCGGATGAGATCGCAGCTAAGAGCTAACTGTTGAGTATCTAAGTAGGTACATAAGTACCTAACCTAACCTAGCAGACAGAAGCTTTATAGGTTTGCCACTAAAGCTTCTGTCTGCATAATATTATGTAACGGGTGGTGGGAGATCCGGCATAAGAAAAACATACCCTCATCTGTTATTTAATGCTGATAGAGATTATAGATAAAATTCATAGTTCATCAAGTTTAAGATTTGGTTGCCTGCAGAAAATTTTATATCTTAAAATCCAGACAACCATGATTTAGCACCATTTTTGATCAGGCAACTAAATACGGTTCGATTGAAAATAAAATAATCTTTCATTTGACATATAATTCGTTTAAATAACAGATGAGGGAAGCAGATCGAAAAAAATTGATTAATTTTTTTTGTGTTTAACATCATAGGCACTAAATTTAGCCAGGCAACCAATGTGCAATGTATCAATCTATGAATTATCTAGCATATAATCACTATCAGCAATAACAGATGAGGGTATGTTTTTCTAAGACGGGATCTTAGACCAGGGGGGAAAGAATAATTTCATTGTGATACTACGAGTAGCATTGCTGATTGCCGATCTTATCAGACCTGGGGGGTTATTCTGTAACTTAGTTAGCAACTGAAAATAGTTGCCAACGAATTAGTTCGATATACATTGCTGCTTTACTGTGTGAAATTATGAAAACACTTTATAATTTCCCACAGTAAAGCAGCAATGTATATCAAACTTATTCGTTGGCAACTATTTTCAGTTGGTAACTAAGTTACAGAATAACCCAGCTGAATAAATATTGCATACAAGGGTAAAAACTGGAAGATATTATTTATTGCAGATTCATATCTTTTCTCGTTATAGGTATACATATCTTAAAATATTGATAGCATATCATTAGGTTTAACGCGTTATCAAGACAAAATGATCCATTTGTTAAAATACTCTTCCGAATGAAACGCGATATTCCTTGTAAAAAATTATATTAAGTACAATAAGTTTACAGATTATTTGTGATTAGATTGTGTAATTATTCTGAAATAAAGAATATTTAAAGTAAAAAAAAAAAATTAAGTACAATGGTATCTCTACCTCCAGGAACTATTAGGAATTATAATGCACAATTACAGAATGAATCTCCATTTCTTTTCACGATTCTGAACCTAACAAATACATTAACAAATCTTTGTCTTGGTGCAGTTGCAATTATAGCGTTTGTTTACGCAAACACTATTTCTACCCCGAAAAGTTTAGTTATTTCACAGCATATTTATTTGTGTGTTTTTGGGGTAAGTACCTACATTACATTACAAAAAGCTAGCTGTAATTTCGTTCGTGTTGGTTATAGATACATAGTATCCCATGGGAAGTAGTTAATTTTCCAAAGTATTAAATTATTCTTTGTACCTATTGATATTGAAAAAAATAATTATGTATAATGTTTTACCTTCCTCGTGAGACATTCTTAATTATGATGAGAATCGCATACACTACGCAGATTACTATACTTACTAGATAACTAGACGATGCCTGCTACTTCGCCCGCGTGGATTTAGGTTTTTAAAAATCCCGTGGTACCTTTTGATTTTCCAGGAGAAAAAGTTAGCCTATCTGTAGTAACCCGTCCCCGAAACGGATGATTCCTTAAAAATTCCGTGGGATCCCCATGATTTAGTAATGCAATTGCTTACAGCATCAGGGTCCTCGAGTTCAACGATAGACTTTACCAATATCAATTTAAATCAATTTAAAGATAGACGAAAGCATTCCAACAGTGCGTAGGTATTTCTAGTGATAACTTACAATCCGTAAGATGGTCGCTAACTATGGGCTACATAAGAAGGTTCAGGGTCTCACAACAGGCGATGGAAAAAGCTATGCTTGGAATATCCCTGCTTGATCAAAGGATAAAATATGATGTGATACTTATTTATCTGTAAGTAAACCAGAGTTATCGACATAGCTCAACACTAACTGGTGAATTGATCAGTATTTAAGGCGTATCTTTATTATATTTTCAGTACGTCATCTTAATGGTACAAGCAATCCTTAGCATCAATATTCACACAGGCTGGGCCAGAGCGTTCACTTGCAACAACAAGAGAGCTCTTCACTGCATTCTGCAGATAATTGGTTCTATCCTAAGCTTAGTGGGTTGTCTTAGAATGATGAAGTATCAAGTCCGTAAGCCTCATCAACCTCGTACTATACACGGTATTCTTGGTAAGTTATATCATCTGAAGTTGACGATTTCGACGTTTGACGACCTCTCTGGTGCAGTGGTGAGCGCTGTGGTCTTATAAGTGGGACGTCCCAGTTTCGATTCTCGACAGGGGCAATTTGGAATTTTATAATTTCTAATTTGTCTCTGGTCTGGTCTGGCGTGAGGCTTTAGCCGTGGTTGGTTACCGTTCTACCGGCAAAGCCGTGCCGCCAAGCGATTTAGCGTACCGGTATGATGCCGTGTAGAAACCGATCAGGGGTAGGTAGGTATGCATACCTCTTCCAAGTTAGCCTGCTTCTATCTTCACATCATCACTTACCATCAGGTTAGATTGCAGACAAGGGCTAATTTGTAGTTGAATAAAAAAATTATAGATGCACCGCAAAATGGCATCAACATGGTTGGTGTGCAAGGAGACCAGACTTCCTGTAAATTGAGGCTACGAGGTACTTATTTTAAAGTCGTAATTCAATAGTTCGAATATTTATTTTACAACATTTCTGCTTAGGGCGCTGGCTGTTTTCGAATGCTGAATGTATTGGCGAACTCAAACCCTAAAATAAGCAGTTTTAGGTCCATTTTACTCTGAAGTCACTGTGATTCAATAATAGGTATACTATAAAGTTTTGGAGCGTTGCAAAGTGGGACTAAGCATACTGTTTATTTTGGAGTTCGAAGCTGCTTCTGACGATCTCCAACGGCAGTTTGACCAACCATGGCCTCCCAAAGTGATTTTATTACCTATATAAGCTTTTTCCGTTTCAGGTCTCGTCACGATGTCGCTCACGATCCTAAGTCTAATTGGTGGAGTTGTTAACTTGAACTCATCAAAATTTAATATAAAGGAGAACCTTATTAAAATAACCCACTCGACTTTGGGCTGTTTGACAATTCTATTTGCGTTTTTGGCGATGATCTTTGCGTTCAATGAACACTTAAATGTTAAACAGTTCGGCTCGACAAATGTTATATTATTTATTGTGCTTGTAATTATGTCTTTAATATTAACACTGTCATCACCAATTAGGAATATACGTAGACTGCTAGCGTAGTTTAGATTTCATAAGGTGGATTTTGAGGTAGATTTTAAGGTGTCACGCCATCAACTCCTATCGATGGCTTATAGTGTCGCGCATTACGGCCCCATCTCAAATGCTCTCCACGTAGCAATGTGCACGCCTCCCAAGTGTCGTGTGTTGCGGTCACGTAACTACCTACATCAAAGTCTACCCTCTCTAACTTTAAACTTGATTGATACCTTAGGGGTAAATTAGTTGATAGATTTTGCACAGCTGTAGACAGAAAAAAAATCTTTTACTCTATGGAGTATAAGATAATCTATTTTCCCTACTAATCATACTTAGTAACATTTTTTTATATTCCACTGTCTATGCTCACAATAAATTAATATATATATAGCTGCTCGTGCTGATTGGGTGACTCACTCACTCATTGATCACCTCTCCTGAACAATTTTGTATGAAAAATTTTTTTTTCAATAATGGTGTCGTATAGAGGACAAAAATTCATTAAGAGGAAAAATATGGAGAGAGCTGATGATTGAGGATTTCAGAGACGAGCGATGGGCACGCTTAAGGTATTGAAGATAGGTGGGGGGTGCTCGAGCAAATGTCACTCGAAACGTCATCCAATTGGCAGTCCGCTGAAAAAAAATTCAAAATGGCGAAAAAAAGATGGCCGCCATACAAATTTCGTCGGTCTCCATCTCGGAGGGTATAAAAGATGGAAGAGTGGTTTCTTTGCAAAAGATGATGAGGATCCAAAGGTCTACTTGATGAATTGAAAAAAAATTCAAAATGGCGGAATTTATTTTTCCATAGAAAATGTATGGCGAATATTGAAGAGACTACAAGTTGTGAACTATGCAAGGCTTTAATGCGGTTTTTTGGAGAACTCTCAAAGAAAAATATGGGAAGACATGATGATTGAGGGTTTGGAAGTTGGTTGAGGAGCCCGGGCAGGGTATTGAAGATAGGTAGGAGGTGCTCAAACAAAAATTACTCGAAACATCATCCAATTGGCAGTGAGCTGAAAAAAAGTCCAAAATGGCGGATTCAAGATGGCGGCCATACAAACATCGGTGTCTATCTCACCAAGTATAAAATATGGAAGAGTGGTTTTTGCCAAAAGATGATCAAGAACTAAAAATCTAATAGATGAATAGAAAAAAACAAGATGGCGGAATTTATGTTTTCACACAAAAAGTTTTTTTAGTGATGGTTTCGTGTAGAAAACAAAAATTCATGCGGAGGAAAAATACGGAAAGAGCTGATGATCGAAGATTTTGGAGACGGATGAAGAGCACGGCGAGGGTATTGAAGATAGGTGGGACGTTTTCAAACAAAAACTACTCGAATCCTCGCGGTCCGCTTGCGGGCCGCGCACCCACGCGCCATACTAGTATAATATAAGATTGAATCCGCAATTTTTTTCCTATGGACAAGTTTTGTTTTGTGGGTTGAAACTAAACACCTAATTTAATGAGACCTAAATTAAATGTTAGGTAAAATAGAATAAAACTACTATACATATACATATTTAAACTGATTTTATTTGTTATCTATTTACATTATCAGTACAAATATCTCGTGTATATCATTGGGTTTTTATTCGTATATAATCTATCAATTTGTTTATCATAATATTCATGTAAGAGTTATAAGGCCCAACACAATATGTGCAACAACGCTTTCGCGGCGCTCTTTGGTGGCTTTTTTCAAAATTTCATTAGCAAAACGTTGCAAAAGTCGCGATCGTTGCTATCCGATAGTGTTCGGGCTACTGATCAATGATAGCAGCATGACGCGTGACAGCAGAAGCACTGCGTCACGACTCATCATGCCAGCAGCAGTGCAGCAGCAACCCGTGGCAATCGTGCGAGCTTTAGCTCCTAGAAAGTACTATAAATCGCGCACGTTCAGAATGAGATGCGACGTTTTGGAACTGAGGTGCGCGCTGTCCGCCTGACATCTGAGTGCTTAGTCTAAGATCGGAGCAAAGCTGTGATAGCTAAAGCTGTGATAGCCTAGTGGTTAGGAAAAAGCTGTGATAGCCTAGTGGTTAGGACGACCGACTTCTAATCGGAGGTCGTGGGTTCGATCCCAGGGCACGCACCTCTAACTTTTCGGAGTTATGTGCGTTTTAAGTATTTAAATATCACTTGCTTTAACGGTGAAGGAAAACATCGTGAGGAAACCTGCATGCCTGAGAGTTCTCCATAACGTTCTCAAAGGTGTGTGAAGTCTGCCAATCCGCTTGGCCAGCGTGGTAGACTATGGCCAAAACCCTTCTCACTCTGAGAGGAGACCCGTGCTCTGTAGTGAGCCGGTAATGGGTTGATCATGATGATGATTTGAGTTCATTTTGCTCTGAATTCACTTGTGATTCGATCAATAGTTTTCGAGTTCGTTTTCGAGTGCTCCGATCTTAGACTAAGCACACTGGGCGTGCGTCGCGCGACTTACATGTTTTATTAGTGCGGAGCTTGTGCGGAGTTTTGCTCGTGATTAATATAATAATAATTATGTTATTGTGTGGACAAAAATGAGTCGAAATGCGGATAAAATTGTATGTAGGTATAGAAAACTGAACGAATAAAATTAATATGAGTGACGTTGTAAAATTAGAATGTATTTTTCATTAGAAATTATTACAAACTGGAAACTTTTTGTGTATTTTCATAACGCCGAAGGGTATTTTGTGTATTTTCATAACGCCGAAGGGTATTTTCGTATATAAAATATTACGATCACTCTTCGGGGTCGGATCATCTTCCTGAGATGTTAATCGTTTTGCTAACCTTATTTCGCTCTAAAACTTTCAATTTATTCAACAAGGTTCCATCCCATTCTGAAAGCGCGCGGATTACACAATGAACTGTGGTCATTAGAGTCGTTACCAGTGACGCGTTGTGCACGACCAGCTGGGTTATTCTGTAACTTAGTTAGCAACTGAAAATAGTTGCAAACGAATTAGTTTGATATACATTGCTGCTTTACTGTGGGAAATATAAAGTGTTTTCATAATTTTACACAGTAAAGCAGCAATGTATATCGAACAAATTCGTTGGCAACTATTTTCAGTTGCTAAGTTACAGAATAACCCCCCAGGTCTTCAGCTTAATTTTAGCTTACAAACATAATTTAAATATCACACCAAAATACATTATAAATCATAATTATATTTTATTTGTATTGTGAAAAATCGCTTATTAATAATACTTATGTCGTGCTATAACTATGTTATTTTTTTTATTATCTCGTATCGGCTGGGAAATGTTAAAATACGAACGGTTACTAGGAAAAAATATTGTTCGTCAAAGTGTTCCTTTAAAATCGATATCATCATTGTATTCTATGGGTATATTTTGATACTTTAAAATGATTGCACACTGCCGCAAGAGCCGCAAAACAACGCATTTTTCATAATTTAAGCCTATAAAGTGTGAAAAAAATTTTAGCATAGGTATCCCTCAATCATTTATCAGTTTAGAGAGTCGAGACACATAACACCTCACTCTGTGGATTTATTTTGAAATAAAAGTTACCTATGAGTATCTCAGATAAATCAACGCTCAAAAAAGTTTAACGATCCTGGCTATAACAATCGGATATGGATTTGTTAAACGGATATATTATTAAATCTTTACTTGTTAATTCAATCGGATCTAGGCCATGCTTAATGTGATATAAGTAAGACTGTCAGCAAAACCTATCGTCTAATATGGCTTTTCCGGCTCTTGCAAGTCGTCTTGAAATTAAACAGTACTATGGCACGTTGCACGAATTACAACAATTTTGTATGTAATATTTGTAATGGCATAGCCTCGCTTGAACGGCAAGAGCGCAGTTCGGCAATTTGTCTTCACAGTCTGCAAAAAAAAAAAACGTTTTATCACCTTATTCAAGTAACTTACGTAAAATATTGTAATTATTGTGTATTTTTTTTTCTTATAAATTACTTACCTTTTTTAACGCTAATCGTAGTAATACTTCTTTGAGTAGTCGGAGTCTCAGTGACAGCTTTTTGAGACTCTGAAATAAATATTAAATAATAATATTAAAATTTGCCGGATATTAATAAAAAGTACCTACTTTCATTTTACGTTTTCCATGAAAAATGAACTTATGAATAAGCAGTAGATACCTAAATATCGTCTCATGATAGGTGATAGAAAAGACGATTAAATTAAACATATAAAAACTATACGAATTTCACTTTAAACCATTAAAGAGATATTTACCTACTTCGGATAGAATTGTTTCATTTTCTCGCAATCGAAGTGAAATGCAGAGTGTATAAACTCAATCATAAAATTATCTTTATCCTCGATTTAAACATTTACCCTCGCCTTCGGCTCAGGTGGATACACATCTCATATCAAATGTCATGTTTAGGTATGCATTTGCTGTTTAATCTACTATTTTTATATTCTTTTAAATAAAAAATATCTACCCACACCTTCGGCTCAGGTGGATAAATTTTTCAGATAAAATGGCTTGTATGATAAATAAATAGTCATTCTTTAATACCTATCGCTAACCCCGGCGGTAGGGTGGCCTCCGCAGCGCACTTGGGCTCGCAGGGCCGGTGCGCGTGCGGGCGCGGCGAGGGGCACTCGAGCTCGCCGGTGGGTGTGCTGTCGGCGCGCGCGCACACCACCGTCCTCCTCTCAACACCCACTCCAAGGCTGCAGTTACCGGTACACTGCAACAAAAGTTCCAATCTACAACACTTGCAAGATAATATGTTTAGTATGATCACATTTTTACGTCGTCGTCGCGTCGTTGTAATCAAGCGAAAGACGTCAACTGTTGGACATGAGACTTACATCTCTAAAGTACTCTGAAAACCCACTCCCAGGTTGCAATAGCCCGTATACTACAACATGGGTTCCAATCTATAACACTTGCAAGACATGGTTTTGGTAGGGTCACACCATCGTTGCGTCGTCGTCGTTGTCATCAAGCGAAAATCGTCCACAGCATCGTGAAGTTGTGACGTGTGAAGCTGCTTGTATCTAGCGGCTCCATGATCTGTGAAATGTGAAAAGTCCTCATCGATTCGACACCTGGAAAAAAATTTACTCCTGGACACGCACAGTTTATTCACACTTGGTTGAAAATTTGTAGGACTGTTTGGGACACTATTATAAATGAAATGTACAAAGTCCTCATCAATCCGACACCTGTAAAAAAAATTACTCGGGGTCAAAGTTTTCACGGGAAGTTTTCAGCAAAACGGTAAGTCTTATCATAAAATCATTTAAAACAAAATTGTAGATCAGGTAATTATCTATAAAAAATGTCTCAGCTAGTTTTATGATAAAACTTACAGTTTTGCTGAAAATCATAAAAAACCCGTTTTTGTGACCTTTGACCCAGAGTAATTTTTTTCCAGGTATCGGATCGATGAGGACTTTTCACATTTCATTTATAATAGTGTTTCGAACAATCCTACCAATTTTCAGGCAAGTGTGAGTCAACTGAGCGTGTCCAGGAATAAATTTTTTTCCAGGTGTCGGATCGATGAGGACTTTTCACATTTCATTTATAAGTGTTTTGAACAATCCTACCAATTTTCAGCCAGGTGGGAATTATTGTAACCTCTCCCCTATTTTTTAGTCTAATTTGACCGGGCTATTATTATATAATTTTTTTAAAGTATCTTATGTACATATGTACCCATCATTTACATTAGATTATATCGTTAAAGCACGAAACAAGCCTTATACCATTAGTTCTTATGTGTCTTCGATGAGATTACATTTTGAATCAGTGTATCCATAAAATTTTGTAAAATAAAGTCGGCACCCACCTGACCCCATTCACTGGTGTACCAGATTGGAGTACAGTCGCCACCGCAGCTCCTCTCGTGGTCGGGCTTGGGGTCCTTGCACGCCGAGTCACGGAGATGCCTGCCCGTGCCGCCGATACACAGGACTCCGCGAATTTGTTTCCCACCGCATAGAGACGTACATGCCGACCATTCACCTAAAAAAAAAACCGGCTGAGTTTGTTGTGGGCTCTTCTCAGACCCAGGGCGCGTTTGGAACCCGCGTAATTTTAGTTTTAAGTTTCCGTAAGTAATTATCACCAGTAATCATCACCTGTTCCTAAATTGACGTTCAAAAAAGTGTACCAATTTTGAATAAAGTTTATTTGTTTTGATTGGGTTCGTTGCAACATGGCGGTTTAAGTTTAAGTTACAGCAAGCCAGGCTCCGCATTGTAGGTATGCCGCTACATGTACATAGCGCGCTGAGGTTGTTCGGGCCCATTCAACAACCCTTACTTAGTCGGAAGGGATAAGAGCTACGCGATAGAAAGAGAGGCAAAGTCTAGATTAGTATAATGGTAGGTAGTTAGCGCTACTGCGATTTGGATTGCACTTTATTGTGTCGTAACAAGTGTCATTATTTATTTAAATAATTATACAGGGTGACTGGTAACAGGATACATTCCTTGCAGGGGCTTAAAGTAGAGCTCATTTGCAACAAATTTTTTCATATAATGTCCTATCCGAAACTTAGTCGTTTCCGAGTTATTGAAGATTTAAGGTTTTTAGCAAAAAATTCCAGTTTTAAAGTTAAAATTAGTTGCTAAAGAAAATCATACCCGGTTTTGTTGTTTTTTTAATTGTTTTCTGATAGAAAAACGTTCAGAAACTCAATCAAAATCAAAATAAGCTAGAAAATACCGTTAACTTTTCAGTTAAGGCCTAAAAACCACGTATTATTTTTAAGAAAAAAATCGAATTTGATGAAAAGCAATAGTATTTCTAAAAAAAAATGTATGGAACGTTACGTACAAATTACTGAAATAACTTCCTTGATTCATTAGCTATCCAAAAAGGTACAGATGTCTACAACTTTTTTCAAAACCTCGATTTTATTAACAAAATTCTGAGGACTGACGAGTCTCAATTTGACCGGGATGGAATCACAAAGTATCATAATTTACATTATTGGGCGGCAAAATGAGAAAACCTAAAAAAGAAAAAGAAAGGGCACATCAACGGAGGTATTCTGTAAAAGTATGGATAGGATTAATCAATTAGACATCTAATTGGCCCGCATTTTTCCCTCAGAATTTAAAAAATACGAATTAGGTGAAAATAATATTATTTCTAAAAAAAAAATGTATGGAATGTTACGTAAAAATTACTAAATTAACTTCTTTGATTCATTAGCTATCCAACGAGGTGAAGATATTTACAAAAAACTGCAAGAACGATTTTTAATTCAATTTGAAACTTGTAGTAGTTTAATGACTAATTGATTAATTTTAGGAATAACAATAAACTAACTAATAATTATTAGTAATTACATATTTTAGGTTCGCAAAAGAAAAACTAGTTATGATTTTAATCTAAATTTTAATCTTTATTTTATTCTAAATCTTAGTGTTAATCTTAATCTTAATCTAAATCTAATTTTAAACTTGCTCTAACTGTGAACCTCTTTGTCTGATACAAGCCCAAAACCTTTTTCGTATTTCCGTTTCAGTGACTCTTGTTGGCTAATTCTTACGTATTTCATGAGCTGCACGAAGAGTACTCGCGAAGCTCATCTGTGATAATGGGGTAAGCGTACATCAAATCATTCATGTGGCCCCAAAGATAAAAGTTTCAAGGCGTTAAATCTGGACAAGGAATAGGTTCACCTATCGTTATTGCAGTTTTTTGTAGACATCTTTACCTCTTTAGATAGATAATGAATCAAAGAAGGTAATTCAGTAATTTTTACGTAACGTTCCATACATTTTTTTTTTTGAATTAATATTCTTTTCACCTAATTCGTTTTTTTTAAATTCTGAGGGAAAAATGCGGGCCAATTAGATGTTTAATTGATTAATCCTATCCATACTTTTACAGAATACCTCCGTTGATGTGCCCTTTCTTTTTTTTTTTTAGGTTTTCTCATTTTGCCGCCCAATAATGTAAATTATGATACTTTGTGATTCCATCCCGGTCAAATTGAGACTCGTCAGTTCTCAGAATTTTGTTAATAAAATCGAGGTTTTGAAAAAAGTTGTAGACATCTGTACCTTTTTGGATAGCTAATGAATCAAGGAAGTTATTTCAGTAATTTGTACGTAACGTTCCATACATTTTTTTTTTAGAAATACTATTGCTTTTCATCAAATTCGATTTTTTTCTTAAAAATAATACGTGGTTTTTAGGCCTTAACTGAAAAGTTAACGGTATTTTCTAGCTTATTTTGATTTTGATTGAGTTTCTGAACGTTTTTCTATCAGAAAACAACAAAAAAACTAACAAAACCGGGTATGATTTTCTTCAGCAACTAATTTTAACTTTAAAACTGGAATTTTTTGCTAAAAACCTTAAATCTTCAATAACTCGGAAACGACTAAGTTTCGGATAGGACATTATATGAAAAAATTTACTGCAAATGAGCTCTACTTTAAGCCCCTGCAAGGAATGTATCCTGTTACCAGTCACCCTGTATAGAGTGAATTTTCTGTACCTTGAAGGTATAGTTCGGCCGTTCAGAGAATGCGTTCCTGACACCTATCAGTTAGTCACGACTAGTGATGAGCACAACATAACACTGAGTTCGTTACCGTTCCTCCAAAATGAACCGGCGCATTATTTTAAGATTATTTTCGTTTTAAATTGGCGGAATCATTTAAAATTTATATTTTAGTTATTTAAGTAGAAACCAAAAAAAGGTAATATTCATATAATAAAATTGTCAAATAAAAACAGATCGAAAACACTTGAAGAACGTGGTCTATGCGCACGAAACGACAACAGACGACTGTTTTAGTGTCACAAAATGGCGGCCCAACGCCATTTGGGGTTACCATTTTCAACCTAAATATAAAAATACTACTTTTTTTCGCGCGTTCGGTTTGGTCATAGTTTTATTTTTATATTTCATAAAAGTTATCTTATAGTCCATTATTTTCAAATTCTTAAAAAGAAAAACAAAGCGTATTATTTTATATTATAAGTATAACTGTATAAGAACAGATTACGATACTTGCCTGTTATTTTTAGCACAGCACTATTATACAAATATAAAGCGCTGACATAACCTTGTAATAGCGTAGTATAGATTTAGAAAAATATTATTTACCAAGTTATTTGACACTCAGTTTGGCACAAAATTATAACATTCATTGATTATTGATATAATAATGTTGTTTTAATGCTCATCAATTGTTAAAACGGTAAACAACCAGCAAAAATATTTTTATCGTAACTGCAACGCCATTACAAAGCTACGTCGTCAGTTCAATCGCGACGTGTCAGGAACGCATTCTCTGAACGGCCGAACTTTAGTAGTATGTATTCTGTAGTTACGGTTACCGTTAAAGATGGACTACAAAAAAAAATCAAAATGGGTTCCTAACTTCCTTAGTCAAGTTTTGTTAACTGTAGACCATCTAATCATTGTTGTAAGGTTATCAACTTGAAATGGGTTCAGTTTACTTTTTTCATGATCAAACTTTAACGGTAGTCGTACCGTAACTTTAACCGACTATGATGCAACTGACCCTAAGTTATTTGAATTTATGACATACATATATGCTCTAAAGATTTTTTAACACACAATACATCTCGCAATGGTACATTTGATAAAGATAAGATATATAAATTTACACAAAAAAGCGAATAAAATAACATGGTCTAAGATACCATCATAGAGATTACTACCCTCATCTGTTATTTAATGCTGATAGAGATAATATGCTAGATAATTTATAGATTGATACATTGCACTTTGGTTGCCTGGTTAAATTTGGTGCCTATGATGTTAAACACAAAAAAATGTAATCAATTTTTTTCGATCTGCTTCCCTCATCTGTTATTTAAACGAATTACATGTCAAATGAAACATTATTTTATTCCCAATCGAACCGTATTTGGTTGCCTGGTCAAAAGTGGTGCTAAATCATGGTTGTCTGGATTTTAAGATATAAAATTTTCTGTGCGAGTGTTGAAAGTGACGGAAAAGTGTTGCGCGCGCAATTCCATTTGACAGACAAAGATGCAGTGAGGCAGGCGTGCACTCGGCAGGTGCTTAGTCTATACAAAGATTAAAACCATAGACTAGCTGTGCCTGTCCATTAAAGATATTTGCAAAAAAAAAATAAGTGAGCGACGTAAGGAATAAGTAATAAAACGTAAAAAAGCTGTTTTTGAAAATTTTGTCTGTTTGTCTGTATATTTGTGCATGTATTACGCAAAAACTACTGAATGGATTGAAATTAAACTAGGCATGATTTAAGTTCATACTACATAATAGCATATAGGGTATTTTTTATCCCGAAATTCAGCACAGTTCCCTTGGGAGAGGGGATGAAAGTCAAAATGTGTACTTAGCTGTAATTCATTATCGCGTAGTCCGATTTCATTCATTTTTAGGGTTCCGTACCCAAAGGGTTAAAACGGAGCCCTGTTAATGTCACTCGGCTGTCTGTCTGTCTGTCCGCCGGTCACAGGTCTCTAGCTCGCAGACGAAATGAGTTACAGACCTGAAATTTTGGTATTTGGTGTAAAACGTTGACCCAAAATCAAATATTGAATTAGAAATTGAATTAAATTATTTTTCAGAGGGGGTTCCCATATATGAAAAAGGAGCCGAAAAAATATTTTTTTTTCTTACCCTAGCTTGTGGGGTATTATTGTTTAGAGTTTATTAAGTAGAGTACGAATGTACATATATATTTTATTTTTTGCTCAAAAAATAAGGAAGTTTTTCGATCAACTTCCCTCATCTGTTATTTAGTCGAATTATATGTCAAATGAAAGATTTTATTCCCAATCGAACCGTATTTGGTTGCCTGATCAAAAATGGTGCTAAATCATGGTTGTCTGGAAACAAACAATTTTCAACCTGTCAAGTCATCTTTGTCTATTACACAAAATAAGCCTTTTTTCGAATTTCTCCACTAAATTTAAATTTTTTGTTACTTCAACAAAAAAGAATTTGTTGATTATTTATTAAAACGTTGAATGACATTAATAAGGCTCCGTTTTTACCCTTTGGGTACGGAACCCTAAAAATTAATGAAATCGGACTACGCGATAATGAATTACAGCTAAGTACACATTTTGACTTTCATCCCCTCTCCCAAGGGAACTGTGCTAAATTTCGGGATAAAAAGTATCCTATATGCTATTATGTAGTATGAACTTAAATCATGCCTAGTTTAATTTCAATCCATTCAGTAGTTTTTGCGTAATACATGCACAAACATACAGACAAACAGACAAAATTTTCAAAAACAATTTTTTTACGTTTTATTACTTATCCCTTACGTCTCTCACTTATTTTTTTTTGCAAATATCTTTAATGGACAGGCACAGCAAGTCTATGGTTTTAATCTTTGTATAGACTAAGCACCTGCCGAGTGCAAGCTTTCCTCACTGCATCTTTGTCTGTCAAATGGAATTGCGTGCGCAACACTTTTCTGTCACTTTTAACACTCGCACAGAAAATTTTATATCTTAAAATCCAGACAACCATGATTTAGCACCACTTTTGACCAGGCAACCAAATACGGTTCGATTGGGAATAAAATAATGTTTCATTTGACATGTAATTCGTTTAAATAACAGATGAGCGAAGCAGATCGAAAAAAATTGATTACATTTTTTTGTGTTTAACATCATAGGCACCAAATTTAACCAGGCAACCAATGTGCAATGTATCAATCTATAAATTATCTAGCATATTATCTCTATCAGCATTAAATAACAGATGAGGGTAGTAATCTCTATGACTGTATCTCCCACTAACAATAACATGAGCATGATAATATACGTAGGCGTAGATAGTGTCAGTAATGTAGGTAAACGGGATTTTATCACTAAACGTGATCTCTTACATACATATTACTTATTTTAACTGATACACTTAAATCAATAAACACACAATAATAATAAGACATAACATAGGAATAGACAACAGCAAGTGAAAACCGAAAAAAAAATTATGAAGAAGAAAATAACGAAGATTTGGTATAAAGATAGACTAGACTTTGGAAAAGGAAGCAACGGTCAAAATCCTCGCGAATGAAGTCGCCGACATCAGCTAGTAAAAGATAAATACAATTAAGAGGAAACAGTGAAATTACCTGTAAACCAATGTCCGTCGTGCGGATCGCAAGTCGTTCTGGGAGTGCAAGCACGAGATTCCTCGGGAGAATTCCGAGGGCAACCGGAAGGGTCAGCACAA
This sequence comes from Melanargia galathea, assembly GCA_920104075.1. Classification (NCBI taxonomy): domain Eukaryota; kingdom Metazoa; phylum Arthropoda; class Insecta; order Lepidoptera; family Nymphalidae; genus Melanargia; species Melanargia galathea. The sequence continues at coordinate 32,335,116 of OV049855.1, read as the reverse complement.
CGAACTGCTCGCGTCTGCAAACCTCCACCTACACACCAGCCTACGCACTGCAAAAATACGTAACACTACCTAATAAGATCAACGTGAGATATAAAAATTTATGCAGAAACGCCTTTACCGGCGCCGACAAATACTTAAGTCACACTTAAAAAGAAGTTTTTAAGTAGAATATATTTCTCAGAGAAATTCTTCACAAGTATGGTGGAATAGCTGTCGTGATTCCTTGAAGCGGTGCCTTTTAATTCAAACAGGTATATTATCCTCTAGGGGATATCCTCCTCTGTTTGGCTCATTCTTTTAGGCTAAGCTTATTTAACAAATTAGTAAAGGTAGGTTAGGTTTATTTTAGGAGTTAGTTAGTGTTAGCTAGTTTAGTGAGTAGTTTATTAGGAGGTATATTTTACCTCAGACCACTCAGTTTGAAGCCAGCCTCCAACTCCAGTATTATAATTGTATTCTGGTCCCAACTCAGTATCTGATGAATTCACAGATATGGTGTAAACTGGACCATCCCTAAAAGTATCGGTCTGAACGCGTGGTTTGCTGCGTTCGACTTGTCTTATTCCTGGAGTTAGACCACAGTCCGGTATGTTACATGTTTCCGTAGTAGTGGGTTTGGGTGCTGGGCATTTTTGATCGCTGACCTATAACAAATTAACCAGTATATTGGTATATAACCTCAAAAGGCCAAATGCCTTTTGAGGTTAAAAAACTGTATTTCTATTAAAAACTTCATTAACAAATGATCCGATCTGAAAGAATTAATCCACTTTTTCTTAATTCCCTACCACGTAAGGAAAGAGGAGAGCATACATATCTTCATAGGTAAGCTCTCTTTCTTTGAGAGAGAGATTTCTCTTTTTTAGAGAGGAGAAAATACTCAAGTAAGAAATACTAATAGCATACCTTAGTAATTCCTCTAGAATGGTCTTGTACACAGCCGACAAGTCTAGTTCTCGTAGCAGGGCCACACTGTGGACACGCGGTCCAGGCGGCTGCCCGCCATCTTGGTGCACAAGGACCTTGACCGCACCGACGTCTCTTTCCTGCAGGTGGTGAGCCTGAGCAATGCACTGACGATACTTCCCGGTCACCGATAGAATTTGCTTCGACACATCGATATTTACCTACCTAAAGTCATAAACAGATCCAGAATGATTGTGAAGGATGTAAAGATGCTGATGATGATGATGATGATTTTATTAAACAAATTAAAGTTAATGTCTCAGCTAAAAATAGGCAATAGTAAACGTGATGGTTATGTTGAAAAATTCTTACAAAGATAAATATTCTAACAGACACATTTTTGCTAATGAAATATTTCTTACTTGAATCCCGCCACCACAACTTCTGGAACATTGAGTATAGGATAATATCTTCCATATAAATTTCCTTCCTCCGACAACGTTTTCCTCAAAACTCTTTTCAATTGACGATTCCTTCACAAATCCTGCAGGATCAGGATGTCTCATACCAGATCTAGAGTATGCATCGAAACCATGATGTCGTCTGGTATGTTTAGGAAGTACTGTTATAGGTTCTTGTAAATTAGGATTTGTAACAGACTCCACGTCAACCTGACCCGGTAGTGATTCAGTAAAGTACGAATACTTTATGCTTGGATTCGGCTCTGTATATAAAACCTAAAAAAGATATAACTTTGTTATGTAACAAGTAAAATGTTATATAAGATATAGAGATTAGGAACAACCAAACCATTTTCTTTAGCAATAAGAGATATGATGATCAAATTCTTACCATGATGTCTATAGGATACTGTATTGGTCCGAAAGCGAAGACTGAATCTAGTCCAAAATTTCTCGAGTAAATGAACCTCGCACCAGCAGCTTCATATGTACCTGGAGAGCTGACTGCGAACTCGCCATTCATTATATACGACCCGTTTGATATCTTCAATGCTAAAAGGGAAAACTCATAAGATTTAAAGTCAAAATCCTTACTAAATATAAAAATACCAACAAAAATCTGCAGAAAATTAAATAAATATGTAAATGGAAAAAATTCAAACATTAGAATTTAGGCATTGCTCAAGTTCTTTGAAAACTATGATACTGAACCTAACCAAAACGTTGATTTAAACAGAACTTGTCCTTATATCGCAATAAAAACAAACTAGGATGATACACAAAATAAGTCATGATTCTTTTGGAAATTTATATAATTATATAAATAAATCCTTAAAAATTTACTACCGTTTCCGATTAAAAGTTACAATTTTCTTTCCAATATAATTTTTCTAATTCAAAGTTAATTTAAATAGAAAACTCAATAAATGTATATTTTAATGAAAAAGTCATTCTCTTTGTAGTTTTTTCTTTTCTCTTTCAAGTTACGACAACATAAATCACATAAATTCTCAATATCGCAACATTCATAGCTTGTTAGCATTCCTCAAGTTTACATGGCCAAGAATTATTGCAGCGTATACCGGCCGGTATCTTATTCTTGACCCAGACCTTTGGCCTCGGTTCAAACGGATCGAGTTAATAGAGGGAAATACATTATCGAATTTATAATTTACGAGTACAACCAGAATAAACACATGTCATGTAAGGTTTAATTTTGGATTATTTGTATATACTTTTACTGTTAAAGATATCACAAAAAAAGGTAAATTCATTAGGTTGTAATTCAATGTCAATGAATACGATTTTATTTTTCGTCAACTTGCAAAACTGCGAGGTTTCCAAACGCGCCAAAACACGTTGATCAAATAAACTGCCAACTCAATAAGTAATACACACAAAAGCCCAAACCTTCAATGGCTAGAAGCTAATTGATTCCAAATAATGCGGAATTGAATGCAAGGCTACGTGGTCTATTGATAATTGCACAGAACAACGTGGGCGTCCCCATTATTGCACTTAAGAATGATTTATGAGCAATTCGATGGGTAACGCTGATTGATAAGTGACTAACCTAACATTCGCGGCCCATTTGGCTTCATCAAAGGACCATTGACTGTGAACAAATGGACGTCTAACGCGAATGTGAACCCTGCCAAGCGAGACTCATCCGTCTGAATGATGATATTTTCAACAGCTTTTATTGAACATGAACGTTATACGATTGAATAAGAATCTCTGGATAAATATTAAGTATTACTTATTATAATTTTTCTGCCTTACTGTGTTGTTTACACGTTAGATGATATATTGTACTTATTTACTGGTACTTAGTATTTGAGTTACCGTCTTTACCATCACTCCGTTCCATCTTCTATTATTAAGGCTGCTTAAAAACAAGACACACTATTAATTTCAAATAGGTGATCCAGATTTATATACTTTCTTTTTTTTTATTCTGACATTATTGTCATGTTCATGGATCTAATAACCTCTGATAAATTCAATTCTATTTTTAGCCTTTTTTAAAAGTTAGTTTGAAAATACAAATTATGGAAAACAATAGGCAAATCGAGACACAGAGGAGCCTCACCGATATAATTATCGCTGGCCACGATTTCGGACACGTTGAGCCGACAGGCGCCCGTCGGCACCGTCGCGACGTAGGAGTAGCCGAGCGGCAGCCGCGGCCGCGCGAACAGCCCGGACACCAGCCGCCTGCCGCAGCGCGCGTCGCGACTCCCCGCCGCCGCCAGCACCGCGTCGCGACCCACCACCTGTGGACATTACACCAACATTACTAGTCACGGCAAATAAGTCGAGCGGTGACCTTCACTGCGCAGAAGTCGAAAATCTCGGGATGTGAGGGGGTCGCGGGGAGGGCGTGGGGATCGTTCGTAAGCACTGATTAGCTCTCGCGGATCCCTCGTAAGCGCTGATTGGCGCCCCAATCGTACTGCGTCCCGCTCACTCGTATGACGCTGCGCGCGCTTAAAGGTGACCGCTCGACTTACGTGCTGGGGGTTATACTGTTTGATATAACGGGTGTAAGGGGACCGCTATTGGAAACGAAGACTGATAATAGTAGTGATAATGACTGACAAGATTCCACAAATGCGAAAAAAAATTAAAATACTTCCTTTACTTTTTTAAAGTTCGCAATGTAATGCAATCAGCCGACGCCTAAATACCTAAAGTTGTCACCGGCCGCCCGCTGCTCGCGGGCATTATCCCTGGACTCTGGAGGTTTGCACGCTAACATTGCCGATTTGAAAAATATTAAATACTAAACCACTAATACTACTAGTGTTAGACAAAATCTGGTTATTGGTGTTCGATTGTGTTTAGGTCAATAGTATAATTTATTTATTAGATGTGATTGCTTCACAGAGCTTCATAAACTGTTCATCTTAGGGCCGGACCGCGGTCGGGCCCTTATTCAGATGACAGCCTGCCAGCACTGGCCTGCTTAGTAACTACGGACCTTCCGTCCTGTTTGACAGATCCTTTGATTTTTATTTTTTACTATGAAAATCTAAACACCAGTCACTATTTGTAATCCTGGCGACGCGTGGGTACGTTAAATGTACGTTGATTGGAATGTACGTTAGATGTACATACGTGTAAATGTACGTTGATTGGAATGTACGTTAGATGTACGTACGGTAAATGTACGTTAAATGTACGTTGATTGGAATGTACGTTAAGGTGCGTCCAGACTTGAACATTTCACCGAACCGAACAGCGAACATTTCGGCGAACTTGTTACGCTCAATGTGGACGGCGCGCTTGGAGCGCTTGAGATGGGTTACTGCGTAACAGTTCGGCGAAACTTTCGCTGTTCGGTTCGGTGAAATGTTCAAGTCTGGACGCACCTTTAGATGTACATACGTGTAAATGTACGTTGATTGGAATGTACCTTGATTGGAATGTACGTTAGATGTACGTACGGTAAATGTACGTTAAATGTACGTTCATCCGTAACACCTTCGCCGAGGGTGAACATATACAAGGGTCTTTATAATAATACCAGTTCCTTCACGTGTCAAAACAGAGGCGAAGAATTCGTTGGAGCGTAAACATAGGCGACAGCCAGTCAATGACAGACGAGGCACAGTGCAATTACAGTAATGGTTGGACATTGTTCAACGGGATGTCATCTGCGTTGTACAAACACATTAAGGAAGAGCAGACTGATTGCATTACTGAGAGAATGTTTGTATATTTGTTTATGTTGTAGGATGGACAGGATAGGAAAATCTAGACGAAAGAACTCAAGAAAAAGAAGACAAGAAAAAACAATAGAACAAAATGACCCGGAGATCCATCAAATGATTTTAGAGATTCATATACCGGTAAACAGAAAAAGTTGGAAAATTTTTATAATAGTTTTAAAGATGTAATAGGTACCCTACATAAGTAGTTTAAGTTTTCAATTTTTTTTTTTTTATTAGCAATTCATTTTGTTAAACACAAACGAATATTACAATAATATTTTGATTTTAATTTAACATAAAAGACTTTGTTTGACCAAAAAGGACTATAATTTCATTAATAACACATAACCACAGAGTACCTACAGAGGGGAAGCTTCTACAAGCGGCCCGCTGTAAGTACACTCACACATATGCGCATTGTTTGTCACCAACTGTACCGGTTAGTTGAACGAGCGTGCGTCCGTGAACCGTTGGTGAGTGTGTTTGTGTGAGTATACCTACAGCGGGCCGCTTGTGGAAGCTTCCCCTCTGTAGATTTACTACTCGTGTGACATAACTAACCATAAAAGCTAAAGCAATTTATTTTTGTTTAATGACTTAATTCAGATGTAAACGAGCCACTAAAATCAAATTTATGTTAAAAACGGCGCCGAATTCTTATTGGCATAATATGTTATGGCTAAAGAATTTTAATGAAGTACCTACCTACCAATCTATTCGTTAGATGAACGCATTTTAAGTATATTTTTTAAAATTTTGTTCGCACATTGATATTGTCTATATTTGAATCATACAAATAATACAGGCACTATAATTATTCTTACCAAGCCAAACGACTCTATATTAGCTTAAATACCTACCCAATTGAAAATAAAAGAAAATTGGAAAAGAATAGTTATATAAACAGGATTCCCAATAGATCCAGAATTTTTAAAACTTTCATGTTTTCATAATCGGTAAGTACGTACCTACTACTTTTTCAAACGATTTAAACGGATGTATTTTACGCAACATGCAGTTCGCATCACCGTGGTCGAGTCACGTTTTAACCAAAACATACGGTAACAGGAGATTATACACGGCCAAGAGATATCAGAAGCGTATCAATGAACGAGTAGCAGAGACAGCAACAAAAGCTAGTGTACAGACTGCAGTACATACAACCAAGTGCACCGCCCAGAAATCAATATCGTCCGTGTAACCCCCGCAGATTGCTATTGCGCTGGAACCTTGTCACATTAACACTGGCGTGACGTCAGATGACACGAAAATATACCGTCAGCAACAAACATTTTTTTTGAAATAAATTAAAACTGAATGAACAAATAAATTTCAGCTTTTAAACCTTTATTATACCTACATGAAGAAATTAAATTATCCTAATTCTTTAACTCCACTCATGTAATCACAATCTTGTAATTCGGAATCGGATATTTTTTTCAGTCTGTTGTATCTGAAATCTATACATATAATAAAATCGTAGACTTGCCGTATCTGTACATTAAAGATTTTTGCAAAATAATAACTGGGGGATGTTGCTTGTTGATGTTCAAAAAAGCTGTTTTTGAAATTTTTGTCTGTTTGTCTGTTTATCTGTTTGTCTGTATGTTTGTGCGCGCATCACGCAAAAACTACTGAATGGATTGAAATGAAACTTGGTATGAATTAAGTTTCATTCATTCATACTACGGAGTAACATATAGGATACTTTTTATCCCGAAATTCAGCACGGTTCCCTTGGGAGAGGGGATGAAAGTTAAAATGTGTACTTGGCTGTAATTCATTAACGCGTGATCCGATTTAATTCATTCTTTTTTTGTTAGAAAGGAGATACCTTAAAGATTACCAGCTAATCTCAGAAAGGCTGGATCGATTTTGATGGGACTTTTACTGGCGGATGTTTACATTTTGATCTACCTAAACATCCGCCAGTGAACTTTTAACAGTTTTTAGCAAGGTATAAGGTCCTCAAAGGAGCTTAGGAAAACAAAATGATTCACACGGGATTTTTAAAAACCAATGTCCACGCGAACGAAGTCGCGGGGGTCCGCTTGTTCTGAATAACTATCATTTTCTGTATTAATAATAATAAAACTCATCTAATAACAAGAAGGGGAAGATACAAGGAAGAAGACCCCCTGGAAGAAGAAGAACCTCATCGCTGAAAAACCTCAGGACGTGGTTCAAATTAAGCACCAGATCCTTGTTTCGTGCGGCTGTCTGTAAAATCAAAATTGCCAGAATGATAGCCAACCTTCGGTAGGAGATGGCAGCATAAGAAGAAGAATAACAAGAAACTTAACAACAATAAAACAAACAACAATAACAACAAAATTTGTGAATTTAGTAATAATTATTCATAAATCGATAGGTACGCGTACTCTTCCAACAGTTTTGTCAAAGGTATCGACGTCTATCTAGTGCTGACATCACTAAAATGGTGGCTAGGCACAATACCAATTTGCGGGGTTAATACGAAATTGTAAACATCCGACATCAGGAAATAATAAGTAGCGAGGAGTTATTAAAAGGTTCACAACTATATTGTGAGTGCATGAGACATTTCGTTAATTTAAAACTGACACTGACTGACTGACTGACTCTATGATAATAATAGGACGTTGGACAGGTTGTATGACGTCAAAATGAAGTAATTTGAATATCTCCATTTTTGCATTGATTAGGTTCTAACAGATAATTCCGTGAAGTATGGTAACATCGCAGGCTCCGAATAGGTTCAAAGGAGGAAGTTTAATACAGCAATAGAAACTTGCACAAGCTAAGATATTGTAATATTTATATTATATCTACGTCACAAGATTCACTCATTCTTTAAAACAATCAGCATTAGAAACTACATTTTACGGTACATTCGAACTAAAACAAACGATAGCAGGCGATCATAATTATACTTGCGGCCCAAGAGATATCAGAATTGTATAAATGTACGAGAAGCGGATACTACATGCAATAGGCGCATAGAGAGAGCACGAAATACGTGCAGTACAACCAACCAAGTGCACCGCCCAAAAATCAATGTCGTCCGTCCGAAATTGTAAACATCCTGCACCAGGAAATCATAAGAAGCAAGGAGTTATCAAAAGGTTGGTGGCACCTGGGAAAACTTCAACATTAAGTTAAAAATGTAGATTAGCTATTAATATTATTATTTAATGATTCATAATTATAATTGTAAGCACATATAAAAATTTTGTTAATTTCAAACACATGATATTTTATGATATTATGTAAGTAGGATATTATTATTATTAGTGGTAGTAGCAGCACTACTACTACGTACAAGCTGTACGTCAAAATGAAGTAATTTGAATATTGCCATTTTGGCATTAGTCACTAACAAATAATTCCGTGAATGGACAAGTTTACAGTATTTTTTTTATTTATTATAAAAATTTAAGTAAAATAAAACAAAAATCTGAAAGAATTATTAAATTATCTCAAAAACTGAAAATAGTTATTGAACTTTAAAGTTGCTAATTTCGATTCACGCGGCATTCCAGCGTATAACGTCATCCAAGTCCGAGAATCTGAAGTCCGAGAAAAATCAGAGATCTTTTTTTATTAAAAAAAATTTTTTTTTATCGTTTTTGGCGTTTTGGCGTTTGAAGTTGGTTTATGGAAAATAATTTTTCATTTAAATTAAAATACTGATCTCTATGATATTATTAGGGCTCAACAGTACGTACCTAGGTGTCAAAAATGAAGTAATTTGAATATCGCCATTTTGGCATTGATTGGTACTTATAGTACTAACAGATAATTACATGTAATATGGTAACCTACAGCACCAAACAAGTTAAAGAACAGGGTTTTTTCACTTTCCGGAAGGAAATTTAATTCAGCATTAGAAATTTTACATTATATTTTTTAATAGGTTTTATGCCGCAATTTTTACGGAACATGCAAACTACCTACCTACTCGAGTCACGTTTTAATGAAAACATACGATAACAGGCAATCATAAACCCTCAAGAGATATCAAAATTGTATGAATGTACCAGTAACGGTAAATACTACGAGCAACAGGTGCATACAGACAGCAACAATTAAGTACTAGTGTGCAGTATAATGAACGAAGTGTACCGCCCAAAAATCAATATCGTCCAGCCGAAATTGTAAACATCCGACGTCAGGAAACAAGACGACAAGAGGAGACTTACAAGACAAGACGTAAGTCGCAAAGAGTTATTAAAATGTTGGTGGTACCTGAGAAAACTTCAAAATTAATTAAAAATGTAGATTAGCAATAGTATTATTATTTATATTAATGATTCATAAATCATAACTATTGTGAACGTTAATAAAAAAATTGTTAATTTCAAAGACTGACCTCTATGATGTATAATAATAATATTATTATTAGTAGTAGTAGTATAGTAGTAGTAGCAAATGATATTAGTAAGACAGGCTCTACGTCAAAATGAACTAATTTGAATATCTCCATTTTTGCATTGATTACTGGCAGATAATTCCGTGAAGTATGGTAGCATCACAAAAACTCCGAACAGGTTACAGGAACAGGTTTTCTGCACGCGACTTTTCCGGAAGAAAGTTTAATACAGGATTAAATACTTGTTTCTTTAACTATACGTAATAATGTTAAATTATAATCTTCGTCCTTTTACAGGAAGTTCAATTCAGCATTGGAAACTTTGCATTATATTTTAATTTTATAATATTTAATATCGATTTTAACCAAAGTATTTTACGGAACAAGCGAACAAGCCGAATCACGTTTAATCAAAACATCCGATAGCAGGGGATCATACACGGTGAAGAGATATCACAACAGAGAGAGCACCAATAAGTAAATACGACAAACGACAGGTGCATAGAGAGAGCAACAAACACTGTAAAGTCTGTTCACTTACTTACGGTCACCTTTGTGTCGGACCGCCTTCGCGCGTGCCGCGTTTTGTCAAAGGGACCGGCGTGACTTCAAAGCATGCCGCGTGGTGTGTACAGCCGCAAGGGATTTTAGCATTTTACATCGAAGTGGCGCAGTGAAAGGTTGTTTTCGGTGACTTTGCTACGTATACAGAAAATGTTTTTTCGTATACAGAAAATGTTTTTTCGTCCCTGGGAGGAAAGTAAAATGCCTCAAGATGAAATTTTGGGTGAACCAAAAAGAAAAAGACGGATCTTTTGTAAGTCATGTAAACAAAATATTATAGTCAATGTTCATCGGTATTGTGTTCAAATGAATGTATCTGGACCTATCACAGACACTTCAATAATAGTGGGGATACCAAGAACTAGCGTTGGATCAACATTTAAAAAGGGTCCATCAACACCAAAAAAAACGTAAAAGTAGAAGAATACCACTATTGAAAATGGACGACTTTGAATGTGATGTAGTACGTCGAACCGTATACAAATTTTATGCTAATAAAAAAACCCCAACACTAGACTTGATATTGGAAGATTTACAAGCTAATATGGACTTTCCGTATAAACGTACGACTCTGCGTAATGAATTGATTAAACTTGGATTTAAGTATAAAACGCTTAATAAGCGTACAGTATTGCTTTAATCAATGCGGTTCCAAGTTTAGCGATACAAATATATAACGATGCTTAGGAAGGCACGTTGTGAAGGACGTAATATTGTATATTTGGATGAAACTTGGTACGACACACACGACACAATCAAAAAAGGCTGGGCAGACTGTAGCTGTTCATGTGATTTGGATGTGCCTTCTTCTCGAGGAAAACGGGTTATCATTGTCAATGCTGGTTCGAAAGACGGATGGGTTGAAATGCTTTAATGCTGTCAGCCAAACAAATCAACGACGCTAGTGCTGATTATCACAGTGACATGAATTCTGCATTATTTGAGAATTGGTTTGAGAAGCAATTGTTGCCAAATGTGCCAGAAAACAGCATAATTGTCATGGACAACGCTGCGTACCACTCGCGGTTATCCGTTAAATTACCTACTATATCTACAAAAAAAGCGATATTATTGATTTTATGACATCTCACAACATTCCACCAGATCTAATCCCAACAAAACCAGTACTGGTGGATATGGTAAGAAAAGCTGGAATTGAAAAGAAATATTATATTGGTGAGCTGGCAGTTTCAAAAGGCTTTGAAATCGTGCGTCTTCCGCCATATCATTGCATTTTCAATCCAATTGAACAGGTCTGGTCGAAGGTGAAGCACGACATAAGGGCAAGCAATTGCAAACCTACAGACGCTCCCGCCGTATGTCAAATTATAAGAGGTGTAATGAAGAATGTGACTTCAGATATGTGGAAAAGATATATAGATCACGCAATTAAAGTAGAAAATCAATATTTTAGTATGGATTCAGAACGTGATGGCTCTGGATCGTTTATTATAAACACAGGTGGCAATGACTCAAACACTTCGAGTGATGAAGAATAGGAAGTGTCTATTTTACTTTCGTTTGTTTACCTACCTACTCATATTTTTATTAAAATGTTCTTTTCTTTTTACTTATATTCGTATTTCATTACAATATAACCTTAATCATAAAATATAATATTATCATGAACACGGGTCTTCTCTCAGAATGAGAAGGGTTTTAACCATAGTCTACTACGCTGGTAAAGTGCAGATTGGCAGACTATTCGGAGATTTTGTTTTATTCATAGAATAGAAAAAAAAAATACAAACAGTAAAAAAAAAATAATAATACTTTTATTTATTGCGTGGTATACTACCCTTCTCATTCTGAGAGAAGACCCGTGTTCATGATAATATTATATTACAAAAAAATAAGAAAACTAAAAGCAGAATACTAAGAGCACCTGCGCCTGTACCGACACTATGTTAACGAAGGAACTATACAGTGTGCATGCAGTACAACCAACAAAGTGCACCGCCAAGAAATCAATATCGTCCGGCTGAAATTGTAAACATCCGGCATCAGGAAATAATAAGTAGCGAGGAGTTATAAAAAGGTTGGTGACACCTGCAAAATCTTCAAGACTAAGATAAAAATTTTAACTAGCGTATTTATTTATATATTAATTATCGTATATATAGCGTAGTTTAATAGCTATTAGGATTATTATTTGATGATTCATTACTATAATTGTGAGCGTATAAAAATTTGATATAAGTAGATGATAGTTTTGTAAATAGGATTGCCAATAGATCCAGAATTTTTTAAACTTTCACGTTTGCGTAATAAGTACTACTTTTTAAACGATTTTAAACCAGATGTTTTTTACGGAACACGTAGTTCGCGTCATCGCAGTCGAGTCACGTTTTATTCAAAACAACCGATAGCAGGCGATCATACACGGCAAAGAGATATCAAAGTGTATCAATGTATGAGTAGCGGTAAATACTACAAGGAACAGCTGCATAGAGACGGCAACAAATACTAGTGTGCAGTACAAACAAACAAGTGCACCGCCCAGAAATCAACAACGTCCTTTCGAAATTGTAAACATCCGGCATCAGGAAATAATAAGTAGCGAGGAGTAATAAAAAGGTTGGTGAGACCTGTGAAATCTTCAAGATTAAGTTAAAAATGTTGATTTTAGTTATTAGTATATTACTTGATGATTCATAACTATTAGGTGTAGGTGTAGCCAAAATGAAGTAATTTGAATATCGCCATTTTGGCATTGATTACTAACAGATAATTCCGTGAAGTATGGTAACATCACAGGCTCCGATCAGGTTACACTAAACTTATTCTTTTAGCTATAACGGTATTAAATTACAATCTTCGTTACAAGATTAACTCATTATTTAAAACATTAAGTGCCTGTTTCACCACCTTCTGATATGTATTAGATAGCTATCTACAACTTTTGTCTTTAAACAACTACATAAAGTAAGAAAGTGACAAAACTTACGTTTAGGCTATCCAACACTTATCAGAAGGTGGTGAAACAGGCCGTTAGGCTTTTACAGGAAGTTCAATTCAGCCTTAGAAAATTTTGGTCAACTATTAGTATTATTTGACAATTTATAACTATTGTGAGCGTATATAAATAGCTAATTGTTAATTTCAAACATTGCCTCTATGATATTTGTAGAATGCAGGACAGTTTGTAGGTGACGGCAAAAACTATGTGAAGTATTTTAATATCGCTATTTTGGCATTGATTACTAACAGATTATTCCGTGATCTATGGTAACATCACATGTTCCGAACAGGTAGGTAACGGTAAAAGGTTTTTCCGGGTGACGTTTCCGGAAGGAAGTTTAATTCAGCAGTAAAAACTTTACACTATAAGTATTTTTGTAAAACTATTTTAAATGAAGTATTTTACGGAATACGTCAACTAGTCAAATCACGTTTTAACCAAAACATACGATAGATAGCAGGAGATCATACATGCCCAAGAGATATTAAAAGTATATGAATAGTGGTAATTACGTATATTACAAACAACAGGTGCATAAAAAGAGCAACATATATTTGTGTGCCGTACAATCAACTAACTGCACCGCCCAGAAATCAATATCGTCCGTCCGAAATTATAAACATCCGGTACTAGGAAATAATAAGTAGCTAGGAGTAATAATAAAAAAATGGTGATACCTGCGAAATCTTCAAGATTAAGTTAAAAAATTACATTAACTATTGGTATTATTATTTGATTATACATAACAATTGTAAGCGTATATGAAAAAATTTAATTTCAAACACTGACTTCTGATATTAAAGCATGCTGGACAGGCTGTAGGTAACGTCAAAATGAAGTAATTTAAATATTGCCATTTTGGCATTGATTACTAACAAATGATTCCGTGAATTTTTGTAACCTCACAGGCTCCGAACAGCTGATCTCCGATGAGATATGGAACAAGTGAACTAGACGAGTCACGTTTTAACCAAAACATACGCAGCAGGAGATCATACACGCCTAAGAGAGAAGATAAGTGTATCAATGTACGAGTAACGGTAAACACTACAAGCAACAGCTGCATAGAGACAGAAACAAATACTAGTGTGCAGTACTATCAACCACGTGCACCACCTTACGGATTACGTGAACTAGACGAGTCACGTTTTAACCAAAACATACGATAGCAGGCGATCATACACGCCCAAGAGATATCAGAAGTATCAATGAACGAGTAGCGGTAAATAGTACAAGCAACAGGTGTTCAAAGAGAGTAACAAATATTAGTGTAACATTCAATCAATGAAGTGCACCGTCCATAAATTAATATCTTTAAAAATTGTAAACATTCAGCATCAGGAAATAATAAGTAGCAAAGCGTTATTAAAAGGTTGGTGGGACATGCGAAATCTTCAAGATTAAGTTAAAAATGTTGATTTTACCTATTAGTATGATGATGATTAATAAATATTAGTAGAAATGTTGGACAGGCTGTAGGTGGCGCCAAAATGAAGTAATCTGAATATCGCCATTTCGGCATTGATTACTAACAGATAATTTCCGTGAAGTATGGTAACATCACAGTTTCCGGAAGGAAGTTCAGCATTAAAACTTACTTTATGTCAAGTGACAAAGACAAAAAGTTGTAGATAGCTGTCCGACGCTTATCAGAAGGTGGTGAAAAAAGCCCTGATTAGCGTATATATAGCGTAATAGTTTATTATTTATAGCTGTTAGTATTATTATTTGATGATTCATAACTATTGTGACCGTATAAAAATTTAATAATAGTAAATTGTTTTATAAATAGGATTCCCAATAAAACTTTCACGTCCGCATAATACTTACTACTATTTAAACGATTTTAAACCGGATGTATTTTATGGAACAAGCAGTTCAGAGTTACGTTTTATTCAAAACAACCGATAGCAGGCCATCATACACGGCAAAGAGATATCAAGGTGTATCAATGTATGAGTAGCGGTAAATACTACAAGGAACAGCTGCATAGAGACGGCAACAAATACTAGTGTGCAGTACAATCAAACAACTTGCACCGCCCAGAAATCAATATCGTCCGTCCGAAATTATAAACATCCAACACTAGGAAATAATAAGTAGCTAGGAGTAATAATAAAAAATTGGTGATACCCGCGAAATCTTCAAGATTAAGTAAAAAAATTACATTAACTATTGTTATTATTATTGAATTATTCGATTATTCATAATAATTGTAAGCGTATATAAAATAATTGCTGGACAGGCTGTAGGTAACGTCAAAATAAAGTAATTTAAATATTGCAATTTTGGCATTGATTACTAACAAATGATTCCGTTAATTTTGGTAACATCAAAGGCTCCGAACAGCAGACATAGGTATTTTCCCGCAACTATTTCGGAAGGAATTTTGATTCGGCATTAGAATCTTTTTTCTGTAATAGTGTTAAATTAAAACCTTCATCACAAGATTCACTCATTATTTAAAACATTTACAGGAAGTTTAATTCAGCATTGGAAACATTATTTATACCTATCATATTTTTGTAAAACGATTTGATCTCCGATGAGATATGGAACAAGCGAACTAGGCGAGTCACGTTTTAACCAAAACATACGATAGCAGGAGATCATACACAGCCAAGAGATATCAAAAGTGTATCAATGAACGAGTAGCGGTAAATACTACAAACAACAGCGGCATAGAGACAGATACAAATACTAGTGTGCAGTACAAGCAAGTGCACCGCCCAGAAATCAATATCACATCGTCCATCTGAAATTGTAAACATCCGGCACCAGGAAATAATAAGTAGCGTGGAGTTATTAAAAGGTTGGTGGGACCTGCAAAATCTTCAAGACTAATTTATAGTAATAATATTAATTAGCGTACCTATATAGCGTAATACTTTATTAGCTATTAATATTATTATGTGATGATTCATAACTACTGTGAACGTATAAAAATTTGTTAAAAGTAAAGTTTTCTAAATATTATTCCAATAGATCCAGAATTTTTAAAACTTTGAAGTTACAATAATATTACTTTTTTGAAACGATTTTATACTGCATGTATTTTACGGCACACGCAGTTCGCATCGGTGCAGTCGAGTCACGTTTTATTCAAAACAACCGATAGCAGGTCATCATACACGGCCAAGAGATATCAAAGTGTATCATTGCACGAGTAGTGGTAAACACTACAAGCAACAGCTACATAGAGACAGCGACAATCACTAGTATGCAGTATATAATCAGTATGCAATAAAATTATTTCAAACACACATCACACATGATGTGTGTTTGAAGGCTATTATTATTATTATTATTAGTAGTAGTAGTAGTAGTAGCACAGGCTGTACGTAAAAATGAAGTAATTTCAATATCGTCATTTTTGTATTGATTAGTAACAGATGACTTCCGTGAAGAATGGTAGCATCACAGACTCCAAACAGGTAACAGGAACTGATTTTCTTCACGCGACTTTTCCGGAAGGAAATTTAATACAGCATTGGAAACTTTACATTATACTATTTGAATTTTATATTTATAACGATTTTAAACAGAATTATTTTACGGAACAAGCGAATAAGTCTAGTCACGTTTAATCAAAACATACGATAGCAGGGTATTATACACGGGGAAGAGATATCACAAGCGCACCGATGTGCGAGTAAATACTACAAGCGACAGGTGTGTAGAGAGATCAACAAACACTGTAGTGTGCATGGAGTAGAACCAACAAAGTGTAACGCCCAGAAATCAATATCTTCCGTCCGAAATTGTAAACATCCGGCATCAGGAAGTAATAAGTAGCAAAGAGTTATAAAAAGGTTGGTAACACCTGCGAAATCTTCAAGACTAATTTAAAAAAATAATTAGCGTATATATAGCGTAATAATTTATTAGCTATTATTATTATTATTATTTGATGATTAATAACTATAAAAATTTATAAAGGGTGAGCGTATAAAAATTTGATAAAAATACCTAGATAGCTTTCTAAATAGGATTCCCAATAGATCCAGAATTTTTTAAACTTTCAGGTTTGCGTAATACTACTTTTTAAATTATTTTAAACCGGATGTATTTAACGGAACAAGCAGTTGACATCATCGCAGTCGAGTCACGTTTTAACCAAAACATACGATAGCAGGGTATTATACACGGGGAAGAGATATCACAAGCGCACCGATGTGCGAGTAAATACTACAAGCGACAGGTGTGTAGAGAGATCAACAAACACTGTAGTGTGCATGGAGTAGAACCAACAAAGTGTAACGCCCAGAAATCAATATCTTCCGTCCGAAATTGTAAACATCCGGCATCAGGAAGTAATAAGTAGCAAAGAGTTATACAAAGGTTGGTAACACCTGCGAAATCTTCAAGACTAATTTAAAAAAATATTAATTAGCGTATTTAGCTACATATATTAATTAGCGTATATATAGCGTAATAATTTATTAGCTATTATTATTATTTGATGATTCATAACTATAAAAATTTATAAAGCGTGAGCGTATAAAAATTTGATAAAAGTACCTAGATAGCTTTCTAAATAGGATTCCCAATAGATCCAGAATTTTTTAAACTTTCAGGTTTGCGTAATACAAATTTTTAAATTATTTTAAACCGGATGTATTTAACGGAACAAGCAGTTCACATCATCGCAGTCGGGTCACGTTTTAACCAAAACATACGATAGCAGGAGATCATACACGGCAAAGAGATATCAAAGTGTATCAATGTATGAGTAGCGGTAAATACTACAAAGGAACCGCTGCATAGAGACAGCAACAAATACTTGTGTGGAGTACAATCAAACAACTGCACCGCCCAGAAATCAATATCGTCCGTCCGAAATTATAAACATCCAGCACCAGGGAATAATAAGTACCTAGCGAGGAGTTATAAAAAGGTTGGTGAGACCTGCGAAATCTTCAATATTAAGTTAAAAATGTTGATTTTACCTATTAGTAAAGTGTGTGTGTAAATAGTGTAAGCTGTGATAGCCTAGTGGTTAGGACGACCGACTTCTAATCGGAGGTCATGGGTTCGATCCCGGGGCACGCGCCACGCACCTCTAACTTTTCGGAGTTATGTGCGTTTTAAGTATTTAAATATCACTTGCTTTAACGGTGAAGGAAAACATCGTGAGGAAACCTGCACGCCTGAGAGTTCTCCATAACATTCTCAAAGGTGTGTGAAGTCTGCCAATCCGCTTGGCCAGCGTGGTAGACTATGGCCAAAACCCTTCTCACTCTGAGAGGAGACCCGTGCTCTGTAGTGAGCCGGTAATGGGTTGATCATGATGATGATGTGTGTAAATAGTGAAGTTATAGTAGTTTATGAAACGGTTGCATAATAGAGGTTATTAAAACACGAGTGTTAGTTTAAAAAACGAGCCGCAGGCGAGTTTTTTAATAGTATTACACGAGTGTTTTAATAACTAATTATGTAGAGTTTCATACACTACTTTATCTAAACTCATATCTTAAAATCCAAACCATAAAATCTTGGTAATATTTGTCGTAAGTTTTCCTTGATTTTGCTGGCAAAAGATTGTTGGTCGGTGGTCAGGTGGAGTTAAATTCTCTTCAGTATCACTGCTAGACATTTTTCCGCACAATAAAAACCATGTCTTGTAAAGTTTTGAGTAACAAATAAAAAATTTAAATAATATAACTAGCGTATGGCGCCAAAATTCAGTTGTTACCATAGAGATTCTTCTTCTTTTTCGGTTCGTCCCTTTCGGGACAGGCCAAGATCGTTGACTATACAGCCTGGGTTACCATAGAGAAATTAATAGTAGTAGAGGAGTCCTAATGTCCTATAGAAATTAGTGGATCGGAAAATAGCTCAAGCTTATCAAAAATTTAATTTTTAATAGTTATTAATTTTTAGTAGTTATTTTTAGTAATTACTTAATTTTAAGTAAACTTAATTTTTAGTAGTTACTCTTCTGCAATTTAACACAATTCACAATGTTTAACGCGTTTGTACAGTTACACACATCTACTGCAAGGAGGTCGCACGAATTTCCCGCCATGGCTCAAAAATACCAGAACCCAGTGCGCCTGTACTATAATGTAGAAAAAATTATTTTATAACATTACTTTGCAATAATTTCCTAACAAAGTAGTGTTATAATGAACTTTTTTAATTTTTTTTTTAAATATTATAGATGTATGTGAATAAAGTAGTCCAATTAACCTTTAAGTACCGACGTGTGGTCTGACAGACACCTCGAGAGGTCGAAAAGTCTGATTACCTATGTTAGTGAAATAGTATCCTCCTGTGCTTCTCTCTACCCCTCGAGAAGTCGCCCAGCAGCGTTCCTGCAGAGTAGCAGTGTTGGCGCGTACGATTTCGGTAAGTTTTGATTTTTATAAGATCACGAGTGGTCTGTCAGACCACTCGTCGGTACTTATGTAACTTTTTTTAGATGCGACCTTTTTCAGATTATATTGTTTTCTCTTTTATTTTCAGTCAGTTATAACAATGGATCAGCCAGGTTCTTTGGGCATGAAACGGGCAGCCAAAAACAAAAATAAAAGTGTTCCTGTACGTAAAAAAAATTTATCATACACTGCTTCAATATAAAGACCACCAAGAACGTTTAGTGGGATGGCTAAATGAGAGCTCAGAGTCCGAATCTGAGGATATCTACCTAAATTTTACTGCTGAAGAGTGACCATAGTTCAGCATCTGAACAGGTTGTGATACATGTATGAAACACGTGTGCCTACAATGCAGCAAGCCTATGCAAAGACTGTTTGTAAGCTTTGACAGTTCCTGCAATTTGATACCTTGTGATTTTTTAGAAAACGGTTGATTGTTAAGGTTTTTTTATTTTTATTATTTATCTAGGCTATTAATCTTTAATAAAAAATCGTTTTTAAGAAAAAATAATAGTATTGCTGATACATATGAATTATTAAGATAAAAGTTAATTTTTTCTAACGAAGAATCTATGATTGCTATATTAATGTTTATAATTAGTAATAAATGTGAATACTTCTATATTTTGTTTTACTTATACAATAACTAGATATTTAACAATACATAAAAACATTTTTTTTAGAAAAATATTAAGAAACACAAAAGTTTTTGACTGGGTAACTATGGTGGTCTAGCAGACCACACGTCGGTACTTATGTAACTAAAACAGTATGTCGGTACTTAAAGGTTAAGACACATTTTGATTTCATATTCGGGATTTTAAGATATGAGAGTAGATAAAAAAAATTAGATTAGCTATTGGTGATTAATGATTATAACTATTGTGAGCGCATATACAAATTTTGTTAATTTTGTTAGTTATTTAAAACATTAATATTTTTACAAGAAGTTTTTTAAATATTGGAAACTTTTATACCTATTATATTTTTGTAAACGATTTTAAACCGAAGTATTTATGGAACAAGCGAACTGGTCGAGTCTCGTTTAATCAAAACATACGATAGCAGGGGATCATACACGGCGAAGAGATATCACAAGCGCATCAATGTCCGAGTAAATACTACAAGCGACAGGTGTGTAGAGAGGATCAACAAACACTGTAGTGTGCATGCAGTAGAACCTAGTAGAACCAACAAAGTGTCGCCCAGAAATCAATATATTCCGTCCGAAATTGTAAACATCTGCAATTGGGAAATAATAAGTAGCGAGGAGTTATAAAAAGGTTGACCAGACCTGTAAAATCTTTAAGATTATGTTAAAAATTTAAGATTAGCTATTGGTGATTAATGATTATAACTATTGTGAGTATATATAAAAACTTTTGTTAATTTCAAACACTGACCTGTATGATATTAAAGAATGCTGGACAGGCTATAAGCACGTAAAATGAAATTCTTTGAATACCACCATTGTGGTATTGATTACTAACAGATAAGTCTGTAAATTGTGGTAACATTACAGGTTCCAAACAGGTAACAAAAACAGGTATTTTTCACGTAACTTTTCCAGAAGGTAGTTTAATTCAGCATTAGAAACTAAAACGATTTTAAACTGAAATATTACGGAACATGCGAACTAGTCGAGTCAGCAGGCAATCATAAACCCTCAAGAGATATCAAAAATGTGTCAATGTATGAGGAGCGGGTACTACAAGCAACAGGTGCATAGAGAGAGCACCAATTACTAGTGTGCATCACAATCAACCTAGGTCACCGCCCAAAAATATGTATAGTTGCGTTTATTCGAAATAATTGTAAACATCCTGCATCGGGAAATAATAAGTAACGAGGAGTTATAAAAAGGTTGGTGGGACCTGCGAAATCTTCAAGATTCAGTTTTTAGATTAACTATTGGATTTTTTTTCATTATGGCTTCGCATGGTTGGTCGCATTGGTAGGATTGTTCAAAACACTATTATAAATGAAATGTGAAAAGTCCTCATCGATCTGACACCTGGAAAAAAATTTACTCCTGGACACGCACAGTTGACTCACACTTGCTTGAAAATTAGTAGGATTGTTTGAAACACTATTATAAATGAAATGTGAAAAGTCCTCATCGATCCGATACCTGGAAAAAAAATTACTCGGGGTCAAAGGTCACAGAAACGGGATTTTCATGATTTTCAGCAAAACGGTAAGTTTTATCATATAATTAGCTTAGACAAAATTGTAGATCAGATAATTATCTATAAAAAATGTCTTAATACTTTTTTCATTCGTTTTTGAGATATAACGATTCAAAAAGGTAAGTGTCGAAATAAAAATGAGGGACTGGATTTCTTTTTACCTGAAATTCTGATATTTCCAATATTTTATGTGTGTAAGTATGTAACTTACATGTGTAAGTTATGTGTAAGTTACACACTTACACATATAAAATACTAGCGGACCCGGCAGACGTCGTCCTGCCCGCTATTAGCGCCACCTACCGGGTCCAATTTTTCTACTTATAAACCTTCCTCTCGAATCACTCTATCTATTAAAAAAAACTGCATCAAAATCCGTTGCGTAGTTTTAAAGATTTAAGCATACATAGGGACATAGGGATATAGGGACAGAGAAAGCGACTTTGTTTTATACTATGTAGTGATTATAAATATTAGAATTTCGGGAAAAAAGAAACGCAGTCCTTCATTTTTATTTCGAAACGTATCTTTTTGAATCATTATATCTCAAAAACGGTGGCTCTAAGGAAAAAAGTATTTAGACATTTTTTATAGATAATTACCTGATCTACAATTTTGTCTACAATGATTTTATGATAAGACTTACCGTTTTGCTGAAAACTTCCCGTGAAAACTTTGACCCCGAGTAATTTTTTTTACAAATGTTGGATTGATGAGGACTTTATACATTTCATTAATAATAGTGTCCCGAACAATCCTACAAATTTTCAGCCAAGTGTGAATAAACTGTGCGTTGCGTGCAAAATATTACGGAATATTCGAATTAGCCGAGTCACGTTTCCATCAAAACATACGATAGCAGGCAATCATAAACCCCCAAGAGTTATCAAAAGGACATCAATGTATGAGGAGCGGATACTACAAGCAACAGGTGCCTAGAGAGAGCACCAATTACTAATAGTGTGCATCACATTCACAATCAACCTAGGTCTCCGCCCAAAAATATATATGTATAGTTGCGTATATTCGAAATAATTGTAAACATCCTGCAACAGGAAATTATAAGTAGCAAGGAGTTTTAAAAAAGTTAGTGGGACCTGCGAAATCTTCAAGAAAAAGTTAAAATTTAGATTAACCATTGTTTTTTTTTTCATTATGGCTTTGCATGGTTGCATATGACTAGTCCTCAAGTAATAAAATTGTGTCTATCAAATAATTTGCCCAATTTGGGCGAAAGTGGTCAAATACAGTCCATCGTCCGTCATTGTCCGTCAGTCGGTCCTAAGTCAAGTCATGTCATGCTTTAGTGAGGCGAAGGCAACCTTACCAAAACTTATGTTAGAGTCCTGCGAGAAAATCGAATTAATCACATAAAACACTCTGGCTTAATGTCCACTTCACTTGTGCACCTTACAGAACTATATTGAATAAATTTTTATAGGGTGGATGCTCCTAAGTTCGGCCCCTCTCCAAAAAGTCGTCACTCCGTCTATTTCTGTCGGTATTAGCTTTTTGGTGCTAAACAACTGCCTTATTTTAAAACTATTTTCCAAATAAATCAACATAAAGCTAAAAAAATACCCATTGTTCCTAAGGGGCACCAAACACTAATATCGACAGAAATAGAACGGAGGCCCGGACTTAGAAGCATCCACCCTATAAAAATTTTGTTAATTTCAAACACTGACCTCTATGATCTTAAATAATGCTAGATAGGCTGTAGGTGACGTCAAAAACAAATTATTTGAATACCTGCACCATTGTGGTATTGATTACTAGATTGATTACAGATAAGTCTGTAAATTGTGGTAACATTACAGGTTCCAAACGGGTAATAGAAACAGACCTTTTTCACGTAACTTTTCCAGAAGGAAGTTTAATTCAGCATTAGACATTTTATCTACACCCATGCTTTAAATCCTCTATTAAATTGAAAACAATTCGCAGTGTTCTGAATTCAGAGCACTTTTAAACAGAACAGCGTGCTTTTCGAGTTAATAATAAACAAAATTTTCGATTTTATTCAAAAGTTTCAGAAACCAAACCCAAGTTAAGAGTTCACTTCAACATCAAAACACGAAGTACTAGGCGCTCATGAATAGCAAGGATATATTTGAAGCCCCAACCCTACCTATATTAGCGGCACGCTATGATGGCCGGTTTGACACATTACAATAGTGATGTGGAATGTCAATTTATTCTCGAACAAAAAACAATTAAGTTTTGTTTTTGTACCTGATTAAATAGGTTTAATAAAACAAAAATGTATATGTTTATTTAATTTATTTGAACGAACTGAATATTTGAACGAAAATGAATATACATACTTTATATGCACACAAGAAACATATGAATACAAAAGATACCAAAAAAGGTGCCACAAAAGGCCATAATTAATCAGATTCGTCCATACTACTATTTTCACTGTCGTCACTGCTATCATCACATACATTAATAATTATATGTTCGTTTTCTATAATATTATCTATTTTCACATCTCTTTCATAATCTTCCCTTATTAATTTAACAGTTCTATTCACAACCTTTTCCCAGTCTCCTTTAGTCACATGTTCACAAGCTTCTTCTAATAATTTTAGCATTTTTTTTGTGGTAAATGGGGGTTCTGTATTGTGTCTTGCAGCATATCCCTTAATTTGAGCCCACACCAACTCAATCGCATTATACTCACAATGGTAAGGCGGTAACCGTATAACTCTGTGCCCATGTTCTAATGCTATTTCGTCAATGACGTATCGGATCTTGGTTGGTTTGTTTTCTTTTAAAAGACGTACTAATTCCGCTTTTAACATATTCATGTTTGCATCTACGCCATTTTTACGAAGCCATGCGACGATATCAGCTTTCTTTTGGGATTGGGCAGGTGGCTTGTCAATTTGCATCGAGTGGTATGGGGCGTTGTCCATAATTATAATAGATGGTTCAGGGAGGCTACACAACATTGAGGTAAACCATTCAGTAAACTTTTCTCCATTCATGTCTTCATGATAGTCTCCAGTGGTTTTTGACGCAAAAGCCATGAGAGAACCTTCGACAAACCCGTTGATGGTTCCGGCGTGACAAATTATAAGTCGCGATCCTTTTCCTACAGGAACTTTGGAAGTAGATGCTGCTGTGTCATCGTTCCAAGAACGGCCTACAGTATGGTTAGCATTAAGCCATGTTTCATCCAAGAACACAACATTTTGCCAATTTTTGATTTCTTTCACTTGCCGTAAAAAAGTATACCTTGCCATCGCTATATCAAATCTTTCCATCAATATTTTGCGTTTGTTACATTTTTTGTATCGAAATCCAATGGTCTTCAAAATCTTGGTTAAAGAACTTTCCCCACCGAAGAATAATCCAGCTTCCTTCAGTGAATGCACCAACTTTTTTCTTGTTGGATACTCCTTCTGTAAATAGTAGCCGTAAACATGTCTTCGGATAGCATCGGCATCAAAGCTATCGATGCCTACGACTGGTTTTGCTCGTTTTCTCTTTTTTGGTGTGTGAAGTTTATTTTCTTCTGTGCCAGTCTCGCCATATTTTTTTTTAGTTATCCGTCTAACAGTTCGTTGTCCAATATTAAGCGCATCAGCTACGCGTTCAACCACTGACGTTATAGGTAAAATTGGCCCTCCATTTTGAGCTTCACGATCGAAATAGTTACGAAGGCGTATTACGAACTCACGTGTCTGAGTATTTAGAACAGTTCTCTGCGTACGTTCGGTCATATCGACGAAATCCACAACAAAGGGCTTGAACAGAGTCCAAATTAACGAGCAAGGGTCAACAGTAATGCAGTATCAATATTTGAAATCCAAAGCCAGGTCAAAACTATATCACAATCGCATTGCACTGACAGTTTATACTTTTCGAAGCAACGTCAATTCGAAACTGCTTTGTTTTGCATTGAGCATTGACGCGAGTTTGCCGGAGGTAGTAGTTGTGCTAGCCAGCGATCCTATGTGACGATCGTATTAGATTCCATTTTTAAAAATTTATTGATATTTTTTTGCGATTTCAGAGGTTTGTCCACATAGTGAAAATTGTTCATATTCACAAGTACATTCACCCCTTAAATGGTGCAAACTGATTTTTCTACACTTGTATACATTTAAGAAATCAATTTAATAAATAAATTTTGAGTCCTAAACCTAAAACTACATTCGATAAAATTTATGAATCTCTGCACATCACTATCGTCAATAAAGTAATACAATTATTTCCTTCAAAGTCGTTATCAATTAATACGGAACTTCATGAGCGGACAAACGTCAAACCGGCCATCATAGCGTGCCGCTAGAGTAGTGCATCCACACACCCCCACATGCCTACGGTAGGCAGCTACGGGCCCGTACGTGCCCGTACCCCCAGCACGGGTAGGCAGCCTACCCGTAGCTGCGCATAGGAAGAGTTCTCCCTGCTAGGACTACCTCCCTACATGGAGTTCGCCCGCCCACTCCGCTATATTGAAAAAGTTTTCAAAGCTAAAGCTAAAATTATAATACACATTGGAACGTTAAACATTTATTAATTTAATTCAAGAGCCGCAAATATTATGATGGAGGATTTTTGAAATTTTTCTCGAATCATCAATACATATAATAATACATAATATTATGGAAATAATATAATTATAAATACTTACTTAATTGTTACCATTAATCTTGAAAGCCTCATCAATTAGTAAATAGTCTTTAATATATGGACCAATAAATCAAAAGCACTGGTAATTGAAAACGTCTACTAATAGACAATTAATTAGGCTTAAGTGTGAAACGAAGTATCTGTCGGAATATGTTTAGTTCAGCTGGTGTTTGGAATATTAATAATCTTAAACATAATCAAAGACGGTGTACGATTATATTATATTCGAAGTACCTACTAATAACGTCATTCGCATAATATTAAACTGCAGAAAGTGGTATCGCTTGTGGTGCGCGCGATGTGATGAGCAATTAGTATAAAACTACATTGCATTAATTTATTACCTACAACAAACCATTCCTACTTTTTTAATCTCATTAAAATCGGTCCATCTCTTTGAGCCAATAAGCGGTAGGACATCATGTACAATCAATATCCTATTTCATAATCAATTAATTTTATAATATTACATAATATTATCAAATTCAAAGATTTAAAACATAATCGGATAACTGCGACTCAGACTCAGGCCTCGCTGTTATAGGGTTTCGTACATATCACCAATTAATCTATTTTTTTTTAATACACAATAAATAATTAATTTCAACTTTATCGGTCCCGTAGATTTGGAGAATATTGACTGCGATAGACGGACAGACACACGAATGATCCTGTAACTTGTAAGGGTTCTTTCTGGTTTTTTCATTCGAACCTAAAAACGTACGGGATCCTAAAAACGACATTTGTTTGAAATCTACCAAGTCACGTTTTCATCAAAACATTGTGTACCAGGCGAACATGTCCATACAAGAGTTTACTGTAGAGCTTGTATTTAACTTCTATAAAAAATTGTAAGTGTAAGTTGTAAGTATGTAAGTGCAATAGGCATACTCTATGGACTTTCATGGATATTACTAACAAGCGGACACGAATATCCACACGAACGAAGTCGCGGGACTTCATTCGTGTGGATATTGATTTTTAAATATCCCTCTCTTTGAGAACTTTTTGTTTTTCCTAAGATCCTTTGAGCTCCTTGCTAAAAACAGTTAAAAGTTCATTGGTGGATGTTTAGGTACATCAAAATGTAAATATCCGCCAGTGGAAATCGTATCAAAATCGGTCCAGCCTTTCAGAGATTAGCCAGTAATCTATAACCATACAGTTTTAGAAGGTCATATCTTCGACCACCTTCAAGCTGTCATCGCATTCCTAGGGATCCTGTTAAAATATTATTAAATAATTTGTGTCTTAATAATAACACCGGAATTTGAAGCTCATTTGGAACTGGCAATAGTTTTCTTGTTTTCAACTTGGCAACATTTTTTAAATTAAACAAAAGGAGTACAAAAATGTTGCCAAGTTAAAACTCAACTAAAAAGCTCCCTCATGATTAAAATTTAAAGCTTCATTAAATAAGTTAAAGCTTCGGAACAATTCGGATAAGTTGGATTTTTCGATAAAATAAGAAAAATTGTTTCCATCTTTGCTTATTTATACACGGAATTTATCGGCTTTTGCTTCGATCAGTCTACTTATTTTAAGCAATTTTTTTTTGTTTCTATGCAATGTCATTCATTTAGATACGGTCTAAGAAAAGTACATTTTCGCATCAACAGACTAAATATTTCCTGTCGATGTCACCATTCACCACAAAAACAGACAAATCATCAATGCCCATTGATGATTTGTCTGTTTTTGTGGCAACGTTAGCTTTAAAGCTTCGGAAGTTAATCTTTATCATTATTTGTAGGTGAAACTGTTTTATATTGCAGTCATAAACTTTTCTTTAGAAAGTACTTACTTTTAAAACTACTTTTCTTTAAAAACGTTTAAATTAATTATACAGTGTGTCCGGGATCGAATTAGCGATATTTTAGGGACATATTCTACAACTCATTACCTCTCTGAAAATACCACTTATTAGGGCCTGCCCCCCTCCCCCTCCCAGGGACAGCCATTTCAATTTGGTGTGCGTTTTTGTGGGTATGTGCGCACAAAAAATGTAATAACTCGAAAGTCTGCTGATGCACAGGTCTTCAAATGACCTTATTCGATTGGATACAATATTCTCCATCATTAAATACCAAACAATAGAATAAAATGTTAAAATAACTCGATCAAAAATGCTTCGGAAAAAAAATATTTTTTCAAAAATATTGAAAAGTACAAGTTTTTGCTGCATTTTGCAATTGTGCAATGTCATTAAGACCACATTATTAAGTATTAAATTGACAGCTTTTGAGATAAGCAACAAAACGACATAAAAAATTTGACTGTAAGTTACCTACTTCTGGAGATATTGGTAATTGTAAGTACTTCGTCCCCAAGCATAAATTACGAGTATTGAACCCAAATTTAAGATTCATCATTTTTTTACTGCAAATAAGGTAAAAAAATCTTAACTTTATAATTTAATTTTTGTTAGTTATAAACTCAATAACTCAATAACTCTAAATATATCCTAAAAACTAGGTTATTTCCGCCACAAACCGAAATTACCATCTTTGTTCTGTTAGCTAGTTGCTTCATGTTGGGAGGATCGTTGGATCATGTCCAAATACAACTTATTTTATCTGCAACGGACAAGATCGTCTCCAATAATTCTTTTCTGGTATTTGGTACCATATAAAAGACCTTCTGCTTCATAGGTCCTCATAAAAAGAAGTCCAAAGGTGTAAGGTCTGGAGAATGAGGTGGCCATTCCATTGAATTGCTGCCACGTCCGATCCAAGGCGAATAGTTGACATCTAAATGCTCTCTTATGGCTATAATAATACCGAGTAGGCATGTCTTTAAACTTAGCGAACATCACAAACCTGAATCACAAACAAAAATGAGTAATAACTTAAGTAGCGATCATAACGCCTCCTCGCCAGGAACAACAAAATAAAATTTCAGATATTTCAATTTTTTATACGAATTTTTAATCAGTTGAAGTAGGGGTCCGATCCTTAGTTTTAACCTCATTCGCTGACTAATCAAAAACAATATTATTATTACCTGATCGCCCGAGGTATGCGATGGAAACCCACATTCGAATAACATAAGAACTTACGCACTCGCGGTTAAGTTATGTTTAAACAATAATATCTCCAAAAGTAAATAACTTACAGTAAAAAATTTTATGTCGTTTTGTTGCTTATCTCAAAAGCTGTCGATTTAATACTTAATAATGTGGTCTTAATGACCTCGTTTTTGCAAAATGCAGCAAAAACTTGTAGTTTTCAATATTTTTGAAAAAATATTTTTTTTCCGAAGCATTTTTGATCGAGTTATTTTAACATTTTATTCTATTGTTTGGTATTTAGTGATGGAGTATATTGTATCCAATCGAATAAGGTCATTTGAAGACCTGTGCATCAGCAGACTTTCGAGTTATTACATTTTTTGTGCGCACATACCCACAAAAACGCACACCAAATTGAAATGGCTGTCCCTGGGAGGGGGAGAGGGGCAGGCCCTAATAAGGGGTATTTTCAGAGAGGTAATGAGTTGTAGAATATGTCCCTAAAATATCGCTAATTCGATCCCGGACACACTGTATATAACATAAATGTCATGATATATTATTGCTCACCGTTCACCGTTTAGTCTTAATTAAGCTAATTCGATCCTGTCATTTATCTCGGAACATTATATATCACCCACTGTTTTATGTAATCTTAATGTACACTTTGGCGTTGCTATTAATAAAAGACTTTTAATGAATTAATAAAAGATTATTTACCAGTCACATTAGTCTTTTTTTGTTTACTTTTTTTTTTTGATAATTTAGATGAGGCTGGTTTTCCTTTCATTTATTTACAAGGCAAACAATAATAGTTATGTATTACGTAGTATGTGTTTGAAGAAGATTGCCAAGCTTCAGAATTGTCATTATAATAACATTAAAGCTAGTTAAAGCTTTTTGTCTAATAAACCAATTGAACTGACATCTTATTACGTGATTAGATGTAAAATTACGATATAAAATTAAGGCTTATGAGCCTAGTACACATTGGCTCAACGCAGTCGGCTAATGCACTTTACAAGGCCACTGTGTATACATTTTCAGCGTGCATTTCAATGATTAGCGCTAGCCGGGCTGCAGACTTTTATTGATTTACATTAAAGAGTCTTGAATATTTTTTTTACATAATATGTACATTATTTAGAGATGAAGGAGTAACTATGGCACCTCTTCTATTTATAGCTGTTCACTACTTTATTTCTCGTTAATGACTCCATAATCGCTTAAAATCATTTGACA
This sequence comes from Melanargia galathea, assembly GCA_920104075.1. Taxonomy (NCBI): domain Eukaryota; kingdom Metazoa; phylum Arthropoda; class Insecta; order Lepidoptera; family Nymphalidae; genus Melanargia; species Melanargia galathea. The sequence continues at coordinate 32,304,685 of OV049855.1, read as the reverse complement.
AGTGCCGAACAATGTGGAAATGCTGTTTGCTTATTGTGCAATCATTTGATATCTTTATAAAACCCACAAAAAGCGACAAGACGGTCACAACAAGTAGCCCTATTTTCTTTCATTTAGTGTATTTGCCGAGCGTATTGGGCCAATGTGTATAAGGCTTATAACTCTAAAGATCATCAAATATATAGCAATAGAAAGAGATAAGCGTGGTTACAGGATGTTACTACTGTGGTCTGAAGTCTTCACAACTAAGCTCTACATGCAAGAATGCTAATATGAATACTTACGACAATCAGGAAAATGATGATCAGTCCCGATGGAGGCGACATCTTCTCTTGTTTTCGTATTAAACCACGAAGGTAATTTATTTCAGATTACCGCACACATTTCCTGTAGATTACGCTACCACTAGAAGAAAACTTTCATAATGATAATAATTTATCATTCAGTTACTATGTTTTTATTATTTCGTGTTTATTCAGTTTATAAAATCAAATTATTCTAAAAAGTTTATTATGATTATGTAGATATTTATGTTTTATAATAAAATTGAACTTTTAACTATCTTTATAATTTATTTAGATATTAAATTTTTTAGACAAAATAAAGAATTTTTAACCAGATCACAAAATTTTATAGAATAATATATATATAAACTGTTCATTTCGGATGTACCTACTTCATGATACTGATTCATGAATAGTTAATTTTGTAGTAATGTATATAGGCAGTTTGATTTCAAATTAGTATTTGGTGTAAGTATATTAGTGCTTCATAAATTTTCGAGTATTTATTTACGAAGAGCCTAACTCACAATAAACCACTTTATCGTAAATAGTGAGTCATAATTGCTGGCAAGTAGTTACGAATATTCGCTTTGATCTCCGAATCGAAGCCAGCGCCTAAATCCCATTGATATCTTTATACCATATTCTTAGTACGACTTTGTACATCTCGACACCGTTGATACACATCGAATATCGAAAAACTATAACGTCAGCGTAAAGCGGATTTAAAGCCCATTGTGTTAGAGTTGCGAATTCAGTACTACCGATTTCAGTTCCCTAATTTTCTGCTTAGGGCGCTGGCTGATAATGAAGAGATGAACTCGGGCCTTATAACAATGCACTTAAGGTCCTTCTTCTTCTTGACGTGCCATCTCCTTACGAAGGTTGGCAATCATTAGAGCAATTTCAACTTTAGAGACAGCTGCCGATGAGACAGTTAAGGTCCATTTTACTTTAACGTTATAGTGTTTCGATACTCGAAGTGTATCCACGTTGTCGAAACTCGAAATGTGCAAATTCGTAGTAAGCATACTGGCTCTCTTTGAAGCAATCGCATTAAACGTTTCGCATTCGCCACGGATTATAACATTAGCATTAATTTGTCATATTTCAATCTCTTTGATATGCATATGGTATGCAATTATGCGTATTTCAAGATTACGGTAAGCATCTTATATTTGCAATCAGGAGTCTTTAGACGTTTTAAGGCGGCTTTATGCAAATCATTTCATTGATATCTGATAATCTTCGGATGTATTTTAAATTGACGGCTCTCTAGCTGGCATGTTCAATTCAAACCTCAAACAAGTTACCGGGTATTTCAGTTACAGGCTTGTACGTATGTTCAATTATTATAGAAAATAGTCTATTCCCGTATATATCACATATCATACAAAATATCTAAATAATAAAAGTAAAGTCGCATTCCGCATTTGGAAGCTTGTACAACTCTCAAACATCTTGAGTGGATTTCAATGCTATTTTCACGAAAATTATTATAAAATTTATTTATTCCATGACAAGTTGGCCCTTGACTGCAATCACACTTGGTGATGTGATACATTTTTAGATGGAAGCGAGCCAACCTGGAAGAGTTAATTATTAAACCTATTCCCTAAATCGATTTCTACGAGCCTCGTACGGCGTACCGGAACGCTAATATCACTTGGCGGCCTGTCGTTGCCATTAATATGGTATAGTTAGCTACCTGAGCAGACCCGAGGCACTTTAGAAATCATTAATTCCCAAATTGCTCCTGCAGAAAATCGAACCGATCGAAATCGGTTATAAGGTCACAGTGCTCTCCACTTCCAGGAAGTTTTTCAAAAAGTACTTACTATACCCGTACGAAGCCACGGCGAGTTAGTTGGTTTATACCAACTAACTTGCCGTGGCTTCGTACTTTATACTATAAAGTAATATCATGATCAACCCATTACCGGCTCACTACAGAGCACGGGTCTCCTCTCAGAGTGAGAAGGGTTTTGGCCATAGTCTACCACGCTGGCCAAGCGGATTGGCAGACTTCACACACCTTTGAGAACGTTATGGGGAACTCTCAGGCATGTGCAGGTTTCCTCACGATGTTTTCCTTCACCGTTAAAGCAAGTGATATTTAAATACTTAAAACGCACATAACTCCGAAAAGTTAGAGGTCGAAGAAGGCCCGGGATCGAACCTACGACCTCCGATTAGAAGTCGGTCGTCCTAACCACTAGGCTATCACAGCTTAGTACATAAAGTAATATACCTACACTCAATATTATTTAAGTCTCCGCTTTCATTTTAAATGTACCTAAAGCACAACAACAATACAAATTCACACCGGTACTGGATAGAAAACCGACGATCTCTATTCTCTGTTGAGCATCTTGAACTGAATACCGCAGCTCACCTAGTCGAAATGCTCCAAGCACGCGACCCGTTCATGGCGACATGCCAAAATTTCACTAAATTTTCTCATAAACAAGGCAGATTATTATAAGACACGGTGCACACCGCGCGGCGGCAGCGCCGTGCGGTGTGCCGTGCGGTGTGCCCGGTGCCGTAGTGCCGCCATGCCTGTCAAAAAACTTCCATAGTGATCCATACAACACTGACGACCGTGTCTACACACGCTGAATCAACCATAATTTTTCACGGCAAAAAAACATGTGTGAGCAAGAAGCCGTTCTTTGTTTAAGTTTCCATACCCAAAGAGTAAAAACGCCCTATTAGTGTCACTCTGCTGTCTGTCTGTCTGTCTGTCCGCCTGTCCGCCGGTCCGCCGGTCACAGGTTGTAGATGAGTTACAAACCTGAAATTTTGGTATTTGGTGTAGAACATTGACCAAACCAAAACCAAATATAATATAATTAGAAATTAAAGTAAAATCTTTTTCAGGGGCCTCCCATACATGAAAAAGGAGCCGGATTTTTTTTTAATCTAGTATGTGGTTGATTAGAATTCATTGAGTAGAGTACGAATATATATTTTTGTTATTTTTTTCTTAAAAAAGGGGGGGGGGGGGCGTCAAAGTTGTCAGTTTTAGACCATTTTTGTGACGGGGGCTAACTCAAAAAATAAACCAAGTTAGGAATATGAATTTTTGGTAATATTATGTACCATATACTGTATTTAAATAACAAATACTGAAAACAACAATTCATAAAGCAGTTTATAAGCTGTTTTTCATTCACGGCTTGTTGCGATGCTCGGAAATGAAATATTTCTTACACCCAAAATATTATGTTGTTCATAATTATGTACGGAACTCTAAAAAAGGGAGGCCCGAGTCGCACTTGGCCAGTTTTTATCATTTTGTTGCTGAACCCCAATAAAACAAAACAAACACGGTCCCTTCAATCCTATGCTCCAAAGCCCACAAACCCGTTAAGGTGCGTCCAGACTTGAACATTTCACCGAACCGAACAGCGAACATTTCGGCGAACTTGTTACGCTCAATGTGGACGGCGCGCTTGGAGCGCTTGAGATGGGTTACTGCGTAACAGTTCGGCGAAAGTTTCGCCGAACTGTTACGCAGTAACCCATCTCAAGCGCTCCAAGCGCGCCGTCCACATTGAGCGTAACAAGTTCGCCGAAATGTTCGCTGTTCGGTTCGGTGAAATGTTCAAGTCTGGACGCACCTTTAATGGCGCCGCGCCAACAGCTGTTCGCCCGTCCATTCAATCTCGGCTATTGTAACGCGGATAACTCCACATGTATCAATATTGAGATCACTAGCATCTACGAGTACTAGCGTCCGGATGATAGAGACGTCCGTTACAGTAAGCTGCTTACAGACTATCCACACGTTATTACGTGAAACAATAAAGGGGATTGTCAACTAATGTCACCTTTGCGTCACATCAAAAGGGTGAGTGTGAACTGATATGAATGGTTATGAACTACATAATTCATCATAATCCATTTATATTTGTAGTATGAGACTTTAATTTATAAAGCAATTAATAAAAAATCATAAAATCAATGTAGAGATATGAATCTTAATTGAAATTTTATTAGACACTCATAATTTTTTCTGTAGCGCATAATATCTTCTACACCAAAAATTCAGAATATCTAGATACTGCGCAAACTCCCCTCGAAGGGACCACGGGCAATAAATCAAATTGTGTTAGTACAGCTATTAATTAACTATTAGCATAGAATATTGTAGCAACTCGAAAAAAGTTCAAAATAGATTAAATTTAAACACTGTCGAGACGTAGATAATCCAATATTTTACTCTGCTATATTATAAACTAGCTGATGCCCGCGACTTCATCTGCGTGGATTTAGGTTTTTTGAAAACCCTTGGGAACTCTATAATTTTCCGAGATAAAAAGTAATCTATGTCCATCTCCAGGATGTAGTTTATCCAGGACCTTTATACCAAATTTTGTCAAAATCAGTCCAGTCGTTTACGCGTGATGCCGTGACCAAGGAAAATAGGGATTCATTTTTATATACGAGTATATTGATTACAATATAGGAGTGTGACTGAACAACTAATCTTCTAAACAAAAATGATTTCCAACACAACAATAAATCAGTACACACATCGTAAATATTATGCGGTAATAACTAAATGCTCAAAAGTACGTTTCACGTGTAAAGCTGTCAATAAGTCGGCTGTCATGTAGACGCGGCCTTACAAAGTAAGCCAGTTGTTTACAATTTATTGACTCCGATCCATTGTCCACACATGGATAATCCTAAGTAACACTAAGCAAACAGTGTTGAGTTGAAATGATTTAGAGGTGTCATGTCCAAGGATTTGACCTGTATAAGTTGTTGTAATCTTCTTAACTTTTATTAACTCATGACTTTAAGGTGAGGCATAATGTTGGGATTACAAAAGTAAGCGGCGTATAAGTAAATTTAATCTAATTTAATTTTGTCTCCTTTAATCAGAGATAAGTCCAATATAATATGTAATTACTGAACTGTAATTGATATAAATGACGACCATCAGGATGCCGTCAGACCGTGTTCCAATGACAAATAACACGATAAGCTTAAGAGTGTGCAGTATGCCGCTACGATATGGATTTCGCGTCCCACTTCCCTTCACCCTTCTACAATAATACGCAACATCGCCCATGCGATAAAACCTCACTTATTATTATTACTAGCCGACCCCCGCGACTTCGTCCGCCTGGATATAGGTTTTATATAGGATCGGATTGGATCCCATAATCCTTTTTTGTACCTAAACTAAATGTAGCCTAAGTTACTCCTTATAACATCACCTATCTGCCATTGAAAGTTCCATTAAAATCGATCCAGCTGTTTCAGAGATTAGTTGGAACAAATAGACAGAACGACAAACATAAATTTAAACGCACGCCAGTTTAAAATAAGCCGTACGTACAAAGATCCGGGTCCCAAGTTATTGGAACCCACTAAATGCCTGTCATTTCTGAACTAAAAAACCTATGACCTTGAAATATTTACGGGACAATATATAAAGTACTACCTTTCTAACAAAAAAAGAATGAGTGAAATCGAACAACGCGTTAATGAATTACAGCTAAATACACGTTTTAACTTTCATCCCCTCTCCCAAGGGAACCATGCTGAATTTCGGGATAAAAAGTATCCTATAACCTACCTCGGAGTATAAACTCAAATCGTACCAAGTTTCATTCGAATCCATTCAGTAGTTTCGGCGTGATGCGCGGCCAAGATACAGACAGACAGACAGACAGACAGACAGACAGACAGACAGACAGACAGACAGACAGACAAAAATGAAAAAAATTGCAGTTTTGGTTTCAGTATCGATTATAGAGTGCCCTCCATTAAAAATTTTCAAAATATCTTCAATGTACAGAATTGGATCTGTTACAGTTTTATTATATTATAGATAGATTATTTACATGACACTTATACCTACTTACTAAAACGAATCTACTTAGGTAGGTACCTAATACTGTATGAAAATCTAAACCTAATATTAAATGTTTACTAATAAAAAAGGGAAAGTAAAAAGTATAGGTAAATGTGACGCAGTCGCCAGCCAAGCACAGGTCCGTCCCGCACACAATGCCGTAGCCGACTGAAATAGAAGCGTAAGTCAGCGTCGAGCGGGATGGCGAATTATTGTTTTCTCGTGAGTGAGAAATACAGAGCGATAAGACCTGTGGATAAGACACGCAAGTTATTTTCAACGACGTAAGCGCCAAAACTGTTTCAATCTAATTACAAGTTAATTAAAGCACCAATCGAAAAATTAAAACACGTAATTGAAGAATACGTCTAAGTGTCTTGACAAAACAAAAACCCTACAAAAATAGTTAGCAACTTCTGAGATAAATAGCAAAATGTGCGTAAAACATGTATTTTTCAAAAAAATATATTATCGAGAAAGTTTTCACCAATCGTGTTTTTAAAACACATAATCCAAGATAAAAGTTCGAAGTATCATTTCCCCAAATATCAAGGTTGTAACTTTAACAAATTATGAGATAAATAACGATTACAAAGTACAAAATTGCATAATGCACACTCTTAAATCTACCGCTTGAATTGATGGCCACCATAAGCGGACAACAGGCAAATTTTCGTTTATCTCGAAATGCTTGTATATAATTTATAGTACGGCAGCCCTGGAACAAAATTTTTTGTGATTTTTGTATGTAGAGTATGCAGGTTTACAAGCTGAATTTGTGTGAGTAGGTTAGTTTCGACGAGACTACCAAGTTTTTAATCTATAAAAATTCTCGATGGAGGTAGCTATTCGAGTGCGCAGGTGTTAAACATTTCGATTCGCTCGGGTAGGAAATCGTTCCACTTTTCATTTTACAAGTATTTACTAAGCTGTATACAAAAAATCAGCTAATTATTAATAATATTTACCCATTTTTATAACCTCATTATTTGGAAATATTCGGAGTGGAGGACGCTGTAGAATATTATTAATAACCAGCTGATTTTTTGTATGCAGCCTACTAAATACTTTTGTGATGAAATGGCTGCATAGTCCTACTTTAGTGGAACGATTTCCCACCCGAGCGAATCGAAATTTTTAAAACCTGCGCACTCGGGTAGCTACCTCCATCGAGAATTTTCATATATAAAAACTTGGTCAAATCGTCGAAACCATAGATAAAATGAATAAGACTTTCTGACTGACTGCTTTTTCTCTTCCGTGGTCGAAACGAACTTACTCACGAAAATTCAGCTTGTTATTAATCACTAAAAATTTTGTTCCAGGGCTGCCGTACTATTAATAATATTAATCTTTTATACGTCAGTTTGAGAAATTGTACAACTCAGTATTGCGTCATCAATTTGCTCTATATTCTATCTGTGGTGTGAACTGTCACTAACTGCCACTATGACTTAGACATATTATGTGATCACAAAAACTACGCAAAAGATGAAGGTCGAACATGGAAAATTATTATAAATTGAAAGTCAACAAGTAATAAGTTGACTGGTGTTGGACTGACTGACTAGTTCTGAGCGTACAAAATACTTGGATTTTTTAGTAAAAACGCATCACGTCGCGCATAGGGTAGGAACACCGGTTTCCGGACACGCACCTGTTATCGTCCACCGAGCGGATCACTCTTAAGAAACGCTTAAAAATAGAAACATTATAAGACTTACATAAAAATAATGCATCTCTATGCCAACTTGAATGTCTTATCAAGACATAGAGAAAGAAAAAAGTCTATTTCACTTAAGTTTCTTTGAAAACAAAGCGATCGAATTTTGAGTATGCAATTAAGGAATGAAAATGAGCCGTGTGGAGCAAAAAAATTAGTGGCATGCTTCAACTATCGCGGGAAGTTATTAATCATTTTACTATAAGATTTAGTTTGATTCTTCTTTGTAGCACTTACTTATGTTTCATAAAATACTGTGAACGTGTTTTTTTACTTTTGATTACATTAGAATACAAATAAAAGGGGTGGACGACAACTAGTTCACTATTTTCTTAAGAAAACCTGTTATCGTCCGGGCGGTCAAACACAGGTTTAGCGTCTTAATTTTAGGTAGTCTTGTTATCAATCGAGGTGTGCACAAAATTGGAATTAAGTTTATTAATTCGAATCCTATACACATACACTAGTTAGTGACTAGTCTTCGTCCACTTTTTTCTCATTGTATATAAAACTATGGGTCTTCAAAATCACGCGTGGACGATATCTAAATTTGCACGGAATAAATATTCTAAGTTTCGACCACCAAGCTATTATTTGAAAATAAATAGATTTAGTAAAAATATAAATAATTAAACTTGTTTGACAAAAGAATTACCTTATATTTTATGTGTTTCTCCTTGGAACTTTGATATATTTATAAGTTAAGATAGTATTGTCGATCATTATAATTTGTGGACAAAATTTAAAATAGAGAATCTGAAGTGCACCGGTTATCCGTCCACCTATATTTTAAACTGTATGAAAAACATATATTTTTTAATATTATGTTATTATTTAGGCGAATTTTGATTATTACTCATATCTATAACTTATTTATTATTCATCTACAAGTTAGTCCTTGACTGTGATCTCATCTGATGTTAAGTGACGATGCAGTCTAAGATGGATGCGGGATAACCTGAAAGAGGTACGGCAGAATCCGTACCCTTAAACGCTAAATGACTTGGAAGTAAGGCATACTAGACTAGAGACAATTTTGAAATTATTCAATTGAATTTACCAAATTGGTCTGCCGAGAATCAAGTAGAGGACCTTCCACTAATAAGACTTACCCCTGCGCCATGCCAGGGAGGCTGCCAAATTATATGTACCTACTTTTATATAATGTAAGTGCGATGTGGTAAAAGACGATGCAAGATAGATAGGCGCAAAGTTAGTAAAGATATTATGTCATATTGTAGACTCTATAAACCGCGTTAACAAGGCAATAGTTTTTTTATCTGTTTTATTTTAAAACAAGCAGTTGACCGCTATTGCGTATGCGTAGAAAGACCACATAACTTTGTATAAAGTTCTTTATCACCCTGTGAAAGTTCTGTCAAAATAGGTTCAGCTGTTTTGAAAAGTAAGTACATATTACGAATAGACGAAAAATAGAAAACAATTTTTTTATAAACGGTTATGTGGCTTTTTAATAATGTATAATAAACATAAGTTCACTAATAAAAACCCATATATTTCGAAAAGACGGAGAGGAAGTTAATTTTAATTGGTATAGATATTAAATACATATTAAAGTGGTGTTAATATTACATATTCAATTACTTACTCATTACATGCATACTTTTTCACAGTAAATTTCTCATAGAAATCAGTGGACGGATAACAGGTGCAAGGGTGGACGATAACTAGATTTAGTGGACGATAACCGGTGAAATCGGCATTTTCAGCTTTTTATTAGGATTTAAAAAAAACTAGTTATCTGACTAAAAAAATACTAACATGCAATGAAAATAGACTATATTAAAAGTATATTCCAACAAGTTTTTGTTTAATTTTTTTTATATAACGTATATTTTCACCCTCTCAAACTCAGTAACTCCACTAAATGGACGATAACCGGTAAGAAAACCCTACAAAAATGTAGTTAGGTTTAATTTGGGTTAATACACTGTTACACGTCGCACACTGTTACTCACATCGCGTAGCATGATTTGGAATGCTGTAAATGTTCCCGGATTCCAAGTTTAGTTTTAGGTCTTCCGGACCTTAAATTGGGAAAAAATATATCAATCCAATCCAATGAAGGCCTACAATTAGGCCTTAGCATTTCATAGCTCGTCGCTTGTGATCCCGTTTAACTACCGTTGCACTCCTAGTAGTTAAACTGAGGGAAAAGGGAATATATCGATATAATATTATATGTTATTCTAAAATGGCTTAAGTATAGTCTTTTTTAAACTGTAATAAATTCACCATTCGAATCAGTAGAAGTGACTTTTAGCTAATCTAAGTTACTAGGCAAAGTACCGTTCATGGAAATTATGTTGCAAACCAGTACCTACTTACTCACTTTATCTATAAATTATAGCAGTTAATTTAATGACAGTGTACGAAGGAAATTGTCGGGGTTAAGAGGAAAAAATTAAATTATGATCCCATAAAATATATTTGTACTACGGTTGATAATAATTTTATTAAAACTTCGTGTGGTTATTAGAAGTGGCATGTGAAAGGGTTGTGGCCTATGAGTCTATCATTGCTGTCGTGTGGAGTATTAATAGGTAGAAAGGATCGAGGCGCCGTAAATCTCTGATGTTTTTGGAATTTGAATGTCATATTTCTAATAATAATAATAATTGTAATAGGTACTCGTGTCACGTGGAATCTTTAAAAGTAAAACTGCATTTCTTAACGAATTCGAGAAAATAAATATGTACCTACTTACTTGCTTTTTAAACATTTTTGAAAATAATTACATATTTAAAAAATATTTAGGTTTTATTTAGGTAAATAAATCGTTTGCTTCGGGACACTGATGCTGATTTGTACGTGTTCTATAAAATCAAACAAGGAACTCGATTATTCATACCTTAAAATTAAACAAGGAACCCCCATTTATCTACTAATATTATAAATGCGACAAAGTGTGTGTCTGTCTGCCCATTAGCTTTTCACGGTTCAATGGTTGAACTGATCTTGAGTCTTAGCACAGAGTTAGCTTGCATCCTAGAGGCGAAAAATATATTATAATATTTTTTATTCCGGATTCCGGATTATCAGACTTTGGGATTTAAGAAAACCTAAAAAACAAGATGAATTTGTGGGTATTGTGAGATTATAGTTTCATAATACTTCAATATAATTTACTTATGTAGAGTCAAATAAATAAATAAAAATTTCAAGTTTCGTTTCACTTCCTTGTTTAATCTTACGAAATGAAATGTATGAAAATGGAAATCTTTTCATAATCTGGTGGTTTGATACTAAAAAACTTCAAACGGAAACGAGATCGTAGAGTTCCCGGAACGTGAGTGTGTGTTTATTCTCGGCGGTGATCCCCAAAATTAACACCAACTTTTATGATGTAGTTAATTGCGGTTGGGGCGTGACGAATGGCAGTTAAGACTTTTGCCACCGTCATTCATCCGAGGCGCAAGGCGGCGTGGATTTTTTGACGAGACTCCATTAAGGGGGCTATAAAAATATAACTGCAAGTGGCGATCAACAAATTGGGGTTATTACAAGGTTGATTAGTATTTTAGGTAGGTACTTGGTATATAGGGCTGTCAATTTCGTTTTGTTTTTAACGGACTTCAAAAGGGGGAAGGTTCTCAATTCGATGTATTTTTTGAAGTGATAACTGATAACGTGTTATAAATCGATGAACACCGGCTGCAGCTACATGCATGAAAAAGTATAACTCATTATCATGTACCTACTTACTGCAAGGGAGAGCGCGGAACTAGGCGTTCGGTTTGTAACACATCTATCTCTCTTTGTATGATTACATTATCACGTAATTTCGTCCGTAAACCGACTTTACAGACAACCAATTTTTCATTTTTTTTTTTTCATTGTCATTCTATCAAATTGCGTCAAATATGAATTACGATCAAAAGATATTATTAACTTAATCGTTAAGTAAAGCTACTTATTCAAAAATGTAGTAGGTATCCGATTATATTATTTGATGAAATATGAGTTTGTTGAATAAAAATATTACTTACTAGCTTTTGCCCGTGGCTTCGCCCGCGTGAATTTCGGTTTTTCACAAAGCCCGAGGAAATCGTGGATTTCCGGTTCCAGTTCCCACTCCCTTTTCCAAACTTTATACCTACTTTCAAGGAAATTTGCTCTAGTTAGCTATAGCTTATATAAGAACCTATAGCTGTAGCTATAGTTTTTTCAAGATCCCGTGGGAACTGTGGATTTTTCCAGGATAAAAAGTAGCCTATGTGTTGAGTCAGGGTATTATGTATCTCCATTCAAAATGTTAGCCAAATCGGTTCAGTAGTTGCGGCGTTAAAGAGTAACAAACAACCACACACAAACTTTTGTCTTTATAATATTAGTGTGATAAAGAAAATAATAAAAACCTCATAGGTATTATAAATGCAATTAACTGCGACTCTTGCAATATTCCAATCACATACAACCATCATCAACATCATAATAATTATTACCATTGCAAAGCCAAGCTGCTCAAATGGCAACCTCATACCCGCAAATGCAGCGTTGGACCACTAGGTGGACAGACGATTTCAAACGAGTCGCCGACACATAATGTAACATTAAGATAATATTTAAAATGAATTAAGATTTCTGTAAAAGTAAGTTCGTTTTAATCATAGACTGAATTCATAGAGTAAAAAATTTATAGACTGAAAAAAAAACTTTCATACATTTTTTTCTCAGCCCTATCAGTATCCATATTGTGTAAATTGGATCAAGAGGACATCTTTGTTACAACTTGTCGTTTGTCATCGTTGCGTATTCTTTGAATTACGTATTTGTGTCAGCAAGACTTAACGCTGCATGTTCTGTAATCTCAAAGCTTCTAAATTAATTCTTACATACTGAAAATGTACTTACTACTACAGAAAAGTGCTTAAAAAATGGCGTTCAATGTCCAGTTCACAATGATTTTAGATCCACTAATGTTATTTCAGCGCTGGACTGAAATAAATGGCATCTTTTACATTATTCCAGATATTTATAAGCTCATTTTAAGTAAGTCCTGAGTCGCTTTAATAATTCGGTAGAATTGCTTTTTTCGCGGAATAAAAAGCCGCCTTCTGCCGTAGCAAACAATAGGCCCGGACAAACGAACAGACTGGGAGACAATACTTTAAAAAAAAGATTGTTTGGATCATACCATACTATTTTGAAATCATAGACTGACACCTCAAATTTATTTTCAACTGTAGGTATGTATGTAGGTATAGATTGTATGAAATTTTTAATCGAAGTTGTTGATTTAAATAATGGTTCAAAAAAACATAAATTAACTTATTTCAGAAACACCAAACAAGAAAAGAGAAGACAAAAAGATATACTTAGTAACATTTCGTGCAAAACAAGTGAGTGTCCTTTTAAAAATAGTACGTAATCCAAGATCAGACAAATAGAGTAATCCGATTACTGAAGCAAAAAGGCACAGACTCAACCAAATGGGAAGACGTCTCGTTAAAATGGTTTCATATTACCGTACGGACGTACGAAACTCGACTTGCGCTGATAAAGGAGTTGGCAAAACCCATTAAAGATTGGTACAAAATGGCCGATTTGCATACTAGGTAGCCGGCATGTCATAATTATTGTTCAGGTATCTTAGCTGCCTTGTACGGGTCAATAAAATGTATCTCAAAACTATGTTGTAGATAGTAGTAAGTATACTTTCGACTTTTGTGATTAAAAAACGTAAGGCCTAAACCCTTCTCTCTCTAAGAGGAGATCCGTGCCATGTATTGGGTCGGTATAATTAAATGAAGATGATAATTATTATGATGAAGTTACTTTACAGGATACTCGTAAGCTAGTGACTGATATTATTGACAGATATTTTTTGGAAACTGCTGCTCTAGTAACTCTCAGTTACACAATTGAATTGAATTCTGAGTATACTCGGTCCGGATGCGAGGAAGAAATCGCTACGATAGAGTAGGTACATATATCAAAATGGCAGTCACCATGTTGTAGGCGGCGTTATTTGTTACAGAGTGTCTTGTTTGTTTTGTTCTCTTGAACAAAGAACAATATAGATTGATTCATTAATTCATTCATTCATTGTGCTTTTTGTTGCAACACAAAAAATTGATAGTTAATTAATTACATTGTGATAAGCCGACGCTACATTTAAAGTGTAGGTTGTATTTACTTTGATGTATCTTCTTCTACTATTATATTTGAATAGTTTGCTTGTTTATTGGTGCTTGGATTGCGCAAAGCTATTTACCGATCAAGATGAGCAGTTTTAAAGATTATTAAAATCAATTTAGTAGAACTCCAGTGATACCTTGATAAGATAAGATTGAAGTCGGAAGGTGAATTTCTATAAACTTTTCTTGGCAGGGCAATTTGGGTATTCATGATTTCTCTGATCTTGTGGAAGATTCCATTCATGGCTAGTTACAACCCTTAGACAATGATGCTCCGCGTAGCGATTTAGCGTTCCGGTACGATGCCTCGAAGAAACCGAATTAGGTTCAATTTAAACTTCCATACTCTATCCAAGTTTGTTCGTTTTCATCCAAAATCATCAACACTCACCACGGGGTAAGATCGCAGTCATAGACTTATTATGTTATCATCGAATAAAAAGGCACCTATCTGCTCGATATTCAAGATTGAGATTTTTACTATAAAACTTCATACTTATAAAATTAATTTCATTGGTAAAATTGAAAGTGGGAAGTTTAGTTTACGGACCAATCCCTAATTTTATACCGTATCCATTTTGAATTGTAAATCTGCATCCCACAAAGCCATGCATCTCAAACGCGATTCATAAGGAAGCGTGACCTACATAAATTAGCACACGCTAACACGTTTAAGAACTCTTTAAAATATAATGAAAGTGCTTTGTTTTAAGTACATTGGTACGAGGTACAGCTTTTAATTCTTTTACAAATCTTTAAATATTTTCTTCATACATCCTTACCAGCTTAAAACATCTCCTTTATTCCTAGTAACTCAGTTCATTGACCAATACTAAGTTTTTTTTTTCTAATGGTAAAAAAGAACAGTATGTAGCCGAGCTACTGTACTGATAATATTAATAGATAGATATTTACTTTGAAAGTATGAAAATTGCATCCCAATTGGTCTGATAGGTACTTTTGCGTGATACACGTAACATAAAAACAAAACTATACAGGCAAATTGTAACAGGTTTTTTTTAATAGATATCAGAGATTTAAAAAAAACACAAAAATGCATCCGAGAACGCGGTTCGTCTTGTCGGAAATCGATGTTTGACAGCCATCAAATTAACATCGGATTGTCATTGGACATTACATCACTTTACACGTCTCGTAATTGCGACGATAAGAGATTCTTAACGGAAATTAAATTATTTGCTTTGGGACGCTCACCTACGTCGACGGTGCGGGAATTTATTGACGACAAAGTATATTTTTTTCGGCTTTTTATTGATTACAACTTGGCACCGAGCTTTGCCCTCTGTGAGCCAACGATTTCTTCTGTTACAACATGTTTTATAAGTTTTGGTAGTTAAATCAGTTTGTGTTTATATGCTTTAAACTTTTCAATTCAATTTAAAATTTTAAACTCTATGTCAATAGTTAACTAAGTATGTTATGATATGAATGTAGAATTCAGAAAAAAATCTCAAAGAACTGTTTGGTTTCTCTCTTATTAGGTAATTTGTAAACTTTTTTATTTGGTCTATCAATTATATTATAATTCAGGGACGAGTATACATATTTTGTTGATATAAGCTTGGAACTTATGCTTCAAGGTTTAAAAACGAGAAAAAAGTAAAACGCTTTAAATGAAAATTTCGATTTTCCCAAGACATAAAGAACGTTTTATTATTTGCGTGTAGTAACTCTTTTTCATAGGCACTGGGCTTTTAAATAGAAGCTTTAAAATGGTTAGGTATTTAATTATTTAATTTTTGATCGAATTTTCATTTCTCATTGAAAATTTTCGAATATCTCTCACACAATAATATCACATAGCGTTAAGCGGAATTCACTGAACACAATAAATTTTCCGACTAAAGTTTTTTTGTTTTCGATTTTCGATCGTCGAATTCGTATTTCACGTCGGTCGGTTTTTCCGATACGCGTCGCTGTGGCAGCGTGGTCGTGCACTACTGTGACGAGATCGCGCCAGTCGCCTCATATGTGGAAACTTCGACTGATCAGCCTGCTGCATCTGTATCTCTACTACTGTAAACTTGCCATAGTTTGTCTGTTTATGCGTACATACAAACACCACTCGATTTATTGAGACAAAACTAACTTTTACCTCTCTGGCGCATGGTAGTGAGCGCTGTGGTCGTAGAAGTGGCAGGTCCCGGATTCAATTCCCGGCAGGGACAATTCGTGAATTTATAATTTCTAAATTGTTTCTGGTCTGTTCTGGTGGGAGGCTTCAACCGTGGCTAGGTACCACCCTACCAACAAATGCGTGTCGCCCAGCAATTTAGCGTTCCGGTACAATGCCGATTACAAACCGTCCAGGGGAATGAGTTTAATAAAAACTACCATACTCTTCCAGGTTAGCCCGCTTCCATTATAGACTGCATCGTCACTTATCAGCAGGTGAGATCGCTCATACATAGCTCCAAACTTCAGGCTAACACAACGACAATTATAAACTTCGCAAGTAAGTATGCAGTGAAGACAGACACACGAGTAGATGAAGTTCCGATTTTGATCAAAATCGGTGGAGAGAAACCCGAGATAACTAAAACTTGACACAATTTTCACGCAAGCAAATGTAAAAATTATAATAAGTAGATTGTATGTATGTAGATATATGTATTTCTTTGTGCTCGTAATAGTCCGCTGGACCGTTTAATACTAAACTTTCAGACTCCGAAAGCATTAAATTTTCTTTCTATCTAAACATTAAAAGAAAAGTCCTGACTCACTCGCTGGCTGACTCATCAATAACCCAGCCTAAACCCTTGGACTGAAAAAGCTGAAATTTTGTACAGAGGTTCCCTTTGCATTTTAATGTATTACAAGAAATAGGGATTTTCAAAATTCCCGCGGTATAGGAATTACTAATTCCACGCGAACGAAGCCGCGGGCGGTCGCTAGTTGTCATGCATCATCATCATTATTAACAACCCATTACAGTCCTAATACAGCAGAGGTTTCCTCTCAGAACGAGAAGGGTTTAGATTAGATCGGAGCACGCTGCACGCTGGCGAAATGCATATTGGTAGACTTCACATGCCTTTCAGAACTGTGTCAGAACATTACCTATAGAGAAAACTCAGGCGTGCAGGTTTCCTTAAGATGTTTTCTTTCATCGTTAAAGTAAGTAATATTTAATTGCTTAAAACGCACATATTAAGTCCGAAAGGTGCGTGCCGGGGGTCGAACTTGGTCCCCAAGAGACCGAAGTCTTAACCACTAGACTTTCACCGATGTGCATACATACATACATACCTACATAATATTTGACTAGCTGATGCCCGCGTCTTGGTCCGCGTAGATTCATATAAATCTCAACAAACTTTCAACCCCTTTAGAAGTTGAATTTTCAAAAATCCTTTTTTGCGGATGCCTACGTCATAATAGCTACGGGCATGCCAAACAGCCCAATCTGTCCAGTGGTTTGAGCTCTGCGTTGATAGATCACTCAGTCAGTCTGTCAGTCGGTGAGTCACCTTTTCCTTTTATATATTTAGAAGATTATATTTCTCCAAATTACCTATTACCTACAATTTGATCAGAATTTTACACGGGAGAAACTGAGTATAAACCCCAGTATTGACTTAAACTACCTATATACAATATTCAGCGTACTAATCAACTCTTAATGCATCTTTAGATTAGAATTATGACGCGGTATACGTTTAACACGATACTCGATCACCGTCTCATTAAATGGAAGCGAAATACCGACGTTAAACCATCATTTCAAATTTGAAACCATAGTTCGTTAATGGGCAATATTCCTAATGGAGGATAAAAAATGGTAGGAATTTTGATGTCTCAATTAGGTTGTGGGCATTAGGAGAATGCTCCACATCCATCCACATGCATACGTATTTAAAATCCGACAGTGTCCATGTGTCTGTCTGTTTTTAGTTTCCTTTTCACGACCCAACTCCTGTACCAATTTTGACACAATTTGTGTATTTGGAGACGGGCACGGGACTAGGCACGGGGTGTGTCTAACACCGCCAATTTGCCAACTTTCGGGAGCTGCTGAGAATGTCTAAAGTCTGAACAGAAAATGCAAAAACTTTTTTTTGGTCAGACCCAGTACTCGAACCCAGGACCTTACGACTCACAGACGACCAAGCTATTTCCTAGACCAATGAGGCAGTTAATAGGTTAGCGAGTAGAACATGAGGAATATGCAATATATCTATGTATTGTCTATAGGTAAATAGGTTGGGTACTTGCTACGAGTAGACAGGTACATTTCTAAAATATGGAGAGGGTAAAATAAATTTCGTCGTGGACAAACTCACGAATCTAATAAATCTGCGCTGTAATATAATTACTTTAACAAGTCTGGGATAAATTACCTATATACTGTAATTTCCAATTATTTCTCACCAAGAAAATACGATCCTGCGGCTATTTATCAAACCCACCCATTAAATCCGCAGTGGGTATGTAAATTCCCTGTAAACGTTTTAAGTTTTAAAACGTGTTAATATTTCATAGGAATTTATTGTCACGGCAATAATGTTATCAAAGATCATGTAAATACCATAAATTTTGTACACTGATCATTCTCAATTAGCATTAAGTGCTTTATTACAATTGCATTAATAAAGGTTGCGCGGAAGGATATTACTATCCCCCGCTTAAGCCAAGTTTATACTTAAGTAAAATATAAAAATAATCTTTTATTTTGAACAGTAAATACGACATAGTGCAAAATACATAATAAGTGAAGTAAAATCGATATGGCAAGTTTTTTTTTGTATTTTATGATCGCCATTTTGGTTTTATGAAATCAAAATCACTACTGTCATAATATAGTGTAGACGAATCGATACTACACAAAATTTTTTATATCCATCCAGCTATGGGATGTTTCAAGATTAGGTATAAAAATACTAGATTCACACATACGCGTTATAACCATTACTTACCTTCAGGGCCGGATTATCCATAAGGCGGATTAGGCAACTGCCTAGGGGCCCCACGCCGACTAGGGGCCCACGGGGGTGCCGTAGTGTAGATGTAGAACAGATTGAAATAACGGTATACCAAAGGGGTCGATCGGATCGACTCGACTTTTGTGAATAAAAAAATATACTTTAAAAAGTAAGAAGAGGGTAAAGGAAAGGGGCCTCGAGAATTGCATTGCCTAGGAGCCTTGATAGGGTTTAATCCGGCCCTGCTTACCTTGTCTTAGCTGTCGCGCAGTTAGGTAAGAAAAATACTTATACTTAATTCTTCATCAGTTAGATTTTGAAAAGCAGTCTATGATCCAACCATCTGTATCAATTTATTTTATATTTTCATGTCTGCAATTTATCTTCCGTATAAAAATAATAATAAAACTCTCAGCAATTAATATTTGAGGCAAATTCAATATAAACACTTTGCTTTTAAACGCGTTAATATTTTACAGAGATTTATAGATTAATCAGAAAACTAACAATAAATTATTGTTTTCATAGCTCACTTAGCATAAAGTACTTTGTTTAATGGATTTCAATCTTTGAAGAATAGCCTATAAGAATATTGGTTTAGGGTTCCGTAAGTAGAATCGGTCCGATATTCATAAAATTTTGATGAAACCTATGTTACCTGGTCACACCTACCAAAAAATTAAACCTACTTTCTTTATTCATTTGAAATATATACATTTCAATAAGAGTTTTAGATTCGATGAAAGTGCTTTTTTTTTCATTAAAACATAAAACATTCTAAATAACGATTTTACCAATTTCATAATTCGCATTAAGTGAAAAGAACCAGCAATCTTTTTATTTGATTCCATTAGTAAAATGGCCTAACACCAAAGTGTTTTTACGTAAAATTTACGATCGCCCTTGTAGGTATTATGGATATATTACGCATTGTATTAAAAGATTACCCTTTCGAAATTTATATCTTAAAAGTTTTCACTGCCAGAGTATGTGTGTCAATGGCTACGTATTATGTTTTATGATAGGCCGTAAATAATAAATGGAATTCTGTTTGTAACATTGCTCCAAATACCTAAATTACGAATACGCCACTGGGTTTAGAACGACAGTTATGTTTTCATTCATGTTTGTAGATCAAAGATAATAAGTAATAATAACAAATGCCAAGACCTCTTACTAGTTACTAGTACTTAGTTAAATAATGAAAAACCATAAAAGATCATAATGATGGATTCCACTGAGTTTAATTATTGTAGACGACATAATTGCATCGAAAGTTCCGGCGGACTGTGCAGTCCGTGTGCATTTCTGCCCTCTTTGTACCGTATCTACTAGAACTGTCCATATTAACATGACTAATATTCGCCTTTTCCCTCCAATTAAGTGTTATCCTGGTAGTACTTATAAGTCTATTATTTATTTTCTACTTATTTAAATTTGAAATTTATTCCGTGACATCAGTGCGTGACATGTATGTTTTGTCACCCACTTAAACTTGTCTCTTGCAATCAAGATTGCAATGCATATTTTTTTTCTTTTTTCCTCCCTTGTAATCTCTTCCCTTCCCGCAACGTACCTACTAAATTGATATCATGAGTCTCTCAACTTACAAGATAAGTAGGTGGGAAGGTACACTATTAACTAGTAAGTAGTAACTCTATATTGATCTTCTGTAAAGTTCTGGACTTCGTATTGTATTCACAGTCACAGTGAAGCAATCGCAAATTCTCGCGCATACGATTTTCTCCCAATGGGGAGAGAATGCCGAATGCATTTTCACACTATCTTAAGCTAGCTGTGTCTGGCCTACTAATTATATCACTACTAAGTATCTTATTCGGTGCCTCAGAGAGCACGTACTATAACGCCATCGGTCCTGCTGCCTACTTCTGATCTCTCTCCGAGGGTTCCGGATTACCATCCTAAATAAAACTTGAAAGTGAGAGAACAAAGTGTTTTATGGACAAAATGAGGTTATTATTTCATTTTCCTATAATTTTAAGCTCCGCTTTTAGCTCTAACTGAACTTTTAAAAATATTCGAAGTATTTATTTGATTCAACGAACAAGTGATTTGAAATATTGAAAGTAAAACTGACTTCATCACGTACTTAATTTCTTCTTCTTTAAAATTAGCTCCAAACGTAACAACCTCAGGTAATTATTTAACCGTCTCATTTTCTGCCTCCGTTACAGCGCCTACAGCCAAAACATAATATCACCTATTATCAAAAGTAGAATTAATAGCCCTTAGCTGATCTTATCTTATAAGTACATAACCGGATCTATCAACAGTGTTTTTTACCTACATAACATTATTTTGAATTAAATAAAAAACAACTAAAATGCATATTAACCGTGCGCGTTCGGAATGGGATCCTACTTACTTATGGAAACTGAGGTACGTGCTTGCCAATAATAATAATAATAATTAGACAGGATGAGTGCCTGAAAATATAGCTTGCGAGACGATTATAGATTTTATACGAAGGTATACGTATATTAGAATGGAATTTTGCTCTTGTCTTGCTCTTTTTGATCCATCAAAATACATATCCTCAAGAGATGTAGACTCCACAACGCACGATTGTAAAGTCTACATCTGCGGATGCTGCGGTGTCGGAGTGAAACGTGCGTCGAGTGTGTTGATGGATTTGTGCGGTGTTGCGTGGTGGTGGCGCGTGTTGTTTGCTTGCTTGTTTTTACTGCTTGTTTAGCAGCGGGAGGGCGGGCGGAGCATATGCCATGTTGCAAGTTGTACCATACAGATTTGTCTGGTTCACCGGATTACAGCTAAATAATTTCGTTTTTCATTGCTTCTATTCAACATTAATATTTGCGTTAAATATTTCGAACTTTTTTGCTAATCATGTTTCTATCTAGATTTATAATATTCTTATTATAATATTAATATTAGAATATTCTTTGCATTAAACTTCCGGGTTCCATCCCATTCTGAACGCGCTGGTTATTATACATAATATTATATCTATACAATAAAATCGTAGACTTGCCGTATCTGTACATTAAATATTTTTGCAAAATAATAACTGGGGGATGTTAGGGATAAGTAATACAACGTAAAAAAGCTATTTTTGAAATTTTTGTCTGTTTGTGTGTTTGTCTGTTTGTCTGTTTGTCTGTATGATTGTGCGCGCATCACGCAACAACTACTGAACGGATTCAAATGAAACTTGGCTTGATTTAAGTTCATACTACGGAGTAACATATAAGATACATTTTATCCCGAAATTCAGCATTGTTCCCTTGGGAGAGGGGATGAAAGTCAAAATGTGTACTTAGCTGTAATTCATTAACCCGTGGTCCAATTTCATTCATTCTTTTTTTGTTAGGAGATAGTTTAAAGATTACCGGGTAATCTCTGAAAGGCAGGATCGATTTTGATGGGACTTTCAGTGGTGGATGTTTACATTTTTATCTACCTAAACATCCACCAGTGAACTTTTAACAGTTTTTAGCAAGGTATGAGCTCAAAGGAACTTGGGAAAAAAAATGATTCTCACGGGATTTAAAAAAAAATATCCATTCGAACGAAGTCGCGGGTGTCCGCTTGTCGTTAAATAAAGTTACAGAATAGGGCTGCAGGCTGCAATCAATGATGTGTGATAGCGGAGGCGAGGCGAGGCGAGGCGAGGCGAGGCGAGGCGCCGGCGTCATCCGCAATTATAATGGATAGTTTCACCTCAATCTCTCTACGCATCATAACTTGTTTAGTTAAATCTGTGGAGGAAATACTTGGCCTCGGCTTGACTCCAACGTTATCAGAAAATTACTACTTAGGTTTATCTTATAAATGATAGAAGATATGTTGTGTCGATGAATTTTTATATGAAAAAGTATAAAAATAGATAAGTAATAAGTACCTAATATCGTAATAATACAATGCGATTTTATCGACTGCTTAAAAACGCATCGATGTGAGGGAGGTTGGTTAAAGGGACGTTCCTGGCGCACATAGATGTATGATTCGTGTTTAAATATGAAAAATAACTTCAAAAAGTGTTGTGTTAATGACCAATTCTATTATTAACTAGTGTTGCGCTCGGTGCGCGAGCTGCAAGCAGCTCGCGGGCCTTGTAGTCTCTTCAATATTCGTAAAATAAAGAAATGGGAGGCCATACCAAATACCAGAATATTCTGGAGAGTCTCTTGCAATATAGAAAGAAATATTGGTATCACGTTTCGTATTTTTTCTGAAAGGACACTAATGAGTTCTATGCATGCGTTTAGTGGAAAAAAAGATCTACTAAAAAGAAATTTTGTATGGACACGAATTTTTTTTGTTCCGTAGCTATGTTTTTTTTACTGGCTCACCAAAGGGCCTAAAGTCTTGAACATTTTTAGTTTCAGGACCATGCTTCTATGATTGATAGTTTTTGCAGGCCATTAGGGTACTCTGGTAATTTTTCCACATTCACTACGTTTTGTATTTTTTGTGAAAAAAATATCTTTTAAGTTCTATTTACTTATACGTGTAGTGGGGGGAAAAAGTTTTATACAAAAATGTCTAAGAGAGCCTCTTAAAAAGAACCCAAAAAATTTGTATGGAGAGAATTTTTTTTTGTTCGGCGACCATCTTTTTTTTACCCATTCACCCAATGGCCCAAGGTCTTTAACAACATTTGTTTGGGACCATGCCTGAATGACTGGTAGTTTTGGAGGACCCATGAGGTGCTCTGGTAAATTTTCCACATTCATGACATTTCATAATTTTCCTGAAGTAAGACCCATAAGTTCTACGCATATAAATGCACTTAGACTGCGAATTAAAACTATGGGTCGGTAGAGCAAGTCATTCTCAGAATTTCTTGTGATTAAAGTAGTCTATTACATTCTAATAAGATTTTTCAATCTATATACCTACCTATATAAAAATCAATGCCACTTTTCGTTGTAATTTTATAACTCAAGAACGGGCTCATCTATCCAAACCAAATGTTTAGGATTTGTTTGTACTATTAATTAGTAGATGGTTTGAGGATTGATGATGGTTGATGGATAGAGCGGTTCTTCATTTATCACATTTACCGGGTAGGTATACAGGTCTCGGTAGGTGGCGCCGATGTCGGTATGTCACCGGGCAGGACGAAGTCCGCCGGGTCCACTAGTTAGTTATAAATAAATACTTTGAACTGATTGAGAGATATCTCCGAAATGTTTTGTGGTGGCTTATTAAAAATATCTTTAGGACGGCTGAACCGATATTGACCAAACTTGTATAGACCGATCGAAGATCATACAAGGAGTGCTCTAAACTACTAGTATCTCCGAATATCAAAAAGTTTATCCTAGTAGATAAGTCCTACTATCTTTATAAGAAATTTAAAACCACGCGAACGAAGTCACAGGCATCAGCTATTCATCACTAACTCAATAAATTTCAATCATGAATAAATGTACAGTAATTCCAAAAGATTGTTACATTTGCGTGGTAGGGCTATAAACATCGAATACCTATCCTTAAAGTCCTTTAACACGCCGCCCAATTACCATACAGCCATTCGGCCATTCAGTAAACAACTTCAAATTGGTAGCCATTTGCAAATAAAAGCAATTTTAGAGCCAAATAAGGCTCGAGTTCATAGGTGGCGCCACCACGCTGGATTTACGAGGTGAGTCAATCATAATTATTAGTATACGAACCGTGTTTCTGAGGTTTAGGTAATAATAGGTGTTAATAAATGTTTATTTATGAGTAACCTTTTCGATGTTATGCTAGTGCTCAATTACGTAAGGCATTTAATTGTTTTTATTACGCCTGTTTATGTAATAGGTCTTTACGTTCCTATACTGATATTACTGATACATCAAATAGGTGAGGTACAAATACCTATATTCTGATTTTTAATTCCGTGGAATTCTGAATTCTGACGTTCCTTAATGTTACCAGAGAGAGAGAGTCAAAATAAAACTTACAATAAATAAAAATCAATTGCATCATGTAGATCAGACAAATGCCTGACAGATACTTCAGGTACTTTATTTTGGGATAAAATCGAACTTCAGAATATGGTAACCCTGTTTTTCATACAAATAACTCATTCTATTTTTAAATGACAACTGTCAGAATTCTACCGAATTAAAAATCAGACTATACGCGGATGTTATGGTAAAAGTGTGCATTTTTAATAATTTATTAAGTAAGTATTTAACATAAAGAATCTGGTTGTTTAATATATGAGGTAGGTTCATTTAAGTGTAGATTGTTTTCATAGAGTTTGTCTACAGAAATATTTAAATTTTGCCTCCTGCGATCTCCTCCAGGTACCTGATTATTTTATTAATACTTCAGGATTATAATAATATATGCGAATAATTATTAATCGTGCAAACTTATCGCAACACTAAAGGCTGTTTGTAAACACACGTGACCCAGTCGAGTGCTAAGTGAGCAATAAACACGCCGACGAAACATTATCGCGTGGTAACCGTCAATAGCAATATTTTCAATAATTTACGATGACGAGACGTCTCTCCTTGACTCCAACTAAGTTGCATGTAACAATACTTTATATAAAGTCAACGTTGTTTTGTCTAAAACTAAAAATACCTAAGGATCTATACAGCACTCTTAGAACTAACACAGCTCATCATCATCATCATCATCATCATCATCATCATGATCAACCCATTACCGGCTCACTACAGAGCACGGGTCTCCTCTCAGAGTGAGAAGGGTTTTGGCCATAGTTTACCACGCTGGCCAAGCGGATTGGCAGACTTCACACACCTTTGAGAACGTTATGGAGAACTCTCAGGCATGCAGGTTTCCTCACGATGTTTTCCTTCACCGTTAAAGCAAGTGATATTTAAATACTTAAAAAGCACATAACTCCGAAAAGTTAGAGGTGCGTGCCCGGGATTGAACCCACGACCTCCGATTAGAAGTCGGTCGTCCTAACCACTAGGCTATCACAGCTTCAACTAACACAGATACTTAGTGTTAATATTAAAGTATCTAAGCTTTAGGTTGCACATCAGACGACAAAAGAAAATATCCTTCAAGTGAAAGACCAGCAAAGAAAAGCCACATTGCTTTGTCAAGTCAAATAAAAGTCAAAGTTTTGTAACTTTTCACCAAAGCTTGACCCTTAACCTTCACAATGGAGTAATTGATATTTAGATATATAATATATTTATTTATTCATATGTATGTCTATTGTATACATTATTTTGTATATATTAGTATATTTATGTTATTATTATACTATATGGTTTAGTATATTTAGCTATTAGTGTTTAAGTTTATCATATACACCACCTCCCACTGTCCATTTGATCATTGTCTCCCTAGCGTTAAGGTTGTCTGGAAGAGATCGCTACTTAGCGATAAGACCGCCTCGTTGTACCTACGTTTTAAGTTTTCTTTCACATAACATGTCCTTTGTATTCTTCTCTTATGTGGTGTGCAATAAAGTATATACATACATACATACATACAATGGAGGTACGAATACTGACTTGTTCCAAGTTCCAATCACTTTGCTTGTTTTTGGTAGGTTAACTTTAAAGGTAATTTTATTATAAACCTTAAAAGGAAACGTGGTTGCTCTTTTCTCCATACAAACGTTCTCGCGTGTTTTCTCCCTGGTTTATGATCCTAAAGCAATGATTTTTACAATAAAATAAATATCAACCTCTTATATGTCCCTATGTTTTCTTTTTTGAAGATACATTATTTTTATAAGCACTAGAACCGTTACAAAATGCTCAAAATTGCCTATTTTAAATCGCTTTCAACAGAGGCCTAATATACAAATTTGACAATTAATAATGAAAAAAAGCAAAACATAGGGACACAGTATAATATATCCTTAATATTCAGTTTACGAAATATCTTTTAAATTGGTCCAATATTGGAGGAGGAAACACTAGAGAGCCAAACCTCGAATTATGACTTTTTACTTAGGGCTATTGAGTCGGATTTGCAGTTGTCCTTATTGCACGAATTTGAGGCGCGGGACGGTCGAACGCGACAACGATCGTTTTTTCAAATACCTAATTTTCAAAAGTCTCTTGGACCACATTTCCTCTTAAAGTTTCGCCATTTCTATACTACTTAGCTCGGAAAATCAAAGAGTTCCTACACCATTTTTAAGGAACCTAATTCCACGCGGACATAGTTGGGTTATCATCTTTGTTTGCCATTAATCAAACCACCTCGTGTATAACACAGCGGCAGATGCTTTTCAATCTGGCAACCTCACAATCATTGAGCAACGGAAGATTTAATATTTAAGATCATTGTACCCTGACAACATCTACCTAAATTTTATTGCCATCATTTCTGTGGCGCTATCCAATAAGCCCCAGACGTTATAAACGCCTAGACAATTAAACACCACAAGCGGATGTATCATAACTGTCAAAACAGCTGTAAATTACATATTTTATTATCTACAGCCAATAGAATGTGATCGAAGCCAACGATTGATTTCGCGGTAACGGCTGACACAATGAGCCGGGTAAATTAATCGCAATTGCCTCAACACGATGTAATTCGCACGCATATCTAATGTTACCCTCGAAATACCTACCTACTACAAATTGTATTATTCTAGTTTGATTTCGTCCAGTGAGAAGTTTCAGTTGGTTGATAACTAGACTTGAAGATTGTAGAATTATTTCATACTAGCGGTCCGCCCCGGCTTCGCCCGTGGTACATAATATATAGCCTATAGCACTCACGGATCATGTACATATCCAACGGTGAAAGAATTTTTGAAATCGGTCCAGTAGTTCCTGAGATTCAAACAAACAATCTCTTCAGCTTTATAATATTAGTATAGATTGATCGTGGTGTATACGAGTATGTAGACAAATATACCTAAATTAAAAATTTTAAAAACCCCCGACATTCGCCATTTTGTGGTGGCGACCGTCTTGGATACATACCTACATACTACATAGTGCTATTCTAAATAGTCAAGACCTTTCATTTGATACCCATATTGAGGGAGTTGTGATAAAATATGTAAGTAATCCGCCATTTTGTAGCGGCGGCCGTCTTGGATCGATTTTCATCAAACATAGCTAACAACACTGTCGACTAATTCACCTTTCAAACAAAAAAACCGCATTCAAATCGGTTCACCCGTTTGAGCGCCACAGGGGAATAGACACACACACACACTCACACACACAGACACGTCAAGCTTATAACACCCCGTCGTTTTTGCGTCGGGGAAAAACTAACTGCTTTGGAAAGTTTTTGAAAACCTGTTCCTATTATATCTACATCTAAATATCACTTGCTTTAACGGTGAAGGAAAATATCCTGAGGAAACTTGCATGCCCGAGAGTTCTGCCTCTTATAGGTAGGTACATACTGTTCTTAAAGGCGTAAGTCTAAATTCGCACTTGGCCAGCATTGTGGACTACGGCCTGAGCCCTTCTCATTCTGAGAGGAGACTCATGCCCTTTAATGGGTCGGTAATGGGTTGATAATGATGATGATGATTATTATTATATCTACATACCTATCTAATCTCAAAAATAAACAAGTCAATTTTGATGTATATACGAGTCATCATCATCATCATGATCAACCCATAACCGGCTCACTACAGAGCACGGGTCTCCTCTCAGAGTGAGAAGGGTTTTGGCCATAGTCTACCACGCTGGCCAAGCGGATTGGCAGACTTCACACACCTTTGAGAATGTTATGGAGAACTCTCAGGCATGCAGGTTTCCTCACGATGTTTTCCTTCACCGTTAAAGCAAGTGATATTTAAATACTTTTGACTGGCCCGTTGGCGCGGTTGGCAGTGACCCTGCCTTCCGCTCCGGGGTCGCGGGTTCGATTCCCGCGCCGAGTCTGGTTGTATTTATAATATGTATGTATGTATACCTTTATTAAAAAAATATATATGTATTTATATGTATATTGTATATATGTAAATATGTCTATCAGTCGGCTGTTACCTATAACACAGGCATTAAGTTGCCTACTTTAGGAACAGACGACCGTGTGTGTATGTGTGAGTATTTATTTATTATTTATTTACTTAAAACGCACATAACTCCGAAAAGTTAGAGGTGCATGCCCCAGGATCGAACCCACGACCTCCGATTAGAAGTCTGAGGTCCTAACCACTAGGCTATCACAGCTTCAACTGTATATACGAGTACATAGTTAGGATTTATTAAACGTCTAGTGCACGTAATATTTTATAGTTATACCATGACATTTTTTTCAGGTCACTATTATTACATTTTTTCTTCCTACTGAAAATAATGAATTCTGAAAATAAAAAAGTACGTCATAATCTCTATTAAACAATCATGTATTTGTACCATCAAATCAAAAAGTATTAGAATGGTAGCCAAATTACATGCAATCTTCGCTGGAATAGGTGGCTAGGTTCAATGCAATACGAATGCAAATTGATTAGAAACCATAGTAATTCTCAAAATAATTACTAGTGGTTTTGATTATGTGGTTTTGCGGTATATTTGTTATCTACAAGCAAGGATATATTATGCCTTCTATCTGATGACCGCGTTTCGCGACTTCATCGTTTTGCTTGGATTTAGGCTTTTTAAAAATCCCGTGGGAATTCATTGGTTTTCTGGGATAAAAAGTACTTAGCTTGTATTTGTCTCAATTTTATCACGATCTGTTCAGTATTTGGGCCAAGCAAAGTAAATAGATAGACAAATAGAGTTAGGTTAAACCAAAAAAAAGAGTAGGTACAATAAAACGGATGGTGGTAACAGAAACATAGCCTTAGTATTTACTTATTATACCACCTTAATGGTTAGTCTGGTAGCACGTCTTTGCCCTTAGGGTGGTTCCTTGTCAACTAGTTGTAAGATCTAAGACTTCATCACGTCGAAATCTATTCAACAATTCCAAACTCCATAGGCCTAGATACAAATGTATAGGTATAGGGCAAAGACGTGCTGCTAAGCGCTAGTCAAGCGCTAGTATTCTGGCTCTAGCAGGGTACCGTGTAGAAACCGACAAGAGGTTTATGGTTTAATTAAACTGTCACTCTTCTTACAAGTTAGCCCGCTTTCATACACTGTAGACTGCAAAGTGTAGACTGTAGAGTGTAGACTGTAGACTACTCTTAGACTGCATCGCCACTTACCACCTGGTGAGATCGCAATCAATCTCTCCGGCACA
The DNA here is from genome assembly GCA_920104075.1 of Melanargia galathea. Taxonomy (NCBI): domain Eukaryota; kingdom Metazoa; phylum Arthropoda; class Insecta; order Lepidoptera; family Nymphalidae; genus Melanargia; species Melanargia galathea. Next base: position 32,274,548 of record OV049855.1, on the reverse strand, counting down.
GGCAAGGGCCAGGTAACTAATTGTCATCACATATTCTATCTAGATACTCTATACATTTAATAAAATCGTAGACTTGCCGTATCTGTACATCAAAGATTTTTGCAAAATAATATCTGCCGGATGTTAGGGATAAGTACTAGAACGTAAACAAGCTATAATTTAAAAATTAAAAAAACCCGACTGCCATGCTAAAAAACGAACTAAAAAATTAATAAACTACCACCGTAGCAGTTACCGTGTAGTTGTTATTTATTTTGTTTTTCATGATTTGTCACTCCAAATTGATTTAAAACATATAGATTGTATACATTTTCGTACTCGCCTTTTAAAGCCCTTTATTTTGATACCCCACTCGAGGGTCTTCAAGAAAAAATTTTTTTTCAGCCCGCACATTAAAGTGCATAACATTCGCCATTTTGATTTTTTATGAATTTTATGTACCCAGTAACATTTGCGCCGTCAAGACAAATCTAATGACGTATAATTTATCAAAATAGGTTGAGCCGTTAAGTAGTTACGAACTGACATAGGAAACGGTCATTTTCTACGATTTATCACTCCAAATTGTTTCCAAATATATAAATTTATACATTTTCGTATTTGCCTTTTGAATCCCTTTATTTTGATACCCCACTCGAGGGTCTTGAAGAAAAAATTTTTTTTCAGCTCGCACATTAAGGCGCATAAAGTCCGCCATTTTGATTTTTTTTTAAATTTAGGTACCCTATAACACTCGCGTCATTGAGACAAATCTAATGACGTATCATTTATCAAAATCCGTTGAGCCGTTGATTAGTTACAAGCGGACATAGGAATGGACATACATACACACAGGTGAAACACATATACCCAGTCGGGTAACCAGTCGGGTAATAAAAAAGTTATTTTTGAAATTTTTGTCTGTTTGTCTGTATGTTTGTGCGCGCATCACGCAAAAACTACTGAATGGATTGAAATGAAACTTGGCATGATTTAAGTTCATACTAAGGAGAAATATATAGGATACTTTTTATTCCGAAATTCAGCACGGTTCCTCTTGGGACAAGGGATGAAAGTCAAAATGTGTACTTAGCTGTAATTCATTAACGCGTGGTCCGATTTCATTCATTCTTTTTTTGTTAGAAAGGAGATACTTTAAAAATTACCCGGGTAATCTCTGAAAGGCTGGATCAATTTTGATGGGACTTTCACTGGCGGATGTTTACATTTTGATCTACCTAAACATCCGCCAGTGAACTTTTAATAGTTTTTAGCAAGGTATGAGCTCAAAGGAGCTTAGGAAAAACAAAATAATTCCCACGGGATTTTTAAAAACCAATACCCACGCGAACGAAGTTGCGGGTGTCCGCTTGTAAAAAATAATAGGGTAGTAAGGTGGTCGACTTTAGTACATTGTGATACAAGGGTGGAATGTTGGTTATTGCAAACGAGCTGTCATTAACAAGCCCGAACCGAAGGTGAGGGTTTTTAATGTCACGAGTTTGCAATAACCGATACACCAGTGTATCACACGACGTTTTTCAATACAGTTGTGCGAAATAGTAAAAAAACAAATCGAAAAATCAAATGTTTATTTCAACATACATACGTAGGTACGTACCTATATCTTTGTCGGAATCTTGGGGGCAAAATTCCATCTTGCGTAATTTTTGCCCCAGATTAAATATCAGGTGGAGTTAATTCCATAATATCACTTGTATTTGAACTCATATTTACAAAAAATAAAAAATAATCAATTTATCACATAAAAAATGACGCGAATTTCAGAAAATGGCGCGTTTTAGCAACTGGACATTTTAAAACGAAACTAGGCAACGGTCTACGCGTATACAGCCTATTCGATTTTTGAGATATGTTAATGTGAAAATAATTAAATTAAAAATGGTAATTAAATATATAATTAATTATAATAAACAAACATTTAAAAGAATTTTGAGAATTCAATGCTAAGACGTACGGCATTTATTAATTTTTTTCTCGTATAAAATCTATCCGATTTTATTCTAGGTATGAAAACTCCTTGCTACTAAACTTTTTAAATTGACTTATAAATTTAAAAATAAACTGCAAAACAAAATGATCGAGCTCATAAAACAAAAGTCACGACCGCGTAAAACAAAACATGCCTGTGCAAAAGATTTAATTTTCGAATCATAACTATAGCCTCTGAAAGTACGCCATGTTAAACAACTGTATTGAAATAGTACATTGTGATACAAGGGTGGAATGTTGGTTATTGCAAACGAGCTGTCATTAACAAGCCCGAACCGAAGGTGAGGGTTTTTAATATCACGAGTTTGCAATAACCGATACACCCGTGTATCACACGACGTTTTTCAATACAGTTGTGGGAAATAGTAAAAAAACAAATCGAAGAATCAAATGTTTATTTCAACATACATACCTACGTACGTACCTATCTTTGTCGGAATCTTGGGGGCAAAATTCTATCTTGCGTAATTTTTGCCCCAGATAAAATATCAGGTGGAGTTAATTCCATAATATCACTTGTACTGGAACTCATATTTACAAAAATAATCAATTTATCACACAAAAAATGAAAACTTTCAGAAAATGGCGCGTTTTAGCAACTGGACATTTTAAAACGAAACTAGGCAACGGTCTACGCGTATACAGCCTATTCGATTTTTGAGATATGTTAATGTGAAAATAATTAAATTAAAAATGGTAATTAAATATATAATTAATTATAATAAACAAACATTTAAAAGAATTTTGAGAATTCAATGCTAAGACGTACGCATTTATTAATTTTTTCTCGTATAAAATCTATCCGATTTTATTCTATGTATGAAAACTCCTTGCTACTAAACTTTTTAAATTGACTTATAAATTTAAAAATAAACTGCAAAACAAAATGATCGAGCTCGTAAAACAAAAGTCACGACCGCGTAAAACAAAACATGCCTGTGCAAAAGATTTAATTTTCGAATCATAACTATAGCCTCTGAAAGTACGCCATGTTAAACAACTGTATTGAAAATTAAATGTTGACACCAAAGATATCAAACTATGTATTAAATACGTTGACACATCCATTCCTCGTACCGCGGGTGATTTAATTTTTAATTGAACACGTGTAAAATCTAGATGAATTCTGTTAACGCATTACATATCGCATTACAGTTCAGTATCTTACTCGCAATGAAGAATGAGTTGACTGTTATTGACCCTCTATATATTTATGACTAGATACAGTTTCCGCTCAATTCCCTAAGTAATTTACTGCCCCGTTATTTACATTTCTGAGAATAAGTTGTAGAGCGCTGCAAATAGAACAATAGACCGCCTTGAAATTAACATAATATAAATAGTTTTTTTTAATTTCACGATGTGAATTTTTTAAGACACCGCATCGCGTTGTGAGCGTATCGGAACGCTAAATCGCTTGGTGGTTTTTCCGGTAGGATGATAACTACTCAACGGCTTAATAGACTTAACTAAACAAGACACAATTTAGAAAATATAAATTTCCAAAATTCCCCTGTCGGAAATCAAAGCCGGGACCTTCCACTTATAAGACACAGCGTTCACAATTGCGCTTGGAAGATCGTCAGAATGATGTAGAAAAGGAATAACGCCGGATTTTACCTGTAGGAATTAAAAATTCCTACAGGATGGAGAATTTCTAATTCCACGATAGCGAAGCGTCTACTAAGCTCTAAACCCCTGTCTTCTATTAGATAGGAGGCCTGTGCCCAGCAGTGCGACGTTAAAAGGCTGTAGTGGTGGTGGTGCTAGATATAAATAAAAAGGTAATAAATGATTAAGTACTGGCCTTACAGGTCCCCTGCACGCATATGGCGCGATACCCCGGCCTGGTGCACGGAGTCCCGTCCGCCGCCAGCGACAGCGACGCGTAGAACTGCTGCCCGAGCGGTCTGCAGTTCAGCATGCACGGCGAATCGCCTGGATAACAACACAAAACCACTTAAATTGGCCTATGGACATGATATTACCTAAGTATATGATAGAAAGAAGGGGTTGCGCTTTCCTTAGAAAATCCGCGTGTAAAACGGATTAGAATAGATTTTCAAAATTTTCTATTTTATAAAAATAGACTGCAGTGTATGATATAGCTGAATATAAAACAAAAAAATTGAAATAAGTAGGTACGGCCTTTGTTGTAGAAAACAATAGCTGAATTACTATGGTCGCAACTTCGGACTTCTTTTTTTATTTATACTATTTTGGAGGTTGCATTTATTAAACAGTATTAGTATACAGATTTACAGTAGTTTACAGATTCGAAACTTCCATCTTTCAGGTCGTTTTACCGACTAGAGAATACAAAACAGTTTCTTCACTTACCATCAACGTAAGGAACCCAGGTGTAGAACCTTCCTCGGAACGGTCTTCGATCGTAGGACGAGCACTGATCTGCCCGCATGTCCTCCCCACCCGTTGCACAGGGCTATACAAATATATAATTTATTTACCAGATCGTTTATTGTAGGTATAGATCGACCAGAATCTCATGAAAAATAGGGAAATGAAATTACAAGGTTAGCAACACTACGGCTGCCCTAGCGATAAACAAAGTAACTGATATTTTTTGTGAAATTGACTTTTTGCATTAACAAAAGTTTTATGTCGAGTAGTTTTTTACCACAGTTTAAAATTTCAAATAACTTGAACCGTTTACTGAAATTTAAATTGCCCAAACAAACTAACTGCACTCACTAACCCGGAATATAAATGCAAAAACCAAGTAAACAACAAGCACAACACAAAAACAAAGTAATTGGATGTTGATTACTTTGTTTTTGTATTTAAAATGCCAAGTTAACCTAGTGTTGCTTACTACAAAATTTAATTTCCCTATTTTTCATGAGATTCTGGTCGATCTATATACGTATATTAGGTAATTGTTTTTAATTATACAAACTTAAGTACCTATAGCTACTTAGTTTAAAATAACTTATAACCAGCTTATAGCTAACATATAATATAGCTTATAGCTTATCACTATATAAATCATGCCCTCGTGGAATGATGCCAAGAATACTGGCTGCACTCCCGCGCTGAACAGCTAGGCTGATTCTTTGCGTAAGATCTTTTATGTATTAACCGTATGTTAAATACGATTTTAATTGGTATAATGAATACAAAACACGAAGGAGATTCCGGGGCGACCAAAGTAGGTACCGCTTTTTATAAATAAATAAATATAACTGTATGTAATATATCTAATATCTATGTATACCAAAATAAATAAAGCTGTGTTGTTAGAGTTGATACCAAAAAGACACTACAACTCCTCTCAGTTGGTGGGCGTTGCGCCTAGGTATCATAATATGTTCTACTACGAGTATATAACTGTAACTGTAATCCATAATCATAATATTTCACCCTCTCAAGGGTTATTTTTAGAGAAATATGAATCATTACAGTAGTTGAAGAACTGCCAAATGTTGTAGGTATGTTAACCATTAATGAAACTCTGGATTCTAAAAAAGTCTACTAAAAATCTTAATATCTGCACTTTTAAAGAATACCTGAGAAATTCACGATAAAACATCTCTTTTTCTTTCAAGTAAGGTAAGAAGTACTCGCGCTAAAATAAACAAACATCCAGCTAATAAATTAGAAACCCAACATTTATTGGACGTTAGCAGCAAACAATGCCAATCACGGAAACATTTACGAGGCATAAAACTCTTAAATCATATGGGAAATTGCTCGTGCGACTACATTCATACGATCGCTGTTGTATTCATAGATATACAGAGGTTCAGCACACAAATGCCATATTAACCAAGCTACGAGTAAAAATACGTTTCGCAAGATGTCCAAGATCGTCTGCAGTCCCAAATTACAGTTTGAGCTAGCTCTTAAACGGGTGAACCAATTTAAATGCGATTTTTTTTATTTGAAAGTAGTATTTTAGTGGTAGTTCTTAGACTACATTCTAAGATATTTTATCAAAATCGGTTACGCCGTTCCAAAGTTATCAGCTCTTTTATTAGCTGCAAGGGGGATGTTAGACGCATATAATGGGTATTTATACTAATTTGAATGCGGTTTTTTATACACGTAGTAGACACGTTAAAGTAATCAAACGTTTGGAGCAGGTGGGTCGTGGGACGTCACTCGACAGGTTGGGGCTTGTTTTTAATTTACAGTAATTATTTTCGTATTCAAACTTTACACTCACTAGAAACTTAAAATAAAATATCCAAAAGATCTAAAAATAGATTAGAATCTTCTAAGATAATTGAATTGAACTCCGGTGGAAATATCATATTTGTTTTTCGGAAAATGCATTAATATTTATGCCAAGTCAAAATACTGTAGACAGACCCTGACAGAGTTTAATAGGTAAATAAATTAAAATTAGCATAAATGAGCATTGAGTTATTGACTATAGAGATGCAGATCATCGGGCGTCAAAATAACAATCACATCATAAGCGAACAACTAAAGACAAAATGTGATTTAAAAAATTTTGGTAAACTTCATATATTTTTCTCTTTTATTCTTATTACAGTAGTACAAGCGTTGCGTATGATAAAAATGACGACGTATTTAATGACAGATAGAATAACAAGCTATAATTTAAAAATTAAAAAAACCCGACTGCCATGCTAAAAAACGAACTAACAAATTAATAAACTACCACCGTACCACTTACAGTGTAGTTGTTATTTATTTTGTTTTTCATGATTTGTCACTCCAAATTGATTTAAAACATATAGATTGTGTACATTTTCGTACTCGCCTTTTAAAGCCCTTTATTTTGATACCCCACTTGAGGGTCTTGAAGAAAGGAAGCTCTTTGACTTCCCGGCATAAAAAGTGTTCGTGTTCGGCATTCAAGTTATGTCTTTGCCAAACGAGTGAGTAACTTACAGCGGTATTACACTCGTGATATCTTTTGGATATCCCAAGGCAGTCTTGCGAGGTCTGTCTGGTCACGCGAACTTTAATTGTTGGAGTTTCTAGAGTAGTATTAGGTACTACCAGATTACGCGATCTGAAACAAAATATTACGGATTAGTAATTAACTAATTAATAAAAGACGAAACGGCAGAACTTAAAAATAAAAATGAAATAAATATTTCATTATAATCAGTTCATTCTAATCATTCTAACCTGACAGTTGCGGAATATAAATAATGTCCATTCCAAGTGCTTCACATAGGCTACAAGCCTCATTCTATGCTTAGGAGTTAGAACAACAACCTACTTAGATGTCAAAAAATATTCCCTAACAATTCTAAAGCTAGAATCATAGAACCTATGGATTCTGAGCACCAAACAAAATGTTGAAGCAAAGAAAGGCCTTGAAAAGGCCTGGAGTTGCTTTGTCTCGTTGTCACCTACTTAAATAGAGTAAGGTATAAAAAAAAGAGAAAAAAAAATCGCCCAGGTGAGTGACCTTGATCTCACTAGAATGTTTTCGGCGCAGTCTCCAGTGTCTACATAGAATATAAACTTATAACCTTCTTGGAAATAATAAACATTTTTGAAACCATAAACCTGTCACTTTCACTCGTGTTCTTTTTCTGTAATAATTGCGTCATATCGTGATAAAGATAGCGATATAATTATTGAAAGACAGAGTATTTAAAAGCAGGGTCCGGCGTTTTTACTGAATGAATAAAAACGACTGGTGTTTATTCATTGTGCAGTAGGTGTAGTAGTCTTTTTGCGGAATATTGCATGCTCTAGTAATATTAAATCTCTCTGGTCACACGACTCTTTTAGAACCTTTTAATAAAAAAGATCGGTAAGGAGATAAAGGTCCTTAACAATCTTTTTATGTTATTTATTTTCATAAATCATATAAATCACACCTCTCTTATTAATTACCACTTGATGCCCTATCCGTTTGAAACAAGGCGTTTGGGGCGGTAACATCAAAGGGTCCTGCAATGATATTAACGAGCCGAGTTACAAATAACTCCAAACCCGTTAATCTAATTTAATGATACTGAGATATTATCAATAGCATCATTTATACGACTCGAGTCCTTAGAAAAAAAAGAGTTAATTGTTTCGGTATGGATTTGTGCGTCTCAAGACATATTCGGAATATAGCTATCGATAAAAGTTCCCTTTAAAAGATAAAGTTCCTTTTACACTTAAAAAAAATGCGAAAGATTATTCATCGGATTTTATCCGTCTGTTTGTTAACTTTTCATTGCCGAACCACGGAAACGATCTTCTGTAAAATAAAATTTAGCTGAAATATACTTAGTTTACATTATTCTGGAAACGTAGATGTTATGCTTAATTTATTCACTGGGAAATAGTATTTGAAAAATACATATTTTCAACAAGGTGAGGGGCACCACTTAGTACCTATTTCATAAATCTCTTTAAAAATATTCCATAATATTTTAATAATAGACACATACGAGATCACCAGTAAGTTCCAACAGTTTTATGAACTGACCAAGGCGATTGTAATTCAAATCTTAAGGATCATACTATATTTCATTTATGTTATTACTCAGCCAAGAAATGTAGGGCTTGGACATACACAACGTGTCACGGTAGCAACACGACAGGACGTCGCATTGTGTGCGAGCGGATTTGTAATACAAGGAACTACACACATAATGAAGCATGTCACATTGTAGCGTGAAGACAATGCGACGAACTATCATATTTTATAACAAAAGAGACTAAGAGTAGGTATAAGTACATTTGGGGTGCTAGCCAGGTAACCTCCAAGTGTGCCTGGGTGCTGCTGGTCCTCTTGGATACGTCCGAGGGGAAGAGCAGTATTCGGGCCGGTGCGCCCCGGTAACATGGTTAGTAATTTCGGGGATATTGTTAGCCATGGCCAATGACCTGGCGGAGGGAGGTTTCTCCGCGTGTCCCTCTGATTAGCAGAGGGCACTGCGGATGAAACTGGGGGTGAGACACCCCGGGGCGGGGGGCAGCGATGCCCATCGCGGGAGGAAGAAAACCTCGTTAAAAAATTACGGGAGGGCGCGAGCCTCTGGAGGGACAGCCCAGAGGCGAGCGGGAGCCCCAGTTGGGGCGGCTGCCGGACACCTGGGATGCATACTTTGGGTTCCCCAGGCGTCCAGCACAGACAGCATGAGGGTCATGCCGTGGTGGTTTTAGTGGGTATACCCGATTGGAGTCCCACATAACCTTCGTTCTGCCGCATTCGGCCGCAGAACGGGGGTACCTATAAAAGGTTTCCACCACGTCAAAAAAAAATAAAAAAAATAAAATAAAAAAAAAATAAAAAAAAAAAGGTATAAGTACATTTAGGCATTCACAAAATATTTTTGCGGTCAGTTTTACCACAGTTGCTGCTGAGTTCTGCTCTGAGGTATGCTCTGAGTTCTACTCTGAGTAGGTACTGCTGTGAGTTCTGCTGCAAGTTTTGCTCTAAGTTCTGCTCTAAGTTCTGCTCTGAATAGGGTATTTGACAACATTGAAAATATACTATTGATTGTGGTCATCTTATCAGATAATAGCCTAAAAAAGACATATTTCACTCAATCACACTAAATTATGTAATTTTACGCGATATTTTGCACGAAATAAAACATTATAATTTTTGAAATTTTATCAGACACGTGAACGCTCTGTGATTGGTTGCTACTCTGGTGACGTCACTTGAAATTATTATACTTGAGAGTACACTTTACTTGGTCGATATAATTGAAGTTTATCAACCAATCGAAAGTAAACTTTAAATTTGAAACAATAAGATTGATATTAAAATAGCATTATTAACCTCTTAATTTCACTTATTTGGTGTGACTTTCTAGCGCATATACTCTACAATACACAATTGTTTTCATACCAATAATTAGATAAACTCTTCCACTAATAAATTATCACTAGATAAACTCATAACTTTTCTTTATTTCCTCACAAAAACAAAAGATTTGTACCTAAATACACAAGTGTTTTTCGCGCCATCCGTTGTAACTAATCACGCAGCGTGCTCTGTCGCACGCACCGAGAGCGAGCGAGAAAAGTGATGATGCTAATATTTTTGCTATGTATTTATTACATAATTAAAGATTGTTATTTTTCTTGTTTCCTCTCCCGCATTCCATTTATTGCATTTAACTTTGTATTTATTGTATTTAACCTATTTAATTACTTTTAATTTGTATTTAACTATTTAATTATTGTTACTGGATAGCTACGCTGTTTTGTTGTGGTTTCTGGTTGTGTAACCCGTACTGTGCCCATACATACTCTGACCTCTGTGTGTGAACCTATAAACTTGCTCATTGGTTTGTGACGTCACGCGTATCATGTGATCAGCGCTATTACAGAAATGTCGTTTTTGGCGCGGTTTTCAAAACTTAAACTTTATCATTGATTTAATTCTTAATACTGTAGATATTCCGAAAAATATCAATGTAGTGTGTTTTAATAAGTAATAAAGAATAATTTAAAACAAATTCCAAAAATTAGTCAAATAGCCTATTCTGCTGTTAGGTTTGGTCTGAGTTCTGCTCTGAGCTCTGCCCTGAGTTTTCTTCCGAGTTCTGCAGTTCTCGCGCCGCTGCCGTTGCGCGTTTTGTCTGTCCAAGCCTTTAGCTGCCGTGACAAATGAGGCCGGAGCTAATTTGTCTGGTTTGTAACAGCGGCAACCTGGCCCCTATCAGCAGGATACAACAGAAATGTGCTTAATGAAGGAATTTATTCCCCCGAGGTGCTCTAAATAATTTATTTCATGCGATAATGAACTGGAAGCCACGTCGGGTTACCTACTACTCGTACTGGGATATAAATTAATATATATATTGTTAATGTCATTATTTATTTATTTTTAGTTAGAACACATTGCACACGCCGGAAACAAGTATAAATTAAAAATTTAAAAAACCCCCGACATTCGCCATTTTGTGGCGGCAGCCATCTTGGATTTGCATAGTGCTATTCTACTAGTCATGCTCTTTCATTTGATACCCATATTAAGGGGGTTGTGAATAAATATGTAATCCGACATTTTGTAGTGGCGGCCATCTTGGATCAATTTTCATCAAACATAGCTAACAACACTCTCGACTAATTCACCTTTCAAACAAAAAAAACCGCATTCAAATCGGTCCACCCGTTTGAGCGCCACAGGGGAACAGACAGACACACATACACACACACACACCCACACACACACACACACACACACACAGACACGTCAAACTTATAACACCCCGTCGTTTTTGCGTCGGGGGTTAAAAACCGATAACCGGAAGCTTAGGCACGATATGCCTACCTTAGGGCTTGTGACTCTATGCTGGTTCGGATAGCAGATCTTACTGAAAATAAACCATGAGATTGCATTGATCTTTGTTGTTGTTCTCTACAAATTATTTATAACAAAAATGTATATTTTGATTTTGATCAGCTTACGCAATATACGCAAATAGCCTAAATCTGAATTATCTGACCGGCAGTTTTGGGCTGTGGCCATAATCTTTACAACCTATGACTTCACATGTCATTATAACAGCCAATTAGGAGTAGGTTTCGATCTAAAACTGTCATACCTACCTCTTGTGATACCTAAGATAATGTAATATATGTGATACCACATTGAATTTAGACAGCTCTATACACAGCACTATTAAAGCATGGTCATACGCAAATCTGTCATTTAAATTAGCCTATATAGAGAACCACTATAATATAAATCGATTCCTCATCGATTAGACCACGTCGTTTTCTCATTTCCTCAATACACAGACTAGAACCTTTTATCTCTCGGTCTAGGCCTAATTAAGATTGTCTGGATTTTGATTATATTTATCTAACAAGCAGGACTTCGAATCTGGACGTATAACGGCTCATTTTCATTGACCGAAATGCAACGCATGCGGGATTTCTAAAACGCTTGCTATATGTATAATAGGGCCTGTTATATTTTCTCAAGTCTATATGGAATTCATTCGGATTGTATCTAATAAATTACGATACGAATACAACTGAATTTAGGTTGTTGTAATCCTGTCATCTAGACCGTCAATACGGCATCCGTTTCAGAAATCGCTCGCAGGGGCAAATAAAATACTGCCATACCTACCTCTTCCAAGTTAACCCGCTTCCGCCTTAGACTGTATCGTTACTTACCATCAGGTGAGATCGCAGTCAAGGGCTAATTTGTAGATGATTTAAAAAAAGTCACGAATGTTGGGACCGATGAAAATTTGCCTTTGATCCTATAGTTTTGTTACTATTATCTGTGGGCCTTCGGTGCACTTTCATTTGTTAGCAAACAGCCTGGATCGTTAAAGTAACGGTTTTCTCGTGTTCTATTTACTTTAATGGGTTGATTTGCCAACAAAGTTCGTGTAACTTTGAGTGCCGCATTGACTAAACCTTTAATGGAGACCTTAGGTACTGCATTAATCTTTACAGTAACTAAGTAGACTACTTACAATGTTGAAAGTAACTTGTAGTCATATTTTTATGCCAAGAAAATATATTATTGCCATAAATATAGACAATAGGCTTGATACCAATATGTTACTCCGTTTAGATACTATACTACTTTTAGACATCTATTTAGAATAACGAGCGGATACCCGCGACTTCGTTCGCGTGGATATTGATTTTAATAATCCCGTGGGAATCATTTTGTTTTTCCTATGCTCCTTTGAGCTTAAACCTTGCTAAAAACTGTTAAAAGTTCACTGGCGGATGTTTAGGTACATCAAAATGTAAACATCCGCCAGTGAAAGTCCCATCAAAATCGGTCCAGCCTTTCGGCAATTAGCCAGTAGTCTTTAAAGTATCTACTTTCTAACAAAAAAAGAATGAATGAAATCGGACCACCCGTTAACGAATTACAGCTAAGTATACATTTTACCTTTCATCCCCTTTCCCAAGGAGACCGTGCTGAATTTCGGGATTAAAAGTATCCTATATGTTACTCCATAGTATTAACTTAAATCATGCCGAGTTTCATTTCAATCCATTCAGTAGTTTTTACGTGATGCGCGCACAAACATACAGACAAACAGATAAACAGACAAACAGACAAACAGATAAACAGACAAACAGACAAACAGACAAACAGACAAACAGACAAAAATTTCAAAAATAACTTTTTTACGTTCTATTACTTATCCCTAACATCCCCCAGTTATTATTTTGCAAAAATCTTCAATGTACAGAATTACAGATACGGCAATTCTACGATTTTATTATATGTATAGATAGAAGATAACACCTATTATGATTTTATTGAAGGCAAAACATCCAGAATACTTAGAATGACAGAAAAATACAATATTATGTACTTAATACGATTTAGGAAGTTTTTTTTTAGTTCTTAGTTTTTTTTTTTTAGTTTAGGAAGTTTAAAACTACTAATAAGATTTATGGTGCACAAATAGACTATAGGTATTGGTGGAAAATAGGCGTTAAAAGATATAATTTCGATGTGGACTGTATGGAACGGGGCGCAGATCAGAAGGAACAGGGAATGGAACTCACGTGGTCGATGAATAACTCAGCTTCCATCAAGGCACCTTTTTCCACTTTTCAAATGTCCATTCTTCTGAACTGCTGTTTACGGTTTTCCACACACAATTTGGTAGCGTTTTAGGCGAAATTAGCGAATTAGCGATTATTAGCGAGGCCGGCCTTTAGCGACGTGTTCATGAATTTTTATGTACGTGCGCGCGCGACGACGATTGTTTTTCGAGTCTTGGCGTCACTTGATTGGTGCATTTACACCGTTGTAACGTTCTTAGCGAATGAGTGAGAGGGATAGAGATATGGGTACAAGGCAAGGAGGGAAGGAGAAAGATTCAAATAGAACAGCTAAGCGTTTAATTCTAACCATCCCCCCGCCCGTGAGATATCAATCTCGCAATTTTAAAAGAAGATAGAGTAAATAAATATAATTTATAAAAAATAGAATACTTAAAATATAGCTTATTCACATATTAATTTAAAAGTAGCGGTTATATATTACGAGCGTTAAAAATATACATAAGATAAACAACTATATTTAAGTAATTCTATTGAATAGGCAAAGGACAAAGCTTTACCACAGGTCGAGTAAAGAAACCATTTTTCGTCTTCACTTCAGCAACTCTGGTAGTGGCATCCTTACCAGGAAATACGCGAGTTATGACCCCTAACGGCCATTGCAACGGAGGAGCGTTTTCAACATTTATCAGAACTATAGTTCCTTCTTTTAATGCGGGGGAAGTAGTATTCCATTTTTCCCGCGTTTGCAGCGTGTGTAAATACTCTATCTTAAAGCGTTTCCAAAAGGATTGTACTAATGAGTCTAGTAACATGAATCTACTTAATAATTGCTGTCGTTCTCCACTGAGATTAGGAGCTGGTAAGAATTCCAAAGGAACCTTATTTAAAAAATGAGCAGGAGTTAGAGCAGAAGGCTCAGACGGATCCGTGCTCAAAGCGTAAAGCGGTCTGCTATTAAGAATAGCTTCTATTTGCGTGATCACAGTGATCATTTCCTCATACGTTAGAATCTGATTCCCTATCACTCTAAAAAGAAGAGATTTAGCGCTTTTTATATTGGATTCCCAAATTCCACCAAAGTGGCTTCCAGTGGGAGGGCTTGTTTTCCAAATAACGCGATGCTTAGCGAGTTCTTGACTAAAAGATTTGTAATATTCATCACTTTGTAAAAATGTGATTAAGTCGTTTAAATAACCTCTAGAAGAGATAAAATTAGTAGCGTTGTCACTATAAAGGTACTTACAAGAAGATCCAGCCCTAGATCTAAATCTTTTATACAAATTTAAAAAGGAAGCGGAACTCAAATCAGGTGCAAGTTCTAAATGAACTGCCTTAGTTACTAGGCATATGAAAATACATAAATATGCCTTTTGTTTGCGAATCCCTCGTCCTCTGGTAAATGTTACGTACAGAGGTCCGGCGTAATCTACTCCGGTATGCGTAAAGGCGTTAGCTTGTTCTAAACGACAAGGCGGCAAATCAGCCATAATAGGATTAGCTGGTTTCGGATTTAATCTATAGCATTTAATGCATTTATGAATCCGATGTTTTATAGAGCGTTTGGCGGATAAAATCCAAAACTTCTGTCTAGTGACAGACATTAAGACCTGAGGTCCAGCGTGCAAGTTTTCGCGGTGGTAATAATCAATTATTAAATCGATAATATGTCCTTTTTTAGGCATCAAAATAGGATGTTTGTGAAAGTAATCTAAAGAAGAGTAACTTAAGCGACCACCGACGTGAATTATATTATCACGAATAAACGGATTTAATTTTTGAATAGCGCGAGAACAAGGAATTCCCTTTTTTAATTTTTCAATATCATCAGCGAAATTTGTTTTTTGCACGACTTCAATGACTTTTGTCTCCGCAACGTTCAAATCTTCAGCGGTTATAATATCGCGTTTAGGTAGTTTTTTAATAAATCTCAAAATGTAAACGACGGCTCTGAGATATTTAGTCCAAGAAGAGAACTTAGTGCTCAAAGTCAACAAAGGATTTTCCTCAACATTTTGAGTTACCAGAGTCACAGTTTTCTGCTCTGGTAGAGCGGAATTAGTAGCGGGTGAGAATTCTTGGATGGGCCACTGATCGATAGGCAAAGACACCCAAGAAGGTCCATGAAACCAGAGATCATGGTTTAGTAACTGCGAAGGCAAAAGGCCGCGAGAGATACAATCCGCAGGATTTTCAACACCTGGGACGTGATAAATACAATCAGGAGACAAAAGCGTTTGAAATTGCGATATACGATTCGCAACGTAAGTTTGGAATCTGTGTGGCGACGATTTCAACCAACACAGTGCGACAGTAGAGTCCGAAAACACAAAAATCTTGTCAATCGGATGGCGTGATATTAAAGTATCATAAACGTTACGAACCAATTTAGCGAGTAAAACAAGTGCGTTTAATTCTAATCTAGCCAGCGTGACCAAATTAGAAGGCGAAGATACTCGAGACTTTGAACAAACCAAGGAGACAACGGGTTTTTCTTTTCCGTTTGTCACATGCGTATAAATCACACATCCATACGCCTTTTCACTGGCATCAGCAAAGGCGAGTAAAGAGACTTTAGAGTCTTGCTCTACGCCGAGGTGTCTTGGAATCTTCAAGTCCGATAAAAGCGGTAACTCAGAAATATATTTTTTCCAAGTTTCTACAATATGCGAGGGGAGAGGTTCGTCCCATGTCAATTTTAAAATCCATAATTCTTTTATGATTAATTTAGCGTACAGAATTACGGGCCCTACGAGTCCTAAAACATCGTAGAGTTGAGCGGTAGCGGAAAGAATAGAGCGTTTCGTCCAAGTTGACGAGGGCGGAGATACAAAAAACGTTAAATTATCATGAGCGGGAAACCAATGCAAACCTAAAATTTTGAAAGTGTGTTCATCATTAAACGATATGCCTTCGGATTGCCTGTGCGTTTGAGGTATGTGACGTAATAATTCAGGAGAATTACTAGTCCATTTAATTAAGTCAAATCCTCCAGATTTAAAGAGCTGGATTAGCTGCTCAGCTATCTTTACTGCCTCAGCCGTAGAAGAGGTAGAAGAAGCGAGATCGTCCATATACACGTCTCTCTCGACGATAGCAGCGGCAGCCGGCCACTTCTCTTTCTCTTGCTTAGCTACTTCGCGTAAAGTTCGGAGGGCTAAGAAGGGAGATGAGCGCAATCCAAAGGTGACACGATTAAATTCAAAAGTTTCTAGCGGGTCATTCATAGAGAATCTATACAAAATGCGTTGATATTTACGATGCGGAGGATGAACTTCTATACACAAATACATCTGTTTTACATCGGCGAAAAATGCAATTTTATAGAGGCGAACGTTTATTAAAATATTAAAGATTTCGGCTTGTAAATTGCAGCCCGTATGAAGGATGTCATTCAGAGAGACATCAGAGTCAGATTTCATAGAGGCATCTAAAACAATTCTAACCTTTGTACTCTTATCGTCTCGAACAACAGGTCTGTGTGGCAGATAGAACCCAGGCGAAATGCATTCTTCATAAGGAACCCTAGAAATAATTCCTTTATCCAAATAATCTTGAATAATTTCATTATACTTTAATTTCAAATCAGGAGATTTTTCTAATCTTTTTTCAAGTAGGAGAAATCTCCATTTAGCGGAAATGTAAGAATTACCCAATTTTTCGGGACTTTCCTTGAAGGGGAGGTCTACAGCAAAGCTGCCATCACAGTTGCGCGTAGTTGTTTTGACATAAATGTTCTCACATTCCTGTTCTTCGGGACTCAAGAATTTCTGTTGCGGTACTTCTTCCACCTTCCAGAATTTTTCTAAAATATTATCAAGCGAAAGCGGTTCGAGATTTGTAGAACAAAAGGAAGAAGTGTGCGAAAGTTGCGAAAGAATAGGCGCATTACCTAAGATAATATACCCAAGAGAGGTCTCTATGGCTGACGGTAAGTTATCGTTACCTGCGATTTTATTAAAAAGCAAAATATCACAATAAAGTTTTACTCCAATTAATATATCTATATTTCCAGGTTCAGAAAAATTATCATCTGCTAACGGAATATCTTTAATTAAATTGTGTAACGCCGATACATCGACTTGCGTGTTCGGTAGCTGAGAAGTAATTTTTTCTACCACCAGAGGGCGCATGTGATATTCTTTAGTATCATCAAAGCGTGATTTGAATTTAAAGTCGGAAATCCCAATTATTTTTTGAGAAGTTCCACCGATCCCCTGAACTTCAGAGAAACGATTTTGCGTTTGAATAGGTAACGACAATCTCTTACAGCAAGCAACAGAGATATAATCACTTTGTGAGCCGGGGTCTATTAGACAACGCACTAAGTGATAGCGATTATATTTATCTAATATTTTTATTTTTGCGGTGCCTAACAAGGCGGTAGTTGCGAGGTGACCGCGACAATCGCGCGACACTGAACATAAAGAAGCGTGTACATTAGCGGACGAGCTAGGAGTTAGCTCATTTTTAGCGTTTTGATTTATCGATGCGTCGATAAGCGAGTTAGCGTGCGGGTAGGAATCATTGACGATTCTATTTGTGTGCCCAGCGGCCGGCGTGAAAGTTTTGCGTTGCGGAGCGTCGATTATATTTGCCTGACCAGCGGGCGGCGTGAAAGTTTTGCGTTGCGGTGCGTTTCGCATTGTGGAATTATTGGCCACAACACTACAATTAGATTTACTTGCGTTAGAGAAACATAATAAAGACGAGTGCCTTAGGTTACAATGGACACAAGAGCGTGAAGATTGGCATAAGGAATTTCGATGGAGAGTGCTCAAGCAATTAGTACACCAGGAATTCTTCTTTACTATTTCGAATCTTTCCTTAGGAGACAGTTTCATAAAGTGCGGACATCTATAAAGATGATTATGTTTTTCATTATTACATAATATGCATTTACTATTATTTGATTTTTCGTTATTTTCGGTATTAACGAAAGTTTTAGTTAATTTAGAAACAGGAGAGCCCTTAGCGTGTATTTTATTAGTAGTGTACGAATTATGAGAAGATTTAGAATAATTATTCCCCCTTGATAAAACCTTAGTCTGTTCTTTAACAAATTCGATTAAGTTTTCATAAGTGGGAATTTTTTCTTTGCGATAAGTTATTTCGAAAAGCTTTACTGTATCTGCATCTAATTTTTGCAGTGCGAGGTGTAACAAAATAAAATCAGTTAAGTCCTTTAATTTTAATTGCTTAATTGCGTCTACAGCGGAGTTAAAATTGTTTAAAAACGATTCAAGACCAGCGGCGGTATTATTATTTAAAGATTTAAAATTCATTAACTGATTGAAGTACGTACTTGCTTGACTTCGAATATCGTCATATTTCTGAATTAAGGCGTTCCAAATAATAGGGTAGTTTTCCGCAGAAGCGGGCAACCCAGAACAAACAAGCGAAGCGTTATCTTTCAATTTACCAACTAGATAAAATACCTTCTCATTGTCGGAGAGGTTAGGATTATCATGTATTAAATTTTTAAATTGTTGGTAAAATAAAGGCCATTGTTTCTGGTCTCCCGAAAAATCCATTAATTCAATAGGAGGGAGTCGAGATTTTTGCGTAGGGTACCTCGAAATAGAATGTACCATGGTATTCTCGGAGTTAACATTTTTACTGTCCGAGTATATTTCCAATGTTTGTTTTATGAAACAGTACATTTCTTCAAAGGAATCCCATGACTGATAGCTAATGATAGATTTAGGGTTAAGTTTCCTTAATTCGATATTATAGCGGTCCAGATTCGATTCGAACTCTTTTCGTAAGGTTTCAATATTACAGGCCTGAACCGATAATGATGCGAGTTTTGTGCGGTCAGAGTCGACTTGCGTCGCGAGATCATAAATTTTTTGCAAGCGGGCAAACATAGCGTCTCGTTTTGTTTCAAATAATAGCAGACGTGACTCAAGGTCACTACTTGATCCCGAAGTCGGCTCTGTCTTACTCATTTTGAACGTTAAAATTAATAATTAATTACAAAAAAGTTACTATTTAAAAGCGTTATTATTACTTCAATTAATGCGGCGTAATATTTGAATTACACTAAACAATTACGTATTGTTTTTATAATATAATAATACAGAACTCCCTATTTCATTAAGTAGGTTAAGCGAAAATAATTTCAAGTGAATGGTGGTCGCAGCGTAACCTTGCAAGGTCAATGCGTTTCAAATACACAAACTATAGATCGTAAGAGATAAGAAATTCTAATTTTAACTTGACGAAACAAACGTTTGTCGCCTACCTACAAGTTGAAAACGTATGAAACGATCTTATTAACACTGCGTAAGGTTCAATATTGTAAGCGGAATCGGTTAGTTGCCGAGTGCATAAAGGTCTACGAACGTTGAAAAATTATGCGACCTACCCACTTGTTGTAAATGAATGATACCTTATTGCCACTACGCAAGATTCAATATATAGATAGCGGGTGCGATTAACAAGAAAATAACTTATTCTTTGTTCTATATACAGATGTCTTGCATACGTGGTTTTTAATGGTTTTTGCTTAAGCGAAATGGCGAAATATGGTTATAATATTCAATTACTTATTTATAAGTAGGTGCGATCTTAAATATAGTTGTGATGGTATGATAAGATATAGATGCGTAATAAATAGTAAATGCGTCAGAAACTTTATTTAAAAGTTATAAATATAATTACATAAAATAGAATATTTATATTGTTTTAGCGGGATAATTACGTAGAAATACACATAAAATAACTTATTATGAGTATCCTACCTATATGAGCGGTTTAATTACGTAAGAATATACAAAAAATAACTTATTCTGTATACCTTACCTATTATAATAAGCGGTTAGTTTGCGTTAAATAATAATATATATTATAATATAATTTGCGAGGAATGACATGTCACTAGGCCGGGCGTTATTGCGAACAATTTAACAACCAAATAACTCATGGTTTTTAACGGTTAAAGTAACCAAAGTATTAAGATTAAAATCCGGAATAAGAGACTAAAATTATGAATTCTTAAATCCGGCTCGATGGAACCAAAAAATTATGGTGGAAAATAGGCGTTAAAAGATATAATTTCGATGTGGACTGTATGGAACGGGGCGCAGATCAGAAGGAACAGGGAATGGAACTCACGTGGTCGATGAATAACTCAGCTTCCATCAAGGCACCTTTTTCCACTTTTCAAATGTCCATTCTTCTGAACTGCTGTTTACGGTTTTCCACACACAATTTGGTAGCGTTTTAGGCGAAATTAGCGAATTAGCGATTATTAGCGAGGCCGGCCTTTAGCGACGTGTTCATGAATTTTTATGTACGTGCGCGCGCGACGACGATTGTTTTTCGAGTCTTGGCGTCACTTGATTGGTGCATTTACACCGTTGTAACGTTCTTAGCGAATGAGTGAGAGGGATAGAGATATGGGTACAAGGCAAGGAGGGAAGGAGAAAGATTCAAATAGAACAGCTAAGCGTTTAATTCTAACCAGGTATAATTTGTAAAAATATTGCTAGGAATCCCGCAATAAACCGTTTGTTCTAAGATGTTTAGTATCTCTCCCTGAAGGAAGCAACTCATTTTTTCATTACATCATAAAAATAATGAGGGAATAAAGAGAAATAATGAGCGACATTATTAAGGGATATAAAAATAATTACCTTACAATGTAGTCACATCCTAATTAAAATAGAAAAAATACTACAAGTTATAACGGACATGGAATAAATTAAACACTAAGGTAAAGTCCCCTTATTCCGTGGTATTTTCATAAAAACTCGAAAGAACGTCAAAAATTAAGCATTTACTACACCTTTCTGAAGAACTGGCTATTTTTATCAGAAGCGTTATTTATTTAATTCTTGAAATATCCTAAAAGGACAACAATTACAACTTGATTTAAATGTAAAATTAAATTAAATATGAAGAAAGTCCGAATGCTCCAATTCCGAGGTAAAAATCCTAATTCCGAGGCAAATGGCTCCTAATTCCGAGGGTACAAAATTCAAAGGGAAACGAGTAGAATGAATTCTACATGGTGTTCACAAATGAACTGTATTTATTAATAGATTTCAAAATCAATTCGATACGTATGTAATTGTTTAATTATGTTTGTGTGTAAAATATTAATATATGTATATTATTAATATATATATAGCTGCTCGTGCTGATTCATTGACTGACTCACTGATTGATCACCCCTCCAGTAAAATTTTGTATGAAAAATTTTTTTTTACTAATGGTTTCGTATAAAGGACAAAAATTCATTCGGAACAAAAATATGGAGAAAGCTGATGATTGAGGATTTCAGAGACGAGCGACGGGCACGCTTAAGGTATTGAAGATAGGTGGGGGTGCTCGAGCAAATGTCACTCGAAACGTCATCCGATTGGCAGTCCGCTGAAAAAAAATTCAAAATGGCGAAAAAAAGATGGCCGCCATATAAATTTCGTCGGTCTCCATCTCGGAGGGTATAAAAGATGGAAGAGTGGTTTCTTCGCAAAAGATGATGAGGATCCAAAGGTCTACTTGATGAATTGAAAAAAAATTCAAAATGGCGGAATTTATTTTTACATAGAAAATGTATGGCGAATATTGAAGAGACTACAAGTTGTGAACTATGCAAGGCTTTAATGCGGTTTTTTGGAGAACTCTCAAAGAAAAATATGGGAAGACATGATGATTGAGGGTTTGGAAGTTGGTTGAGGAGCCCGGGCAGGGTATTGAAGATAGGTAGGAGGTGCTCAAACAAAAATTACTCGAAACATCATCCAATTGGCAGTGAGCTGAAAAAAAGTCCAAAATGGCGGATTCAAGATGGCGGCTATACAAATTTCGTCGGTGTCTATCTCACCAAGTATAAAAGATGGAAGAGTGGTTTCTTGGCAAAAGATTATTAATACCTAAAGATCTACAGTTTGATGAACAGAAAAAAATCAAGATGGCGGAATTTATTTCTTTCACACAAAAAGTTGTTTTCACTGATGTTCGTATAGAAGAAAAAATTCATGCGGAGGGAAAATATGGAAAGAGCTGATGATTGAAGATTTTGGAGATGGGTGAGGAGCACGGTCAGGGTATTGAAGATAGGTGAGAGGTGCTCAATCAAAAATTACTCGAAACCTCATCCAATTGGCAGTGAACTAAAAAAAATACTAAAATAGCGGATTCAAGATGGCGGCCATACAAATTTCGTCGGTGATTATCTCACTAAGTATAAAAGATGGAAGAGTAGTTTTTTTAGCAAAAGATGATCAAAACTTAATAGGAGTCAAATAGTGGTCTTGAAGTCGCGTGGCCTTTACTTCCTTTGACAGTACCGCGAGCCTCAATAAATTCAAGGCGGTGCGTACGAATGTAAGTTAACGACCTGTATGGTTAGTTCGACCTTGCACACTTCGAAAACGGTACTAGATTTGAATATCGAAAAACTATAATATCAGAGCAAAATTAACCCTAATGCTCTTACAATCAAATAAGATTATAAAGTCATAATGTAGTAGGGTACTTCGAATATTTATTTTAAAAAATTCTGCTTGGAGCGTAGACGAATGGCTGAATATATTGGCGGACTCAAACCTTAAAACCAGCCAGTTTAGTTGCATTTCACTCTCAAGTCATGTTAGTCAATGTGTTTTGATACTCGAATTTCTATCATCGTTTCCCCAATATACAAAGTCGGCATAAGGCCTCTGTACTCACTAGGTTAGCAATCAGCTGTTCGACAAAAATCTTAGATTTGATAACATGACAGGTTTAGGTATGACGGTGTGACTCTTGTTCCATGGAAGCAAAGGAGGTAGCTTGGATAAGATGCCACGTGTGTGGATACACTGGCATTGTCTCACATACAGGTGACCTCCGTGGCGGCCGGAGCAGCAGCCACTAAGGCGGAAAGGGCCAAGAGGCGCAAATATGAAAATATAGAAAATAATTTCATATTTGTGCCTTTTGGGGAGGAGACCATGGGTTCGTAGGGCGAGGATGCTAGGTCCTTTTTTAAGGGCCTGTCATCCCGTCTCGTGGAGTCCACGGGTGACCGGAGGGCAGGCAGTATAATATTGTACTCTGTATTACTACTGTATAATATTGTACTACTGTATATATATATATATACTCCTACCTATCTAGAATGTGCCCCTGGCTGTGCCCCTCACCCATCTTTCAAACCTTCGATCATCATCACTCTCCGTATTTTTGCTCCGAATAATTTGTAAGGATGAGATTTCTTAAAAAAAAAAAACTAATTTTACATTTGTACAATCGTTTTTTTTAGCTCACTGCCAATCGGATGATGTTTCGAGTGATATTTGTTTGAGCACCACCCACCAATCTTCAATAGGTGCACTGGCCGTGCTCCTCATCCATTTCCTAAATCCTCAATCATCAGCTGTCTCAATATTTTTCCTTCGCATGATTTTTTGTCTTCTATACGAAACCATCAATGAAAAAAACAATTTGTGCAGAAAAATAAATTCTGACATCTTGATTTATTTTCTATCCATTTAGTAGATCTTTAGGTCTTGATCATATTTTGCCCAGAAAATACTCTTCCATCTTTTATACTTAGTGAGACATCGACGAAATTAGTATAGCCGCCATTTTGAATCTGCCATTTTGGGGTTTTTTTCAGTTCAGTGCCAACTGGATGAGGTTTCGAGTAATTTTTGCTTGAGCACCTCCCACCTATCTACAGTACCCTGCCCGGGCTCCTCAACCATCTTCAGAACCCTCAATCATCATATCTTCCCATATTTTTTTTTGAGATTTCTCCAAAAAACCACATCAAAGCCTTGCATAGTTTACAACTTATTTATTTATTTATTTATTTATTTATTAGTAATCAACAGCGTTTAACATAATATAACAAGTACACAAGTAGAAATTAATAATAAGGCCACATAGATTACAAAGATAAAAATAAGTAATAAAATAATAACAGAGTAGGTACAACTAATTGCGTATGCAATTGTGTATGTATGTGTGAGTGTATGTGTGTGTGTGTGTGTGCGTGTGTGTATGTGAGACACTGTGTGTATGTTTGTTTATATGATTATGTATGCGTAAGATGATGTGATGAAAATGGGTGATGTGAATGTAAATCTAGTCTAAAATTGCCTAAAAACATGTAATGTAAATATATATATTATTTCTATCCATCTTAAAACATATAATTATTATCTATTTTTGCGATGCAAGTTTATTATCTCTTTTTTAAACTGTGGTTTAGATAAATAGAATAAATCAAGATTAGAGTAATGAATATTATAGGTTCTAGCTAGGCGCGGAATAATGGAATTTCGGGTGTAGTTTGTATTGTATTTAGGAACGTGGAGTAGGCGTGTGCGACGCGTTCGAAGAGATGGCAACTGAGGCGGAGGAACGACAACTGAAAAGGCTGAAAGTAAACTAGGGCAGTCAATTGCGCCGGTTAAAATTGATTGCAGTAGCAGCATATCGCTCTGACTTCTTCTTTGTTCTAGGGAGTCTATCTTATAGTGAGTACAGGCTTCTGAATAGCTGTTGAAATTTTTAAAATCTTTAAATGCTAAATATTTGAGAAACTGTCTCTGCACGGATTCAAGTCTTTGGGTATGCATGATATAATGGGGCGACCAGATATTACAAGCATATTCAAGAATACTTCGGACGTATGCAAAATATAGTACCTTTATACAATAGACATTGTTAAAGGAACGGGTGACTCGTTTGATGAAGCCCAGCTGTTTATAAGCTTTGTTTGCAACTATATCTATATGATCGTTCATTGAAAGTTTAGTATCAATATGGATTCCCAAATCTCTAACAATAGATTCACTGGGTATGGATATGCCATTAATTTTGTAGTTGAAAGTTACTGAAATTAATTTGCGAGTAAAAGTTATATGATGGCATTTATTAACATTAACCACTATTCTGTTCTTCGCATAATAATTGGTCAAAGTATCTAGTTCAGCTTGTAAAAGATGACAATCTTCAGTGGTGCGTATTTTGAGGAATATTTTTTTATCGTCAGCGAACATTAAATATTGTGCATGGCGGAAGCAACTTCCAATATCAAATAAATAGGCGTTATATAAAAGTGGGCCTAGTATAGACCCCTGGGGCACCCCTGAAGGTATTGATATGAAGTTGCTTCTAGCACTGCCTACCACAACAGCTTGCATACGGTTCTTAATATATGAAGTAAACCACCGAAACAAGCTCCCATTTATACCTAACAAACTTAATTTTTGAAGTAAGATAACGTGATCCACGCGGTCGAATGCTTTTTCGAAGTCCGTGTAGATCACGTCCACTTGACATCTCTCATCCATACTCCTTAGTAGTTGTAGTCTCTTCAATATTCGCCATACATTTTCTATGGAAAAATAAATTCCACCATTTTGGTTTTTTTTCTATTCATCGAATAGACCTTTGGATCCTGATCATCTGTTGCTAGGAAACCACTCTTCCATTTTTTTACCCTCCGAGGTGGACACCGACGAAATTTGTATGGCGGCCATCTTTTTTTCGCCATTTTGAATTTTTTTCAGCTCACTGCCAATTGGATGACGTTTTGAATGACATTTGCTCAAGCACCCCCCTCCTATCTTCAATACCTTAAGCGTGCTCTTCACCCGTCTCCGAAATCCTCAATCATCAGCTCTCTCCATATTTTTGTTCCGAATGAATTTTTGTCTTCTATACGGAATCATTAGTGAAAAAAAATTTTTTATACAAAATTTTACAGGAGAGGTGATCAATGAGTGAGTCAGTGAATGAATCAGCACGAGCAATAATAAGATAAACGTTTTAGAATATGAATGTTTGCGTGACTGAACGCGAATGATACTTGGTGTAACTGAAACCATGCTGAAATATTGTGAGCATCCTGTATTTTATTTCTATACATACCACGTAATTAGAGGCCCATAGAACCTTATTCCGAGGTAGTATTTCTATCCATACCACATAATTAGGGGCTCATAGAACCTTATTCCGAGGTAATACCACGGAATTGAGTTTTGTAACAAAAAACACGTTTCCTAATTCCGAGTGTTAAAAAAGAAAAGATTTTTCCATAATAAACAAATAATTTAAAGCTTAATTAGATTATCTTCGTAAATATGTACAATACTCTCTCAAAATTGCATCGAAATATGTATAAATTTAATTTTCTTTTAAATTAATTTTCTTTAGCTTTCCCATACAATCTATCAATAAATTACCTAAATAGGTAAACTTTGACACGGTATAGTTAGTGATTGAGACGCCAAAGTGTACCTCGTAATTAGGACTCTGTAACCTTATTGCCTATTTAAATATTCAAAACCGAAACAAGAAGTATTTAACATAAAACGACTCTAAAAATTGAAAAAGTTATGAAGTCTATGAAATCGCAATTCCGCGGTATACCACGGCGTTAGGAACCGGCTAAAATATTTGGCACCTAACGCCGAGGTATTTTCAAAACCTATTTTCACCTTAATTTCTTTACAAATATTCACAAAAGTTGATTGTTTTCGATTGAAAATATAGTCCTTCAAATATTCAAATCTAAATATAAACAAATAAAGCTCAAAATTAACGGATAAACACTATTTAAAAAAATGTAGGTATTTCGTGCACGAGGTCCAAAATGTATGAAACATGCGTTCGGACCGGCTGCTAGTGTAAAACTTGCCGGTTATTTTAAAACATATACATATAAAACTAACAATTTCGTCATTTATCTATGGAATGATAAACTATCAATTGATTAAGATATGTTGCAGTAAAAAATAGCTTGGGGATCGGTTGAAAACGCTGTTTTTCTATATACCTCGGAATTGGGTGCCAATTTTAGAATACCACGGAATAAGGAGACTTTACCTTATCACACTTCATCCTGAGTGCAAAAACCGGTCGCGATCCCCGCAGAATCTGGTATTCACATCTGATAAGCGTAATGGAGGAGGCGTCATGGCGTTTTCATTCAACGTACACATTCATTGCTGTCAAGTGTACGGTATATACGCTATGTGAAATGTGATACCGCTGTATAGTACCTACTTGCAATTATTTGTCATACCGCAGGAAATTAATGCGAGAGACTTATACAATGGTCACTATAAAGCTTAAAGCTTAAGATTATCTTAATGACGCCAGATTTGAGCTTGTCCATGATTTTGCTAGAATGTCAGTGCTAATCTTTCTTTAGCTTTGTATACCATCACCTTTTTGACGTGATAACGATAAATCGATGAACACCGGCTGAACGCACAAAAAAGCATGACTCATTGGCACGTTTCCGAGCGTGAAAGCGAGAGCGTGGAACAAGCGATAAAGAGGCACGATCGGCCTATACCTACCTATAATTGTGTTCTATAATATTTTCTTATGACGTTATCACGTAAAATTATCGTCCGTAAACCAATTTTACAGACAACCAATTTTTTATGGAAAATAGACGTTATTTACTTTGTACAACAAAATATAAATATTATGCATGATGTCATTTAGCATCACGATCTAAATAACTTCAACGACATGCATTGACATTAATTATGCCTAAACAAAGAGAGTATAAATCACTCACATGTTATAAGTGTCTTGTATACGAACACGCGCGTTGTGTGCGAGCCTTTACACGGCGTCAAGTTGAAAGGTCCAAATATAACCCTAATCCGCATTGGGCCAGCATGTTGGTCCAACATCTACCTCTGGGCATATACATCAAGTAAAAGATAATCGATTAACGTCGGGATCTCATAGAGCTCGAATGGCGAGTGACGTTGGACTGTGGCAATCCTTGCGACCAGCAGTAGGTAGCAGACGAAAGGTAGCAGACCGCAAAACAACCATTAAAGGCCGCAAGAGCTGAATAAGGGGCGCGTGCAATACATTTATCAATGTAGATTACGCGTGTGACGTGTGCAGAGAGTCAGTCGCATCGGACCCATCAAAGAAATTCTGATAGAGTCAAAGATCGACGCTGACATCTACTCATTCATTTTTACAGCACGCCTGATGCTGATGACGTCACTCAGGTGACTGAGTCTTGCATCTCAGCAGCCCAGTGTGATCCTTTTGTGAACCTTATGCCAATTTGTACATCTTGGCCCATGTGCATTGGCCCAACGCGCTGTACAAACGTGTAGCAATAGCGTTTAAACAATGGCCGAACATAATCGACAGTAATTGCAAGCTCATTAGCTCCATGAGAGTCATGCGTGTCAATTACGATAACTACAATCAGAGCCCAAACAACCTGTTACAAGGTTAACGCTAAACACCTTAAAAGGGACAAAAAGCCTTTAAACTGATCACACACTTAACAGCTTGCACCGCACGCTCTGTGCGCAAGGCATTTTAGCCGACTCAATAGTAGGAAGAGGTTCGCATTTTTTTCACTCAAATTTTTTTAATTCATCTGTATAGTCTGTTCATTTACTTACGGTCACCTTTGATCGCGCCGCCTTGGCACGCGCGGTGTCTTGCCAAAGGTACCGCCTGCGACTTCAAAAGATGCCGCGCGGGGTGTACAGGTACAAGGGGTTTTGGCGTTTTACATCCAAGCCTACCTACTCATATTTTTTTATTAAAATTCTCTTTCCTTTTTTATATTTTTTTATATTCGTATTTTATTACAGTATAACCATAAACATAAAATATAATATTATCATGAACACGGGTCTTCTCTCAAAATGAGAAGGATTTTAATCATAGTCTACCACGCTGGCCAAGTGCGGATTAGCAGACTATTCGGAGATTCTGTTAGAATAGAAAAGAAATTACAAACAGTAAAAAAATAATAAAAATAAAAGCAGAATACTAAGAGCACCTGCGCCTGTACCCACACTATGTTACCGAACGGACTATACCTACTCATCGAGCGCACTAAAGAAATGCGTCCATGTTTACTACGGGAGCTGAGGCGTACTCGGCTACTCAAACTAGGTTTTATTTAGTTTGACATATTGGCATAGGTATGGTTGTAATTGGTTAATGAAAAAAAAGGCTCTCAGTCGCCACGGCTATGCCTTAGTTAATAAATCTGATTTTGTATGCCAAACTAAATTATTATCAAAAAGGCGCTGAAAATCAGTTCCAATCTACTCTATAGTCCGTAGAATGTGCATTGCTACTCTGTCACATACTGAAATACATTTCCAGTACCTTTTCAAAATTCGAACGCCGAAGTGATCTTGAAATTGAACGAATTGATTCACTGAACCCACCAAAGAAATGCGGTATGTTCGAATTAGTGTGCGATCAGCATTGCGAGATGAAAGCGAAACACATTTTGTTTGCCAATATATTAACGACCTTATTTCTAAGGCAATGAGGTTTACAGAGAAAAGTTTTTACTCGGTTCAATGAACGACGGACCGGGTCGAACATAAAAAGCTATCATGAACTTTATTTTAAGGTCAATAAAGTTCAAATTGGAAAATAATTGGATTAGTGTCGCGCACCATGTTTAACCTTTTGACCCGCGTAAGACTGCTTTACACTATTAAAGAAAATATAAGCATTACCACGACTCCACCTAATAATTTCTTTATGACTCTTTTAAGGTTGAAAGGTTGGCCTTAACCACCTTAACTAGCCTTTGGCCGCGCCTTCATTCGCGCGGAGTTAAGTTTTAAAAATCCCGCAGAACCCTTTTGTTTTCCCAGACTAAAAAGTAATGGATCCTACCTCGCTCTCTATAGAGCAAGAGCCTACGACGCGCGACGGTCAGACCTTCGTTATTTTATAAAAGCTTCTCTTTAGAAAGTTTCTCTGTGTATTGTCCCTAACACAGGGAAGAACGATCAGCGACTATGAAGTTGAGATCATGGTTACTTTGAGAGATTATACAGGTAATAAGGTCTGGCCGTCGTGGGCTCTTGGGCTAATAGGTACCAATGCAAAAAATCACGGCGATCTGTAGCTCTGTTGCGGAGTGATTAAAACAAAAAAAAACATTTCATATCTCGCGGGGACTCTTTGTTTTCCCGTGATAAAAAGTAGCCTAGGTCACTATCTAGATCATCACCTGTACCTACAACATGCGAAAAAAATCACATCGATTGTTATCGTTGTTGATGTTGCGAAAACAAAGATTTATTATGATCTCGTAGGTATCACCGGCATAGCAGGTGGCTTTACCAAACGTAGAATAGAATAGAAAAGTTTTTTATTCAAATAAACTTTAACAAGTACTTTTGAATCGTCAATTGAATCTACCACAGGTTCGGAATGCAGAATAATTCGGAAAAACAGTTCGGAATGCAGGTTCGTAATGCAGCCAACTCCAAACCCAAACGCCAGCCGATTTTTAAATGCAAGAAAGTTACTAAGTGCACCAATCGAATACCGTTGAAAAACTATACATAAATAATAATTAATTGCTTTTAATAATTGCTTAATTTTACATTCGCGTCATAATTTGATAACGGCAATTAACATGAGTTTTTTTATCATGTATGCATAGTTTAAGTACCTACAGTATAGGCTAGCCATACAGTTATAAAAAACTGCGGTATTGCTGAAGCGACCAACTATGCAGCACATGCGATCATCCCGTTGCTCGAATAAGCGATCTGTTCTAAAAGGAAGGTAGGTACTGTTTGTTTTCTCTTGTTGTGTTGTTTCCGT
Organism: Melanargia galathea; assembly: GCA_920104075.1. Classification (NCBI taxonomy): domain Eukaryota; kingdom Metazoa; phylum Arthropoda; class Insecta; order Lepidoptera; family Nymphalidae; genus Melanargia; species Melanargia galathea. The sequence continues at coordinate 32,243,513 of OV049855.1, read as the reverse complement.
TATGTATCTGATTTTGGCAGTAAAAATAATAAAATCGGACTTCAGTCCGGAACAACTAAAAAAACTCAAAGGAGATGTTTCAAATCTGGCTAAGTCTTGTACAGTACCTTACAAATTAAGAAAAATCTGTTGTTCTCGGGAAAAATAAAATTATTGAGTTAAAACTAGTACTTTAGTTGTACAAAAATATTTTTTATTCATTAATTATTGATCGATTTTCATTAAGGCGTCGCTGGCGTCGTATGGTTTGACGTAAACTGACAGCTTGTCACTTCAAATAACAATTGTCATTGTGATTGATATTCTGTCTATCACTGGTGGACTGGTGGTCAATTGCAATCGATTTCTTTAGGCTTTCATTCTTGTGTACTTCGCTGTTTGATTTTTAAGTTCTTTTCAATAACTTCGCTTTCGTTTTCTGGATTTTGGACCGTTTTGCTCATCTGTTTACCTGGCTTTCGTTTTTGGACTGTTACTCATACCATCTGTTGACCCGGCGTTGTGCTACAGGGACTTCGATTTTGCTTAGCGATTTGGACGGTGTTGATACGATCTAATGACATTTCTGTCAAAGTCAAATGTCAAATCGAAATGAAAGACATTTTACCGCCATGACGAATTTTTATTACGTGTTGCAATCCTAAGCAGAAATACTTGTTTTGTACAACCAAACAAAACCATTTTATAGAAAATATATAGTTAAAAACTGTTCAATGTTTTCTGGACTATATCCAAGTATACTGTACTAAGTCCTAGCCAAGGCCTCATACAGTGATGAAACATCTCCTTTATATTTAATCATAAATTTTTAACCCCCGACGCAAAAACGACGGGGTGTTATAAGTTTGACGTGTCTGTGTGTGTGTGCAAGGGCGTCGCCAGATAGGGGCAGGGGGGGGCAGCTGCCCCCCCCCCTAGAGATTTGAGAAAATATAAATATGCTATAGTTTGAAAAGAAAATTCTCATTTTTTTAATAATATGTTGTTAGGACCACTACCAGTAGTCTCCAATTTTGCAGTTTCGGAAGACATAATATGCGCTAACTTTGCAGCACTTGAAAAATATGACTGGCCTATTTACACTTTTCGCATACTATAATATAATATCACCAGCTTGCCCCCCCCTTGGCCAGCAGCTGGCGACGCCCTTGTGTGTGTGTGTGTGTGTGTCTGTCTGTTCCCCTGTGGCGCTCAAACGGGTGGACCGATTTGAATGCGGTTTTTTTTGTTTGAAAGATAAATTAGACGAGAGTGTTGTTAGCTATGTTTGATGAAAAGCGGTCCAAGATGGCCGCCGCTACAAAATGGTGGATTACATATTATTTTTTCACAACTCCCTTAATATGGGTATCAAATGAAAGGGCTTGACTAGTAGAATAGCACTATTGCAAATCCAAGATGGCCGCCGACACAAAATGGCGAATGTCGGGGGTTTTTTAAATTTTTAATTTATACTTGTTATCATAAGTTCATTACCTCGTATTACAAAAAAAATCTAAACGCTTAAGTATGACGTTCGAATGCGTCGAATGCAAACCTATGCGATGCAACACAAGTGCATGCGGACGGAAGCCATACTTTTTGGTGACTGAAGACTGGATTACCCAAAATCGTGACGTTTGGCATTCCGACCATGGGTATATCGGGACGTCCCGCGCAAATTGGGACACCTAGCAACGCTACCATCGCACGTAGGAGTAGGCAGGTATGCGTCTTCATAAACCTTTATAATGTAGCTTTTAGACGCAAGCGCTCGTGTTTCTGTGCGAAACCAATAGAAAAAAAATCAAGTAACTAGTTGTTTAGTACCAGAGAAATGTGTGGCCAGCCTTAGATGGTTATCGTCGGATTGAAGGTGTAACCCGTTAAAAGAGAGTTGCCGTAATGGGCATGTAAATGCATGGTGTTTACAAATTTTGTTCTATCCACGCCACAACACGCCTTGAGCGTGTCAGAGCCGCCTTGTTTAGTAAAGCATACAATTTTGTTATCCACGGTTATTAGAACATGCATTGTCTGTCATGGTATTAACTTATTAAGCTTTGGTGTAATCAGATTTTGATAGAAGCACGTTAATAAAAGCATCATGTCGCAGTTTTTACAAAAAAGTAGTAGGTACTGCATCTAAAAGCCGATTCGACTTATATTTGTGAACTTAATAGTTAAACTCTTTTTTTACGGACTGAATCCCAGAAGAAGTGTTATAAATTATCAAACATCTATACTGTACCGATTTCATATCATCATGATATCATCATGTAATAAGCGAAAAATTATCATTATAATTACATAATATTATTACCCTAGCGAATATTTTCTTTGCTTGCGTTTTGGAAATATACCTACTGTAGTGTATTGACCTAGAATGTTGGATTGTCTCATTACGTCACGTGCGAAGTCGAGGTGGGGAGTTAGTCGTGTTCCGACAGCGGAGCAGAGCGGTTGTGCAGTACGATTGCACGTCGTGTGTCGCGGTGCTGGTGAGCCGTAAAATACTCCAATAAACAGGACAATACATTTTATTTTAGGTATTAAGACAGCCCTGTAGCACGGAATACTTCATCTAGGCAAAGCATGCATGGCGATTGGCTACACAGTAACACGTACATCACAAAATTCAAATTCAGCAGTGTATTCAACCATTGGAGTGAGCTGATCGCTGGAGCAATCCAGCGGAGAGCTACTTACACCATCTGTTTTACTTACGACCCAATAACGCCTATATAACTGTGGAAAATAATCCAAGAAATAAATAAATTGAAAATTTAATAAACCCCCGACATTCGCCATTTTGTGGCGGCGGCCATCTTGGATTTACATAGTGCTATTCTACTAGTCAAGCCCTTTCATTTGATACCCACATTAAGGGAGTTGTGAAAAAATATGTAAGCCACCATTTTGTAGCGGCGGCCATCTTGGATCGATTTTCATTAAACATAGCTAACAACACTCTCGACTAATTCACCTTTCAAACGAAAAAAACCGCATTCAAATCGGTTCACCCGTTTGAGCGCTACAGGGGAACAGACACACACACACACAGATACGTCAAACTTATAACACTCCGTCGTTTTTGCGTCGGGGGTTAAAAAGAAACAAGAGCAGGGGTATATGTGTACTACGGTTCATTTTCCTATACCTGGGTAAACACTGCCGTTCCTGCACCGATACACCGCCGCCGCATGTCCTGGAACAGGCACTCCAGCTGCCCCACGAACTCCACGCGTAAAGCTCCGTTGTTGAATCCTCTATGACCTGAAATTAAACCAATAAAATTGCTTAAATTCTGATTAAAAACAAGAGATGTGGTTCTTCATTTTTTCTCCCGAGTTCTAAATCGTTTGTAAGGCTATGTAACTTCATCTGTGAATTTTTTTGTAGCATCTCTACTGTCATATTTATACAAAGTTGATTTTGAGTTAATCATTGTTGAGGTATTCAACCTCTCTTTGCGCACGGCTGGCTGAGTACACCGGAAGAAAAGCAATTGTCAAATAGAACAAATCAAAATTAAAATTGTCCAGCTACGATTCAGAGTTCGCTGCAACGAGAGCATTCCATTCAGATTCTTCTACCGAGCTTTTACAGTACGTCTGCGGCCAGGGCCAGAGCCTTGATAAATTCTTCGAGTTCAATTTTATTATTGTGTAGTCATTTATTACGAAACTAGCTTCTGTCCGCGGCTTCGCCCGCGTGAATTTCGGTTTTTCACAAATCCTGAGGGAATCGTGGATTTCCGGTTCCTATTCCCGTTGCCTTTTCCAACCATTATACCTACTTTCAAGGAAGTTTGCTATAGTATAATATACTAGCGGACCCGGCAGACGTCATCCTGCCCGCTATTAGCGCCACCTACCGGGTCCAATTTTTCTACTTACAAACCTTCCTCTTGAATCACTCTATCTATTAAAAAAACCGCATCAAAATCCGTTGCGTAGTTTTAAAGATTTAAGCATACATAGGGACATAGGGACAGAGAAAGCGACTTTGTTTTATACTATGTAGTGATATACGGCGTTATTATACTCAAAATGTAGCTGCTTGTTTGATTTCGCTACATCATCTGAATCGGGAATTCAACCTGAGAACCCTGAGATCACAAAGTGTACTCACTCTTCGCACCGTATGCCAGAGATTGTTAAATAAGACAAACTAGTTCATTTTTTTAATAAAGTATTAACAAGTATAAATTGAAAATTTAAAAAACCCCCGACATTCGCCATTTTGTGGTGGCGGCCATCTTGGATTTGCATAGTGCTATTCTACTAGTCAAGCCCTTTCATTTGATACCCATATCGAGGGCGATGTGATAAAAAATGTAATCCGCCATTTTGTAGCGGCGGCCATCTTGGACAGATTTTCATCAAACATAGCTAACAACACTCTCGACTAATTCACCTTTCAAATAAAAAAAACCGCATTCAAATCGGTCCACCCGTTTGAGCGCCACAGGGGAACAGACAGACACACACACACACACACACACACACACACACACACACACACACACACACACACACACACACACACACACACACACACACACACACACACACACACACACACAGACACGTCAAACTTATAACACCCCGTCGTTTTTGCGTCGGGGGTTAAAAAAGTTTTGACTCACCTGTGGCGAATCCGTTGTTACATTCGTTGCAGTTGTCAAAATTGCAAGCTGCATCATAACAACCAACCTGTAAAGGAAATAATGTAACTATAAAAAACTAATAAAATGCAGCAGTAACTAATCACACTAATATTATAAAGGCGAAAGTAAGTGTGTATGTATGTGTGTATGTTTGTTACTCTATAGTAGCAACTACTGAACCGATTTGGCTGCAATTTTGAATGGAGATAGATTATGCCCTGACTTATCATATAGGCTATTTTATCCTGGAAAAATTCACAGTTCTCGCGGGATTTTGAAAAACCGAAATCTCCAGCTTAGGTAAATTACTATAGCAAACTTCCTTGAAAGTAGGTATTAAAGGTTGGAAAAGGGAGCGGGAACGGGAACCAGAAATCCACGATTCCACGATTTGTGAAAAACCGAAATTCGCGCGGGCGACGACGGCACGGATAAAAGCTAGTAATATATAAAATGCTGAGTGGAACAGGAAACGTCGTAATGGGTAAAATTTATTTTTTAAGATTTTTTTCATAAGCCAACTTATATTGTTGGATTTATATGTAGGTATAGTTGTAAATACTATGTATACTTTGTCTGAATTTAATTTTATACGTCAATAAGTAGTTCATCGTCAATGTTACTCATCACATAAATCAGTTGACATTGGTCGTAAAATTACAAGATCAAAGTTTCCGATTCATCTTAATCGTTTTGTTCATTACATCAGTAAATTACAATTATCTACAGGGTTGTAATTTGTAATGCAATACAAATTGAAAACAATAAATTTAACACGGCCCTATTAATTTTTAGACCGAGTGCCATCCGCAATACATTTTTTACCATTTTAAATCAACTCAAAGTGCCCTCCGAGTCTCGAAAGTTAGGTGAAATTAAGACCCTCAAATTTTGGTTACCTAAGTACCTATCGAGATATTGATATAAGTTGCAACAAGTACAAATGAGTGAAAATATTTTAGTACTTAAAAATAAAAATTCTTCTCAAACGACGTCGTCAGCTAGTTCTAGCTAACATACTCTAACCACACTAACCATGCAACGATGTGCCACCAAAAGCGCCTGATTTTTCACTCGTTAAGAGCAATACGGCGGCCTTTTAGTGTAAACGGAGTTTGACGACCTCCCTGACGCAGTGGTGAGCGCTGTGGTCTTATAAGTGGGATGTCCCGGATTCGATTCCCGGCAGAGGCAATTTGAGATTTTATAATTTCTAAATTGTCTCTGGTCTGGTCTGGTGGGACGCTTAAGCCGTGGCTGGTTACCACCCTACCGGCAAAGTCGTGCCGCCAAGCCATTTAGCGTTCCGGTACGATGCCATGTAGAAACCGATCAGGGATATACATTATACATACCCCTTCCAAGTTAGTCCGCTTCCATCTTAAACTGCATCATGCCTTACCATCAGGTGAGATTGCAGTCAAGGGCTAACTTGTAGTTGAATAAAAAAAAATGAACCCCACGTAAAACGTGATCCAATTTCGAATCATCTGGTTAGCGATAGACAACGGACGCTATTTATCGAATCCACAGACAATTTGTCAGACTAACCATTGTAAATACAATTTACGACTCTCACGGAAAGCGTAATGAGCTCTAACAACTCACATAAGACTTAGCACGTCGTCGGTACTGTCGGTAGAACAAAGTTTACTCGATCGTTACAAGAATTTAAAGTATGAAGGAACTTTCGAATGAAAATTCAAAATGCATGCAGCAGAGTAAGAAAATAACCAAATAATAATAACACGGCTAGAGTCCGCATTATGACTTCATGTCACATTGTGTTGGATTGGAAAAAGCTAATAAGAAGTACCGCTATTTAAAATACACACAAATTCCATAATTACGTATTCCACGATTTTTACCTTCAAATAATAATATAATAATAGTCATTTATTTCAGGCTATTTTTACCCATTTCAGTTGCTATTAATCCAGCCATTTTTTAACCAATTATGGGTTCAACTATGAGTTTTACAACAATGTAAATTCTTGTTTTTACGACTGAAACTTTGTGAAGAAAAGCTCTTAAATTTCAATGAATTCCCTTCAACAAGTGCCTGTGGGTGTCATACCATAATAATTATTGTTACTTTGTCTTTCCAATTTACTTTCACAGAATGTTCGCTTAGATAGGGATGTCAGCTTAGGAAAAACTTTTTCTATTAGGTACGAGTAAGTTTTTGTTTTTGTATTAATTTTATTTACTTAATTAAATTTTCTATCTCCAGGATTTCTGTGGAAATTCCAGAAATTCTGTTTTTGACTTTAGTGTTTTTTTTTGTATGTATAAATAAATACAAAAAAAAACTATTTTGGGTTGCAAAAATCAGAGTTTGTAAACAATTTAATATTTAGCAATTAACCTCAGGTTAAATGGTCAGGTTAAATTATGTTGGTACGAATATTGACATGTGGAACTTATTTTGCTAGTTTTGAGGACGTTATACCTAAGTTTAACTTTGACATTTTAAACGTTTAATTCTGACATTGTTAATTATTATGGAGGTATGCAGACATGTATAATAAGTTTTGCTATAAAAAAAGTGTAATTTATGTTAAACTAAAGGTTTGTGCTAATAATAATAAAGCTCTTCCTTTTGGGGCATCCCTAGACGCTGGACCCACGCAGTTCTGAGAACGGCTTGCGCAATCTGACAACTAACTCCATTAGACGTTTGAACTGTTAACGATACATTTTCGACAGGCGACGATGCACCCGAAACGAACGCATTAAAATGATCCAACGACTCTAAACTAGTGATGCGCGGTGGTTGCAAGACTTATATCACTTAGAAGAGCCAGTTCATTTGTCCTGTACATATAATACAGATATGACAGTTGAGCTGTCATAACCCTTTAATCCGTACGAATCAATTTGTTTTTCCTAAGCTCCTTTGAGCTCATACCTTGCTAAAAACTATTAAAAGTTCAGTGGCATTCACCAGTTCAGATCAAAATGTAAACATCCGCCAGTAAAAGTCCAATCAAAATCGGTCCAGCCTTTCAGAGATTAGCCAGTAATCATTAAAGTATCTTTTTTCTAACAAAAAAAGAATGAATGAAGGCGGACCACCCGTTAACGAATTACAGCAAAGTACACATTTTGACTTTCATCCCCTCTCCCTAGGGAACCGTGCTGAATTTCGGGATAAAAAGTATCCTATATGTTACTCCGTAGTATGAACTTAAATCGTACCAAGTTTCGTTTCAATCCATTCAGTAGTTTTACGTGATGCGCGCACAAACATACAGACAAACAGATAAACAGACAAACAGATAAATAGATAAACAGACAAAAATTTCAAAAATAGTTTTTTTCCGTTCTATTACTTATTCCTAACATCCCCCAATTATTATTTTGCAAAAATCTTCAATGTACAGATACGGCAAGTCTACGATTTTATTAGCATAGAAGATATAGAAGATTAATAATTTGTCACTCTTAAGTTGGAAACTAATACAACAAACACTGTAATGAATTTGTAACCAGATTTTATGAATTTGTGGAGAGGTCAAAAATATTTTTGATTAAAATTGTTTTTCTTACCAAAGAGTGAGGTTATACTCAGTTCTAATTGACTGTCGATCTATGTACAATGTACAATGTACATTGTACATACATATAAACCGTAATAATCCTTGTTTCTTTTGAACTAAGATATTGAACAGTTTGTGCTGGCTCACAATAATAAAAGAGTTGCCTCAATCGAACTCATTTGAAAACATGTCCTACACAACACTACAATCTGGGTGCGCCTAATGAACATCTTAAGTGCTTTATTAAGTGCTGATCGCAGTTATTTTTATGTATCTCGCCCTTGATACACATTTGTGCATATATTCAATATTCATTTTATCTTTATTGCCTGTTATAAGTTGGCGCTGTCGTTCTGCGTAGTGCTTTTTTTCCCAATGGATTCGGTTTTCCCACATTCTGTAAAGCCATTTTCGAATTATAGAGAGTGAATTCGAGATGAGTTTGATAATTTGTACTCTGTAAAACTCGATAGTACAGGTGATCTCACTCAAACTCACTTCACTTCGCAAGTGCGTAGCAGATGTTTACAGAATATCAAACCAAGGTGAAGTGAGTTTGCTTTCGAAGCGAGTTATCTCACTTGAGTGAGCTTCGATATCGAGATGGTATTTTAGAGAATAGCCCTGCAGGCATAATAAGTGCACCGTTTTACTTACCTTTATCTGCTCTTCGACTTCGACTGCATGAGATTCGGATCAAGCTGTAACTATCTCAGGTTCATTGATCAGTTGATCGCCAATTACTTAGATCAATTTTAATAAAACTTGCCGCGTATGTAAAAATGCGTATACATAGCAAAGTTATATTTATTCAAAGTTATATTGTTGCAAAGTACTTAACTTTAAGTAAGTATTTATTTTAGTGGTTATAGATAAAACTATGATACAGTGTAATTTTTTATGAGAATCTTTGAAAAAATTACAGTTTGTTAATTTAGTAATAGTAACCATACTGAATTGTCACTTTATACTGAATAATATTTGTGAATTTGCTAATATTATAGATTCAAACTATGTATTTTTGTTTGTTTATTGGTGTTATGTTTTTAGTACTTAATACCTCAAGTCCTCAATAGATTTCATTTTTCAATGCAAGCCTTAGCTTCTAAGATAGATAACTTAGCTTCTAAACAAGCTAAGTATACATCATATAATATTAAGTTACTTTTTATGTAGAAAATTAAAGGATTCCTGTGACATTTTCAAAGAACGGTATTCTTCTTACTTTAAGTAGACATAATTTAAGTAGACATAAGATAATAATTCCATTTCATCTATTCTACGTTTAATGCAAATCTATTTGCGAAGAAAATAGCACTGTTATTTGACTGCAGTGTATTGTACTTGTGCTAGGCTTCAAGATCGCCGTTAGCTCGAGAAGCAAACTAGAGGCCACATCTTGACCTTAAGCGGTCTGTCTAGATCGAGAATTCAAGATCATTGGCATTATTTGAATTCACTGCCATGGATTTAGCAAATCGAAATAATTTGCCATATATTTTCTATACTATATCGATAAATAAAACTCAAGATGCTTAATCAATGACATAGAATTTTTTTTCAAATCGCATGTTAAAGATGGAAGAAAGATCTACTTATATGGCTGAAAGGATATTTCTGTGAAGGATGATTAAAATTTATCGTAGAAATTTATTAATTTAAAAAGCCCAGCATTAAAAACCTGACTAGGTACTATTGTAAACTAAGTATACTACCTACTTATTATAAATACATACATGTAGCGTTGGGTTAAGTAGGTAATACGTACTCTACGTATTTTTAAATTTAAATTATAAATTAATACTGCAATAATTTACTATTATGTATTACAATGTAATGAGTGCAAAGTAAAAAAACTTACTCTTTTTAGCCTTCAACCATATGGCCGGGTCTCTACTTTTAAATCATGATACTTGAACATGTTTACAGTAATTGGATTTACGTTGTCCGTGCCCTTCGCGTAATTGAAAACGATCTAGGTGCTTACTTATCTACTTACACGTCTACCTATACCTGTACCTAAATGTACATAGGCAGGTATAAAAGATGATAATATACTTATACAGTACACCTGGCATTGCAAACACCAAGTCTAGAACAAGATTCGTGGTTACATTAATTTAGAAATTATTGTTTTCTATTTTTGCTTAAGTATGGGCGTTCGAATTAGAAGTTTTTGTGAATCGCGGTTTTCACAAATCCCGAGGGAATCGTGGATTTCACGGTTCTTTCAGCGGTTGGACCGTAACAAGTTAACAGACAGACAGGCAGACTGAGTTACTTCCGCATTTTAATTAGTACGAGCACGGTAGCACGGTCTTATATCTGGGAGGTCCCGGGTTCTACTAACGGCAGAGGCAATTTGGGAATTTATTATTTCTACACTTCCATTGAATGAGATAGAAGTCAAGGGCTAACTTGTAGATGAATAAAAAAGTAAGTACTTCAAAACCAAACATCATCAATTTCCATCAGGTGTTATTCAAAGCAGTCAACTTTTAGTTGTAGAGAACTATAAAAAAGATAAATGTACAAAACTGAATGGGCAGTTCACACGCGGGCCGTTCAAGTCGTTAAAACTCTACTTATTTTTATAATCCTGAATAAGCACGTGCTTCGTGAATGGGAGTATAATTTTTGTTTACTTTTACTCTCCAAGGAGTTCACGAGTGGGCACAAAGGTTTTACCGTTCGAGCGTGGACAAACATTTACTAAGGATAAATAAACATGTGTCATGGGGGTCATATGTTACTTGTGCGTTCTCGATGACCCTGTGTGATTTTGGTGTGATTAAAAAACCAACATATGTAGGTATTGATTTTTACTCAATTGCTACTTGGAGTCTCAATAGCGGTCATGGCGTGGACCGATAACCCAAGGATCGATGGTTCAAATCCCACTAGTTGCACAGTTGTTGTATCTACTCCTAGCACAAGCTTTTCGAGGGTTCGAGGGTAAAAGGCAATATTGGCCATTTGCAGCATGGTTAATATTCTTAAAAAAAAAAAAACGGATTTATAGAACTTAAGAAGAAGAAGTAGATTAATTGTTGCCAGGTTTTCTGCTTATGAAACAGACGTTTTCACTGAAAAAATTGTTGATACAAAGAAAATAGAGTCGCAATGTCTAGGTACTTAGGTAGGTACCTAACTTATCGACGCCCGTCATTTTCTAATGACCTAAAAACTAATTTCCAATTTGTGTTGCGGGTACCCTCATGCCATCAACAAAGTCGTAAAATCACAAAGCAGCAAATACATTCACTGGATGTTATTATATGTAACTATACCAAAAACCTATAGCTATTTTACACTTTCTCTGCGTAAAATATTGAAAGGAAAATTGTGTAGACAATAAATTGAGAATACAAAATTGAACACTTTCATTCAAGACTGACAAAGTGCCAATAGTTGACTGTTTTTGCCACATCGTTGTCTTTTATAATATGTCTTAATACAGAGTTATTAGTTACCATAATATTAGTAACTAGACGATAAGTTTATAATAGCCCAAATCTACCCATGATAATGAAGTATTTCTTGCATCATACCTATAAATAAAAATTGAATATTCGATTTCTTTGGGAGACTTTCCCTGTATTTCAGAAAAACTCTATGCTCTCTAATTTTTTATTGTATAAAATACAACAACTGAACCATACCATACCAAATGAACCAGTCCCAAACTAAACGACGGATACCTACTCATGGGGCTTTATAATTCACATAATTTTCGGCATGTTTTTTACAGAGAGAGAGACAACAAAGAAAAAGGTGCAAAAAGGAAAAGTTAAACTTACCAAAAAGGTTGCTTCGTCCGATTAAAATATGTTCGTTTCGCCATTTCGCGTCAACGCTAACTTTTTCTATAAAAGTTACTAAACTTATAAGTCTTGTTCATTTTAAAATTCAGTCTCTTGAACTCACAAAAATGTTTTCTTTGTATATGTATATGCATGCAGCATGTCAATATAATGCACTATCATTTTTAACTGTGGTTTATTTCATGTGACTCCCTGGATGACCATGGTCTTCCTTTGAATTGACGAAAATCAGCCTGTTTGATGACATCACAACAATCTGAAACAAAATAATTTAATTGTTAAAATAAAAAGAAAATCTATTAGATGTGTACTTTGATGTGTGGTTGTTTGGTGTGTGTGGGTGTTACTTAGATGTGTGCTATTATTATTTTTTTTCAAAAGAGAATGGATAAACTTTTGATAAAACTTATCAATACAGTAGACTATGCTCTAAAATAGCACATAAGAATACAACATGATTTTATTGCGTTATTCGATTGCATTCAGAATTAAGGGCACTCAAAAGTAGATGAATTTGCATTTTATTTCCTACCATTGCAGTTATGTCCTGTAATATGAGTAGTATATTGTAATTTTCAGGTGACCACTGCGAAAAATTTTTGTCACTAATACAAGTCATTTATGACTTTATTTTATTTCCTAAGAAAGAATTAGCGGTCATGCGAGAGTAGGCTTAAATTTATATCTTTCCATTAGGAAAGATAAGCGACTAAAGATCATTTAAAAAAAGTATTTTAATTTAAAAGTGGGACATATAATTTTTTTCAAAAGAAACACCCGCTATTCGAAACTAGAATAGGGCTAAGATTGCATCCAAATATTATTCATACACACAGTAGAGTGTGTCTCCAACATTATCTGCAAGTCAACAACCACGGTAAACATCGCACTGTTACGAAACTCTTCACTGTGTCAGTGTGCTGATCTGGATAGCTTATCTCCGACACCACGCCAGGGAAGATGCGATAGCGAACAGCGGATGTGAGACCTCAGAGGTGCATTACTTTTGCCACAGTCACTGCTTTGATTGCAAGGCTTATTAGACTTATTCTTAGATACTTTTATTTAATGCTGTATACACCTGTAATTAACCTGTGTTGTTGGTGTATCTTATAAAAAAAATGATTGACGTATAATTCACCGTCTGATGGTTGCATGACAAAATATATTTGAACTGTTTGCTCCTTCAGTAATTCATCATTCATGATTAACAGAATTGACTGATGCAAAGCTTACCGTCTTTATTGAACCCCTAAGGCATCCAGCCTTAGATTTATATTTATGATGGATTTTTGCATTTCCCTAGTTTAGTACAGTTAACGCCTAGAAAGATAGAAATCGTGCTAGGTACTTTTTAATTACTTAACTTTTAACTAAAAAAAACTCTGTATTTTTCTATGCGGTGCTCGCTTGCTAGAGACAATTCGCAATTTTGCGAATTGTGCCAATGGCTATGACAAAAAAAAATCTTAAATTAAATAGCTTTTTGGTAATGAAATTTAGATGAATACTAGGTTACTATCGAAAAATCTTTACTATTTCTTACCTTTAAAATAAATATTTAAATTTAAATTTAAAATTTAACTAAACATACACGTTAAATACACAATATTTTAACGAAATTATTTGATCCGCGTCACAAAATCTGAACAACTCGATACACGGACAGATTTCGAAATTCCCGATTGTTCAAAGGGGTCCCGCACTCTATGGTGAACGGCCGTATAGGAAAGGTGCCTTAACACGACTGGGCATCGTCGCTCCCATGCCATGAGGATGGATTACTCCATACAATCAACCATAAGCGAATTCCAGATAATAGCGAGGATGTTGGAATTGGTCCAATCAAAGAATTGCTATTTTGCAATTACACTTCGCATTTTTAATATTACTAGCTGATGAACGCGACTTCATCCGCGTGGATTTTTTTAAAATCCCTGGGAACTCTTTGATTTTCCCGTATAAAAATTAGTAGCTGTAGGTACCTTTCGTCAAAATCAGTTTAGCGGTTTAGGCGTGAAAGCGTAACATACACAGACAGTGTTACTTTTGCATTTAAGTATATGGTCATATTAGTTAGGATTAGAAGAGCTTAAAATACATTATATAATTTTTCTTTTACTATGTAATTTTTCTTTTTTTTTTATTCAAGTACAAGTTAGCTCTTGACTGCTATCTCACCTGATGGTAAGTGATGATGCAGTCTAAGATGGAAGCGGGCTAACTTGGAAGAGGTATGCATACCCCTGATCGGTTTCTACACGGTATCGTACCGGAACGCTAAATCGCTTGGCGGTAGGGTGGTAACTAGTGGAATTCTTTGGTAACTAGCCACGGCTGAAACCACCAATTTTCAAAATACTTATTACTAATCGATTCTTATGAAACTTCAGACATAAATTTCGTTCCCATGGCAATTAAACATTACTTATGTAAACTCTGAGACTCATCAACTCTGATAATGCCCACGCGAGGATCATTCTACAATCCCGATGGATACTGCATTAATAATTTCCTCATTAACCGTAAAAACGAAGTATCTGTCGATTAGATAAGTAATTGTATGAAACCGTTTAACTTAACAGTTGTTAAGTTATTCTTCTTTTTTTATACGTTAACCCTTTGACGTCCACTGTCGGACATAGGTCCCCGTAAACTTCCACACGCGTCGGTCTTGTGCCGCATGAATCCAGCGGCTCTATGCGACAAGTTTGATGTCGTCTGTCCACCTATATAGTGGGGAGTCTGCCAACCCGTTTTTCATTTATTTATTTATTACTGAACTAGAAGATTAAGGGCATGTTTCACCGCCTTCCGATAAAAGTGGCGGATAGCCTAAACGTAAGTTTCGTCACTTTCTTACTTTATGTCAAGTGACAAAGACAAAAGTTGTAGATAGCTATCTGATACTTATCAGAAGGTGGTGAAACAGGCCGTAAGAGTCTGTTTCACCGTCTTCTGATAAAAGTGGCGGATAGCCTAAACGTAAGTTTCGTCACTTTCTTACTTTATGTCAAGTGACAGACAAAATACGTGAATAAGCTGTCCGACACTTATCAGAATGTGGTGTAACAGGCCCTAAGCGAAATAATCCATATTTATCTGGAAAGCACCAGAAAATACTTACCTGCCGCGTGAAATTTCCATACTGTCACCATAAATCAGCGGTAAAGACTTGATTCAATCACAGTGTAGCCCTGAATTCTTAAGTGGCATTAAAGTTAATTCAACTTCATGTCTACGACGAACGGCTATAAATTCATCGCTTAGAATTTCTCTGGTTCGGTTGGTAAACCTATATTTTTACACAAGGCCTTCGACCTCCCTTTCAGGGTGGCCCAGTTCGATCCCCGGCAACGTATCTCTAAACTTTTCCGATTTAAGTATAAGTATATGTGTGTTTTAAGCAGGTATCACTTGCTTTAATGGTGAAGCAAAACATCGTGAGGAAACCTGCATGCCACAGGGTTCTCCATAATGATTTCAAAGGCGTGTGAAGGCTTGGCCGACCAATCCGCACTTGGCCGGCGTGGTGGACTACAGCCTAAAACCCTTCACACTTTGCGAGGAGATCCGTGCCCTGTACAGTAGTGGACCAGTGATGGGTTGATGCTTTACTGCTCGACTGCGATCTCTCTGTCTGCGTAGTATTCTTAATTAGGTACTGAGGATCGTAACTTAACCGTTTCGATTGAGCACATAATGATAGGTATTTTCTTGGGAAATTAATGCAGTGGCCAGTGGGATTTACATTTCGCAATAGACTGCGACGAAACCTAATGGTAAATAAAAGTAGTCAATACGCAGTCTAAGATGGAAGTGGGCAATCTGCAAACATGTGAGATTCGAGAATGTCAAGAAACTTTTTTTTTGCAGCTTTGTATCGCTCCCACTCTCATACCTACGTTACGTTCAAATAGTCTGATTTTCTGACTTTTTTTAGCTCGTAATTAACCCACCATATCTTGATCTGACGTTTCTAAATATTTTTGAAAATCTTTTTTTTTATTTTACGCGCAGCTCTTTAAAAAGGGCTTATGGTAGAGGGTGCTCAGCAGGATGCAAGATGCGAAGATCTGACGCGTACATTAAACCTATAGGTATATACTGGAATCCTCCCACTTATAAGGCTTCTGCGTGATATATGACATTTCTATACTTTAATATGAAATACCTAGCTATATTTTGCGACCTATAACACGACTCATATCCTTATTTATTATTGTTTCTTTGTTGACTCAGTAACAAAAAGTTTTTTGAGAAGATTTTTATCTGACCATATAACTTTACTAGCTTTTAAGTATAGTTAATATTGTTTTAATAACTCGCAATTGATTTACCCAATATAAGAATTAAATAAATGACAAATAGTTTACTAAGTAAAAGTTAATAGGAACTAAATATCATACCAATACCGACGTATCTATCATGAAATATGAATCATATAAGGACCGTAAAAATCGCATTCGTCATTCAATTGGTCACCAAACGATAACTGTCGATTGCAATCAAATGCCATTGAATACCAAACTTGTTTTTTTTTTACAATAAATAAAGAACCTATTTTTAGATTCATTCATTTCATTTCTGAAAAATATAAAAAATGTAAATCAAAGAAGGTTTCCGTTTTCATAAAATTTATCTCAAATCGATTGAATCGACGTTGCATATTTTAAACATCAGTAAAATCTATACTAATAAATAAAATTGAAGTGTCTGTCTGTAATATCGAAATAACTACCTCATATTAAGCTCATATGGTTATTTGAACGGTACCATAAACGAATCACACGTTTTTAAAATTTTTGTCTGTCTGTCTGTCTGTTTGAACGGGCTAATCTTCGGAACGGCTGAACCGATTTTGACGGGACTTTCACATACAAGTAGAGAATTAACCAGGGAGTAACATAGGCTACTTTTTTAACCGACTTTCAAAAAAGGAGGAGTTGTGTTTTTCTACCTATGTACACCGATATCTCCGAGATTTCTGAACCGATTTGCGTAATTTTTTTTTTAATCGATAGAAAAACATTGCGACACTGTCCTACAAAAAAACTTGGATTCCAACCCCTCAATCCGGATGCTGTAGGGGAACTGATCCCCAAAACTAATGGGATTTAGGAACTGTCGGTTATTTAAATTGATATTGGGGGTGCCAATTAAAGACTTTATCGTTGAATGAACTCGAGTAGGTACATATTCAACTCCTCAACCCTGATGCTGTAAGGAATTGCATTCCGAAATCGTGGGGATCCCATGGAATTTTTCCGTTTTGGTGACGGGTTACTACACAGATAGGCTACTTTTTGTTCTGGAAAATCAAAAGTTCCCACGGGATTTTTAAAAACCTAAATCCACACGGGCGAAGCCGTGGGCATCATCTAGTATTTTAATAATTTGAATTATAATTAAGAGTAGGGTAAAACCCGGATAGACGCCCCACTTTTTGAAATGGCCTCATAACTTTTAAAATATTAATTTATCACAAATAATATTTATGAATATAGCTAGTTTAATCTTTTGGGTTCCATTATGACTTGTTTTTGTTGTCCTAACGATTACAGATTTTGCAGAATTTAACTTTTCGCAGACCCTTTTTTTTGGGGATAGATGCCTACCTGTGTGGATAGATGCCCCACTATGAAAATACTAAAAAGGATAGATGCCCTATGAAAAAAAATAAGCAAAATACATAGTTTCATAAGGTTTTATTATCTAAATATATAAAAGGAAAAGGTGACTGACTGACTGACTGCCTGACTGATCTATCAACGCACAGCTCAAACCACTGGACAGATCGGGCTGAAAGAGATAGATGCCCTGAAGTATATTAAAACTATCAGGAATTTATTGAAAAAAGAAATAAAAATATAAAAGAACATTAAAAATATTAAAAAAATACTTGATATATATATATAGGTATATTAGGGGATAGATGCCTCTAAGGGCACCTATACATCGAAAAATCGAGGCAACTATCCTTTTTGATATGGATAGATGCCCTTTTATTTATTAAATAAACTAAAAACTAAAGAGCGATTATTTACACTTAGGTGTACACTTATTGAACCAGTGTATTGACATAATAAAAAATATAACAGAATCTTCTACTACTTCAAAAGTTATACAACGGCAAATAATCGCCTCTAAAACTTTGAAGGATTTGCCGCGTTCGCTGCGGAGATAATCACACGCACAAGCGAAACAAATTGTTTTAATACAAATGTATGTAGGGGCCTGAGGTTTGGGGGGCCTGTGCTTCTTATTTAAACTATCAATTTTTAGTCGCGAGTTTGGGAAGTCAGGTTTTTTGACACTGAGGCATCTATCCAACTGCGGCATCTATCCGGGTTTTACCCTATTAGACCAGAGTCGATCCCTTTAAAAATCATAAAAAGTAAAGAAAAATCACAGTAGGATGAAACCCATTGGAAAGGGAGGAGAATATTATAAAAATTAAAGGAAAAATAATTTACGGGCGATCTGAGCTAGGGAAAAAAAATGGGGGGAGTTTTAAGGGTAAAAAACGGTTTATCTCGATTTCCGACAAAACTACAAGTCCTATGGAAAAAAGTCCAATGGCAAAGTTGTAGATAATAAAAAGATCAACAACTTTTGTACATAAACTTTTTTCACTTAACCTCAAAATGTATGTGAAAAACTCAAAAAACCATGTTTTTGGTTTTTTATTATTATCTTTTACAAAAACATTTTTTTTTCTCGAAATTTGGTGAAAACTTACCTTTTTATATCCCAAATACACTGTAATTTATTTGATTTGAAATGTTTATTATTTCTCCTTATTTTGACTTAATATCGAAAAGCACTCTAATTTTCAATCGAAAAATCATCTATACCTAAGTTTTTAGTTCGTAGATTTTTAATTTTATATAGCAGGCATAATTAATGTATAATGCTTGAAAAAGACCTTATAGAGTAGACCAGTACATAAAAATTATAATTGGAGAATATAGTACAGCTTCTGATATTGATTTTTTTATATACCTACTCCGTACTCGTGTAAGGGTAAGATAAGATAGTGAAGAATAATTTTTTTCAAAGAAAAATGAACCGACTTCAAACGAATCGAACTAAAAAGTTTAAAATAATTTTTTATTCATTTAGATTGACGATTAAACTACCTAACTCAAATGATATATAATTTTTTGAAGTCGGCGCCAAATGACTTCAAGTTCACTTCAAGTTGAAAATGTGCCCCCCGCGTCCCAGATAGTCTCACCTTCCATGACTATTATGGTTCACCGCGCTCGCATTCAAAAGTGGATATTCTGATTTTACTTACACGAATTGAATGTGGTTTGGCGCCGACTCCAAAAAATTATATATCATTTGAGTTAGGTAGTTTAATCGTCAATCTAAATGAATAAAAAATTATTTTAAACTTTTTAGTTCGATTCGTTTGAAGTCGGTTCATTTTTCTTTGAAAAAAATTATTTTATGCATTTTCGTGATTTTTTTTCTTTATATTTATATTAGGTAATAATAATAATAATTTATTAGTAATTATTATTAAATATCATGTGACATATACATTTTATGTGTCATAATAACCTATATTATGAGAGGTTTTATAATGTTCTAACCCAACCTAACCTACCTTCCGATCTATACAAGATTAGTTTGTATGCGTATTACTCTTGTATAATTTGGATAGACCGTAATTTACAATCTATGCGCGACTAGTTTCACATCCTTGCGGTTTGGCTTTGTATAGGTAGAATGGAAATACACGTAACCATGCACAAACTCCAAGGAATCACTCTATATGCAGCTGTACTGACTTCGGCCCGAAACTTTTTGCAAAAGGTCAATGTTACGTAGGCGTAGCAGAGTAAAGTCTTTGGACAGAATAGCTATATCAGACTTCAGCAATAGGTCTGGCAGTCTCAGAGAACATATTAGTGACATATGTGTACATTTGTGCTTATAACTTCGTACGTAAGAATGATAACTCGATGTGTTATATACTAAAACCTTCTTGAAAGTATGTAGATAACGATAGTGAAACAATCATCAAAATCGGTTCATTAGTTGCGGAGATAATCGCGAACATACTTACATACATACATACATACATACATACGGGTCGAATACAGAACCTCCTTTTTTTGAAGTCGGTTAAAAATGCAGATTCATTCAAAATCTTGTTAATTTACTTATTACATACCAGATTTTGCCCGCGGCTTCGCCCGTGTGAATTTCGGTTTTTTACAAATCCTGAGGGAATCGTGGATTTATCTTTTTACATATTTACAAAATAAAATTATTACTAAAGTAATTCAAAACAGGTAATAAATACATTTTCTGTATGTAGATTGTAGGTATACTAAATGAACATTAAATATACCGCTAATACAAAAATGCAATTAGAAATCATTCATTGTAATGACGCAATGTACCTTAATATATTAGAATTAATAAAATCTATATATATAAAACAAAGTTGTGTTAGTTCAAACACTTATAACTCGAGAACGGCTGGAGCGATTTTCATGGTTTTTGATTTGTCTCCGTTCAGAATAGCATAATAACTATTAAAAACATTGGAAAATTGACGAAAAAATAAAATAAGAGGAAAAACATTTTCCCATACAAAATGTTCGAGGGATTCGTAACTGTCAAACAACCCATCGCGTCGATACGGTAAACTCTCTCAACCGTACCTACATACATATATAATTCTTTGGTACGTATGTTAGTCACCTAACTCCTCCTAAACGGCTGGACTGATTTGTATAATATTTTGTGTGTATATTTCAATGGGTTCCTGGATGGTTTGAAAACCGTTGTTACCGGACGATAGTTTTTGTATACGATAGCTATTTTCTAGTTCATTTTCCACATAATATTAATGTACTATGTTGGCCGCGAGTTCGTCAGCGTGGATTTAGGTTTTTAAAAATCCTGTGGGAACTATGTCAATTTTCGAGACGCAAGCTACCTCTGTACCTACCAAATTTTGTATAACGAATTTGTTAAATGGACGGACCTTTAAGAATTCCGTGAGAACTCTTTAATTTTTCGAGATAACAAGTATAAATTGAAAATTTAAAAAACCCCCGACATTCGCCATTTTGTGGCGGCGGCCATGTTGGATTTACATAGTGCTATTCTGCTAGTCAAGACCTTTCATTTGATACCCATATTAAGGGAATTGTGAAAAATATGTAATCCGCCATTTTGTAGCGGCGGCCATCTTGGATCGATTTTCATCAAACATAGCTAACAACACTCTCGACTAATCCACCTTTCAAACAAAAAAAAACCGCATTCAAATCGGTCCACCCGTTTGAGCGCTACAGGGGAACAGACAGACACACACACACACACACACACACACACACACACAGACACGTGAAACTTATTACACCCCGTCGTTTTTGCGTCGGGGGTTAAAAAGTATCCTATATCCGTCCCCAGGATGTAAGCTAACTCTGTACCTAATTACATAAAAATCGGCAGACAGACAGACACACTTTCGCATTTATAATTTTATATAGTATGGATTACTGATTTACAACTATAATCCTCAACTATAACTATAATATAATATATTACAATTATTAAAAATACGTAAAAAGTTTTCATCTATCTGTAAGAAAAAATAGCAAGCATTAAAAATATCTAGTATTGAATAGTGACAGTCGCACTACAATTTTACGTATATTCCATGTAATCCAATAAGAATTGCCGAGACAAAAAGCGTTACGTCCGTTCGCGGAGAGGCCTCGGCTCATACTAGTTTCCTAGTTCAATTTCCTACTGCCTGTTTCTGCGTTTTGGTGTCTGTTTCAAAGTTATTTTATGGAAACAAATAGTAGTTAATTTTAGATTTTTTTTTACTTATATTATTGCAAATATGGTTAACTTTTATATGTACTTAATTTTACTTATAAATGGCGAAAAATAATCTACTAAAATGACGGTTTTATATGTCTATAATTTACTGAAATTAAAATTCTTTTGCTTGGATTTTTATGATGTAAAAAACGCCAAATTAAAAAATGTTTTCTTCCACGTCTTTAGTTCAGGGAATTTCCTTTCATAAATATATCTTTGTGTGTGAATTGAACAAGTAACTTTTGACGTAGTGAACGTCAAAGATTCCACGAATCCCAAAATTCATAAATAGGCTTTTGGTATTTTGGCAATTAGACAAAAACTATCAATAAATTGCAAAATGTTGTCTTACAATTCCCTAGAACACAAAATTTTCTACAATGTAGTATAAATAAGTTTTTAAGTAAATGCATAGATTAACCGAAATTCCTGATACCGAACTCATTCTTTTTACAACCCACCGATGAAGTCGAAATTGAGTCTCTGATACTATCACTGCAAAATGATAAAGCACCCGGTATTGATGGCATGAGCAATACTCTTTTAAAAGAAATTAAAAATGAGATAATCTCACCTCTTACGGCCATTTTCAATCTTAGCATGTCTACTGGTACCTTTCCCGAAAACTGGAAGATGGCATGTATTAAACCAATTTACAAAAATGGACCTAAAGACTCTCCCCACAGCTATCGACCCATCTCTTTGCTGACGGCATTTTCAAAACTACTGGAGAAGGTGGTCAGCAATAGACTAAGAAAATTTATTGAAATAAATCATTTGCTTTCCCCGAGACAATTTGGGTTTAGAAGTGAAAAATCAACGGAAGATGCTGTCAATTTGTTTACAACTACAGTAGCTAGGCACCTGGACTCACGAAAAAACAGTATTGCAGTATTTCTAGACTTATCCAAGGCTTTCGACACAGTTTCAATCCAAATACTCCTGGAGAAGCTAGAATCTCAATTTGGCGTCAGGGGAGTAGCACTAGATTGGTTTAGAAGCTACCTAACTAATAGAAAACAATGTGTTCGAGTCGGTGGCTACGACAGTGGTCATGAATCAGTAAGCTTTGGCGTGCCACAGGGGAGCATCCTCGGACCAACTCTCTTTATCATGTATATAAACGACATACATGCCAATGTCAACGGCGAAATAGTATGTTACGCAGATGATACGGCAATAATTTATGAAGGAGCAACCTGGTCTAAGGTATTTGCCAAAGCCGAAGCTGGTATGAGGGGTGTATCTTCTTGGTTGCGTTATAATCTGCTAACACTTAACCCGTCAAAAACCAATTATATCTGTTTCCACAAAACAGCCATTACTGCCCCTAATCCGACAATGCAGTTGAAACTGCATACATGTCAAGATAGTCAGATACATTGCACCTGTGAAGCGCTGAACAAAACGGACGTGGCCAAATATTTAGGAATACTTATTGATCAAAATTTAAACTTTAAAGCACACATTAAATGTCTCTCAGGTCGGGTACGCAAAATTATAAATATTATGAAACTCCTACGACACTCTGCGTCGATTGAAACTCTGCGTTCCGTATATTTTGCCCTCTGTCAATCGCTTATAACCTATTGCCTAACATCCTGGGGTAGTGCCTCTAAAACCCATATGATTCAGCTAGAAAGAGCCCAGCGTGCAGTCCTAAAAACGATGTTAAAAAAGCCTTTTAAATATCCTACCTACAGTTTGTATCAAGAAAGCAAAGTCCTTACGGTACGACAGTTATATATTTTAAAACTAGTTCTTAGAGTTCATCATTCAGTTATTAACTCCAATGATTATCAATCCCTACTCAACCGCCGCGTTTACAGAATTTCGTTTCCTAAAGTTAATTCGTGTTTTGCCAGACGCTTTAGACCATACGTAGACTCACTAATATACAACAATGTTGTTCGCACCTGTGATATAAAACATTGCTCTGTAAAGGATGCGAAAACGAAAATTGTTACCTGGCTCGCTTCCTTAAACTATGAGTCAACTGAAAAACTCATCACATCTTTAAAATAAGGGCATTGAATCTGTATTTGTACTAGCTTAAGTTTTAATACTACCTTTGTTTTTCTAAATTTCTTATTTAGTAATTTATATGTATGTATTTAGACTTACTTATAAGTCTAAATTCATTTGTTAATTTATCCGAGCGTCAACTTTAAACATAAAACTGTTAATAGTGGTGAATTGGGCCCCACGATACAGGATTACCTAGTGTGGGTCCCAACGGATATACCAAATTGTAAAGTTGTTTTCTTTGGTAAATAAATTTTTTTTTCATTTTTTTTTTTTTCATTAACAACATATGAAGGGTCGAAATAGCTTAAAAATCAGCTAAAATGGCGCAGAACGCATCAACGCTCTTAACGACACTGGGCTATATATATTTCTACTAAGTATATAAAAAAAGTCGGGTTTTCCTTCCTGACGCTATAACTCCAGAACGCACGAACCGATTTCCACGGTTTTGCATTCATTGGAAAGGTCTCGGGCTCCGTGAGGTTTATAGCAAAGAAAAACACGCGAACGAAGTTGCGGGGGTCAGCTAGTATATAAATAAAAGTTTGATATTTCTTAGTATCTACCTTGCAAAAAAGTGATGTTCGAATCCGATGTATTAACTTCAAATTGCATTTATTATAATCGCTATAAAACTGTAAAAGTTGTATCTGAGTCTGTCCATTAGTTTTAGGTTAAAGTATTACAATTTCATAATATAAAAGAGATTGCCGTACTGATATCACTAAAACAGTTTTATAGAGTATAGTAGAACATTGCGTATTTATTTTTGTAATCAAAATAAATCTGCGGTGTATAAGAACGTCGGCAACAATAAGAGGAAATTTCCCTGATATATCGTATGCTTACTTTTAACTAGTCCACCTTAACGATTTCCTATTAAAAACACCATTAATTTAACATTCATTTGGGCCACGAAATTCCCGAATCGCGTTGCTGTGCCATACTTTCACCGCCGCTCTATAGGTGGTCTAATACTATTTTATTACTTCAGCATTCGACATTAGATAAACTTTTTATAGTTCATTGATGTTCTATTTCACTTTGTTCCATTAGGGCATAAAATACATCGCAGCTTCGTAATTTTACCGAGATAGTCACTAAAGTTTACTTTATATCAAACTTAAGCTAGGTGTACATTAACTTCAATAATTTTCTTTTATTTCACAAAAAAAAAAATGTTATTCTACTAATTGATAGTTACCAGTGACTTCATCCAAGTGGATTTAGGTTTTTAAAAATCCCGCGTAGAAATCTTTGATTTACCGGGATAAAAATAATCCTACGTCCAAGATGTGTTAAACTTATGTAATGGCCTAGCATCTGCCCGCGGCTTCGCCCGCATGAATTTCGGTTTTAAACAAATTCCGAGGGAATCGTGGATTTCCGGTTCCCGTTCCCGCTCCCTTTTCCAACCTTTATATTGTTGCCGTCCATTGTGATGTTAAATGAAACTCGATTTTGGTATTCATGCATTCCTTTATTATGGCGCATATTATATACAATTTTAGGACCTACATATTTAACTACATAAGCGAGTACAAATACGTCCATCGGTGAACTTCAGATGGCGCCTCTGTTCGTAATCGTTGCGCGCGCAGGTGGACCTTTCACTGGCTTCTATAAATAGCGGAGAACCGCTCTTACGAGGCTTAGTCGACGGCGACGCATCGCGGGATGCACATCTACTCGTGGGAGTTCAGCGACCGCTTGGGTTATGCGCCTACATAAGAGATCGCGGCGTCGAATGCAGCTCAGTCGCTTGTAGTGCGCCGCGGCGCGCGGACCCACTATCGTGAATGGTTAGGGTCGCTACACCACTCCCCCCTCAGCGAAGCGTAAGGGTTTCTTAGAGACTCTTCCGGATCTTGTAACATAAGCGTGACTTTTAGTTTCTTGCGTTGCTTCTTGGTCGGGGCTCTTGATCATGTAGGCAGGCTTAAGTCGATCGATGGAAATATTTATGTATTTCTTATTAACGGAGATCTTGAAAAATTTCGAATTTCGCTCGATGACTGCAAAGGGGCCGTCGTAAGCGGGCGTTAGTGGTTTGCTCACTGCATCATGCCGTACAAATACGTGGCTACACTTTAAAAGGTCTTGAGGAACGAATATTGGACGACAATTTAACGTTCGATGCTCTTGCGATTTCCTTATTGCGTTGCTTATGTTATCCATTAGCTTAGTGTTTGGTTCTGTTGAATTATTCGATGCGTTACAGAACTCTCCTGGTAGGCGAATGGTTTGTCCATATAATAGCTCTGCTGCGCTGTATCCGATATCTTCTTTAATGGCTGCACGAAGTCCCAGTAAAACGGTTGGTAATTCGTAAGACCAGTTATCTGTGTTTTTCTTCGTTTTCCGATGCTATTAATATATCGTCGATGAAAGGAAACACTGGCAGGCCTCTTAGTACATTATCGATGTGTCTTTGGAAAGTTTGACCTGCATTTCTCAGACCGAAACACATCTTGGTGAATTCAAAGAGTCCAAAGGGGGTGATGATCGCAGTCTTTTGAATATCACTGTCTCGGACTTTAATCTGGAAGTAGGCTTTCTCCAAATCAAGTTTTGAAAAAAATTTCTTGTTTTCCAAGCAATGAGTGAAATCGTGAAGGCGAGGCACGGGGTAGCGGTCGGGCACTGTCATCGCATTTAATCTTCTGTAGTCTCCACACGGACGATACTGGCCGTTTTTCTTCTCCACCATATGTAAAGGACTAGCCCAAGGGCTGCTGGAAGGTCGACAAATTCCTTGGTCCATCATGTGTTGGAATTCTACCTTGGCTATTTTGCATTTCTGTGGTGATAGTGGGCGTGCCTTCGCGAATACTGGGGGGCCGGTGGTCTCGATGTGGTGTTCTACGTTGCTTCGGGATGCTTTTAATAAGTTGGGTCTTGTGATGTCGGGATACTTCGCCAATAAATCGTGATAGGGTTGTCTGTCATCGATGGTTCGTATGCTTGGTTCTTGTGACTGAGATATGCATCCTTTTGCTATTTTAGCCCCTCTTGAGTCGATTAATCTTCGGCCTCGAATATCAACCATCAAGTTGTAATGTTGTAAAAAATCAGCGCCTAATATGGGTCGGCTCACTGAAGCTATAACGAACGTCCATTTATAGGTTTGTTGCAGCCCTAGATCGAGCTCTGTAGTCTGGCTGCCGTATGTAGGTATAGGCGTCCCGTTTGCCGCGTACAGGTAATTTTGAGATTCGCGCACTTTTCTCTTTGAGTTTTGCAGTGGTAGGACCGATATATTGGCTCCAGTGTCGACTAGGTAACGTAATCCGCTTGATTTATCCTTTACGAATAGACGGTTCACATGTACTTCTTCGACCCGCGCTCCCGTCGCAGCTTGAGTCGTCTTTAGTTTCCCGTACTTGTGTTATTATTTTGCTTCTTGTAATCACAAGGTGGTAGGCATCGATAAGCTTGGTCTCCAAACCGACGATGGTAAAAACAAATTCTTGAGCGATTGAAATTTCCTTCTTGCGATACGGGCGGGCGGTAACCATTAAATCTACGGGGCCGGCGAGGGGTGCGTGACTGGTGCAATTTGATGGCAGCGATCTCCTTCGACAATTCTTCGATTTTGTTCAAAATCAAATTACTATCAGGTTGAGTTGATGTGGAAGGCTGGCATACAGCGCTAACTTCGGAATTCTGTTGTTCGGTCATCCTGTCTGCCGTCGAGGCGAGCTTATCTAGACTCGTTTCGCTGCTCATAGTTAACGCGGTACGAACCGCTTGAGGGAGGTGACTCATCCACAGTAGTCTTAATGTCTCCTCCGGAAATAATTTCTGAGACACGTCTCGCATTCGCCTTAATAATTGTGAAGGTTTTTGGCTTCCTAGCTCCATTTCATGCATAACTTTGTGCAATCTTTTCGTGTCTGTTTCTTCATAAATCTCAATCAACCGCGATTTCAGAGTTTCATATTTCGCGGTGACGGGAGGTTCCAAAATGATGTCGCTGATTTGCTCGATATCGCATAGTTCGAGTTGACCGACGGCGAACTGAAATTTTGCTTCGTCACTGAATTTCTGGCTTGCAACTATAAATTCAAATTGGGCGAACCATAATCGTGGTTTATGGCGCCAAAACACGGGGATGCGTGACTTGAGTGATATCGCCGCAAGTTCCGATAGGTCTTCTTTTACATCAGGGTCACCAGTGTTGCCGTCCATTGTGATTTAGTATTAGCTAGTTAAATGAAACTCGATTTTGGTATTCATGCATTCCTTTATTATGGCGCATATTATATACAATTTTAGGACCTACATATTTAACTACATAAGCGAGTACAAATACGTCCATCGGTGAACTTCAGATGGCGCCTCTGTTCGTAATCGTTGCGCGCGCAGGTGGACCTTTCACTGGCTTCTATAAATAGCGGAGAACCGCTCTTACGAGGCTTAGTCGACGGCGACGCATCGCGGGATGCACATCTACTCGTGGGAGTTCAGCGACCGCTTGGGTTATGCGCCTACATAAGAGATCGCGGCGTCGAATGCAGCTCAGTCGCTTGTAGTGCGCCGCGGCGCGCGGACCCACTATCGTGAATGGTTAGGGTCGCTACAATATCAAGGAAGTTCGCTATAGTAATCTACCCATAGCTGCAGTAGCTATAGATTTCGGGTTTTTCAAAATCCCGTGGGAACTGTGCATTTTTCCAGGATAAAAGTAACTTGTGTGTTGCCAATGCATGCAGCACAGCAAACTATTGCAATAATGTGTTATGTGAGCGTGATTTACCTAAGAACAGTCAGCGCCCTCTATGGCATTTTTGGAAGTCTATATCTATTTTAGTCCCACAGGAATACTTTTCCGGGTAATAAAAAGTAGCTTATGTCAGTGTTAAGTCAGTGTTAAGTCAGACCATAAGCTATCTCCATTCAAAATTTCAGCCAAATCGGTTCAGTAGTTGCGGCGGAGAAGAGGAACAAACATACACACACAAACACACACAAACACACACAAACTTTCGCCTATATAATATTGTGATTTAATGAAATTTTTACTGCACAATAGTTGCACAAACTCTTACTACTGATGTCAATAATTAACTATGCAGTTCGGCAGCTGCAAACTCTACATTTATTTAGTTTCATTTAATTAAAAACTTTTGTCGTACCTTGCATTTACAGCAATACAACGCATTAAATTTCATTTCGTTCAGCGCTCGCTGTAATGTGCGCTCAGTTTGATCTGCATTAAACAATTACACATATTGAGTCTTATTATCAAGCAAGCAATAAAGTTTTTACCAAGCTTTCAACTTTATACAGAAACGCAATCGATTACGTTAGTATAAGTATTTTTGATTATCTATGGTTGATTATATTTATCGATTGTTCATTGAAATCAATTATGGACTGCCACATTGATCACTTTAAGCGCGACTAATGAGTCCGTGCATGTAAATGCATATGTAATTAAGGTGAAAGTCCTCTTTGAGGGAAGTCCTACGTATTATAATATTATTTGTTATTATAATTACGGTTCGAGCACGCGCCATTGAATGTACGACAGCCGAGTACTTATCAGTTTTGATGAAGAAGAGAAATTATGACGTAATTGTGTAGCATTGATATAAAGAAACTTATGTATATAAATGTTGTCCTTGTGATACGGTATAACATCTAAACCAATTTGTACTACGTTAAGGACAGAGATGTCTTGCTTTATGTAGACTGGGATAAGGTATATGTATTTCACCCAAGAAAAACATGTTATCTTCTGTCGTAAAAACTCAAATTGTACGCGGATTCACAGTCAACAGACAACATTTAAACGTCAATGTTTAACAATATTTGGCTATTATAAAGAAGGCTCTTGGGCTATTATAAAGAACCACACACAAAAAATATATGTGTCATTAATATCATAATTACAAGTATAAATTAAAAATTTAAAAAACCCCCGACATTCGCCATTTTGTGGCGGCGGCCATCTTGGATTTTCAATAGTGCTATTCCACCTTGGACTGATTTTCATCAAACATAGCTAACAACACTCTCGACTAATTCACCTTTCAAGCAAAAAAAAACCGCATTCAAATCGGTCCACCCGTTTGAGCGCCACAGGGGAACAGACAGACACACACACACACACACACACACACACACACACACACACACACACACACACACACACACACACACACACACACAGACACGTCAAACTTGTAACACCCCGTCGTTTTTGCGTTGCGTTGGGGTTAAAAAGAGGAAAAAAAAAAACTTTTTAAAATACCGTTCTTGTACACTATTTGAAGAAAGCTTGAAAGAAACTAAACACAACACTCGCAAATAGGTCTGAATCAATACCTTCATAAGGGGTCAAAGGTAAGTGCCCTAACTGACGCCCGCTAAACATGATAATAGGTCCTAACTTGCCCGTGCTAATAATTCGGAGTTTGTTTGTATATACAGTTAGGTATGGGCTATCATCTAGTGTGTCGTGGTATTTGTAAATAGTGTACTGCTGTGGAAAGTGTAAAGCGAGGTGCACACTCTGAATGAATGAATGAATGAATTGAAAAAGTTTCCGTATATGAAAATGCTTAGTAAAATACGTGTGCGTACTCCCAGCGGAATGTTGTCGAATTTCTTGATTTGAAGTATGCAGATATTTAGTGTGTTAGGACGTGTAAATGTGTGTGATAGTTTCAAATTTGTGCATCCAACCGTTTTTGAAAAATTCGCCAAAAACACTTTCCGCCAGGAGAACGTTCTCCCAGCGGCATGTTTTTTTTCCAACGTGCGCACGAAAAAAAAAATTAGTGCAATAATTAGTGCGTAGCGAGAGGTAAATGTGTGTCTGTAAATGGAATTTGTGTGTCTCAAGACTCCGGAGATATTCAAGATTCCGCTGGGGGAACGTTTCGCTGTTTGCTAGATCTCGTAAACGGCTACGCGTGTAGATGTGATTTTTTGTACACATGTTGCTATGAATTTGTGTGTAATGTTTGTGAAAATAGAATTAGAAAAAAAATTGCCGTTCCGAAATTATGTGTATTAAAGTGAAATCCAGTTATTAGGTCCTAGCACTTCGAATAGGAGTTCTGAAGTTTAATTTCCAACACTAATTTGTTCTTTATGACTGTTTACAATGCCTTCTTAAGTTTCATTGGTCTACAGTAGGTAATACTTAAGTTATGATCCAATATTACTATGACTTAGCCACTATTTTGTTCGACATTCGATAAGACGAGTTTTTTATGGGTTGGCAAATGAAAAATTATTCCAATAATTAGTGTGTCGGTTCATTTATATATGTGCAACGTTTTAACTTAATAAGCTTAATAATTAAAGAGATATAATTAAAAAACCAGAAAGAAACGAAATGCAGACACAAACCGACCAAGTTTGAATGGTAACAAAAAAGCGGCCTTGTCATATATGGTGCTAACTTACCGAAATTGACAGCATAATAACGTTATTGATATTGTACAATCGCGTACACAATAATTAGTGAAAATTTTATTTATTTATTTTATTTATTAGGTTCACAAACAGTCACTTACAATATATTTTTAAATCTATACCAATTTCAAGACATATGCATGCAAAATGTAGGGACCACATACAGCGTTTCCAAAATTTACCAGTCATCACATACGATTTAGAAAAAATCAACAAAATATAAAAAAAATGTACAAAGAAATTTTTCAAAAGTTAAATTATTATCTTAAACTATGCAGCTACTTAAACTAATACTACGAGAGGTACAAATATAGTTGAACAAGTCATTTCATACCGACTGAAAATTTTAACAATAATAGTTTTCTCCTAACCCATGACAGCTCCAAACCTCAGCTGCTTCGATAATGGAGGAGCTCACACTTCACAGCACGTAAAAGTGATTGGAAAAAAAAAAGAAAACTTATTGATACTTTAATTTTTTTAATTGTCCAATGAACATTCTTACACATTAATAATGGGTACAGGGTATAAAGGAATCGCTCTTGAAAATTTAGCGCTATTATATTATACTACTTACCTGAACACAATCCAATACCAATAAACATTTGTCTTATACTTGTAGTATTAGTGGTTTAGTATTTAATTTTTTTCAAACCCGCGATGTATATCGTGCAAAACGCATTGCAAATTTTATAGGAAATGTTTTAATTTTTTTGGGTTTCGCACCTAGGGTTGTGATTTTACAACATACAAAATGTCATCGTGATACGAAACAAGAAAAAGTTCGTAAACTAAAACCCGACTACGCTTAATAATTTAATGCGAAAGCGTGGGGCAAGCAGCTAGTAGCGCCATCTGTTATGTCTATCCGAAACTATAATTTCATTAGAATAGAATAGAATAGAAAAGTTTTTTATTCAAATAAACTTTTACAAGTACTTTTGAATCGTCAATTGAATCTACCACAGGTTCGGAATGCAGTTCCAGCCGAGAAGAACCTGCAAGAAACTCGGCTGTTGCTCTTTTTTTAAAAATAACATTATAACAATTATTATTATTAATGTACATGATTGAAATGCCGTCTCGCGCATTGCTGGAACGAGTTAAATCCAAGCTTTTTTATCGTTTATATAATCTTCAATTGTATAATAAGCTTTTTTTATGAGCATACTTTTAATAGAGTTCTTAAACTTGTGTAAAGGCAAGTCTAAGACATATTTTTCATTCAGATAAACTCAAACGACAATATTTTTTATTCAAGACATATTTTTTATTCAGATAAACTTTTACAAGTGCTTTTGAATCGACAACATTATCTAGAAAACCGCGCGAAGGTCACTTCTCGTTTTTTTTCGTAAATAAAATGTAGCCTATGTCACCTGGACCATAACAACGAATCAATAGACACCTCATTCATCAAAAGCGGTCCAGTAGTTTAGGCGCTACAGTGGTACACACAGAATCTCATACGAAAATCGGCCACATACATACATACTTACATGCATACATACATACATACATAGACTGCTAAAATCATAACCCTTCCTCTTGGCTTTGCCGTAGTCGGGTAAAAAAGCGGCCAAGTACGAGTCAGACTTGCGCACCGTGGGTAAAAGTATTTAACATAAGTCATAATTTTAACACAAATCCCTACTTAATGAACTGCAAAACAAATTTTGTTTGTAGAGATTTATTGTTAATATTACTTATTTTTAACCCCCGACGCAAAAACGACGGGGTGTTATAAGTTTGACGTGTCTGTGTGTGTGTGTGTGTGTGTCTGTCTGTCTGTTCCCCTGTAGCGCTCAAACGGATGAACCGATTTGAACGCGGTTTTTTATTTGTTTGAAAGGTGAATTAGTCGAGAGTGTTGTTAGCTATGTTTGATGAAAATCGATCCAAGATGGCCGCCGCTACAAAATGGCAGATTATATTTCTTTTAAAACTTCATTAATAGGGCTAAAGGGCTAAATAAAGGGCTTGACTAGTAAAATAGTAATATGCAAATCCAAGATGGCCACGACCACAAAATGGCGAATGTCGGGGGTTTTTTAAATTTTTAATTTATACTTGTTTTCTTTGTAATCTACGTAGCCTTAATATTTATTTCTATAATACATTAACTGTATGTACATATAATATTATTTTGAACGCTGTTTATTACTAATAAATAAATAAATATCAAAAAACTATGATACTTAGAGCGTTGGCTTTATTTTTCGTCCCATTGGCCCCTTGTAACACAAATAACTATTGCTGTTTTTTTGTATGCAAAAAAAATGCTGACTGTTGCTGGATGCATTTCAGTTATTTCATATTTCATTATATTCATTATATTCAGTTATTCCATCTGAACTCGATTTATATAATCGAGTTCAGATGGAATAACTGAATAGTTACCTATACCTATGCTAATTCTTAAATCACAGATTTAGCACATAAGTATTATACACCTAAATATTATTATTAAGATATATATAGACTAATAAAAATATAAGTTAAGAACTGTGTTCGCGATTGTACAAAATCACTAAAAATATTAAAATGATATAGTATCAATTTCGGTAGGTTAGCACCATATATGACAAGGCCGCTTTTTTGTTACCATTCAAATTTGGTCGGTTTATATCTGCATTACGTTTCTTTCTGGTTTTTTAATTATATCTCTTTAATTATTAAGCGTATTAAGTTAAAATTTTGTAAATAGATAGTTGAACCGACACACTAATTATTGGAATAATTTTTCATTTGCCAACCCATAAAAAACTCGTCTTATCGAATGTCGAACAAAATAGTGGCTAAGTCATAGTAATATTGGATCATAACTTAAGTATTACCTACTGTAGACCAATGAAACTTAAGAAGGCATTGTAAACAGTCATAAAGAACAAATTAGTGTTGGAAATTAAACTTCAGAACTCCTATTCGAAGTGCTAGGACCTAATAACTGGATTTCACTTTAATACACATAATTTCGGAACGGCAATTTTTTTTCTAATTCTATTTTCACAAACATTACACACAAATTCATAGCAACATGTGTACAAAAAATCACATCTACACGCGTAGCCGTTTACGAGATCTAGCAAACAGCGAAACGTTCCCCCAGCGGAATCTTGAATATCTCCGGAGTCTTGAGACACACAAATTCCATTTACAGACACACATTTACCTCTCGCTACGCACTAATTATTGCACTAATTTTTTTTTTTCGTGCGCACGTTGGAAAAAAAACATGCCGCTGGGAGAACGTTCTCCTGGCGGAAAGTGTTTTTGGCGAATTTTTCAAAAACGGTTGGACGCACAAATTTGAAACTATCACACACATTTACAAGTCCTAACACACTAAATATCTGCATACTTCAAATCAAGAAATTCGACAACATTCCGCTGGGAGTACGCACACGTAAAATACACAGACCAGTAAACCTAGTAAAATAGATAGCGTAAGCGACCTATGATTACGTAGCTCAACCGGGTGGTATTTGCTGTATGGAAACTATGTTTTTAATAACTTTTTTTTCACATTGATTTCGAATCAGACATTTATATATAGATACCTATTACAAGGTTATAATAATATTGTCTTTCATTTAAAACTATTTTGGTTCATGTCCGCAATGCCGGTGGGATTGTTCCCGTTTACCTTTGTACGCATTTTAAATATAATTTTTGTTAATGTAAAAATGCGAAAGCTGAAATGTTGCTGTAAGGAGAATTGATGCGTGTGCGACATACAAAACAGACAAGTTTCAATAGATGAAATGCTTATCGGTTTCGACTTTATTTCAGCTAGCTCTAGCCACTGATCCGTGGCTGCATGAGAAATAACTCGGAATCATTACTAATTAGCAGAGTAGTTTGAGCCATTCGGCTAGAAAGTGGCCTTTTGCAATCCAATACGCTCGTGACAAAATTGCAGCGCTCGCTTGCGGTCTCATTTCACCCGAACCGCGGCCAACGTGTGTCACTCGCTTTAGCCGCTTGCCTCTGATATGTGGTTTCTAAGAGTTTACGTCACAAGTCTATTTACTAGTTGGCATGTTAACTAAATTGGATTTTCTAATTATACAATGAATATAAAATTATTTTGCTATAATCCGCTAACAGTGACAAATTTGTAGGCACAACACCACACAATCTTGTAGGCACAACACCACACAAATTCACCACAAAACAAACTCGACGATCGTTTCGCTCCGACACCGGAGCATCTTCAGGAGATGTCGACTTCACAACGGACGATTGCAAAGTTTGCAATCGTCCGTTGTGAAGTCGACATCTCCTGAAGATGCTCCGGTGTCGGAGCGAAACGATCGTCGAGTTTGTTTTGTGGTGAATTTGTGTGGTGTTGTGCCTACAAGATTGTGTGGTGTTGTGCCTACAAGATTGTGTGGTGTTGTGCCTACAAATTTGTCACTGTTAGCGGATTATAGCAAAATAATTTTATATTCATTGTATATCATGGAATTCCGCAAAGTAACGCCTGCTTCCATTCAACATTCAAGATTTTCTAATTATTAAAATCCTTACTTTAATAATAATAATGTCCTCCTGACTGAATTAAGGCCACGGCGGGCAATCTCTATAAAGGCGGAGACTAGCTAATTCATCATCATCATCATCATCATCATGATCAACCCATTACCGGCTCGCTACAGAGCACGGGTCTCCTCTCAGAGTGAGAAGGGTTTTGGCCATAGTCTACCACGCTGGCCAAGCGGATTGGCAGACTTCACACACCTTTGAGAACGTTATGGAGAACTCTCAGGCATGCAGGTTTCCTCACGATGTTTTCCTTCACCGTTAAAGCAAGTGATATTTAAATACTTAAAACGCACATAACTCCGAAAAGTTAGAGGTGCGTGCCCCGGGATCGAACCCACGACCTCCGATTAGAAGTCGGTCGTCCTAACCACTAGGCTATCACAACTAGCTAACTAGCCAATTACGCAGGAAATATTATATGTGTGTGCGCACACACAGGTGACACTTTATATCATCTAGTCTAGAAATCCCTACAAGAGACTCATGTTCAACAGAGGACCACCATCGGTTAAGACGATGCAACAAGATCTATCTATACATATAATAAAATCGTAGACTTGCCGTATCTGTACATTGAAAATTTTTGCAAAATAATAACTGCGGGATGTTAGGGATAAGTAATAGAACGTAAAAAAGCTATTTTTGAAATTTTTGTCTGTTTATCTGTTTGTCTGTATGTTTGTGCGCGCATCACGCAAAAACTACTGAATGGATTAAAACGAAACTTCGCACGATTTAAGTTCATACTACGGAGTAACATAAAGGATACTTTTTATCCCGAAATTCAGCACGGTTCCCTAAGGAGAAGGGATGAAAGTTAAAAAGTGTATTTAGCTGTAATTCAATAACGCGTAGTCCGATTTCATTCATTCTTTTTTTGTTAGAAAGTAGATACTTTAGAGATTACCGACTAATCTTTAAAAGGCTGGATCGATTTTTATGGGACTTTCACTGGCGGATGTTTACATTTTGATCTACCTAAACATCCACCAGTGAACTTTTAACAGTTTTTAGCATGATATGAGCTCAAAGGAGCTTAGGAAAAACAAAATGATTCCTACGGGATTCTTAAAAACCAATATATGTCCACGCGAACGAAGTCGCGGGTGTCCGCTTGTGCAAAATAAATACGTAGGTAGGTATAAAGTAAACTATGCGGTGCAGTGACTAAGTAACTATTGAATACAATGTATCACTTCATTAGCGCGGTTGTTAAAACGCTTTAACAATGACAGCGCTAATGAAACAATAACGATTAGTTAATTATGTATTATCTTAAAATACTACTTCTATAATTGAAGAAAAACGGAAACAAGTAGATAATATAAATTAAAAATTTAAAAACCCCCGACATTCGCCATTTTGTGGCAGCGGCCATCTTGGATTTGCAATAGTGCTATTCTAGACTAGTCAAGCCCTTTCATTTGATACCCATATTAAGGGAGTTGTGAAATAATATGTAATCCGCCATTTTGTAGCGGCGGCCATCTTGGATTGATTTTCGTGAAACATAGCTTTGTTAGCTATGTTTCACGAAAATCAATCCATCCCTTTCGAATAATTCACCTTTCAAACGAAAAAACCGCATTCAAATCAGTTCACCTGTTTGAGCGCTACAGGGGAACAGACAGACACACACACACTCACACACAGACACGTGAAAATTATAGCACCCCGTCGTTTTTGCGTCGGGGGTTAAAAAGAGGCAATTAGGTATCCTATCTATCTGCGACAAATGGATTTATGTCCGAGTACGACGGATGTATGTATAAGTTCGTAATAGTGACCTGCAAGAAAGTTTTCTAAGTATAATACTATTCATCATAATATTCTTAATATAAAATTACCAGTAAGATTTCCATCCAATCATAATGGTGATTAAGTAACAAGATCCTTATTAGGCGGATTGCCATATAAAATATCTTATATTAGCAACAGCAAATGGGCGTTTCAGTAATACAACATTAAGGACTTGGACATATACAACGCGCTACGCCAACGTGTCCAACTCTCTTAGGGCCTGTTCCATGACAAGCGGTTAAAGTAACGTAACGATTAATTATGGTTAAACAACAAAGAATAAACAAGTGACTTCTGACTTATTCATTTAAAAGTGGCTTAATTACGGTGGTCTCACTTTAATCTTAACCATACGTTAACCGCGTGCTTTATAATTCAACTCAGGCACAAAGCACACCAACGGAGTGGAGTTGTGACGTTTCTTATAATGCTAACAACTTAAACTCAGCTTTTTCACTTTGACTTAAGGTTGTAAACAAAACAAAGTACGAACCGCGCTCGGGCGCGTCCGTACGCGGTTCGTGTTTTGTGTTCGTGTTATAACGAATAAACGGCGTTGGTATACCACATGATGCGCTGCAGCCACCAGCCAGCGCTGGTGCGTCACGCGTCGCGGCCGCTGCGCGTTGCGTCTGACCAAGGCCCAGGCCTTAATAACGGAACACAGCGCCTCCTTGAGGAAATTACCAAGTACAACGCCAACTATATTATACATGTCCGGTTTTATAATAAGGACCTTATTCGTATTAATAAGCGCCTATTCCTGCCTGGATGAGTTTAAGAGTCGTTT
The DNA here is from genome assembly GCA_920104075.1 of Melanargia galathea. Classification (NCBI taxonomy): domain Eukaryota; kingdom Metazoa; phylum Arthropoda; class Insecta; order Lepidoptera; family Nymphalidae; genus Melanargia; species Melanargia galathea. The sequence continues at coordinate 32,205,038 of OV049855.1, read as the reverse complement.
AATGGTTACTTAAAGCCTCCTCAGTGAAGATTTAAAATTTTCACCCTCAACCAGTTAAGATTTCATCAACTTTACATGGCAGCTCATTAAGAGATTTAATGATAATTAGTAAATTACTCACTAGATATAATTTAAGAATGTCTCTGATGAATGCGACAGAAAATCCCTACTTCTTAATATTAACTTGTATACTTGTATGTATTGGTTTGTTGATTGATTTTCCCTTCAATCAATTGGCAAAATAGCTACGAATTGATGTGATTTTCAACATGATTATAGTATTAGTTGAGGACTTAGTCGGAAATCGAAGAGATACCACGGGAGTAAAAAAAACTAACACCATGCAAATGAGTGCAGAAACTACCTAATTTGTTACTATGACACCAGGGTCATTAGAAGGACAAGTAATGACACGGAAGACTTCAGTGCGGGCAACGTATGAGGTAAGACGTACTGCCCGTATTCCCCGCATGCGTCAACGTATACGTAGTCCCAGTAGTGTATATCTAACCTGTAGGTAAAAATCTAAAAACTGTCATACTCGTGGTTCAAATGCCTATGCAGGCTATGGTAATGATCTTTAAGGCACGGTTGTCAAGCAAGTATTTATGAAAGCAGCTGATGAATTCGTTTTCATGTACTATATAGCAGCTCTATAAAAATGCTGACAACCTGTCAATCTAAACGTGACTATTACTTCAATTAATAGCACGCGGATTGTAGCAAATAGGGTTGCCTCAAATCTCAAAGAAGACATTTTTAAAGATGTCTTCATTTAAAATCTTAGGATCTCTTTTAACTTTTACTCTTGATAGTTGGATAAGTTTAAATTTAAAAAAAAAACTTTCCAAAAATTACCACCAAGGGCGTCGCCAAGGGGGTGCAGGTATGGGGAGTTGAACCCCCTAGAGAATTGAAAAAAATATAGCTAACTGCAACCAAAGTCCTAATTCACTAACTACTTACTACTTTTCCCATCCTCCATATCATATCAACTTGCCCCCCCCCCTGCTCATCAACTGGCGACATTCTTGTATACCACCTTCGGCTTTTTAATGTCCCATTGCTGGGCACTGGCCTCCTCTCTCACAGAAGATGGGGATTCTAAGGGCTTAGACCTGTCACGCTGCTCAATTACGTGTTGGCGCTCATAGTATACAAATGAATAGAGTTGAAGTGGCAACCCTGCTTCAAGGACACAAACAGAAGAAATAATTGAAGCGTATGTTAAAGAAGAGGCTACTTGATAGTTGATAGGTTAAGCGTCGACGATCTACCACTATTGGACATAATTATATAACTGCGGACACCCGTGTGTTCAGCGGGTCAATGACACTACACGCTAGGCAATACAAACTATGGTACGGCAGCCACCGAACAAAATTTTTTGTGATTAATAACAAGCTGAATTTTCGTGAGTAGGTTCGTTTCGACGAGATGACCAACTTTTTTATCTATGAAAATTCTCGATGGAGGTAGCTTCTCCAGTGGGGAGGTGTTAAAAATTTCGATTCGCTCGGGTGGGAAATCGTTCCACTAAAGTAGAACTATATGGCCATTTCATTATACAAGTATTTATTAGGCTGCATACAAAAAATCAGGTGATTAGTAATAATATTCTACAGCGTCCTCCACTCTGAATATTTCCAAACAATGAGGTTATAAAAATGATTAAACATTATTAATAACTAGCTGATTTTTTCTATGCAGCTTAGTAAATACTTGTTTAATGAAATGGCTACATAGTCCTACAAATTTAGTGGAACGATTTCCCACCCGAGTGAATCGAAATTTTTAACACCTCCCCACTCGAGAAGCTACCTCCATCGAGAATTTTCATAGATAAAAAAGTTGGTCGGCTCGTTGAAACGAACCTACTCACGAAAATTCAGCTTGTTATTAATCACTAAAAATTTTGTTCGGCGGCTGCCGTACTACTAGTTATTATAAAGCTATACGTCACACTAAATTTTTTTCGAATTGACCATTAATATAAGAAAAGTTGCCGAGGAAAAATTCATTTAAACTTCGAATAAAGATTTTTTTGGAAAGCTACGTTCACGTATAGGATAATAGCTAAAATGCGCGAGTCCGTCACGTGGATTTAGGTTTTTAAAAGTCCCATGGGAACTCTTCGATTAGCCTTGTCACTCATTATGCAATCTTATACGTGCCTGTAGAAGTCCCGGCAGATTTAGTTCAGCCTTTAGGAAGATAGTTAAGCTCTTCAAACAAAATTTTAAAAACATGTGTAACAATATTCACATACCGGGAAAATAAACAGTTCCTGTGGGAAAGCACGCTATTTTTTAAGCATTAAAAGTGTGCTTTCAATCAATAACGCCTTAAAAGAGCTACGGATTGACCTGATTTTTTGCAATAAGTACTTAGTTAAAAACTTGAATAATGACAAAGGCTACAAATATAAATAGTAGAGAAATAAAAAGTTCCCGCGGGATAGCATGGTTTAAATAAACCTAAATCCACGCAGATGAAGTCGTGGGTAAAAGCAATTCGTAAAGTAATGAATAGGTAGAAACAATTCAGCTACTAGATTATGCTCATAGAACCATCATTACCAATACAAAGAACTATTCCAACTTCACGTATTTCAATGTTGGAATTTAAAAGGAATCCCATGAAAAATTGAGGCGTTAATCTCGACGACGTGATTTCCTTTCATTCACGACAATTCTCGGAATTTCTGACGTAGGTACCTAACCATCATAAATTTTCTTCTACCCTGGTGGTATTCTCCACATAGCTGGCATATCTAAAAAGCTCTCAAATCACTGCTTTTAAAACACTTTTAACAATGTAACCGTATAGTCCAGATTTGATTGAGTTATTTTGAATTTTTATAAAGAGTTGTCACATGAGCGTCTTTTTGAACCAAATTTTTATCGTGTCTCTTAAAAAAATTATCGCCTTTTTTTCACCTGCTTTACATACAAATTAAAGGAGATATGTGATGATGTTTTTGTATACAAATTAAATGGCCACAGCGGCCAATCTCAGACTAGCCAACTACGCAGCTTATATTGTATCTAGTATGAAACTTTTTGTCGAGCAACTGTTGCTAGTGTCGACATCATTTAAATTTGCTCTAAGTGAGGATGAACACTTTTTAATAGGTAATTATTTATAGAACATACAGAACGAACCCCACTCCGGTAAGGTAAAGTAGTCTGCTAATTTATTGTAAGCGTTCTGATAATTCCGTTCAGTTCCGACAATGATAAAATACTTTACTATATTTTGAGAATTTTTGTTGCAAGTTACTTACTCTATATACTATAATTTATTCGATACTGAAACCAAAAGTGCAAGTTTTTAGGGTTCCGTACCAAAAGGGTAAAAAGGGAGCCCTATCAATTTCACCTGCTATCTGCCTGTCTGTCTGTTCATCCGCCGGTCACAGGTCTCTAGCTCGTAGACAAAATGAGTTACAAATCCGATTTGGTATAAAACATTGAGCCAAAACCAAATATTGAATTAAAAATTGAATTAAATTATTTTTTAGGGGATTTTCCATACATGGAAAAGGAGCTGGAAAAATTCGCCGTTTTTTTTTTTTTTTTCATTTTTGTCTGTCTGTATCTTGGCCACGCATCATGTTGAAACTACTGAATGAATTCAAATGAAACTTGGCATGATTTGAGATCATACTACTAGGTAGGACATAGGATACTTTTTATTCCGAACTAGATGATGCCCACGGCTTCGCCCGTGTGGATTTAGGTTTTTAAAAATCCCGTGGGGACTTTTGATTTTCCAGAACAAAATGTATAGCCTATCTGTAGTAGCTCGTCCCCAGAACGGTCAAATCCCGTGGGATCCCTACGCTTTCGGTTAAAAAAGTAGCCTATGTTACTCCCTGGTTAATTCTCTACTTGTATGTGAAAGTCCCGTCAAAATCGGTTCAGCCGTTCCGAAGATTAGCCCGTTCAAACAGACAGACAGACAGACAGACAGACAAAAATTTTAAAAACGTGTGATTCGGTTATGGTACCGTTCAAATAACCATATGAGCTTAATATGAGGTAGTTATTTCGAAATTACAGACAGACACTTCAATTTTATTTATTAGTATAGATTGGTACTTTTAATTGGTACTTCCAAGGTCCAATATCAATTTAAATAACCGACAGTTCCTAAATCCCATTAGTTTTGGGGATCAGGTCCCCTACAGTATCAGGATTGAGGAGTTTGAATCCAAATTTTTTGTAGGACAGTGTCGCAATGTTTCTCTATCGATTAAAAAAAAATACGCAAATCGGTTCAGAAATCTCGGAGATATCGGTGTACATAGGTAGAAAAACACAACTCCTCCTTTTTTAAAGTCGGTTAAAAAAGTAGCCTATGTTACTCCCTGGTTAATTCTCTACTTGTATGTGAAAGTCCCGTCAAAATCGGTTCAGCCGTTCCGAAGATTAGCCCGTTCAAACAGACAGACAGACAGACAGACAGACAGACACAAAAATTTTAAAAACGTGTGATTCGGTTATGGTACCGTTCAAATAACCATATGAGCTTAATATGAGGTAGTTATTTCGAAATTACAGACAGACACTTCAATTTTATTTATTAGTATAGATTGGTACTTTTAATTGGTAAGTACTTCCAAGTTCCAATATCAATTTAAATAACCGACAGTTCCTAAATCCCATTAGTTTTGGGGATCAGGTCCCCTACAGTATCAGGATTGAGGAGTTGGAATCCAAATTTTTTGTAGAACAGTGTCGCAATGTTTCTCTATCGATTAAAAAAAAAATACGCAAATCGGTTCAGAAATCTCGGAGATATCGGTGTACATAGGTAGAAAAACACAACTCCTCCTTTTTTGAAAGTCGGTTAAAAAAGTAGCCTATGTTACTCCCTGGTTAATTCTCTACTTGTATGTGAAAGTCCCGTCAAAATCGGTTCAGCCGTTCCGAAGATTAGCCCGTTCAAACAGACAGACAGACAGACAGACAGACAGACAGACAGACAGACAGACACAAAAATTTTAAAAACGTGTGATTCGTTTATGGTACCGTTCAAATAACCATATGAGCTTAATATGAGGTAGTTATTTCGAAATTACAGACAGACACTTCAATTTTATTTATTAGTATAGATTGGTACTTTTAATTGGTAAGTACTTCCAAGTTCCAATATCAATTTAAATAACCGACAGTTCCTAAATCCCATTAGTTTTGGGGATCAGGTCCCCTACAGTATCAGGATTGAGGAGTTGGAATCCAAATTTTTTGTAGGACAGTGTCGCAATGTTTCTCTATCGATTAAAAAAAAATATACGCAAATCGGTTCAGAAATCTCGGAGATATCGGTGTACATAGGTAGAAAAACACAACTCCTCCTTTTTTGAAAGTCGGTTAAAAAAGTAGCCTATGTTACTCCCTGGTTAATTCTCTACTTGTATGTGAAAGTCCCGTCAAAATCGGTTCAGCCGTTCCGAAGATTAGCCCGTTTAAACAGACAGACAGACAGACAGACAGACAGACAGACAGACAAAAATTTTAAAAACGTGTGATTCGGTTATGGTACCGTTCAAATAACCATATGAGCTTAATATGAGGTAGTTATTTCGAAATTACAGACAGACACTTCAATTTTATTTATTAGTATAGATATAGATTTCAACACGGTACCTTTGGGAAAGGAAATAAAAGCCAAAATCTATATTCGTAGTCGGATTTTTAATTCGATGCAGTAAACTGATGTATCGTGGGTTGCAATATTTGACGAAAAAAATAATAATAGTGGACATGGTAAAAGTGAATGACTTAAATGATTCTCATCGTCATATACATGTATAGACCGGTCAAATTAGACTAAACAATAGGGTAATTGTGGGTTTTGGTAGGATTGTTCAAAACACATAGAATGATATTTTACTGTATTATTACTTATACATATACATATTATTAAGTATGACGATTACAACTCTTTCAACTTGAAAAAAGGTGAATTAGTTGGAAGTGGTCCAAGACGGCCGCCGCCACAAAATAGCAGATAACATATTTTTCCACAACTCCCTCAATATTGGCATCAAACGATAAGGCTTGACTAGTACTATACAAATCCAAGATGGCCGCCACCACAAGATGGCGAATGTCAGGGATTTTTTCAATTTTTAATTTTTACTTGTTACCATTAAGACTTTGAGAGGTTACGTCCTGCTGGAGGTGGCGGGGGTGGTGCGGGAGCCCGGTAATATTTATTAAAGATTTCGTTCCACAGTGAACATCTCTCTTTTAACAGAGATCCTCGAAGTTCTGGATTCTTTTTTAGAGCCATATGTGGCGACCAATCTGCGCCTACGGGTGGCCAAGGTGGCACTTTGGAACTTTCAGGTTTTCTGTAATAATAACGTATGAAGGGTGAAATAGAGGTAAAATATCACAAATATTAAATATAAATTAAAATCGGAATCATTATGTTATGATTATTGTTGTATTGTAATATTATAAAATAAATAATTTTAAGAAAATAACATAATGACGAGATAAGACTTTTCCTACTAGTTACGTATATATGTACATCTTACTTACTTAGCATCTTTACTAATCTTTAAATCTAAAACATTTAATATAATTCAACATTATATATTAACTAGATTGATATATGTTATTCATGAAATGAGATTTTTGTCAATCTTCTACGATTTATTTTTAACGAGTTTTATAACGAGTAATGAAAGGTTGATGTCACATAATGGCTTACTTACCCAGTATTTATAAAATTTCCCCAAAGTTCTCTCATTATATGTTTCATCATTCTTAAGTCATCGGATACAAATGCTTCATCTAATGATGATGTCATATTGCTTCCATCCATTAATGGTTTTAACTGTGAGCAATGTTCTGCTCCACTTACATTTGTATGTGGGACCACTGGTGTAGTGTCGTCCACAAAAGAGTACTCGTATAAATATATCTGATTATTACCTGCTTTCAACTGAAGGCTTATAGATCTTAATACTGGACAAGCAAAGAAAACATCTGTGAAGTAGTCAACATAATCTAATACAGTTTCATCACTAACATCTTGGTCACCGAAATAAAACTTTTTAATTTTTTTAGCCACTGCTTCTTTTTCTTTTTCAGATTTGAATTGTAAGCCAGCTGGCAAAAATTCATCAAATTTACTATTCATTTTATTTTTCCACGAATCAAATATATCAATTTGCATCAACCCATCCATATTTGTGAAACCGAATAACATAGGAAGTTTCTCGAAATCTCCCTTTTTTAAAATGTCAAGAGGACTGTCTTCTAGGAATCTCTCTTCGCCGATATCTCGTTCAATACAAGGTGACATTAGAAAGGTGGAGTCTGTTCTATAATTAACATTCCCTGATTGTAGAAATTCATATGAAACACTTTGATAAAAGTCTTGTAACTTATAAATGTTATCTTCGCCATCATATCGCAACAGCTTGGCATATTCTTTGGCGTTCTCTATGGGATCTACTTGGACACTGTAAGGAGATAGGCTGGAGCCACTGTGAGGCATAACTTTTTTGAACAAACCTTTTGCCATTTTTGATATCGTCAGAAGATCGACCGAGGTTGAACCAGCACTGCAGCCTGCTATTGTGACATCATCAGGGTTGCCACCAAAGCTTGCAATATTTTTCTTTACCCAGCGTAAAAGTGCCACTTGATCTTTCATTCCGGCATTTCCGGGTGCTTCTTTTGTGCCTAAGCATAGAAAACCGTGCACTGCAAGCCGATAATTAAATGTGACTGCAATTATTTTTTTGCTACTAACCAATTTTTTGGGTGTATTAAAATTTCCGTGACCAATAATAAATCCTCCGCCATGGAAGAAAACAACTACTGGAAGATTTTTTTCGTTCGTACTTGGTACAAAAATATTAGCGATGAGGCAATCTTCTTGCATGACTTTTTTACCGATCATAATTATAGGCGCAGGAATTTGTGGGCAAATAATTTTCGTATTTACAGCTTCCAAAGTCTCGAACCATATTGGCGATGGCAACGGTGCCTGAAAAAATGAATTAAAAAAAAAACTAGCTGACCCCCGCAACTTCGTTCGCGTGTTTCTCTTTGCTATAAACCTCACGGAGCCCGAGACCTTTCCAACGAATGCAAAACCGTGGAAATCGGTTCGTGCGTTCTGGAGTTATAGCGTCAGGAAGGAAAACCCGACTTATTTTTATATAGTAGATTATTTATTTCATAGCGACCGGATGTCATAGCGCGCGTCGCTATGAAATAAATCGCGTTAAGGTGGGTCCAAATATGTATCACTTGTCCGATCCGATAACCGTATCCGTATCAGCGTATCACGTATCAAGCCCCGTATTGTGGACGCCTTGCTTTGCTCCTTATCCGTATCTTAACAATAGTACATTTTACAGTACCTTTGATGATCGGACAAAAACCGACACGAAATGGGTCGGGCCGTATCATAACGGCGTATCGAGATCGCGTATAAAGATACGCGTATCAACACCCGTCCACATATGCGATCATGATACGCGTCGGCGATACGGATACGGTGATCGGATCGGGCAAGTGACACATATCTGGACCCACATTTATCCATACAAAACGTGAGTAAACCGTGCGTGTTAACATGAGGCCTAAGGCTGAGTGAAAGAAGTTGTTAATTTTATTTATTTATTTAAGAGCGAATCATTAATGGTCCGGCAGCCGAGGAACAAATTTTTAGTGATTAATAACAGGCTGAATTTTCTTAAGTAAATATCGTCATTACGACGTTACGACCAAGTTTATTATCTACTAGCTGACCCCCGCAACTTCGTTCGCGTAGATATATATAGGTTTTTACATAGGATCGGATTGGATCCCATAATTCTTTTATGTACCTAAACTAAATGTAGCCTAAGTTACTCCTTATAACATTGAAAGTTCCATTAAAATCGATCCAGCCATTTCGCAGATTAGCTGGAATAAATAGACAGACCGATAAACATAAATTTAAACGCACACCAGTTTAAAATAAGCCGTACTTTCAAAGATCCGGGTCCCAAGAAATTTTATCCCAATACTGAGGGTTGTAATGTCTGTCATTTCTGAACTAAAAAACCTGTGACCGTGAAATATTTACGGGACAATATATAAAGTACTACCTTTCTAACAAAAGAAGAATTAGTGAAATCGAACAACGCGTTAAAGAATTACAGCTAAATACACGTTTTACCTTTCATCCCCTCTCCCAAGGGAATCGTGCTGAATTTCGGGATAAAAAGTATCCTATGTCCTACCTCGGAGTATAAACTAAAATCGTACCAAGTTTCATTCGAATCCATTCAGTAGTTTCGGCGTGATGCGCGGCCAAGATACAGACAGACAGACAGACAGACAGACAGACAGACAGACAAAAATGAAAAAAATTGCAGTTTTGGCTTCAGTATCGATTACAGAGTGCCCTCCGATAAAAAATTTCAAAATATCTTCAATGTACAGAATTGGATCTGTTACAGTTTTATTTATAGAAGATAGATGAAAATTCTCGATGGAGGTAGCTGTAGGGTAGATGTAGGGGGTATATAAATTATTTCCAATAACTACCCAACATACCATGGATTGCAAAAAAACTCAAAATCTGAAAAAAAAACTACCAAAACACCAAAGATTTCCAAAAAGTACCAAATTCTTTCTGTTTTATTTGTAAATAGGCGAAGCATTTGAAGTTCTTCATTTGAACAAACCTAGAAGCTTGCAAATGGGTATCTTGAAATCAAAGTTCAAACCCTTTTACAGAAAATATATTTACCTTGAACCTATCGGTTCCACTAGGGGCCTTTGCATAAGGAACACCGTAGTATACGAAGACGTCTTCATTAGGGTCCTTATAACCTCGTATGGGGCCTGAATCTATACGCACCAACCGTGATGCACTCTGTTCTCTCACTGAGGAGCTGACTACAGCGAATAAGTAACATGCAACTACGTACAACCACATCATAATGACTACTTTAACCAGCATTCTGCGTAATGTTTAAATAAGTGTTAAATTACTTACACTGACAAAACATGTTCCATTTAGGCTTATATTTTGGACTATATAGCGGATGCCCGCGACTTCGTCCGCGTGGATATAGGCTTTTAAAAATCCCGTGGGAACTCTTGGTTTATCCTAAGCTTTTTTAAGCTCATACGTTGCTAAAAACTGTTAAAATTTTATTATAAATTAAAATGGAACTACAAAAATTAGTAGGTAAGGTTTTCTTACTGGTTATCGTCTATTTAGTAGAGTTGCTGAGTTAGAAAATATATGTTCTATAAAAAAAATACTTGTTAGAATATACTCCTAGTATAGTCTATTTTCATTGCATGTTAGTATTTTTTTAGTCAGATACATAACTGTTTTTTTTTAATCCTAATAAAAAGCTGAAAATGCCGATTTCCCCGGTCATCGTACACTAAATCTAGTTATCGTCCACCTTTGTACCTGTTATCGTCCACTACTTTGTATGAGAAATTTAGTATGGAAAAGTATGCAGGTATAAGTGAACATGTAATAATAACATCACTTTAGTATTTGTTTTATGTCTATATAAATTAAAATGAACTGCCTGTCTGTCTTTTCGAAATATCCAGGTTTTTATTGGTAGACTCCTGTTTACCTACTTGTACATTATGAAAGCCACATAACCATTTATGAAAAAATATTTTTCTTTTTTGCGTCTATTTGGAATACTTTTAAAAAAAATATAATCAGCCGATTTCCACAATCGGCTGATTATATTTTTTTTTGTTATTTTTGCATCATTTCCTTCAAAATAGAAAACAATTCAACCACCTTCGAGATTCGAGAAGGTCAAGATAATTTTTTTTTTTTGCTTTTCGCAACTTTGTAACGCTCCCATTCTCGTACGTTACGTTCAAATAGTCTGATTTTTTAAATATACTTTTCTTAGCTCGTGATTAACCCACCCACCATATCTTAATCTGGCGTTTCTGAGTATTTCTGTCCATCATTTTTTTATTTTGCGCGCGGCTCTATTTAAAGGGCTTATATATGGTAGAGGGTACTCAGCAGGATGCAAGATGCCTCGCCTCTCTTATCTTAATCTGATGCGCTCGAGTAAATCCAAAAATCCTCTCTTGGGCTCTCCTACTATTTGAGACTCTCAACGTTGACGTCGCGTCAACGCGACGTTGTCGCTGCGCAGACGTTGGAGAAACGCGAACGCTCGCAAAACGCCAGTGGGATAGCGGCCTTAGTCCTAAATCCTAGAGTGAGTTGCTGTTATCCATAGAAGATTTTTGTTCTCTATCTCCGATAATATTTATCAGATCTTCATCAAAATAAGACAAAAAATACCTGATTTTATCTAATAAAGAAATAATTATTAAAATTAGTTCAAATTTGACTTAGTGAAGTAAAATCAATAAAAACTTTCATCCCCTATCCTGGAGGAACTAAAAATTATTTTTTATCAGGATAAAAACTACCTTATTATATTGACCCAGAGTATCAACTACCACTGTACCCATTTAAATCCGTTCAGTAGTTTCAGCTTGATGCGCATACAGAAAGACAGACAGACGGACAGACAGACAAAAATGAAAAAATAACAGTTTTGGCTTCAATATCGATTATAGAGTGCCCTCCAGAGAAATTTTTCAAAATATCTTTAATGTACAGAATTTGACCTCTTACAGTTTTATTATAAGTATAGATAACGAGGACTAATTAACGCTTACTCGTTTTCAATTAATCGGTACTTTATATTTTATCTAAACATTAGTGCTTAACCTCAATGTACCTAACATGCGATAGTTATAAGGTAAATAAATAGCAAACAAAAATGTATAAAGCCATAAAACATATCTATTATCTAGGATCCAAACATATATAATAATCGGAAAGTATCTGTCTATTTGTTTTCATGCCTAAACCGCCAAATTAATTTTGATGAATTTTAGTATAGAGATAAACTGGACTTTGGGAGTTCCAACAAAACTACCGTCGCGAACGCATCGTAAAACTGTCGCTCCGCATTAAAGTCATTAAATCTATAGAAATACGTATTTTAAAGATGGAAATAATAAGTGAATTGGTGAATTAATATATTGTGGCTTGTTTCAATATCGTAATACACAAACTGAACATAACAAGTTGAGTTTAAAGTGCACGTATTTGATGTGTATTCGTAACCGATCACGTCTGTATTTAATGCACCGAACCAAAGTGATTGTTTCTACATTTTAATAATATCCTTAAGCGATGAAGCTCTTTAATAAGCAAGATATTTGAGAAAATGATGCTCAACCAACTGCTTTTGCACTTTAATTTAAATAAATTACTTCACTCTGAGCAGTATGGTTTCACTAAGGGTCGTTCTACAACCGATGCGGCCGCAAGGCTGTTACGGCATATTTTCGATGCATGGGAGAAATCACAGAATGCCATTGGTATTTTCTGTGATTTGTCAAAAGCATTCGATTGCGTTGATCATGAGACTCTCTTACGAAAATTAAGCCACTATGGTATTAAAGAAACTGCACTCAGTCTTATTGCCTCTTATCTCAGTGATCGCATACAGAGAGTATGTATCAATGATGTTAAGTCGTCCGGATCAGCCTCAGTAATGGGTGTCCCCCAAGGCTCTATTCTGGGTCCATTCATGTTTCTGGTTTATATTAATGATTTACCACATTTTGTCAAAAATGCTTGCGATATTGTACTATTTGCTGACGACACGTCTTTGATTTTTAAAGTCGATAGGACTAAGGACAATTTTGACGATGTAAATAATACATTATCTCAAGTTTCACACTGGTTTACTACAAACAATCTACTTTTGAATGCAAAAAAAACCAAGTGTGTCGAGTTTCTATTGCCCAATACAAGGGTTACTAGCAAAAATTTAAAGATAAGTGGTGAGCCATTGAAAACTGAGGACACAACTGTGTTCTTGGGAATAACCCTAGATGCAAAGCTTCAATGGGGCACCCATATAGCAACACTTGCTGGCAAGCTCAGCTCTGCTGCTTACGCTGTTAGGAAGATTCGACAGATAACAGATATAGAAACTGCAAAAATTGTTTATTTTGCATATTTCCATAGTATTATGTCGTATGGACTCATACTATGGGGTAAAGCGGCTGATATTTAAAAAAATTTCGTTTTACAAAAAAGGGCAATTCGCGCAATTTATAATTTAAAACCGCGGGATTCCCTTCGAGAGAAATTTAAAGAAATAGGTATTCTTACGGTAGCTTCTCAATATATCTATAACAATATAATTTTTGTTAGGCAAAACATTCACAGTTACATTAAAAAGTGCGAATTACACGACAGGCAATTAAGAAATAGAAATAGGCTCGTGATTCCTCAGTTACGCCTCAAAAGGGTCCAAAGGTCATTTGTGGGAATGGGCGTAATGTTCTATAATAAAATTCCACAAGCAATCTTAGACTTGCCTTTACACAAGTTTAAGAACTCTATTAAAAATATGCTCATAAAAAAAGCATATTATACAATTGAAGATTATATAAATGATAAAAAAGCATGGAGCAATTTCTCAATGACAGGTTGCTTGGAAACAATCTAAGAAAATTTAACTCATGTCTTAAAACGAGTATTTGATTATTGGTGTTCAATTCGATGCTTTGATCATGGGTAGCCTAAGTATGTCACGCTCTCTTTAAACATTTCTGTGGTGGTGTCGTGTGGTGCGGGTTGTTACGTTCCCTCGAATATGGTTGAGCGAAGCAATGGCTGGATCATGCGTCATGCTCGTGAACGGGTGCCACCGTCGGAAATGGGGCTACTTTTGTCTGCCCTTCTTCACATGTGTAGAATTGTAAGCACCATTCCGAACCTGTGGTAGATTCATTTGTCGATTCGTAAAGGCTTCCGAAAGTTTGTCTGAATAAAATTATGATTACTTATATAAATGATAAAAAGGCGTGGATTTGACTCGTTCCAGCAATGCGCGAGACGGCAATTCAATCATGTACTTAACATAAAATTGTTATATTGATATTGTAAATTTGGAAAAGAGCAACCGCCGAGTTTCTTGCTGGTTCTTCTCGGTTGGAACGGCATTCCGAACCAGTGGTAGATTCATCTGACTATTCAAAAGCACTTGTAAAAGTTTATTTGAATAAAAAACTTTTCTATTCTATTCTATTCTATTCTAAATACGTTTAGCAGTGAAATATATTAAGGATATTTGCACAGTGTGGACTAACATACTAGTTATTCATAAACTTTTATCTACCTACCGTCAGCTAGAACTATCGATATCAACACTACGTATAGTCCGGGAGCCGGTGATACCGAGTACCAGTCGTGGTGAAATCGAACAATTTCATAGCTAAGCTGCGTGATTCGTTTCTTTTGATTGAGATTTTTACTACATTTAACGCTATTTTGAAGATAATTAATTGTGAAATAAATCTAAAAAAAAACTATTTTAAAGTGTTGCAGCTGCATAATTTGGACGTTTATACCTATCATTGCAAATTTTTATTCTACCACAACTTAGAATAACTTGTGTAAATTACTTACAAAAGTTGTATTAAGCTAAGCTTAATTATCCAGTTCTCTATTCAAATCTAGTTTGATCTTTGAATGAATGAATCTTGAAATATCTTTATAAATCTAGTTATGTTAGTATAATATAAAGTTTAAATTATATTGGGATATAAGATACGTAAAGATATAATTTTAAAATATCTTATGAATCTAGTTTAATCGTAATTAAAAAACCATTTACAACATATAGACACTGCCTCTTACATACATACATAATACATATACATAATTACATCTTTACCTACCAAATTTGTCTTTAAAATTTTATAATGTCTCAGTCAAGTACGTCTAGCAGAGGAGCAAGGAAGGCTGTTGATTCTAAAACCAGTAAGAAAGCGGAGACAATGAGAAAAAAAGTCCTCACTAAAGCGATGATGGAAGAGGTGAGTCAATCGGACACAAGTGAAAGTGATACGCAACAAACAAAAACCAGCCACTCTGGCAGAGCTTCGATTGGTGAGCCTACCCAACAATCGATGGCGACATTACCAGCCACAGCAAACCGACTGTTCCTGGAGGCAAAAGAAGAAATAGAAAAATCCGCAGACGTAGAAGTGTCCACTAAGGAGAAAGTTTTGGGAAATTTGGCGGCAATGTACGAAATAATACTGCGCTTGAGTGAATCGCGACAGACTCTCCAAATACAAATTGAGAAAGGACGCACAAATACCACAACCCAAGTGCTAGAAAAAGAACGAGAGTACGCGAGCCGTCTAGTGGAACTAGCAGAGGGTGTTAAAACTATGGATGTTCGTCCTTCAGTTAATGAAATCTTAACTGAAGTAAAATCCTTGCGTCAACTCATCGTTTTTGATGTTCTCGATCAATTATCTAATAACCAGCAACAGCAACTGCCACAAACTGCTGAAATCACCAAACAGCTACAAGAATCAAGTACCAAACTAGCAGAGATAATTGAAGAAAGTAAAAGACATACTACGTACGCAGAGATGGCTGCCCGTCCAGTAGAAAGGCCAAATCACTCTATAATAGTTTCATCCAAAGTTGAAAAAGATACGAGTGAAGATGTCTTCAATAAAATACGAGGAGCTGCTAATGCACGTATGAGTGGTGTCAAAGTAGAACGTATAAGGAAGGCAAAAAATCAAAAGGTAGTCATAAGCTGTTCTTCAAAAACTTCTTTAAATGACCTTAAGGATAAATTGAAAACAGATGACAACCTAAAGATTGATGAGGCCAAAAACAAAGATCCACTCATAATAATAAAAAATGTTCTAATGTACAACACTGATGAGGACATTCAAACTTCACTAAAGACCCAGAATAAAGAGATCCTGAAAGATATTCCAGATGCAGACTACAGGGCAATAGTTAAATATCGACGCAAAGCAAGAAACCCCCATGAATGCCATGCTATATTACAAGTTTCACCAAAGGTATGGAAAGCACTAACTTCAACAGGACGAATACACATTGACCTTCAGAGATGCACAGTGTTCGATCAATCACCATTAGTGCAATGCACTAGATGTCTTGGGTATGGACACGGTAGGAAAATGTGTAAGGATACTTTAGACCGCTGCAGCCATTGCGCTGGAGCACACCTTCGTGCTAACTGCCCAACATGGGTAATCGGCGATGTTCCATGTTGTAGAAACTGTCATATGGCTAAGCTTCAAAGTACGGATCACAGCGCCTTTGACAGAGAGTGCCCTATACGTAAAAAGTGGGACACTATAGCGCGCTCCAGCGTCTCATACTGTTAGCCATAGTACTAAACGGAATCTCGGTTGTACAGGCAAATCTACAAAGAAAAAAATTAGCCACACAAGAGCTCCTTAATGAAGCAGTGGGCAGAAAGGCAGACATCTCCCTTGTACAGGAACCCTATGTAGGAGCGGATGGCTTTGTTAAACAATATAATGGAATCAGAGTGGTTCAGAGGACTCTGGGGCGAACTAAACCAGTAAAGGCGGCAATATTTATCCATAACGATAAGGTAGAAATGTACGAGGATCCGACATTGACAACGGAAAATATAGCCTATGTCGGCATCAAAACTAAAAATCGAATACTTAACCTATTATCGGTTTATTTCGAGGTTGATGAACCTCTTGAACCATATCTGAACCATATAAAAGCAATAGTCAAAAAAGTACATACTAGGAACCTGATACTGGGGGGAGACGTAAATGCCTGGAGCACCTGGTGGGGAAGCTCAAAAGAAAACCACCGTGGTGCAGATCTGGCTTCCTTCCTGAATGAACTAGAACTCCACATATTGAACGTTGGAGATGAGCCTACATTCGAAACAGTAAGAGATGGAAAATTATTTATAAGTAGAGTTGACATTACGACATGTAGTGTAGACATGTTGGACAAGGTAAATGACTGGATGGTAGACAAGAGTTACACAAGTTCAGACCATAATGCTATCACATTCAACATAAAAGAAGAAAAAGCCTTACAATCTAAAATTAATAGAACTACAAGGAAATATAATACTAGAAAAGCTAAATGGACACTATTTACAGATGAACTTAAACTTCAGTTACAGAAAGCCGCAATAACGGAAGATACTATAGAACGAATAAATACACAAGAAGAATTGGAACATACAATTTGCATATATATAAATAGTATAAAAAACTCGTGCGACAAAGCAATACCACAACTAAAAACAAATAATCAATATAAACTACCTTGGTGGTCAAACGAACTAGAATTACTAAAGCGCGACATGACAACGAAGAAACGAAGAATTAGAAATGCAGCCCAATCTCGCCGTAAATATGTGGTAGAAGAATATGTAGAAGCAAAGCGAAAGTATGAAGAAAAAGCAAAAAATGCCCAAACCGAAAGTTGGAAAGCCTTTTGTACGAAACAGGACAGAGAAAGTATGTGGGACAGTATTTATAGGGTACTCAAAGCAACAGGAAAGAGAACAGATGACAAACCCATGATGAAGGAAGGACAAACACTCAATCCAGCAGACTCTGTAGAACTACTAACAGAAACTTTCTTTCCGGATGATGATCCGTCCGACGACACTCCTGATCATCTTTCAATAAGGTCAATGACAGCTGCCGTACCAAACAACAATGGTAATGATGATCCCTATTTCACCCTAAACGAACTTCAAAATGCGATAAATAGTTTTAGTCCGCGGAAAGCCCCAGGCCCAGATGGTTTTACAGCTGATATATGCCTGGCTGTCATTAACCACAACTCAAAATTATTTCTAAGCATTTTAAATAAATGCCTGCAATTGGCTCATTTTCCGGAACCCTGGAAAATGGCAGAAGTAATCGTTTTACGAAAGCCGGGAAAGACAGATTATAACCATCCCAAATCCTATAGGCCTATTGGACTCCTATCGATCCTTGGTAAAACTCTAGAGAAGATGATGGTTTCACGTTTGAAGTGACATATAATCCCAAAATTAAATCCTCGACAGTATGGCTTTGTCCCCCAGCGCTGTACGGAGGATGCTCTCTATGATCTGACATCTAACATAAAAGAAAGGATAAAGAACAAAGAAATAATTATATTAATATCGTTGGACATAGAGGGCGCCTTCGACAGCGCTTGGTGGCCCGCCATAAAGCTGCAATTGATAAAGAAAATGTGCCCTCGCAACCTGCGTAATCTTGTTAATAGTTACCTGGAAAACCGAAATGTGCAAGTTATATATGCAGGAGAAACGTGCACTAAAAGAACTACAAAGGGGTGTGTGCAGGGATCGATAGGTGGCCCAATATTTTGGAACCTATTGCTGGACCCTCTGCTGGACATTCTGGATGGGCAAGGCGTGTACAGCCAAGCTTTCGCTGACGATGTCGTCCTTGTCTTCTCCGGACAGAACACACAAGATATACAAAACCAAGCTAACATAACTCTAGATACTGTAAATAATTGGGGAATATTAAATAAATTAAAATTTTCTGCACACAAAACCAATGCAATGGTAATAACCAGGAAACGTAAATACGACACTCCACAGTTAAAGATGGGTGGTAAGAATATTGCACTAGTAGAACAAATTAAAATCCTGGGTATCACCATTGACTCGAAACTATCATATAACAAACATGTGTCAAACATCTCCACAAAAGCACTCAATATATACAAACAACTCTCTAGAGCAGCAAAGGTCACATGGGGACTGAATCCGGAGATAACAAGGACGATTTACAATGCAGCCGTGGAGCCAATAGTGCTTTACGCCGCTAGTGTGTGGGCCCAAGCTTCGAAAAAAGTGGGTATACAAAAACAACTCAACACCATACAAAGGGGGTTTGCCCAGAAAATTTGTAAGGCCTATAAGACGGTCTCACTGCATGCAGATTTATTGTTAGCTGGTATCATTCCCCTGGATTTAAGGGTACAGGAACAGGCCAAGCTTTATGAAGCCAAGAGAGGACGACCCCTAGACTGTTTGCCCGATGATCGTGAACTGGAACAGAGAGTCAGCTTCTTGCATGCAGAACATCCAGCTAACAACATTAATATAGCTTACGCCTGTCTAGACAATCTTGATCCAGACACCATGGCAAAATATCAGATGGATGGAGCAGTTATCTTTACAGACGGGAGTAAAATAAAGGAGAAAGTTGGTGCGGCCATATCAGTGTGGGAAAATGGAGTCGAGACTAAAACCATGAAGCTGAAACTCGAACCATTTTGCACGGTCTTTCAGGCGGAGTTGTATGCTTTAGATAGAGCACTAAAACTTATAAAGGACAAAAACATCAGGAAAGCAAGTTTAGTAAGTGATTCTAAATCATCCCTCGACTTAATAAAGAGACATACCACCTCACATCCACTAGTACACTCTATAAGAAAAAACCTTTTAGAAAGAAAACAAGAAGGGAAAATTATACAACTTTTCTGGGTAAGAGCCCATGTAGGTGTTGAAGGTAATGAGAGGGCTGATCAACTGGCTAAAGAGGCAGCATTATATAAAAGAACAAAGGCAGACTACGATGCATGCCCAATATCCTACGTCAAACGCTCCATTAGAAATGACACACTTGACGAATGGCAAAGTAGATATACCTCTGGCTCAACAGCAGGAACAACGAAAATTTTTTTCCCAGACATCAAACAGGCTTATAAAATTTTAAAACAAATAAAACTTAACCCAACATTAGTACAGATATTAACAGGGCATGGCGGGTTCTCATACTATTTGCACAGGTTCAAATGCAAGGACAACCCGTCATGCAAATGCGACCCGGAAATTGCGGAAGACATAATACATATTATATCAGAATGCCCAAGATTCGGTAGACAGAGAAATGATGTTGAAATAGAAATAGGAAAAAACATAAAAACTGATACACTGAGGGAACTTATAAGTAACAATGAAACAAGACAAAAATTTGTAAACTATTGTGTAAAGGTAGCAAATATTATAATAAAACAAAACAAAACAAATTAATAACTAAGACGTCTTTCTGTAAATTATTTATGATGTAATAAATTAATTATAAAGATTAAGATTATACGACACATAAGTTTTTATAAGAATAGTTAAGTAAGTAAGTTTAGATAATGCATAGTAGTTTAAGCTAGTTAGCAATAATAAGTTATATTTTGTTTAAAAAAAAAAAAAAAGTAATAATAATGGGAAAAAAATGAAAAAAAAGAAACAAACAAGATAAAAAAAAGTAAGTAAAAAAAAAAAAAAGAAAAAAAAAGAAAAAAAAGAGCAAAGAACATAAAGAATGAAAAAAAAAACATTTATAAAATATTAAATAAAAATGTATATGAAATGCATCATAAACTCTGCAAATATTATGTAGTAGTTAAACAAAATAAAGAGCAAACAGAATGCAATTTAGCTGATCTAAGTACCGACCTAGAACAGTCTTCGACCCCCATGTCGAAGGAAAAAAGGGAGGAACACAAAAAAAAAAAAAAAAAAAACTGGACTTTGGAGGATATATTAATCTAGTTTTTGTTCTATAGAGGATATATTAATCTAGTAGTTGTTATATATTAATCTCAGAACCGTGCTGAATTTCGGGATAAAAAGTATCCTATATGTTACTCCTTAGTATGAAATTAAATCATGCCAAGTTTCATTTCAATCTATTCAGTAGTTTTTGCGTGATGCGTGCACAAACATACAGACAAACAGACAAACAGATAAACAGACAAACAGACAAAAATTTCAAAAATAACTTTTTTACGTTCTATTACTTATCCCTAACATCCGCCAGTTATTATTTTGCAAAAATCTTTAATGTACGATACGGCAATTCTACGATTTTATTATATGTATATAGAATAGAATATAAATAACCGACATTGTTTTTTTCATCATGCTAATTACTGTGAAATGATAAATTAAAAATTTACATAGATAATAAATTGGAAACAGTAGTTAATTAACCGAAATAGTGTTTAACAACCCCGTATCCAGTCTTTTGCTGAAAAAGCTGTGATAGCCTAGTGGTTAGGACGACCGACTTCTAATCGGAGGTCGTGGGTTCGATCCCGGGCACGCACCTCTAACTTTTCGGAGTTATGTGCGTTTTAAGTACTTAAATATCACTTGCTTTAACGGTGAAGGAAAACATCGTGAGGAAACCTGCATGCCTGAGAGTTCTCCATAATGTTCTCAAAGGTGTGTGAAGTCTGCCAATCCGCTTGGCCAGCGTGGTAGACTATGGCCAAAACCCTTCTCACTCTGAGAGGAGACCCGTGCTCTGTAGTGAGCCGGTAATGGGTTGATCATGATGATGATGATGATGTATCCAGTCTTTTAGCATTTCGTAACCTCGTTATTTGTCTTTATCTATACAATCATGATAAGAATAAGTAATTATTAACCAGCAGTTGCTCGCAGCTTGGTTTTGATAGTACTAAACTTAAAATTATTGGTTTTGATACTACCTAAGTATACTACTTACGTGAGGTCTCTCCGTAAATCACTCCGTTCTCGTCTGCTTGTTAAATTTTTGTCAAAATCGGTTTAATTGTTTAACAATACAGGAACAAAAATAAAAAAGCAGATTCTTGGATTTCAATAACCAAATAGGTATTGTAAAAGAAACCAAATAGGTATTGTAAAAGATGGTGTGTGTATACGGGAAAGGAATGAGACATCAGATTTTTAAAAAATTTGAGTCCATCAATTGGATGATTTTATGATGATTTAAGATGATGGATTTAATTTTCGTAATGAAAAACCTCGAAAATCTCACTCACACTCAACTCACAGGTATTTAAAATAAATAACGTGAGGGGCATAACCTCATATATATGTACATACTATAATAAAAATAACTAATGCGAGACAAAATCAAAACTAATTTTGATTTTAACAAAAATTGATTTTAACGTAGGTACAATTTTTGTTTAGATATTTTTAAATTAAATTTTTTAAAGGTCCATGTGTTTCAGCTGGGGATTTGGTGTAACAGGAATTGTTTCATCTTCTACAGATTTATCTTCTATATATATAATAAATCTATCTTCTATATCTATCTATATCTATCTTCTTCTATATCTATCTTCTTCTATATCTATACGTATAATAAAATCGTAGAATTGCTGTATCTGTACATTGAAGATTTTTGCAAAATAATAACTGGGGGATGTTAGGGATAAGTAATAGAACGTAAAACACCTATTTTTGAAATTTTTGTCTGTTTGTCTGTTTATCTGTTTGTCTGTTTATCTGTTTGTCTGTTTGTCTGTATGTTTGTGCGCGCATCACGTAAAAACTACTGAATGGATATAAATGAAACTCGGCAAGATTTAAGTTCATACTATGAAGTAACATATAGGATACTTTTTATCCCAAAACTCGGCACGGTTCCCTTGGGAGAGGGGATGAAAGTCAAAATGTGTACTTAGCTGTAATTCGTTAACGGGTGGTCCGATTTCATTCATTCTTTTTTTGTTAGAAAGGAAATACTTTAAAGATTACTGGCTTATCTCTGAAAGGTTGGACTGATTTTGATGGGACTTTTACTGGCGGATGTTTACATTTTAATCTACCTAAACATCCGCCAGTGAACTTTTAACAGTTTTTAGCAAGGTATGAGCTCAAAGGAGCTTAGGAAAAACAAAGTGATTCCCACGGGATTTTCAAAAACGATCCACGCGAACGAAGTCGCGGGTTTCCGCTTGTCTCCAATATAAAAGCGTCTTATACGTCTTATATTATTTTTGAATTTTAGATCGGAGCGCAATAAATCTAAATATTTCACATTTATAAGTAAGAATGTTCCATTGGTCGAAAAATAGTAGGCAGCATAATTTTTCCATTGTAGCAAATCCATACAATATTGTTACCTTCTTAGAACCCTGACTTTTCATGATATTAACTTTATTATCTTCAAGAAAAGATAACATACACTGAATTTAATTGCCCATACGGAATACTTGTGTAAAAATCTTGCAAGGCGTCAATTTCGTCATATTTATCAAAGTTGAGCATCATTGCGTATTCCATAGCGGTTTTTATTGGATCTGGAAAAATAAAATAAAAAAAGCTAGCTCAACCATGAATATACATATTATGTATATTATGGGCAGAAACATAATATCTGTTTAAAAAGCATTTGTGTTTTTGTTGTACTTATTGATAATACTACAATAATGACATATTACTCCATTATTTGAAGAAGTTAGGAGTGTGTAACGCTCGATATATTTCATCCTATCATCAGGTGATGATACAGACCATTTAACAACATGTTATTACGAGAAAATTACACGCTCTCTCCAAATAATTGGGTACCAACTAACCAAGCGAACATACAATTTGTTAGGTTCAATACCCAATAAAAACAATTTTTATGGCCAGATTACAAAGCTGGCAGGCCAGCAATTACTACCTAACTCTACTTTTTGGTCACATTAGGTAATGCCTCCCCAGTAAACTGGACAATCTGGACAAGGTAGGTAAATGGAAATAGATCAACCAGCCGAGCACCTAGCCTTTGATCTGACCTGAAGGTAAAGTTATTACAGATCTGCAGGTAAAGTTATTACAGATCTGCAGGTAAAGTTATTACGGAGACAGTCTTCCCTATTTGGTCATGAAACATGCGACTTAAAGGAATAGGCCTTCAGAAACTTTCGCTAGCGGGGATGTCTACCTGTACGATCCTCGACCTAGTGGGGAGTCTCAAATCATTGCAATTTCCGATGTGGGGTCGCCGCTTCAGGAACATTAGCTGTTCATTGAGCATATAGGAACTTAGCTTCGCCAGTGACGTATGTTCCTTAACTGGATAAAAGATTTCACAGATTTTCTACATTGCAGAGTTGAACTACAAACTGCGTTCGTAAAAATGTTAATAAATACAACAACTTAATATGGATTGTAACAACCGAAGAAATTGCCCAACAAAACTGAACCACCTAAAGGATTTGGTAATGTTAGGTCCTCCACTGCCAAATAAGTTGATCGAGGTCATAATCAAATTAATTTTCATGACAACCACATGATAATCTTTCTTGGCGTTTATAGCTTGCATTCTAAAGATAGACTTAGGCCTACTTTTTATCCCGTAAAATAAACGAGTTCCCACCGGATTTTTAAAAAAAACCCTAAGTAAAGCCACGCCGATGAAGTATCAACTTGATAAAAAAAAGTTGTTAATCAGATAACTTTGTCTCAATTTTATTTTTAGGCTGCAGATAAGTCCACCATATTGTCATTAATGACGTCATAAAGAACCCAACAACAAATAAAATCGGGCACGTTCAATTCACCGTTAACAGAAAAGGGAACGCTTAAGCCACAATAGCTATTAACGAACTCCCCTGACAAATAATTCAATTAAGAGCTCACAAAGACATGCGCCTGCGCGTCAGATGTTATCGCCGATCTTTGCCGGTGGCCGGCCGCCGCGTCACGTCCCTTCAGATTTACACATCACAAGCCAACAGCTCATTACTGACCGGGCACATGTATCTTATTTACCTACGTACCGTACGAGTTAGTTATGCGTGCGTGATGGACTCGGAGTGCCAATTTACTAACGCTACGGGCGTACAGCCCATTGCTAAGTTACTAGTGCCTAAACGATCGCATTTCGGGTGTCCGAATATCAGGAAGAGGCTCCCTACAGACCACTTGGAAAGACTGACTTAAAAAAAATACATTAGTAGGATTTTTAGAACCTGAAAACTGGGAAACACACTGGCCAAAATGAAATCAACATGAACCAAACTTAAAATTTAAAAAAAAATATATATAGATACCTATGTGAGGTTAAGTGTTTATAGTTTTCCCTATCATAACGAAGTTGAAAGTTTCAACACCAGCTATAAAAACTTTACGGCCAACAAATTGGTTATTTCCAATTCAATTTTTATCTCAAGGGACACAGGGCCTTCATATCGTCTTATATAATTAGTTTATCATTAATAGACTAATGGTATGTAGATTGTGACCGTCAAACGACTCGAGTCCTTTGATAACACTAAGAAAATTCAATTCAATCCCGCCATATCGCAGTGAGAGAGTTTCGTAATATACGGAACTTAACTTTCCAAAATATATTATACCTACCTACTAACAATTAAATGACAACGAAAAATTGTAATATTAGGAGTTAGAGCTTGTAGTAGCAAACTTTATGCATCGGGTGTTAAAAAACGCGCCGTTGCGGCCAGCCCTTGCAAAAATCTAAGCTTGAAGCTCATAATATTAAAAAAATAAGAATACCTATAGATAATTAGATATATATATTATTTTTTTATTTTTATAACATAATTGTAATAAAGCTGATCGAGCTCCAATTGGGAATGACAAAAAATAGATAGTAAACTTGTGTAACAACATAATTTGTACGCATTTTAATGCGATTTTGTTGCTATAGTAATATGACATCTAACTACACTTCTAACTAAACAGCTTATATAATTTTGCTTGTTAGACCTTTTAGTTTGTGAATTTGTAAAACCTACTTAGTAGTTCTTAATAATATAGTTGTATGCCCCAAAACCACTTATTTAATATTTATAGTACTATCAGTTTGTACTTATAGTACTATTGTAATTTACAGCGTATCCAACATTAATCGCATGGCAGAGATAAAGGCTTCCCCACACAAGCGCGTTATTAAGGTGCGTCCAGACTTGAACATTTCACCGAACCGAACAGCGAACATTTCGGCGAACTTGTTACGCTCAATGTGGACGGCGCGCTTGGAGCGCTTGAGATGGGTTACTGGGTAACAGTTCGGCGAAAGTTTCGCCGAACTGGTGAAATGTTCAAGTCTGGACGCACCTTAATAGGTCGATAATATCGCATGCGTTATTGCGATATCTGTTTTCAGTACATTTTGTATTAGGATGGTCATGTAGCTACACACTGCTGCGATAATAACGCCGCAATGGAAGTAAGACGTTGCGTTTCTCCGTCTGACTGCACCGCACTGACTTGTTGGAGTCTTCCTTGCATGTGCGTGCGCTGCGTTGACTTTTTTACTAACGACCTATAATAACGCGCCTGTGTGGGGGAGCCTTAATAAAGTGGTAATATTATAATCAAACTAATAATGATTCAGAGATGTTACAACAATTATTTAGTGAGTGCAAATTTTTCGATTCTTAGGGTCTAAATGCACTGTAAATGCAACTATACTGCAAAATATAACTGCATGTAATCTGCAATTTCAAGTCAGCTTTCATTCCTTCTAATAATAGTTACGAATATTTATGGTTTAGGTAATTATATTATTATTTTTATCTCATTATTGTTGCCATGGGCGAGTATTATTGTCATTAATACAGAAAATCCTATCTTCATGAATAGGTGTTTTAATCACAGTTTTCATATACTCTACAGACACGAAATTTCCGTTCACACGCATTCAATAAATGAGATTTACTACTGAGTGTTTCATTTATCATGTTTTTCTAAAATAAACAGATAACTCATAGATCTAAATTAATAATTAAATAATAAATGTGGCTAATTCTGTTGTACACAATCTCTAAACCTAAACTAAATTGACAGGTTTAAAAATAGTGCTATCCCCTTCAGCAGGGAGGATTGTGAAAGAGACAGGAATATATTTAGACATTTTAGTTTAGATTTAGAGATTGTGTACAACAGAATCGGCCACATTAGCTATATTAAAAGCTTATAACTATCTCAATCAAATTGTGGTTAAAGAGTAATTTCAGCTCTATGTAGTAACTGGTTTCAATCTTGTCAAATGATCGTAATAATTTCAAGTGGATAGAGTAAGTACCTACCATGCGTAGTGAATACTCACACGCTTGACCACTCCAATGAAACGTTAAATGTATTACCACTGAACAATAAGTACAGAGTTCTGCGTTCAGCGTTCACCTAATTTGAATCTCGGAAACGGCTCCAATGATTTTCATGTTTATACCCGAATTACCAATTCCCCGGAATTCTGACAGCTGTCATTGTCATTTACAGATGAGTTATTTGTATGGAGAACAGGGTTAACATCTACGAAGTACGATTTTACCCCAAACTACTATAATTCCCTGTCATCATAAAAAGCCATATGCCGTGTAATAATATTACTCATTTCGCCTTAAAATAGAAAACACCAAGAGTGGAAACTAGAAAGTGCATACTAACAGCAATAGAAAACAAAAGAAGCACATTGAAAAAAATTATTGAAAAATGGATGTTGAATGACATTATCACCATGATGTGTCTGTCAGGCATTTGTCATATCTACATGCGGCAGTTGATTTGTATTTGCATAAGTTTTGAATATTTTATCTTTTTTGTGGGAATTGTTTTATCTCTGGTAACATTACGAAACGTCAGAATTCTGGGGAATTAGTAATACGGGTATAGTATACAGCAGGTTTCGGGGGCGATAAAACGATCTAACTAGGTGTCATTTTAAGAAAACGTCGTTTTATCCATGTGTTCAGGCAATGGAAAACTGCTGCAATATCATAATACGAAGGTAAATTTCACCACCATCTACAAGGAAATAATAGCAGATGGGAAATCGGGAACCAGAAGACCCCGGTTCGAGTCCAGATGAAAAAAGGCTCGATTATCCAGGTACCTACTAATATATTTCAGTTAAATTCGTTCAAGGTAATTTAAGTAAGTAGGTACATAAAAGACAATTAAACAAGAAATTAAAACTTTAGGTCGTGTAATATACACATAGAGAATATGGTTTAAAAATTGTCTAAATTTTTTAAATCATACCTACCTTACTAAGCAACATAAATAGTTATTAAGTACATATCTATCTCTATCTCCCATGAAGGAAATATTAAAAAGAAAAAAAAAAAGAAAATTGTATTTGATCCAAATAGGTACCTAATCATAGTCTCCATTTTTTTAACCTTCGTTCAAAAGCTGTGTTATTACCTATTAAAAAATAATTTTTTTTTATAATTAAATCGAGTCTACACAGTCAATACGGTATCGGCGGACCGGTTAGGTTGTTAGACGCGGATCGATTGAACCCGATCTGTGCGGTAGCGATTGCACAGGTTATTATTAAAATAGCATCCCCGTCATTATAAAGAACCCTTTTATTAAAAAAGACCACCCACTACACTAGATACGTTAGTTCATTACCTAATTACGGATTATAATTATGGGTCTCAAATTAAGTACCTATGTTTAGTTAGTAGTTCTATTTTCTATTTCTTTTACGGTAAGTAATTAGGTATATTACTTATTTCATAAACTTAGTGGTATATTTGTACAACAGCCGCATGAAGTGTTTAAAAATCCCGCGGGGACCCTATGTTTTTCCGGAATTAAATGCATCCAATATAACAATTTTCAGGTCCTCTAGGTACTATAATATTATAATCAGGCCCAAGCAACAAATCAAGTCGAACTCTGTTGTTTGATTGAAGAACAAGACAAACCAATCAGCAAACAAACAAACAAGCACACTTTCGCATTTATAGTACTAAATAATATTTTATTGAGTAAAGTAGGCACACTTGAGGACCAGCTAAGTATATGCGAAGCCATAATGGAAACAACAAGTATAAATTAAAAATTAAAAAACCCCCGACATTCGCCATTTTGTGCCGGCGGCCATCTTGGATTTGCATAGTGCTATTCTACTAGTTAAGCACTTTCATTTGATACCCATATTAAGGGAGTTGTGAAATAATATGTAATCCGCCATTTTGTAGTGGCAGCCATCTTGAATCGATTTTCATCAAACATAGCTAACAACACTCTCGACTAATTCACCTTTCAAACAACAAAAAAAACTCATTTAATCGGTTCACCCGTTTGAACGCTACAGGGGAACAGACACACACACACACACACACACACACACACAGACACGTCAAACTTATAACACCCCGTCGTTTTTGCGTCAGGGATTAAAAAAAAGTAGGTACAACTATTAGTATTAAATACCAGTTAAATAAGGTGCTTAGATTTCATCATCTTGTCTATATGTATCATCTTTGTTCACATCACAATTGCGTTTAATATAAAAAACAAATAAAGATCAAGACACAGTAACTGGAGCCGATGTCGCAGCGGCCGCCATTAGCTGGCGGTGTCGGGTTCTCTTCCTGACTCTACCGCATTAGCCGGGACTCGGGGACTCGGGCTGATAAATAACCTGACCGTATGTTCATTTGCTTACTTTACTTCAATTACAGATAAAAAGAACGCGATAAGGTAGTCACAATGTTGATTAAAACTAAAAACCGGTCAAGTGCGAATTGGATTCGCGCACGAAGTGTTTCGTACCATTATGTATAAAAACCGGCCAATGGCGTGGCGGACCACGCGCAGTGTAGGGTTCCGTAGTCACAATCCTCGAAAAACAGATATAACTCCTTAACCTGTGAACCCTACTTAGCCATGATAGTTTTCCTTTAAAATTGATTATATACTACTGCTATGAATTTTTTCTAGTTCCTGTATACTGCCATTTGGCTGATAGAAGGGGGGGGGGGGGACACTTGACTCTAATAAAAATTAGCACTTTAAAACATCAAATTTTACAAACGGATCTAGAAATCGAAAAAGACCTATTCAACGATACCCCACACTATGGGGTAGACGAGAAAAAAATATTCATCCCCTCTTTACATGTAGGGGAGATACCCTAAAAAAAATATTTATCAAAATTTTATTTCACCACTTTGTCGGTGTGATTAATATTTATACCCATGCCAAATTACAGATTTCTAGCACTAATAGTCTCTGAGATTAACCGAGGACGGACGTACGGACGGACAGACAGACGGACGGACATGGCGAAACTATAAGGGTTCCTTGTTTACTACGGAACCCTAAAAACGGCAAAAAAAATCATGTCTGTTGTACCCACGGGAGCCCCCTTAGTATTTATTTTATTCTGTTTTTTAATCTTGGTTGTGCGGCAACAGAAATACATCATCTGTGAAAATTTCAACTGTCTAACTATCACGGTTCATGAGATACAGCCTGGTGACCAACGGGCAGACGGACAGCTGAGTTTTAGTTATAGGGTCCCGTTTTACCCTTTGGGTACGGAACCCTAAAAATAAGAAGTTCAAGTTGCAACCTCATGGAACTCATCAAATTTATTTTACGAGAACGTATATCTATGTACGTAATTGTATGTTTTGATTCAGTCACGGATATTATTGTCTTTCGTTGTTTTTAACCGACTTAAAAAAGGAGGTTATCATTTCGACAGTAGGTATGTATATACGTAATTAATGGAACTGCAAAATATTCACATAATTATGATAAGTCGGTAATAGACCTACTGTACTGTTCTGTTCTGTGCGTAGTAAAGTCAACCTTTTAGATTATGACTTGTTTTGTTGTGAGATCAATATAGGTACTTACCCTCAGTATGCCAACATAGTACAGCTTCCTTGTCATCATAGGCCTATCAGCAGACATCTCGGTCTAGTTTACAGAAATCCGTTGCCTATGCAAATATCCTGTGCTCGACGGAAAACTCGTGCGCCGCCGCGATACAGATCTTTATTGCAGTAGGTCTACTGTTTTTAGTATACTGTGTAATTTTATTGCAAACTAGCTCATGCGTGCGACTACGTTCGCGTAGCGTGGATTTAGGTTTTTAAATTCACCCTGAACTTTAAAGTATCTCTATTTACAGCTCTCGCACACTGGGCCACAAGTGGCGACAACTAGTGGCCGGCCATAAATCGCGGAAGAGATTTTTAATACATTTTAGGTAACACCGCACACTGAGGGGCCCCGTTCGAGCCACAAGAAAATGTATGAAAAATCTCTTTTACGACTTGTGGCGGCCACTAGTCGTCGCCACTAGAGGCCCAGTATGCGGAGGCTGATAGTGCACGCCATTTCTGTATAAATTGCACTTGAAGCTACTTAATCGCACATAAATAACTGAACGAACGGGATTTTTTGGCACTGATTCATGTTGATGACGTCATCCGGATTTTCTTCTCAGTTGCCACTGTGAAAAATCTCGTCGAACGGCTCGTCCTCGGCCGTAATGTGCGATCAGCTTTAGTCTGATGGGCTGAATAACCTGTTATCACGCACGTGGTGCATACTCGTAGTACAAACAGAGTTGCAGCGATCGCGGTGTGCCGGCATGCAGCCCACGATACAGTCGCCCACCGAAAGTGCTTTGAATATTTTTGTATGGAGCCTGTCCTACCTACCAGTTCGAACTTTTTTTTTTTTTTAAATGAACGGACACGCATAAAACCTGCATAAATCAATAGCTGACATGACTAGGTATATATACAACTATTTTTATGAGACAAAACCTTCCAAAGTGTCACGTTTTCGAGATATTTAAAGTTAAGCTATCAAAGTTGTACAGGTGGCGTCTTTTTGACAGACTTTTTGACTTTTTTGACACTTTTTGGTAGATTCAATCGACTATTCAAAAGGTACTTGTAAAAGTTTATTTGAATAAAAAACTTTTCTTTTCTATTCTATTCAACACTAACAAAGTTGCTAAAGAATAAATCTAATGGTGCACCTCTACCTAATCGATTCGCCTCCATCGTTGAAGGACTATTTTGTTGTAACGCAAGTATCAATCGAACGCATAGGTATTGCTACAAAGATTACAGAGCACCTTGAAGTTAAAGAAGGTTTCTATATGGAAAGTGGACGTTAAACTCTCTTTGTGACTAAACTAAAACAGTTCTCACGCTTCAATGCATTAAGGCGGCGACTGTACCTCGGCGCTTGTGCCGTCGGCCATCGGCCATGTGCAAATCGGTTACATCTACACGGGGAACATGCATTGTCACTCTGTTGGCTTATGTTAAACAACTCCGCTGATAAGCTCATTTTGAGATCCACGAAATAACAAGTGTTTTTAACGGCACTGTGTTAGTTAAATCTAAAATATTTTAAAGTCAGCGTGTCGCGTCCATTTGAAAGCGCTAATCTCTAAAAGTGCTGAACAGATTTTATTCAAGACAAGCGGACACCCGCGACTTCGTTCGCGTGGATATATTTTGGTTTTCAATAATCCTGTAGGAATCATTATGTTTTTTTAAGCTCCTTTGAGTTCACACCATGTTAAAAACTGTTAAAAGTTCACTGGCGGATGTTTAGGTAGATCAAAATGTAAACACCTGCCAGTGAAAGTTCCATCAAAATCGATCCAGCCTTTTAGAAATTAGTCGGTAATCTGCAAAGTATCTACTTTCTAACAAAAAAAGAATGAATAAAATCGGACCACGCGTTATTGAATTACAGCTAAATACACGTTTTGACTTTCATCCCCTCTCCCTACGGGACCGTGCTGAATTTCGGGATAAAAAGTATCCTATATGTTACTCCGTAGTATGAACTTAAATCGTACCAAGTTTCGTTTCAATCCATTCAGTAGTTTTTGCGTGATGCGCGCACAAACATACAGACAAACAGATAAACAGACAAAAATTTCAAAAATATAATAGCTTTTTTACGTTCTATTACTTATCCCTAACATCCCTCAGTTACTATTTTGCAAAAATCTTCAATGTACAGATACAGCAAGTCTACGATTTTATTATATGTATAGATTTCTTCAAGAGATGGACACTTGAAAAACGTTGCCATATACCTAGCCACAACATACGAATTACGAAGTTAGATTATAAACTCCAATAATAATTATTTTAATAATTCAAAGTCCTCACGTTCCGGAAGTAATTCAAAATAACTGCTCGTTAAATTATTTTCATGATTTATACTAAATTGAATTAGATACAAAAAATTAATATAATAAAGAAAAAACTTACCTAAACAATTTCTTTAAGTCTGTTCGTAAATTGACGTTCAAAAAGTGTACAGTGTACCAATTTTGAATAAAGTTTATTTGATTTGATTCTGAAAGTTTTCAATTACCTACTTACTTATTCACTTCACTACTAAATACGAAAAGCAAAAAAAATATTACTAAAAAATTTATTGTAATAAAAACTATAAGCTAAACTAAAAGTACTAGGCCACCATAACTTCACAGAAAGCTCGAATCGAACTCAGTCACAGTACTTTGCTGTGTGCGTGAAAAAAGCGGCATTTTCTCTATGACCGCCCGACAAGAACTGACGGCGGCACGACTTTCCGATAAAAGGGCTTGGTGGGCACTTCCAGAAGTTAACTAGTGGAAAGTAAAAATGCCAGTAAAGGTCCGGTCAATTATGATGGTGACTAAGAGTCGGCAGCTACCTCATTCAATGTGTTTTAATTTCTCGTTATCAAAACGTTTACGAGCATGTGAGGTAATTCCCATGCGTTGTTATCGCATTCATATGTTTCTTATTAGCTTTTGAAATTATAATTATTTCAAGATTTCTTTTTAAAAGGTATCGTTTCTTTAATTGAGAAACAGAACATACTTATAACCATGCTTCATTAGATTTTTGGCGCAGGAAACCTGCCTTAAGATGGGAGCAGGTTAACTTCCCTTCGATTTTCTAGAGCTCCATCAATCGTTGTAGTGATTGGCTGAATTTATGATACTCGTGCTGCAACAATGCATTTTACACAATAGCGAGAGTGTGTCGGCCAATGAGGAGTGACTGCGATCGTCACACCTCTATACATCTCTTTATAGTATTAGTGTATTGGTCGATACGCTCGCAATAACACTTACGTACTGAATTTTCGTCTCAAACGTCTCAATATTTAAGGCTCATACATCAAATGACTCAATATTTAAGGCGTATACATCAAATGACTCAATATTTAAGGCTCATACATCAAATGACTCAATATTTAAGGCGTATACATCAAATGACTCAATATTTAAGGCTCATACATCAAATGACTCAATATTTAAGGCGTATACATCAAATGACTCAATATTTAAGGTGCATACATCAAAGTACTCAAATATTCAAGCCGCATAGGTATACCAAACGACTCAATAATAATATTTAAGGTGCATACAATATCAAATCACTCAATACTATAGGCCCACAGCCACACACATCAAGGCGCCCTGAAAATATTGTTTCAGTGTGTAATGTGTTCTCTGTATTCGGTCGTTAGTAGGTACTTCATCAATAAAATATAATAAAAACGCACATACACATGGCCACATCCATTAAATAATTATTAATATTATATCGGAAGAGGAAATCTCCCGCATGATTTATGATGTCAATCCAGCGATGACAGACGATGCCCGTCTAGACCGTTCCCTAGGGAGCCTGCGTCGTGATTATCAATTCGTTGCGGGCGAACCTTAGATCGCCATTAGACCGATATACGAGTAGATATAACGCTTAGCTGTAACTACTGGTAGATTCCATAAACCCGTACCGCTGATTCGAATCCCAGACGAAGTTCAAAATTTTCTGTAACATTTAATTAAAAAAATTTTGGTTTGGTAGAACGTTAACCCAAAACCTAATATTGAATTAGAAAGAAAAACAAACGAACCTTTTTTTGAGTTTTTCTTTCACGGTTTGTTGCGATGTCTATAGCTCGGAAATGAAATATTTCTTACACCCAAAATATTATGTTGTTCATGTACGGAACTCTAAAAGAGCGAGGCCCGATTCGCACTTGGCCGGATTTTTTTTAACCTGTAGTTTTAACCTTAAAAATCTTGCCCATAATAATATGTGCCCACACCCGCCGTGCACCGGTCTATGTACTAGCACACAGTGAGCCATCCACCGGCCTGTGTAGTACTTATTGTCAGAGTCCAGGACCACACAGTGAGCCATCCCAGCCCACCTCCTGCCTATAATTTAACTTCTTAATAAGAGATTAACTCCACAGATGCGATATTAATGGTACTGAGGCGTCGTCGGGAAATAAAACAATAACAATTGAGATCACTTTGGTACGATCTTAACTTAAGATTCTTAAGGTTATGTGGTCTCTACATTAAGCTCTGCCTACGCATAACTACAAAGTTCTTTCCATGTTCGTTATCTGAGTACATTTTCATTTCCAATATGACAACATGTAACTTAAGGCCTAGGCCGCACTGCGAAATTTATTCGCGCGAATTTTTCCGCAAAATTCTGTGACATATGGGAATGTCACGCACATGCGATTTAAAATTCGCGAGAAAAATATATTAAAATGCGGAATATAAACCGCGCGAATAAAATTCGCACGAATAATTTTCGCAGTGCGGCCCCGCTCTTAGGCACACCGACTGAGTTCAGTGAAAATAAACTATTTTTTTTTAATTAATACAAACTTAACTATCTAGTCGTTTAAATATTTCAGCGGATTTAGATAAAATCAGTAAATCTGAGTACATTTTCATTTCCAATATGACAACATGTAACTTTAGGCACACCGACTGAGTTCAGTGAAAATAAACTATTTTTTTTTTAATTAATACAAACTTAACTATCTAGTCGTTTAAATATTTCAGCGGATTTAGATAAAATCAGTAAATCTGAGTACATTTTCATTTCCAATATGACAACATGTAACTTTAGGCACACCGACTGAGTTCAGTGAAAATAAACTATTTTTTTTTTAATTAATACAAACTTAACTATCTAGTCGTTTAAATATTTCAGCGGATTTAGATAAAATCAGTAAACGAAATCAGTTCTTCAATGCTGACTTGATACTAACTTCGTATCTCAAGTCAGGATTGTGTTGTCGCTGAAATGTTTCCGTTTACTGACTCAATCTGAATCCACCCTAAAGCTATTCAATACTAAAATACAAATAATTAAAATTAAGGTGTCTGTTATTTTGAAATAACTGCCTCTAATATTAATTTGTTACATTGTTTGTCTAGGCTAATTTTTATCATAAACGGCTCAGCCGATTTCTACGAACCTATCAACGGCAGGTAGAGAATTATACTAGGTCTTTTTAAACCTTAAATTAACGCGGACGAAGTTGCACACATCAGCTAGTTTGACTTACTATAAAAGCCAATTATAAGCACAACTTTTTGTAGCGCTGTCCGCTTAAGGATGTAACTAGGTAGATATAACATAATATCGATCTAAAATGAAGCCTAAAACCGATTTACTAATCAGAAGCGAAGCCCAGCGATTACTTTTGATTTAGTGGTCCTATTATTTATAGTTGCCCTAAGAT
The DNA here is from genome assembly GCA_920104075.1 of Melanargia galathea. Classification (NCBI taxonomy): domain Eukaryota; kingdom Metazoa; phylum Arthropoda; class Insecta; order Lepidoptera; family Nymphalidae; genus Melanargia; species Melanargia galathea. The sequence goes on along the minus strand of OV049855.1, from coordinate 32,169,028 downwards.
TTCTATTTTCCTTATTTAATAAAGCGCGCGTGACGATGGATGCGCATACGATCCCATAAATCAGAATCAATAATCGACCGTAATCGATACCGCATGAGTAGGTATACGTACAGAGAGGAAGCTTCATACAAATGGCCCGCTGTAGGTACACTCACACATGAGCTCTCACCAACGGTTCACGGACGCCCGCGTCTGACCTCCTACCAGCCCTCCGATTGTGTAAATCTTGACGATGAAATGATATTCATTTGATCACCTTAGGCATCAAAGTAAAATAAACCATAAATGCATTGAATTAGAGCTCAATTTCGTGTTTGCATTCTTATACGCTTAGGTATGTACGATACGCTCCGTAACGCTCCATGTTAACATCGGTTGTACTGAATTTGTGACTTTAAATTAATACATCCAAGGAATATTTTACTTTGATGGCCAAAGATGGTCAAGGAATACGATTTTCATCGTCAAGATTTACACAATCGGGGGGCAGCTCAGTTGGATGACAAATGTGCGCTATGTGAGTGTACCTACAGCGGGCCGTTTGTATGAAGCTTGAAGGAGAACTATTTTATAATTAGAATTAGTTAAAAGTAAACTTTAATAATTTAATAAAATAAAACACGGAGCGAAAATATATGCGGCCTTTTATTTCGAGCAGAGAGAGAAAGTGACATTGACATTTACTCAGTATTTAATGCACATGACAATTGAGTTGACAGTTCATAGCTTATATAATCGATGCGTTCAATTCAACAAAGCTTCCTCTCTGTACCTATCTACTCGTGTGATCGATGCACGACGCGGATACCGACAACCGATTTATAATAATCGCGTTGGGAACTCTCACGGGCTTGAAGAATTACGACGATCGAAAAGAAAAATATTTCCACTAAGACACCTACCCATTATATTGTTTAGATTGCTTAAAGGCTGATATCACATTTATCGGCATCGATTCGCATAATAACTTTTACGCATATTAAATATACACAAAACATAATATTATTTAAAACTAGCTGACACCCGCGACTTCGTCCGCATGGATATAGACTTTTATATAGGATCGGATTGGATCCCATAATCCTTTTTTGTACCTAAACTAAATGTAGCCTAAGTTACTCCTTATAACATCACCTATCTGCCATTGAAAGTTCCATCAAAATCGATCCAGCCATTTCAGAGATTAGTTGGAACAAATAGACACACATAAATTTAAACGCACACCAGTTTAAAATAAGCCGTACGTTCAAAGTTTCGGGTCCCAAGTTATTTGAACCCAATAGATGTCTGTCATTTCTGAACTAAAAAACCTATGACCTTGAAATATTTACGGGACAATACTTAAAGTACTACCTTTCTAACAAAAAAAGAATGAGTTAAATCGAACTACGCGTTAATGAATTACAGCTAAATACACGTTTTAACTTTCTTCCCCTCTCCTAAGGGAACCGTGCTGAATTTCGGGATAAAAAGTATCCTATGTCCTACCTCGGAGTATAAACTCAAATCGTACCAAGTTTCATTCGAATCCGTTCAGTAGTTTCGGCGTGATGCGCGGCCAAGATACAGACAGACAGACAGACAGACAGACAGAAAGACAGACAGACAGACAGACAGACAAAAATAAAAAAAATTGCAGTTTTGGCTTCAGTATCGATTATAGAGTGCCCTCCAATAAAAATTTTCAAAATATATTCAATGTACAGAATTGGATCTGTTACAGTTTTATTATATTATAGATGAAATCATTGATGCGTACAATATGCATCTTTACATTTCAGATTTCATTTGAGCCTTATCGAAGTATTATTTCTACTTAACCTCTAATTTAAATATGTCCTACTAACACATATAGTAATGCTGTTTCCATTATTATGAAACCAACTCAATAGCAACTCGACCCTTCACTTTGGTTATGTTATAAAATCCCTTGGAAACACTTTGATTTTCCAGGAAGTAGCCTAAAGTCAAGTTAACCATTTGACATTCCTCTTTAACCTCCGTTCCATTTTCTCTACCTCCTTGTGAAAGTCTCGTTAAAATGGGTTCAGCTGATCTAAAGATACACTTGAACGAATAAACAGAAAAATAAGACATCCAAAAATTTTAAAAGCGCTAAAAACTGCATCCCGCTACAACAGGATAATTAATTAGGTTAGCTAGATTATATCGTCAATTACTATTAGGTGCAAAGAGGCATATGTATAATATAATCAAAGATTAGGTGAGATAGCAGTCAAGGTTTAACTTATAGATGGATAAAAAAAATCTTTACACATTTTAATTTGTTGCCTAAAATATACCTGCATATAAAAACCCGACTGGCTAAAATAGAACTCTTAGTAGGTTTTACTACCCATCTAGAACATATATGAGTTAATGTATACCTTAGTACCAGATTAGTTATAAGTATTATAAGGTGTATACCCGTTTAATATAGAAACAATAACCTACCTACCTATTTATTCTAAGAACCTACCACATAAAACTAAGCTCGTCTACCAATATCTTATACTTACACCTAAAAAGATCACTACATATTCTGTGATCTAACTGACCTCTAGTTATCGGTGCTATGTTGACAAATGGGCATGCCTCGTTAAGGGCCACGAGGGACTCAGAAATAATTAATTAAATCCCTATTAGATCCCTTATTAATTTGGAGGTTGGCCGCCACTCCTGGACGGCACCTTTAAAGTCTTATCTACCGCCTTTTCACATACCTTATAATTCTAATACGTTCTGGTATTATACAACTGTTTTCGGTAGGTAGGTAAGCATTACAAAATATATCGACCTAATTGAATGATAGACTTTTTTAATTACTTTTGACTAAGTTTCAGTTCCTTTACTAATAGTCTAGTTAACAAGTTCAAAAACGTGAAAAATAGAGATAAAGGTCCTAAAAATATGAGCGATAGCTCATTCGATTCAGAATCACCTCTAAAAAAATTTTTTTGAAGGATTTTGGTGCACTGTACAAAATTGCAATTGTTATTAGGACAAAATAAGATGAAAAAAAAGTATAATTCGTTTTATGTTAATAACGCGAAAAATATTTATATTTAAGCAATTTTGAAAAAAGCTTGTTAAAGAAGAGGAAATTTCCAATAAAAAAGTCTCAACTTCCGAAACTCTATCTCCATTATTTATAACTTTAATTTGACGTTGAAAATAGGTTTCCCCGCGGTTGTTACGGCATGCGCGCGCGAGAGTTCAGCAATAAAAATTATTTTTATAACATAAAATGTGATTTTAAAAATTTCAAAAAATTCTAGTATCTTCAACACTTGAAAGAATCGAGCCCTGAAGAAAAAAAAGTTTAATCACCATTTTTCAATAAGTTACTTATTCAATTGTTAACTTACAATTTTTTCCCAATCTCCGTTGGCATAAACCACGAAACAGAAAAAACAGGCATAAACAATACATTTATGATGAAAGGTCATTGAGGTAGTACGTCAGTACAATATAATTCAATGTGAAAGATATAAATAATTATTGGCCTAAAAATTTTAAACTTCGTGGAAATATTTTTCGAGTTATTAACATAAAACGAAATATCATTTTTTCATCTTATTTTGTTAATAACAATTGCAATTTTTTACCTGCACCAAAATAAACATGAAACATCTCGTTATTATTTTTACTCCTAACGACATCTAGCGTCGAGTAGCATACTAAATATAAATTCAAGACCTCCAGAACAACGAACGGGCATCCACTAACAAGCTCGCGAGCTAATGCGATCGCTTTGACCAACGAAGATGAAGATGATGAGATTAAAATAGAGCATTTATTTATTTATTTTAATTTAATTACAACGGATAAATATCCAGTAGGACTAACACCATAGACTCAATGCCCAACAAAAATCACAAGGCCTTAAGACGGCAAGCTTTAGCTGACATCACTACATAGTATAAAACAAAGTCGTTTTCTCTGTCCCTATATCCCTTTGTACGCTTAAATCTTTAAAACTACGCAACGCATTTTGATGCGGTTTTTTTTAATAGATAGAGTGATTCAAGAGGAAGGTTTATATGTATAATAACATCCATTAAATTGTGGAGAAATACTGTTATTTTTGAGGTTTCTAATGTGATGTCGTAAATAATTACATTTTTTCCGCTTACATTGCAAACGCAGGCTGAACCCTACGAGATTTATCAATATAATGTACTAAGTATTGTACACATTGAAAAGGTCTATAGAAAACTCCGCGATGGTATATGTCTATCTCTTATGGATATCCCACAATAACTTTTTTTGTCATTTACTTTTTTACGACAAATAATGGCTAATTTTAGAAGCGATTTTAACCAATACAGCATTAATCCTTATCTAATTAAATACCTTAAGTACATTGTTGATTTATTATAGATCTATATGGCCCTTTACAGCATATGATTTAAATGAATATTTTCGAAGATATTACAGATTTAAAAATTGCGGGACATAGCCATTACGCGCGGCGCGCGGTTCCAGCCGGCCGGCCGGGGCGGTGCGTAAAGTTCTCCCCATATAGCATTTTGAATTTAGCAGCGATCGGACGCGTATGCTATCGGAGCTCTCTAGCGAGGAAAATAACAATCACACTAATGTTATAAAGGCGTTTGTGTGTATGTTTGTTCCTCTTCTCCGCCGCAACTACTGAACCGATTTGGCTGAAATTTTGAATGGAGATAGCTTATGCCCTGATTTAACACATAAAGTAACTTTTTATCCCGGAAAAGTATTCCTGTAACCTAACTAAAATAGATATAGACCTCCAAAACGCCACAGAGGGCGCTGACTGTTCTTAGGTAAATCACGCTCACATAACCCATTATTCCAATACTTTGCTGTGTAGCATGCATTGGCAACACATAGGCTACTTTTTATCCTGGAAAAATGCACAGTTCCCACGGGATTTCGAAAAACCCGAAATCTAAATCTACAGCTATAGGTAGATTACTATAGCGACCTTGCTTGATATTTTAAGTATAAAGGTAGGAAAAGGGAGCGGGAACGGGAACCGGAACTCCACGATTCCCTCGGGATTTGTTCAAAACCGAAATTCACGCGGGCGAAGCCGCGGGCAGAAGCTAGTAGGGTATAAAGAACGACTATAGTTAAGTGTTACGTATTTATTTTTCACGCCACAGCCGAACAAGGAGGCCCTGCCTCGAGTCCTCGCGAACCCTTTCCATGTATCACCCGCATGTGTCCCCGGCTCAATGGTGAATGACGATGGAAAGGACGACGCAAGGAATACGAAACCACTGGACATGACATCCTGGACTTCCTTACTCGGAATCCTCCACTGACGATCCTTCGGATCACTTTTCAGACTTATCAATGCTTTATTTTAATGAAAGTATCAAGTACTTCATCATCATCATCATCATCATGATCAACCCATTACCGGCTCACTGCAGAGCACGGGTCTCCTCTCAGAGTGAGAAGGGGTTTGGCCATAGTCTACCACGCTGGCCAAGCGGATTGGCAGACTTCACACACCTTTGAGAACGTTATGGAGAACTCTTAGGCATGCAGGTTTCCTCACGATGTTTTCCTTCACCGTTAAAGCAAGTGATATTTAATTACTTGAAACGCACATAACTCCGAAAAGTTAGAGGTGCGTGCCCGGGATCGAACCCACGACCTCCGATTAGAAGTCGATCGTCCTTACCACTAGGCTATCACAGCTTACATCAAGTACTTAAGTATTTCTAAATTATACGGTGGACAACATCGCATAAATTATAAAGTAAAAGAGCTTCAATATTTTTATATCGAAGCCCGTAAGATAACCCTAATCTACCTCATCTTACATTATCAATGGATTACGCAAGATTGTAATCTCGAAGTTGTCAATCCCGTGACGATATCCGAACTAAAAATCGAATTCTCTCTCGTTATCAATTTCGAGATACACTATCTAACAAGATTCCTTATGTTTTAGTATGTAGCTTGATAGGTTTCAGGCACCTAGTGCGAAAGGCATTCTATTCAAGTATTCGTTTGAATACTAAAATAGATTGGAGTTCGTTTTCGTGGTAGAGCAATTAAAATGGATAAGCCCAGTGGAAGCAGGCATTCGATTGACAACGTGGAAGTTTTCGAAGTTCGTGAACATGTTCCTTACCAAGTCGAGGTGACCAAAGCTCCCGGCGCTTACGATGAAGAAAGCAATGACACGTACAACTCCTCTTGGAGTTCAGCCTGGGCTGCCATTTGTCAACTAATCAACTTGCTCCATCACATGCAGATTGCAATTGTAGTGTTTTGTTTGTGGCATTTTGCGTTGAAATCCCAACCTAACGGAAATATCACTAAGTTGCAGCTTCACATCGTTTTTGCGGGAACTGGTGTACGTATTATTCCTCTTTAACTGTAAAACCTATTAAAATGTATAGATCGTCAAGTGGCCATGGTATCAGTATTAGCAGAAGTTACAGGGCGGCTCTTGTAAACAACGTTAACTGCATTTAAGTTATTCCCTAAGTCATCTACAGTGTTGAGAAGAACCAGAGTAATCGACATATTAAACGAATCGCGAAGCTGCAGGCGTGGCAAATAAGTAGTTCGAATAACTGATAGACGTTGAGATAATGCGGCCGATTCTGTTGTACACAATATCTAAATCTAAACTAAAATGACAGGTCTAAATATATTCCTGTCTCTTTCACAATCCTCCCTGCTGAAGGGGATAGCACTATTTTTAAACCTGTCAATTTAGTTTAGGTTTAGAGATTGTGTACAACAGAATTAGCCACAATAGGGTAGGTACTTACTGCAATCGACTTCACATTGGAAAACGTAATGTTAGTCGAACTTGCTAACATTGCGCTTTCCTGGGTGGACAGACGACTTCAAGCGAGTCGGAGGAAGTCGCTGGATTCAAACGGCACAAGACCAAGAGGTGTAGACGAGTCAAGAAGAAGAGTTTTACACAATAAATCACAACATACATATTTTTACTATACCAATGGACAATTTGTCCATTCATATGTGGCTTTCGTATCTCCGTTAATAAATATTTTTTTATCTGAAATTTATTATTTCCCTGTTATTATGGAAATCAAGATTTGATAAGCTGAGCATTTGATACGTTAAAAATGACTCAACTTAGATTAGGTTTTTTGACGACATATTTGCTTGCTTAGGTAATAGTTTAAGATTCATCTAAACTTTATTATCACATCTTCAGTTCTATATTATTCTCCATTAACCTTTGTTTCGTACTCTTTTCAGTATCAGCTATTTTTAGTAGAATCAATATTGACTCTACATAGACATAATTCTTGGTCATTCCAACTCAGCAAAGACAGCAAAAGAGTGATACACGGATGCCTTCAACTTGTAGGGGCTCTGTTTGTCATGGCTGGCACTTTCCTGGCATTGGCTGAAGTGGATATGGTGATAGACACTGCCCATGGAATATGTGGTAAGATTTTTTTTTTTTCATGACAAGTTATTGGCCTATTGACTGCGCTCTCACTTATTGGTACATAATGACGATGCAGCCTCAGAAGCGGCAAGTTGCACTAGCATGCAATCCACGAGAAATTATGTCTACTCTTTTTCTCGTTTATATCTATTATCCTCAACGAGAAAATGAGTAAACATAGTTTTCTCGTGGGTCGCATGTTAGGGCTACAGGAAGCGATGGATAATACTTAGCAGTTTAAATCTCTACCCTTAACAGTTGCTAGTTAATTGTATGGCAGCTCAGCTTTTCTGGAAGGATGATAACTAGCCATGGTCGGAGCCAACCACCAGGTCAGACCAACCCTGAACCAATAGAATCACAAATTGAACCTACTAAAAATCGAACTCGGAACCTCCCATTTAGAGACCACAACACTCACCACTGCGCCAAGAAAGCCAACATTCTCATTCTTATCGAGAAAAATTTCATACGAGCATGGGATATCGTGAGTGACAAGATAAATTTTATAGGTATCAAAATTATTGAGTGTTCCAATTCTTCGTGAAGATAAACTATTGTTGTATCAAGTAATAAACTTAGAAGTAAATAAATCGAAACAAGATGCATTTTTTAAAAGAAAATAATGCTACTTAATATTTCTTTCAAACATATTTTTAACAGACTTACAAGATTGATGAGACTTTTACTTTCAAATTGTACCTATTGGATTTATGCTGTGTTCCTTATCAAACCCATAAAAGATGCGGGTTTATGGTCAAATAACTTACAAGTATAAATTAGAAATTTAAAAAACCCCCGACATTCGCCATTTTGTGGCGGCGGCCATCTTGGATTTGCATAATGCTATTCTACTAGTCAAGCCCTTTCATTTGATACCCATATTAAGGGAGTTGTGAAAAATATGTAATCTGCCATTTTGTAGCGGCGGCCATCTTGGACCGATTTTCATCAAACATAGCTAACAACACTCTCGACTAATTCACCTTTCAAACAAAAATACCGCATTCAAATCGGTCCACGCGTTTGAGCTCCACAGGGGAACAGACAGACACACACACACACACAGACACGTCAAACTTATAACACCTCGTCGTTTTTGCGTCGGGGGTTAAAAATAATAAACACAAAGCATTGAAATCTTGTGAAAATCGAAGCTTTTGAAATACATTTTCAAACGTTTCACAATCTCGAGTCCACAGAGTTATCTGACGATGAAGTATTGTATTTTTTTAGCTTTATCTTTTCGTTCTGTTACCTACTGGTGTACAATGAAGTACTTATCTTATTTTCATTTCATTTCATTTCTACGCCTAGTCGCCTAATATTGCAAAATGCAAAATTTTGCCAACAGAGTAACTTCCTTTACTATGTAAATTATATTTTCCTCCTTTATTATCTATAATATAATAAAACTGTAACAGATCCAATTCTGTACATTGAAGATATTTTGAAAATTTTTATTGGAGGGCACTCTATAATCGACACTGAAGCCAAATCTGCAATTTGTTTCATTTTTGTCTGTCTGTCTGTCTGTCTTTCTGTCTGTCTGTCTGTCTGTCTGTCTGTCTGTCTGTCTGTATCTTGGCCGCGCACCACGCCGAAACTACTGGATGGATTCAAATGAAACTTGGTACGATTTAAGTTTATACTCCGAGGTAGGACATAGGATACTTTTTATCCCGAAATTCACCACGGTTCCCTAGGGAGAGGGGATGAAAGTTAAAACGTGTATTTAGCTGTAATTCATTAACGCGTTGTTCGATTTCACTCATTCTTTTTTGTTAGAAAGGTAGTACTTTATATATTGTCCCGTAAATATTTCAAGGTCGGTTTGTTAGTTCAGAAATGACAGACATTTATTGGGTTCAAATAACATGGGACCCGGATCTTTGTACGTACGGCTTATTTTAAACTGGCGTGCGTTTAAATTTATGTTTGTTGGTCTGTCTATTTGTTTCAACTAATCTCAGAAACGGCTGGATCGATTTGAACGGAACTTTCAATGGCAGATAGGTGTTGTTATAAGGAGTAACTTAGGCTACATTTAGTTTAAGTACATAAAAGAATTATGGGATCGGTTCCAATCCTATATAAAACCTATAAACACGCGAACGAAGTCGCGGGGGTCAGCTAGTTATTAATAATATTAGTTTTACATTTTCAGGTGTGATCGCCCTATGTTTCACCATCATAAGTTTCATATCGGGCCTGATAGCATTATTCTCTGCAAAAGTACGCTTACTGATCAAGAGTGGGCCGGTGAAAATTTTTCACATAGCCGTCGGCATGTTTGCGGTTTCCATGGGTCTTATCACAATGGTAATGGGATTCAATACTGACTATTTTGTCGCAACGCAAGGAGGACTTTCAACAGCGCTAATGGCTTTTGTTGTTATGATACTGGTTTACATTCTTATTCAGCCTATTGTGGATTTAATATCAACTACAAGAAATACTCTGTGACTATTGGATGTAGCTGGTTCCACCGATGGGGATAGTAATGCCTAGTATAATTACATACTTAGGTACTGACTATATCTGTATAGTTTTGTTTATCAAATTTTTCTTATTCTTATATTCAGTCTTAGATTCATTCTCGTAGGCTGAGATCTATAGAGATTTTGAGTCGGCTTACAATTTTACTTTCTAATTACCGCGCCGTCGTCAAAATCTGTTCGTTTTATCTCGAAAGTAAAGGCGAAGTACACTTAAAGATCTCTGACTCAATTGCAACTCTTTTGAGTTAAAGATGTTCACAATACCTACCTAAGCATATTTTGTCTGGTGGGAGGCTTTAGCCGTGGCTAGTTTCCACCCCGACAAAACCGTGCCGCCAAGCGATTTAGCGTTCCGGTACGATGTCGCGTAGAAACCGGTCAGAGGTATGGGTTTAATAAAAACTGCCATACCTCTTCCGAGTATGCCCGTTTTCACCTTAGACTGCATCGTCACTTACCATCAGGTGAGATCGCAGTCAAGGGCTCACTTGTAGATGAATTAAAAAAAATATGACTTAGCTATAGCTTAATAGAACAATAAAAGAAAATCAGCCAAGTGCGAGTCGGGCCTCGCTCTTTCAGGGTTCCGTACATAATTATGAACAATATAATATTTTGGGTCTAAGAAATATTTAATTTCCGAGCTAGACATCGCAACAAACCGTGAAAGAAAAACCCAAAAAAATGTTCGTTTATTTTGGTCACAGATTATAAACTATTTAATAAATCGTTGTTTTCAGTATTTGTTGTTTAAATAGAGCATATAGTACATAATATACTGAAATATCATATTCCCAACTAGTTTAGTTTTTGAGATAGCCCCCGTCACAAAAATGGTCTAAAACTGACAACTTTGATGGCCTCCCATTCCCTTATTTTTTGAGATAAAAATTAAAAAAATATATATTTGTACTCTACTTAATGAGCTCTAAACAATGATACCCCACAAGCTAGGGTAAAGAAAATTTTTTTTTTCCGGCTCCTTTTTCATGTATGGGAGCCCCCCTGAAAAATAATTTAATTCAATTTCTAATTCAATATTAGATTTTGGGTTAACGTTTTACACTAAATACCAAAATTTCAGGTTTGTAACTCATTTCGTCTGCGAGCTAGAGACCTGTGACCGGCGGACAGACGGACAGAGCCGAGTGACATTAATAGGGCTCCGTTTTTACCCTTCGGGTACGGAACCCTAAAAACAGTTTTTGTAGCTATGTAATTACTAAAGCAATAAATCAATCGATTAGGGAGGTATATTTTGGAATTGGGACAAATGTGATCATTTTTTTCATTCTTATTCACCGATAGACGTCCACCGCTGGACTACACCGTCGACACCGATTTTCACACGCCTCGGTCTTGTGCCGCTTTGCTTACGTACCTACCTAATATACAGCGAGTGCCAGGACAATGAGATCTTCACGTCTATCGGTTCTTCGAACTACATATATGCCTCGCTCATTGCCAGCCGGCTTTTTTTTTATTCTTTCTTTTATACATTATACACTATATCCTCCAACATGGATAAAGCCTATGCTAACTACTGTCCTTTCATACCAGTTCTCGCATTTATGCCTCTTGTACTTTTATTCATCACACAATTCTTTCTATCATTCATCTTCTTTTGTATCACTGTGGGTGGGTTTCTCACCTAACTAATCTCTCGAAGACAGGGTAAATATTGTTATTTAAATAAGGGATGGAGACAAGGCAGCATTTTCTTTCTTTTTTTTGTCGCCTCTTCACCTTCTAGTCTCGTCGAGCTATGTACTCTGGCTCTTCTATGGATCTCCTCATTTCTGATTTGAACATGTAGAGGGCACCGAACATAGCTCTCTCCATCGTCCGCTAAGTGTTTGTTCATCTGTCATGCCAATTCGATTCCAACCCAGCTCTTAATCACACGTGACATCAAAATCAAGGGCGAGTTCATCAGTAAGTAATCTTCGATTTTACTTCGACATATGCTCTTAGAGATTTTAATTCAAAATTACTTCAGGATAGTTTTTCACCAGGATAATTATTTTTCAACTTAAAATTAATATTAAGTAGACGAAAATGATAAAAGCTTCGAGTGTTCCAAACGCGCCCTGGTCTGAGAAGAAGCCTACAACTACAAACAGCCAGGCTATTCTTTTAACAAAAAACACACAAAAAATAAAAAAATATGTAGGTTAGTAAGTACATACAATGTGAAACAGAATAATAAAATTGTAAGTAAGTAGTTAGGGTATAACCCGCGGCACGTACATCGAACGCTGAACGAAACGTGGAGGGGTTAGCTGCGCATGGGAACTGTCGCGCACGTAATACAATAGCTTACCCCCTCCACTTTCCTACAGCGTTCGATGTACGTGCCGATGTTTAAATATGTACATCAGTAATTTAAATTAAGGCTAATTTATTTTTTAGATATTAACTGCAGCTGGTCTAAGTATTTATACATTTTTCCTAAAAACCGTGTACTTAGTGTGTAAAATTGGGGAATATTTGGCATAGGTAATAAGTAGATTTTTTATGCATAAATTAATATTTACGCATAATAAAATTTCATTTTTAAATTAGCACATGCAAAAATGTAGTCATACATTTAGTTAAATCGTAGATATTTTGGCGATTTATGTCTAAATTGTTAGTCTGCTTATTTTTCATTTTTTACGAATACCTAAGTAACTAGGTATAATAGGTACTTAACTTACGCTTTGGAAAGTGATTTATATAGAGTGTACGTAGGTAGTTACTTGTATTGTTATAAGTATATCTTTATGATATTAAGAAGCCTGTAGTGAAGCCTATAGTTATAATACGTGTATGAGTGATTTTTAATAAAAAGGTGTTAAAAAAATTACACATTTTTTTTTTTGAGACTTTATTGTTGAAATATGAACTCGAGTACCAACCAAACCCAACTCCTCAACTCTGATGCTGTAAGGAATTGCATGAAGGAATTGCATAATGAATTCCTAAATCGTGGGGATCCCACGGGATTTTTCCGTTTTGGGGACGGGTTACTGCAGATAGGCTACCTACTTTTATCCTGGAAAATCAAAAGTTCCCACGGGGTTTTTAAAAACCTAAATCCACACGGGCAAAGCCACGATCATCATCTAGTTATGTAAGTATATAAGGCTAAAAACCATAACAAACTCTTCGACACCACCTAATTAGTTACTAACCTTTGACGGTCGCGAGTCGCAACTATGCAATGCGTAAATCTGTGAAATATCCAGCGAGCCAGTTATTCGTCGTCCGAAAGGACAAGGTTACGTCCACGATTTATTGCGGATAGTTTACGCATATTATGTGGGTGTAATGATGATGACACGCTTACAGCATCAGTCGCGCCTGTACCTACATTAGAAAAAATTAAAGCATTGTCACAAAATTACCATTGGGTTACTCTATGTGCAAACAAAATGCACGCTAGATATTTCAAGACCGTTTTCGAGTGTAGTACTAGTACGGTATAGGTCCGTGAGTACGGTCAAGTGTCAACGCAAACGCATTACATAATATTTAAAAATGCTTTCATTCCCGCCAAAATAACGTTCTAAAACTTTTCTCCTCTGACAAGTGAATACAGTCACGTTGGGTAACATTGGTATAAATAGATGTGAGTAACTTTAAAAATGCTTCAAAATTATGAGTCAAATGAATAAACATAAGGTATTATATTATTATTATCCATTACAAAAAGTTTCTTTTTTGAAATTAGAAAACATAGTTGGTATTAATTAAAAATTTGATATTTTAAGCTAAAGCTAAGGTTTCTTATTTTTATTGGCAACAAGTGGAAACCCGCGACTTCGTTCGCGTGGATATTGATTATTAAAACTCCCGTGAGAATCATTTTGTCTTTCCTAAGCTCTTTTGAGCTCATATCTTGCTAAAAACTGTTAAAAGTTCACTGGCGGATGTTTAGGTAGATCAAAATGTAAACATCCACCAGTGAAAGTCCCATCAAAATCGGTCCAGCCTTTCAAAGATAAGCCAGTAATCTTTGAAGTATTTCCTTTCTAACAAAAAAAGAATGAATGAAATCGGACCACCCGTTAACGAATTACAGCTAAGTACACATTTTGACTTTCATCCCCTCTCCCAAGGGAACAGTGCTGAATTTCGGGATAAAAAGTATCCTATATGTTACTCCGTAGTATGAACTTAAAGTATGCAGAGTTTCATTTCAATCCATTCAGTAGTTTTTGCGTGATGCGCGCACAAACATACAGACAAACAGACAAACAGAATATAAACAGACAAACAGACAAACCGACAAACAGACAAACAGACAAAAATTTCAAAAATAGCTTTTTTATGTTCCATTACTTATCCCTAACACCCCCCAGTTATTATTTTGCAAAAATCTTTAATGTACAGATACGGCAATTCTACGATTTTATTATACATATATATGTATAGATTAAGTGTGATTGTAGTCAATTAATGCTGATTAATAAAATCTGCAGAAAATATTCTCATATATTATATTAATAAAGATAAAAGTAAAATACGTCATCCAGACCATCAAAATCCATACTTCATTAACACTAAACCGAGAAAGCCGAAATAATTTCCAAACGAAATTTAAAAATAACTTGTCATCTTTTTAAGGTCTGTCAAAACTGTCATCAATAAATAGACAATACAATACAAATCCGGCTTAGAATCAAAGCAATCAATTAAAAAAGTTGTGGTTTTAGATAGATTCTATAGTGCATTTGATTATTAGTATTGTATTCTTTTAAAAATGGTAAGTACTAATGATTTAATATACCATTTAACTTAATATTATACTGCTTCAGCCAATAATAGGTTAGCTACATACTTCTTGCTTGGTCATTCCGGTTAAACAAAAATGCATTTCATTTCCACAGGCTCGGCGTTATGATACACGAACAACAATCTTTTCACCTGAAGGTAAGTAGTTTATCTTATTATAAACTCCTGACAAAAGCTAATGAAAAAGTTGCATTTTCGTTCGCAGTTCGAAAATTTAATTTTGGACTCACAAGTCTGTCTGCGATATATGTTCATGAGTTTCGTGGTATTTATGTTGCTGTTTCTGTTATAGGAAGGTTATATCAGGTTGAATATGCTATGGAAGCTATCAGTCACGCTGGCACATCCCTTGGAATTCTGGCAACTGACGGGATCTTGCTGGCAGCAGAACGCAGAAACACCAACAAACTCCTGGACGAGGTGTTCTTCTCTGAGAAGATATACAAGTTAAATGAAGATATGGTCTGTTCCGTCGCTGGTATCACTTCTGATGCCAATGTGTTGACTAATGAGCTCCAGTTGATAGCACAGAGGTATTTGCTGCAGTATGGGGAGTCCATACCTTGTGAACAACTTGTGTCCTGGCTTTGTGATGTAAAGCAGGCTTATACACAGTATGGGGGTAAGTTTTCCTATAAAACAATGAATATTTTCTATTCATAATAATGTCATAATCAAATTACGGCCAAGCAGCTAATCTCAATCAAACTAGCTAACTACATAAGAGGTATAGTGTAATAGGGTATTTGACTAATTTTTGGAAATTGTTTTAAATTATTCTTTATTACTTATTAAAACACACTACATTGATATTTTTCGGAATATCTAAAGTATTAAGAATTATATCAATGATAAAGTTTAAGTTTTGAAAACCACGCCAAAAACGACATTTCTGATCACATGATACTCGTGACGTCACGAATCTGTATGAAAGTCACTTCTCTCGCTCGCTCCTTATCGGAACTCGGTGCGTGCGACAGAGACGCTACGCAAGGTGAATGCTATATCGTAATGTTGTAAATTGTTATACCTACTCATTTTAATATCAATCATATTCTTTCAATTTTAAAGTTTAGTTTCTGTTGACTTCATAAACTTCAATTATAACAACCAAGTCAAGTGCAAATCAAGTGACGTCACAATTAATCCCAGAGCGTTCTGGTTACCGATAAAATTTCAAAAATAATTATGTTTTATTTCGTGCAAAATATCGCGTAAAATTACATAATTTAGTTTGATTGAGTGAAATATGTCTTTTTTAGGCTATTATCTGATAAGATGACCACAATCAATATGTCACGCTCATCATCATAAGTATGTCACGCTCTCCTTAAACATTTCTGTGGTGGTGTCGTGTGGTGCGGGTTGTTACGTTCCCTCAAATATGGTTGAGCGAAGCAATGGCTGGATCATGCGTCATGCTCGTGAACGGGTGCCGCCGTCGGAAATGGGGCTACTTTTGTCTGCCCTTCTTAACGTGTAGAATTGTAAGCACCATTCCGAACCAGTGGTAGATTCATTTGTCGATTCAAAAGCACTATTGTAAAAGTTTATCTGAATAAAAAATATGTCTTAGACTTGCCTTTACACAAGTTTAAGAACTCTATTAAAAGAATGCCCATAAAAAAAGCTTATTATACAATTGAAGATTATATAAACGATAAAAAAGCTTGGATTTAACTCGTTCCAGCAATGCGCGAGACGGCATTTCAATCATGTACATTAATAATAATAATTGTTATAATGTTATTTTTTAAAAAAGAGCAACCGCCGAGTTTCTTACAGGTTCTTCTCGGCTGGAACTGCATTCCGAACCTGTGGTAGACTCAATTCAAGACGATTCAAAAGCACTTGTAAAAGTTTATTTGAATAAAAAACTTTTCTATTCTATTCTATTCTATTCTAATAGTATATTTTCAATGTTGTCAAATACCCTATTGTTTGCAAACAGATGAACTTTCTATTCCTCCACTCTCATACTCAATCAGACAGCAATACGATACTATTGCAGAGAGATTAGGCACAGGACAAACAGTTTTACATGTTCTCTAAGACAGGGGGGTGTAACACTGCTAACTTCCCAACTCCTGGCTGTGAAATTTTAGACAGAAAACCCTATAACTTCTTTTTTAGTCTAGGCTTTTCCATCTAGTTCATCTCACCATAGATTAATCTGTGAGATCTATAAAGCATACTTTGACTTTGCTCAGACAAGACAGAGTTGGTTATGTCTCGTTTATTTCTCTTAAGCTTAAGCTTTTGCCTATAGGTATTCTTGGTAAATAAAAAATATTACTGGTGTCCTTTTTAGGCAAGAGACCCTTTGGAGTATCCATTCTCTACATGGGCTGGGATAAACACTATGGATATCAGCTGTACCAGTCCGATCCCAGTGGTAACTACGGGGGCTGGAAAGCTACTTGCATAGGAAATAATAGTGCCGTAAGTATCCATACTTTTAAAATGTTATAAATCTGAAAATGTGCGTGCTTCTTGTTGCCTCAATTATTCAACTGATTTTCAATGAAAGATACTAACTTACATTAATAATTTAAATAAACATCTATATTATATCTCAGGAAAAAAAGAAATATATTTTCAGGATAGAAGTAGGTGAAATCATTGTTTCCTATGAAATATAAAGTCTTGTCAAAATCAGTTCAGCCCTTCCGATGATTAGCCGGGACAGAGAAAAAACAGACCAATGAAAAAAAATGTGATCGAGCTATGCTATATTGTTCAAATAAAATCATATGATCTTAATAAGAGGCAGTTATTTCTGAATCACAGAGAGACATTTAAATTTTATTTATTTGTGGATTAGCAAAATAAAGGAGCAGAAGACCCTCAAGACTAGTCTTTAGCAACCTTGAATGTTGGTTTATTTATCCTCATTTTAAGGTTAACACCAACCAACCAAAGTTTTCAAAC